>OZ005649.1:6116882-7404382 GCA_963930645.1 Salticus scenicus | reverse complement strand
TAATAAATAGTCGGGAATATTCAAGAATTTAATAACAGTTTATTTTTATATGGATTAAAATAAACCCGCGAGTTAATCATTATTGACTTTGTTTAAGTGAAGGCAGTTTAAGAATTGGTTAAGAATGCATACATTTTCATTATCTTGTTTCTTGCTAAAGTTAACTTTTATTTTATCTCAGCAAGCTTTATTATATAAGAAATTTTAATACGCAAACTGTAAATAAAAATAAACAGAAATCTTTAATAATTAAATTTTGTGTAACAGAAAAAAAAAAAAAAAAAAGGAAGAAGAAGAAGCAATGACAACTTTAAGATAATGAAAACTTTATAGAAAGTTTTTTTTTTTTTTTTTTTTAAATAACTGGTGGAGATTTAAAAGTACAGGATATTTTCATCTGGCACTTCTAAACGTAAATTGCTCATTTTTCTTTTTGTACAGTTGATTTTTACTGATTTAGTAATTGATGAATCTAAGTCTACATTTTAACTGTGGGGGAGTTACTAAGTTACAAAAATAAAGTAAATAGTAAGCTGAGGGGGGGGGGGGGAATGGTATTAAAAATTAACAAGTTGTATGGAACTATTCTACTATGTGTAATAAGTTTCAGAAATTTAGAGCAATGCGAGCTTTAAGTAAGTTATTAAAAAAAGAAATAATAAAAATAAATAAATAAAGCAGGTGTGTATTTACCGTGTAATGATTTTTGCCGGTTTTTACTATATTGGCCAAAACATGTTTTTCCCATGGTTTTTACCACCTTCAGAGAAAATAAAACTCCTATTTCTTTCTTTCTTTATTAATTTTTGTTTTTTAATTTACCCTAAAAACCTTCGGGACATATTTTAAAATTTTTAGTTCTCATTTTCCCAATATTATTTACTATGAAATTTCCATTCTTTCATCCATTTCTAACAACAATATTTTGAAAAAAAAAAAAAAATAAAATAAATAAATAAAGCAATGTTGACAACACGAAAATTGTTTTAAATTGCATGATCAGTTTAACCCTTTATCAGTTACAAACATTTTTTTCTGTCACTCAATAGTTGAAATAAAGGGCTAATGTGACAATCTTTATATATATATATATATAAAAAAAAAAAAAAAATAAAATAAAAAAAAAATGGAAAATAAGATTGCTGAATAACCATAGAGTTAAAATATATACATATATATGTATTTGATTTATTATTATATTACTTATTTTATATTATTTACTTATTATTATTTTATTAAATTTAATTATTTTTTAATTCCTACCTTCACCTACTATTGTTTTTATCAGTTATTAAACAGATAAAATACTACACAGCTAAATTACGAAAACTCCTATTATTCATCATTAATATCACCAATAAAAAATTAAAAATATTTTTTGGTTCAAGCAGAAAAAAAAAAAAAAAAAAAAAAAATCAAATTACATTGTTTATTTTATTAACCCAAAGCTCTATCACCAAATAAGTTAGAATCTTTAGAATTGCTGCATATGTATTGCCATCTGATGACTAATTTTAATAATTTTTAATTGTAAAAATCTAGTTTCTCACCTTCATTGGCTCTTTTAAATCACGCAAAATTCTGTTCATCATTAATATCTTTAGCAAATAATTTAAAATAATTTTTTGTTCACGCATAATATATATAAAGTCAGAAATTACATTGTTTATTTTTACCCAAAGAACCGCACGACAATAGGTTTAATAAGTTTTAACAAAAAAAATCGAGTTTTTTTCTCAGATTATCACCGACTTCTATTAAGAAAAATCCCATTCATCATTAATGTCATTTAAAAAAAAAATTATTATTTTTTTTTTTTTTGTTTCAAGCATTTAAAAAAAAAAATAATAATAATATCAGAAATTACATTGTTTATTTTATTCCCCAAAGAACCTCCATCACGAAATAGGTTAGAATCTTTATAATTGCTGCATATGTGTTGCCATCTGATGACTAAGTTTAATAAGTTTTAATTGCAAAAAACAAGTTTCTAACCTTATCATTGGATCCTTTAAATTAAGCAAAATTCTATTCATCATTAATATATTTAGTAAATAATTTAAAATAGTTTTTTGTTCACGCATAAAAAATAAATAAATAAGAAATCATATCTATCATTAGTAAATAAATTTTAACCGAAAAGGCTGAGACGAAAGCCGCGGCCATTTCGTAAAGGACAGGCTGCGCGAAAACGGCCTCTCCGAAATGGATCTCACGTCAAAACGGCCGCGCCAAAACAGCCGCGCCGAAATGGGTTTCACGCCGGAACGGCTGCGCCAAAACGGCGGCGCCGAAACGTCCCATTCCGTGGGCTTTAACGTCGCACTATAGCTACGCAGTGGGAAATTAAAGACTACCTTATATTCACACTTAGAGATGTTCCGGAGACATCACATCTTAATTTTTATCCTCCGCGGAGGGGATGGCTTCCTTGCTTCAGTAACCCCTAGAGCGATAGAAAATACTACCCTTCTATACTTAAGCTCTTTGGCATCATTTAAGGAAGGTTAATGTGATTTGGCGATTACTTTTTTCATATTTGGCGCTTAAAACGTAAAGTTTAATAATTTTTTGCGGCTTTCCTGTTGCGATTCAGCAGCTAATTTTTTTTTACCAGTGAATTAAGTGCAACATAAACTATATTCTGTAATTTTTTGAAGGAAATCGGTGATTATCACTTGAAAGAGTTTCCTTGTGAGAGCCCTGTCAGCAGAATATAAAAATAGTAATACAAAATAGAATAAAAATTTAGTAATGCAAAAACACATAAGTTAAAATGCTTTAGCATAATATGTTACCTTTAATAAAACGTATCATATCTGTAAAAGAAAATGCAATATTACGAAAATAAATGGATTTTATTGATATTGAAAATAAACGAATAAATATTCTAGATTTTTTTTTTCTATGCATTGCTTTTTTTATTGCTTTGAAGTACGCTTTGATTTTATTCTGATACTTTTCTACACTGTAATTTACATGAAAATTAAATTTATGTTTTTTTTATTTATGTTTTAAATTGTATATTTTTTTAGTGTATATTCTCTGTCTCAGTATGTCTCATTTGTTTGTTAGTTAGCAGGTTGTTAAAATTATCTCAAGAACAAATAATCTTTAATATTTGGGATTAGTTTTAAAATACCAGCTACGACATCGAAAAAAACATTATTAATTTCAACATTCTAATTATAAAATTTAGTCTTAGTTTATTTGCAATATACGATTTTTTTTTTTATATGAAGGAATAGGGTATAAATATGAAAATTATTTTCAAGGTAAAAATGTCGGATGAGTTATAAAATATCATTTGTGATACAGATGTGAACATCATTGTAGAATGCATGAGTAGAATGCACCTAGGGGGACTAGTTTTTAACATTATGAAATAATAATTTAATTTAATTTTCTAAATTGATAATTTTAAATTCTAGTTTATTTGTTAATGCGAAAGAATTAAAAAAAAAAAATAATAATAATAACGATAATTAAAAAAAAAAAAAAAAAACTGAACTACATTACATATTATTCTGGATTCTTCTACAAAATAAAAAGACTTTAAAAGGTATCAGACAGCTGTAGTGAAAATCAGTTTTTTATAATAATAATTTTTATAATAATAATTATTATATTAATTTTCATATTTCTTTATAGCAGATGTCACCATGTTCCGAAGATTTCTGCAATCATGGAGCTCTCCATCAGGAAATCGCCATCATGACTCGGATCCTGGAAAATTGTTTCATTTTAATTATTCTATCGTCCTAGAAAAAAAACCAGAATTCTACCGTCCTGATGTAAGGGAATCTTTACAAAAACGTTATAAATTGCTTTTGCTATAACTTTTTATGTAAAGGTACATTTAAATGAATAGGTGCCTGAAATTCTTGAAAGTGACGTGAAATCAATTCGATTTAATCATGCTCATACGTTTAGATCGTATTTCACACAATATATTTTTTCAGTACATATTATTCGAATTTAATTGTTAAAGGGATTACAATTCATGTTGATGAGATTTATCAAATGCATTTAAAAAATACTTGTAGTGAGTTAGTAATGAATGAAATTTTTGCACAACTTTATAAAACTAAATAATATTAATATATATATATATATATATATATATATATATATATATATATATATATATATATATATATACTTGTTCTTTGGATGCATACGCATATTAAATACATATTTAAAATTTATGATTTACACTTGATAAATTTGGAATATGTGTAACGATTTTTTCGAAATTTCTATTCTTAGTTAAATAAAAAAATTTTAATCAAAGCAGTTTCGTAAAGGAGAGAGAGGAAATTTATCATGCATCTGCAACACTGTATATTATTTTAAAAGTAGTGATACAACTGTTTTAGTTTAGATGTTTAATTTAATTTAATTTATTTTTGTAATTATTTATTAAGATTTTAAATATATTTCTCAATTTACTTTATTATAAGAACTTTTCAAACTGTTAAAATTTACAGAAACATAACAATGATGCAAAATTCAAAGGTAAATATTTTAAATATAATTTTTTTCAGTAGCTGGAAAGTAATTTACAATTTGTCTAAATATATTATTTTGTAATATTCTTTAAAATCACAAGTTAAAGTAAATATCACACATTAAATTACTCAAATAAGATAAAAAATTTAATTAATTATTGTCAAAGTTCTTTCGCTATTATACAGTCAATACCATTAATAATAAAAAAAAAAAAAAAAATCTGACGCTAGTTGGAGATATTTTGCATCAAGTGATACTTGATTTAATGTACATTATGTTTTATATAAGATATGGCAACTGATATGCATAGTAATGTAATTTTTTTTTTTTTTTTTTTTTTTTTAAGTTTAAAAAAGATTTACGTTCCGATATAAAGTGTTAAGTAATTCTAGTAAAAATCTCATTTGAAATTGTTTGATTCTGGTGTATAAATATTCATCTTACAAAACGAATATATATATTATAAATTTTAGTTATTATCTTTATTTTTAATAGCTTTAGTAATTTTAGTAAGATCCTTATTTTTATACCTATCCATGTACATTTAGTTATTATTATCTATGTATTCTTATATTTAGTAATTTTAGTAACATTCTTCTATAATTAACTTGCAAATTTTCTTTCAATTTTACTGATTTTAAAGAATAGAGTTAAAATTTTCCATTCTACGTATTCTCTGGATTTTAAAAGTACCTAAAGAAGATTACAATTTAATTAATGAAATAATAAAATATTAAAATAACATTAAATTTTGCGGGGGAAAAAAAATTTTGCAATTACTCATTTTATTGGAAATGTGAGGAAAATTTTTGTTTGCTTCACTTCAAACAATAAAGCAACAAAATTTATAAAACAAAGAATGGCAAAAAAGCTGTATGTAAACGTGAATAAATTTATTTTAATAAATGGATTTTGTTAAAATACGTTTAATGAAAGAATTTTAACTTGGTTATTATTTGTTCTTATTACCAATTCCGACTTCTTTTTTCATCTAATTACGCAAGTTTAAAAAATAGTGGTAAATAAAAGTCTCTCTCTTTTTTTTTTCTTTTTTTTATTCACATTTGTTTAATTGCTCAAAATGTCTAATTTATTAATTTAATCTGTATTAACCCGTTAGTAGTCGCTAGTTGGTCGATTTGCCGCCCATCCTTCAGTGTTGCCAGATTTTTTTATTCAATATCCACCAAAAATTTTTAGAAGTGGCATTTGATATACATAAAACGCGAATAAAATCAAAGAAACGTCGATCACATCAATTCTTAAAATTATTGGTGACAGTTAAATAAAAATTGCGCAATCTGTAATAGGTGGCGCTGTCTATAGCGACTACTAACGGGTTAATGGCATCTAACCTTTTAAATTTGAATGTACCCTTTTTTTTTTTTTTTTTCTTTGAGTAAGATTACACAAGAATTGTTTACAATTCGTTCGTCTCTTTGTATATAAATGTATATATCATGTATATAAGTAAATTTGTGCAATGTATTTTATATAAATTTATAGTTAAATCGTTAGAATACAATGTTTGTAAATCATAGAGCTAGAATGCCCAGGGTTGAATTTTATTTATCATCAGATATAATTTTGGTCCATGGAGTATTAAGGAATCTGCAGATTATAATAATATGTAAATAATTCATAATATTAACAATCTGGGAGTATAGTGCTTTAAATAACATACTGTATAGCACAAAATTTAGATTTTATTTCAATTAGAAAAAAAAAAAAACTTCTATTTATTATTATTATTATTATTTATTTGTTTATTTATTTTTTACCGTTAACATTTTCTTTTTTAATATTTAATGACTTTATTCTTTAAGGGGTTACATAGATTTCAATTTTCCAAAAAAAAATTTTTTTTTTTTTTATCCAATTGTACAATATGTCGAATTATTTTCCAAAAATTTTATGTGAACCTGAGTAAAAGTCTATGATACAGAATCAGGGGTCGATCTAGGCAAAAATTGGGACTCTTTTACTGCCCTTTCACAAAATTCAAATTCCTAAAATGGACCCCTTCACAAAATTCAAATTCACAAAATGAGTCCCTTCACAAAATTCAGATTTATAAAAACAGCCCTTTCACAAAATGTTGTTTTATAAAAGTAATACTTTTGTAAAAATTTTCCATGTTTACAGTATTATTTTTAATGGGTGTCTATACTTGTTTAATAAAATGCTATTAACTTGATATAAACAATAGACAGAGTAACGGCTAAAATGAAATGATTCTAGCGACAATCCTTTTTTTCACAAAAAATTTTGTTTTTCCACAAAAATAAATAAGAATTTCACAAAATTGGGCCCCAAAAATTAAAACCTGGATCAACCCTTGAAAATCTTTGGAAATTCCCCTCATTAAGATAGGCTGTCCGGTAGCAACGCAGGTATATTGAGACAGTTGCTTGGCTATTGTCATTCTATGTTTTTAGTTCGCTTTTCTCGTTTTCTAAGGATCCTTTATTTTAAATATTTTAGTAGATGCTTTTTGAAAGACGACGTTTCTTTGAATTTATACGAGAGTCTGAACAAGTTATTTCAGAAAAACACTCAAAAAATAGTAATAACAATAATAAAATAATAATAACAATAATAAAATAATAATAAGTGTAACATGCTAGTTCCAAAATAGTCAAAATTACTGCATTATTTGACGTTTACACTTCCAATGAAGAGATCCTAGTTTTTTTTTTTTTTTTTTCTTGGCATACATATACAACTTGGCCGAAATAGCCATGAGTATCCAATGAATAGCGCATACTCGTGCTATCATTCACATATGCGATAAATAACTGAAAAAAAAAAAAAATGCTGAGGCGAGGTGTCGACTGTCGAGAAGCAAGAATCCGTCTCAGGCAGAAGCAAAAGAACACCCTGGATATTGTAGCTGCAATGGATCTTTATTTTATAGAGCTGGAATCGAGAATTCTATTTAAGTTAAAGAAGAAAAAAAATATTCTTTTTTATTTTTTATTATCCCCCTCCCCCCATCCTTCTTAACGCGACTTGGCACTATTGGAGGTTTAGTATAAAAAAAATTCTATTACCATTTAACGTTTATAATTTAAACTATATACTAGGTTTTGTTCTATAAAATATATATTCAGGCAACAATTCTAGTGATTTTAATATATTTTTTACAGATTTGAAATCTTTTAGTTGCGATTTCTCACTTTGCATTTCTTCATGAATTCGTGATCTTCAAAATGCTTAAATTTCTACAGATATTTTAGAAAAGACGTAATAATTTTTTTGGCTGTTCGATAGAATCTATTTAAAATAATTAGGGATAAACTAAGAAAGTTTTCATCTTTTCACACAAGTAAAAAAAAAACTCTTTGAGTTTCTAAAGAAGACTAATTATTTTATTGTTCAAAACTTTTACATATTATTGTACTAAGACTTGATGACTTTTGTCTTTTTTATTTAAATATTCAATTGAAGAACAATTTAAAAAAAAAAAAGTATTTTACCAACATTTCATATTCTCCCACTGAACACAAAGAAACTCTTATAAATCACAAAGTTATTCTCTTGCATATAAATGTACATCATGTAAAAAAGTAAAGTTTTGTGATATATTGCAAAAATAAAAAAAAAAGAATATGATGTTTAGATTTATTTATTTTATTTTTTAATTCTAATAATATTATCCATTATCTAACGATTTCTCACAGTTTAAGTTATATCATTCTTTAAATAATCAACGACTAATTTACTTAAAATGATGCATTAAAATAATATTTTTTCACATCCCAATTAAAAAACTATAGGTTTTTTCTTATGCTTTCTTATTTTTACATTTTACCTTAGATTACGTTTTTATGTTTAAAAAAAAATATATATTTAAAAGTCCATGAATAAATTAATAAACAAGCTGTATATGTGAAAAATCTTATAAATATCACGATTATGACCCTAACAAAGTAAATAATCTGTAAGACTTTTTGAACCTAATATTACCTGCATATAGTTTTTTTAATTTTTTTCTCGTGTTACAAAATCGATGTTTTAAACTAATTTTGCAAGAAAAAGTAGATGTTTATATATTTTTTTAATTTATATATTCTGATGTAGAACTTTTTATATATTTATATACATATTAAATTACATATATTTACATATTAAATTAAATATATATTACTTTTTTTTTTAAATTTTGCAATTTAAATTTCTTTAATATGAATAATTTTTTAATGTTTTTATTCAATGGTAAAATAATAACAGCTATTTTTCGTCCTACGGAATTAAATAGCGTTTTTGAGTAATAATTTAAATGCTTTTTTTTCTCTCTCTCTCTCTCTCTCTCAAGATTCCTTAATTGTGCTCCAATTTTATTCTCTGAAAAAAATTAGACTGCTTCCCTGGTACCGCCATTTTATCACTAAGGATATGTGATTTATTGTAAAACATGTTATATGTTACGTATGTAATGTCTTGTATGTTAAATTTTAAGTGTAATGTATTAAAATATACGCACGTATACGTACATTTTGTATAAGTTCGTAGTGTCACGTCTTTGAGTGCTTTATAACCCACTGGCAAAATAATGAGTATTTCTGCATGAAAAGCAGTTTTCATTTAATTTCTGCTTCAACAAAATAATTCATGTCGAAAAACACAACTACTTTGCATTTGCGCGAATTATTTTTGTAACCGCTTAACTTTAAAAGAGCAAATATTATATTCCTTCTCATTATTCATTAACTATCAGCAGAAATAACACTAGTTCTCATTAATTACTAACGTAGAGATAATATTAGTGCGTGTACTTCTATTAAAAAAATATTGAACTTTGTATTTATCTCATGTTTTATACCTTTCACCTTTTTGTATTCTCGTACTCAAAAGTGATGTTGTTCAACAGTTTGTAATTCTCAGTCAGTTTTTATGAATGCTAGCACAATTTCAGTAAATGCTAACGCAATGTCACTGGTAATAATTTATAAATCTACGTAGATAAGAAATTTGCATATTAGCGTATATAGGTGATGATTAATTTTGATAACAATTTTTCCCATAGAATAACATGGGCTTCTGTCGGCAAGTATAGATAGCGACCCTTACGCTGCAATTAAAAAAAAAAAAAAAAAAAAAAAAAAAAAAATGCGTAGCAGAAAAAAATGAAATCGAATTTAGACATTGCGTTTTAAATTACGTTGTGTTGTAAATATTTAAAAAAAAAAAAAATTTAATTTAATTAGTGTAGATAAAAATTAATTCACGTCAAAAACACAAACAAAAGAAATATATATATATATATATGGTATCAAAAATAATTGACTGCAAGGAATATATTTTTAAATATAAATGTGTTATTTAATTGAGTAGCACGATTTTTATAAATGTTTTTATAAAACAATAGGTAGCATATTTGTGTTCGTAATGTGTTCCAAAAATTAACTGATTCGTTAAACGTTTGTGCCTATGCGTTGCCAATATGTGTTGTAAATATGTATATAGAGGGGGTAGATTGTATTATGAGCGTATCTTTATTATAATGTTTGTACAGTATCTTGTAAATATGTAAATATGTAAAAAAGAAATTACTTTAGTTTTATGTTATAAAGATACGTTCATTTACATTGTGTAGTCATTAAAAAAAATAAAAAAATCCTACTTTGAATAACTGCAATTGGCTGCACAGAACTTTAGATCTTAAAATTAGAAATGTACCGCTAATAACAATTATTTCGTCATCTTCTAAATTGAAACTCTTCAATAAAAGAAAGAAAGAAAAATCGTGTACGTTCTTTTAAACCGAACTAAAGACTTCATAATTATTGAAAGCTATTCAGAACTTAATAAAAACAAAGTTATTTTTCATTTTTATTTATTTATTTATTTATTTTTATGGAAATAACAATTTTGGAACATAAAAATTAATTATAATGTTTTTTTGGTGATTATTTTCTTTACTATCCGTTATTTATGTAACACAAGTCTGCGAAATCGTAGTTTTCTTCTTTTTTTTTTTTTTTTTTTTTTTTTTTTCTCTCTGTGTTGGGTTTCTTTAATGGGTATTCATACGCTGAATTCAGAAATGTTTGTATTTTCTTTCTGTCACGTAACGGTTTTCTACCAAGAATAAATATGTGAAGAAATCACACAGAGGGTATAACAAATTCAAAACTACTTATACATAAAATATATTAAAATAGGCTATTATTTACACATTATCTTCTAAATGTGTTTCTTTACATTGAACTTCCGTTAAAGCTTTTTCTCTTGTGTACGGTTTGGGGGTCTTGAGGGGGAGGGGGGAGATTCCCTAGGTAGCATCCAACAGTAATCTGCTAACATGTTAAACCTCCCTGATACCTCCTGTACATTTCTTTGATGTCTTGCTAAAATATCTCTCCTTGTTCTTCACTCACATCATGCAAGAAATAAAATAGGAAATAAAATATATAGGAAATAAAATATATTGGAGTTCAAAAAATGGAACTTTAAGCGCAAACAATCCCATTTTTTGTGAAAATTGTAGTTGATGGAAATTTTGAAACCCCTTTCCTTAATCAGCATTAAGAAAAAAAAATACACACAAAAAATAAATAAATAAATAAATAAAATAAATAAATAAATAATAATAATAATAATAATAATAATAATAATAATAAATCACCTTGAAGAAAGTCATAGCAGTCCTGTGTAATTTATGCGAACCCATTAGAAAAACCTTAATAATTTTGAATTCTTTAATTCTAAATTTATTTAGTGATCTTACTTTCTCAATTTTATTTAAAATACTTTTAACGTCCAATTTTATAAACGTTCATTGGAAGTATCATTCCCATGGCAAAAAAGCTGTATTTAAACGTGAATAAATTTATTTCAATAAATGGATTTTGTTAAAACACGTTTAATGAAAGAATTTTAACTTGATTATTATTTGTTCTTATTACCAATTCCGACTTCTTTTTCCATCTATCTACGCAAGTTTAAAAAATAGTGGTAAATAAAAGTCTCTCTCTTTTTTTTTCTTTTAATTATTCACATTTGTTTAACTGCTCAAAATGTCTAATTCATTAATTTAATCTGTATTAATGGCATCTAACCTTTTAAATTTGAATGTACACGCTTTTTTTTTTTTTTTTTTTTTTTTTTTTTTTTGTCCTTTGAGTAAGATTAAACATGAATCGTTTATAATTCGTTCGTCTCTTTGTATATAAATGTATATATCATGTGTATAAGTAAATCTGTGTAATGTATTTTATATAAATTTATAGTTAAATCGTTAGAATAAAATGTCTATAAATCATAGAGCTAGAATGCCCAGGGTTGAGTTTTATTTATCATCAGATATAAATTTGGACTATGGATTATTAAGAAATCTGCAGATTATAATAATATGTAAATAATTCATAATATTAACAATCTGGGAGTATAGTGCTTTAAATAACATACTGTATAGCACAAAATTTAGATTTTATTTCAATTAGAAAAAAAAAAAACTTTTATTTATTTATTTATTATTTATTTATTTACTTCATTTACTTATTTATTTATTTTTACCGCTTACATTTTATTTTTTCATATTTAACGACTTTATTTTTCAAGGGGTTACATAAATTTCAATTTTTCAAAAAATCTTTTTTTTTTTTAATCCAATTGTACAATATGTCTAGAATTATTTTCCAAAAATTTTATGTGAACCTGAGTAAGGGGGCGTTCATTAATTACGTGAGGTGTTCAGGGAGGTGGGGGGTAAAGCCGAATCTCACCCAATATCACGTGGGGAGAGGAGGAGTCTCGGTAAATATCACGTAATTTTTTTTTCCGAAAAAAAAAAAAAAAAAAAAAAAAAAAACAGTGCAAAATTGTGAGAAAATTGAGTTAAACTCTATTAAAGTATTTTATTGTTCAATTTTATTACTGTGATTCTATAATACGATCTATGCAATCTTAAAAACTAGTCTTAACTAGACTTCAATAAAAATAATAAAGCAAATTGTGTTTTTTGAAATAAATTCAACGCATGGAGGAGGGTCAAGCCAAGGCTGAACTGGATCCGACGCTCCACCGCAGCGCGTCGGATCCAGTTCAGCCTTGGTCAAGCCAAATCTCATGATGTCTCACCAGGGGGGAGGGGGGTTAAAATATAGGAAAACCACCTCACGTAATTAATGGACACCCCCTAAAAGTTTATGATACAGAATCTTTTGTCCGGTAGCAACGCAGGTATATTGAGAGAGCTGCTTGGCTATTGTTGTCCTGTGTTTTTAGTTCGCATTTCTCACTTTCTAAGGGTCCTTTATTTTAAATATTTTAGTAGATGCTTTTTGAACGACGACGTTTCTTTGAATTTATACGAGTGTCTGAACAAGTTATTTCAGAAAAACACTCAAAAAATAGTAATAACAATAATAAAATAATAATAAGTGTAACACGCTAGTTCCAGAATAGTCGAAATTACTGCATTATTTGCCGCTTACACTTCCAATGAAGAGATCCTAGCTTTTTTTTTCTGCTTGGCATACATATACAACTTGGCCGAAATAGCCACGAGTATCCAATCTCGTGCTATCATTCGCATATGCGATGAATAACTGAAAAAAAAAAAAAAAAAAAAAAAAAAAATGCTGAGGCGAGGTGTCGACTGTCGAGAAGCAAGAATTCATCTCAAGCAGAAGCAAAGGAATACCCTGGATATTGTAGCTGCAATGGATCTTTATTTTATAGAGCTGGAATGGAGAATTCTATGTAAGTTAAAGAAGAAAAAAATATTCCTTTTTATTTTTTATTATTCACCCCATTCCTTCTTAACGCGACTTGGCACTATTGAAGGTTTAGTATAAAAAGATTATATTACTATTTAACGATTATAAATTAAACTATATATTAGGTTTTGTTCTATAAAATATATATTCAGGCAACAATTCATTTGTTTTAATATATATTTTATTAATTTGAAATCTTTAAGTTGCGATTCCTCACTTTGCATTTTTTCATGAATTCGTGATCTTCAAAATGCTTAAATTTCCAGAGATATTTTAGAAAAGCCGTAATAATTGTTTTGGATGTTCGATAGAATCTACTTAAAATAATTAGGTGTGAACTAAGAAAGTTTTCATCTTTTCACACAAGTAAAAAAAAAAAAAAAAAAAAACTTTGAGTTTTTAAAGAAGACTGATTATTTTATTGTTCAAAACTCTTACATATTATTGTACTAAGACTTGATGACTTTTGTCTTTTTTATTTAAATATTCAATTGAAGAACAAATTAAAAAAAAAAAGTATTTTACCAACATTTCATATTCTCCCACTGAACACAAAGAAACTCTTATAAATCACAAGGTTATTCTCTTGCATTTTAATGTACATCATGTAAAAAAGTATAGTTTTGTTATATGTTGTATATAAGTATTTTTTTACGAAGTAATATGTAAATCTCTCGAGAAGCTCCAGAAAATCCTAGAGTTAAAATGCGCAGGGTTGAGTCTCATTTATTAGGACTCATGATTTTGGATTATGAAATATTATAGGTTCTAAAGACTTTAATAAAATATGGAAAGAATTAATGATCATAACAATGAGAAGCAAGCTTCTTTAACTAACAAATTAAAAAAAAAGAATATGCTGTTTAGATTTATATATTTTATTTTTTAATTCTAATAATGTTATCCATTATCTAACGATTTCCCACAGTTTAAGTTATATCATTCTTCAAATAATCAATGACTAAATTTACTTAAAATGAAGCATTAAAATAATATTTTTTCACATCCCAATTAAAAAACTATAAGTTTTTTTCTTATGCTTTCTGATTTTTACATTTTACTTTAGATTGCGTTTTAATGTTTAAAAAATATATATTTAAAAGTCCATGAATAAAGTAATAAACAATCTGTATATGTGAAAAATCTTATAAATATCACGATTACGACCTTAACAAAGTAAATAGTTTTTGAACCTAATATTATCTGCATGTAATTTTTTGAATTTTTTTTTTTCTCGTGTTACAAAAGCGATGTTTTAAACTAATTTTACAAGAAAAAGTAAGTGTTTCAATATTTTTTTAATTTATATATTCTGATGTAGAGTTTTTTCATGCTTTACATATTAAATTAAATATATATATATTTTTCTTCAATTTAAATTTCTTTAATATGGATAATTTTTTAATGTTTTTATTCAATGGTAAAATATTAACAGCTGTTTTTAGTACTACGGAATTTAAATAGCGTTTTTGAGTAATGATTTAAATGCTTTTTTTTTTTTTCTCTCAAGATTCCTTAATTGTACTCCAATTTTATTCTCTGAAAAAATTAGACTGCTTCCCTGGTACCACCATTTTATCACTGAGGATATGTGATTTATTGTACAACGTGTTATATGTTACGTACGGTCTTATGGAATGTCTTGTATGTTAAATTTTAAGTGTAATGTATTAAAATACACGCACGTATACGTACATTTTGTACAAGTACGTAGTGTCACGTGTTTTAGTGCTTTATAACCCACCGGCAAAATAATGGGTATTTCTGCATGAAAAGCAGTTTTCATTTAATTTTTGCTACAACAAAATAATTCATGTCGAAAAACACAACTACTTTGCATTTGCGCCAATTATTTTTGTAACCGCTTAACTTTAAGAGAGCAAATATTATATTCCTTCTCATTATTCATTAATTATCAGCAGAAGTAACACTAGTTCCGATTAATTACTAACGTAGAGATAATATTGTGCGTGTACTTCTCTTAAAAAAATATTGAACGTTGTATTTATCTCATGTTTTATACCTTTCACCTTTTCTTATTCTCGTACTCAAAAGTGATGTTGTTCAACAGTTTGCCTTTCCCAGTCAGTTTTTATAAATGCTAGCACAATTTCAGTAAATGCTAACGCAATGTCACTGTTAATAATTTATAAATCTATGTAGATAAAAAATTTGCATATTAGCGTATATAGGCGATGATTAATTTTGATAACAATTTTTCCCATAGAATAACATGGGCTTCTGTCGGCGAGTATAGGTAGCGTACACCCTTAAGCTGCAATTAAAAAAAAAAAAAAAAAAATGCGTAGCAGAAAAAAAAATGAAATCGAATTTAGACATTGCGTTTTAAATTACGTTATGTTGTAAATATTTTTAAAAATATAATATAATTTAATTAGTTTAGATAAAAATATTAATTCACGTCAAAAACACAAACAAAAAAATATGGCATCTAAAATAATTTACTGCAAAGAAAATATTTTTAAATATAAATGTATTATTTGAGTAACACTATTTTTATAAATGTTCTTATAAAACAATAGGAAGCATATTTGTTTTCGTAATGTGTTCCAAAAATTAACTTATTCGTTAAACGTTTGATATTGCCTATACGTAGCCATTATATGTTGTAAATATGTATATTGAGAGTTTAGGTTGTATTATGAGCGTACAGTCGGTAACAAAAGTGTCCGAGCACTAGCCATAATTCCTGTGTAAAGAAAGTATACTTGATACTGTTTTGTTAAATAAACCCTTATCGAGTCATATTCTTAAACTGATTAAGAGCAGGATTCGACAAGAATTTATTTAACAAAACAGTATTAAGTGTACTTTTTTTACATAGGAATTTTTTCTAGTGTTCGGACACTTTTGTTACCGACTGTATTATTATAACGCTTGTACTGTATCTTGTAAATATGTAAATATTTAAAAAAGAAATTACTTTAGTTTTATGTTATAAAGATCCGTTCATTTACATGTGTAGTCTTAAAAAAAAAAAAAAAAAAAAAAAAAAAATAGTGCTTTAAATAACTACAATTGGCTGCACAGAACTTTAGATCTTAAAATTAAAAATGTAAGGCTAATAACAATTGTTTCGTTATTTTCTAAATTGTAACTCTACAATTAAAAAGAAAAGAAAATCGTATACTTTCTCTTTAACCGGACTAAAGACTTTTGTAATATTTGAAAGCTATTCAGAACTTAAAAACAAAGTTATTTTTATTTTTATTTATTTATTTATTTATTTTATTTTTATGAAAATAACAATTTTGAAACATAAAAAATAATTATTTTTTATAATATTTTAAAACAATATATAAAAGTATATTATCTTTACTTAAAAAAAAAAAAAAAAAAACTTTTAGCCATGCAATTTAGAAAGTAAATATATTATTTAGGAATAAATATAATTATCAAGCTATTATCGATTTGTTCTTCAATTCAAATCGTTATTCAAAAGAATATGAAATAACTTTTTACATTTAAATAAAGTATCTGTGGTATTTTTATAGGATTTTTTTTTTTTTTAACTTTGTTTTTAAAATCGAAAAACAAACAAAAAATGTATTTTATCATGATTTAATTTACTCGTCATTATGGATTGGATTGAATTGGATTTACGAATAAGGTCGATTGACTGCTGTAGGTCCTAGGCCTGAGAGGGAGTGTCCTCATTAGGGGTCTTTCTAAGGGGTCCTATCCCGTATTTACGCAAGTTTTGGAGAAAACCACGGAAAACTCCGAACGGCTAGGCTGACTAGCGCGACCTGGGATCGAACCCGGCACCTCACGTCTACCAGCTTTGAGTGCAGAACCGCTCGGCCGCTGGTGGGCCTAACTCATCATTATGAATATATATTGTTTTATTTCATTATTTATTTATTATATAAAATATGAAAGTGAACAAAGAAAATATTTTGTACCATTTAATGAGTGAAGCAACAAGAATTGTGAAATATACAAATTACGGAACAAATCTTAGTTATTACTTTACATTTTTTAGGTCGTATCATCTGCTTTCACTGAACTCAAAATTCAGAGAAAAATCTCAAAACTCTAAAATCCTGAACATACTTACCAATAATGTATTCGAAATATGTTTATTGTGTATAAAAGTGTTTAAAGTCAGAAAATATTCAGTAAATTCTTTTCTCCTTTACAGAAGAATATATATTTATACAAATTGTAAATAATACTAAAGAAAGCTCTATTTAAAATAATAATAATAATTAGGTCAACATATTGATAAACAATATTTTATTAAATTGACTTTTGCCTTATGAAAATAGTAATTAATAAAGTTTTTTATCTTTCTTCACGAGAAAGGGAAAAAAAAAAAAAAACGTCAGATTTTTGTGAAATGAATATTTTTTTTTTTGAAAATTTAATACTCTCTGAGGTTAAAAGGAGATAATTTTATAATTCTTCAAAATGTATGATTTTCCAATTAAGAGAAGTACTTTTTAATTTTTTGCTACATAATTCTTCTAAATATAAATGTAATTAAAAAAATAAATAAATAAATAAAATCTATATATGCATTAGAAAAATGCATGAAAAGTTATAAATATTATTCACTTTCAATAAATGTTATATTATTTTCTCCTGGAGTATGACTACACATGAAGCCCTTACTTAGGAAAAAAAGGAAAATATACACTTACCACAATTAAAATAATAATAATAATAATAATAATAATAATTAGGTCAACATATTGATAAACAATATTTTATTAAATTGACTTTTGCCTATAGTTTTGCCTATATTTTGACTATAGTTCTTGTATATACACCCGTATTATGTACGTAACTGATTTTTGATTTATATATTTAATTCTTCTTTTATGAACTAATCAGGAGATAAATTGCTAAAATCGTAGAGTTAAAATGCCCAGGATTGAGTCTCAATTATTTTCAGATGTAATTTTGGATTTTCAATAGTCTGTAGAATTTATTAACAGGAACAATAATGACAAAATGAAGAGCTGATATTCCCTTATTACTATTTTCTGCAAATAAACAATATTTTGAGATTTTATTGACAATGACAATTTTCAAGTTTTTAATATATTATCTTGTTTTATTTAAAATTGTATTTAAGCTTACAAATGGCAACAATATTTAAAAATTTAATATACAAAGTTTATTATAATCTTAGAAGACTTGATATGATTTTTAATTTTGTTAAATATATACATATCATGGTTATACTTTAAATATCTTTTATGTTTAGAGTGTTTCAAAATTTATAAAAAATATTAAATAAAATTAATAGTCTTAAATTTTATGTTTATAATAAAATAAAATTAATCTGTAAAATATTTTTTTTTCTCACATTTATGACCTTAATTGAGTAGAAAAATAAATAATATTTTAATGCAATTTGAGTTTGAAATTTGTGTGGCTAAAAATCTGAAATAAAATGAATACATTCTATTCATATTTTTGTGATTGAAGATGTAAATTAATTTTAGAATTTGAATCCAATAAGCTTCATATGCTACACTCATTAAATTTCTTGTTTCTAATCAATATTTTTAAAAATCATAGTTTTCTTTAATATGTGCAATACCTTTTGTTTGTTTAAATGAAAAAAAAATAATAATTAGATGTAATTTTTCCCTCTGTAGTAACAAAATAAATAAATAAATAAATAAAATATAAATATAAATAAATAAATAAAAATATAAAAAAAAAACTTTTGTGTAATAATCGAAATAATTCATTTCAATTCTTTTAAAACAGTGCATAAATCGACATCTTTACTCCAATCTTATCTTTCGAAAACTGTAGAATTCAACCCTAGTATTATTACACATGCTGCTGCTGTTGTGCAAAACGTGAAGAAGTAAACTTATTTGTGCTTGTATAATGTATTTTAAAATCAATAATAGGTTATAAAATATTTATTTTATACAGACCACTCTATTAGTATGAAAATGTAAAATACATAACTTATAATTCATCTTGGTGCCACACTTATCTTTTAGCTGATAAGTTACAAATTAAACTTTCCTCTAATTTAAATATTTTCTGTAAGGCCTTTAATGTAATATCTTTTTTAAAATGTAATGAATGTCACATGGAATATATTGGTCAAACTCTTAAATTTTTCCCCCATTTCTTCATACGTCTCCATTTATTCTGGATTAAAAAGCATTGGGTTATATTTATGTATTAATACTGTTCCCACGTTTCAAAGAGGAGAAAAATTCTAGAATTGAATAAATATGCATATGTAAATGAAAAAAAAAAAAAAAAAAAAAGTCGAATAAAAGAGCATTTTAATATTACGTTCCCTTATTATTTTTTCCCCTAGATAAATGCTAAAAGTAGTATCTTTTTTATGTATATATAAATGTTACACTGTAGATGGTAATTCAAATGCTACCAAAACAGTTCTCTCTTTCTCTCCACACACACACACACACATATATATATATATATTACACACACACATATATATATATATATATATATATATATGTGTCGGTTTTAGTAAAGTTATTTTTGTTTAAAAAAATCCAAATTTTATCCATAACGCATTTATTATTATTTTTATTTATTTATTTATTTTATTTTTTTAAGTTAATTTAAATCTACCTTTTAAATAAATTGGTATGTATAATGTATTTTTCTAAAAAATGCAATTTGCTTTCATATAGATAAACCCCAGTTTAAATTTTCTTATGAAATGTATTCTCTAGTTTTCAAAATATGTCATATTACATATAAGAAACTTAATATTATTATCATTATCATTATTATTTTACGAAGCTTATTTTCTTTAAAAATAATCATTTGCAACCATTATTATTATTATTATTTTTTTTTTTTTTTTACTATAATTCTAAAATTAGTTTTATGCTTCAAGCATTCTTAAAAATACGTATAATAACAGCGAGAAATATGCATGTAATATACTTAGAAATAAAACTCCGGTAAAATGTTTTTTTAAATAATCTTGAAAAAATTTGTGGTATTTTAAAATAAAAAAATATTTTAGCATAATTTAACCTTTAAAAAAATTATAAAAAGCATGCAAAAAAAAAAAAAAGTTCCATTCCCAAAAATCACATGTTTACATAAAAAAATAAATAGTTTTGTTATGAATTTATTAAACTTTTGTATAGTTTTGGATGTTCAATTTTTAGTTGATATTTGATGTAAATATTTGTAAATAGTAAATATGTTAATTTTTTTTAAAGATATTCGGTTTAATTATTACTAATATTAATTGTACTAATGTGTAATAAATATTTAATATATTAATGTACAAATACAATGTATGAACAATGTATATATAAAATATTACATGCGTTTGGAAGTATGAAAACAAATATCGCTGAACTAAAATGCCTAGGTTTGTATGTAAATGTCATATTCGAAGCTCGAAATGTTAGAAAATATATAAGTGGTATTGGGATTCTCATTTTAACTTTGAAAAAAAAAAAAAAAAAAACTCACTACCAATTGAATCAATACAATATCATTCCTTCCCCCTTGCATGTAGTACATCAAAAATTCAAATCTTTTCTTTTACAGGGGAGATGGTAACCTACAAGCAAGTTTAAAAAAACATTAGAAATAGTTAGTTTACATTAGGAGAAATTGGACAATATTTTTCATTATTTTTTTTAAATCGTAGTTTAAAAAGTAATACATTGAATTACAAACAATATGTTTAAAAAAAACAAGCAAAAAACGTCAAAGTTTTTCGGCTATCGGATATCGAATATGACGATTTTTGTAATTATCTGATCCTAGTAGGAGGCATTTTATTTTCAGTGATGCGTGATTTAGTGTAAAATGTGTTTTACGTTGCGCTTGTGCGTTGAATTTTGTGTTCAGATCTGTAAAATATTTTTGTTTTTATCAAAAACTTGCTCATTCAGTTCCAGAGTAGGGAAAACTATTAATGAGAATAATACTAGATTTTTTTTTTTTTTTTCCATTTTTGTTGCTACATATTTACTTTTCAAAAATGATGTTTATTATTGATTTTATTGAAGTATATAAGAGAACATATGGATAAAATCCAGTAAAGGTCGATTTTGTTTTTCTGATTAAAATATTGTCATACTGACATTTTAATTACTATACTTTTACGATACTAAAAATAAATAAATTAATCAATAAACATTGATGTAATATTGGTATCCAAATTATCTTATTAAATTTCTAGCTTTATAAAAACAAATAAATAAATATTTTTATCCAGCATTAGAAATTTTATGTATATGTTCTTCTATTTAAAATCATAAACAAGTAATTACTGTGTTTCAAAAATATATTGTCGTTTACTTAAAAACATTTTCTTAAAAAAATCATCTGATTTTTTTAAACAATGAGATAGTATCAGCAAAATTTAACTATTAAAAAAAAATTAATAAAGTCTAAAACAAACAAACAAAGATGTATCTCTAAAGCAATTCAAAAAATATTTCTACTTAAAAAAAAAGGAAAAAGAGTTTGATAGTTATACTCTAAATTTATCAATCTTTTGCACTCTAATAGCTTTTTTTTTTTGTTGTTGTTGTTTAATTTGTAGTTGACGCTTGATGTAAATATTTGTAAATAGAAAATATATGACTAAAATATAAACTTTTTTTTTTTTTGCATGTGTGGACGTGCATCCTGTACATAAAGTGATTTTAGAATATGGTTGCACATAAATCACTTATATATAAAACCGTTTTCAGTGATGCCAGATTGGGGATTTTTTAGACTTCTGGGGAGAATTTTCGGGACCAAATGTTTGTGGGGACTTTTTGGGGGAATTCCGAAATTTTTGGGGACAAATATGGGGAGTTCAACTTTCTGTCAATGTTGGCAACGTAATGATTTATCCTTACGACCAGGGATTTTCAATAGTTTTATTGTTATTTAGGGATTTTTTAAAAAATTGCCTTCATTTCGGGAAAAATATGAGCTTAAATCCACTTAAATCTGCTTGATATATATATATATATATATATATATTTTAGTAGAAATCAAGGTGGGGATTTTTTTTTATTGAAAAAAGCTGATTTGGGGAAATTTGAAGACCTGTTTGGGACAATAATTTTCGACCATCTGGCATCAACCGTTCTTTTTTGTATATACACATGTATACTGTACATAAGTGGATCAATGAAGTATATATCTCTTTCTTATTTCATGAAATACAAATATCTAATACAAAGGGAATAGTTATTACCGCTAAGGTAATCATAGAGTTAAAATGCCCAGGGTTGAATCTCAGTTACTACAAGATATAATTTTGAATTTGGATTACGGATTCTGCAGCATGTAATAATATTAAATAATAATAATAATTGCTAAAATGAAATAAAATGTATCTTAATAAACATATAATAACACATTGGTTTTAATATTCAAAAGCAGATTTTTTTTTTTTTTTTTTTTTTTTTTAATGCATTATCCCTTTTAATGTTATATTTTACATTAATATTAATTATATTAATTTAAATATATTGGTGGATAAGATATCAGCTTTACGACAGATTTCATGTTTTTTTTTTTCTTTTAATGCAGCTTTTCAGTTTAATTCAGTTTCTCAGCATTTTCGTGTTTCTGATGTGCATTTGCTGCAATATCTAATCAAATAAGACTCAATTGTATGTCAAAGTATAATTATTTATTCTTTATTTTAGAAATTAAAGATTAAAAAACATATTTATTACTCGAATAGATTTTGTCGTCAAAATTATAACATTTTATTTCAAAGTCTTGCTTTTGCGTACAGTTTCCGCTTTTTTTTTTTCTTTTTTTTTTAAATCTTTTAGCTAATTTCGTCCATATATATTACATAAAATGAACGTTTTAATAATAATCTTTTAAATATTTTGTGATACGATAATTTTTTAAGCTGTATGTATACTAAGTTAAATTTTATATGCTTAATTGTTTAAAAATTTGCTTTAAATTAATGTTTAATACTTTTAAACTTTTATAAATGATATCGAATAAACTGTTTTAAAATTCATCTGTAATGTAAAAGGAAAGTAAGAATCGTCAAATAATTTATAATTAATGCATTTATGAACTAAATGAATATAAAATATTATAATACTTTTTGGTTTGAGTTTGTGTTTAGGGCGTCCCTTTGCGGTTAATTTTGTACATAAAGGCTCATTAAATCTGGACTTAAAACTTAAAGTGAAATTCCAGACCTATACGAACATTCGTGTACAGGTCGTGTACATTCGAACAAGTATTAGGATCCGGCACCTTGAAACTGAATTAATGCTTTTTTGCCTATAGAATTTAGCTCGAAACTAAAATTAAAAAACTACATTTCCTTTTTTACAAATTTATATGTAATATAAACCATTATATAACGATGTGGAATGTAAATTAAATAATTGCTTAATATTAAAATTTTAAATTAAAAGTAATTTTATAATTTGAATCTGTATTTTTAGAATATTTATTTATTTAGACACTAGGTTTTTATGTACCGTATGTAATAAATAACTTTTATATAGAATTTTATTTAATATAGAATAGTTTTTCTTTCCTTTTAATTTTTCCTTCAAAACGAATACAAATTTATTATGTGTAATTTAAAACTGTTTTTTTTTCTTTATTATTATTAGTTAAATTAAAAGAAAATGTACATCTCTTTGGACAGTAATAAAAATTTCACTTAAAAAAATTCCGTATGCGCACAATCCAATAAATACGTTCCAAGATTATTTCCTGAAAAATTTTATTTCAGTCCTGGTACCGACATTTTATCGCTACTGATACGTGACTTAATGTAAAAGGTGTTATTTGTTATATGTTTAATGAATTTTCTATTAAAATTCAAATATCTATATCAATAGATATAAATGTGTACTTGTCTGTGTGCATCTGTGCAAATTCATCTGTGTTTGTACTTCTATCCGCTTTAAGTAACATACATTTTAAAAAAGACATAAAATCTACAAGATTATCCTCTAAATAATAATGTTAAATTTTTCTAAACATTGCTAAATTCAATTAAATTTAAAAATCTTGATAATAATTTTTCATTCTGTAAAAGTAACAATATGAATTCCATATAATTTTAAAAATAAATTTTTAAACACCGTAAATCTAAAGCTTTTGAAGGTTTTTTAATATTTCTAAAAGTATATAATCATATTAGTAGGATGTAGTTCAAGAATTAAAGTCAAAATATTTGCTTTTAAACAAGAATAATACGTATGTTACTCTTTTCTATATCTTGCAACAAATAAAACTACACTACATAGTTATATATATATATATATATATATATATATATATATAATACACTACTTATTCTTTATAAACATAAATCTTAAATTTAACATTAAACATTCGAGTTCTTTTGTTTCCTTTACAACTTTTTTTCCTCTAAAATATGAAATTTAAATATGTAAATAACAGTCAAGGTATATTTTTCTAAAAAATACTTTAATATGTGTATATTAATTAATAAGTCAGGCATAAATTCTAATACAAAAATATCCTATTTGTTACGTAATATGTGTGCTTTTGTAAGTTGTAAATATCTTCTACTGTAAATATTTTTTGTATTATAGAGTATGTTATCTGTATTGCATTGTGATAGAATGTATATAGATGTTTAGAAACAAAACTGCATAGCATAGACAGTTTGTAGAGTTTTTAAAAGTTGCATAGCATTGCAGAGTTTTTAAAAATATGTTGATGTACAGTTATGTATACTATAGATACATTTAAATTATATATTCTAAATGCAAATTTTTGAAGTTTCTGGGGAAAAATATGGAAAATTTTTCAACTTTTCTTGACTTATTTTATTTTAGTCTAACTGTTAAGTTTACAGCATTGCGAACTGTAGGAATTTGTCAGGGACATTTAACAGTTTTTTCTTTAACATGCAGGGGCTTTTGAAGGTACTCCTACACAAGACATCCTAAGGATGAGAGTACATCCTCAACACAAAAGTACTTTACACAAATTTAAAATTTTCCGATAATTGGTATGTATATAAAAGTTATTTTTTAAAAGGGGAATTTTTTTTTCAAAAATGAGCGTCATTTGGGGGAAAATTTGGCTTAAATCTGTTAAATATTTTTTAAAAAATTGAAAAAAAATTTACTTTTTTACTAGAAATTGGGTTGGGGGCTTTTTTTGGGGGGGGGGGGGAAGGGGGTGACCCCTGATATGGGGATATTTCAAAGTCTGTTCGGGAAAATCAACTGTCGGCCATCTGGCAACACTGACCGCAATGGATGCTAAGAATAGCCTTTGTTCTATTTTGATGAGTGAATAGCTAAATATAACAGAACATGTAGATTACACTGTAAGAAAATTGCACAGTGTAACCTTACACCGCACATAAATTTAAAACAATAGATTGAAAACGATTCCATAATTATTTTGGTCTAAATTCATTTCGTATAAAAAATATTTCCAAATATAAATAACTTGTACATATTTCTGTTAATATGCTGTACATAATAATGTGTCATGTATGTTTGTATTTTCTTTATTAATACAACATATATGTACCTATATATTGCCACGTAAATTCCAGTAAGTTAATCATAGAATTAAAATGCCCAGGGTTAAATCTCACTTACTTTCACGAATAATTTTGGATTATAAAATCATTATTTTACAAAAAAAAAAAAAAAAAAAAAAAAAAAAGTATTTTGGTATGTGTGTATATATATATATATAATAAAGATGATCTATTAAGCATAGTAGATATAAGCAAAATAACCAAGGTTAAATAAAAAAAATTAATCCCAAAACACATGAGGCCCTTCATCAGGGGAGCACCCCCATGTAGGGAATGAAATATGAGAAGTTTCTGACGAAATGTTGGCTTTTTAGCCAAAAAACAAGTTTCTAGCCCCCAACTTCTCACAAATGGAAGCAAGACCATACAGCAAACGAATTTGATTAATACAGAGCATTAAAGGCAATTAAATTTATAAATAAAGTACAAAGGTAAATACATCAAAATAAAATACAGGAATATAAATAATACAAGAATATAAATAACAAGAATATAAATACATACTTGGACAAACTTGAATAATCAGTATGTATTTATTTATATTCTTGTACTTTATTTTGATGTATTTACCTTTGTACTTTATTTATAAATTTAATTGCCTTTTATGCTTTGTATTAATTGAATTCTTTTGCTGTATGGTCTTGCTTCCATCTGTGAGAAGTTGGGGGCTAGAAACGTGTTTTTTGGCTAAAAAGCCAATGTTTCGTCAGAAACTTCTCATATTTCATACCCTTCATGGGGGAGCTCACCTGATGAAGGCCCTATTGTGTTTTGGGATCAATTTTCATTTGACCTTGGTTATTTTTCTTATTTATTATAGTTTTATATTTCCTTTCGCTGCATTTGCGCATTCGTTTATAAATACTATGTTCTAATTCTATATTTAAAAATTCAAGTTTTATTCCATCTTATATTTAAAATTTATCATATATATATATATATATATCAGTATGCTATCATATTCATATATGTATATATTCGATGGAAAATATAATAATAAATTATATAAATCTATCTTTAAAAAATCTGCTCTTTTTTTAAATATTAAAACACTTCCGAAAATTCCATGCCAAGTAAGAAAAATAACATATTTAAGATATATAAGATATTCTATGTATATTATTTTAAGTACCTTACATACAAGATTATATATATTAGATAAGCTGTATAAGATGATATATTCTATGAAAAAAAAATAATAATGAGTTATATAAATCTATTTTTAAAAAATCTACTCTCTTTAAAATATTAAAACATCTTCAAAAATCCATGGCAGTTAATAAAAATAAAATTCTCTGAATTTGCCATTACATTATATTACATTGTTAATGATAACTATATTTCTCAAAATCATTTAAATTCGTTACGTAAATATTGATTTAAAAATATAATATTCGAATTCATATACATGTATGGTAAAATATGTTTTTAAAAATATATATTATATATCGAGTTTTTCTTTTTTTAATAAATAAAACTTGTATACTTTTTTAACCGTCAAGTTTTCCACCATTTATTTAGAAAACTTATTTATTTATTTATTTTTTTAACTTTATTTTTGAAATTAAATATGAATAATGTAACTTTTTCAATTAAATTGGTTTAAAAAATTTCAAATGTTTGAAAGCTACACATTTGAATTAGTTATGAATTGTTAATTAAGTAGCTTACAAATTCACCCCTAATTCACTATAGAAAATAAAATAAATTCTGTGTAAAATATTACAAATAATCGTAACTTTAATGAAGTGTTAATATTAATGAAGTGTAAATATTAAGTGTAATGAAGTGTAAATATTTTGTTGCTTTTTTTTAGTAGTAAATTTTTTACATAACTGAGCAGAATTAAGAAATATTACTTTACGTTCTGTAATTATTGAAAATATAATAGATAGATTGTAGGAGTTTGTATATTATTATTCTTATTATTATTTATATATTCTAATACAAAAGCTTGATATTACGTTCAGTAAATGAAAAAGGTATTATTTAAATGCTTCTTTTCTGTACACTTTACATGAGGTATGTTTTTAAATTTTTATTTCTTGAATAGAAAAAGCATTTTTCGCATTCTAAAAAAAAAAAAAAAAAAAAAAAAAACAGAAATTAAAAATGTGCATATTAAATAGCCTCAATAGATTCTCTTTTTTTGGTAAATGATTTAAAAATATTCAATTCAGAGAAAAATCATTCATTTAATTCCAATTTTATTTCTTGAAAGAAAGAAAAAATTCACCCTGGTAGAGACATTTTATTTCTAGTGATACGTGATTTAATGTGAAACGCGTTATATGTTTTTTGTATATGTCTTATTTGTCAAATGTATAAATGTATAATGTATCACATTTTTTTTTTTTTTTTTTTTTTTTTTTTTTTTTTAAGTCAGGCATGATTTATAAAATCCTCTCCAATTTTATGCCTTAAAAATAAATCCTAAACATTTTCCTTTAGTATCCATCCATCCACCTTCATAATAACTTATTTAGTGTAGAATGTGTTTCACTCGATCTTTAAAAAAAAAAAAAAAAAAAAAAATCTTAAATTTTTCCTAATACATAGTTTAACAAATATATATACACACATGCTTCAAAAATATATTTGATTATTTGCCTTTTACTCACTTTTTAAATATTCCATATTTATACTGATATAACCTATAAATATCTTCGTTTAAGTATTTAAAATTATTATTTTAATATTTTTTTAATTTACTATCACACAGAATTTAGTTGACCCTAACCCCTTCCATTTTATAAAACGTAGTTGTTATATTGCATATAGATATTGCTCAGGTTTATAGTATATAGATATGTTGTATATAGATACTGCGCATTTTTTTGTAATGTAAATATTTGTAATATAAGTATTTCTTACTTATGGAAAACGTTAAAGCAGTTTCACAGATCACATATTTAAAATGCCCAGGGTTGAGTTTGGTATTTTTTCGATGTATAAAATTGAAAAACATAATAATACGGAACAAGTGATTAATACCAACATTAAGTACAGTACTAAAACAATAAAATACAATATTGTGAGAAAAGCTAAAAAATAACAGCAACAACAACAACAAAAATTAATCAACAAAAATGAAGATTTAGAAATATTTTATTCATGAATTCATCAACCGTGAATATTCATTTTAAATAAATTGGAGTGTAAAGTCTGATATTTTTATGTACCAACTACGTGAAAAATACCAAAGCCGGGAATCGAACCCGGACACCTCCGCTTAACGCACAGATGCTCTACCACTGAGCTACCCTGTCTGACAACCAGCTAGGCATTTCTCACATAATATTCGTTGGCAAAGTCACCGAGTCTACAAACGCAGATATAACAGGTGAGACAATATTAATCGTAGCACAACTCCATAGACCACGAAATTTCAATTTAGAAATATTTTATTCATGAATTCATCAACAGTGAATATTAATTTAAAAAAAAAAATGGAGTGTAAAGGCTTATATTTTTATGTACCAACTAATAATGTGCAAATGAATATTCACGGTTGATGAATTCACGAATAAAATATTTCTAAATTGAAATTTTCTGGTGTATGGAGTTATGCTACGATTAATATTGTCTCAACTGTTATAACTGCTTTTGCAGACTCGGTGACTTTGCCAACGAATATTATGTGAGACATGCGTAGCTGTCAGACAGGGTAGCTCAGTGGTAGAGCATCCGTGCGTTCAGCGGAGGTGCCAGGGTTCGATTCCCGGCTCTGGTATTTTTCACATAGTTGGTACATAAAAATATCAGCCTTTATACTCCAATTTATTTAAAAAGTGGAGATGTTTAGATTATTTTTAAGTACAATACTATATTTTCTCCTGCACAAAAATTAAACTTAGTATTTAATAATAATTGAATTACATTTTACAAAATTTTATTATATTTATAATTCGAACAGTTATCTTTAAGTAACTGGTTACTATATAGTTTTAAAACAAAAAAGTACTTGCATTAAATAAACAAAGTTCCCCACCAATATTTTTTTTATAATTTATATTTGATTTCTCAAAAAGTGCTTTTATATCATTGTAAGTATTACTTCCATAATTATAGGATACTTCAAAATATTAACATAGAGTAAACTGTTAATAAATGCATTACAAACAATATAAAAATTATAAATATAATTAAAATCCCGATTAATTATTATAGATTTTAAACGAGTTTTAACATAGAATTTTGTTGTTTAGAAATTAAAAAAAAAAAAATAATAATAATAATAAATAATAATAATGAAGAGACTTTAAAGTTGACACTTTTAACTTATTTCCTGATTTAATCGATATTTTTCATATTTTGTCACAAAGCTATATTTTCACAAAGCAAAATGAAGAAAAAATTCGTAGTTTATATTTTAATTTTAAATATATACATTTTTTTTTCCTTTTAATTTTTTCACCATTGAAAACCCAAAATGTTTCTTGATTGGATTATGAAAAATATAAAATTGCAATAGATGTTCTTATAAAAAATATATATATATAATTATATTTCTACAATTTGTACATTTGTTGCCTGCGTTTATTTTTCTGTAAATATAAAACAATTTTTTTTTTATTAAAAAAGAAAAAAAAAAAAACTTATTAATTTTACTTCAATTTTATACTCTGAAAATTAAACAAATTACATCCCTGGTACCGACATTTTATTTCTTGTGATTCGTAATTCAATGTGAGATGTCCTTATGTGTGTAATTTTGTGCACGTTCAATGTTCAAGGTGTGCTCATACATATGTCATGTATATTCTAATATAAGCGTGTATGTCACATAAAACGATTAATATTCCGGTGCCATTGTAATCTCATTAAATTTTTATTACATGAACAATTTTCTAAGAAATAGGAATAAAAACACTTTTTTTGATAAGTACATTACTTTGGTTTCCTTTTGCTCAATTATTTTAACACAATGATTTAACATATAATATAATAAAAAAATAAAAATAAAAAAATTATTTATGAATATAAATAATTTTATATTTTGGAAATTAATTTAAAAATTTTATTTTTCAATACTGGAAAATTTTACTTACTTTTTATTTACTATTAAAAACTTAAGTTAATCTTACTTAAAAATTACTTAATATTTTACTTTACTTAAACTAATTTTACTTAATTTGTCAATTAACTAATTAATTGAATTACATGCTTTAAACATAACTAATTGATTTAAACCAAACTAACTAAATAAACTAACTTAAACTAAAATTGACTTCACAAAACTAAAAGAAACTAAAGCTTAAACTAACTAAAACTAACTTAACTAAACTAGTTCAAACTAAACTAACAAACTCAAACTAATCTAACAAACTTAAAATAAACTAATTAACTTATCTAAACTAATTAACTAACCAAACTAACTGTACTTAATTTTACTTTACTTAAATTTTACGTACTATTTTTAAATACCTTTATTTTTCACCTTTATTTTTGTGATACTGGAAACATAAACTATTTTTAGTTCAAGGGTGGAAAATATAAAATTAAAATAATATGTAAAATTAAATTGTAACAATTCTATTTCTACCGTTGGCGTTTATTTTTGTGTAGGAATTAAAATATAATTTTTATTCCAATTTAAAATGCTTCATAAATTTTACTCTAATTTTATCCTCTGAAATTAAACGAATTCCGGTACCGACACGTTATCTCTAGTGTTTCATGAGTTATTTCCAAATATCTTTACGTATTTTATGTTTATTGTCTCGCATCCTAATTATTCAAGTCTGTCATGTATATATGTACAGATAAAGCCCTAACACTATGTGAGTGTGTGTAAGTTTGTATGTTTTTATCCGTGTGCATGTGCTTCATTTTTTATATGCATCTATTTGCAAACATCCATCAGTTTTCTAATTATATTTACAAAATCTTTCCCACTAATCTACGTGCTAAGTAATTACTGCATTTATGGTGAATGATCCAGGATTCAGTGAAAGTCAGATATGCAAAGTTTCTGATATCTAATAAGCATTATTGGTTCAAACTTTTTTTTTTATCAGTCACTTTTTTAAAGAATTAATTTCAACGTACGTACTCGTAATCTATATAAATAAAGAGAAGTGTCTGTGTGTGTGTCTGTGTGTGTGTCTGTGTGTCTGTGTGTGTATCTGCGCTGTGGTGCTCACACTATTGATCGCAGAGCTTCCAAATTTGGCATATAGGTACCTGGGACCATGCATGTGTGCACCTCATCGAGATTTTTTCGAATTTCGAATTTGAATTTTTTAAATTAATGTTTTTTCGATTTTAAATATTGCCTTTAATGCTTCATTTTTCATAAATTTAATTATTTTGCTTCAATCGTCTGCGTATCTTAGCAACGGCTATTACGCAACTTATTTTTATTTAATTCATTCATTTGAAGGCGATTTTTTTTTTTTTTTTTCTTTTGTTATATTTATTGAAAATAAAATCGTAATGCAGAAGAAAAAATTAAGTATAATTAGTTTTAAATTTAAAAACGTATTTATAACAGTTATGCTTAATATTTTATAGTAGAACAACTTCTTATTTTTCATTTTTTAGTAAATTCCTTTAAAAGAAAAAACTTTTATTTATTCATTTTTTTTTTATTTACTGTATTTATCGGGAAAAATGGTAGTATATACATAGTAAAAAGGATTAAGTTTATTAAAATTTATTTGTTTATATATATATATATATTTATTTAATCTACTTTTTATTTTATTTTATTTTATTACATTGGTCGGAATCAAATCGTAATATAGTGTAAATAGAATGGGCTATAAAGTACATGGTTCAAAACTAAAATATTTAATAGATTCTGAGATACAGTTATCTTTAAAATCGTAGTTCTTAAATAATAGCAGATCTCACCTGTCGTCGATAAATATCCAGATTGAAGTGCCCGGGAAAGATCTTCCTGCAGGCATGGGAAACCTAGACCTGATGCAATGCGGGCGGGAAAAGAGATGCCGTAGACAGCGGGTACCCAAAGCGAGGTTTGGAGCAATTTCAGTTTATTTTATTTTTATTTTATTTTTTTTAATTTTTGTCTATAATGCGGTGTAAAAAAAATAAATATTAATTCGATTCTTTCGAAAATTCATTTAAATATAGTGACCAGCGAAGCGGGCGTAGCCTGCTAGTTATATAATAAAGATAATAAGTCTAATAAAACGTAGATTACAAAATAAATGAGTACTAACGGTGTACTAACAAAAATTTTGGCTTATCTGATTTAATTGTGTATCTTACATAGTTCATTTTACGTTTCGTTTACTGATTACCAAATGTACATATTACCCTTTTGCTATGATACATAAAAGCGTTTCTGTACATAGTTTATACAGGTATGTGCCAATTTTTGTACAAAAGTAAAATTTATGTATATATATGTATAAAATATCTAATCAAAATGATGTTACTTTAAATCACTGAGTTAAAATGCCCAGGGTTGAGTTTCAGTTTTTATCAGGTACAATATTGGGTAAACAAAATAACACGACTGTAATAAAAAATAACAGGAAAGAAATTGTAATAACCGTAATTATAAAAGGATGTTTTTTCTTATTCAGCAAAACAAAAATATGTATGAAAAGTAATCACTATAATCGCGAGTTAATTTTTAGACAACATTAATAATTTTTAATTTTTTTTAACAATAAGTGTCATACTGAAATTAACAATTCAAAAAATTATTACCCTATCTGTAGAACATTATAAGTAATTTATTCATAACCAGTACTAATAATTTGTAAAGATTTTTAAAATATAGTTTTAGATATCTAGTCGTTCGGAAGGACAATTTTTGTTTCTTGAATATTAAACTTTTCATACATGTTATACAATTTCAATACATTTTTTAAATTTCATTTTAAAAGGTTGTTATATATTTGACAAATAATACTAATTCGTTAATAAATTATATTGGAACCCAAGGTTTAAAAAGAAATATTACAACAACAGAATTTTTAATTAACAAACTTGATGTGCCGTGTACCGACTCATGACGATATTGTGGGTATATACATAATTTAATTTCAGAGATAATTTAATAAATTAAATTTGCATAAAATAGACGTATATAAGCAACTCGAAATCCTTAAACCAAAAGATAATTTTGTCGAATTATGATGAATTATGGAAAGATGATAATGTAGTGTAATTAACATAACAACAAAAAACATATAAAAGGTTCATACTGAAACAATGTTTAATAATAATAATAATAATAAATGTTAATGTAAGCCATATTTCAAAATATGCATTATCATCTTCCTTTAGTTAGTAGGCAAACTACCTTTAAAAAATATCATATATTCCTAACAGGTTTCAGAATTTTAATATGCCATGCTAGCATACGTCAAAAGAATATTAAATTATTGATATCAAAATGTATCATATAAATTTATGTATTAATCATTTATATCAATAGTTATGTATAAATGATGTACCAATAATTATGTATTCTTAATTTAAATAAAACTTATTTTAAAGATAAAATACATATATATTGCTCTTTTTTTTTTCTTTAAAACATTTAATTTTGTTAATATTAAATTGAAATATAAAAAATATAACAACAAAGCGCTGTGTTTGTTTAATTGATTTAAACAATATTTATTTTCTGTAACAATAAAAATTTCACGCTTTTATTATTATTATACAATATTTTCACCCCACTTTTTTACTGTTAAAAAGAAAAATAAATCTCTGTCCTGGTACCGACATTTTATCCCTAGTGATCCGTGATTTAATGTAAAATGTATTAAGTGTTTTACGTTTAGTGTCCTATATGTTCTTTTGCCAAATTGTCCTTGTACATACATGAACAAAAATACTTACTTATGTTCGTATGTTTATTTTATAAATAATGCAAATTATTTTTATACTAAGTGAAATGCGCTCCTTAAAATCACAGAACTAAAATGCCCAGCATTAATTTTTAATTTTTATCAGATATAAAATTAGTTAAGAAATAATAAAGTATGTGTAGAAAATAACAATAATCAAATGTATTAACATTTTTCATTTATTCTGCAAAACTATTCCAATTCATATATTCTTTCATTCCAGTTTCTTTAGAGTATTTTTATCCCATATAATTACGATTAAGGAAAAAGCAAATCACTCAAAAAAAAGGGGGAGAAAGTTGTATAAAAAGGAGGTGGGTAATAATAAAATTGCGGAATAAATTAAAAATTGGTGTTGGCCTAAACAATTAAAAGTTTAATAATCCTAAATACCGAAATACTTCTTTTATTAATGTGTAAAACAGTGATATGTGTAAAATTAGATCTTTCGGTGATTAAAATATTAAAAATCATAAACTCTGCTTAAAAAAAGTGACATATTATATTATATGTCTAAATATTTATTATAAGCCAATTAATAGCTAAATTAAAAAATATTGCGTTAGATAAGTCTATTAAATGGTATCTATTTCATTTATAAATATATTACACTGATATTCTTAGACGAACCGTAACCATTTCAAGATGTACCTTAATGGCCATTTTTAAAAGCTGACAGATTTACCACTCAGTAAAACAAAAGAAATCTTCTATTAAAAATATGTAAAGACATCACTTTTTTTATTGGGAATTATTTTTGATCGATATAAGATAAAATTTTCATTGAGCTCAAATAAAATAATAGTAGTAATATTAATAATAATAATAATACCGCAATCAGTGTTAAAATTTTGAATTATTTTCCCAAATTGTTAACCTTCTATTCATTTTTAATCAGAAATTTACTGTTTTTCATGCAATAAAAAATATATTTTTTTTTTACATTTTTTTTTTTTTTTTTTGCATATGTACATATATATATTTTTTTAATGAATGTTTTAGTTTTCAATTTTATATTAAAAAATTATTATATCCTAATCAAGCACAAAACCATATTATTAAATAGATATCTTTGAAAAATTGAGTTTTAGTTTTTAATTTCTTTATATATATATATATACAATCTAACTTAATACAGTTTTTTTTTATTCAGTTAGTATTTTTATTCAATACAAACACGGCTTATTATTTGTTTACATTAATTTTATTACCTGGAAATTAATTTTAGCGCTGGTACCGCCATTTTTTTTATCGTGATTCGTGATTTTATGTAAAACGTTTTACATGTTTTATGTTTTATTTCTTGTGCATAAAATTGCGTCTATGTAGTTCTTGTCTGTAAAATATTATATTTTTAATACCACCATTTTATTTTAACATCTCTCCGAATAGTTTTTAGCATATTTACTTATGTTAATACTGGCTGATAGTATTAAAGAACAATCGCTGATAAAATGTAGAGGATGGCTTGTGGAATTCTGGTTATAAAATAATTTTATTTTGAAACAGTTGAAACTATAATATTTGATATTTGACAAAAATTTAAATCTCACCACTGATTGTTTAAAAAATCCAAGAATAAGGAAACTTAATACACTCTTTTAAAATTCATCTTCCAATTTATTAAAAATTCTGAATTGTTAAAATGTGTGTTAAAAATTCCGGTGATAATTTAAATTCCAGATTAAAGATTTTTCAAATTAAAGTTTTATTCAAATATTTTAATAAAAACAACATTTTTTTTTTTGTGTGTGTGTGTGTTTGGGGGGGGGGGAGGGTGTTAACCGTTGTTCAAACATAATATAGGTAACATATTATACATAGTGGTTGAAAAGTTTTTTTTTTTTTTTTTTTTTTTTTTTTTAATTCAAAGAAATTATTATAAAATAAAATTAAGAGCCTAAAATTTTATCAAAAATGTATTTTAGGGACTAAATATTTTTACTTCTATCAGAATGCAGACACTGGTGCCACCTGCTTATCAAAGGAAAAACAATTATATCAATTTCATATTAATTTTGTGAGGGGTTTACATAAAATTTAATGTGAATTTTGATAACTGTCTCAGAAAGAGCGAAACATGTATTTCTTTTCGTGCATTTTCGTACCCTTTTTAACAATTCTGAAATTTTAATAAAATTTTTCCGTTATTTTTCCGTAGATATTTTATCACACATTAAACAATATATGAACCACTAACCGATTTGCAAATATAAGATAAATGATTATTCTTTGTCCAAATTATTATATTGAATATTCATCATAAAAATTTGTATATGGAACATCATCAATAGCCATCCTGTTCAAATCCGTTTATTTCAGCAATATGTGATTTACTGTTTAAATAGGTATTGTTTTTACCAATTGGGGAATTGGTATTGTACATATTATGTGTTTCCATTTTATTATATAGGGATTAGGGATTATTCTTTTCATCAACATTTATTATGTAATTTTTTTTCTGTTTCGTTTGTATATAACAACACTATAATATCTGCAGTTTTAGTCTTTGTCCATTTTTGATTCATGCACTATTGAAGTTTTATTCTACTGCGTATATATATCTATAAACGTACCCACTTATACTGAATGACAGAAACACAGGATGAAAAATCGGTAAGCTAAAATGTACAGGATAGTATATGACAGTCTAAATATTTTATTTTATTTTGTTTTCTTAACAATTGAAGCTATTATATATGACAAATATTGTAATTCTGACTAAAAACACAAAAAGGTCTAGTTACAAATATATAAAAATAATTAATTTGAGTCTCCTACTACAAATCCATTACTCAATATTTGAACAACCATGCAATAAAAGAATTAAAAGATTAATTTAATTTAAAAGGAAAAGATACTTGATTTCGATTTTGTATTTTAAAACGATATTTGAGCTCGTAGTTGATAAGTAAATAGTAAAAATTAAATTCTACTAACATTTCCATTATTTTAACATCTTCGCAATACTAAAATTCCACATAATTTGTTTACAATGTATAAATTATTCCAATGTATTTTTTTTAAAACAAAGATAAATTATTAAAACAGGAATAAACTACTACGTCAGAAATGCCAAAGAAAAATTATTGAGGTGCAACATTTCTGACGTAGTAGTTTATTCTTGTTTTAATATTCCAACGCCAAGTCTCCTGCTATTATTAACGATAAATTATATTTTAAAGAGAATTAGTGTTATTATTTTAATTTAAGTTAGTTTAGTACAATACAAAAGAAAGGATTTTTGAAGCCAAACTTGTCGTAAAATTGTGTAATATTAGTATAAATTAATAATCATTTAATATAATTTTTAATGTAAAAAATAGTTAAATGAAGCTGAGATATTTATACTTATCCGAATAAATATTCACTTTCAAAATGACTTTATTACAGTACAAAGAGGTTTAACAATAAAAATTTTTATATTTCCTCCTCAAAAAAAGAATATTTTCATTAAGTGGATGTAAACGCGAAGAAATAATCTTAAATTACAGGTTTACAACCTTCTTGCAAATTTTCATTTCTTCTTTTTTTTTTTTTTTTTTTTTTTTTTTTTTAACAAAAACTATGTCGATACTTTTATTAACATGTACATAGAATTCTGGAATGAAAATATTCAAAATGTCAATTAAAATTTATTTCTAAAGATATACATTCTTACTTCATTTTTACCTATCGAAATACATTTTTAAATAATAATTTTTCTGTTTCTCCATCAATTCCCATTGAAGTATGTATTTGATAAACAAACTTCTAAATAATATTGCGACCGTTTCCAAAAACAATTTTAAAAAAATGTTTTTTTCTTGTACATGTTTATTTTGTGAACAAAATTATTTTGTTTTAATATATGATAAAAATTCATATTATTTGTTTATAAATATTCTGTCGCAACAAACGTAAATAACAGAAATTTAATTTTCTAATTCTAAATCCATCATCCCATATTAAAAGGTTCAGACTAATGAATAATTTAAGAAAATTGATCAGTTTATTTATAGATAAACTCATCTCCATTTTATATATCAGAAAAATAAATAAATAAAATAAAAATATTCTAGAAAGTCATTTGTCTATCCTGTTGAAAACATTTTACCCTATCGATATGTGATTTATTGTTAAAACGTGGTAAATTAATTTTGTACATATTTATGTATTATAGTACATTTATTGTAGAGTGATTGTTATTTTTATAGAGTACTAATATGCTAGTTTTCTTAAGAGTTTTTCCTGTTTGTAACAGCATGGCAACGTGCACGTGCAAAACTTTTGACTGTTTTTTTTTTTTTTTTTTTTAAGGACTGAGGGCTATTAGTCTCAATCTGGGATTTTTGCGGTGTCATTTTTCGATAGTTGGACATTTATCGAAATCTAAAATTTTTCGAAAATTTTACTGAATAATCTGAAAGCGATGTTATAATTTGAAAAAAAAAAAAAAAAAAAAAAAAAAAACTAATAGTCCTCCGTCCTAAACTAAATTCTTGCCAGAATTTCATCAAAATCATTTTTTTCCGAAAGAAAAAGAAAAGAAAATTAATAATAATCAGTATCGAAACAAACACTATCGAAATGTTTTTTTTTAATAATTTTGTATTAGGAAATAAAAAGTGCGGGTGCAAAATGAAATAAAAATAAGTAAAAAAAAAAAAAAATGAATTTAATGATTTAATTTTTATATAAAACATGATCGCGTGCTATCTTAAAAAGTAGATGTAAAATTTAAAGTTTATGTGGGGTGTGTGGCATCTATAAAAATTGTTTTAAAAAATAGAATGGAATAAAGGAAGCAACGATGTTGGTTGTATTTTGTTATATAGTTTGAATTTTTAAATTTTATAGAAGTAATATCTACCGTAGGAATAATTTCTTATGTTAAAACTAAAGGGAATTGTTATGTGAGCACAAGCGATGCTACTTTTTTTGTTGTTGTTGTTGCCTTATAAATTGTTAAAACAGTTGAAACTATTACATATGACAAAAATTATAATTCTTCCAACCAACTGTTTAAAAAGTTTACAAATAAGGAAATTTAAATTTCACTTTTGAAATTCATTTTATAATTTATTAAAATCTCTGAATAGCTAAAGAGTATACTAAAAAAAAAAAAAAAAAAAAAATCCGATGATAATTGGCCTGTCCTATACGGATCATTACCGAAAATCACATTAAAGATGTAGAATTTCATGAGAAAACTATTTTGGGGACTGGGGGTAAGTATTTTTACTTCTATTAGACTGCAGACGCTGATGTGATCTTCCATAAAATGCAAAAGCATTATTTCAATTTAAAGAAAATGTGTGAATTTTGAATGATGTTTTTGTGTGAACTTGAATGCGAATTTTTAAAAAAATATATCAACAGAAGGGAAACATGTAATTCTTTGTAATTTTTGTAATTTTTCAGCAATTCTGAATATTTAATAAGATATAGTAATGTAGTTGGTTTATAAAAACTCATTATACAATTTTTTAGAAACCAAACAATTAGCAAAATAATAATAATAATAATAATAATAAAATGAATAATTCATGTCCAAATATTTATTATTTCCCATTTTTCTCATAGAATTTTTTTTTTTTTTTTTTTAATCGATAGCCATCTCGTTAAATCATTTTAATTCAGCTATATGTGATTTATTGTTAAAATGGAATGAACTGTTGTTGTAAAAATTCTGCGTTATGCCTTTTCTTTCTTTCTTCTTTTCTATAGTAAATATTACTTTTCTATTACCATTTTTAACTGCGTTCTGTTTAATTTGTCATAGCACTATATCTTGAGTATTGTTAGTTTTTGTTTATTTTTGACTTTTGCATTTATGACGCATTTTATGTACTTGTTTGCATACTCACTTATGTTGAGTGCAAACATTTGGAAATGAACATCAGAAAAATCGGTGAGCTAAAATGTACGGGATAGAATGTGACAGTCTAAGTAAAAGTTTATATATATGTATATATAAAAAGAAAGAAAAAAAAGTTGAAGCTCTTATATATGACAAAGATAATAATTCTAACCTTTTTGTAAGAATATCTAATTACAAATAACAAAAATCAACAAGTTTAAATTTCGTACTTCGTTCAGTAGTTGAGCTACCAAAAAAATAAACAAACATAAGAATATTTTTATTTATTTAGAATAAAATGAATCCTTGTTTTATTTCGTGTTTTAAAACTCACCATACAATTTTTGAGCACGCGATCTAAAAGTGAATATTACACAAAAAAATTCCTGTAGAAATTCTAATAACGTTCTATTTACACAAATTAGAAAAAAAAAATTCCTTTTTTTTTTTTTTTTTTTTTTTTTTTTTTTTTTTTTTGAGGGTAGGTAATTGTAAAATTATATTTGAAAGATTATCATTCCTAAAAGTTGTAAACAATGCATATAAAATTGCAATATGTTTCTAATAATAAAAAATTCTGTTTTGGAAGGGTGTTATATTATTAAAATAGTGTTCAAAGATAATATAAGTGATATACATGGTGGTTGAATTTTTTTTTTCTTTTTTCCCGTTTTGTAAAAAAAAAAAAAAAAAAAAAAAAAAAGATGTTCTGCGCCAGAAAAGATGTGATATATTGGAATATTAGTGTAAGGATTTTATTGTTCAACAAAGTTTAAAAAAATAAACATAATCTGTCTTTCTAAAAAGTAATTGGGAATTCGAATAATAAGTCAGTTTGGAAACGTCTTTATTATTGGTGAAAAAAGGATCTTAATAATAAAAATTCATATTTGCTTCTAACAAAAAAAATATTAAGGGAAAGGAGACAATTTTAAGTTACACGTTTACAATCTTCATGTTTATTTATTTATTTATTTTTATTATTACTATTATTATTATTATTTATTTATTTATTTTTGTGTGTGTGTGTGTGGTGGGGATATACCTATGTTGATATTTTTAGTGACATGTGATTATACATATAATTTACATATAATTATACATATAATTATACATATAATTTTAAGATCAGAATGCATGCAATGTGAATTAAAAATTACTCCTAAAGTCATTTTTATTGCTTTATTATCCATCTTGATGTTTTCTTACTTTGTAATTTTTCCATTTGTTCATTAAACTCAATTAAAATACTTGATAAGCAAAAAATTAAATAATTTTTTAAATAAATTAAAAAAATAATAATAGGTTTAAATAAAATTAAAAAATAATAATAATTTAATTTTCCTTGTTCATATTTAGTTGCTCGGAAAAACTATTTTGTTAAAACGATTGAACGTTTTATATATGGTAGAAATGCAAACGATTTTATCAACACACACTTGCAACAAACGTAAATAATAAATTTTTACTTTTATTTACTTTTATTTTTTTTAAATACATCATATTGTATTAAAGCATTTAAACTAATTAATATTTTAACAAAAATTGATAAATATACTTGTATATAAGCATGACTTCAATTTATATTAGAATTGGAAAAAAAAAAATAAATAAAAATCTAGAAAGTCATTTTTCTATCCCGTTGAAAGCATTTTACCCTATCGATCTGTGATTTATTGTTGAAACGTGGTAATTTTTTTTGTATATGTATTCGTGTTACACATTTATTGTACAGTGATTAGTGTTATTATCATCTAATTCTCACCATTCATTGTTTAAAAAAATCTGAGAATTAGGAAATTCATTTTTCTTTTTTTTTTTTTTTTCAATTTACCTTGCAAGTCATAAAAAATTCCCGATTTCTAAAACTTATACTAAGTATTCATATGGTAATTGAGTAGTCTTTCGTACTCTATTAATAAAATTCATACTAAGGATGTAAAGTTTCATCAGATAAAAAGATTTTAGGGACTAAGCAATTGTAGATCTATTATTTTTATCAACTTCTAATATCAAGTGTTACATCTCTTTTTATTTTTATGACAGCATAACAACTAAAATGTATGCATATTATTTTTAAAGCATGATTATTTTGTTTTCTTTATGTAGTTGTGAAATTCTTGGATTTTTAGTCAGTATATAAATGCATTTTGTCATAAATCGAGCGAAAGTTATTAAGCATTTTAGAAATTGAGATTCCGATTATTTTATTAAGGTCCAGTTCCAAATGACACATACTAAAGAAAAATTGTTGTCATTTGAAAAATACAACTTAATATATGTAAGAATACTCAGACTCATAAAGAAATTTAATATCATTCTTATAAACCTGATTTATTGCTTCTCGAACATCGTCATTTCTTTCTAGAAAATAAGTTTTGCGTACTTTTAAAATTATTTTATATTCACCTATTAATGTCTATATTCACCTGTTAAAAATAAATAAATTAACAACATATATTTTTAAAAGACCGCTATAACTGCTGTGAGTATCTAGATTTGAATGTGAAATACGTTTATGATATTTAATCCTGTTTCTGTGGCAGCTATTTTTTCCTTTTAATTTTTTATTTCAGTCCTGCATATTCATACTGTTTTAGTTTACTGAAATTGTAATATCATTCCAATTTCGTTTATTATTATTATTATTTAATATTATGAAAATTAAGTAGTTTAAAAAAAATAAATGTTTTTACTTATTGACACTTATTTGTATTACAATAGGTTTAACAGCCTATTTCCTACTCGTTAACCCCTTAAAATTTCTCTTAACAATTTGATGCAACTTAACATTTGTTGCATCCCCTTAACATCTGTGCTGAAACATCTGAAACATCGCTGAAGCACTACTTCTGACACATTTTATACTTTTTAGTACAAATTTGCACTAATTTTAACTGTCCAATCCTACTTGAACTATTATTTTTTACTTAATAGTAGTTTGCACTTTTTTTTTTTTTACCTATTTATATAAAAAAAATAAAAAAAAAAAAAAAAAAAAAATCTTTCTCATAATTTTCGATTAATTAACATGATTCCTTTCAAATATTTTGAAGTTAGTGACCAGTGCCAGACATCTTCCTATGAATAATAACATAAAAATTAATAACAAGGCGATTCGACGATTATATAACATAATTATTACCTTGCTGAACATCGGTATATAAAGAACAAGTAAATAAATAAATAAACATTTAGTGGATTAAGATTATATCTCGAAATTAGTATATCTTCTGCTATATCTTAAACCATAACATTCCGCCCGAAAATTATTAGATACTTCTCTACTATGTGGACTTAAATGATTAACAATTCATTAGAAAAACTCATTTAAGAAGTATGTAAACTTTACATGAATTCATTTACTACAATTAGTTTTGTTTATAACACTGCCACAGGCTACTTCTTTTTTTTTTTTTCCTTTTGTATTATTATTTTTGTACCACTATTTCCATAACATGAAATATATAATAAATTTATGCAGACAAAGTGAAGATTTACTTGCGAAAGTTTGTTACACGAAAAAGTTTGTTGAAAGTTTGTTTGTTACAAGTGCGAGACTTCATACCGGAAATTTTTAATAAATGTTTCCAGTTTATTTGGTTTTTATTTATTCGTCGAAATCATATGACAGATTACTTTTTAAAAATATTTGTGATAAATCAGATTTAAAAATTAGAAATGTTGGCAGCTATATATGTATTAATTATTTAAAAAGAAAACTCACTCTAAAATGAAATAGATATATATATTTTTAATTTATTATATTTTCACAGTTAACATCACAAATTCTTTGCTTTAATCGATATATTACAAATTCCTATTTACAAGCAGATGCATGATAAATATATTTTTTACAGTAATATACAGGGTATCCCTGATTTCATGGCCAAATGTTAAGGTTATGTAAAATACATGCAAAGAAGCATTTTTATAGCAATATAGGATCAGAAATGAAATTTTCGGAGAGCCTCGACCCCACCCTCTTACCACCTCTTTTTTTTTTCCTTGTATTTTAGACCTTTTCCCTTGTGATTATGCGTTTTTTCTACATGCTGTTTTCTATGGATTTTTTACTATGGATTTCCCTTTTTTCACCATTTTAATGTGTAGTGCATTTCTTGTTTTCCCGCCTGCAAGTTTTTTTTTTTTTTTTTTTTTTTTTTTTTCGACTCCATATTTCTATACAAAAATTTTTTCTTTATATGTGTTTTATCCTCCATAAAAGTTTGGTACATGAATTCAGAGACACATTGCATATTTAATATATACATATACATATATAACTATGAATTAAAAATATGATAAGTGAAGATATGAAAGTGGAATGTAAAAACAACAATAATAACTTTAACAGTGTTAATATACAAGAAAGTAAGTTGAATTTAACCCTATTCAAGCTCAAAATTTCAATTTATGCTGTGTTTTTTTTTTGTCAGCAGGTGGAAACACAGCTATTAAAAAAAACTATGTAGTACTAGCAGGTTTCTGAAGATATGTCAAGCTAACATACTCCAGAATATATTCAAACAGAATAGTAAAGAAAAAACTTAAAGTTATAAAGACAAATATATGATTTATTTGAAAAGCATTTTATTTTAAATAGAATACAATTACTTATGAGTGAAACTATAATGAAATTTTATATTAGAAATTAAAAAATTGTTTTATTATATGAATTTTTGAAATTAAAATGCTAGCAAGAACATACCACCACCTGAACCTACAAGAAAAATATAGAAAAACTCACAACCTGCAAGAGACAACAACTGCAAAATTTCATTTCAGCTTAAAAACTTTTAAAACATTGTATTCTTCTTCCGTATCCATTGATGTCCAATACATTCTAAGTCTCGCAGAACAATAAATTCCATCCATCAACCCACGACCTTCCTAAAAAATAGGCTTTAAGTCGTTAGCATCTCACTGGACCACCAATCAAAGCAAAGCTAGTAGCTGCTGTGCTGTCACTAAAAATTTACATTACTACCATAATAAGAAATAAAACTTAAAGGATATAAATTTTTATAGTGTAATATATATATATATATATATATACTTTTTATTATTATACAACAGTAAAATCCAATGAACAAATTTTATATTTTATGATATATATATATATATATATATATATATATATATATATATAATGTAATTGATATATAATTCAGGGGATATTTTATTTTAAAATGCTTTTCCTGAAATCTCATCAACATATGAATCTTCCCTTAATAATTTCTGTATTAGCTTGAATAGTTATTTTTATAATTCTTTATTTTAATGCAACATAATTTTTATTTTGCATCAATAATTGTCTTACCTCATATAGTATAATTCATGATACGTCAAAATTGCATTTTAATTCTATGACGTAGAAAAAAAAATTCTCTTTTACGTATTAATTTTTATCCATGTTCATTTTTAGTAGGTTATTATGATATGCCAGAGTTTTTATACCCATATATTTTTCAAGTATCGTACTACGTAATAATTCATTTTGCAATTATATTTTTTGTTCCTATTTTTTAATGTCATTAATAATATTTTAATAGTTTAATGAAAAATGAGAACTGTTAAACAAAAAAGTTTTTTTTTTTTTTTTTTTTTTTTAACATTTGCAGTTTTATAAAATATGTTTAGCTCTACAGAAATTTCAATAGTTTGAATAGTTGAATGTAAAATGAGAACCCTTACTGAACAAAAATGTATTTTTTGAAAAAAAAAAAAATAATAATAATAATAATAATAAATAAATAAATAAATAAAAATTGCAGTTTTATAAAATATGTTTAGCTCTACAGTAATTTGAATAATTTGTTTATGCTCAATGGCTAATTCAAACACTTTCACCAAATCTCCAAATTAAATTTAATAGTATTTTATTAATCTTTAAATAATTCAATATCTTTTTTTATAACGTAAATATCTATGTAAATGCAATTTAAAAATTTCCAGAACGATATAATACTATATCATATTTGTAATGAATGCGAAATATCCTTGCATTATGCTGTTTTTATCTTGCAGTTAATCGAATATTTCAACAGTTTACATAATGTAAAATATTACGAAAACGCCTTTTTTTTTAATTGCCAGTGTAATTTCTGTTTAAATGTTATTTGGTATATGCGTCATTTTGCATACTAAGCAACTGATTTGAATTACTGAACAATATAATTGCAACAACTAAAAGAAGTATTTCAGTAACAGGAACAGAGAGTGCATTCGTAATCCTTATAATGATCAGTAGAACAATCATCATTTGAGAAATTGCAAATGAAGAGGAGATAAAGGTATCGATATTTGTCACCGTTTGTTTTCACAGGAGTTGTACATTAAATATAATAAGTACCCTACGAAAGAATGTATATTGAATATGATAGCTGAAAAAAACTCTAAATTACCCAAAACATGAAAATGGACAAGACATTGAACTTCCAACTAGCATGTGTATATAAAACCAAGAACCATGTGTCATGTAACATTTGAAAAATCCAAGAATTGAGTATATGATGTTCCAAAAAACGTTAAAAGCAAATTATCTTGGAAGAATAAACAAGTATGATTTTGTACTAATAGCTCAAGAACACGCCCTAGCTTTCTTTCAACAGAACAATGTGGAAAAAAGAATTGACTTAATAATTTTCCTTTCTTCCCACTCAATTTCCTATGCTTTCTTCATGTACAATTATATTGTATGTGCAAGTTTATTTGAATATCCAAATACTGGGGAAAAAAGAACATTTTTTTTGAAATTCTTTAAATGATACTACAGATTCCACATAACATTTCGCTTCCAAATAAAAATATTTTATATAATAGTTACAATTGAATTCAGTTGTTGACTGTGTTGACCGCAGTGTTGACTTCAGTTGTTGACTGTGACCACCATCTTGCAACAACTTCAGTTTAAATCAAAGTGGAAATAAAATTGACTTAATACTCTTCCTTGCATCCCACTCAATGTCACATATCACCTCCTTCATGAACGATTTTATTTTATGTGCATGTATATTTAGATATTCAAGTACTCCGAAAAACAAGTTGCATTCATGGAATTCTTTAATCGATTGTACAGAACTTAGATAACATTTGTCTTCTATTTTTATATTAGCCACAATCAGTTTAGATGTTGCCTTTGTTTGTCAGACCAACTTTTAACAACTTTAGTTTACATCAACAATATTTGATCCTCGAGCTGGATGTAATCGAAGATGATAAAGACTGTATTATTCAAAGTTACCAATGACCACTGTACGTTATGCTCATTATTATAAGAAAATAAATCAAAACGTTTAACATGTTAATGCTTTATAAATACGATAATAAATTTGTGGAAATAAAAAGCAGACTTTTCTCTCCCTTGCCTACGTTATTGCAATTATATTGATCAGCAAGCAATATGTTTATATAAAAAATTTATTTCGAAATGATTTTTTGAATATTGTTTTAAATAGGGAACTTATATTTCTTTATTTTTTAGAAAATATAGTTGCAAAATTATCTTTGAAAAGTTTTGTGGTATATACAGAGTAAACAGTTACAAAAATGTATAAAAGTCTTATATTATCTGTTATGTCCCTAACAGCACAAAATGTTTCAGAAACGTAAAAATTTTATAACATCGAAACATTGTCTTTATTGCAGGAACATTGCAAAAGGTTTTATTTTGATATCAGATTAGTTTAAAAAACGTAAAATTGCCTACGTTAGGAAAGTTACAAGAAAAACAGAAACGTAAGAGTTAAGTCTTTTTGTAACTTCTTTGTAGCAAAAAAAACATTTCTGAAATGTTTTAGAAACATGATTGCACAAACTTTGATGTTATACAACAACAAACGCTAAAAAGTGTCCAACAGGTTCCGTTTAATAGCTTTTTCTTAGGCTCTAATGGACTAAACTCCAGTTTATTAGAGCTTACATTATACAATGCCAAGTCATGCTAATTATTCTTTTGCATGATGCATGTGTAATATTATTTTCATATAAACTACACAGTTTGTATTTGAAAAAATACTAGTTATAAACTTTAAGTTTTAATTTTCTGAATTAATTCTAAATTTCCTAATTATACAACAAAAGTTTAAGGAAAAAATATCACATACGGAACAGACAAAATATCAAAAAGTGAGAAAGTTTCATAAAAACATATCAGAAATCATTACTAAAGAAAGATAGTACTAAGAGAGATCATTACGAAAGATAGTAACGCTTTTGCAACATATCTATAATATTTTGTGCTGTATGAGATATTTATAAAAGTCGGCACACAAGTGACATATACAATAAAAAGCACTTTTAACAGCTTAAAGAAATAAATTCAGTTAAACGTCAGTAGCGAACTTCAGTTAGATACCTAAGTAAATTTTTAATTTCTATACACAAATTTTTTTACTAAATAGTATCTATTGGGTTGTTCGGAAAGTGATTTGGTTTTTCTCAGCAGAGGACTTAATTGTATTTTTTTCACACCTTCTTCACATTTAAGTTGCATTGCCATTACATTTTGTGACAGCTGATATAGCAAGGCTTGCTTGTGAAAAAGGTCGTTTTATTCTGCTCAATAGTTTTTGATTGGTGCCCTATCAAATAAAGAAAATCAGAAGCGACATTTTCGGCGTATTTTGTTTTTGCTATCAAAAATGCGAAAATACTATTCAAACAAGGAAAAAAAGTATACGATGTGTGCACAGAAAATTTACTTAAAGAACGCTATTGTCAAAACTGGTTTACCAAATTTTGTTCTGGCAATTTTGAGTTGAAGATGCATAACGTTCTAGAAAACCAGTTTGTGTTAATGAAAACAAAATACAGTATTGATTTATGAAAAACTGCCAAATAACAACTCGTGAGATCGCTAAGAAACCGATCAAAGTGGAGAATATATAATTCATTAAAATATTTATACAATATAAGAAAATCGTCTTTCATTTTCGAACGAAATTACTTTCCGAACAACCCAATATATTTAGTAGTGTTTCTCAATTGTTCTAAATCCTACATGATCTAGGCAATAGATTATTTTATTTTTCTTAATGTATAAACATTGTTATTGAAGGAAATAATAAATTAATTAAAAATGATAATCAATAACAATAAATTTTATACTTAAAAAAATATTATCTAATAATTTTATAACTACTGCTTTATGTTTGTTAATTGTGTTTATTAAACTTTTCGAATATTTTCTCAGATCTAAAATCATCTTAATTATGTTAAGATTTTACAAAATTACAATGTAATTATCATTTCATTGTGATTTCACTGAAAAAAATAAAAAGTAAAATTGTTTGAACCCTTTAACGTTCACTACTTAATTTATTTTAAAAATTACTAAACTAATTTTAAAAATGGCTTTTAGGTACATGGCTGATCATAAATATTTAAAAAAAAAAAAAAAAGCATTGTTCCTTTTCGAGAAAATTTTGGTTTGAAACATCTATAAGTTAACTTTATTAAATTCAAATAATGTTTAATTTTTATTAAATTTTGGAATAATGTTGCTATCTACCGAACAGAAAAGGAACAAAAGTTTAAAAGCAAGGGGGAAATGTTTAAAAAAAAAAAAAAAAAGTTGCATAAAAAAATTGTTAAATTATGTCAAATGCTTGGTTTCTCTGCGAAACCAATGAACGTTAAAGGGTTAAAAAACTATAAAAGAGTTACTAAAACTCTATAAAAATGACCATTAACGCAAAGCTTTTCTTATAAATTTGTATTTCTTTTAATGCACATGATTAAATTAAGATCATAATGCAGTATATATAATGTGAAACACAGCTAAAATATATTTTACATCGTTTTTCTGAGAAGGAAAATCGATATACCTGTGCATTTAAATGAAAATATTTTATTTATTAATTTTTAAACTTCAATTATATTACATGTGACCAACATGATAAGAAAAAGGATTGAAGCAAAATTTGAATATCAGCATAAAAAACAATGTACTATTTTATCTATGAAAATATTCTTGAACCCAAACATTACAACAATGTAAACACTGTAAAAAAAATTTTTTTGATACTTTGTTTATCATAATGACAAACTTATATTAATCTTGAATTTTTGTACTACAAGTGAACTTTTATAATAGACATTACTATTTATCCAAGAATTTCAGGCACAGAAATAAATTAATAATATTGTAAATTATGTTTGAATCGTTTTTATAAAATAAATGGTTAAAATTTATATAATGAAAACGGATAGAAATCCATGTTTTCTAAAAATATTGTTCTAAAAATATTTTGTTCTAAAAATGTTTTGTTTATTGTACAATTTCTGTATTTTAATTAAAAATGCATTAAAGAGCCTGAATTATATAGTTCCAGTATTATAACTTACTTGAACTGATTTTCAAGGCAAATAAAGAGGTTGACAAAACTGTGTGTATGTGTATTTTTATGAGAGAAATTTTTCATTTTACAGATTTTTTTTTTTTTTTTTTTTTTTTTAGAACATATAAAAATTATAATCATTTTGAAACTGAAATAATATCCCAAACTGCTAAATAATTAAATTTGTTAACTTTCTTAAATTCACTATTAAAAAGTTAATTTTAAATAAACACATATCATATGTTGAAAATTAGCCAATAAACATTTTTCCCTTTTGTAATTTTATTCAAGGAGACACAAGCATACAAATCTAACAATCACTTTTAATGTTACTATAAAATTTAATCACCATTCAACAATCACTGTTAAATTTGAAAATGTAAGTAAATAATTCTGTGTGTTGCGTAATAATAAAAAAAAATTCTTTATTTTACCTTATTTAAATTGAGAATAAAAAAATATTAAAAATGTTACGTTATTTCAAATATGATTTTTGTTCATCTTGGTTAGGTTTGTATATTTGTGTCTCTTTGAATAAAAGGCCAAATTTCTGATAAAAGCAGTGTAGGAATTATAGAAGACTTTACAGACGAAGATTAAAATATTAAATGATGTATCTTCATTGGTAAGAGACACTTTATTCTATTTTATTTATTTATTTCAGAAAGGTTCGACTTAGATGATAAAACTGATAATAATTAACTCAAAATAATGAATTAAATAAACAATAAACGAAATTATTTGAATAAATTTACTTTAAAAAGGAGGTATTTTTTTTTTTTTTTTAGAATTATTGTCATAGGATTTTTTTTAAGTCTACATTTTATTAAGAAATAGAATAATAATACTAATAAATAAATAAATGGTTTAAATGTTTATATTGACTTTTAGATAGATATTAAGTGAAAATTAATCTATAATGCTACATTGTAAGATGCAAAAAGATTAGCATCTATTTGTGAAAAATATTTATGATTATATCCATTATTTATATATTATATACATACAGGGTAGTTATAATTAAACTTCTCCTATAAACAGCATTCTACAATGCAAACGGATGAACGGAATGCAACAAAATTTGATATGTAGACTATACACGAGATGCGCTCACGGAATTTCGAAAAAAAAAAAAAAAAAAAGAAGGCCACCACAGGGAAAAAAAATTTTTTTCCAGAAAAACATTCAATTTAACACAACAAACGACCAAAACGGAATACAGAAACAATATTAACATTTATTAACTAATTTCTGATCAACTGTATTCCGTTTTGGTCGTTTATTGTGTTAAATTTAATGTTTTACAGGAAAAATTTAATGTTTTTCCCTGTGGTGGCCATTTTTTTTTTCTTCTTCTTTTTTTTTTTTCTTTTTTTTTCGAAATTCCGTGAGCGCATCTCGTGTATAGTCTATATACCATATTTCGTTGCATTCCGTTCACCCGTTTGCGCTGTAGAATGCTGTTTATTGGGGAAGTTTAATTATAATCACCCTGTATATAAGAGAACGAATTCCTGCTTGAAAATATCAATTGTAGTGAGGTAAGCATGTAGTATACTGGATGACAACTACATGAAATTCCACACAAATTTAAATGTGCATCTGTCAGAATCTCGTTTAAATAAATTCCCACATATCACAAAGTAAGAATATTCTTGGATAATATTGATGAACACACAAAGACACATATTTAATAAAACATTAAAAACACATATATTAAGTCTACCAGAAAGTTTTGTCTTTTGAATTAAAATACTGACATTGGAAATTTATCCTGGATAATATTTAAGATATTCTTGGGTATATTTTAAGATGGCAATTGATAAATATTATTTTAAAAAAATTCCAGTGTCATTTTATTAATTTAAAAGGACAGAACTTTCCGCTAGGCCTAATATATACAATTCTTTTATTGGCGGAAAATTCTGTCGTATTGAATCGTCATATTAAAAAGTTATTTAGTAAATGTCTTCATAGAAGTTGCATAAATGCTGCCCAGGATAAATTTCCGGTGTCAGTTGTTTACATACATTATAAAATTTAGAATAAAATTATGTATACAATCGAACCTCATTAACATGAATCTCAAGGGGGATAAAAAATGTCTTCATGTTATCAGCAGTTCATGCTATCAGTATCTAAGAAACCAACCTTCCTTTTCACCGGGACTGTGGGTGCAGTTCATGTTAAAAGTAATCCACGTTTGTGTTCACGTTAACGAGGTTCGACTGTATATATATATTTAAACTAGCATAATCATCTTTTCTTAGAAAAAAATCTATGTTTAGCCAGTTATTGATGAACAGTTATGGAATCACTATGTGCACTTACGATATCGCAAGTATCGGAATACAAATAAACATGTCATGAACATTGTCCACATTCAAAAGGAATTTTAGGTACTAAGTTATAATAACAACTTCATCCATTTACAGGGGCTTTCACTCACAGGGCTTTCACTCGTGACCTTTTTGAATACTGGTATTTTTTTTAAGTTTTCTTCGCAGAGATTAATCTTATAAATTATAAATTTAAAATAGTGATATTTTTAAAAGTCGCAAGTGAAAACCCTGAATTTATACTACAAGTTTTTGATGGACTGGTAGAATTAACTTCTCAAAAAGCGAAAAGGGACCAGGATCTTTGGGTTAGTGCCTCAATATTCTACCATATTTGCTATGGTTACTTTCGCCTCTCGCAAATTAATTCTGCCAATCTATGAAAGTTCTATTGTAAATAAGATGTAATATCAATATTGTTCTGTTAAAATATTTATAAAGTGCACAGCAAAAAAAAAAAAAAATGTTTCAGAATTAAGGGGACGTCTTGGTACCTTTGACGGAGCCAGTGAAGTAAGTTTCATATAAAAGCTTATATTTCCATTTAATTTTCATAAACGAAACTACATTAAGTTCATTTAGATAAAGTGGAATGTAAGGTTGATTTTTTTTCTACCAACTATATGAAAAATACCAGAGCCGGGAATCGAACCCGGATCCTCCGCTTAACGTGCGGCTGCTCTACCACTGAGCTACCCTGGCTGATATCCAGCTCAGCATTTCTCACATAATATCCATTGGCAAAGTCACCGAGTCTGCAAACGCAGATATATCAAGCGACAGCATTAATCGTGGCAAATTCGTGGTCTGTTGAAGTTGTGCCAAGATTAATGTTGTCGCTTGATATATCTGCATTTGCAGACTCGGTGACTTTGCCAACGGATATTATGTGAGAAATGCTGAGCTGGATATCAGCCAGGGTAGCTCAGTGGTAGAGCAGCCGTACATTAAGCGGGGGGGGGGCCGGGTTCGATTCCCGGATCTCGTTTTTTCCATATAGTTGGTATTAAGAAAAAATATATATATATCAACCTTACACTTCACTTTATCTAAATGAATTTCACGGTTGATAAACTATGGAATACGTTTCTACATTAAGTTTGTTCAATAAAATATATATTCCTGCCCAAATACTTACGTTTTTTTTTTTACTTTTTTTTTTTTTTTTTTCATTAACAGATTTTTAAATCTTTCAATTACGTTTACTCGGTTTCTTTCTTTCTTTCTTTTTCTTTTTTTTTCTTTGAGTTTAATGAAAACTAATTAAAAGAAATAGGGATGGGTTTTAAAATTTATTTATTAGTTTTAGAAAAATAAAAATTAAAAAATCATGCCTAGGTAAAAATTTGGGGGTGGGGGGGGACATGGTTGTCCACTACTGGTGCCAAAAATGTCATCACGACAAATAGTGGACAGCCCTGTCCACTACTGGCTCATGTGACTTTTAATGCCAGATCCAGTAGTGGACACAATTCTTTAATCTAGCAATTTTAGAGTTGAATTTTAAAGCAAGCATTCAAAGGGGTCCACTACTGGAACAATAAAAGGGTCCTCTACTGGGTTTTTAATGTGTCCACTACTGGCTCATTTTAAGCTCTTCAGATTTTTTATTTTTTACATATATAAATGCTACAATTAGCAATTTTCATAATACAGTCATGTTAAGAAAGAGCTAGTAAAGGTCTGAAATATTAATTATTTTGAAACTCTAAAATTTAGGAAATTACACAAAAAATAGCCGGAAAATGTTCTTAAAGTGTCCACTACTGGTGCGTTAACCTTAAAATATTTAAGAAGTGTATATTATTACAAGTGTTATATTTTTGTTTTTAATGTTGCAAAACTCCTCCATAGTTTATCTAGTGTAGGTTCTATTAAATTTATATATATATATATATATATATCTTAAGTTTTTTTTCTAAATACCTGTAGACGTTTTAACATTTTGAAGATTATTCATATAAAAATGCATTCATGAAAAATGCAAACTGAAAAAGCACAATTTTCAAAATTTCAAATCTGCAAAAAAATATGTCAAAAACCATAAGAATTGTTGTCTGAATATATATATATATATATATATATATATATATATATATATATATATATATAATATTAAACAAACCAAATATAGTTTAGTTTATAAATGTTCAGCGGAAGTACTAGCTTATAGGTGGAACCTACTTCAGCTGTATCGTCAAAGGTGACAAGTTCCTTTAATTGAAAATAAATCTATTAATGCTTTGATGTGCATGTATCACTGAGAAAAAATTGTGTAACTAACATCTAGAATCTAAATTGTGGCTCTAGAAAAAATAGTTCCTTCTCATCCTTATAAATTCTAGTCCCTTGGAAAACGAGTTCTAGAAGCCCCTATTAAAATTCTAGATTGTTTGCCTATATTCTCGAGGGCAAAGTTACTTAAAAATCTCTGCAAATAAATGAGACTACAAGAGGCGGGTTTCTGCAACTATAATCTTGGTTTATGACCCAATTCTAGAAAATCAAGCGAGAATTTCTGGCAATATAAATGATTCAGAATATTTAGAGTATTCAGAATATCGTTTTACCATTTAGAAATGTGTACACTAGAAATTCTCGATCATTTCGTTTATTCAGTTTACTGGCGTGCCTTATGCGTATAGCTAGGAAATCTATATTTCTAGTTAAGGGATTTAGAAAATGGCCACTTATTCATTCTAGATAAAGGTGGTATATTTTTTTTTCTCAGTGTACATATGAATTTGGCACACTTTTAAAAACTTTTTGAAAAACAGGCGCAAACTTTTTACTGCAGTCACATAAATAAACAGATTTCACCCACTTCAGGCAACGGTGACATGGCATAGGTTGAAGTACCAGATGATGACCAGTTTTATATTACAGCAAATAAAATATTTATAATTATGTAACAAAGCATAGAATATCAATTTATTACCATAGTTATTTACATCCTTGAAATTAATCACCTTCAGCTGCGTAACTGCACCAAGCTTTAAATAAATAAATAGAATAAAACTTTCAGAAAATTTAATTTGTGCATTATCATTGATAGAAGCAAAGGGATTAAAACATTACTTAAATATAATGCTCGTTGCAAAAGTAACTTTTTTGTTTCATACTTTTTTTTTTTTTTTTTTTTAACAGTGTAGCAATAAAGTGATCATTAAAAGAAAATTAAAAACGTCATGGCTTGTGTTCTCTTATTCAACTGAGCAAACTTTCTATTAAATATTTTCAGACCATATAAGGTAAACGCACCAGTAGTGTACCCTGTACCAGTAGTGGACACTTTTAATTCTAAATTCGGAAAATAAGCTACCTAAAAATTCTGAAGATTCAAACAATGTTCAGGAAGGGAGTTATAGTCCTTTACTGTTAAACCCTTTAACAAAAAATAATTCCGGCCATTAGTTTTAAAATAATGTTAGTTTGACTAAAAAAATTTGCACTTTTTGTGATTTTGCCGTTTTCTTCTTATCCCTTTGAATAAGGAAATGAAATTTTATTTGCTCGCTCTCCACTTATTTTTAATTGATTTCTTCTACCTTTTGCTTTCATAGGAATAAAATAAGTAAGAATTCATTTATTGTGCTATTTTTTAAATCTTATATTAACACATAGTATTTTTTTGGGTGTCCACTACTGGTGCCAAAAATGTCATCACGACAAATAGTGGACAGCCCTGTCCACTACTGGCTCATGTGACTTTTAATGCCAGATCCAGTAGTGGACACAATTCTTTAATCTAGCAATTTTAGAGTTGAATTTTAAAGCAAGCATTCAAAGGGGTCCACTACTGGAACAATAAAGGGTCCTCTACTGGGTTTTTAATGTGTCCACTACTGGCTCATTTTAAGCTCTTCAGATTTTTTATTTTTTACATATATAAATGCTACAATTAGCAATTTTCATAATACAGTCATGTTAAGAAAGAGCTAGTAAAGGTCTGAAATATTAATTATTTTGAAACTCTAAAATTTAGGAAATTACACAAAAAATAGCCGGAAAATGTTCTTAAAGTGTCCACTACTGGTGCGTTAACCTTAAAATATTTAAGAAGTGTATAAGAAAGTTTTGTAGGGACTTTCCCGTTCTAACAGCCATCCTGTTTATTACTATAACATCAAACGAAAAAGCAGAAAATCATTTATTATTTGTATTTAATTTGTTTATTATTTAACTCATTAGTAAAATTAATTTATTTAAGTAATTTATTATTTAATTACATTTTAGGGTTGCCCTTTGTATGATATTACCTTTAAAAAAGTTATGGCTGTTAAACAAGGGAAGTGCTATTTATATACACAAACATTATGAAATACATAAAAATCGCAAAAGTTTGTTACAGTTGCGATAATTTAGCTTTTCTTTTCTTTCTTTTTCTTTTTTTTTTAAATAATGATACAAAAAATTAAACACAAGAGGGTTCATCAAGTGGAAATTAAATTCAGCATCACACCTGTTCTCTAATTCAACTGATTAAAATTTCAATTACTATATATTTTTAAAAATGTCAAATACTTCAAGATTTTTCATAAAAGCTGATGTAGATGAATTTTGTAGACGCTGTTCTGTAGATAATTTTCTGCTTTTACGATCGTTTATAATTATTACTGTAGTACCAATTAAGGAACAAACAGCAAAGTCCTTAATTTATCATAATTATTTTAATTATTTATCTTTTAAATTATTAATAAATTCAAGTTTTAAAGAGTTATTTTAGTTATTTTTTAGGACTGTCCTTAGCTTCATGTCATCTGAATAAACATGGTGGTCGTTAAATTAGGGAAGCAACAAGCAGCATTTTATGTAAACAAACACCATAAAGCACGTACAAATCAGAATTGTTAATTTTGCAATTTTTTTCTCAGTGAGGAAACAACAACAACAAAAATATAATAATAATAAAATAGATAGCCGATGGACTATACCAGTGCTTTTTAACAATTACACAATCACTAGACACTGAACAAGTTTACTAAAATTATAAAATATCTGGAATATGAAAAAACTACAATTTCAGATTTATTACGTAAAGACTATATATATATATATATATATATATATATATATAAAAGAAAACATTCCTAAAATTAAGTAACATACATATTTTCCACACTGCTTCGATTATACATAACAGTTTAGGTAACTATCTATCAATAAAATTGAATATAAAATCACCAAAGGAAGTAAAAAAAAAAACTTGTTGTTTGTATGCTGTGGCAATTACAAAACTTTCTTCTATATTAGTCCATATAACAACGCCACCTACCGGTTGGATGCATACAAATTTAATCAATTTAACTTCCTACAATTATCAATTTATCTATGCAGTTTGGTACGATTTTCATCAATACATACGGATATGTAACTATCTGGAAAATCTCAGAAAGTAATAGCAGCACCACTTGTTGGCCGATATATACGCTCAGTTTGAATCCGGATAATTTTTCATAGTATATATCTCGCATACAAATTCAGTGCATTTCTATAACATGGAATCTGATGTATAGCTTTTTCTTTAACAGAAGATAACGTAGCAAAATAGCGCCATCTCTCAATCGATATGCACCTAAATTGAATTAGTATACTTTTACATAATACGTATCGTACATACAACTTTTAGTGCATTTATATATCACAGAAACTGAGATATTGCCTTCCCGTAAAAAGGATTAAATTGTAGCATAACGACGCCACCTGTCCGGTGATACACACCCAAACTGAATCACCATACTTTTAAATAACATTTATCTCACATGTTAAGTTTCCTACATTTATACACGATAGAAGTGGAGATAATGTTCTCCCTTCTATGGAGAAAATCTCAGAATAGCAAAGCCACCTGTTGGGTGATATATCCTAAAAGCTAACCAGCACCAATTTACGGGAAATTCCAACCAAATATCAAGTTTGATTAAAATTCGTTCCTTTCGTTTCTGAGATACAGCATTCATAAAATTTTGGTAACAGAGACAGCAGACTGACATTTTCTAAAAGTAGTCAAATCTCGTTCAGAATATTTCAAACGCCCATCGAAAACCGGCGGACAACACTTTTTACGAATACTTTTTTTTTTTTTTTTTTTTTTTTTAAATACAGAAGTAAGTAAAAATGTCTTATTTATAATCATTCTACACATTTTCTCAGTTTTCCCCAGAATCACTTTTTTTTTATTACAGGAATGGACTGCCTGCCAGTGTTGGGCATAATTGATTAAAAAGTAATTGAATTACAATTAAATTACAATTATATATATATATATATATATATATATATTTGTCAATCGATTAACAAGTAATTGGTTACAAATAAATTGAATTATTGGAAATGAATTGAATAAGTAATTCAATTTATTTATAATCAATTATTTGTTAATTTATTGATAGTAAAATAATTATAATTGTAATTCAATTGTAATTCAATTACTTCTTAATCAATTATGCCCAACACTGCTGCCTGCAATCCTATTTTTACATAATTAGAAATAAATGTTACAGTCATTTTCAAAAGTTTACGTCCAATAGCCGATTTTCAGTTTTTAACACGTTGCATCACTTGCGCAGATTATTGCGTCATCTCATGTGCTGATTGCATTAGACTATAGGAGCCTTACATTAGACACATTCTACTGTTATAATTCGGATGAATGTTTCGATAATATGCGCACAATACAGTAATTAAGAACAGTAAAGTCTTCTTGAAAACATCATAAAAATATTAAGCAAAATGCGTTTCAAATATTAAGGATTTGAAAGAAATTAGTTATACAGTTTTTAATGGTGTACATAATAACTCGGGCTCATGTACAGAAACACATAAAAGAATTTCATACCATTACGGTCTATAAATGGTATTTTTTGTAAAGGCATTTTTTAAATATTTACACTCTATTATAAAATAGATAAACGTATGTTATTTGAATGTTTAAATTCATGTTTTTTGTCGAAAATAGTAGGCAGAGAATTGGTAATTATTTTACAAGGCTAAACAAAATATTTCCGATATTTTATGCCATAATTTAGCATGAAATTTAGTACTACTAATGTTTTACTAGAAGTTTATACCAAGGATGGGAGTTCAAAGGGTCTATATATATACACATATATACAGATAAATACAATCAGACAAAAACAACGAGTTTTAATGGGGGCCAGTAGACTCCCTCAGAAAAATATCTGGTTATGTAGCGAGTTTATCATTATATGTTTATTTATTTATTTTTTTTTTAATGATATAGTATAAAGATAAATGATTTGATATGTGATAAGTGATGCAAATATGACGTTGAGGCTCCCAGTCCTGATCTGCAGATCAACTAGTCATAAGAATATATAAGTTCTAATTGCAGTGTGAAATTTATATACCTTCAATAAATATACCTTCAATAAATATATACCTTCAATAAATACATTTTTTTTTTTTTTGTCTTACGTTGAAATATTGTAAAATACTGTGCAGGGAGAACAACATTAAAGTTTTTTCCTTTTCTTAAGCAATAAAAAGGAATTTTTGATTTAACCCTCTAACTGCTTGGCTCGCGATTTTCCCGAGCAAATTAAATGTTAAATATATGAAAAACACTTTAAATACGTAAATTTAAATTTTTATTTAAAAGATGTTAAATTTTTTTTTTATCCAAAGCTTTTCGCTTTAATAGTAAAGCATCGTCAGGGATTTTTAAAAATCCCTGACGTCAGGGATTGTTCTTGCTATTCTCTTGCTATTCTCTATATTGCTTACTATTCTCTATATTCTACACAAGAACATCCTTATAAATTCTAGTCCCTGACGTCCCCATCTTCTGGAAAAAATCCCTGACGATGCTTTACTATTAAAGCGAAAAGCTTTGGATAAAAAAAATTTTAACATATTTTAAATAAAAATTTAAATTTACGTGCATTTAAAGTGTTTTTAATATATTTAATAAATGACACATGTTCAATTTAACTCTCTTCTTAGAGATTATTTAAGAATTAAATGTAGCAAACCTGCTCATCCCGTGACATCCACGCACATTTTTTTTTCCCTTGCATTCAATCACACCTGCTTGATCCAGGTTCGAATCCTGGTGAAGGCATGGCAAGGATATTTGTAGTGTGCTATTTATATGGTAATTAATGTAATACTGATAATTCAAGACGAAAATCATTGCAACTATAAATCTCAAACACAGAAAAAAAATTCTGTAACTGACATCTAGAATCTAAACTGTGGCTCTAGAAAAAATAGTTCCATGTCATCCTTATAAATTCTAGTCTCCCTTTGAAAGCGAGTTCTAGAAATCCCTATTAGAATTCTAGAGTGTTTGCCTGTATTATAGAGGTCAAACTTATTTAAAAATCTCTGCAAATAAATGCGAACACAAGAGGCGAGTTTTAGCAACTATAATCTTGATTTAAGACCCAATTCTAGAAAATCAAGCGAGAATTTCTCGCAATGCAAAGGATTCAGAATATTGTTTCACCATCTAGAAAAGTATAGACTAGAAATTCTCGACCATTTCATCTATTGAGCTTATTGGTGTGCCTTATGAGCATAGCTCGGAAATCTATATTTCTAATTAAGGAACTTAGAAAATGACATCTTATTCGTTCTAGATGAAGGCAGTATATATATATATATATATATATACATATATATATATATATATATATATATATATATATATATATTTTTTTTTTTTTTTTTTTTCTCAGGGAAGGCGTCAATTACTAAATAGAATAAGATTAAAGTATGTGTACTTTTTATCTATGTATGTGTCATGTATATTCGATATTCTTTCCATAAATTAGTTTTTATACTTTGTTTAATCTCATAGAAATTTAAAGTACCGTTTGTAGATGAAGAATTAAAAGAATCTTTGTTGCAAAAATGTGCTAGATATTTACAATTCCAAATAAATAGAATTATAATAGCATGTAATATAAATTAGGCAATTTTTTGAAACGATTTTGCTTAAAAAAGTTATCGGTATGAGAGTTAAAATTTTTTTGGTGTTTTCAAGCAAAAGAACTTTATAATTCCCGATTATTAAATTTATATATAGCTTACATTAATAAAAAGTATATTTTGTTATTTTTGAGGAAACCTTTGAAAGATAGTTTTTTAATTACTTATAAACCCTTCTGCGAACATGTGTCTGGAAATAACAAACAACAGAAATAGAAAGCCCAGCCTTAGGAGTTCCATTAAAGCAATTTAATATTTAAAAAAGAAGAACAAAAAAGGGATCGTGCGTATTCATGTTTAATCCGTTTAGTGCTGTAAACTTATATATATGAAAGTGGAATTTGCCATATCGACTGCTGTAAATATAATTCAAAATTTTTTAACAGAGGTACGTAAAAATCATTTATTAGATACAAAAACATTTTAGAATAATGCCAGAAAGCGAGGTTTACTGGTTTAAACCTGCCGACAGAGAAAAGCTAACTGTCTAATAAGTGCAATGTTCCAAAAGCTTCACTGTACAAAAAAACTGTTAAAAGTACAGGAAAAATCTGGCAGATGGGGTGCCAGAATTTCTCCTTTAAATATACAGGGCAAAACTGTACTTTTAACAAAAAACCTGTTTGATTTACAGGATTACAGGTCAGTGATACAATTTTACGGTTTTTAACTGTATATTTGACGGAGAAATACTGGCACCCCAGCTGCCAGATTTTTTCTGTACTTTTAACTGTTTTTTTTTTTTTTTTTTTCAGTGTAGGGAATACAATTGTAGTACAAAAAGAATATGTGTTGCTTTTAAAAAAAAGTGTAATCAAGCTTTTTTTTTTTTAAAAGATACATTATTATTATTATTTATTTATTTATTTTTTTTTTTTTTTCATAAAAAAAATAAATCAAAGAAACTTTTATATAAATGAACTTTTCTTTAACTTGGAACCGTGAAATAACCTATGTTCAGCTTCCGTTTCTGCTTGACTGATAAGACACGCATAGTTACAGCTATGCATTCAATGTTTCATTCATTACTTCATTAATCACTACTAGATATAGAAAAGATATTTTGGATGTAAATATCATACGTGACAGCTAACTTCTTCTTTATCCACAAATCTGATCATTATTATCAAATCTTCATTCCAACAACATTCTACAAGGTTATAACTTTTTTTTTATGTGCGTTAGTGTTAAAATTTTTATATAATAGTTCTTTTTTATAATCAGAAATAAGAATAAGATATTGTCATTTAAAAATAGTATAGATTACTTCTTCTCCCCCCCCCCCCTCCCCTAAATGGGAAGATTTTTCTGTTAATTCATTACAAATTTCATCACAATATTCCTTTTTTTTCACATATGGTCACAAGTTATTAACTGTATTTTATTGATCATAAAGTAACAGTTAAGTGATCGTTTTTGTAAAGCACTAATTACAAGATGATGAACTCATTTTGTTATTTTGTTGCTATTTTAAGTTTTTTAACAATACGGGAAATGAATGAACATGGAGATTGATTTGACTTATAAACTAAATTCTTGCGATTCTGTTTACTAAACCGAAAAACTCATGTGTGAATGATTTTTTCTTGTCTCAAGCATAGATATTGTAATAAGACATAGATAGATTGATCAGCGAGAGGGGAAAAGTGATACCATTTTTTTTCGGGAAAAGTCACTCTAATGGCTGCCTTTCCCCGAGTAAAACACACACAGGAATACACACGGATAATTTAGTAAATAAAATTTATGAATAATTTATTTACTAAAGGTGAATGAAAAACTCCAGATACAGTTCCAAATTCATTTTTCTTTTTATTCTTTTTTTGAATACTCTCTAATGGCTGATTTTAGAACTTTTTTTCGGCATCAAAATGTTTTGCTCGATAACATGGGGATGATAGATCTATATATATTACTATATCTATTGTCTCAAGCAATTAGGTACTGAATTTTTCTTATGTGTGTCATAGTTAAAATTTTATATAATCAATAAAGAGAATCTTATATATATATAAATGTGAATGTCCGTGAATTTATTTGACTGAGTTTCACGCCAAAACTGTTCGATGAAATTTGATTTTCGATGAAATTTGTAATGGAGATAGCTTATACCCTAACTTAAAAAGTAGGCTACCTTTTATTCCGAAAAAAAATTTGTTTTTGCAATTTTTATGCATAAAATAGCAATTTTGTAAGCTAATAATAGCAAAAAATTAGCCATTTAAATTTATCCATAATTTAATTGTTGCCAAAAAGAAAAAACGAATTTATTTACTTTTTTCAACAGGAAAATAAATACATTTATCTAAACGTGAACGATAAAAAATTATTTAAAAAAAATTATGCATCTCACAAAAATTGACGTAATTTTTAATTAAAAATTTCTTTTACACCTTGATAAAGTGCTAATACGCAAGCGAAGTGATGACGTCACTGGCCGTTCGTGGATGCAAGAAAAATATTTCCTATGTTAAACGTCCATTGGATTTTTTGTAAAAAATTATTAAAAATCGAGGAAAATTATTTCCCGATTTTAATTCCCATATTTAGTTATAGGTATGTATTAATTATCATGTCCATGCGTTAGATTAAGTTATTTTTGTTGTAAAATTGACAAAATTTGAATTTTTAATTTCAAAACACTAGGGGAAAAAAAAGGCAAATTTCCATATTCGATTGAAAACACAAACATTTCATTTCAAAAGATGATATTTACACAATAAATATCCAACTAATATACTAATTAAAAGGAGAATGATAAATATTCTATCATAATTTGAAGTCAAATTTGTTTTCAAATGTCTAAATAAAGTATCTGATATAAGATGCTAATATGGTGCAGCGGAATAGATTTGATATCGGTCATCCTTAGCAGAAAAAAAAAAAATATCGACAAATTATTTGGCGAACATAATTTAATTCCTTTCAAAAATCATGGTTATTTTAACAACTTATATTAAGAGAGTAATGAATAATATGAAACAATATTTCGTACAATGCATATTACGAAAATATACATCTGGCATGCATATTTTCGTATTACGTTTTTGATCACCAAATACAATAAGCGCCAAGAACGACAGAGTTTTGAAATTTAAAATTAAAATTTTGTCAATTTGACAGCAAAATAACTCAATCTAACACATGCACATGATAACTAATCTATACTAATATTTTAAATGCGAAAGTTTGGATGGATGTTTGTTACTCAATCACGCCACAACGGCTAAACGGATCTGGATGAGATTTTGTACAGAGATAGGTCTGGAATAAGACATAGGCTACTATTTATACCGGAAAAAATGTAAATTTTTAATTAATCTTCTATTTAATATAAATATTTCTTCTATAATAAAACTTTAAAATAATTTATTTTAATTTTTAATTGTTGCCAAAGAATATTTCACGCGAATAATAATAATAAATATTAAATTTGCTTAGGCACATGACAACATAACCTCATTATCAAAATTAAATTGTAATAAGAAAATGAAAGCTAATTCAGATCTGTATTAAAGAGCTTTATTAGTTGATAATCCTGGGTATATTTTTAATTTTAATACTGAAGTAGATAGGACATTTTTCGCCAAGGACTCTATTTTTGTTACAGCAACCTTAAGCCAAGTAGTCCATAAAAAATATAAACAAATCTGTACATATAAAAGAGTAAACTGAATGATTCACTGACTTAACACTGCCATGACGATTCTGTGGGAAAGAGGGTCACAAATTTTAGTGACCAGGTTGGTTTTCGGAGCCTAACCCCCAACTAAGACGGAATTTTGCAAAATACCCCCCCCCCCCTGTCTCCCTTGGGGGGCAGAAGGCTTAACTCGGCTCCAAATTACTTAACGGTGAAGAAATTGCAGATGGAAAGACCAGACTTGAATACAAAAAAAAATATTTTCTGCGGTTTTGGAATTTTGGATTTTTAAGGAGGGGGGGGGGGAGGGAAGGGAAAAGGTTTTGGAAGAAGGGTACTCAACACACGAGGAAATCGAACTGAACACACACTACAAAGGGATTTTATGAAATTCCACCCTACCGCCCTTTGGAGAATGGGGGGCAAAAACATGTATTTATGCGTAACGCTGCACTAAATTATCTAAGGTTGGACATTTTTTATGTAAAGGACGATTATATGTATCTAACTCACAGTATGAAGAGATTTTGCGAAATGGCCTCCTCCTTCCCTCCTTTAAGAACGGGAGGAGAGATTTAAAAAAAAAAAAGTTTTAAAGCATAGCTCAGCTTTAAATAATTTCATGATCTCAATTTTTTTATGTGTCGGTTAGGTATGTGTATGCAACATGCAATATAAAGTAATTTTGGAAATTTACCCCCCCTCCCCTCTTCCTCTGGGGGCGGGCGGGGCAAAAACCACATTTTGAAGCTTAAATCCGTCCAAATTACCTAAGAATGGCGAATTTTGGTGAGTGGGTGTTAATTAAGTGTGCGAAATATGCACTTTGATGAGATTTTGTAAAACTTTCAACTGTAACCGCGAGGGAGGGTGAGTAAAAAGCAGGTAAGGGACTGCCCAAGGCATTGGGCAACTTAAAATTAGATTTTGACGGATTTCAATGATTTTTTTTTTTTAAAGATATTTTGATATTATTAATGATATGCTGTTTTGGGGATTCATTTCAATATAATGACCAGCGAAGCGGGCAAAGCCTGCTAGTATATTATAAATGTGAATGTCCGTGAATTTATTTGACTGAGTGTCACGCTAAAACTGCTCGACGGATTTCAATAAAATTTGTTATGGAGATAGCTTATACCCTAACTTAGAAAGTTGGCTGCCTTTTATTTCGAAAAAAAAACTTTTTTTTTGTTATTTTTATGCATAAAATAGCAATTTTATAAGCTAATAATAGCAAGAAATTAGCCATTTAAATTTTATCTATAATTTAATTGTTGCCAAAAAAATAAATAAATAAATAAATAAATAAATAAATACGAGTTTATTTTTCTTTTTTTTCCAACAGGAAAATAAATACATTTATCTAAACATGAACAAAAAAAAAAAAAAAAAAAAAATGCATCTCACAAAAATTGACGTCATTTTTAATTTAAAATTTCTTTTACGCATTGATAAAGTGCTAATATAGTTTACGATTCTAATATATATTGTACTAAAATCAGTTTTATTTATAGATCCTCCTGGGGGATTTTTTAAATTGTTGCGCGTTGAAGTACACCGAACATTTTTCGCCAAGAGGTTTAATTTAGCAACAGCGATTTTAATCTAGGTAGTTCAAGAAAAATATTAAAGAGGTTTAATTTAGCAACAGCGATTTTAATCTAGGTAGTTCAAGAAAAATGTAAAATTTATAAAATATTACAAAACGAAAAAAATAAACTGAAATAGTAGTCACATAAATGATCTATTTTTATCTGAGTAGATAATTTTATAGAAAAAAAAAGCGCAGTTTTAAAAATAGAAAATTTATTTCATCAAGCACTATTTTAAACCTAAAAACCATTAATAAAATAAACAGAATATGAAGGGTTCTTATATGTTAACGAAAAGGTGTCCGATAAAACGCTTTCTATTTTTATGCAAGATACCAAAAAAAAAAAAAATCGCTAATATGGCGACAAAAATTCAAAAGCCGCCAAGGGAGAGATTCAATAAAGTTCTGTAGCACGATAATGTTTATTTATTTATTTATTTTTTTATATACCAATCACTACGCTAATTTAACATACAAATAAATGAGCTGCTGTGTGTGACTGCACTTGCACGTTGTCGGGCAGAAATATTTGATTAATTCAAATTAATATTTAAAGATATGTTTAATAGAAAGCATAGTTTTGGAGACAAACTTGGCGAGTGTGCGACCAAATTTGGTGAAAAATGATAGTTTAGGGTTCCCGAAGTTTCGAAGCTCTGGTGTAGTTGGTGTTATTTGCTTTACTCCTGCGGAACAAGTGACTATTTTTTAGACTGTCCCAGAACATTAATCGAATAATGACTTATACTGTACGAGTAACAGCTTCAACTGTTTCCAGAATATTCGAAGAATTAACACCAGCTATTGGACTATTTTCCAAAATATTTGTTTTAATAATAGTTTTGTTGAGATTCGAGAAGTTCAAAAAATGTTTGATATTGCCAAGGAGGTCCCATACTAAAGCTGTGACGAAAATAGTCGCCAATCTAAATATATTCAGTTACAAAGAAATCATTTAAATATAGTGTCCAGCGAAGCGGGCAAAGTCTGCTAGTATTGCTATATTCACACAATTTTTATTTATTTATTTTTTCTTTTTTATGTGAAGATTTTGCGTTAATTCATTTTAGATTTTAACCCACTATTACAGCTTTTTTATTTCTTTTCACATACAATCACAAGTAATTAAATGTATTTTATTAATAATAATATAGCAATAAGTGTTCGTCTTTGTAAGGCATTATTTATATAATGAAATAGCTTTGTTGACATTTTTAACTATTTAACAAAAACAGAAAATATTAACATTTCATAAAGATTGATTTGACTTACTTTCCACGTATAAATTATTACAACAGCAATCCTACATTCATTATATTTTAACAATTACTTTTTGAAGAAAATTTTCCGAAAACTGGATAAAATGGGTGAAAATCTATGTCGATAGTAAAATAAACAATAATTATTATCTATTATTATACAATAATAAATTATTATTATGAAGTAAATATTTGCGATTGTGTATAGTAAACCAAAACTCATGTATCCAATGCTTTTTCCTGGTCACAAGCAGTTACATACTGAACTAAATTTCTAATTGCTGTCGGTTAAGACGGGTCTCGGGCAAAAGCCCCACCGGCAAAATTCCCCTGGGCAAAAGCCCAATCGGACAAAAACCCCATATTCAGCGGGCAAAAGCCCCAGTAACGCCGGACAAAAACCCCACTTACGCATTTTGTATAATTATCACTTAAAGAAAAATACACTGAGGGTCAAATATACCTGAAGTAGGGGGAGGGTCTAAGAGGGGTAAGAGTGAGTATAGGGGAAAAAATTACTTCTTCTTATAATTTTTTTTACAGATTTTAATGAAACTTTGTTTAATTACCATTTAGAGTTTTAAGAAATAGATCGAGAGTTACATATATCTGAAAGGGAGGGGTTTATGGGGCAAAGAAAAAATAAAAATATAGTTTTCAAAGTAAATTTCAACAAATGACGGAGGGCTTAGAAGGAGGAGCATATGATATATATATATATATATTTTTTTTTTTTTTTACAAATTTCTTTTAATTATCACTCGATGCATTATTTATGTTATGTTAAGTATACCTGTAAGGTAATATTTTAAAATTTAGTTCATGTGATTGATTTCGTTTAAATAATCAATAATTTTAAAATATCAATAATTATTTTAAATCACAATATATATTTTTTCAATCAATATATTATGATTGATTTAGTTCATATAAATGTGATTTTAAAATATCAATAATTCTAAATAATAATTTTTTTTTACCTGATAATAATATTAAAATCTTCACTTTTCAAAACTTTTTCTTATATTTTCTTTTTATTGTCTTGCAGAAGATTTGGGGGGAAATTGGGCTCACTTAAAACTTGTTTATCTCTCTCTCTCCATACGCCATAAGCCGTGGTGGCCTCAGCTGCTTCCTATTATTATTTCAGTTTCATTTATACAGGATGTTTCAAAATTGTGGATATACCAAAATATATTGAAAGCAAAATAATTTCACTAAAGAACATTGATTTCAAAAGTTTCGTGCATTCAAATGATATATCAGATGCGGTATTATAGTCCAAGCAACACAAATAAAATTTTTTCAAACGAAAATATTTTACAGTTTTTTTTTTTTTTTTAATTATCCTTTAGAGTTTCAAAAAATATAGGGCGAATTACATATATCTGATGATGGGAGGGGGAAGCTTTGGGGAAAGAGAAAAAAAATTATTTTTTATATTAAATTTCTACATATTATTCAAAACAGAAAGGAGTATGAGATTTTTTTTTTCTTTACAAATTTCAATGATTTTTTTTTTTTTTTTTTAATATCACTCACTCTAATATGCTTAGATATTGAATAAAGGTGTAATTATGTTCATTTTTACTTTTTTCTTTGTTGTTCTTCAAAAGGATTTGGGGAAGGTTGGGCGACCGACAAACTGATTTCACCCGCTTCCCCGTCTTAAGCCGTGGCGGATTCTGCTCCTTCTTATTATTTCTGTTTTATTTGTTTGGATTTTGCACTTTTTTCACATAGTTTTCATTACTTATTATATATATACTAGCTGGCCAGAGACCCGTGAAAATTTTTACCAAAAAACATGCTCTCGGGCACCTGCGGCGCCAATCGTAATTTGTTCTCTGTAAAAGTCGCATAATATTAAAATTTTAAAAATTCAAATATTTTTAAATAAAATCTAAACGTAGCTCTAGTTCAACGTAAAATACACACAAATCAAATAAACCAATCAAATTTCTCGTAATTCCTCATAGCGTAGCTCTAGTTCAACGTAAAGTACACTCAAATCAATGAAAATCAAATAAACCATTAAAATCGCTCATAATTCCCCATAACGTAGCTGTAGTTCAACGTAAAATACACTCAAATCAATGAAATTAAATAACCCATTCAAATCTCTCCTAAGATTCTCCATTCTGCGTCATTATAGAAATGGGAAGTTTTATTTTCATATTTTTATTAATTCAAAGAAAACTAATCAAAAATTCGAAAATCTGACTTCGGTGTGCACAATGACCCTACGGAGGGCACCTTTGTGTTAAATCACGTGACTATCCGAGCTACCGTTTTCGAAAACAGTGAAGCTGTGCTGGAGTGAAGGTTACAAACATTCCAAGAGGTCAGGGGTCGTGTGACCAGACAGAACGGAGCCATGAGAAGCTGTCTGAGCGACAGATGCTTTGTGTGAAAAAAATTTATATTTCTATGGAAGCGGTGACATCAATAGTTTCCGATTTCACGCATGGCCTTTTGTTGCTACCGACATTTCTCAGAGTTTCGGGTAGACCAAGATTGGACGAAAATGATGTCACGGGTAGAGTGATATCACGACCAACGAATCAGTGCTTCGTGTGGGGTATTCCCCTCCCCCTCCGAAGGTGTGCTCGGAAGGAAGGGACTCAAAAAAAAAGGGACAGAGAGACTTGGTGCTAAAATTGTGTAGCATGTTTTTGAAGTATGCTCGGAGGCGAGCATTTTGTAATAATTTTTAATTTATTTGAATTTCAACTTTTTTGTTAAGTTTTGAATAAAAATAGCAAAAATCATCCCTGGACTCATGCTTGCGTATTCCGTTCTTCAAGGTGTACTCCCAGAAATCACCACAGCTTTAATTAAAAATATAAATTGGTGGCAGCGGTGGGATGTTGTTTTTAGAGAAAAAAAAAAACATCGAACTCTGTTTTCTATGTGTTGGTGGTGAAAAAGTATAAAAGAACGTTTGCTGTGAGCCCGGTGACAACTGGAATCCCTGAGATTTACTGGAGATTATTGATGCCTGTGACAATAGCGTGGAAAGGATTAAAAGGACTTCGCTTCTTCCCTGTGCTGCTGAATTCCCTGGAGATGTCAATCAAGGAGGTTTTTCAGGTATGTTTTCTTTCATTTTCAGATATGCAAAGTGTCAGAGATTGAGTTGTGGGATGATAGTTTTTGTTTATTTATTTATTTATTTATTTATTTTTTTTGTAACAATGCATGTAGTTACGAAGCTTTAAGAGTAAGAATTTAGTTTTTATGTGTAAAATTTTAAGCACGGATATCTCGAAGTCAAGTTAATAGTTAAGGCGGTTGAAAAGAGTAATTTCATGACTTAACGGGGCGTTTACTTGAGAGATAAATTTATCGTTAAAGTTCTGTTTATTGTAACGGGGAGCTTGGTAACTTTAAATTGTTGTTTAAAAGTTTCGATAAGATTATAATTCTAAATTCTTTTTAAAAGCAACGTAAGGATTGTGGATGCTGTAACTGTTTATATAGGAGTATACTGGAAATTAGTTGATTTGCCTACTGGTAAAAATTCTAGGATTTTTTTTTTCTCTAGTTGTTTATTTTAACTAAATATAGGTACTGTTTATTGTATCTGGGTAAATATTGTAGTTAATGTTTAGAGAAAAGGTGTTTAAAGAATTTCGTAGGTGATAATCAAAGTGTTACTTTTGTCTATATTTTCATGGTATTTGATTTGTTTATTGTTTTTATTATATGTGCATTTTTTTTCAGTAATTAGTGAAATTGTATTTTGTAATTATGGCATTTCTCATTAAGTATACTAAAAATGTATTGTTAGAGTTAGCGGATGAATTTGGTGTTTCGGGGCTAACAGATAAAAGCAAAAAACTAGAAATCAGGGAAGCCATTGAAAAGGCGGCTAATTATGATGAAGGGGTTGCGAAGGCGCTAATAGAAGGGATTTTGGAAGAGAAAGAAAGGGAATTGAAATTACAAAAAGAAAAAGAAGAGCGCGAATTGAAATTACAAAAAGAAAAAGAAGAGCGCGAATGGGAATCACGAAAAGAAAAAGAAGAGCGCGAATGGGCGTTGCAAAGAGAAGAGGCCGAACGAAATTTTGAACTGGAGAAACTCAGAATCCAGAGTGCTGCAGAAACTAGTAGCGTAGGGTCCGGGAGTTTAGTTCAAGAGACGGTTTTGAAGAAAATTAAATTAAAAGACATAGCTCCGAAATTTGACCCAAAACAAATGGATATTTCCCTTTTTTTTACGATATTTGAAAGATTAGCACGTAAAAAAAATGTTAGCGAACAGGACTGGATGTCGCAACTTATCCCTTTATTGCCGTGCGACGTCGTACAAATAATTATGAAATTAGACGAGTCAGAGGCTGATAACTTTCAACATGTAAAAAAAGTGTTGATGAATAGATTCAGATTGAGTGCGCGTGCGCTAAGAACGAAATTTGAATCGCACAACAAAAAAAGTGAAGAATTATGGGTTGATTTAGTTCACGATTTGAGAGGGTACCTAGATAACTGGCTTGAGACTTTAGAAATTAAAGATTTAGAGTCATTAAAGGAATTGATGCTCACGGAGCAGTTAAAGAAAAGGGTACCATGCGAAATCAAACAACATTTTGTAGATGTGTGGGAAGAAATCAACAAAGCTTCGGATTTGGCGGAGAAGTGCGACAAGTATGACGCGGTTAGAAAGGAGAATGGGAAAAGAGAATATAAGCCTTTTCAGCGTTTTACGAAGGGTAGAAATTCATTTGGGAAAGACGGTCAGAAATTCGGGTCAGGTAAGCATGATGGTGGGAGTAATCCGAAAGCTGAGTCAGCTAAGGGCGACAAAAAAGACTCAGGAAAGTTAAAAGGGGATAAAACCGAATCTAAAGATCGTGATTTTGATAGAAATAGTAAAATTGTGTGCTATTTGTGCTCGGAAAGGGGCCATATTCGACCTAACTGCCCACAAAACCCTAATCGCAGAACAAATCCGATCAATAACTTAAGTGCGGGCGAAATTTTAGGTGTTGGTTTTGAGCCTTATATAGGTAAATTAGAAATAAATGGACAAGAGCGCGAATTCTTGAGAGATAGTGGCTCAAACATTGACGTGTGCGAAAGGAATATGATTTCTGTTGAGGATTTACTGCCGGAACAGGTATGGATTAAGCAACCGTTTGACGAAACGTGTAGGTGTTTACCTTTGGCGAAAATCGTTTTAAAAGGAGAATTCGGAGAGGTCATTACAAAAGCGGCTGTAAAACCGGCTAATTTGAGTCAGGGAATATATCTTCTAGGCAATAAAACCGCAGAGTTAATTGAGTCCAATAAAAAAATTGTTTATCCAATTAATGCGATAACGCGAAGTCAGAAACGTGAGCAAGAAAGGATTAAGAGTGCGCAGTCCGAAATAAATAATGAAAAGCCAACTCAGAGAAAAATTCAGAATTTTGAGGAGGAACCGGGTTTGATAAGCGAGTCGTTAGAGGAGACTAGTGCAGAAAATAAAGTTGTTCTTCCTGTGTTAAAAGAAACAGACAGGTGTCCATTAATCGGGGTTTCAGCTGAAGAGTTTCAAAAAGAGCAAACTGCGTGTGACACGTTGAAAAATTGTTGGGAAAAAGCTAGGAATGAAGCGGGAAAGGAATTTAAGATAAAAAATGAGCGGTTAATTCGAATATCGGATTCTAAGCGTAACCAAAACAGGATGCAGTTGTGCGTGCCAAAGAAATTTAGGGCAGCGATTCTAAACCTGTGTCATGATTCTGTGTCAGGGCATTTAGGCTCGTGTAAAACTAAGCAGAGGGTGTTGACTAATTTCTTTTGGCCAAATTGCTATCAGGAAATCGAAGAGTATGTCAAAACTTGTGAAATTTGTCAAAAAGTAGGACAAAAAGGGGATAAGAAGAAAGCTCCGTTGAGATTAGTACCGATTATTTCTGAACCGTTCAGACGTCTGTCGATTGACGCTATAGGTCCGCTTGTAACGAGTAACAAAAATAATCGTTTTGTGATAACGGCTGTTTGCGTCGCTTCAAAATTCCCGGATGCTATTCCTGTGGAAAACCTAACTTCGAGGTCAGTGATCAATGCATTGATGCAAATTTTCGCGAAGACCGGATTTCCTAGAGAGTTAGTCTGCGATCAAGGTGCTTATTTCACGAGTGACTTATCGACAGCGTTTTTTGAGAAGTATGATATCAAAATCAATCATTCTTCGGTCAGTCATCCGCAATCTAATCAGGTGGAAAGAATGCATTCCACTCTTAAGAGGATTCTCAAAGCATTATGTCTCGAAACGAAAAGCGATTGGGAAGAAAATCTGCCTATGGCTCTTTTCGCGTTGAGGACGGTGCCGCATGAGAGCACGGGATTTTCTCCTTCAGAGCTTATTTTTGGGAAGAATTTGGGGATGCCTCATACCATTGTTTACGAAAATTGGATGCAGGAAGAAGAAATGAATCAAAATGTAGTTGAGTATATTTTGGATTTAAATGAGCGCTTAAAAAGATGTCAATATTTGGCAGGGGAGCGCATGACAGAATGTCAACAAAAAAGAAAATTATGGTACGACCAAAATGCAGTGTCCCGAAAATTTAAGGTGGGAGACTCGGTGTTGGTTTTGGCTACTGCAAAACCACATAAAATGGCAGTACAGTGGCTAGGTCCAGGTGTAGTTACGGGGGTAATATCCGATACGAACTATACGGTAGATCTTCCGGGAAGGAGATGTAAGGGCACAATTTTCCACGTGAATTTAATGAAACCTTATCATAAACGCCCAGAGCATGTCAACTTAATTTTGGAAGAGGGTGGCGAGGAAATTGAGGAGGATGCATCTATCCCGTATCCGATTTCGGACCCTAATCATTTCGACTTGACAGACTTAATTAAGGGGAGTAATTTGGGTAATAAGGTTTCGGAAGGGAATTTGGCAACTTTACAAAATGTCCTAGTAAAGCATAAAACGGTGTTTTCTAACGACCCTGGTACGACCCATAAGGTAGAGATGGATATCATTTTGACAGATGATAAGCCGATTCGTGCAAAACCCTATCGCATGTCTCCGCGGCAGTTAGAAATTATGCGGAAGGAGATTTCCAGGCTGTTAGAGTTAGGGGTGATTGAGGTGGGTCAGTCAGATTACGCATCGCCTATGATTCTTGTAGAGAGTCCGGGGAAAGACCCTAGGCCGTGTGTCGATTATAGGGCCCTCAATGCCAAAACCCAAGTGCAATTTTTCCCGTTACCGAATATTGAGGAGGTAGTTGAGGAAGTGAGCACTGCAAAATATATCTCAGTAATGGATCTGACGAAGGGGTATTTCCAAATCCCGTTAACGAAACGTGCGCAAAGGTATGCGGCGTTTGTAACCCCTTTCGGTGAGTTTATTCCAAAAAAAATTATGTTTGGCTTAGTGAATGCTCCATTTTATTTTTATAAATTAATTAGTGAGGTGCTAGGGGATTTAGTGAGTTTTGTGAGACCATATGTGGATGATCTGGCTGTGTTTTCATCCAGTTGGGAGCTCCATATCCGGCATCTGGACATTGTGTTACAACGTTTGGAGGAGGCAAATCTAAAAGTGAAACCGGCAAAGTGTTTATTCGCCCAGGACCATGTAAAATTTTTAGGGCACGAAGTGGGGTCAGGGAAGAGGTCGCCGAGTGACGCGAAAATCCAAACTATCCAAGAATTTCCCATTCCAAAGACAAAGACGCATGTAAGGTCATTTTTAGGTCTGACCGGATTTTACCATAAATATATAAAGGATTATGCGACAAAAGCTGCGCCTTTGACGGATTTGTTAAAAGGGAAAAATAAGAGGGAAAAAATTGAGTGGAGTCAGGAATGTGATCAGGCATTTAAGGTACTAAAATTAGATCTAACTAAGGGACCGGTACTCTATGCTGCGGATTTTTCAAAAGACTTCATTGTTCAGACTGATGCAAGTCTTGTAGGGGCGGGTGTGGTCCTAGCTCAAAATTTCGGGAATAACGAGGAACACCCAATTGTTTATTTGAGCAAAAAATTCTCCAAGGCGGAGCGTAATTATAGTACCATTGAACGCGAATTAGCGGCAGTCATTTTTGGGGTGAAAAAACTAAATCATTATTTAGATGGACAAAAATTCGTTCTTCAAACCGATCATAACCCTTTAGTTTATCTTAAAAAAATGATGGGCACAAATTCACGTTTGACGAGATGGGCCTTATGTTTACAACAATACAACTTCACAGTCGAGCATAAGAGCGGAAAAAAGCATTCGAATGCAGATGCGTTAAGTCGCATGCACGAAGGAAAAAAAAAAAAAATGCCTTGGTTTTAGGTAGTGTTTTTGGACTGTTTGTAAATATTTATTTTTTTTTTCTTTCATTTGTATTCCAAAAAAAAAAAAAAGTTTGAATGTATTGATTATGAATTATTTTTCTTTCTTTTTCATGAAATTTTATTGTGTAATTGTGAAATTTCAGTGTTTGACTTTTAAAATTTTGTTAGGGGTAGAACCTTTGATTGTCATCACGAAATTGCATGTGAATGTTTAATTGTTTTTTTTTATATAATGTGAAAGGAGACCTTGGGATCTAGTAATTATGCAAGGTGTAAGACTAGAAAATTTATTTTTAAGATGTTTTTAGTTCTATAAAAGTTCAGGTGGTTGTTTCGAAAAAAAATTTTTTTGGGGGGGCTAGCTCAACTCTCTGATGTTGCATGTTTGATAATGGGAGGAGGCACCTGAGTCTTCTGGAGCCCATTTTACATCCTGAAGGCCGTAAAATGGTCTTTTAGGAGGGAGGAAGCTGTGCTGGAGTGAAGGTTACAAACATTCCAAGAGGTCAGGGGTCGTGTGACCAGACACAACGGAGCCATGAGAAGCTGTCTGAGCGACAGATGCTTTGTGTGAAAAAATTTTATATTTCTATGGAAGCGGTGACATCAATAGTTTCCGATTTCACGCATGGCCTTTTGTTGCTACCGACATTTCTCAGAGTTTCGGGTAGACCAAGATTGGACGAAAATGATGTCACGGGTAGAGTGATATCACGACCAACGAATCAGTGCTTTGTGTGGGGTATTCCCCTCCCCCTCCTAAGGTGTGCTCGGAAGGAAGGGACTCAAAAAAAAAGGGACAGAGAGACTTGGTGCTAAAATTGTGTAGCATGTTTTTGAAGTATGCTCGGAGGCGAGCATTTTGTAATAATTTTTAATTTATTTGAATTTCAACTTCTTTGTTAAGTTTGAATAAAAATAGCAAAAATCATCCCTGGACTCATGCTTGCGTATTCCGTTCTTCAAGGTGTACTCCCAGAAATCACCACAAAATACACACACACACACACACACACACGTATATATATATATATATATATATATATACAAATATTGCTCACTTAATAGTATAAGAAAATATATTCAGAGTTACATACATCTGAGAAGGGGGTTGGGGGCAGTCTGAAAACAAAAGTGTAGTTTTTATATAAAACTTCTACAGATTGCCATGTAACTTTATATGGATATCACTTACACTTTAAAGAAAGATAATGAGTAATGCCAACAGTTGAGGGGCGGGGTTATATGAAAGAAAAAATTGCTGATTTATTTTCTTTTTTACAAATTTTAATTAAATTTCGTGTTGTTATATCTTACTGTATAATATATATAGCGAATGATCAAATTATTATTGATTTCCTTTCGTTTTCTTTTCTTTTTTTATACGATATTTTTCCGATTTTGTAAAAAAAAAAAAATACTGGACGAAATAGCCTTGAAATCTAGACACTCATAGAACATTTATAAAATCAGATTTTCTACTATCTATTTAGTCACGATTGCAGTTTTGGGACCTACTACAAAGATACATATAAGCTGGTAGATGGTAAGTGTCGGGTTCGATCCCAGGTCGCGTTTATCGTTTTAGCGTTCGTAGTTTTCCGTGGTTATCTCTGGCGTAAATTCGGGCTAAGACTCATTAAAAAGACACCCCCCCCCACACACACGGAAGGCATTCCATTATTTTCCTAGGAGCCTAGTGTAGTCAATCGGCCATAAAACACTACAACAACAACATATATATTAATATATTAAAATTAAAAATAACAGAAGATTAAATACCACCGAAATCCCCATTAACCAAAAAGAATTAATTTATAACTAATTTAATGATAATTTGTGAAGACTTTAGTACAGATATGAAAACAATTAACAATTAATAGCTTTAATAAAGTATGAACAACCACAACGAGTTTCTAGTGAAAAAAGTAACAGGTTGTATTTTATAATTTATCTTATCACGAGTTTAATTAATTTTGAAATGTTAATTTTATCCAAAACATCAGTTTTAATACATAGGGCTTTTGTCCGGACTAAGTGGGGGTTTCTTCCGATCCATGCGTGGATTTTGTCCGGTGGGGCGCTTGTTCGTATCCCGGTTCAGACTCATTTGAACTAAGTACCCTGTATTGTTGAGTAAATAAGTAAATGGGTCTTATAATAAGTAATAACAATCTTATCATTTATATTTTTTCTTCGAATCTTTTGTTGAAACAATTTGGAAATACTCAGTACCTTAATAACTAAATTTGATTGGGAAAAAAATCTCATCAATAACAGATTAAAGTTTTCCTAACTGTTATTACGATCTTGCATGTATTACGCAACTATCAGCCGGTAATTATATATTAAGTATTGTCATTGAAAAAAAAAAAAAAAAAATATATATATATATATATATATATATATATATAAAGGAAATAAATGCATGGTGTTCCTAATCTAATTCTTCAAACAGTAAACGATAAGTGAAATATAAATTAATATCCAATATTGGTTTGTAATCCAAGCAGTGAAGCAGTGGTTTTAGGTACATTCAAATATAAAATATTGTTTACTTCCTCAATTACCCTTTTTCTCTGATAAATGTTTTTCAATAAATTGTATAATATATAGAAAATTCATTACATAACATAACAGAAGCAAAATTTGTAATTTTCGACCTATAAAATAATAATTAAAAGAATCTAATATCATTTAGCTTCTAGAATATGCATTATGCAGTAATTCAAAATAAAATTTGCTCTCTATCGTATATATTTATTTATTTAATTACGGAACTCTGAGAAATAAAGAAATTCATTTTCTAGGAATGGCCTGAAAGGAACAGAACTTAATTTATGAAATTCATTTCAAAAGAATGGTTTGATGTAGTTCGTTTCTTCAATAACATAAAATGATTTTTTTTTTCTTGGAAATAAAAACTAGTTTTCTTCACATGCGGAAAGCAAACCGACCTTAATTCCTATAACTGCGTAAGTAGAAAAAATTTTCTTATCGGTCAACAAACATACAATTTTCACGAAAAATAACTAATACGACAATCTGCAGATTTTCTTTTTGAAAATAGGTAATTTAGAATAGTTTTTCAATTATTAAATAGAGTAATATCAATTCGTTGTGCTCGTAATTTCCGAAGAAACTTATTATTAAAGAAAAGTCTAATTGTTTGTTTTTCAATCTAGGTTAAACCGTATACTGTATTTCGTTGGAAAATACGTATTTATACAATGCAATAGTGAAACCTTAGATTTATATTTCTTTTTCAATTTCTTGATCATAGTTATGTCAAATAATTTATTTTCTTTTAGTAAATTTTAATTTTCTTTTGTCGTCTATAAAGTTGTTTTATGTTTCTAGTTTTCTTTTTCTTTTTCTTTTTCTTCTTCTTTTTCTTTTCTTTTTTTTTTTTTTTTAATTCTTTTCGCAAGAGCTTGGTTTTGAGATAAATATTGGGTTACACAATTTAGAAGCAAAAAATGAACATTTTCATATGAAATACACTAAAAATTACATGAAATATTTTCGGCTATTTTAGAATAAAACAGAAACCATATAAAAGAAATAGCATTACTAGTAGACTTTATACGCATATTTCTGAAATCCATATTTCTAGTTTGAGTGTTCAGAAAATCACTACTCATCAAGTTAATTGACTGCGGTATATATACTCAGTGTAAATATAAACAATCTCCGGTTTGGTTAAACTAAATTCGGTCCCTCTCCCATATATACGAGCACTTCTCCAGATTCAAAATTCTTTTTGCACTGAAGACGGTACGCTTAAGGCTACCGAAACAGCTGTATGCATCTCAAGTATTTTTCTTTGGCGTTTCTGACGTAGAAGTTTTTCCAGGTTTTATACAGTCTTCATATCTAAAACTCATTTCAAAAGAAATGTTAGGTGAAGTTGGTGTTTCAAATAACTGCAAATTTCTTTTTTCGTGTTCCAGAAAATAAAAATTTTAATATTGGGCATAAAAGTCAGCTGGTATGAATTCCTTTAACTGCACCAGTAAAAAAGAAAAATATACTTCGCTTTCATAAAACAAACACTTTTTTACACCAATTTATTTATAAGATATTCCAAAAATTATTTTACACTTTTAGATAATTGAATGGAAACTTTTCTGAGTAATGAGTTTAAAAATAATTTATATTAATAATCTAGAAAACGAAGATGATTGACGAAAATAAATGAAAAAAGCAAAAAAAAAAAAAACTGAATTATGATGACGCACTAAAGATTACGGAATATGAGTCAGAGTTGAGAATTTCTTTGAAAGAAAATAAGTTATATATATATATATATATATATATATATATAAGTAAATGTAAGCAATGACTCATGAAATGCATGATTCTGTGTGACAGTTATTATACTTAGTATGATTTATGAATATTGTTTGTTATATAATTATACACTCTAGATAAATTATCATTTTAATGCAAGAAAGCCATGGATTAAATGAAAGGAATTTCATATACGTAGTTTGTATAATTCGGCAAGTTCAAGATGTATAATGTGGGTCGTTCATTGTAAAAATGAATTATCTCCTTGTAAATGGATTTTAAAATTACGAGTTTTTTGTAAATTTATGCGTCTAGAGAAAAGGCAAGTTTCGGTAAATGTTACCGATTTTTTTTTTTTTTTTTTTTTTTTGTGTGTGTGTGTGTGTGTGTAAATGTGTGTTTAATACAACTCAGAATTATAAGGATTTATAATTTTTATTAAATGTAATTTAAATTAACTTAGAAACTTCATTTTTATAATGAATAGATAGAAGTTATAGTTTTCTAAAAATAACAAGTAATGCCATATATAAGATTTTAATGCAATTTTTGGAGTTTCTTCATTTTTGTAATGAAAGATGTGACTAAATGTAATACAATTAAGCAAAAATATACATAAAGTAAACGTACAAGTAGTGCACCCTGTACCAGTAGTGGACACTTTTAATTTTAAACTCGGAAAATAAGCTACCTAAAAATTCTGAAGATTCGAGCAATGTTCAAGAAGGGAGTTATAGTCCTTTACTGTTAAACCCTTTAACAAAAAATAATTCCGGCCATTAGATTCAAAATAATGTTAGTTTAACTAAAAAAATTTGCACTTTTTGTGATTTTGCCGTTTTCTTCTCATCACTTTGAATAAGGAAATGAAATTTTATTTGCTCGCTCTCTGCTTATTTTTAACTGATTTCTTCTACCTTTTGCTTTCATATGACTAAAACAAGTATGCAGAATTCATTTGTTGTGCTTTTCTTTAAATCTTGCATTAACGCATAGTATATTTTTGGGTGTCCACTAATTGTGCCACAAAATGTCATCACGACAAATAGTGGACAGCCCTGTCTACTACTGGCTCATGTGACTTTTAATGCCAGATCCAGCAGTGGACACAATTCTGTAATCTAGCAATTTTAGAGTTGAATTTTAAAGCAAAAATTCAAAGGGGTCCACGAGTTCCAGAAACCCTTATTAGAATTTTATTATATTATAGAAGTCAAATATATTTAAAAATCTCTGCAAATAAATGCGAAGACAAAAGGCGAATTTTAGCAGCTATAATCTCTGTTTATGACCCATTTCTAGAAAATCAAGCAAGAAGTTCTCGCAATAAAAAAGATTCAGAATACTTAGAACATTCATAATATTGTTGCCCCATCTAGAAATGTATGGGTTAGAAATTCTCGGTGGTTTCGTCTTTTCAGCTTATTGGTGTGCTTTATACGCATATAGCTCAGAAATCTATATTTCTAGATAAGGGATTTAGAAAATGACCACTTATTCGTTCTAGATGAAGGCTATATATTTTTTTTCTCAGTGTATAATAGGGTGTTTCAGTATTTCCCCCAATATAATATGTTGTTTAATTTAACGCTATTGCATTTAAAATAATTTTAGCCAATAGATCATAATAATAAAGAACTTTTCGTTGCGACCTTGTAAAAATCTATAAGTACTAGAACCACCAATATCTACACTTTTTGTTCGACAGTAACCTATAACATGTATATGAATTTTCAGTTCATTCCAATAAGACGTTTAGATACTATCGCAACTTTCAGCTTGTGTTCACCCACACACATACATACAGTCGGTAACAAAAGTGTCCGAACACTAGCAAAAATTCCTATGTAAAAAAAGTACACTTCATACGCTTTTGTTAAATAAATACTTATCGAATCATGTTCTTACACTGACTAAGAACAGGATTCGACAAGAATTTATTTAACAAAACTGTATGAAGTGTACTTTTTTTACATAAGAATTTTTGCTAGAGTTCGGACACTTTTGTTACCGACTGTACATCTCCATAAAAAAAGCAAAAATAAATTCAGGGTACCTTAACCCTCCACCACCTTAGAATAGGCCAGAATTGTAATGTTGTTTTCACGGCGCAGTTTTTTAAGTGTAGACTGTAAAAAGAAAGTCCTCTTTGCTGCGAGAAAATTTCTATAATTTAAAAAAATACGTTCTGACAACGTAATTTTTTCGTAAATTACACGTGTTTTCTATCTTTACAGAAAATTTCTGGCAGCAAACAGGACTTCTTTTTTACAGCGTACTAAAATAATGCTTATTTCAACGTAAGATTAAAAATCTACACTGTTAAAAATTTCAGTTCAAACTTGAACCACTATAGGGTGTAAATTTATAAGCAATACCATAAAATGGTTCAATCTCACTTTTAAGTTTTCTACTCCTTGCGATTGAATTTAAGTTGCACCAAAAATTGGAGCTACCATACATCCACTCACAAGGGAAGTATGAATCGGTAAAATTCCTATTGAAACCAAATCAAGCTTAAATTAAAGAGTGTGATCGAAAACATAGGGTAAAGTGCAAATTTTATACAAAAATGGGCCAAGAAAGACCCTGGAAAATTTAGCCTATTTTATCAAAATCAAAGAAACAGAATTAGCGGGCAAGAAAGCATGGCACAGTGCCAGAGGTGTTTGACTTGCGACAAAAAGGTCTTCAGTTTGATCACCGTTTCGGGCAAATTTTGATTTTCTTTCTTTTTTTTTTTTTTTTTTTTAAACATTATACCAATATTTTGTTCAACATCACATTACCAAATCATGGTAAAAGGTTAAACCACCGGTTGGTTGAAGCTACTTCAACACCAAGTTTTGGTTCAAACGAACACCAAATTTTTAACAGTGCTATAACTATGCACATTATTATTATCCTTATGACTATTATTTAAGATCTTCAAACTTGAAAAAAGGACAAAAAGTTTATAAAAAAAAAATAATAATAATAATAATAATAAAAATTCCGATAGTAATCCCCCTCCCGATTATAACCCCCCCCCCCCTCTGAAATTTGACATACTTTACTTTTTCAGAAAACTCCGTTTATAACCCCTCCTCCCTTACCTTTGGCGGCTAAGTTCGCCATTCCTTCGTTTTTCCCATGAGTGTTGCAAACATACTTTTTTTTTACTTCTCAAGCCTTATATGTTTATTTAGAAACTTTAATTTGCATGTTAACGTAACCAAGTGTTATTTTTACTCATCTTTTAAAAGTAAAATAACTCTAAATAAAAAAATGTGGCATTGTTTACATTCTGTAAACTCCAAAACGCTAACTGCTAGCCGCAAGCGGCCGTGGCTTTCGCAATCTTGCTTATGCAACTCTGTTTTTGCGATCACAACTCTTTCCTAAATTTTAAATTCTAAAGTCCCTGGCGTAGGGACAAATCCCTACAATTGGCAATGCTGTAAACTTAACAGGTAGACTAAAAAATGTTGAAATATTCCCCAGATTTCTTCCCCAAAAATTTCAAAAATCCCCTCGAAATTCCTCACAAAAATTCGGTCTCTAAAATTGTCCCCATAAAACCGAAAAATCCCCAAAATGATGACAAAAATCTCCAATCTGGCAACACTGCGCGTAGCCATTTGGATTTGAAGCTTTCCATAGATTTATGCAAAACCCACATGAATTCGGGCTAGGACTCCTAAGAGAGACTCTGAATTTATATTAGTATTTATAATTTTCAATAATAACAGTGTAATTCTGATATAAAAAAGCTGATTTGAACCACTATTTTAAAAAGCATTTTAAAAAGCTGCATAAACACATTGGTGCTAAAACTGCGCTGGAAGGCTATCCTGATATTTATATCACTAAAATATCGCCTGACAGTGAATTTCGTATATGAATTCGTGTTGACACTCAACGAATTAAAAATAGGTCGATTTCTAAAGAAATCAACCTAAAAGACCTGTATAGCAGGTTTCATAGCAATAGTCATGCTGCATCACACTGTCCTTCCAAAAGCTACTCTCACATGTTCCAAACTGCCAGTCTCGAGAAAAGCTTCACCGTGTGAGTACGCTTCGCTGCAGATCTGTGCTCCGAATGTCGAAAAAATCTATAATGGAGGATAACTTGGTACCCAAGCTGATCCAAACTGTAACATTTCATACAGATAATGAAGGTATAATTCTTTATATTTCTTATACTAAAATTCAAGGCGAATTCCTTTAAATATTAACACTCTCTTCTGCGCATTAAATGTTTGTTTCGAAAAATCAACATCATAGCGGTTGTACAGCTAATTTACAACAATAAAATAACAATAAAATTTGAAATAGAAAGTAATTACATTTGAACAATCCTACTTGCTTTCTAAACGGAAAAGGTAATACAGCCTTCTTTTTTTTTACAAAAGAGTGATAGCGTGTAAAACCATACATGACACGTAAATATTATATTTTTTTTTTCGATATTTAAAAAAATTTTATTGCATAAAAGATATTATTATTATTTTCTTTTTCTACATTACATTTTTCTATTTATTTGACAAAATGTATTAATTTTGTTTATAAATATATGAAGTATGGAATCTTCATCATATGAATATTTTTTAAGCATTAAACTAAGTTTTGAATTTAAAAAAAAAGTTAAGAATGGAAAAAAGCATTTTTTTTTTTAAATTTTATTTCGTTATTGCGACTTATTGCTGCATAATTTAAAATAGTTATTTTGGATAAAATTATTATAAAATATTAAAACGAATTTTTCAAACTTGCTCAGATGTTAATGAAGCAATATTTCTTTTTAATTCAACCATTATTTTTTTAAAGTTACTTTTCTTTTTTTGGACACTTTTCCAGTTATTTTTATTCTAGCTACTTATTATTTCTTTTTTATAAAAATACAAAGAATTGGCTTTATATAATTTCGATTGTTTTGCAAAGTACTATAAGAAAATGAAAAAATTGCTTTGTATTTCCTATTCACCTTTTTAAAGACATTATTATATATATTTTAACACACTTTTATTAGCTTCACCTGTATGTATGTTTGTATGTATGTTTGTGACCGCTCTGGGAGCAAACAAAAAATCTATATTGTAAAAAAAGACTTTACCTACGTGAACGCTGTGGCTGTGAGGTAAAGCTCTGCGCTACGAACCTAAAGGTCTAATGTTCGAGCCTAGTCAGGGGAGATTTTTTTTAAATGGTTTTTGTTTCATTCTAAATTATTCTAATATGAGAATTGACTGACTTTTTAATTTTGTCAAAAATATCAAATTTAAATTTTAAAATAATCTTAAAAGAAAATAATTTTATGCATAATTTGAATGTTAAATATATTCAATATTAAAAGTATTCGAAAAACGCAATCTTTAACTTGTAATTTTACGGTCAATACTAATTTTTTTACAGGTTGGTTGTATGTTTCATACAACGTAAAATTACTGGCGATACATCATTCATTGTCTAAATGTTTTTTTACGGGCATTGTCTGGAATCTCTGCTGCCGGGCTTTGCCCATAATTTTACTGCAATATTATTAACAGTGCATGACTTTCTCTTACTCTGCATTCATTATTTATGCTTTTTAGTTCACATTTCAATAAAAGCGTGTTCTTTAATTTTTTAAAAGTATAATTTTATTTATGTCACAACAGTAAAACTTTGAATTAATAATAATTATTATATTATACTAAACAAATTATGCTCACATTTTTGGTCGCATTTCGTTGTTTGGTTTCATATAATATAACAAAAAATTTCAGTACATTATTATATTTAAATTTCTTTATATTTTCAAGAAATATATAAATAAACATAAGCTAAGATTTTTTACCTCTTACTTTTTCTAGATATTCACTTTTAATATCAATTACTCATCTTTAATTTTGGTTTTTGCAATGGGTCTCTTTGTGTTTTATTAGTTACGATCTCTTATAAATTGTTACATTCGTCATTTCTCATTTAATATTTAACAATAAATGTCTCATATCAAAAGGCGACTGAGTATCTGATGCAATAGCAACAATTATGTAGCAAATTTAAAAAAGTTTTTTTTTTTTTTTTTTAAGAAAATCAATGTCATTTTGTAAGTTTAAAAAAAAAAATATTCATTAACTTAAAACTGTCGTTTGAGTGTTAAAAGTATTAAATTCGCTAGACAAATGTTTAATTAAAGCTCTCCATATCTCTAAAGTTCATATTTTATTACCAATGACTCTGTTCTAAATTTCCTTACTATAAATATCTACTCTTTACCGTAGAACAAAGATATATCCATGTTATTTTATTAACTTTACAATTATTTCAACCTTTTGAAGGGCTGTGGGATATATTATATTACACCTAATTTTAATTTCTAATGCAGAAACTCGTCTCGAAAATTTTTATTAAAATTTCACTTTTATAACTTAAAGGAAGATCGCTTATTTCTTTTTATCTAACCTTGAATAACCATATCATATTCTGTACAAAATACTATTTTAGTATATTATCAATAAATGTCAATTTCTTTATGATTATTACAGTAGAAAATTACTTAAATTTGATTTATAAAAATATCTATCTCAAACGCAATGCACTGGAATATTTTTGGGTGTCCCTGTACACGAACCAGTTGCACAGGACCTATTAAAGCCATTTTAAATAGGAAACATTCCATAATGAACTTGAATAGGATGTATAAATTTTTAAAAATTCTGAAAAAATTGAGGACGATGGGGACGGCCGACGCGCAGAGAGATGGACAGCTGGACAGACAGATACACGAATTGAAATCACATTCATAGTTAAAAAAAACATTTAGAAAGCGATAAAAATGTTTAATATAAACGAAAATGCAATTCCAGTAAATTTCCAATAATGCCCGTTAATGTAACTTAATATTTTTGTGTGGGCCTGTAAATCTAATACTAATCATACTGTATTCTATGGAAAGCTTTCTTCTGTGGATATGAATTACATATATTAATTTCATTAAGATTTATGCAAAGTAAAGTTATTAAAATTTGGTTTATAAAAATACCTCTCTTAGAACGCAATGCTGATTTATTTCATCAAGTTTTGAATACTTTCGGGTGTCCCTGTGTGCAAACCAGTGATGGTATTTACTTCATTTTTAATGGAGACATCCAATAGTGAACTTGAATATCATACACCGTATTTTAGTGAAAATAAGCCGCGGGCTATTTTTTAAAAAGCATTGATTTTGGAGGGACTGTGGCTTATCTACCAGTGCGGCTTATATACACTAAATTACGGTATCAGTTTCAAGAAATTCCATTAGAGCGCGGACAGACAAACCAAAGTCATTAACACTTTTTATCCTTGTTGGAAAGTGTTAAAAAAATCGCTTACCTCTTTACTCGCTTGCTTATTATTGTTTTTATTATTATTATTATTATTATTATTATTGTTTTGTTATTTGTTCGACAGTATATAATACATCGGTAATTACTATTTCATTTTTTATGCAGATATTTATTAACAATATTTATAATTCTATTGAGAATGAATTTTTAAGTGCCTTAAATAAGATCTTGTTTCTGAAGTTTAAGATATTATATATTTTTAGGTGACAGTAGGTTTTAAAAAATGTAATACATAAATAAAGTATATTAAAAAAAAATCTAATATATAATTCAATTTTAATTCTATAATTGAAAAAAAAATTACAGTTTCATATATTATTATTTGTAAAAGAGACACGCTATAGAGAAATTATCATTCACATTGTAATTCATTAAGATATCAATTAAAATCGTTTAATTAATCGTTAAATTTCAAAATTCTCCTTGTAATTTAATTTTTGATTGATTCACAATTATCGATTTTTTTTTTTTTTTACAAGTAGTATTAGATTGTTATACCATTCTTTTTCAAAATTATAATCATCGGATTTTTATTATTATTATTATTATTATTATTATTATTATTTATTATTATTTATTATTTATTATTATTTATTTATTTATTTTTTATTATTATTAACGAAAGTTGTTATTTATTTATTTATTTTTTTTTTTTTTTAACTCAAAAAATTAAAGTTTTAAAAAACAAAAAGGAGCAATCGTAACACAAAGATTCAATAAAAAAATAAGACTCTAGAAATATTTTAAACTTGACGCAACTTCGTAAAAAGTAATTTCGAGAAAATGAAGCTTAAAATTTTCATTTTACAACAAATTAAATATTTGTTTATAAATATAAATACTTATAAATCAACACAAAATTATTCCATATTTATTTATTTATTTATTGCTATACATTGCTTCTGTTATGTAGTTTCATATTTTAGTAAAATTGAAATATCGAGTTTCTAGTTTAATTTTGACATTTGAAAATCTTTTTCCTCCCTAAAGTCCCATACATTGTCTCTTTTTCTTGATCAAATCTATTTTAATTATTTTAATTAATTAATAGTAGTATTTTCCTTTCAAGTATGAAAGGAAAATACTACTTTTTTTTTTTTTTTTTTTTTTTTTTTTTTTTTTTTTAAGCTTGTCATTAGATGTTGCTTATTTCTGATGTTTATTACTCGTTCTGGCACTTGTATATCACTAATACAAGTACATAATTTTAAAAAATTCAATTTCAGTAACTATTAAATTTTTTGTACCAGGTATTAAAATACTAAAATAAAATAAAATAAATCAGGTCTATATTTTACACATAATAAATATTTTCCAAAATGTATGTGGTTTTTTTTTTTTTTTCTTTTTTGGCTATCGGAAAAATTTAATAGAAATTGTTATTTTATTTAATCAGTGAAAAATGTTACAGAAATAGATAAAAAAGAAAAATATCTTTTAAAATTTCCCAGTAAACAAAAAGCGTAAAAGTTGGCAAGTATGATAAAGTCTACTTTACTTTGAACTTCATTCAATTTGAGTTATGTTATTTTCATTATTATTACTAATGCACAGTACTTGCAACACTATTATCACCAGTTTTTCCTTATTATTTATTTCCTTACCTATACCTTTCCTTATCCTTTATTTCCTTACCATATTCATTATAAGAAATCAATTCAAATACATGTTTATTTATTTATTTATTTGTTTCTCGATTACATCCGCTATTAATTTGTGTTCTGTCAGCCATTAAATAAATTTTACAACTTTTATCTTTATACCTAGAGTAGGTGCTCCAGTGATTGGCATGTTCCAGTAATTGATATCTATCCCGGAATAATTAATAAATAAGAAAAATAAGAAAATTATTTATTTTACATATAAGAATTTTAACATTTTGTGTCAAACGCTGGAGCATAGGGTGCTAATAACTGGTAAAATGAAAAACTAGCAGTGTCAAACACTGGAACATAGGGTGCTAGTTACTAATAAAAGGAAAAACTGGCAGTGTGAATTACTGGAACATTGAGTGGGTGTCAAATAAAAATTCATAAAAAAATTATTGTTATCAAACGTATATATTTTAACATATATGTGGTTCTGAATGTCTTTCGTGCCATATGTATTAACTAAAGATTTCTAAAAATATTTTCTAATGACTAGAACATTAAAAACATCAGAGATTATCAGAGATATCCCTATATACGCATCTATAATATGTTTATTTTCAATAAATATCATTATCTATAAAATCTATATTTAAAAAAAAAAAAAAAAAAATGTTTCAATGAAATTGCGTTATGTACATTTCGTAACTGACTACATCATCTGGAGTATCCTTCTCACTGATATTATTGCATACTTCCTAATATAAACATATTGAAAATTAATTACCATTTGTTCTCTTTCTAACAGGTTGAAATAAATTTTAATAAATTTCGGAATAATATAAAAGTATAAATGGTTATTGCAAATTGAAATTGACCTTCTGATTTTTTCAGTGTCTCTCCACAGAGCATACACAGCAAAAAATTCCATACATACATTATTTTCTTGGATATATTATTCATTTTTATTAATTTGTTTTCATTGTACATAAAAATTGGTCATGATTTGATTTTTTTTTTTTTTTTTTTTTTTTTTTTTTTTTTTCAGATGGTGCGCAAGAAATGAAGATGTTTTGCGCAGGCTATTCATCAGTACTATCTAACCATTGAAGCTTTCAACAAGGTACATTTCTAACAAATATGTAAAGGGGAAAAAAATGAAACAAAGAAAACCTTGTCTTGGATGTGAGCTAAAAATCCAAAAATCTAATTATTCTTTACTGTCCATGCTTTGTTATGTGTAAACTGTGTTAGCCAATGGGCTGTTCAATATTAAATGCAATGTATAATGATTAAATAATAAGAAAAAAAAATCATAAAATTTGCTATGTTATGCAAAATATAAAAAAAACAATTTGTTGTGTTCATTGAATTTCTTTTTAAAGTTAAATAACATAAATTTAAGATTATATGCAATTAAAAGTTTATATCCAATTAATTGTTATTTATATCAAATAAAAAGTATATGAGTTACACATAAAATAAACCAAAGAGGTATTAATGAAGTACGTTACAAAGTTGAAATCTCACAAGCAATGGCAACATTTAAAATTTTTTTCAAGTATCGATATTTTTTTCCCTTCCTTCTTCCTCCCCCCTCCCTTTATTTATTTATTTATTTATTTTTTCAAATTTTAAAGTCCATCTCAAAAGTTAAAGAAAACAGATATTTCTGGCATATATATATATTTAAAATTGCATTACTGCTACTTAATAAAAAAAATTAATTTAAATAAAAATAAATTAAATAAAAATAAAAGCTGTCCAGATTTTTTTTTCTAATTTTTCCATTAATTATTATATTTTATAGTATAAAAAGTTCTTTTATTCGCTTCCATATTATTTTATTTAAAACCATTTGACATAAAAATCTGAAAATTTAGTAACATTTCATATATTATGACAGTGCACAATATGTAAACACTTATGTTTAGAGATGTCGGGCAAATTAGCGAGTTTCTTTATTCCTTATTCAATTGTTATTATCAAAAGCAGCTTAGTATTTTTCCAATTTGCAATAATTTGTCCTTGATAATGATGTTGGAAAAGGTAAGTATTTCAATTTTTTCCTAATACTTTTTTTTTTTTTTTTTTTTTTAAACCTTTTACATGTTTGATTTGCGCCATAGTTACACGTAGTTTTCTAGTTCTTATATCTATATCGATATAATCATCGTGTGTGTGTGTGTGTAAATAGGTATAGACTTCTTTGTTAAAATAATTCACAGGTAGGTATACTTCTATAATTTATTTTCAAAAGGAAATTTTTTCGCAATTTTCTGAATATCAATGTTAGACAAGTCAAAATGATTTTATACTGTATTTTCCATAAATGAAACTGAAATTAAACAGAAGATTTTCAAGATGTTGGTAAGTACCATTATGTCATGTTAATTTACATTATCACAATTAAAATATATGTATGTATATTATTCAGTTCGTTTGCTTATTTCTTTTAAAAATTATTATTATTAATTTTTTTTTTTTTTTTTTTTTTTTTTAAATCCAGATATATTTTAAAAAAAAAAAAAAAAAAAATGTTTTTGATGAAATTGACTTATTTGTATAATTCTGAAATTTCAGCCCAATTTCGAAGTATTATAACAATTTTATATAAATAGAGCTTCTTTTGTTACTTTTAGCCTACAAATGTTGCATAAAATATCAATAGAGTAAACATTCTAAATTTATAAAACCATGATTTTTTTTTTATCTATTGTATTGCATTATGCCAATGTTATATTAAAAGAAAAGGTAATAAAAATTTGTTTAAAAACAAATTTTATATTTTTACTTTCATACTTTAAAAAGTATATTAGTACTTTAATAGTAATTTTTACATTCATATTTATTATAACTATTAAAAAAATAAATAAAAGAAAGAAAGAAAGAAATATTGAGTATGAGTTTCATACCTTTTGAAAAATATTCGGTGTCGTTGAGGTTAAGTTTTGTTTGTTTTTTAGTGTTGCCCTAAGATTTTTTTTTTTTTTTTTTTTTTTTTTTTTTTTTAATCAACTAAGCCCCATTAGACGTGAACGACGCGAACCACGGCTTGAATTTCTTTCCGCCCTATAACAAATAAATACCGATGACAGAATCAAGTCTATATTAAAAGTAATTATCTACACATGCAAATCGGCTTGGATGGAATGTCATCATTGGAGACGTTTCTAGCCCGTATTTGTGTGAATATTTAGAGAAAACCACGGAAAACCTTGATCCTCTAGATCAATGAACATGATCCCAGTTCGAACAAGGCAATTCCCGTCTTCCAGCTTGGACAAAAGAACATCTCGTCTACTGATGGGGACAAAGCAGATTTGGAAGCGCGATTAAAGTTGTATCCAGTTTCAGCAAAAATATTGTATTTCTACAAGTAAATAAATGTGAAATTAGTTTTATGTTTATGTTAAATAATTCTTGTAATTTTTTATAGTTCTGTATAGAAGTTATTCTTTTCTGTATTACAGATGAAAATAGTACTGTAACTATAGCTACTAATCCAATAACGTACAAACTGACAATTTAATTTAAAAAAAGAAAAAGAAAACTTTGTTTATAACATAATTTTTAAATTACTAATTTGCTAATAAACTGATCAGTTACTTAATAAAAACTTATTAATAAGGTTTAAATAACATTTAGTTTGTTTATATAAATATTTAATATTGTGCATGTGTAATCTAGTTTAACACTTACTATTTATCTAAGTGACTAATAAACTAATATTTTGGCAACTAACAAATTAAATATTATTGAATAATTAGATAATACGCCCAGCTTCAATATGAATGTGCCATAATATTCTTTTCCGTTTTATTATTTTTATTTTCAAGTTTTGTTTATTTGTGTTGCAGTTTTTGTTGTTTTGTAAATGTTGAGCGTGTATTCGTCAATGGTTACTACGTAAATATAATAGGTATTGTTTGGAATGTATTGTATGGTGTATATACTGCATAAATGCATTTATTTATATATATGTATATATTACATATTGAGCATATGTATTATGTATAATATTTGTACATACCTTTCATACTTTTTATGCAAAATTTGAACCCTCATTCAAACATTTTTACTTATTTTCATTCCTGTTATGTATGTTTTTACTGAAAAAATGAACATGCAATTTTGACCTACACAATAATAGATAAGTCAGTATATTGGCTTTAAACGTCGTTAGGCAATTAAATATATCACTGGGCTAAAATGTACAGGATTACATCTAATGATGTAATCTATAAAATCTTGTTTAGCGAAAGAAAAAAAAAATCGTATCAAATCAAAGAAGGTTAACAAAGAAGAATGAAAGAAAGGGATACTTTACAAAAATGTAGATCAAATCAGAAGCGATGGTGTGTAGAATATACTTATTAATAAAAGATGATAACGTTATATATTTCATGAAAAATGTATAGGATCGATTGGTCGCTAAAACCAAATGAGTTTTATAAAGAATTTTATAAATAATTTTGTTCAAAAATGCAATTTCGAATAAAAATTATAAATAGTCTTCATTTTTTAAATTATAAAAATTAACCTTAATAAATATATTTCCTAATTTAGATTTTTTTTTTTTTTAATAATCCCATGATGTTATGGTTGAAAATAATATACATATTTTTATTTTATCTAGTTTTAAGTTATTTTTATACCTTCATATCCCCGAATCTTTAATTATTTTATTTTATATTGAGTTATCCTCTGAATTATTTATAATTGTTAAATATCCACTTAAACTTCCTCTTTTTATAATGCCTCACAAATATTCATTAAAATTTTACTTTCTATTTTTTTTTTTTCAATTTTAATTTACTGTTTCATTTGAAATTTTACATTGAAGTTTATAAACAACACAAGTCAACGTTTATCTTTCAGCTTGTGAGCATGTATAGCTAATTCACTAAATATAATTTTTGCATTCCGTTAAATAAATATGGTTAAACTAAATTGTATTTTTTGATAATTAACTAATAACGATCCAGTTCTTATATTTAAATTCTTAACATTTTACAACATCATACCTAGAAAAATAGCGCGAACTCTCTTATAGGTACAGAGAAAGCACTCGCTAGAAATTAAAAAACATTAAAGCTTTTTTTTTTCCTCTCTGTAAGCAAGATTTTATAATTCAAAATCATATGAGACTCCTGTTGAAAAACATTTTATCATGGTGATACGTGATTTTGTGTAAAAAGTGACTAATTTTTGTTGTTTGTATATAAATGTATAAAATTCTTATTGTTTTGAAGATGCATAGTTTATTGTGGAAGAAAAGCGCATAAATATTTTAAATTTTGACTTTTGCATACTATTTTTTTTTTTTTTTTTATTGTCTTAGCCTATTATTTTGAATTCCTTTTCTAAACTTATATTATTTTACTTTAAAATAAAACCGTTGTAGAACATCAGCATAAAAAAATAATTAATTATTTAACTGTAAAATAAGCTTGATATATAAACAAAAGATTAACTCAAATAATAATTCAAATAAAATATTTACTTATTTTTAAATTCGTGTTAGGTTTATTATTATATAAAACAATTAATTAATTTTAAATTCAAAACTATTTTTATATTTTGTGCTCAAAATGGCTAAAAGTAAAAAAAAAAAGGGGGGGGGAGTAGAGGAATACTAAATACGTTTATATTTATTAATTAAAAATATTTAAATATTATGTCTCAATCTTAATGAATTATCATATATATATCTATATATATATATTGTATATGTATATTAAAAAATATATTTATTATTTAATATAGTGAAACCATTTATTAATTCCATAAATCCGCATATATTTAACCCCATAAAAGTTAATTTTAATTATAAGCGAATGCATTACATTTTCATAAGCAAATAGTTTAAAAAATGAAAAAAATTTTAAAAGATAATAAAATATTTTTACGTATATATATTTTTTTCTTTTTCTACCCTAACAAGAACTTTATTTGTATTAATAAATCATTAATAAATCCTTAATATAAATTAATAAATTAATAAATCATTACATACCTCATTTTATTAGTACTGTAATATATGCTTGCATTTCTCTATGTATATTGTATTGTGTATATTAGCTGAACAGTTTAACCGTAGATAGCAATTCTGTATTTGTACAGATATACTGTAAAATTATATTTTTTCAGGCATATGCTTGATTACTTGATGCAGACACGTAGCAAAATCAGACCAAATTATTGCGCTGAAATACACAGGACTGCAATTGTTGATCAATTTTGCAAGTTGTACGTCTCTTAAAACACAGTATTATTATTTATAATTGACAATATACAACTTCTATGAACAGGCCGAATATAAATCATAGTTTAAATGAATTTGTATTAAATAAGATTTTTCTAAATATTGTGTATTCCAAATTCCTAATTACTTTCACTTAAGTTATTAATTTTTAACTAAATAATTTTGTTATATATTTTAATTAAATTTCTTCTTTCAGTTTAGTCGTATTTGAATAAAAACAAGCGGTTTTGAGGTAATATAGTTCAAAATTTTAGTTTTAGTTATATATATATAGTTCGTTATATACCATTGTAATTCGCAAGAAGAAAACGCATTGCTAAATATAAAATGTGCACCTAAGCTTGTCATCTTTGTTTTGTCAGTCCTGTAAAAGATATTTCACCGTGGTAATACGTGATTTATTGTAAAACGTGTGCAACTGTAAATGTCAATTTAAGTACATAAATGTTTATTATTTCTGTACAAATTGTTAGTTATCAATAAGAAATGTACAGTGCGTATGTGTGTGGGAGTATATTTGTGTATTTGTGTGTGTTTTAGCTATTTCTGAATCGTCAGGGAACGTTTCGGTGCTACTTGGTTCATTAATATTTGTGAGGTAAGCGTTATAGTGTGTGTATTGTGTGTGCATGTATTAGTTGCTTTTTCTTTTTAAATGTCATGTATAAAAAAGTATGTATATAATTATTATATACTATATATACAGTATTTTAACTACTCTCAAATATTAGTATTAAGTATATTCTTTCACTATACCGGTCAAATTGCTTGATTCGTGTACTATGTATTGAATTATTAACATTAGCTTTATACTTCTAATTAGAAAAAAATTCACGAAATGTAGAAAATTCACTGACATCTACTTAATTTTTAAGTCTCTGATAAGGGAACAGATATTACAATAATAATAATAATAATAATAATAAACTTTTAACGTGGCCTGGTACACAGACAATTTAAATTTAAAATATAAAGTAAAAAATGATATTTGAGAAGTCATTTACAAAAAACTAATCTTGCGTAAGGGATGACTGATTGAGTTTTTCAAATTTTAAATTTTGAGAATTTACCGATATAGTTTAAGAGGCGATTTTAAAATTTAAAATATATGTGTAAACTGAGAAGATAATTATAAATTTGTAAAATTCCTATTAAAAAACTTAAACTTAATTTAAGGATTACGGTAGAAAATATATCGTGAGGTACAAATTTTGTTCAATTGTATCTGCTGAGTCTATATATCATGCGAAAAATATCACCTGCTTTATGAAATCTAACGAAGAGGCCGTGTCTCTGGTAAGCTCTAACACAATTTCTTGATTCTTGATAGTACATCCTGCGTTTGATCTCCGATACGGGATTTAAAAAAAAAATTTGTGTTTCAGGTAATTTTTTATAACTAAAAAATATTTTATTTTTTATTTGAAATTAATGAATAATTTAAGATTATTAAATTAATTTAAGAAACTATTTAATATTTTCATATAAATGCTTTTGGGATAAAAGATATCAACAAAGAACATAGTATTTAATAATAAAGAAAAAGAAATATGTTAAAAATTGAAAATTTTGTATATAGGTACAAAATGTTATTTTGATTTGTGCAAGTAACACTGGAAATATTCTGTTGAATAAAATAAAACAAAATTACGATTCATTTCCATAGTCTTGAACCCGTGGCTCACCAGTTATAAGCCAAAAAAACTTAACCTTAAAATTCTAAGTTTGGATATAGGTGCTCTGTTATCAAAATTATGAATAAATTGGAATTTAAAACTTTTCAACATTCAAAAAAAGGTTCATTTTTCATTTACAGCCTAAGCATATTATGAAATGTTTTATTAAGCTATAAATAATACAATGTTGTCTATTTACCTTTAAAATCTTTTTTATTAGGCTTTTACAGATACTTGTACAGATACTTTGGTCGTAAATGAAATTAACAATTTTTAGAGTTAAAAATGTTCCATCCAAGTTTATGCTGTTTACATCTGCGTAAACATAAATTACTAGAAATAGTCTTCTTTTACTGTCACAAAATTTTAAAAATTTGCGTTTCCACGGAGTTTAAGTTGCATTTTATTACAAAGCAAAGTAAAAATTTAAATTAAATCCTTTTCTTTTCTTTTCTTTTTTTTAATAATATAGTACGATACAAATTCCGTTATGAATATTTTACAGATGACATATATGAATATTACACATAGGATAAATACACATAGGATAATTTTCACATCAGTTTTATAATGTAATTTTTATCATGCGTATATGACAGAGAGAATTTAAATAAATAAAGGAAAAATAACTAAAATAAAATAAGTAGATATCCATAAATCTAACCAGATGAAAAAATAATCAGTCAGAGAAAAACAGTTATATAATTTTTAAGTAAAATTATGTATGTAACCACTACCACACAGATAAAATTGTTAATTGATTTTTCACAAAAAAAAAAAAAAAAAAAAAGAATTAATTTTTCAAAAAATTCTTCTTCTTTTTTTTTTTTTTAAACTTCCATAATTTATACAATATTATGTTTTTGACAATGTTTTGAAAATGCTAAACTTCTACAAAAGTAAGACTTATTTTAATAATTTATTTTTTTTATTCAGAATCATCATAAATTTTTTTATTTCCCCTCTTTTTAAATACACGCCATCTTCTAAAACATATGGCATAAAGTGTCTCCCTAACAGCACACTAATCCATAGTACATCCTGAGGATGTCCCTTAGACGTACTTTCATCCATAAGCTATCCTGAGGATGTCTTGTGGATGAGATGAGCTGTTAGGGTAACAATAAATAGTTTTAAAAATATTATACTTATCAAACAATTTGCAATTCCCGGTATAGATATTTATATTCACACTAATGTGTTTTATATTGGAGAGTAGTTTTATATAACAGATAATATTTATATTTGTAGATAAAAACAAATTTTCAGTACACGTTACTCTTATCACTGAGCTAAAATGTACAGGACTGTGCATTAATAGCTGTTTTATAAAATCGCTTTATATATATATATATATATATATATATATATATATATATATATTTTTTTTTTAAGGAAGAAATGAAAAAACAAATAAATAAAATATATTATAGAATAATTTCAATGTTTCTAAAAATCAATATATATATTTTTGAAAAATATATTGAAAGAAATAAAAAAATAAATTTAACGGAAATTTAAACAAACCTTCAGATTAGGATTTTAAAATTTTGTTTTATCTAGAACTTTGAAGGAAAGTTATCTTCCTCTAAAGAACCTTTTTTTAAAATCATTAAAAGAAAATGTATGATATCCAAAAATGCAGATCTCTTCTGTTGATATAAACATTTGCAAGAAAAAAAAAATACTCGAAAATATTTACATAAAATTAGTACCCTGTATAGTATGACTAACAATTGACGAAAAAAAGAAATGAAAGAAATAAAAAGGCTATTATTTCTTTGAATTGTCGCATGATAGCCAGGTGCAATAGGGGAAACTTTTAAAGGTCTTGTCTAACAGGAAAAAGAGAATTATTTTAAATTATTTCATTACAGTACTTTTAATAATCATGTAATTTTTTTTAATAATCACAGTATTACCGTTTAAAATCGTTGACATATTTGAATTATATCTAGGATGCTTTTAATTTCATTCAAAATTTTTTTAATCTCCAAACAGTTGAATGTTTGTATTTTATTTTAATTCTTAAATTTGTAGATTTTTCTACCTTTATTTAAAATCTCTGAAAAAATATTTCCATTATATTTTACTATAATAATACAAGTAATAGTGAAAAAAATTTAATATCTACTGCTCATAATTACTTTAATGCGAACACTCATAATGTGAATCACTTTTAACATTAACTGTTTCTACAATCCCCGTCAAAATGCTCATTTTCTGAGTTAATGATAGCATGAACTACTAATAACCTCAACAAATATTTTACTCCTTTTGAGATTCATGTTGACGAGATTTGATTGTATATATTCAGGGCTCGTGAAATACGGTCGTCCTGGGCAACCAATAAATTTTAGTTGGCGACTATGCTTTCATTGAAAAATTTGGGCCCAGAATCGAATGCCGAAATCAGTGCCAAATTGCAGTGTATTTCATATCAATTCGTGTAAGAAACAAGTAGAAGAAAAACAACGATTCATGGCTATTAGTGCGCATTTCGCACACCGTCGTGTTGAATTTGAGACACAGTGTGGAATCAATATACCAATAGGGAATTTACACCGCATTTCACTGTAAATGTTTAACAGCCCAGCGTTGAATCTTTGTAATTTATACCACTCTCCTTCGATCCCTTCGCGGCCCAGTGCTGAATTATTGTGAGTAAATAATCAAACCAGTTAGAGGATATTAAATTTAAACATGTGTTTCTTGATGTATAATCCAGTCTTAGTTAGTATTTGGATTTTTATACACAGAATTTTAATTTCTATATGCAAGTAAATTTCAAAATTAAACAAATAATAAATAAATGAATAAAGGCTGTGGGTTATTTTTTATTGGCCATACCAAAAATTTGTCCTGACGACCAGTTCTTTTTCAAATTCCTGGAGCCCTGTATATATATATATATATATATATATATAAGAACATGAATAAAGATCTCTTAAAAAACCATTAAGCTATATATATATATGTATAAACAGTTATTTACATTAATCCAAATGCAATTCATAAGATTTAAAATTAACACATTAACTTTTAAAATTAAAATAAAATAAATTTTAAAATAGATTAATGTTTGATTTTTGTACTTCTAAAGGGATTTAGTAATTTCAAATTAAGTTACAGTCCTGTTAAAAGCATTTTATCACAGTGATATGTGATTTGGTGTAAAATGTGACTGTTTGTTGTCCCATGTATATATGTATAAATGTTTTTAATAATTCCATTATGTATAGTCTACTTATGTAAATGTGACCCATATATATAATCAATATTTGTGTTTTAAGTGTATATCATGCGTGTATCATAATGAGGTTGCTTTATATATCACTGAGCTAAATTGTATACAACTGTATAATAGTATTTTTTCTATAACATTTTATAAATAAAGAGAGAAAAAGAAAGAGGTTTTTAAATAACCCTTTTAAATATCCTTTATTATTAATAAGCTTATGAATTTGCTTTAAACGATGAATTTTCTACTATACTAATTTCCTGATAATCAGTAATCAATTGTATTGCAAGAGAAAACATATATTTTAATTTATTTCATAGATATTTTTTTTCTCTTTAATACAAATAACAGAAAAATATTTTCAAATGTATTAATCATAATTCACTGAAATAGTCTTTAAGAAATATAACATTATATTTTGTAAATCACTTATGTTGTATAATAAAATAATATTTCCCCTCAAGGATTTAAGAAATTATTCACAATAGTCTAAATCCAATGCATCAAAACAAAAATAGAATTCACACGTTATATTTTAGGATAAAAGAAAAACAATTTTAAAAAGTTTAGAGTTTTTTTTTTTTTTGCACAGCTAACGCAATTTTACAATTGAAGGTTTTGTTCCAATTCTGTTGAAAATATGTTATCACACTAATGCTTTACTTGGTGTAACGTGCGATCATTTGTTGCCTCATGTGTATATAAACCATTTTTAGTATTTCCATTATGCACAGTTTAGTTATATAATATCAAAATTTATGTAAAAGTTTGGTCTATGCCATACTAAAATGCTCCCCAATCACTAAGCTAAAATGTACAGAACTGAATATTAATAATTCTTTTATAAAAATTTTGTTGTAAAAGAAATAATAAATATATAATAATACATAATCTGTATAATATTTCCCTAACGGGGACCAGTTACGATTACATTTTGTAGCAACGATACGATAGTGACAATAAAATACGCGAGGATAAAAAATAATATGCAAGTAATATATAGCACGCGGACTCAGTTCAGTGATATAATAAAAAGAAAAAAGAAAAGAAAAGAAAAATGACGACATTTGTCTGATTAAATCATTTTATAGAAAAATTTATTTTTAAAAGTTGCATCTTTACAACTCTTGCGTCATTTAAACCCAGCAATACTTTATAGATATAAGCAAAATATAAACTTTTACGTAAATTGACTGAAAAACGAAATAATAAAAAGTATAATCAAAATAGGTGCTAAGCATTTTTAACAAAAAATTATGCCGAAATGATTAAAAAATAAAATAAATAAAATAAAAAGAATCTCGCCAAGAGGGTGGCAAAAATTAAAAAGTCGCCATAGGTGTGCATTATTAAAGCTGTTTTGCCTTGGGGAAATATGAAAACTGGGTCGTCAAACAGGAATTTAATTTTAAAACTTTTCTTTGAATGATTTGGTCAACTATCATTTGCGTTTCATCCCACAAAAACTAATAATTTGGCTTCTGGTAATTTTGATTGGATGGTGAAACTGGGATAAGACTTATAAGTTTCAAATTTTAAAGGTAAATTAAAATATAAAAAGAAAAAAAAAGAAAGAAAAAGAAAGAAAGAAAGAAACTGCGAAAATTTCACATGTGTTTGTAATAATATATTATTATTCACAAAAGATTTAAATAATGATCTAAAATAGTTTGAATCTACTGCATGAGAGATAGCATTTACACTTCAATAAGACAATTTTAAAAACATTATAGCCTAATTTTCACACCGTTAACGAAATTTTATAATTGAAATTTATGTTACAGTCCTGTTCAAATCATTTTATCATAGTGATCTGTGACTTAGTGTAAAATGTGACTATTTGTTGTCTCATGCATGTATATATATATATATATATATATGTATAAACGTTTTTCATTATTTCTACATTCTACTTGTATAAATATAACCTGTGTATAATCAACGTTTGTGACGCGTCTGTTTATGAAGTGTATATCGTCTGTATACTACAGTGGTACCTATATGTATTTTGATGTATGATATATGTATATAGTTAGTATACAAAGCATACAATAATTAAATGAAACCGTCACTTTTTTGTTCAGCTGTTTTTAAAATCACTGAGTTAAAATGTACAGAACTGTATATTAATAATTATTATTTTATTTATTTATTTATTTATTTATTTTTTTTTTTAATAAAATTTCGATGGGTTAGATTGGGTTGTGGGGAGAGGGAGTGCCCTCCGGGGGTCTTTCTAAGGGGTCCTAGCCCGTAATTACGAAAGTTTTGGAGAAAAACCACGGAAAGCTCCGAATGGCTAGACCGACGAGCATGACCTGGAATCGAACCCAGCACATCACAAAATATCGTTGGAAAAAAATAAAACGTAAAACATGAGATTAAAAAAAAAAATGTTTAGATAATATCAATTTTTCAAAGGTCAACTAATATTTAAAAAAATTGTTATAAAAGGAAAGAAAAATGGAATTAATTTTATAAGAAATGCAAGATAAACTAATTTATAAAAAACGGATTTTAAATAACTTTTATTATTTAATAAAAGCATTATCTTACTTTAAACGACATATATATACTTTACTAATTTTCTTATAATAAGTATTGTATTATCTGTAATTAATTATATGCCAATAGAAAATAGAGTATATTTTAATGTATTTGGCAGATTACTTTTCTAACTTTCATAAAAATATCAGGAAAATATTTTGAAATGCATTATTTATTATTTTCGCTGAAACATCCCCCAAAATATATAATTTAATATTATACTCTTTACAAATGAGTTAAGCAATTAATTACAAGAGAATGAATCTATTCTACAAATGTTAAAATTCACACGTCCTATTTTAAAATTAAATGAAAGGGTTGTATATATATATATACATATATATATATATATATATATATATATATATATATATATATATATATATATATATATATATATACAGTGATTTTTGCACGTCTATCGCAATTTTGTAATTGGTGATTATTTTACAGTCCTGTTAAGAACATTTTATCACAGTGATGTGTGATTTGGTGTAAAATGTGACTATTTGTTTCTTATGTACACATGTATAAACGTTTTCATTAGGAGTCATAAACGTGTGTATCATGTGCGCATTGCAGTGGGTATATGGGTTTATCATATATGTGGTATGTATATACTTCTTATATAGTGGATTGAATATTTAAACTAATCTGTCATTTTTGTATTATTATTTTGTTTTTTCATTGTATAAATATTTATGTTTGTATTATTATTATTTTTTTTTTACTACGTATGTTTTTACTGTATATATATATATATATATATATTTATAAAGTGTTTGTATATATCTTGTTTCTGCTATAAAACCAATCAAAGTTAAGGCAATGAACTATATCACTGAGCTAAAATGTACAGAACTGTATACTAATAATTATTTTGTAAAATACAGATAAAAAAAATAAAAAAAAGCAATAAAGTGACCAAAAAAAAAAAAAATGAAGTTGTTGAGAGACATTATCAATTTCTAAAAAAACAAAAAAATATTCTTTATTGACGTACATGTATATTTAAAAACATATATCCAGGGGCTGATCCAGGTTTTAATTTTTGGGGCCCATTTTTGTGAAATACAAATTACAGGGTGGCGACAATCAGGAAAATCATGGAAAAATCAGGGTACTTTATCAGTCTGGAAATATCAGGGAAAAATCAGGGAATATTGTAAAAACATTCAAAAATCATTGAAATTTTCGTTTTTGCCCAGCAAGCATGACAAAAAGATCACCAAAAAAATGTTATCTTAACCGTAATTGCACAGGATTAGCTGCTTTCTGGTTGAATCTCACCAAGTTAACATAAAATGATAATAATAATTAAATAATTTTAGTGCAACAACTTGAGGAATAATTTTATGTCTTGATGTTAATATGTTGTGCAGTTAAAATGAGTCATATTTTTATAATTTTGTTAATTTCTCCAAAATATGATTTTATTTTTATTTTTATTTTATTTTTTGTAAGTGAACAAAGAAGAAAAATAAAAAGATTGAGATATTTTTGCCCATCAGTATAGTTTTTTGAATTGCAGTGGTTTAGCGAGCATGTTACACAATAGTGTGATATATACATAATTATGGAATGTATATAATAGATAACAGAAATCATGGAAATTTGTCAAAATTAGTCATGGAAATTATGGAAAAATCAGGGAATTCTGAATCTCTGTAGCCACCCTGAATTGTTTCTGTGAAAATTTTATTGATTTTTGTGAAAAATCAAAATATTTTTCTTTAAAAAAAAGGGGGGGGGGATTGTCGCTAGAAACCTTTCATTTTAGCAGATACTCTGTCTAATGTTTAATTTCAAGTTAATAGCATTTTATTAAACAGGTATAGACACTCATTAAAAATAATACTGTAAACATGGAAAATTTTGACAAAAGTATTACTTTTATAAAACAAAATTTTGTGAAAGGGCTGTTTTTATAAATCTGAATTTTGTGAAGGGACCCATTTTCTGAATTTGAATTTTGTGAAGGGGCCCATTTTAGGGATTTGAATTTTGTGAAGGGGCAGCAAAAGGGTCCCAATTTTTGCCTGGATCGACCCCTGATATCACAAGAGAAAAAAAAATTAAAAACTAATACAATTAAAAAAAAAAAAAACGATTTTGGAATAAGCATTTGAAATTTCATTAATTATTTAAAAAGGCACTGATCTATTTTAATCAAAGCACTTTCTAATTTAACAGTTTTCTGGTAAGTACAGATTATTCTAAACTAATTAGGAGCATTGTAATTATTCGAAAATTTCCGAAAATAGAGATAAGTTATTCGAAAATTTCCTTATCTCTAAATATTTGTTATTATTATTATTATAAATTTTTAAATTTTTTTTCTCAAAAAATCCATAAAATTAGCAATTTTCTTTAAGCTTTTTGAAAGAATTATTTATTTACTTTTATTTTTTTTATTACAATTTTCGTTTTATTATAATATTGTAGATATAGGGAAAATAGCTTAAAATTCACTTTAAATCATAATTAATTTAAATTTCATCTCAGATATATATATATATATATACAAAAAAAAAATTTCAATCTGAATCCAATGAATAAGAATTAAAATTCACTCTCTACCTACAAACATCAAAAGAAAACAATTTCAAAGAAGATTTAGGCGTAGTGCACTGATAACATATTTTATAATTTAATCTAGTATTAGAGTTCTGTTAAAAACATTTTATCACTGTGATTTGTAATTTGGTGTAAAAAGTGATTAGTGTTTGTTATATGTATATATAACGTTTTGTTTGATGCCGCACATTATACATGTATTATATAAATATGACATGTATCTGTAATTAATATTTGTGACATATGTGTCATAATATGTGTATCGCGTGTTTATTAAATTGTGTACATTAATTGATTGTGTGTAAGGTATTTATATAATTACCGTGTAATGTATATAATAGTTAGACTGTGTACTATTTAGACTGAGTATTAAGGCGATAGTGGACGTTCAAAAGAAAATCTACAATTATAAAACTATTACTGCAAAAAGCTATAGTTTCATTTACTACTATTTGTAAAAGAACCTTCTCATTATGATTAATTAAGATATTAATTAAAATTATTAACTAATCGTTAAATTTCAAATGAGTCCTTGCGAATTAAATTTTGTTTTAAACTTCTTCTTCCTCTTTCTTTCTTTCTTTCTTTCTTTTTTTTTTTTTTTTTTTAAGTACTTGTAGCTTTATATTTTAACAGAAGGTAATTATTATTATTTTTTTTCAACAATAATAATTATGCCAAAAAACATTTTCAGTTTATTATTATTATTATTATTAGTAGTAGTAGTATTTTAAAATATTTTTTAAGTTTAAATTAAAAAGGTAGTGAATAATTATAATTAATTTTTGTTTTAAAATTTAAGAAAAAAAAAAAAAACATTGAATGAATTTTCATGAAGATTCATCAAAAAATAAAGTACAATGAGTAACTAAAAATTGAATCCATTTCATAATATTAGTTTGGAGAAAATAATGTTTAAAGTTTTCTTTTTTCAACAAATTTAGTATTTATTTACAAATATGAACGCTCAACATAAAATTATGGGAATTAGAAAGTTCTCTTTTGTCATACATTAATACTGTTATGTATTTTTCATATTTTAGTAAATTTGAAATAGCGAATTTCTATTCCAGTTTTGATATTTTGGCAATTCACTATCGCTTTAAGTATTTTCGTTTTAATGTATAAATGTTTTATATACAATTGTAAATCGTATATAAATGTATATGACTAAAGTGTTTTTTAATATGAAGTATATTGATACATGAATATTTGATTTGAACTATACTTATATAGTGAGTTGCACATCCAGCAATCTCTGAACTAAAATGTACAGGGCTGTACATTGGAATAGTATTATAAAATCGCTTTATCATAATACCTTCTTAAAAGTAAAAGCCCAAGTTTCTGGAAAGTAATGATCTATGCCACAAAGTTCTTTCTGTAAATATTTCTCTTTAACCATAAAACTCCTTTGCTGTCTTTTGTTGCTTAAGATTATTTATCCAGCAGAATATTTTTTTTTTCCATGCGTATGCATTGAAAATTTTTGTAATAAAAATAAAACTATTGATGCAAAAAATCAACAGTTTGGAGGTCCGAAAATTTCTAAATGAAATGAAAAATATCCTAGATAATATAAAAGTACAACAACACTTGTACGACACACACACACAAAAAAATGACAGAATCTGATTTGATAATTCTACCTGATACATATGTGTTTAAGTGTACTAAAACTAAAACTGAAACCAGTTTTTTTTTTTTTTTTTTTTTTTTTTTACATACAGATTTTTGTCAATACAGGGTGTTTACCTACACATTTTCTTCATTTTCGGTAGCCTTTAGCATATTTCTATGATTAACATACTATAAGAATTTCCATATAATTATATTGGGGGAAGAATCAAGGAAATGCAATAGATAATGGTGAAGGCTTAAAATCGCTCAAAATTGCTGCATAGTAGTAAGCGGCCTCCTCCCGTCTTTTAAACTTTTAAAGTAATGACATTGCTAAAACAATTTATTCAAACGAAGAAAATTAATTTTTATTCGTGTTTTCAATGAATGAATAAAAATAATCAGAGAAGGATAATTTAGAAAAGAAAAAAAAATGACGTCACAAGTGCAACAATGCATTGAAAAAAGATAATTTTATCCGTGATTTGAAATAAATAAATAAATAAATAAATAAATAAACAAAAGAGAAGATGTACTACTAAGTAAGGACCACTAATTGGCGATGTGGCTTTTTTTTTTTTTTTTTTTTTTTTTACGGAATTTTCCATGGAAAGCCAAACTATGATTCAAACATTCAGCAACATCCCAGAAAAACGTATATATATATATATATATATATATTATTATTATTATTATTATTATTATTATTATTATTATTATTATTATGATAATAAAAAAAAGAGTAAATAAAAAATATAGTATTATTAAAAATATTAAACGTGATATAAATGATAATAAATTCAAGCCCAATATATATATATATACTAGCAGACCCGGCCACGCGTTGCTGTGACTAAGTTATACGTTGAATTATACGGCTGTAAACTATTTAGTACAGTCAAATTATTATTTACGAACAAAGACGAAAACGTTGTAGCCGATGTAAACCACAGGTTTGAGATTTGAAACTTAGGTCAAAATTTGGAAGCGATTGATAAAAATTTTCGTAGTGTTGATATTAAGCACAAATTAATTTTATTGTAGGGTCCTATAAATTTTAATGGAGAAGTGATATATATTATTTCTAATGCTACTTTGGATAAAATTGCTAAAATGACTAATATATAAATTAAATTCTATTAAAATTCTATTAAAATAAAAGTATAAAAGAAACAGACGATTTTAAAATCAATTTTTATGGAGGAGTGAAATATAATATATGCTATAATGGATAATTTTACTATAAAATGACCTCATCATTTTAAATATTTTAAAGAGGGCAACAGCTGTAGTTATAAAAAGGAAAACAATAAGGCTAAACCAGAAAAATAAGTAAATTTGATAAATATTTTAAAACTTTAAAATGGGAAATCTTATGAAATATTGGACATTTAAAGTAAATACATGTATCATTTTAAATAGAAAAAGATTTTGGAAACGTTTAGTGTATTTTAACGAAGTGATGAGAAGTTTTTGAGTATGTTAAAATTTTAATAGTAAATTCAAGTTAATAAAGATGGGAAACATTGAGGATTAAGATAAGAATAATTATAAGATAAAAAAAAAAAAAAAAAAAAACTTTTTATATACCATGCTTTTAAATTTTAATATACTAATAATATACTAATTAAAAGAAAAATGATAAATATTCTATCATAGTTTGAAGTCAAATTTGTTTTCAAATGTCTAAATAAAATATCTGATGTAAGATACTAATATTTTGCAGCGGAATAGATTTCATTGCTGTCATCCTTGGCGAAAAAAAAAGAATATCGCCAAATTATCTGGCGAAAATATTTAATTCCTTTCAAAAATCATGGTTATTTTAACAACTTATATTAAAAGAGTAATGAATAATATGAAACAATATTTCGTACAATACATATTACATGTCATACATACGTACAATGAATAATACATATTACATTTCGTACAATGCATACATCTGGCATGTATATTTTCGTGTTACGCTTTTGATCGCCAAATAATAATAATAATAATAATAATAATAAAAGCCAAGGGCGACAGAGTTTTGAAATTTAAAATTAAAATTTTGTCAATTTGACAGCAAAATAATTCAATCTAACACTCGCGATAACTAATACATATCTATACCCAAATATAAGGATTAAAATCGGGAAATAAATTTCCTCGATTTTTAATAATTTCTTACAAAAAATCCAGTGGGCAATTAACAGATTTTTTCATTTGGGAAAAGACGACGTTTTTACCAAAATATGGCCGTCTTTCCCCGAGTGAATACACACGGGAATACATACTAATATTTTAGCAAATAAAATTTATGAATAATTTATTTGCTAAAGGGGAATGGAAGACTCCAGATACAGTTTCAAATTCATATTTCTTTCTTTCTTTTCTTTCTTATTTTTTTTTTTTTTTTTTTTTTTTCAATACCACTTAATGGCTGTTTCCAAAGCTTTTATTATTTTTTTTTTTTCGGCATCAAAAATCTTTGTACGATAACATGGGGATGAGAGATCTATATATATTACTATATCTATGATAGAACTACATTAGCACTTTATCAATGTGTATAAAATCTTTAAATTGATTATGACGTCAATTTTCGTGAGATGCATAATTTAACTTTTTATAATTTTTTAACGTTCACGTTTGATTAAATGTATTTATTTTTATGTCGAAAGAAAATGAACTCGTATTTTTTTTTTTTTTTTTTTTTTTTTTTTTTTGGCAACAATTAAATTAATGGAACTCACAGACATTTTGGAGCAACTTTAATAAAGGTCTATAATTAACAAATAATTGCAATAAAACAATATTGTGACAATAAATTGAGATAAAAACTATCCTATCTCTCAAGTTGGACCAAACTGCACACAGTGTGCAAAATTTCATTAAAATCGGTTCCTTAGTTTAGGAGTTTACCCCGGACAAACATCGTGACACGTAATTTATATATATATACAGATTATGTATTTAAATCGGGATTATATTGAACAACACTATACTGACTATACATAGTATTTATTGTCAAACAATTTCTTATATTTTATACTAGCAGACCCGGCCACGCGTTGCTGCGGCTAAGTAATACGTTGATAATTTGATAAGGTATATAGTATTTCCCCACAACTGGATTTGGCGATTTTTTTTTTTTTTTTTTTTTTTTGGCGCCTTTTTGAACGATAACGAAGTCGTTCTGGATTATTTGCAATGAAATATGTTAACCTGCATGCTTTTATTTTAGATTTATGATTTAGCCATAATCGCCAAATCCAGTTGTGGGGAAATACTATAGTTGTTACCCACAACTATAACTTATAATATAACTTTAGTAATTATATTCGGATAATTATAACTTCAGTATATCCCCACAGCTGAATTTGGCGATTTTTCTTTGGCGCCGTTTTGAAAGATAACGATGTCGCTCTGGACTGTTTGTGATATAATATGGCAGCCTATATGTTGTTTAATTTGGATTTATTATTTTATGTTTTTGATTTATGATTTAGATTATCATTTATGATTTATAGATTTATGATTTAGCCATAATCGCCAACAAAAAATCGCCAAATATCGTTGTGGGGATATACTGATTAATATATTACTGAAAAGATTAATATATTTTAACGAAGTGGTAAGAAGATTCTGAGTATGTTAAAATTTTAATAGTAAATTCAAGTTAATCTAGAAGGAAAGCATTGAGGATTAAGATAAGAAAATTGCAAGATTTTACGATCGCATTTTCAGCAATAAATATGAGTCAAAATTTAATGCAAAATACATATATAAATCACAAATTTAATCAGGAACGTTAAATTGGTAAGTTATTAAAGAAAAAGTAAAGAAAAATAAGAGAAATAATTAACTAAAGTTTCGAACATCGAACATATAGATTAGCGTTACAAAACAAATAAACAGACTTAAACACATCCAGACTTTTAAATAAGTTTTAAATTAACTTTTAAAATTTAATGTTAAATAAAACAGACTTTTAAATAAGTTTTAAAATATTGAAATAATTACTTTTTATTTAGAACGTTATGTATAGATCACAAATTTCTTAAAGAAAACGAAGTGATACAGATTAGAATAATGCAACAAAAATTGAAAAAGCAAGGTTATGTCGTAAATAAATTTTTAACACACGTGTCACGTGAAATAAATTGTAGCATATACATAATGTAACTGACATAAGATATTAACATGTTGCAGCGGAATAAATTTCATATATATCATCCTTGGCGGAAAAAAAAAATAATATCGCCAAATTATCTGGCGCGCACATTTAATTCCTTTCAAAAATCATGGTTATTTTAACAACTTATATTAAGAGAGTAATGAATAATATGAAACAATATTTCGCACAATACATATTACGAAAATATACATCTAGCTTGTATATTTTCGTGTTACGTTTTTGATCGCCAAATACGAAAAACTCCAAGGACGACAGAGCTTTGAAATTTAAAATTAAAATTTTGTCAATTTGACAGCAAAATAACTCAATCTAACGTATGCACATGATAAATAATACATATCTATACAAAAATATGGGGATTAAAATCCGGAAATAATCTTCCTCGTTTTTTAATATTTTTTTATAAAAAATACAATGGGTGATTAACATAAGAAATCTTTTTCTTGATTTCACAGGCGGTCAGTGACGTGACACTTCGCTTGTGTATAACTACATACTTTATCAATGCGAATGAAATCTTTAAATTGATTATGACGTCAATTTTCTTGAGATGAATAATTTAACTTTTTATAATTTTTAACGTTCACGTTTGATTAAATGTATTTACTTTTATGTCGAAAGAAAATGAACTCGTGTTTTTTCTTTTTTGGCAACAATTAAACTTATGGAACTCACAGATATTTTGGAGCAACTTTAACAAAGGTCTATAATTAATAAATAATTGCAATAAAACAATATTGTGACAATAAACTGAGATAAAAACTATCCTATCTCTCAAGTTGGACCAAACTGCACACAGTGTGCAAAATTTCATTAAAATCGGTTCATTAGTTTAGGAGTTTATCGCGGACAAACATCGTGACACGTAATTTTTATATATATATAGATATATATATATAATATATAGTAAAGAATTTAATTTCGTTGCAAAATTTAGCAATTAATAGATACATGATAATACCAACAACAGGCACATAAAAGTGATTATGATTCAATTTGAATGTTAGCACTTATTTTTTGTATAATATATCTACAGTACCAATTAATAGATAAATCCATTTTAAATTACTTACGTTAAAGTGAACATATAGGACCATAACACTAAGAGTAAACTTATGTGAAATTCATGATAGTTATTATACATAAACTAATAAATTTATAAAAAAATATAAAAAAAAAGATAACTGGAAATGAGAATTGATTTTAAAAATATGAAATATGGATGACTGAAAATGAGAATTTGATTAACCCCTTGAACTGCAATTTATTTTCAGTCAGCACTGCTCATGCAGACAATTTAATTTTCTTAGTTTTAGGAGGAGGGATTGGTATAGAACTTACGGTTTTGTTGCTCAAGTAATTTGTTATTATTAAAAATAATATTTATTTCACACATTTATATGAATGTTTATTATTATATATACATAAAAGAACACGGTCAGTGTCGGGAAACTCATGACGAGCTGAACTCGTCATTTCAGTTCAAGGGGTTAAGAAGTGCTCAAAAATCGAAGTATTCGCTCTTCAGAAAACATGAACTTTTAAGAGCAGAAAAATTTCAAGATTTTAGAAAACTGTATAGCTAATTCAAGCCAAAAATACAGTTCATGTTTCTTCTATCTTGTGACAAAACTAAATTTTAAGAGAAATGACATAAATTATAAAACAAACCTTCAATGAATCAAAAAAAAAAAAAAAAAAAAAAAAAAAAAGAAAGAAAGAAAAGAAAAGGAAAAAGAAAGTCACATGTCATGCCACTACAAACTTAGAGAGTTACAATAAACAAGTTGTCATTAGAACAATTCTAATAATAAAAATAATAACAAGACTAGTAACAATTAATCGATAGAGGTTATATTGTATATATATATATATATACGTATAAAGAGAGAGAGAGAGAGAGAGCACTTTTCTGTTATCAGGATTGGATTCAGGTAGAGTAAGAGGGGGGGGGGGGTAATAAATGTGTCAGTAATTGACGACTTGACTCTCTGACGCCATTGACGTCATGATGACGGTTTATTTATTTATTTATTTATTTATTTTAAATTTAACTTATAGAAGTCTTAATTTTGCTCACAAATAAGGGAACGCAGCCAATCATAACGCAGCTTTCCCCACAAACAGTGGAAGCTCCGCCTCGTTCTTGTCGTCCATTAGGCACTATCCCTTCGACAAATCAAAACGTTATCGATGAATTTGCTTTGAAGTTTATTTTTATAAATAATTAAATTAAAGTAAATATAATTCTTATATTTTCATGAAAAGAAAATGCAATTAAATTTTAAATAATCTTTTTATCATTCTGGCTATTTATTATGGCATTTGGAAACTAATTTTGATTTCGCGAATATGACAAGTTTTAAGAAAAAGTTCATTTAAAAATGACGATTGCTTGGCGGGCAAAGACCGACTAGTAAAGAATAAAGAATGGTAAATGAAAAATGAAAAATGAAAAATAGAGATTAGCTACTTAAAAACTTAAATATTCGAAAAAAACTCAAGGCTTTTTAAGATCAATGTATATTTTTAAATGCCAAAAATAGTAAAAATATTTATCCTAAAGACAAAAAAAGGTTACAAAATTGATTTTGAAAAAATTGTTTAAAAAATATATATATTCTTGACTTTGATATTTAAGAATTTTATTATCATATACATTTATAATCTAATGATACAATTTTCATTATTCACAATTTATAATCTAATGACAATATTTTCTAATAACGCAGGTCAACGTATATAATTTTGGTTTGATTATTTTGGCTGATTGTTATGCTTTTTGGTGTACTGTAACCGAAAGTGAAGCCAGTTTTCCCCATCATGTTTGGACTTTTGTCTATACAGGGCGTTTACCGACACTATTTCTTCCTTGATTCTTCCCCCAATATAATTATATGGTAATTCTTATAGTATGTTGATCATAGAAATATGCTAGAAGCTACCTGAAATGAAGAAACTGTGCCGGTAGACAAAAATCTGTATGTAATACTAAAAAAATAATAATAATTAATTAATTAATTAATTTAAAAAAAGAGGCTTCAGTCTTGATTTCAGTACACTTAAAAACTGTATCAGCTAGAATAATCAAATTCTGTCAAAAAAGATTTTTTTTTTTTTTTTAAGTGTTGTCGTACTTTTTTATTATCTAAGATATTTTTTATTTCATTTAGAAATTTTCGGACCTCCAAACTGTTGATTTTTTGTATCAATAGTTTTATTTTTATTAGAAAGATTTTTAATACATATTTTTAATACATAGATTTTTATATATTTATTTAAAATTTCATTCTTTTTATTATGAATTACCACAATGGTAAATATACCAGAAAACTATTTTAAAATCTACTTGCTGCAATAATATTCATTTAAATTACTTTATAAATAAATAAATTTAAACAAACTTTTATATAAAAAATAAATAAATAAATAAATACTAATCCAATGCATGAAATGTAAAATTTACATGTTAGATTTTTAGTAACAAAAGAAAACAACATTAGAGCTCATAATGTGATTCTAGTACTGCTAACGCGATTTTATAATTGTAAATTATGTTACAGTCCTGTTTAGAACATTTTATCGCAGTGATATGTAATTTAGTGTTAAATGTGACTTGTTTGTTTTAATGCCAAATACTTGTTTATATGCAGTGCATTTGTTTTCACATGTATGTAATGTGAGGTTTTCTTTTTGATAATGTGCATTGTCTATAAATGTGGCTTCTATATATATATAAAAACAAAACTAATGTGACATGCAGTATGACATATCATATAATACAGTTATGACAGTTATCATATATTGTGCTTTCAAAGTACTCTTGTGTTACGCGTACGTGTTATATGCTTGTAACATATGTTTTCCAACATTTTTTATGGTGCGTGAGCGGTAGTCATTCAGTGTATATATCATACATAAAGTATGTGTACATAAATTATTAAAGTATGGATATATTCATAACACTTAATAATAATGTGTGTTTTTGTACCATATTATACAGATTATTATACAAATGCTTCTGTTCGTGGAGTGTTTTATTTATATATATTTTATTTTTTACTCAATATATATATATATTTATATATATATATATCAAATATGAACATAACTAACAATATATCATTGAGCTAAAATGTACAGGAGTGCGTCTAGTGATAAATAATTATTTTATAAAATCCTTTTAATAAAATTAGATATGAAGGGGAAAAGAAAAAAAAATTAAGTAATGGAGAATCCATAATCATTAAAACGAGGTATATCACACAAGGAATAAAATTGAGTACACAAATTGTTTAAAAATAATTTGTGCTTTTTTTTATGAAAAACATATTACATAAGTTTTTTCCTTGAACCAAAAATTCTTTTGAAAAAATAACTAACTAATATATTAACATAAAATAGCGACTTTGAAGTATTAATTCTTTTTTTTTTTTTTTTTTTTTTTTATCATTATAAGAACTGATATTCTGATAATTATAATTAAGTTACAGAAAAAAATACTACAGATATACTTTACCCAGAATTTTATTTTGAACGTAGTGTTATCCTGAAACCTTCCTATTTCACAAAGGGCTAATGTTTTAACAATTATTTTATTTTAACCCGTGTTTCAATACAATTCCCAATTTTTATTCAAAATCTTTGAAGTAAATTTTACTAAATAAGTTAAACGCACCAGTAGTGCTTTTAATTTTAAACTCGGAAAATAAGCTACCTAAAAATTCTGAAGATTCGAGCAATATTCAGGAAGGGTGTCATAGTCCTTTACTGTTAAACCCTTTAACAAAAAATAATTCCGACCATTAGTTTTTAAATAATGTTAGTTTAACTAAAAAAAGTTGCACTTTTTGTGACTTTTCTTCTCATCACTTTGAATAAGGAAATGAAAATTTATTTGCTCGCTCTCTGCTTATTTTTAACTGATTTCTTGTACTTTTTGCTTTCATATGACTAAAATAAGTATGCATAATTCATTTGTTGTGCCCTTTTTTAAATCTTGTATTAACACATAGTATTTTTATGGGTGTCCACTACTGGTGCCGAAAAATGTCATCATGACAAATAGTGGACAGCCCTGTCCACTACTGGCTCATGCAACTTTTAATGCCAGATCCAGTAGTGGACACAATTTTGTAATCTAGCAATTTTACAGTTGAATTTTAAAACAAAAATTTAAAGGGGTCCACTACTGGTTTTTTAATGTGTCCACTACTAGCTCATTTTAAGCTCTTCAGATTTTTGATTTTTTACATATATAAATGCTACAATTAGCAATTTTCATAATACAGGCGGGTTAAAAAAGAGTTAGTAAAGGTCTGAAATATTAATTATTTTTTGAAACTCTAAAATTTAGGAAATTACACAAAAAATAGCCGGAAAATGTCCTTAAAGTGTCCACTATTGGTGCGTTTACCTTAGCTGAAAAGTGAAAAGAAATAAAAAAGAAAGGTTTTTTTTCTTTTTCTAGTTCTATTTGAATTCCCTACTAAAATTTTATTATAAATATACATTTTTAACAAACGTTTTGAAAATTTGAGTTTTAGAATTAGTATCTGGAAGACAATGAATATTTTTTATTACTGTTATCAAGATTTTATAATTAATGATCATATGAGTCTCCTGTTGAAAACATTTTATCGCAGTGATTCGTAATTTGATGTGAAAGGTGATTATTTGTCATGTGTGTTTATTATTGTCATATGTGTTTATTATTGTCATAAGTGTTTATTATTATAGTAGTGCCCAGTAAACATATGTATATAAAAAAATGACATGAATAATTGAGTTCTAAGGAGTATTGTGACTTCAAAGAAATCTTTTATTGTGCATATGTATTATATTCGTGTAATATACATCTTCAAGCAATTTGTCGCGCATGTATTGTGTTCCTTCTGTATAAAGTATGTATATAATTATTAACATATGTATATAATATTTTAAAATAGCGTTTGTTTTCATATCATACACTTAAAATTATTATACAGATGTTTGTGTACAGGTTTTTTTTCTCCCCCCCCCCCCCGTTCGAACTTAATCAAAGTAATGCATAGACTGCAGTAATGTATATTACTGAGTTAAAATTCATAGTATTACATCTAATAAATAAGTAATATCTATAAATAAGTAATTTATAAAATCTAGTTTATCAAAAGAAAAAAACAAATCATATTAATGAAGAGAAGTGTTGGAAAGGGACACATTACAAGAACATATATTATAATAGAAGTTCTGTACAAAATAACAACTAATTGAAGTTGAAGACTTTTTTTTTAGGACAAATATATTAAATGTATTGATCGGTAGAATAAAGTAGGTTTGATACAGAATTTAAAATGACTTGTTTTTTTTTTTTTTTTTAAGTAATTTCAAATAATAATACAAAACAAAATAATAACTAAAATCTGAAAATTTTATTTTAGTCAAAACATTTTAAGATTTAATATTTCTTTGATAATCATAATAAGGTTACTCTAGAAAGACATAGATAGTTTATATTATTTAAAAAGTTTCCGTATTGTGATATATTTAGCGATATATTCCAAAATGTTTCTTGCTTTTTTTACAATGAATACCCACTGAATAGTTTAACTTAGCTCAAAATCTTTGAAAGAATCCGTCCCATTTAAATTTTATTAAAAATATATGTGTTTATATTTTATTTTAAATTTTTAAAGGGATTCTATTTAAAATAATTAATTAAATGCATTTTTCATAATGTTTCACATGAAATTGATTAAACATATACATTTTAAATGAATATTAAAAATCTGAAAAACGTCAAATATCTTTTTCAAAAATCTGAAATCAATATATAAGATATGAAATTTGTACACTTCAATAGACTATCAAAAGAAAAAAATTAACCTTCCAGCGGACGAGTGTATGTGAGATATACACTAAAAATATACACTAAAAATAATTTACGACTATGTTAAATAAAAATGATTTAAATAAATTATAATTTTTTAATTAATGTTATAGCTAATATTATAACTAAATTTTAATTAATAAATATAACTAAATTATATTTTTTCTCAACAATTTACTTTTTACGATAGCATATCTAGAAAATAAATGCAAATTTTCCTGTTAATAGAAAATATGAGACCATTAGAAGGTTAAAAAACTCAACAAATTATTATTATTATTTTATTTATTTATTTATTTTCAGAATCATATATGAAAGTACTCTTAATTTTTTGAAAAAAGTGGGTTTGTTTTTTTTTTAATATTTTCATTATTAACTTTTGCAAAATATTTACTTAACAGAGCAACGAATTACTTTAAATTCCTTTTTGTTGACTCATAATACTTAACTCGTAATTAAATATATATATATATATATATATATAAACTGAAATAAAACATTTAATATGATTTAAATTCGTACCAGGTTTATTATAAGATAGGACAAATTATTTCTTCTACATTCAAAATTATTCGTATATTTTGTACACAAAATTGTTAAAGGTTTGAAAAATACTATATTCGTTTTTATTTATAAATTTAAAATATTTTTATATTATGTTTCATAAATTATCATATATATATATATATATATATAATAAAAAAATAGTAATTAAATATTTCATATTGAAAACATTTATAAACTTTATAAATCAACAAATATTTAATTCCATAACAATAATTTTGTTATTTTAGTTAAATATAGTGCGCTGTTATTGTTTTAGTTCTATTAATTGCTAAATTTTAAGATTAAATTTTATTACGTTATCTATTATTTATATATATACATATATATAAGCAAATAGTATATGAAAAGTAACGAAAAGGGTGTTACAAAAGATTAACGTAATTTTTTTTATGTATATTTTTTACATCTTTAACCTAAATAAGAAATTCATTTGCATAAAAATAATAAATCATTACTTATTTTGTTTTATAAATACTATAAATATCCCCTTGTATTTTTCTATATATATTGTATCGTGCATATTAGATAAGCATTTAATAGTTTAAAAGTAGATAGCTAATTTATAGTTGTGGGTTTATGCTATGTAATCGTATTATTATTATTATTATTATTAACTTATGCTTATATTTAATTATTTGATTTAGAGAAGTACAAGGGTATAAGATTAAATTATTGCGCTGAAATACACAGGACTGCAACTGAGGATCAATTTCAAACATTATATTTTTCTTAAACTATAATAGTAAAAATTTTAATTATTTATATATTTTTTATGAACAGTACAAATACAAATCATAGTTTAAAGGAATTTTCTATTAAGTAATATATACTAATTATTAAGTATTCTGAATACCTAAAAAATATTATTATATATTTTTAATTTTTAACCAGTAATTTTAAAACTTAATTTTAATTCGATTTTCTTTATAATCTAAGCGTATTTAAATAAAATGAAGCAATTTCAAAATTTTAGTTTTCATTTTCGTTATACACTTGTAAGTGGCAAAAAGAAAAGCCTTTGCTAAAAATGAAATATACACCATACCAGTTATCTTTGTTTTGATACTTGAACATCTTTTGTCAGTCCTGTAAGAGATATTTCACCGTGGTAATACGTGATTTACTGTAAAACGTGTTTTTCTGTAAATGTGTTTATTTTTTCTGTACAGATTTTTATTTATCGATGTGAGATGTAGAGTGTATTCTTAAATTGAAAAACATAGATTTTTTTTTTCTTTTTTAATCCTAAAACACTTTTACAATTTCCTTAGTAAAACAGTAATTTAAATAAAGTCAACTTCATATATCTACCTTTGATTTTAAAACATTTTACCACAGATTTTTATACAGTGCACGCTCGTTAATTCGGACTCGAAAGTTCTCAGAAAATAGTTCGAATTATCCGAAGTTCGAATTATCCGATGTTAAGAGAAAATAATTTTAAAAGTATCGTTGAAGACGAAAAATCCCCTTATATGTATAACATAAATTAAAAGTTTAAATTAATCTGTTAATAAATTAAAAGTTAATTAATCTGTTTTGTGGAAAAGTTTCGTACAATTTGTTGTAAAATACTAAATAAAACAACTGAAAACTCGAAACAACTAAGTTGACGACCATGACCTACTACGGTCTACCAGCTTTGAGAGGAGACATTCTCAGTCAGTACCAGTGCTGTATTTACTCTAAAAATACGATATTTTTCAATGCGAAATTTAAATATGCCGTCTCATCCAAAAGTTACATATATATATATATATATATATATATATATATATATATATATATATATATATATATATATTATTTAAGAAGTACTGACAGTAGTTCAATACGATTTTCACTAAAATGTACAGAAAAGCTTTTTTTTTTTTTTCTTTTGGTATAAGAAAAAATATTAGTTGTACTTTTCACCAACATATTGCGCTGTATTTACAGTATCCTCTCACATTGTAGACAGATTCGTCTGATCAGATGACGCTATATTTCAGATACTGAAGCTTGTTTCAGGAAAATTTCCAATGCACAAAGCCTGATGGTCAATGTAATGAGTGATGGCCGTCACAATGAGCATTTATAGTCTCATTTACGTTGTTGAATACACTATGGCACTGTAAAACAGTAATTTTTAGAGACCCTAGTAATTTTACATTTTAAGCGCCACCTGGTGAAAAAAATTTAAACCTTTTTGCTACTAAATCTTTTGTTACTTAAAAAAATACATTTCAGTGAAATCTGCATAGTGCTATTGTCAATATTTTATAAATAATATACCTTTTATTTTTTCTCTGTCTTTGGATCCCCTTGTATTTTCTTTTATTATTTTATTTATAACTCAGTACAGAAACAACTGTAGATTTTTTAAAAGGTATTAACCGTATTTCGAATTTTAATGTAGTTTTATATTCATTTAAATAAAAAAATAATTTTTAATAAATTTAAAGTAGTTTTTAATATATCAAAAATTATCAAGGTGATTTTAATAAGTTTTTAGGTAAAATTTAAGCAACCTTTTTTTTTTTTTTTTTAATAAATATTGTGTAATGTGTTTTCGCGTTGTTCTGTAATTTCTTGCGATCTTTTTTTTTTATTATTATCATTCACTTGTTTATAAATAGTATGAAGATATATTTGTAAAATTAAAACTGTTTTTCTTTCTGTTTTGTCTATGTATTAAAAAAAAAAAAACGAGAGTTGCTTGCTACTTAAGATATATGTAATATTTGTTTTGTTTGTTTTACGTTTCATTCGTAACTTTCGTTTTACACCTCTTTGTAAAACGTTTGTAACTTTTTGTAAAACGTCATAATATGTATACGTGTGTGTTTTATAAATATGTTACATGTGGATTAATTTTTATTCAACAGCATTTAGTATAGATATAAAATGAAAGGCATGTTTTTTTCTGGTAGAAATGAAATATTCAAATTTCGATTGAAAATTCTTATGTAGTGCTGATATAAATAAATAGAGAGGAACTGGATACAAGGAACTTTTGTCTAACGTTTTATACGGCTACATCCCATATAGCACAGTTAGACAGTTGTGACAGCTGACCAGGTGCAAAAAAATATCATTAAGGACTTCCTTTTCTTAAACAGCTTTACCCAATAAAAGCCGAAAAATAATTTGCTATACGTCCCCCGAAACGTTTGCTTCTTACCCCGCATTCTTTAAAGAGGATCGTTTCCTGTATTGGTAAATGTTAGTCGATGCATTTAAGAAATATTATGTTTACTAATATATATCTTTCATTTGCTGAGTGTTGCAAAGGAATTAAATTATTCAATATTCAATATATATATGTATAAGTATTTTACCGTATGTTATTTATTTCAATATGATGTATTTATTAAGTTCGATTAGCTAAGCGCATTTACACTAAATAATGACAAATATTCTCTTTCTTTCTGTCTTTCTCTCTCTCTTTTTTCTTTCTTTCTTCTCAAATGAATAAGACGTACATGACTAATTATTGTGTATTAATAACTGAACTGTAAGTTGATATCTCTTTATAAATTCTTTCAAGATATTTAAACTTCTATAAATCTAAAGTTTTGTTGATTAACTATAACACACGCCTCCCTATATATATAAACAGATTTACAGAAATTCGTCTAATTTTGCATACAATAATCAACCGATACCCATGAAGACGTATTAGGTATATTATATGTTTTTATTATTTGAATTCTGATTATTTCTTTTTCTTTTTATTTAAATTTTCACTTTCCTAATGAGATATATTTCAGCACTTATATTTCCTTTTGTACAATGTTTCAAAAGGTTTAATATTATAGATATATATAGATACACACGCACACAAAAGAAAAAAAAAAGAAAAAGAAAAGAATTTGCCCGTGCTTTAATGAATGTATTTGTACATTTGCAGTTCTTAATAAATTGATTTTTTATTTTGCTTTCGATAATCTTAATATAAATAAAAGTCATTGTTTGTTTGTATGTAAGGGAAAGAGGTTAAAATTATACCAAACAAATTTCTGCTTATTATGATAAAATCTTTTAATAGGTGTTTTGAAATCTCTCAACCTCTTGAAAACAAAACCCGACACGCAGAAAAAAATTTAGTCAACCTGACCTAAACCCGAATCGCAAGAAAAAATAGTATGTTGTGGCCACCACAAGACTTTCTTCTATATTTTCCTGTACAAATTCACTAAGTGCGAGTAATTTATTAAATCTATTATTTATTAAAATTATTTAACATGATAAATGCAAATCCTTTTCATCTTAAGGAAATCTAACACTAAGTAGCCAACGGAATACAGTTTTATCGCGTATAAATAACATCTTAAAAAATGCGTTTTTATAATGATTATCTCATATATCAAGTTTCGTACAGTTACATGCCACAAACGTTGAGATATAGCCATCACTTATTGATGAAATTAGCAGCATAGGAGCGCCACCTATTGACCGATAAGCATCCAAGTTGAGTCAACATAATATCTCATAGTGGCCTTCTTACATATCAAGTTATGTTTGATGATACGCAATAGAATCCGAGACATAGCCTTCCATTAAATTGTGGAAATCGCTGTGTAGCAGCGCCACCTGTTAATCGGTTTACTCCAAAAGTTGAGGACACTAATTTTTGTTAAGCTGCATCTATCTACATACAAATTTATGTGCAATTCTGTGCAGTAGTTTCTGAGATATAGCCATTCCTTAAATTGCGGAAATCGCTGTATAGTACAAAATATGTTGGTCGATAAGCATTCAAATTGAATAAGCATAATATCTTATAATGGTTTTCTCACTTACTAAGTTTTCTTTGATAAAACGCAATAGAACCTGAGATATAGCCTCCCTCGTAATTGCAGAAAACACTGTGTAGCAGCGCCACCTGTTGAGCGGTTCACACCAAAAGTTGACATGCACTAATTTTTGTTAAGGTGCACCTACATACAAGTTTATATGTAATTCTGTACAGTAGTTCCTGAGATATACAAACTTTGTTTAAATTTTATTCATTGGTCCTTGAGATACAACATCCACAAAATTTGTGATACAGACAAACATTTTCTAAAAACAGTCAAATCTTCTTCAGGACATCCCAAAACATGAAAATACATCAAAAAGTTTCACGAATCCAATACTTTTTCTATATATACATACAGAAGAAAGTGATAATAGCTTAAAAAGAAAGAAAGAAATTGTTTTTAAACCTCGATTCTGATAACCGCTAATTTTTTCAGCGTCTTCGTCGCTTATGTCATGTCGGATCTCGGTCACCACTGCCTGCTGAAGCGCCTTACCTGGGCAATCAATATTGAACTTCATTGGATGCTAATTGCTGCTATTATTCCGTGGTTTTCTATGAAACTCGCTCATAATACGGCTTAAGTTCCTCTAGATTTCCATGAGAGCATCACAAACAGGCGTGGGACATAAGTGTTCTCAATCGGTATTAATTTGAAAATTTAGAAAGCGTAATTTAAAAGTCTATTGTACAATGCCTTGTTAAACATGTTTAGATTAATAGCTACATAAGAATGAAAATTGTTCTTAAATATGTAGTTTTTTGTCTACATTATACACAAAATCTTGAAAATTCGAACACGGAAAAAAAGAGAAAATCCCAGAATTCTGATAATTCAACATTTAACTAAAAAATTACCCTAAAATAATACTATTAGATAAGATTTATAAATACTGATTTTCAGCAAAAGGACGCTTATCTATATAAATAAAGAGAAGTGTCTGTGTCTGCCTCCGCTCTGGTGCTAACACTACCGATCACAGAGCTATAAAACTTGTCATATCGGTACCTGGGACCCTGTAGGTGTGCACCTCATCGAGATTTTTTCGAATTTGAACTTTTTTTTTCTTTTTTCAATTTTAAATATTGGCTTTTATGTTTAATCTTTCATGAATTTATTCTTCCATTGTAATCGTCTGCATTCTTAGCAACGGCCATTGCACAATTTATTACTTTCTCTTACCCATAGGGTCGAGAAAGTACTGTTTTAGGGTCAAATTTTCGAACGTGAGTTTTTGTTATACTTACAAGTTCTGAGGTCCCCTGAATACGAAAATCATGTTTTTAGCGAATGGTCTGTGTGTCTGTCTGTTATCAGCATATCTCAAGAACAAATAGTAGCAGAAATTCCAAACTCGGTATTCCAAATGTGTATCATATAGGGATTTTACACTAAGCTTTTCGTTGAGATGAAGCCAATGGATCGTGTACAGGAACACTCAAAAGTATTCAAATACATTACGTCTATAGGGGAAATGCAGGTAAGTAGAGTTTAACATCTATAGACTGCACTAAACAAAATGAAACGAATATATATATTTTGTAATAGAGATAGTCAACTAGGAAAAAAAAATTGTGTATGTAGGAGCCTCGCCTCCCCCCCTAGGGGAAAGTCCCTCCTCGAGGGGAGTAAATTTTCATGATGGATATATTTCAAAAGAGCTCGCCAATTCTTTTAAAACGAATGGTTGAACCATCGATCTGCGATAATTCAAAATAAAGTTATCGATTTTTTTCATTTTTAACATTTTTTTTTTTTTTTTTTTTTTTTTAATGTAATTGAGAATAAATAAATAAATTTAACTTTTTTTTGCATATTTAGTGTTATATTACTTCTCTAATATGAAAAACGTCTGCATTATCATGGAAGATAATTTTTTTAAATAATAATTTTAATAAATTATTTTTACGAATTTGTATAAAAAAATATAGAAGAAAGTCGTGTGGTGGCCACAACACACTAGTTATTTCTTGTTAGTAGATGTGCTTTACTAATAATATTTTACCATTTCCAAGAAAGCTGTTCGGGAATTGAAATAAATTCCTCATAGAGATATGGTAAATAATATACGTTTTAAGCTAAATATTCATCGCTTGTTTTTTGTATATTTATACATTTTGAGGCTTCCTGATTACCGTAGTCAAGTTTTTTAACGTTTGATCTTTGTCTGTGTCTCTTAGAGTAACTTAAAAACGAATAATTTTAGGAGATCCAAATGTTGTATTTTGAAGTTAATATAAGTTTGTTGCCGGAAAAGTTTGATCAAGATTGATATGTTTCGATGTATGTTGCGTGTGAAAATTGTCTGTATAATTTTAAGTAAACTTTTAATTTTATTAACAGAATTAAATTCTATATAAATGTAGGTGCATAGCCCCTCTCACACAGAACTAATTATCATATAAAACTCTTCCGAAGCCTAATTTGAATTGTTTTACATAGGTTTACATAATAGTACTCACTATCTTACCCCTTAATCTCCAACCTGTTTTAATTTATTATATATATTGAAAATAAAATGGCAATACAGTAGAAGAAAAAATTTATTATATTAAATTTTAAATTTAAAAACTTATTTATAACAGTTTATGCATAATTTTTATAGTATAAGAACTTTTTATTTTTCACTTTTAAATATTATTCCTTTAAAATATATATATATTTTTTTCTTTCTCTGTCTTTTTTCTTTTTTCACTCATTCATTCATTCATTTTTTTTTTTTTTTTTTTTTTTTTAATTTATAGTATTTATCGGAAAAAATCGTAACATATCATAGAAACCATTAAACTGATTTTTTATGAATTTAATTCCTTTTAAAAGAAAGTATATTTTTTATTTCATTTATTATATTGCTCGGAATGATATGATAATATAGTGGAAATAGACGGAACTATAAAATACACGGTTCAAAAACTAAAATATTTAATAGATGTTGAGATACAGTCACCTTTAAAATCGTAGTTTTTCTTTTTCTTTTTCTTTTTTTTTTTTTTTTCTTTTTAATAATAGCAGATCTACCTGTCGTCGATAAATATCCAAAATGAAATATCCTGGAAAGATATTTCTGCAGGCAGTGGAAACCCGGACCCGCTGTAGAGCGGGTAGAGAAAAAAAGGCCGTAGGCAGCAGGTACCAGAAGCGAGGTTTAGAGCGATTTCAATATATATTTTTTAATTTTTATTTATGATGGGATGAAAAAAATGAATACCAATCCAACTCTTTTGAAAATTCATTTAAATATAGTGAGCAGCGAAGCGGGCGAAGCCTGATAGTTTTATATAAAAAGAAGAAATAACGATCATATAAAATAAGAGACTAAAATTTTAATGCCTGTGTTCGCCTTAATTTAACACCTACAGTGCGATTATAGTAGATCTATATTTCATTTCTTAAAAATAAATAAATAAATAAATAGCATTATAGATGATTATGTATTCTCTCTGTCTCTCTTTTAATACTTCCTAACAAGTTTGAAAAGTGTTAATGACTTCGGTTTGTCTCTCTGTGTCTGTCTTTTTGTCCGCGTTTTAACTTTCAAAAATATTCATGAAATTTCTTGAACTGACATATATTATTTTATTTTACTATTGGATATTTCTTATTTAAAATGGTGTGAATACCTCTACTGGTTTGTCTACAGGGACACCTAAAAACATTCCAAAGCATTGTGTTCTATGAGAGGTATTTCTAAAAATCATATAATAATAATTTTACTTCTCACAAATCTTAATGAAACTGAAATATGTTATTCAAGTTTACCATCGGATGTTCCTTAAAAAAGAAAAAAAAAAAAAAAAAAAAAGGAGTACATACCACCGTTGATTTGTATACAAGAATTCCCGAAAGTATTCCAAAGCATTCCGTTCTATGGAATGGCGGAAAAAAAGTCCCCGGAAAAAAAGTCCCCGGAAAAAAAGTCCCCAGGAAAGAAAGTCCCCGGAAAAAAAGTCCCCAGGAAAAAAAGTCCCCGGAAAAAAAGTCCCCAGGAAAAAAAGTCCCCGGAAAAAAAGTCCCCAGAAAAAATCCATTAAAAAAAAAAATAAATAAAAATGCGTTTTAAAGCTTCTAAGAATATCTAATAATGAGTTGGCTTCGTTTTGTCTTTCTGTTTATCTGTTAATCTGTTAATCTCTGTAATCAAGATTTTTTTCCCCCGATAATATTTATTGAAGGGCTTGGAGCTGGAGATACCTTATTCAAGTTTTCTATGGCATATCGATATTCTCTGTTGAAAATTGTATAATTTTCGCAACTAATGTGCATAGAGGGACTTGCAAAAAAAAATTCTGATGCATTAAAGTTCATGATCGGTATTATGAAAAGAATTTTATTTTATACTGAACATAGCATAGGAAGCGCCTTTGCGTTTTCTGCAGGTGGTAAAAAAGAGAGTGTGTCTTTTTATTCTATGAAAACTCGGCACAAAGATGTTTAAATGCATATAAAAAGGTAATATTTAAAAGATTAAGACAAATAAAAATAAAATATTTTTTACTGATATAGGATATACCTCTTTTATTGGACTGATTTAATTTTCTCTCACAAAGCTTCTAATTATTTTTTCACAATATATATGAAAGGTTAATTGATGCTTTATTATTATAAATATTTTTTTTAAATACTGAAAAGAGATTAAATGTTATAGTCATAAAAAATGAAAACGATACATATTTACCTTCTAAAAAGTTGAAACGCACTGTTGCTTTTAGTTTTTCCGTTTGAATTACGGTATTCCCTAATATTAAAGACAACTTTTTCTCATTATATTTTAATAATTAAAACTTAATGAAAAAGAAATCCGCTCATTGCGATTTTCATGAAAAGTAAGTAATAGTTATAAATAATGAAAAATGTTCTAGAAGTGATGGTGATAATTTGTAAAATCAGTTTAAATATTGCTCGGCTGAACAGAACTTCGCATAATAATCTTTTTTTTTTTTTTTTTTTTTTTACTTTAATTATCTCTTTTAGATGACGATTTTTTTTTTTTTTTTTTCATAGGAATCTTATGATAAAAGATATAAATTATTAGAATAATATAATGACAATTACTTGTGAAATCAGCAGCTTTATTATTATCTAACCAAATATTTAGCGTAAAGCATTGTTTTAATTAAACCTTAATGTACAGCATTTTAATAACCTGTACCAGGTTTTTCTCTTTTTATATTCAATACCTGATTGACTGTTTACTTAGTTCCGTTGTAAAAATTATTCGTAGCGTAATATAGGGATTCGTTTTCGAAAATGTGATAATAAAGGCCATGTGATTTTTTTTTTTTTGTCTCGGATGGAGTGCGGGCTACCAGTGAAATCTAATTTCCCTGGAGATAAAACAAATTCAAAACGAATTATCATCTCAAATCCCTAAATCTAGCAATTTCCTAGAGAACAGGGTTTCTGCTAGGTTTTGTTCCAGGAAAAGCACGGGACACCAGCCACTGCTAATATTTAAATCTATTATATAATAATAAGATTTTTTTTCATCTAAAAAAAAAAAAAAAAAAAAAACTCCAACACTATATTTATACATGTATATAAATCATTACAGCGATTTTAAAGAAAACCAAATTTCAGCCGTAATCTTACCAGATTTATTGCGAATTACTAGTGAACGATAATTTTTCCTGAAGATCCTTCCCCTAACATTTACAATAATAATAATAATAATAATAATAATAATAATATATATATATATATATGCATGTTTTAGGACAAGGGGAAGGTGCCAAGTGCGAATCCAGATCACCTTCGTTTTCAGACATGACCTGGCTTAGTATGAGAAGAGTTCAATCCATTTATTGCGTGGGTTCGATCCTAGTCGCGTTCGTTGTCCTAGCTGTTCGGAGTTTTCCGTAATTTTCTCCGAAACATGTGTGAATATGAGCTAGGACCCCTTAGAATAAAGCCCACAGAGAGAAGTCCTCCTCAGGCCTAGAAACCTAGTGCAGTCAATCGGCCTTATTCGGTACAACAACAACAACAATCCTTATATTTACTTGTTTGCAATGTATACCATGCCGCGATTAACAAAAAATAAAAATAGAAGAAGCTACATTTATCTAAATGCTATTATCCCACAATTAAAATTCCTCTTAGAAATATTGCATACATTTCTTGAGAATAAGGCCGATTAACTGCTGTAGGCCCTAGACCTGAGGAGTAGTGCCCTCCGTGGGGGTCTTTCTAAGGGATTCTAGCCCGTATTTCGCAAGTTTCAGAGAAAACCACGGAGAATTCCGAACGACTAGGCCGACTAGCACAACCTGGGATAGAACCCGGCACCTCACGTCTACCAGCTTTGAGCGCAGAACCGCTCAACCACTGGTGGACCCATTCCTTGAAGTATTTCTGCTTATGGTACTTTACAAATCTCTATAGTTTTAGAAGTCGCATATGGAATTAAAAATTTTACTCATCACTTAGACATGTAAATGGAAATTCATTAAGGATTGATACGGTTTAAAATAATAATAATAATAATAATAATAAATAATGTATGGCTTAGTGTTACAAATATCTTAAAACGAAAAAAAAAAAGAGGGGGGAAGGTATTCTTAAAAAAATAATAGTAAGTATAAATTTATCTGATTATTATTATTATTATTATTTTAATTTATGGTTAATCACGCACATTATCTTTTTTTCACTAACTTATTTTCAATAAAAAATATGTAAATATACATATATATTATTCTACATGTTTTAGGAGAGGCAGAAGGTGCCAAATGAAAATCCAGGTCGTCCTCGTCGGCTTAGCCGTTCGGAGTTTATCGCTTGAATACTAGGACATTTTAGAAAGACCTCCCCAGGTTTATCATGTAGACAGTCGGACTTAATTCGTACATCACACATAAATTTTTAATAAAGTGCTGGTGCTTGAATTAAAGCCAAATAGCTACACTTGGGACATCTTGAGGGTTTTTCGAAGGGTTTCCTAGCCCATATTTACGGAATTTTCGGAGAAAAAACACAAAAAATACGAATAACTTCGACAGGCGTAACCTGGATTCAAACCTGGCACTTCCCGTCTACCAGATTTGAGCTCAGAACCGCTCGGCCACTGTTAATAAAGTGGAGGTTGGTGATGCTGGTGTGAAGATTTAGGTTGATTAACTATACGAGGGTCCTAGGTCTGGGTGGTGTGCCCTCTGCAGGGTCTTTCTGAGGGGTCCTAGCCCGTGTTTATGCGAGTTTCAGCGAAAACACGGAAAAATTCTAGCAATTAAATCGACGAGCACGACCTGATATCTAGTCCAACACTTCCCGTCTACCAGTTTTGCATGCAAAACCTTTCGGCCACTGTTTAATAAGATGGTGGTCCTGCTGGGGTGAAGATTAAGGCCGATTGACTGCACGAGGTGATGTGCCCTCCATGTTGGTCTTTATTACGGTCATAGCTGGTATTTACGCGAGTTTTGGAGAATACCGCCGAGACCTTCGAGCAGCTAGGTCGTCGAGCGAACCCGGCACTTTCCGTCTATCACATTTTAATCGCAGAATCACTTGGCCGCCGGTGGGGCGTTTAATAAGGAGATATATGTAAATTAAAATACTTTTTTAAATTTTTAACATTAAGAAACTGTTGATAACTCAGTCCGATATTTACATACAAACACACATTGGTTAAGGATGGATGTGTTTTAAAGTTGTTTTTTTTTCTTAAGGGGGGGGGGGTAATAATAATCTTCCTCCCTGATCTCCAGCTACTTCTAAATAAAATTTGACCACTCTGTGGTATATCTAATTTTCAAACTCTACGTTCTACTCTACTCTAGAAATAATTGTAGGTAGTTCGTTAAAACCATCATGCAGTTAAATCTTTAACAATAAAAAAGACATTAGAAAGGATATAAATATCTTACTTTTTTTATTTGGTCACAAAAGATTAAAAAAAAAAAATAAAATAAGAAGAAAACTTTCTGACTAAAATAAAAAATAATGAAAGTTTTATCATATTGTATAGCGAATACCCCTCTGACAGCCCCCTCTTTCACACACACACTTCTTATAAAAAAAAAAAAAAAAAAAAAAAAAAAAAAATATCACATTTGACAGATGAGTGAAAGGAAACTGAAATGCTTGGTTTCTGCCAGTAATATAATGTTTTTGTCTTTTTATGCATGTTTCGTAATTCGTAAGTGCCCCCTCTTTTTTTTCGATATGCATATATCACTTTGATTAAAAAAGAATTTCGGACGTCCAGTTATTACATAATTAAATAGAAAAATAATTAATTAAAAGGAAAAAAAAAACATTTTTAAAAATAAAAGAAACATTATGTCACTAAAAGTTATTAAAAAGTTGTATTTCACTTATGAAGACGACCGAAATTAATTTCCGGGGACTTTTTTTCCGGGGACTTTTTTTCCTGGGGACTTTTTTTCCGGGGACTTTTTTTGCTGGTGACTTTTTTTCCGGGGACTTTTTTTCCGGGGGACTTTTTTTCCGGGGACTTTTTTTCCGTGACTTTTTTTCCGGGGACTTTTTTTCCGGGGACTTTTTTCCGATTACCCGTTCTATGAGAGGCATTTCTATACACCAAATTTTTTAATAACTTGACTTTTCACATATCGTAGCAAAATTGAAGTGTATTATTCATATGTACACAAAAATATTTTCTATAGAGTATAGTATGATCCGTATTAGATTTGTAGGGCCACACAAAAATATTCAGTTACATTATGGGCTATTATTGGAAAGTGACTGGAATTGCATTTCCGATAAACATTAAGCGTGCTTAACCCTTTCTAACAATTCTTAAGTGTGAATATGATTGCAATTTGTATATCTATCTATCTGACTGTCCGTTCCGATATTCTATAAATGCTTTGGAAAATTTTAAATAACGATACTCTGTTCACTATGGAATGTTCCCTATTTAATATGGTGTTAATAGATCCTATACATAGGTATGTGTACAAAAACATCCCGCTCGCCCCCCCCCCAACCTCAAAAAAAAGAAAAAAAAAAAATGTATTGCGTTTTAAAACAGATTTTTATAAACCCCATTTAAATAACTTACTACCGTAAAAATCATAAAGAAATCAACATTTAATGCTAGTAATACTATAATAATGCTTTGTATACAATATGGCATGGTTAACCTCGAGATTGTCAGGGCTGCATAAAAATGTTCAGATCTATTAAAGATTGCAGTTAAAATCTGAAGACTGCATTTTCATTCGTGTTAAGCATTTTAAACATTTTCAACAATATTTAAGAGTTACTATGAATTCAGTCTTAATATGTATGCCTTTTAGTCCTGTCTGTCTTGAAAGGAAACAAACAAACAACAACAACAAAAAAAAGATTACTGCATATATTTATACGCAGTTAAATACCGTTTCTACATTTTTCATTTATTAGTCTTTTACGTTTTATATATCTATTTTGTGCAGGTATAGTTAAAATTCTTTCCTATTGATTATAATACAAAATTGTTTGGTTTATACGATTCGAATATCGACTATAAATCTTTTTTTTTTTTTCTCTCTTTTCTAGTATTAGCGAACTTTCTGCTTAAGTCCTTATTTCTTATTTCTTCAGATATTAATTATCTTAAATTTTGTGAGAAATTTCATGATTATGTTTATTATTATTATTCTTTTTACGTCGCTCTAAGGAGAAAAACAGCAAAAACTTTATTCGTAATGCTAAATTTAATACCCATAGAAAATCAGTGATTCAGATATTTGTTTATTAAAGTTATTTTGCAATTAATGCCTATCTTTAATGTTTAATATTTATTAATAATATATTTTTATTCGTGTTCAAGTTAAGCAATCATAATTAGTACTTTTATTTTAAAATTTATTTACTATCTTTAATATAAATAAATTAATTAAATAATTAATTAAAATAAACATAAACATAAACACGTATATTTTGATTTTAAGTCTTTTTAAATATAGTTTTATGCCATTTCCTTGAAAAATGTGTATGGTCTCAAACTAAAGAAATAACTCGTGTCTTCCTTCATATAAATTCTTGCATGTGGCAATTCTTATCTGTTGTCCTTTTTCTAAGAACGCACAACGCACCTGAAAATCCTGTTAAGGGGTTTTCTGTAGTTTTAAAAGAAGAAAATAAAGGGACAATTTCTTCTCCGTTAAAAATCCTTTATCTCTTAACAGAGGAGGGTAAAAACACTATTAATCATCATCATTAAAAGCAAACACGTTTTATTTATGAGACAAAAAATTTTTAAGTTAAAATACACTTAAAAAAACAAAAATTACATATAAAAACAATTAAAATCAGACGTTTCGAAACCCGTCCGGGTTTCCTCATCAGTAATACAACACAATATGCAAACAGGACATGAAAACTCAAGGAATTTAAAGGAGTACGGAATATTGAGGAGCCAGTGCGCATGCTTCATTGATAGTGTGGAGATGCTTGGCAGTGTGCCAGCTCTCAAGGAAAATACGCGATTTATAATTATGAACACCAGAATTTAAAATTTTTATATTATCGAAGTCAGGAATATGATCGGTTTCTATTGAATGGATTACAATTTTAGAATTTTGGTTGCAATTTTTAAAAGATCGTCTGTGTTCTTGTAGTCTAATTTTTGCTGTACGGCCAGTTTCACCTATATAAACAGATTTGCAATTTTTACAAGGAATTAAAAATTGCAAATCTGTTTATATAGGTGAAACTGGCCGTACAGCAAAAATTAGACTACAAGAACACAGACGATCTTTTAAAAATTGCAACCAAAATTCTAAAATTGTAATCCATTCAATAGAAACCGATCATATTCCTGACTTCGATAATATAAAAATTTTAAATTCTGGTGTTCATAATTATAAATCGCGTATTTTCCTTGAGAGCTGGCACACTGCCAAGCATCTCCACACTATCAATGAAGCATGCGCACTGGCTCCTCAATATTCCGTACTCCTTTAAATTCCTTGAGTTTTCATGTCCTGTTTGCATATTGTGTTGTATTACTGATGAGGAAACCCGGACGGGTTTCGAAACGTCTGATTTTAATTGTTTTTATATGTAATTTTTGTTTTTTTTAAGTGTATTTTAACTTAAAAATTTTTTGTCTCATAAATAAAACGTGTTTGCTTTTAATATATATAATTGAGACGGTTTGATGTTTGTGTACGTTAAAGATTAATCATCATCGATCACTTGAGCTTGTGAAATTTGGGAATACACGGTTTTATACATGTGGGATAGGGGGGGGGGGGATTTGTTAATTAAAAGCTAATTACAGCTGAGTTCAAAGAAGTTGCATGTTAAAGATTCAATTACTGTTATTTTATTTAATCGTAATTTAATGGATTTCGAATAATTTATGACCTAAAGTAATAGTCGCAATAATACTCCTTTAAAAAATCAAAATCATTTGGTCAAAATTTTAAAAAGTATTATAAATAATTAATTAAAAGACTTTTAAAGCTTATGCTTATTTTGCTATTATGACATTTTAATGATGCCTGATTTATTATCTAAGTGTAAGTTTAGTTAAAATACATTTAATTTTATTATTATTATTATTATTATTTACATAAGTATTTAAAAAATTTTGAATAAAAATGATAACTTTTTATTTTTAATAAAAACATAAACACAAGAAATTGATTAAATTAAGTAAATATCCAATACAATCTTTCATTATCAGTCTTGTTCCCAACAACAAAAATCATAAGTAATAAGCATGAATCTATTAATTCCAAGTTTATAATAATGCACTTAATTCTAGTTCATACAATATTTATTTTTAGTCTGTTAAAGACATTATTAGATGGTATATAATAGCTAAGTCGACGACCGCGACCTGCTATCAAGCCCGGTTCACCCCATCTGTCAGCTTTGAGTGTAGAAACACTCGGTCATTAGTGGGGCATGGAATTATTGAATAAAAAGGAAAGTTACAGTCTAATTAGAAAACTTTAATGAGTAAATAAGAAAATAATTAGTAATTTTTCTTCTTTTTCTAAAAGATTTCATTTATTACTACTTAAAGTGCACAGTTGTTTAAACATCATTGTTAAAAGATTGTTAACATACAGTGCATAAATTACTGATATACCATTGATAGTTCTCAGTTCTTTATCAGATTCTTTTAAAATACCCGATTTATAAATTTTATAAGGCTCCGTTTTGAAAAACGTAAAGAAACAAAAAATTTTATTGTGAAACTGAAAAATGTTCCTCGAAAAATATCAGAGAAATCATAGTATTAAATTTTACACACACTCTTTCTCTCCCTCTCACAGGTATATATATATGTATGCATATATATATATATATATATATATATATATATATATATATATATATTCACAATTTAAAAAGCCCTCTAAATTTGTAATTTTCTGTAAGCACTTTAATGTAATATATTTTTTAAATGTAATGAGTTTCACATGGAATATATTGTCCAGGCCTCGCAGCGTTCTTAAAAATTTTCCTTTATTTTATTATATTGTCACCAGTACCGACAATAAGAAATTTGTTTTGAACATTTTGGACTGTTTTAATGCTAAAATGTTATGTTAAAAAGTATTAATTTTAAATTGTGGTGACAATATAATAAAATGAGAGTAAAATTTTAGGAACGCTGCGAGGCCTGATTGTTCAAATTCGTAATTCGAAAAGTTTCATTTTTTCCCCCTTCTTCATGTGATACTTATCATATCATCCTCAATTACGCTTGGAATGGTTTTCGTTATAAATATATATATATACAATGTATATATAAGAGCTGAAAACTATGTGTACCAGTAGAAAAATTCAAACATATAAAACAGAAATGTATTTGAATTTCTGTTAAAGGAGAATTGTTTTGAAATACTTTCACACTACAACATCGTTCTCAAGAGAAAATTATTGCAAGTAGGTAAAAATACTAAAATTTTTCTGATAATAGCGATGGATTAAACAAAAATCAAAAGTAACGCTATTAATCTGCCCGATATAGTGAAAGTGCTCCAGTGATTGACACTTTTAGAGCAATTTCTGATGTTTTTAATGTTCTAAACATCAGAAAATATTTTTTGGAAAAGTTAATATATATGGCAGGAAAGACTTTCAGAGCCACATATATGTAAAAATATATGCATTTGATTATTATTATTTTATTTTTGTTTTTAATGAATTTTTATTTCACACCCACTCAATGTTCCAGTAATTGACACTGCCAGTTTTTCATTTTACCAGTAATTAGCATCCTATACTCCAGTGTTTGACACTGCTTGTTTTTCCTTTTACCAGTTACTGGCACCCTATGCTTCAGTGTTTGACATACAATGTTAAAATTCTTATATGTAAAATATGTGCTTTTATGTTTTTTTTTTCTTATTTATTAATTATTTCGGGAACGATGTCAATTACTGGAGCATGTCAATCACTGGAGCACCTACCCTATATACTACTGACTATCTGAATTCATACTAGAATATTATTTATGTTTCCAAAAATAAATAAAACTTTGAGATATTTAATAAATAAAAGTTTGTTAAATAATAACACTCTATAGAGCTGATCTCTAACTACGTAATATACTTTTTGAAATAGAGAAACTTTTTATAAGGAATTTTTTATATACAAAACAATGGGCTCTTCCCACCGTCGTCTGCTCAATCACGTGCTAGAGGAAAACGAATAATCGAATTCTGAGAATCGAATTCAATTAAATATTGTTCTTAAGAACAGAAATTTTAATATTTAATATAAAATAAAATGAAAGTAATATTGTGCATTTGTAAACAGTAGAATAACTGTATTTGTAAATTTAAAAACTTTCAAAAAACATTTTATGTGTTTATTTATTTTTACCTATAAGAATCGATTTTTGTATATTGTAGTGTAACTGTAACATTAACTGATCTAGCAATGAATAATAGCTTCTTGTGGAATGTTTATGGATTATAATTAGAAAATTTAAAATGTTTTCATCTAATTTAATTGCATAAAGGTGTTACAACAAGTTAATTAACTTCTCTAAATGGATTTACGCAGTACGATATTGCACTGTCATTGATTTAAGTACCAAAAATCAGAATATTAAACATTTTCTTCATGAACATCAATAACAAACATAAACTAAATGATGATTGTAAATGTATACGGCAAACAAAAGATGATGAATAATGATATAAAATGGATTAAAAATGATGATTTATAAAAAATAATACAGATTATATACGATTGATCAAAAATAAGAATAGAAAATATGTTATTTCAGCAATCGCTATAGACAAACAAGGCTTTGTCTGCTATTTGTTTTTCCTCTATCATGTGACCTCTGACGTCAGGTGGGAAGAGCCCATTGAAGCAGCAATAGTATTAACAATGAATAAAAAACTTTGTCAAAAAAAAATCTTATCAAATCAATACCTGTTCCGACATCTTATTCGAAATTTTTACCTGACTTTTTAAATGAAACTTGAAAGAAATTATAATCTTTTGTGGTAATTATATGAATATAGATAAAAAGTATATTTCACCATCTGATTCAAGATGAAATGCATCACGCAAATTTCGTAGTGATAATATATGTTATTTAACTATTGACTATGAAAGAAAATTCAATGAACAACTGCTTATTTTTAAGATGCAAATTATTGTAACAACTTAGAATAATATAAAACTATTTGTGTTGTTTTAATAGTTTTGACATTTCTATAATTATCATCTAAAACTAATATTTTTTATATCATAGTTTTTTGTGTAATTTTATGTTTAATTTGATTTTTATTTCTTTTTATTGTAATCCCCAATTCTATAGTGTTTCTTTTACTTTTATTTTCTTGAAACTGCTGATCTTCAAATGTTGAAAAATGTTAAAAATATAAATGAGGATACAAAAAAATATTTTCCATGATATTTTCCTTATAATCCGTACGCAGGTCTGATTATAATTCGACTTTAAAAACTCTGAATTACGTAGGGGAAAAAAAAAGGAGGAATGTTATTAAAATTTTATTCGTTTGCAACCAATGCAATACATTTAATGGTTTGCAAATTAAGAAATTAGTACGACTAAATTACGAAATATATGCCTAAATTTCCATGAAACAACAGTTTTCTCTTAATACTTGCAGAAAAATAATCCGGAAGCACATTGAACAAAAAATTATGAAACCAAGAAAAAAAAAATCACTCCTGCATATGTGTATGTATTATAAGAAATTTTCCAATATGCTTTAAATCCTCAATTTTTTTTTTTTTTTTTTCAGCAATCTATAAACTTTATTTCTTTTATTTTCAGTAAAACGAAATATGAAATATTTTACATTTCCAAAACATTTAGTCGAGAATAACAATAAGATCCTCGGTCAAAAGTAACGAAGAATTTTTTTATTTTAAGATTTATTTACATTTTCACAAAAACCTAATTTTTTTAATTATTTTATATTGCTTTCATGCAATAAAACTTTGTCAAATTTTTGTCCCTATAACTTCTAAATGCACAAATAAATGTGTTTTCTTGTAAAAGTTTGGCCAATAAAATTGTAACATTCTGAATAAAATAACAGAAAAAAAAATAAAGCCCATCACCCAGCCTATTACATAGTAAAACATTAAAAGAAATAATAAAAAGAAAATTTACGATTAAAAATTTCCTGTGATTAATCATCCCTGCCGTGGAGGATCAAAATTGCGATGGCATGTCTCTGGACCACCTCTAGGAGTGAGTCCCAGACCGTCGCCAATTGCCCGTTACGCAGCACTAGTGCGACGCAAAACCCAACCAACCTGTGATTAATCTATAATAAATCGTTCAGAACAAGATATAAGATAGATTTTCCTTACCAGAAGATAGTATTATGCATTATCTATAGTACAAGATGTATAAAAGAACCAGAAATAAATGTGTAAAATGATATATATGTGTATATATGAAAGTGTAATGTTACAAGAGTAACCCACCAACTTTTACCACATAGAAATGACTGCAGTTTTATATAAATTAAAACTGCTGTTCAAAAAATTGTTGATGAAACCACTCTGCAATACAAACAATGTAAAAACTCTTCCAAAAAAAAAAAAAAGGATGAACTTTTATGTCACAACAAGGCTGTACTTTCGCTAAACCTTATGTGAGAAGTTTATATAATTCGCATATATCATCCAGCACCTAATAGCAATACACAGGAAAAAGTCCTTTATAGGCAAAGAACAAGATTTATCCCCATCTGTTATTACCATCAACAACTAACATTTTTATGAAATGCATACATTTTACATTTACAAGTACTTCCCTGACTACTTTAAGAAAGACTTTACAGACCTCACAAAATTTTCATTAGTTCATTGTAATGCACTCGTATAATATCTGATTATTATATATCCTGCTTTTTATCCTATGACTCTTCTTCAACCGAAAATACCATATACCACCTCTACAGGATATCACAGAATGTTCATTAGTTCATTGCAATATAGTCGCATAACATGCGATCAGTATGTATCCTGCTTGCTATCCTATGACTTTTCTTCAACCGAAAATACCATATAGCACCTCTACAGGATATCACAGAATGTTCATTAGTTCATTGCAATATAGTCGCATAACATGAGATCAGTATGTATCCTGCTTGCTATCCTATGACTTTTCTTCAATTGAAAATAACTATACCACCTCTACATGATATCACAGAATGTTCTTTAGTTTATTTCAATATACTCATAATATGTGATTAGTATGTATCCTGCTTGCTATGCCATCACTTTTCTTTAACTGAAAATATATGCACCTCTACAAGATAACACAGAATGTGCATTAGTTCATTGCAATATAGTCGCATAACATGCGATCAGTATGTATCCTGCTTGCTATCCTATGACTTTTCTTCAATTGAAAATAACCTATACCACTTCTACATGATATCGCAGAATGTTCCTTAGTTTATGGCAATATACTCGCATAATATGTGATTAGTATGTATCTTGCTTGTTATGCCATCACTTTTCTTTAACTGAAAATATATGCACCTCTACAAGATAACACAGAATGTTCATTGGTTAATTGCAATATAGTCGCATAACATGTGATTATATGTATCCTGCTTGCTATCCTATCACTTTTTTTTACTGAAAACACTTGTTCAATAGTGCTTAGTGCAATATAAACCACCACAAGAAGAATAACTACCCTCTCCGAGAAAACAAGTTGAAAAATGTTTGAATGATTACGTCACAAAAACATGAGATGGTATTTAGAATCACATCGTGTATTCATTTTTAGCTACAAGCATTGTTCCTAATATGTAACACATTCAAGAGTGATCAGTGAATAATCTATGCATCCAGAATTGAAACAGACTAACCTTTATAGCAAAATTTATGAGCAGTAATGCCCAAGAATTTTTACACATTATTTTTCGTTGCAACTTTATTGGCTAAATATAAAACTACATATGTCAGCTTTTTTTTTTTTTTTTTTTTTCATTGTCATGTTTTGTACAAATTTTTTTTTGAGTTCATTTCATCTAATGCAATTTACAATAATATCTTAATTTTCACACAGAGGATTTTTGCTTTTTAATTGATGTTATAATTATGTTTAACTATATAAGTATGTATTAGAAAATTCCAATTTCCATGCAGTTAATAAGAGGAACATGATTTTATTTATTGCATAATTCATTGGCATTTGAATAAAACTATTGATTCAAAAACTATATTTATTTTCTTTTATTTTTTTTTTCCTTAAAACAACATATGCTATTTTTTTCTTCTTTTAGTATTTCCACGTTATTGTTCAAATAATATGAACCTAATATATAATAACTTGCATACTATATATATTAAATAAAGTCATATTTTTATTCAATACCTTTCAAATTGTTTGAACTTAGAATATTATACAACACTGAAACCCTATGTAAAGTACTTAAAAATTTCTGTTAATCAAAAGTTGTACATAATTTTATGTTACTAAAAAATGTCTAAAAGTGTCATCTAATGTTATTTAAATTATTATAAGATACAAACATATTGCAATTATAAATTGCATTTACAAAAAGGAAAAAAAAAAATGTTGGAAATACTTTAAATATAGAAAATTACACAAACTTTTATCATTGTTACTTCCTGTTATGAAACACTATTATATTTTGTGAAATACACTATCTACCAATAAGTATTTCGACGCTTTCAAATTTAGACGCTTTGTCAAAAATCTAGAAAAATTCTTTAAGAATAATATTGAAATTTTGGGAGTGTAAGGAGGGAGTGTAAGGCGAAAGAATTCTAGAAAAAATAATAAATGTAGCGCATTAGTTTTTGAGTTTAAAAAGAAGTATGTTAAAATAATGAACTCAAACTTTGTAAAAAACATCATACATTGTAAAAGTACACAAAATTTGTTTCAAATCGATATAAATAGGCTAAACCCTTCATTAGATGAAAACGAGAAATAGACACGATTGCAAAACGGAAATAGAAATGTTTTTTCCATGCTTAAATTCACGTTTCTACTCTCATACTTCCTTTTTGCCTACTATTTTACCTGATGAAGTGACATATTTATTTATTTCGAGCCGAAACTACTGTTGTTTGATTTTTTTTTCCTTACCATCATTAACCAACATCATGATTTTCGTACATTTTTCCTCTATCGTTCCGAATCCCAAGCGTTCTTTAAAAGTGTAATGATAGTAAAAAGCTCTACACAGCAAAGAAAAAAAAAACTCAAGCCAGATGACAGTCAACACCCAGCAGCAGATATTCCAAGAAAAAGCGAGGAAAAGAAAACATTTGGACCATACATGATGTATTCCCCTATAATTTTACGTCGTAACAAACATACAACTTTGAATTAAATTTAGAAAACAATAGCTCTTTTATATCAATCGCTGTTTGTATGAATGTTTAAATAAACTCTCTCAGCCAATAAAACTACAATTATATTTTCAGTTTCAAACGCAAAGTGATTCTTCTTATATGACATCACTGAAAAGTTAACACTTTACATTTGAAAGGATTTAACCGTAAAAATACAGTTGGATAGCAGATTTCAGCAAATTACGCTGATTAATGGCTTTTGACTGTAAAAAAAATGACAGTATTCTAAAACTCTACTTTCATGACATCCATTTACGGGCTTTAACCGTTTAGCTAGTAAAACGGTCATTTTCCGTAAAATCATGTAGTCAAGACCCGTGATTTTCCTTTTTTTTTTTTTTTTTTTTTTTTCTTTCTTACAATGTAAAGCGTTTAAAACTGCATTTCATTTTTGAAATAATATTCTATTAGAAGGTCAAAAATATAATTTGAATTATTCTAAAAAGACGTTTTATGTACCATCTATGAAAAATAAAATATGCAATTCCAGTTCTTTGAAAAATGTTCAACTATATTGATGTCATAATATATTCTGCCTCAGTGCAATTGTAACAAATATTACAAAAGTGTCAAATTTTCAGTTTTATATTATATACAAAGTGGGCATAATTAAACTGACAATGCTTAGAATGTTCTGTAGCGCGATCGAATGGCAAGAATAACCTCAGACTGCGCCGGAAGAATAAACAAGGCTGGGGACAAAGGAAATGAAAAAATAAAATAAAATAAATTCTAAAAAAAATAAATTAAAAAATTTACGAATAGTTCGCTGTTTTTCTAACAAGGAAACATTCAGAAGGTGTCGTCTTCAAAAAATATCGAAAAAAAAATATATATGTGATTCTACTCTTCATAAAACACCAGAAAGTGAAAAAAATTTTGGCTGAAATGAATTACAGTGACCACAAAAAATTATCAAAATTAAGCATTTTTTGGCGATTTAGCGCTTTTAGGCGATACGTTCGCTAGCACCAAGATTGCCGTGTACGAACAGAATCGTGTTTTGCTTCTCCGCCAAATACTCAAAATCATTGATTCGGATGAAAAACCTGTCCTGTGGACTTTTCTCCAATGTGTATACTATCAACGCCCTTTGTCGGTTTGGGACTAAGTCCTGGCGTATTTGTAAACAATTTTTTTTTCCCTCAATAAATGGAGAGATCGCCATTGAAGCGCTCAAAATCGCTCCAAGAGTGGTGAGCGGCGTCCCTCTCCTTGTTCAATCGCCTAGCAGTGTGAAATCGCCAAATATGCTTAATTTTGATAATTTTTTAATGGTCGCTGTAATTGATTTCAGCCGATAATTTTTTCACTTTCTGGTGTTTTATGAAGAGTAGAATCACATATATTTTTTTAATATCCTTTGAAGACGACACCTTTTCGATGTTTCCTTGAAGTAAAGCTTTTCTCGCAAACAAACTAGAGCGATGTCTCTAATTTCAAAATAATAAATAGACAAAAGCAGTTCTTAAAAGAAAAAAGAAAAATGCGCAATCACAAATTTTAAATTATAAATTGCGAAAATACTTTACTTAGACAAACAGCGCCACATATCCCCCCCCCCTTTTTTACTTCCATTACCCTACTACCGTAGGTAATGGAAGTATTGTATTCGGTCTGAAAATTCGATATCGGGTTTTCACCTGATTTACACGTTTTAAGGTCCCCTGAGTCCAAAAAAGTGTTTTTTGGCAATTGGTCAGTGTGTATGTATGTGTGTGTGTGTGTGTGTATGTATGTGGAGAATCTTCTGGCTATTATAGCTCAGAAACTAATAAAGATAGAGCTACGAAACTTTAGAATTAAGATACGTCTGGTGTACAGATGAAATTTCCAAATTTTGATGAAAATTGAAAAACCGGAAGTGGGACCGTAAGTCCGTATCCCAAAAACGGCTCTAACGATTTTCTTCAAACTTGCTATATAAACACTCTATTAGATGTCCTTTCGAATGATATAGTTGGTTAGTTCAGGAAAATTGATAGGCGTCCTGTATAAATAGCTCAATTTCAGGCCTAGCAAAGGCGTTCCTTTAAAAACGGTTGTACGGTTTTTTTTCAAACTCGCCATTTTAACTCACTTTTAAAGATGCTTTTGTATGTAATTATTGTTTTCCTGTCAATAATTGAGTTTTGGTGAAAGTTGGTATCTCAAAAACGGCTCTAACAATTTTCTTGAAAATTGTTATATATATTCATTTCTTTCTGATACATCACGTAGTTATTAGAGGAAAATTAACAGCTACCCTGTTAAAATAGGTCAGAAGTATAGGTAGATCTCGAAAATTGGTGTTTCATAAAATAACTCTACCATTTTTTTCTTCTTATTTTTTTACTAAGCTTCGTTTTATATGTCTTTACATGTGTATAAAGTTTATCTTACCAGAAAAATGTTTGGTTTCTACTTCTTTAGGTCACTCTTATATCTTTTGATCACATTATCGCCAAAAAATGCATATAATATGTGTAATAGTGGGTAATGGAAGTCGTGTGGTTGTTTCACACCAGATTTTTTTTTTTTTTTTTCGGAATCTGTCGTTCCCCATCTTGTTTAATCTTCCTATAAACTTTCTTGCCATTCTTGCAATTAGATCAAAATATAGAACACCAACACTATAAGCACTGTCAGTGTAATTATTTCCACCTTGTAGAAATAATATTAGGTAGATCATTATTGTAGAACTGACGATGCAAGTTACACATGTGTGGAAAGTTCTTTTAACCGTATTATTGGACATCTTTATGTTGGATATGTAGACACCTGTGACACTGTCATATACAATGTAAACGTTATTAAACAGTAGGTGTTTTTAACGTTGAAAAAACGTTTCGGTAGACACTGAGGATTGTCTCATAGCTATAAACAAATGTATGGTGTTTCTGTATTTCTAAAACAACACAATTTAGTAAATTTGTGCTTTAAAAATATATCATAATATCATAATAATCATAATAATCATAATAATCATAATCTACGCTAAAAAAAAATCGAGCTCTGATACCATTTTTGCTGATTCTTATGTAAAGTGACCTCCTGCATCCAAATATGACTACCATTTTGCCCAGTCACCCACTGTTTTCTCGGGACACCACCCCCTCCTCCAATTTTTATCACTGTTCGGTAATTTTATGGCCATGAATTTGATTTGATAAATGAAAAACAATTAATTTAACACTTAAAAATTAAAAATATATTTAATAAATAACATTAATAATAGATTAAAAAAATATAAGAAATGTAATGCATATGTTCAGTGGCAAATCCCCCCCCCCCCCTAAATCTTCTCCTTGCCGCAAATGTTCATGTTTTAGAATTTCCCAACTCTGTAGCCCCACAGAAGATATAAACAATTAAAATAATCCTTTTCTCCCAAAAATCAAATTTATAGCCACAAGATTACCGAAAAGTGATAAAAATAGGGGGGCCGTCCCTAAAAAACAGTGGGTGATAGGGAAAAATGGGCGTTCTATTCGGATTCAGGAGGTCATTTTACATTGGAATTTGCCAAAATGGTGTTGGTGGCAATTTTCATGCCGAACAGTGTAATTAGTTGAAAATAACCATCAATTTCATTATTGAAAATAATCTCCCAACAAAAGCAATTTTTAATTCTAAAAGTAATAATCAACAATAAATAGCAGTATAAAGTGAAACAGAAGTAAATCAGTAGTTATTCAAACCAAAAGTCAAATACAGAACTCTAGCAAAACAGTGCAATCATTAAATGTTATTCGTTGTTTTTAATTTAGATTCCCAAACATATATGTATAAAAGACACACTTTTATTTAAATAAATTAACATTTTGACTATAAATTAAATTTCTGTATTTCATAGCACTTACCAACTTGTAATTGAGAATATACCGGGTGATCCAAAAGTCAGGATAAATTTTAAAAATGAATAATTCGAAAACGAATCAAGATACAAAGATACAGTTTGCACCAAACGGATGGAAAAGAAACCGGGTTTTGTGTGGCAACGAAAAAAAATTGTTCTGTTGGCGTCCAACAGATGGCGCTGTCGGATTTCTGATGTGGGATTATGCAAAGCAACAAACGATATAAAAAGGAACAACTACAGCACATAATGGTAGTCGAAGCTTATATGCATCGAAATGCTGTCCATAGTTGAGAAAGCCAACACTCAACATTTGGGAAGAATCGCATTCTCAGTCGCTACTTAAATCACGCATGGCCTTCAAGATCTCCCGGTCTGACACCCTGTGACTTTTGGCTGTGGGGATTCTTGAAGTCAAAAGTATACCACGACCAACCGGCATCACTACCAGCACTGAAAGTTGCCATCCGCCAAAATGTGCCAACCATGTGGTGAATCGTCTCACAGCTGTACTTCTGAACGATGGACAACACATTCAACAGTTACTGTAGTGGTACTAATTAACTGTAATTAAGCTGACTTGTAAGTTGTCAACATTTTTTCATTTGTAAATCATCTTTTGGTGAAATAAAACACTATAGCGCCATCTGTTGGTCGACAACAGAACTTTTTTTTTTTTCGTTGCCACACAAAACCAGGTTTCTTTTTCATCCGTTTGGTGCAAACCGTATCTTTGTATCTTGATTCGTTTCCGAATTATTCATTTTTAAAGTTCGTCTTGACTTTTGGATCACCCGGTACATAAGTTTCTTATGACTGTAACTATAAGATATGACTGAAAGTATAATATAATCCCGTTTTTCTAAAACAAGAAAACTGAGTACTTTCGTATTCTTAAATTAATATAAAAATAATTATGAATCAAACGCAGTTCAGATTTCTTTAATGGTAATAAATAGAATAAAAAGAAACAGAGTGAAGCACCAGTTATACAAATTAATTGTCAAGAGACCTTTAGCAAAATCGAAGAATCGTTAAATATTATCCACTGCTTAGCAATTCATTAGTTCCAGATATGCATGAAAGAAATGATTTCATTCAATTAATTGAACACCTTTGAAATATTTATGAATCAAGATATATAGAAATTAGTTGAGAATATACACTGATGGGAAAAAAAATCCCAACACCAAGAAAAAATTATTGTACAGTAATGAAATTTCAGCAATACATTTGTCTAGGTAACATATTTAATTGATTAAAGTTTCAAGATCACAGGTAGAGCCATTTCAAATGTGAAATGTTGGTACATTAGTAACCGGTGTAACCGCCAGAATTTTGAATGCAAGCATGCAAACGTGCATGCATTGTGTCGTACAGGTGTCGGATATCAGTTTGTGGGATGGAGTTCCATGCCTGTTGCACTTGGGCGGTCAATGCAGGGACGGTTAATGCTGGTTGTGGATGACGCTGGAGTTTTCGTCCAATGATGTCCCATACGTGCTCGATTGAAGAAAGATCTGGTGATCTAGCAGGCCAAGGCAACAAGTCGACACTCTGTAGAGCATGTTGGGTTACAACAGCGGTATGAGGGCGCGTTATCCTGTTGGAAAACACCCCTTGAATGCTGCTCATGAATGGCAGCACAACAGGTTGTATCACTAGACTGACGTACAAATTTGCAGTCAGGGTGCGTGGGATAACCACGAGAGTGCTCCTGCTGTCATACGAAATTGCTCCCCAAACCATAACTCCAGTAGTAGGCCCTGTGTGTCTAGGCCGCAGACAGGTCGCTAGCAGGCGTTCACCTGGCCTCCTTCTAATCAACACACGGCTATCACTGCGACCAAGGCAGAACCGGCTTTCATCAGAAAACACAACAGATCTCCACTCCGTCCTCCAATGAGCTCTAGCTTGACACCACTCACGTCGCAAATGGCAGTGGTTTGAAGTCAGTGGAATGCACGCTACAGGGCGTCTGGCTCGGAGCTGTCCTTGAAGTAACCGATTTGTAACAGTTCGTTGTGTCACTGTGGTACCAACTGCAGCTCGAATTTCAGCTGCAGACGCAGTACGATTAGCCACAGCCATACGCCGAACACGGCGGTCTTCCCTCTCAGTAGTGCCACGTGGCTGCCCGGAACCCGGTCTTCTTGAGGCAGTACCTTCCCTTGACCACTGCTGCCAGCACTCATGCACAGTGGATACATTCCTGCCAAGTGTTTCTGCAATATCGCGGAAAGAAAACCCACCTTCTCGTAGCCCTACTACACGACCTCGTTCAAACTCAGTGAGCTGTTGATAATGGCTTCTTCGTCTTCTTAGAGGCATCCTTGACTAACATTAACCCACTACGTCAAATCTCAACTGTAAATAACGATCACGAACCTTACAGCGCTTATTTAAAGCAAACCTCATTTGCATATTCATAGTGTCGCTACAAGCGCCACACTTATGCGCGTAGCTCGAAATTTGAATCGACGTTTTCTTTGAGATGTATAAACACGCCTACCAAATTTCGTTTATCTAGCACAGCTCCTTCCTGGTGTTGGGATTTTTTTTTTCCATCAGTGTAATTGATTGATAGGTATACCTTTTTACATAGCAGTGAAGAAACAAACCCTGCAATCAGTTGGCATATTTTTTTATGTTACCGTTGCTCTCTGGTGGAATAAATGCCATAGTCATTCAAAATTTCTAATCATACATTCAAACAATATTTTATAAAAGTTTCATTAAATGTTTTTTGAAAATTCAGCCGATGGTCCCGATTTCCGGAAATCCTTCAGAAAATCAGTTGACACGATTTCTCGAATTCTAATGTATTGATTTTATTGAAATTTTGCATTGAAAAAGTGTGCGCAATTTCAATAAGATCGGTGCATTTGTTTTCTCAGAAATAAATTCCACCGCTTTTCTGAGAGTTCGCCAGTGACAGAAACGCACCGACTGAAATTTCCAAAATTTTTATTGAAAATTTATCAAAATATTGTTTAAATGCCGGTCTTATCTTTTATATGCTCAAGACTTTGAATAAAAGTTTTATTTATTGTATTGAAAAAGAGAGAGAGGGGGGAAAAATAGGCTTTTTTATCAGCCTTCTCTTAAATATAGCTTTATATTTCATACAAGACCAAAATGATGAAAACAATGACACAAAAATCCTGATTAGTTAAAAGTATAATTTTGTGTATCCGCTACTCTGTTGTTTTTTATTGTAAGACACGCATTTATTGATTTCACTACAAAAAGAATGTGAAATATAGTGCAGCCACGTTCCCTAATACTACCAGCGACGACACGTTAAAAATGTTGGAGGGGTGCCAGCTTGACCAGCAGGTTGTTATATGGAAAACATCCAATAATTCGCGCTCTGTTATCTTATCATTCATTTTCTCTGAGCCAGATGACTGTCACCTCTATTTTAACAGTGGATTCGTTGAATTAGCGCTTGCGCAGAGGCTGCCATGGTTTCATGAAATGAGGTCGAAGAATAGCAAGCTCGGCTTCATCTTTCACACATGAGTAGAAAACACAAACACTAAACTTCTGAATTTACGTTTTCCCCGCAGCTGGCTTGTCATGTGGCTGACTTACATGTGGCATATGAAGTGTGTATTTTAATAAAGTGTAGGCGTTCATTCTGGGCTTTAACTTTCCGCCCGCATAGCATAGTTTAGAAAAAACAAATACAGTTGAACCTCGTTAACGTAAACACACTTAACGTGAATTACTTTTAACATGAACTGTTTCCACAATCCTCGTCAAAATGAAGATCAGTTTCTGAGTTACTGACAGCATGAACTACTGATAATATAAACACATTTTTATTCCCCTTGAGATTCACGTTAACGAGGTTCGACTATATATATAGAGAGAGATAGAAAAAGTATAGTGATATGAATATATAGAAAAAGTAAAGTAATATGTATATGTATATAAAGAGAAAAAGGTACAGTAATATATATATGTAGAATGAAAGATTATATAATCGCAAGACATATACAGTTCAGGCTAAGCAATCTAAGGAATGTGAAAAAACAACATTGTTTAGTTAATAATTATTCACAAGAAGCATACATATTTTAATTACAGACCTCTTCAATACACCCTTTCTAGTTTGTATATTTAACACTCTAATATTACAGCTCTAGAAAAAAAAATAAAAATCGAGCTCTGATACCACTTTTTGCTGATTCTTATGTAAAAAGACCTCTTGAATCCGAATATGACTCCCGCTTTGCCTAGTCACCCACCGTTTTTTAGAAACACCACCCCCTTCCTCAGTTTTTTCCCCTGTTCGATTATTTTATGACCATGAATTTGATTTGATGAATGAAAAATAATTAATTTAACACTTTAAAACAAAAATATATAAAGTTTAAAATATAACATTAATAACAGATTAAAATAATGTAAGATATACATAATTTCAGCGGCAAATCAACCCCAAAATTTTTTCCTTGTCGCAACTGTCCATGTTTTAGAATTTTCCAACCCTGTAGCCTCTCCGAAGATATTTAACGGTTAAAATAATCTTCCTCCTCCTAAAAATCAAATTTATATATAGCCATAAAATCACCGAAAATTGATAAAAATAGGGGACCGTTTCTAAAAAACGGTGGGTGGTAGGGCAAAATGGGCGTCCTATTCGGATTCAGGCGGTCATTTTACATAAGAATATGCTAAAATGGTGTCAGAATCAATTTTCATGCCGAGCAGTGTATTTTCATCTGCGTCCGCATGTAACTCAATTATTCAACCTAGTTATCATTTATTTGGGGAACCTAGTTTTAAATTATTCTTTTCAAACATCCCTTTTCATCGATGTTGCAAAATGCTTAAGTAAATAATAGAATAATTAAGCACATACACAAAAGACCGTATCTGGAAACTATTTTTTTTTTTTTTTTTTATTGTAAGAAATATTAATTTAACTTAGAAAGGAAAGAATACGAAACAGTAACTCCGGCTACATCTCACGCTTGAGTCAAAAACACAAACTAAATTGCTAAACAGTGTGCTAAACAGTAAACTCAAATTTTGCCACGTCCCTACTGATAGCTAAAAATGCCCCTATACCGACGATAAAATTCCCTGCATTAGGAAAAAATCATGGAAAAAGCAGAAAAAGTAACAGTATACATCAAAAAGCTTATAAAAATTTTGAAAAAATACCACCCAAAAGCCCCTACTAATTCAAAACACATTCCTACATCCTGAAGAAAATTGTTGAAAGTCCCTAAAAGTTGGGACAAATCCCTACAAATGGCAACACTTGTACTAAACACTAAATTTCTCAATTCAAGGTTGCATTGCAGATAGCTTGTCATGTCATGTGACTGAATTATTACCTGACATTTGAGATGAGGAGTTTAATTCATTACTTAATAGTATTGCAGCAAGGGTAACTACAAGGTCATCCAGATGCTGGAATATAATGTAGCTAAAATGCACTTAAAATGACATCTACAGACCACAATGCTTAGAAAATATTTTGTGTACCCCAGTACACGAGCTAAATAATCTACAGGGTGATTATAATTAAAGTTACGATTTCAAAACGCTATAATTTTAAAACTACCCATCAGGGCGATTTGATATTTTACCAAAGGAATCGTGGAGACAATGAAATTTTGTTTGGAGGAGGAAAAAAGCAGTTTCAACTTGTTCCTATAATGGTGCTGTCAGGGTAATGTCAGGGAAAACGTCTAAATGGACTCATTCAACACATAATTAATTTGTTTACATTTTTTATTTACTTGGCTGGTATGACAATGTTTAACAAAATTTCCTATATCTTTATTTATGAAAGGCCAGTAATATTGTGAGTGATTAAATTGATCATTTTTTTTAATTCCTGGGTGGCCGAATTGTGTGTGGGCTTTATTTAACAATGTTAATCTTAGTGACATAGGAACAATAATCTTATACAAACTTTTCTTTTTTGTTAGTATGAGATCATTTACTTCAACTTATTTTTTAATATTGACTATTCTATTTTCCTTTTGTTGCATACGTTTTAGACCATTCAAGTCAAGGAGGTGTACATGGAAAGAAATATTTTGTAATACAGGTAATATAGACAGCATATCGGCTTCTACATTAGTGGATCCTTTCTGATATTTTATTTCATAGACAAACATACTTATGTGACCAGCGAAAAAGACGACCTCTAAGATTTTTTTACATTTTTAAGCCGAGTTAATGCCGCATGATCAGTATGAAGGACAAATTTTTGACCATTTAAATAATATAAAATTTATCCAAATAATGTATAATTGCAAGACATTCCAATTCAGTTATGGTATAATTTTTTTCATAAACCTTTAAATTTCGCGAACGGTAAACTATTGGGTGTAATTTTCCTTTCTCATCTGGCTGTCTGATTACACATCCGACTCCGTGACATGAAGCATCTACAAATAAATGGCAAAGATTCTTGGGATCATACAAATTCAAAATTGGTTTTTCAATTAAAGCATTTTTTAATTTTTGAAATGAATTTTTACATTTATCATCCCATACACAGGGAACATTTTTCTTGAGCAATTTACGAGGGAAAGTCATTAAGTAAGTCACAAAAGATAATAAAAAAATAATTTACCATGATAATCACTTGGAAATAATTTTTATTTTTCCACATAATCTCCAGCAACGTTGATGCATTTATCCCATCGTTTTATCAGAGTCCCAATTCCAGCCGCATAAAATTCTTTGGGTTGCTGTCTCATCCACAGTAGGACTTCATGTCACGTCGTCGTCATCGGCAAATTGTTTGCTTCCAAGATGTTTCAGTGGACCAAAGAGATGAGAATCGCTTGGGGCTAAGTCTGAGCTGTAAGGTGATAAACAATTCTCTATAGAGACAGGTAACATTTCTTTATGAATATTTTTTGATTCAAGTCCTTTCGCCCACAAAAATCGGACCACAGCACGCAGTTCTTCTATAGTGCAATCATTCAGCACCATCGCCATTTTTTAAACGGCATTACGCATGCATGTGAATGCTGCCTATTCAATATGAATTGGATATCATAAAGCTGTATGCTGCTGCCATCTATCACCATTCTTTGGAGATATATGTAACTAATTTAAATCATGCTATATGCATTTGTGACTTACTTAATGACTTACCCTCGTATTTAAGGGATAACGAATTTCAGTATAATTGGATATAAATTTATTATAAACATTTACGGATTCCAAGAACCTCTGTAACTCTTTAACATTAGTGGGGTGCTTTAATTTTTTAATAGTTTCAATATTAGTATTATCAGGTGTAATCGTAGCATTGGAAACCTCATAACTTAAGAAATTTATTTTAGATTTTACAAAATTACATTTAAATAACTTCATTTTTAAATTTTCATTGACACAAATTTGAAATATGGTTCCTAAAAGATTTAAATGTTGTTTTTCAGTTTCAGAAAAAAATGATAATATCATCAAAATATTTACAAGCAAAATCATTTTTATACTTATGTATAATTCTTCTAATAGTGCGATTAAATACTGCAGTGGCATTTTTGAGTCCAAAGGGTAACACGAGCCATTCATACAAACCAAAAGAAGTGGCAAATGCTAGCTTTTCTGTATCTTTCATGTGGATAGGTATATGTCAATATCCACTGGCTAAATCCAATGTGGAAAAAATTTTTGCCTGAGCCAGTTTATCTAGGAGAGTATCAATTCTGGATAATGGTTTTGCGACTGTTTTCATTTTAGCGTTTATATTCAATCGATCAAAAGCGTTAGATTGTAATAAATTTTGTATTCGATCTTTAATTTCAGCTTCCTCTTTAGGAGAGGTGCGATATGCTTCAAGGAAAACAGGTAAGTCTGAAGGTAACTGAATTCTCGTAGGTTCCATTCTGATACGGCCGACATCATACTTAGATTTTGCAAAAAAAATTTCGTATTTTTTTAACAAGGTAGGTAAATTATTATTATTTTCAGATGACAATACAGTAGGTCTGGACAAGCCTTGTACAACACACTGTGAATGGTGCACATGGTTCTCAGTGAGTGTATTTACTCTGGAATAGCCTACTTTATGTTCAAAAATATGCAAAGACTGATAATGATGATTCACCTGATTTATTAATGAGATATTTTGACCATTTCGAGTTACTGAAAAATTTACTAAATTAAGATTTAATTTACATAATTCACAATGAGGAAAACCAATAAGAAGGTACAGTAAGTCATTAGAAATAACATAAAATTCAATATTAGTTCCCCATCATACTATAGGTATGGGGAACTTAGGTAATCGTGAAAAAGTTTTAGTTCCCCATCATACTATAGGTATGGGGAACTTAGGTAATCGTGAAAAATTTCGACCTCGGTTTTTTGACTTTTCTACACGTTTTCAGGTGTGAGGATTTCGAAAATGACAAAATTTCTATGGTGTCTGTCTGTAGGGTGTCTGTTAGTCTGTTAGTCTGTTAGTGTGTTAGTCTGTTAGTGGGTCAGTCCGTTAGTTTGTTAGTCTGTGTACACGATATCTCAAGAACAAATTGTCGCAGAGAGGTCAGATCAGTTTTAAAATATTACTTTCGACACTGGCAAGAACCCTATTCATTTGCAACATTCGATTTTAAAAACTTCGTAAGTTATTCGAAATTTACGATTTTCTTAACATGGGAGAATAGGACAAAAAATCACTTAAACGTGCATTAAATGAAAACTTTTTACTGTAAAAATGTCAGACCAGTTTTAAAATATCAGTTTTGATGCCGGAATGAACATCAGTAACTATAAATATGCTACTTTGAAAATTTCGCAAGTTACTGGAAATTTACGAATTTCTTAACATGGCAGTATAGGGGAAAATTTCACATAAACGTCAATTTTGAGAGACATTTTCATCGTAAAGATGTCAGACTACTTTTGAAACATTATTTAGGACACTGGCATGAATAATAATGACTATGAATTTTCCAATATAAAGATTTCGTAAGTTATTGGAAATTTACGAATTTCTTAACATGGCTGAATAGAGCAAAATTTCACATAAACGTCAATCTTGAGGGATATTTTCATCGTAAAGATGTCAAACCACTTTCGAAATAATATTTAGGATACTGGCATGAATATCACAGACTATGATTTTTCCAATTTAAAAAATTCGTTAGTTATTTGGAATTTACGATTTATTTAACATATCAGAATAAAGCAAAATTGAGCATAAACTTCCCTTTTGAGGATCCTAAATACGTTAGACAACTTCAAAATTACGTTTATGATATTTGTTTGAACATGATTGAATACAAATATTCTAATAGGAAAATTTCGTAAATTATTCGTAATTTACGATTTTATCAACATAGCGAAATTGTAAATTTTTCATATAAATATGAATTTGAGAATTATTGCATTGGAAATAGTAGCATGACAACTAAACAACGGAATTGACCCCGATAAAATAAATTAATAGATTAGAATAAGATAAATATATCGAAGTAAACGGTGGATAGCCTATTAGGTGGGGATTTCATTCTGTCACTGTATGAAGCTTTGGTCAAATTGATTTCTTTTAACATTATTGCCGAAACGTCAGTGGAGGCCCTCTGTTGAGACTCAAAACGGTTTTGGGCTGTGTCTGTCTGTCGCGCGATAGCGGCCGCCAAAAAAGCGCTATTTACTTGAAATTTGGTACACATGTTCATGAGCCCCACGAAATCAGCTGTATAGTTTTTGGTATGTATTCCATTTGTAGTTCGTATACAGGGACACGCCAAAGTTTTTCTTATCATTACGGCCTATGGGAGAAATTTATATGTATCACGATAGCGGCCACAAAAATCACGCTATTGACTTGCAATTTGGTACACGTGTTCATGTGCCCCGCGAAATCTGCCGTATAGTTTTGGGTGTGTATTCCACTTGTAATTTGTGTACAGGGACACGCCAAAGTTTTTCTTATCATTAAGCCTATGGGGAAATTCTGCATGTATCACGACAGCTGTCGCAAAAATCACGCTATTGACTTGGGATTTGGTACACGTGTTCATGAGCCCAACGGAATCAGCTGTATAGTTTTAGGTGTGTATTCCATTTGTAGTTCGTGTACAGGGACACGCCAAAGATTTTTTATGATTACGGCCTATGGGAAGAATCTGTATGTACCGCGATAGCCACAGCAAAAATCAAGCTATTGACTTCCAATTTTTGCCGAAATGTGAATGGAGGCCCTCTGTTGAGACTCAAAAGGATTTTGGATTCCGTCTGTCTGTCTGTCATGCGATAGCGGCCGCAAAAAACACGCTATTGACTTTAAATTTTGTACACATGTTCATGATGCCCACGAAATTAGCTGTATAGTTTTCGGCGTACATTCCATTTGTAAGTTCGTGTACAGGGACACGCCAAATTTTTTTTTACCATTACGGCCTATGGGAAGAATTTGTATGTACCGCGATAGCGGCCCCCAAAATAACGCTATTGACTTGCAATTTGGTACACATATTCATGAGCCCATTGAGCAAGCATTTGACGAAACTGATATAGATCTGAGGCTGACCGCCTTGGCGAAAATAATGCTCCTTTTATACTTTTCTATCGAATACAGACTGTTCTGGAAAATTCTCGTATCACATCAGCCAATGAGATTAGAGCTTCCATATTTGGTATATCCCTAATAAGGATTTTCTCGCCAAGATCGCCAAAAAAATCGCCAAGGAGGGAAATAGTCGCCAAATTTGACGCCAAATTTATTTCTTCCCTTATAGGAGCTTTTTAATGCGTTTTCAAAGAAAAATTTGGCTATTTTAACGCTAAAACGACTATAAAGGCACAAAATTAGCATTTTATCAACTTACTAAACCTCTTTGAAAGAATTTATACAAAAATAAATGCAATTATTTACAATTTCGTAACACTTTATATCATATACAAATAGGTATACAAAGAGAGATACAACGGGTGGTTGAGGGGGGCTGCCGCCCCCCTCAGGAATGTATTTGATTTTGGTAATAAGTCGATCGAATCAATATATACTATTATATAATAAGGAATAAATAAAAATGACCTATTGAATAATGTCTGATGCAAATAGGACGTTGAGGCTCCTGATCTGCAGATCCACTAGTAATATGTCTCGCACTAGAAATTTCTGAGAACATAAATATGATGGGGAACTGAGCAGAGTCCACCTATGCCAACTAGTTTTTACTAATGTGTTACCAGTCCTTAGTGAGAGGTCACATTTTTCTTTAATTTTAATTATTCCACGAGTTTGTCGAGCCGTCACTGGTGTATTTATGGGAGTTTTCTTTAATTTTAGCTTCTTTACTAAAGTACATGAAACAATAAAAGTGAACTTCCCGTATCGAGGAGACAAGACATTGTTTTTTCAGGGAAAGCAATCGAGTTATCTGCATGACGTGTTTTTCGTGATAGCTGATGTTTTTCTGTTATGTGTCCGGACACTAGAAATTTTCAACGCATACCTGAAGTACCCTCACTGGCCATTTCCTGGTTGATTGCTTCTTCAGGATGATTGGCACTTCTATTAGAGTTCTGAGTGATAGGTGCTCTGGGAGTTGAAAACGTGTTACATTGTTGAAATTCAAAAGGACAGTTTCGCTCTCAGTGGTAGGCATTAGTAATTTCCCTTCTTAAACAAAGACGACAAGGCGATGGAGGCAGCCTCTATTGAAAATGTACGTTATTGGAGCTGCGAGTTGCTTTGAATGCTCGAAGGTTGCTAGGATAATGAGGCGCATATCCTTGTTGAGGTTGATTTGGAAAGGGGTATCTATACGTTCAAGGTCTATTAACAGGGGTTGACAAATATTTTCGGGTCTAGGCCGATTCATTCTCCATTGTGGAGTAAAGATAGGGGTATTTGTATTAAATTTAGAACTATTGTTTTCTTTTTTCTGTTCCTTTGGCTGCATTTTGCTTAATTTATACACATTTTTTCGCCACTCATTGGTATCCTTAGAGGAGTTTATCAATGCTAGCTGTGTGTGTAAGTGGGAGGCCTTCGGATAATCCCTCTAAGATGAATTTTGAGTCAAGACCTAGCTTGCGACCCATTTGAATTTTACTATTATAATAAGCATTAACATCATCACGTAAATTAAATTTAATATTGGAAAAATCTGACAATGAATTAGTATCGGGGACGATAAATTCCTCTCTAAGTAACTGGAGAAATTCCTCCCAGTGGAGAACATTTAAATAATTATGTATGTAAAGTGTAAGGGCCTTTCCTTTCAAATAATTTTGGTTATGGGTAATTTTCCAAAGGTCATCTTTTTTTTTTCAGACAATTGCTATTGAAATAATTTATCCACTGGTCAAACTGAATTCCAATATCGGGATTGAATTCAAAAATATTTAATTTTTCCTCACTACTTTCATTAGTCAGGTTCAGGAATAAAAATCTTGTGGCTAGGAGTTCTAACTGTAGGATAATTTTGAGGATTTCCCACAACAAAATCTTCAAATTCAAATTTTCAAGCATAGGCACTAGTTACCGAAGATTTACCTTTTAATGAGCCAAGTGTTTCTCGGTCTGAAACATGACCACAGTCGGTAGACAAAGAAACTCTCTGTCTATTAGTCTTTATAAATATTGAACATAAACCATCTGAGTCTCCACTATTTTCTGCCTCGGAAGATGTTGCACTTCCCCTGTCAGATATACTTCCAGAAATTTTCGGAGGCAAAGACTGAAATCTAAGACTAGAACCTCCCCCTGCTCGTCTGGGCTGTACATTGTCTTTCGAACTACTTGTTACTTACACTCACTACTACCTTAGGCGATGCCTAAAGTTTGGCACTGTTTCCTGGACGGAAACTTGACATTACATAAGGAGAGTTTCTTTCCTCATCCACAATATTTACATTAGCGTAATCACCCAATGCTTTAGAAATGTCTACTTTTACTACCTGTCCAACTGGTTGAGGAGATGGTAGATGTGAAGGTGGGGGACAACTTACTTTGGGAAGTCTTTTCTTTCTTTTTTACTTCCTTATACAAAGTATAAGGAAGTATAGTAATCCCGATTTGCGAAATGGATTTTGTATTTCACATTGCTCGAAAACGAATGATCGCTGAATGTTGCCAATTTATACGTGTGACTGTCATGATGTATAGTTGTACACCTGCAAGTGTCGTCTGAACACGAGCTCTCGTTTTAGAGATATAAGCGATTTTACACGATTTTTCGTGACGTCTGTATGTGTGTGTGTGTGTGTGTGTCTGTGTGTGTGTGTGTATGTCGCATAACTCAAAAACGGTTGGACGTAGAAAGTTGCGAATTGGTACATAGGTTTGTTATAACATCTAGTTGTGCACCTCCCGTTTTGGACTTTGTATGATTTTCCGTTTTGGAGATATTTAGGAAAATTAGGTTCATAATGACAAAAATACATAGGTTTTGGCCATAATGTATCAAAAAACGGTAATAACTCAAAAACGGTTGAACGTAGAAAGTTGCGAATTGGTACATAGGTTTGTTATAACATATAGTTCTGCACCTCCCTTTTTGGACTTTGTATGATTTTCCATTTTGGAGATATTTAGGAAAATTAGGTTCATAATGACCAAAAATACATTGGTTTTGGCCATAATGTATCAAAAAACGGTAATAACTCAAAAACGGTTTGGACAAATCTTGCAATTTAACTGACTTCCCGACTAGCTAGACATTTGAAACTTTCAGAAAAGCCCAGAACACGTTTACAATGCGTTTTTTTAATATTTTTTGCCAACTGTTTCCGATACCTGCTGCCTTCGGCAGCGTTACCAGTACAAATCTTGCAATCGATTTTTATTTAACTTCCCGACTAGCTAGACATTTAAAACTTCCAGAAAAGCTCAGAACACGGTGACAATGCATTTTTTAAATATTTTTAGCCAATTGCTTCGTGTCACTGCTGCCTTTAGCAGCGTTTATATGATTCAACAGAAAATCTATTTAACTAACTTCCCGACTAGTTAGAGATTTGAAACTTCCGGAATAGTTCAGAAACACGGTGAAAATGCATTTTTTAACACTTTTATCCAATTGTTTCGGATCCGAAGTCCCCCCCAAGGCACAACTTTGACATGAGTCCCCCCAAGGCACAACTTTGACATGAGTCCCCCCCAAGGCACATGAGTCCCCCCCAAGGTACAACTTTGACATGAGTCCCCCCCAAGGCATAACTTTGACATGAGTCCCCCCAAGGTGCAACTTTGAAATAAGGCCCCCCAAGGCCCAACTTTGACATGAGTCCCCCCAAGGCACAACTTTGACATGAGTCCCCCCCCCCAAGGATTTTAAAATGAGTCCCCTCAAGGCACAATTTTATTTATTTATTTATTTTTTTTTTTACGTATGCATGCATTTTTTTTTTTTAATATTTTTAGCCAACTGTTTCGGGTCCTGTGACAATATTTTTTAACATTATGTATATTTCTAAAAGTGTATAAGGAAGTCATGTGGTGCCCACATCAGATTTTTTTTTTTTGTTGTTGTTAAAGATAAAGTATGTGAATAAATATCATATCAGCATTTGAGTCCTTTGTTTCAACAGGCACTGTACTATCCTAAATATCTTCATTAGATTTCCATGCATCACGGTAATTAATGCTATATTCATCATTAAAACACAAACATAGATAACTATTACAACCGTTAGGGTACAAGCCCAGGAATGCCTACTTCTCTGTACTTAACGAACATCTTCTTGACTTATATTCCGTTTAATAAGTCATTGATTGCTTAAATTATTGCTAACAACTTCTGCTTTTAAATCAGACGTACTAAAAAATGCTTTATGCACTTACATATCTATCTCGGCAATTTTTGATCTTGAGGCTTTTGATCGCTTCATTTCAGCGACACTTCCTTACACTTTGGGTGGACGGTTTGTGGCTTTTGTCCTATTATTTAAAGTATAATTGCGATATTCCTTTTTCGATCCTTGTCGTCCAAAGAATTGTTCTAATTCTGTAGCAGAAACTCTTTGTGAGCTTGGTCGAACCTTTATTGAAGCTGTTTCCATTAAATGACCATCAGCCATTTTCATTGCAGTTTTATTAGGAATACTTTCAACAGAGCTACTTTTAGTTGATCGGCTTTCTGAATCATATTCATTCAGATTACGGTCAAGTGACTCTATTTCAGCTTATCCTGCAACCATTGATCGTGCTCGAACACGCCCAACTGATAAGGTCGTTTTAGGATCTCTTTTAGGAGGAGCTGGAGTTTTTTTGCTAGCAAACTTGCGAGATAACGTTGCACACTGACGATAGGTAAAAGTGGATTACTTTCTACAGGGGTTCCAAGTGGAGGAAGGGGTTTTTTAACGTTATAACAATCAAGGCAATTATTTTCCCTGAATTTTGTATAATTGAAACCACGTGTTCGTGAGATGGTTGTGAAACATCTTGTCCATTGATTTCTAATAAATAATCTCCTTTTTTCAGGCCAGCTAAATCTACAACACCTCCTTTACCAACATATTCTAAATACTGACTTGGCCAAGCATCATTTGTTTCTCTCTCCATTAGGGACTTGAGTCTTTGGCACAATGGAATACAAATCCGAATCCTTTTTTACCTTTATGTAATATAACTGTTCTAAGTTCACCAAACGATTTATGTGACGTTATGGAATTATAGAAAGATGTCAGTCGATGCAGGAACACTAGGAATTCTTTCTCGAAACGACTTTATTTCCAAGATTGCAAAGTCGGGGCTTTAGGGCAAGACATTGGAGTTTAGGCCGACACTTCTCCGATCTCCGGACGGCTAGCGGCACCGGCCGCCGGAATGTGTTAGGAAGACTGTACCTCCTACGTAATTTCAGAGGAGAACGCGGCGTGAAGTGTTTAACAATGGAGAACCGTGGCAAAAGTTCTCCGGTTGTTTCAAGTTTGGCCTTTTTTTGTGATTTCTGCGCTGCTTATTGATCCTTTAGCTCGCCTGGGGCTCTAAAAAAATTTCTGGGATCAATTAACAAGCATGATGGATGCAGCGCGAGTTGCAAATTGCGTTACTGTCACCAAATTTTGACTTATAAATTCGTTCATTTTCTGATTTCTGAGTGATAAAGTCTTTTGCCAAAAACACAATCGTTAAAGGGGCAATTACAAAATATTCGCGATTTATAATTTCAACTAGCGAGTTTTACACTTTTAAATTGGGTTTTTAATGACTTAAATTTATTTATTTTTATCCCTTTCATATATTTATATACATATAGTAATGCCAATTTCCAATCAATTTTAACAAAAATTTAAATTTGGCTATAAATATTGTTTAGGCCTTCACAGTCCAGAAACATCTAAATTCGTTTTTAATTTTTTTTTTTTTTTTCCGAGTTATCTTTTTTTTTTCCTACTTAAAATACAAGAAAAATAATAATTCACTAAATTAAACATATTATTACTAGTATATAACCCCGTCAAAAATGACGGAATGTGAGCGATAAATCTTGAAAACAATGTTTAGATCATGATGGGGAACAACCAGGCCCGGACTGGCCAGGTCGGCTGGTTGGCGATCGCCGAGGGCCCCCGGACCAAGGGGGGGCCCCCAAACAACCCTCAGAAAAATTAATATACTAATTTATAATCAGCTATATCAAAATAATTGATAATTTATTTTTCAATAATCTTTCGCATTCACATCAAATTTTGATTCATCGTGTGTTGTACAATGCTTAAAGTTTCAGGAAAAGAGAAAAACATCGCGATTAACCTCAAAAAAAAAAAAAAAAAAAGCGAACGTGTATTGAAGCTTTGCGGTGAAAACCCTAGTCTTTCTTGATTGTTTTAATGTAGAATGCGCACACAGCTCAAGTCGACAATGTTTCGTTTTTGGAACGCATTACTATTGTGCAGTGTGTGTGTCATAGCTATTTCAACATGAAACGCGTGTACCAAAGTGGCGCCTCAAAAAGAAAAGAAAAGAAGAAAAAATCTACAGAGGTAGAAAAAATTTCAAAGCGTTTCAGTACTTGGTTAACTAGTTCAACTTCTGAGTTGCAAAGTCAAACATTAAAGGAGAATAATGAGACATTAAATACAGGTAACTCTAAATAGTTTAATAGCCCAAAATTTCTATCAAAACAATGCTATTATTAAATTTTTTTAAATTAATTTTTAAAATTACAAGTTTTTAATTTCAGCGGAACATTATAAATTTATATGAAAATAATATTTAAGTACTGTCCACATATTCGGTATTTTCAGCCCGTATTTCTGTTTCTTGCTATGTGTTTTGTTTTTGCCCCTAAAATCATTATAATAAAGTATAAATCAAGTGACTGTCATCAAAGCTTCACTTTTCACATGCCTGGCGGCTACTTTCAATCAAATTTATTTTTTCAAGGGAAAAGAAAATATTTATATATACAGTATTAAATAGTGGATTTTTTTTTCTATTGCTTTAGAATATAATTGAAGTTAAGGTATTACACTAAGTTTATATACTGGAAAAAAAAAGTACAAAACAATTCTCTTATTTCATTTTCATGATTAAATTTTAAAATTAGAGGTTCTGAATTTCGGATGAAAATTATAGATTTTATATAAAAACTAGTTGAACCCGGCCATGCGTTACAGTGGCTCTAGTAGGCTTTTCTTTGTTATTCGCTGGTCACTATATTTAAATGACTTCTTAAAATTCAATATCAGTTATTAATATAAAATTGTGTGTATCGTGTGTGTGGAATTTTCTGGCTATCATATCTTCGAAACTAATAAAGATAGAAATACGAAATTTCAGAATTGATACAGGTTTGGTGTACATATGAATTTTCCAAATTTTGGTGAAAATTGGAAAACCGGAAAACAAAAGTGGAACTGTAAGTCCGTATCTCAAAAACGGCTCTATTGATTTTCTTCAAAGTTGTATCCAATAAACATCCTATTGGATTGTAAGGACATCCAATAAACACTCTATTGGATGTCCTTTCAAATGATATAGTTGGTTAATTCAGGAAAATTGACATTCGTCCTGTATAAATAGCTCAATTTCAGGTCTCACAAGTACGTTTTTTTATAAAGCGGTTGCATTTTTTTTTTTTTTTTTTTTTATTCGCCATATTAACCAGCTTTTAGATGTACTTTTGTATGTAATTATTGTTTTTTGGTCAGTAATTGAATATGCCAAGTTTTCGTAAAAGTTGGTGTCTCGAAAACGTCTCTAACGATTTTCTTGAAAATTATTACATAAATCTATTTTAGATACCCTTTCTCATGTAATATGTGGTTATTACAGGAAAATAAACGGTCATCCTGATTAGGTAGTTCAATTTAGATCTCGGAAATTTCTGTTTAATTTTTTTTTTTTTTTTTTTTTTTTTTAATTCGCTATGTAAATTCTGTTTTATAGGTCTTTACACGTGTATTAAGTTTCTTTTACTGGATAATTTCCAAAAAAAAAGAAAAAAAATGCACATAATATCTCCAAAAATGCATATAACTCGTGCAATAGTGGATAATGGAAGTCTTGTGATTGTTTCACAACAAATTTTTTTTCTCTTTTTTTTCACAATCTATTCTTCCCTATAAAAACATGCAGTAACTTTGTGTCATCCCTTAACGACAGTCATTCAATTCATTTTTTAAAATTTCTTCCATTACAGCTTTGTATAGGATCCCCTTTACGACTTTTACATTTTTGTTGTAATTTTTTCGATGATTTAAAATGACAATCGCAATTGTGTAAGTAAAGATCTTGACGAGAACGTTCGAGTTATTTCGGTGCAAATTTCAAATTTCGCTATTGGGCCCTATGGTAAAGCGTTTCCCTTTCTTCCACATTATTTTTTCGGAACTTCATTTTTAAAATTTTTACCTTCCTAACATAATGTAAGAAAAGTATTGTAATCACGACGAAAATCCAACTTTGAAATTTCGGTGTATCTATACGTTTTGAGGTCCTCTGAGTTCATTTTATCTAATTTTACGATGATGTATATGTGTGTGAGTGAACACGGTAGCGTCTAAAGGCTTTGTTCGAATGAGCTGAAAGTTGGTACATATATAGGTCTTCGTGGTAATTAACACATTGATGAGTCGTTCATTATGAAAATAAACTCTTTAATAATCAACAATCATAAATGAAACAAGCACGCATTACTTAGCGCGCGGCGTACTACTCACTGACATTGACATACTACGGGACCTTTCTCCCGGCAAGGCTGAAAACAGAATGTTCTGTGAGTTGAAGTTGAAGTACATATTTGTAAGTGAAAGTTGGAGTACATATTTGTAAGTGAAAGTTGAAGTACATATTTGTAAGTGAAAGTAGAAGTATATATTCTGAAAGTGAAACTAGAAATACATATTCTAAAAGTGAAAGTAGCAGTTGTTGTACATAAATTATAGATGTCGCTACGATCACTACAGGAGTATCCCCCCAGTGAACAAGGAGAACGATAAAAATTTACAAAATACTAATACAAATACAATTATGTATATAAAATAATAATAATACAATGCTAATACAATAGAATATTGATGCTAATACACTTAAAATATATATGTACACAAATGCAATAACAGAATGAAATATATGAAAAAGTATTGCTGAGAACAGAATTATTTAAAATATATATAAATACATACACATGTGCACATGAAAAGTTATATTACAGTAAATAAACAAGGAATAAGTGCAATATATAAAAGAATAAATGATAATATAAACAAATACAAGATTTGCAGTGATATTAAAAATAATCTGTTACTAAATGCTTTGGAAAATGAACTTTACGACCAGATCTAGTTGTGATTATTTTCTGCTGTTGTGAATTTTCTTGTGCAGCAGAAATATTAGATCTAAGTTCATTTAAGTCGGAATTGGTGTTGTTATGACAATCAGGTGGTGAAGGTGAAGATAAGTTGGCGTTATCTGACAACAGAAATGCAGGCTTTAACCTGTCTATGGCTACTACTGTAGGTTTACCATTAACTTTAATAACAAAATTTTTATTATTTCTTTTAATTACAGTATGAGGTCCTGTGTAAGGAGGAGTTAATGGTGGTTGAATACTATCTATGCGCAAAAATACATGAGTACATGTCTGCAAGGATGGATTTATGTAAACATTAGAAGTACCATGACTAAGGGGATTAATAGGAGAAAGTTTTCTCATGGATTCACAGAGTTGTGAGACATATGTTAAGTCAGGTGATGTTTTGTAATTATCTATTGTGAAAAAATCAGATGGAAGTCGAAGTGTAGTACCATAGACTAGTTCAGCACTACTCGCCATAATGTCATTTTTAATTGCAGTTCGAAGACCTAATAAGACAATTGGCAGTGCTTCAGTCCATTTCATATTGTCATGAGTTTTTAATGCAGTTTTGAGCCAGCGATGAAATCTTTCACAAATTCCGTTTGATATTGGATGGTACGCTGTTGTGCGTGTACGCGTGGTTCCAAGAATATTTGTTAATTGACGGATAAGTGTGGATTCGAAGTTTCGACCTTGGTCTGTTGTGATGGTAACCGGACATCCGAAACGCGAAATCCAACCATTTACAAGTGATTTAGCTGTTGTTAGAGCTGTCATGTCAGATGTTGGGATTACTTCGGGCCATCGAGTGAAACGATCGACAATGGTCATGCAATATTGATAACCGTCAGATGGAGGAAGTGGACCAATGAAATCGATATGTATGTGTGAAAATCTTGCATCTGGAAGGGCAAAAGTTCCAAGTGGAGCTTTTGTATGCCGATGTATTTTGCAACGTTGACATTTATCACATGACTGGACGGAATTTTTAATGAATTTTTTCATGTTTGGCCAATAATATCGCTTAGTTATTAATTTAGTTGTGGCAGAAATTCCGGGATGAGAAAGATTATGAATATGATTAAATATGTTAGATCGAAAAGATTCTGGAATGAAAGGACGTGGTATGTTTGTTGACATGTCACAGTATAATGTTACATCCTCCAAAGAAAAATAATGCTTTTGAATATTACATGTATTGTCAGTAGAATTTAAAATGTTTTTTAATTCAGGATCCTCGAGTTGTGCAAGAGATATTTGTTTGAAATCTAAAATTTCTGTTGAAATTGAATCAATTTCAATTCTAGATAAGGCATCAGCAATGGAGTTTTCTGTACCATCAATATGACGTATATCTGTCGAAAATTGAGAAATAAAGTCGAGATGGCGCAATTGACGAGGAGAGCATTTATCTGGCTTTTGCTTAAAGGCATAAATTAGAGGTTTTTGGTCAGTGTAGATGGAAAAATCTCTACCTTCAAGCATGTGCCGAAAACGTTTAATTGAAGTATATATAGCTAAAAGTTCGCGGTCGTAAGTGGACCAAGTGCGCTGACTTTTAGTAAGTTTTACAGATAAAAATGCTATTGGTTCCCATGAAGAATTATTATATTGCATGAGCGTACTGCCGACAGCAAAATCCGAGGCGTCACACAATAAACGTAAACGAGCACCAGGAATGGGATGTTTTAACAAGGTGGCATCCGCGAGTGCCGTTTTAGCGGTGGAAAAGGCAGTTTCTGCTTCGACAGACCAGTCAAGAGGTGCCTCAGATGTTTTTGAACGTGAAGATTTTTTTTTATTTTTATGGCCTTCCAAAAGTTTTACTAGGGGTGCTAAAATGTGGGCAGCTTTCGGTATAAATCTTCGATAAAAATTGTACATGCCAAGAAAGCGCCGCAATTGGGTAATAGTTGTAGGTCGGGGAAATTTGTTTATTGCTTCAACTCTATCAGGGAGGGGTAAAAGTCCTTCGGCAGAGATATTATATCCGAGAAATTTTATATTAAGTACACCTAGAGTACACTTAGAGGGTTTAATAGTAAGACCATAGTGACTTAATCGTTCAAAAAGGGCTCTGAGATGTTTAAAATGCTCTTGTTTATCTTTAGATGCAATAAGAATATCATCAACAAATGCGTAAACACCATCTAAACCTCGAGTCACTTCATCAATGAATCTTTGAAAAGTACTAGACGCATTGCATAGACCAAATTGCATCCGAGTGCTCTCGAAGAGTCCGAAAGGTGTACAAATTGCAGTTTTATGGATGTCTTCGGGAGCAATCGGAATTTGATGATAAGCTTTAACTAAATCAATGTGAGAAAATATTGTTGTCCCATGAAGCTCGCTAGTAAAATCAACGATATTAGGGATTGGATACTTGTCCTTTTTGGTTTGAGCATTAAGAGCTCGATAGTCACCAACAGGACGCCAATCATCGCTTCCTTTTTTAGGGACCATATGCAAAGGGGAAGCATAATTACTTTTGGATGGGCGAATATGGCCTAAATCCAACATATGCTGAAATTCTAATTTTGCAATTTTTAAACGATCGGGAGCAAGCCGACGTGGTTTAGCAAAAACGGGAAAGCCAAATGTTTCAATATGATGCTTTACAGAATGTTTAATAATTTGGTCTGCACATGGAGGTTTAGTAATACTAGGAAATTCATTTAACAATTGAGAGAAATTATTATCATTAAATACAGATTTTATAGAATAAATATGAGCAATCTTAATCGTACCATTAGACTTTAATTTTGTATTAGCGTCGATTAATCGACGATTTCTAAGATCTGGCTGTAAGTTAAAATAGTGTAAAAAATCTGCACCAATTATAGCTGTAGACACATTGCATACATAAAAAGGATAATTAAAAGTTTTTCTTAAACCTAAATTGAGTGATAAAAGTTTTTGTTTATATACATTAATAGAAGTGCCGTTAGCAGCTTTGAAAGTTTGTATTGGAGTGCTTACCTTTTCAACTGTGGCAGCTGGTATAATAGAACAATCACTACCAGTATCGATGAGAAAATTAACATTATACCGACGATCTCGCACAAAAAGGCGACGAGAACTATTAGTATACCAGGCGTATGTCGCCGCTACTCCTGGGGTGTGTTGTTTTCCTGAAAGGTGCACGGTGGTGAACATTTATTGGCTTTAGAGCCAAATTTTTTATGATACCAGCATATGGCATCGTTCTTTAGAGACGGGCTCCTTGGTCGAAAAAACCGACGACTACGAGAAATACTTCTCGAACGTCTTAGCGATGCTACTTCTTTACGCAGAAGTTTAATCTCTTTCAGCAGTTCTGAGTCATTGTTGCAGGAAGCGTTCGAAATGGAACTAGTCTCTATTGCACTCACCTGTGCAGGTGTGATGTCCAGAATTTTGTCAGCTATTTCAGCAGCTTTTTGGGAAGTGAGAGGAGTTATAGACGCCAAAATTGATTGCACGTTGGAAGGCAGTTGTTGCAGGAAAAGTTCAAGTAGCAGGGCATCTGTGACATTATGATTCTCTGCACGCCGTTGCATAAGACGAAGCAGGTCAGAGGGCTTCCGATCTCCCAGTTGTTCTCCTGTAAGCAACCGTCTAATTTCTTGAGATTTACTCTCTCCACACCGAGATATCACTTCATCTTTTAGTTTTCCGTAGGGGTCATTACTGTCAGGGGAAATAATTATGTCTCGGACAGTCATTGCAACATCTGGCGGAAGATTTGCTACACAGTAATTATATTTAGTTTTGGATTCCGTTATGGCCTTTGGAGTAGCTAATTCAAACGTAGATTCAATCATAGTAAACCACAACGAGGGGTCTGCTGGAATAAAGTTAGGAATTTTGACCGCAGAAACATCACTCATAGTGAATCCGTAGCAGAAGAGATTCAAAACAGAAGCAATAAAAATTTAGGATTGGTTTCGATTTGAAACCGAAACTTTAGCTGCACGTAAACATTACACAGAAGGATGAAAGTTTTCTAAGTCCAAAGTCACCATTTATAGGTCTTCGTGGTAATTAACACATTGATGAGTCGTTCATTATGAAAATAAACTCTTTAATAATCAACAATCATAAATGAAACAAGCACGCATTACTTAGCGCGCGGCGTACTACTCACTGACATTGACATACTACGGGACCTTTCTCCCGGCAAGGCTGAAAACAGAATGTTCTGTGAGTTGAAGTTGAAGTACATATTTGTAAGTGAAAGTTGGAGTACATATTTGTAAGTGAAAGTTGAAGTACATATTTGTAAGTGAAAGTAGAAGTATATATTCTGAAAGTGAAACTAGAAATACATATTCTAAAAGTGAAAGTAGCAGTTGTTGTACATAAATTATAGATGTCGCTACGATCACTACACATATGTTGTAGGTCACCGTAGCCCTATTGATTTTGGTGAATCTAGCACTTATAATTATTTTACCATAAAGAAAAATTCTTAATCATTATGGCCTATTAGCTTAAATCATTTAATGTTTGATAGATTAGTGACTAAATGCTTTATTCAAATAAACTGTAAATTTATGTACTTGTTATAAATCACCATCACACGAACTGTATAGATTTTAGTGAATCTATCACTTATAGTTTCCTTACAAGGACTCAACGAAAAATTCTTAATCATTATGTCTTGTCGGCTGAAGTTAGTTAAAGTGTGGTAGCATCTAAATATTTTACCGAATTGAGCTAAGAATTTATATACATGTTATAGATCACCCTCGAACGAACTGTATATTGATGATTCTAGCACTTACAGATTTAGTGTTCGGAAAGTCGAGTGAAATCACTTCAGATTTTTTAACATGGAGTAAGAAGGAAAAAATATTTTAATTAGTGTAAATGTGCAAAAAGTGTTTAAAAAAAAAAAAAAAAAAAGCTTATTTTTGTGTTTTAAGTTATAGATGTAGTAAGCTTCTGTACAAAATAGAATTTAACTTAACACGACCGGACTTTTCCACAAACATATTCTTCCTTCCATATATTGGGGGGAAAAAAAATGCGGTAGCTGTACATTGTTTCTCAACAATGGTTACTATATTCTTTTCTTGAAAATTCTTTGGTACAGCTTTAGCATAGCAATTACTTGGCGGTTTTTAAATTTTCGTTGTTATTTCGGTGATGAACTAAAATGGCTGTCGCATTTGCATATGTAAACATCTTGGCGAGGAACGTCCGAGCTAAAAGGTTCGACACTAAAGCTGTTCCATTTCTTTAGCACGATTTTTTTTCAATTTTATCACCAAACTCTTATGTACTCGCTCACATCTGAATGGTAGGTAGGTAAGTTTGTGAATGTCCGCTAGAAAAAAAAAAAGAGAAAATAAATACGAAAATTCGAAAATAAATTAGAAATATCAGTCGTATCGTTACAAATAAGATACCAAATGAAGGGGGCATTTTTTCTGAATTCGTCAAATATTCGAGCTTATCGATCGGACAATTAGGTTTTTTTTTTTTTTTTTTTTTTTTTTTAATTAATTAACTAAAATAGTAAAACTAGGTGGCAACAGCAAACGATTATCTGGACACCGTCTGGGAAGAAAAGAAAACATCAGCTACTTATTAAGTCACATGTTTTTGAAGCAGGGTTAAAAATTGCAGTTTTCAAATGTTTTTAAATTTTCTCTCGCGAACATAAAATTAATATACAGCCTGTACAACACAATACCAACTTGTAGTTCAAATTTCACCAATTTTGGTTAATGAACAAAACATTTTTATTGCAAATTAAATTTTATTCAAACATTGAAAGGATTTATGTGATACTTACTATACATTAAGAATTTGGGTTTTAAAAGTTTTTTTTTTTTTAATAGCTTAATTTAAATATTTTTTTTAACTTGATTTAAGAAGTAAAAAAGGCAAAATATTTTTTAATTGGTTTTAATATACAAAAAGGTTAAAAATAAAAGTAAATAAAATGTCTTATCCCTCTATTTAAATAATAGAAATTTCTTGCACGTTGACCTTTTTTTTTTTTTTTTTTTTTTCTTTTTCTGACATAAAAATAATTTCTTTCATGTCAGAAAAAAAGGAACACTTACGTATTTCGTAGCGATCGGTTGAACGATGTAGTTTAGTATAGCGAATTAAAATCTACTATAATATTGTATACATTATATGTGCTTGATTCATGATATGCTTACTGCATATTTCCACAACTCTAAACTCACTCTCTGGAAACAACAGTTTCGTCGTACTAATAATTTAAATTCGGAGTTTTTTTTTTTTTTTTTTTTTTAATAAATCTAGCTTTACACTTGTATGTATGATTTTTATATATATATTCAAATTTAGCCACAAAATAGCAGTCTTTTAATAAAAACACTGTGTGTACGTTTTATTATTGTTATTATAAGACTACAGCCTCATTTTTTTTTCAGAAAGGAAAAAAAATATTTTGTAGTAATACTACCTCGAATTTTGCATAATAAGAATTAGACAATTTACAAATACCTAAAGAAGGAAAAGCTAAGTCAAAAGCAGGAATCTAGTATAAATTAAATTTGTTTAACAAGAAATTTTAGTTCTATTTTATTCGTTTCTAAGAGATTTACTTGGAGTGTTTCTTCTTTTTAACGTTTAATATTAAATTAATGTTTGTAATTTAATAACATACTCTGGTTTTACTAACTGGTGTGTGTGTATATATATATAGAGAGAGATTATAAAAGAAAAATAATATGAAAGGTATAACGAGAGAGATTAATAAAATAAGCAATATTAAAACAACTTACTCCATTTGTTAGTTTTTTGTTTAGCTAATTAGCTATCATGTATAATTTCGAAAAATATTTCATTTTCGCAAATTGCTAGGATTAGAAATATTTGCAACAAATGCGATTGTCTTGAAATTGCGTTTCACAATTTGTTGGATACCGCAAAATCAAATGGTCTTCCATTTTATATTATAATTGCTATTCGCAACATTTTTGATAAGTGCTTCTTACAATCTTTATATATATATATATATATATATATATATTTTTTTTTTATTGTGTAGTTTTAATTTTTTTTTCTTTGTATCTAAATAATTTTTTATTTTGTATTCAGAACCGCAGTGATTGAATTCTTTTTCTCTTGGTGAGATGCAAGGAGCTAAGTTACTTTTGTTTTTAGTAGTAGCTCTTGAAACATCTATTTTTTGGGGTTAATAAATTTTTCTGTTTGGTTACATTTTCATGTTTTGTGGCTGCAATAATTTCCCAAATTTTTGCATTATATACTATATATGTAATGGGATATTACTGACAAGTTATATCCATAGTGTAACATCTCAATTAAAGATTCCAGTGTATTAACAGTCATTTATTGCATGCTCTTTGAAACAGGTTACAGTTTATTTCAGGCAATCAGGCATTTAAAGTGTGATGAGTACTCAGATGCGGACCGAGTGGCATCGGTTCAATTTATTATTTTAATGCTGCTCTGGTCTCTAACGTGGTCCCAGTGTGAAATTTTGCCTGAGTTTGTTGAGACAAGAATAACACGCAAAAAAAAAGCACCGTTTTTCGAATGCAGCACTTTAAATAGTCCGAATTTTGGTGAAAATCTAATCTGCTCGTACTATTTTTCATTGGTTAATAATTTCATGATTAATTTAACTCAGTCCCAAAAATCCAGGGAATTAAAATGTATCATTTTACCACAAAAAAGGGAAAGTTGCATGCGAATCAGTAACTTTTTTATAAAAGTTGTTCAGTTTTCTGACTTTTGCGTTATGAAAGTTTTTTATTGTAAAACAGATTTTACAGGAAAAATTCAAATAGGTAGGTTGGTTGGTTGGATTTAACATTGCACTAGTACTTTGTAAAATTGAAAGAAGTCAGTTATTGATAGAGTTGAAACAGTTTGCAGATCAATATGAAAGTTTTTATAATGGCTGAAAACATTGAAAAAAAACAGGACAATCTGAATGGAGCTGAAGAAATCTGGGAATTTGACGATATAGAATCTGAATCTGAAGAAGTCGAACATACTTATGATTTCTGCTCTGACAAGAAAAAATGTTTTCGGTGTTTATCATGTGCCTGTTCTACTGTTTTTGAACTCTCACGATCTGGAATGTTTACTAACCTCTATGTAGCTTACAAGTTTGTACTAGCTATACCTTGTACACAAATCCCCTGTGAAAGGGTGTTTTCTAAACTTAAAATAGTTAAGAATCGACTTAGATCTACTTTAAGCCAGGATCATATGTCTAATCTTCTTTTCATGAATGTAGAAAGAGACTTGTTTTATAACTTGGATAAAGATGTCATTATAGATAAAGTAGCCATGACCAGTGAAGAACTGGCCAAAAATCTGTTAGGTTAGTAAATAACCTACCATTATGTACTTAATATTTTTTGGTTCACTTTATCTGTAACCAAGATTTTGTAAAGCCATTTTTGTCATAAAATATATTTTACATTTTATATCGATTAAATCCTAAAGAGGGCAATATTTCTGTTTTTCATTATGCTTGTTATTTTATTACCGTTATGTCCTTTTTTAATAAGTATTATAGTAGGATTTATATTATTATGGCTTAAACAGTATGATTTTTTGCCTAAATTTAAAATATTTCTCGATCTCATTTTTAAGTAATAAACCACTCGTAATCAATTAGTATGCTTTTTTTTTTTCCTAGCATGCAACTATTCTAGGTATGGTATATAAAAAATATTAAAATATTTATTGTTAAAATAAGTAAACTAAATTAGAAAAGCTTAGTTTTTTACTCAACTATTTTCCAAGTGACAAGAAAGTTAAATGGGGTTTTTAGACATGTAAGCTAAATTTTCAAAAATGGCATATTCTAATGTTTCCTTAAAATTCCTCGGTAAAGGGGGGGCCCCTTTTCGACTTCTAGCCGAGGGCCCCCAAAGGAGCCAGTCCGGGACTGGGAACAACTATAGTATTTCCCCACAGCTGAATTTGGCGATTTATTTTTGGCGATTATGGCTAAACCATAAATCTAAAAATTATAAATCATATAGCATAAATGATAAAATCATAAGCTAAATCATAAATCATAAAATCATAAATCCAAAATAAATAGCATGCAGGCTGCCATATTATATCGCAAACAGTTCAGAACGACATCGTTATCGTTCAAATCGGCGCCAAAGAAAATTCGTCAAATTCTGCTCTGGGGAAATATTACAGTTGTACCAATTTTCGTTCTGAATTTAAAAAAAAAAAAAAAAAAAAAAAAAAAAATTGCACTCCGGTAGTGCAGACAGAAGTGAAAACGTGAGCAAATACGTGTGTATTTCTTGAATCGTCAGGAAATATTTTATTGTGCAGGAAATACTTTTAAATGCAGTGTTTTTTTATTCATTAATATAAACTACTACGACAAAAGTTATATTACAATTTCATTTAATGCGCTAACGGCAATAGAGACAGTGTGCGGAGATGAGAGAAGTCGTGTAGAGCCGCACCAGATTGTAAAAACGTGAGAAAAATGGCGGCTTTGACCTTTCTCACTGTTTTGTGAGGTCTAACTGCAACGTTTCCGACTGCAATCTTTAAGAGACAGTGTCCGGAGATGAGAGAAGTCGTGTAGAGCCGCACCAGATTGTAAAAACGTGAGAAAAATGGCAGCTTTGGGCTTTCTCACGGTTTTGTGAGGTCTAACTGCAATAGAGACAGTGTCCGGAGATGAGAGAAGTCGTGTAGAGCCGCACCAGATTGTAAAAACGTGAGAAAAATGGCGGCTTTGGCCTTTTTCACTGTTTTGTGAGGTCTAACTGCAACGTTTACGGCTGCAATCTTTAAGAGACAGTGTCCGGAGATGAGGGAGGTTGTGTAGAGCCGCACCAGATTGTAAAAACTTGAGAAAAATGGCGGCTTTGGCCTTTCTCACGGTTTTGTGAGGTCTAACTGCAATAGAGACAGTGTCCGGAGATGAGAGAAGTCGTGTAGAGCCGCACCAGATTGTAAAAACGTGAGAAAAATGGCGGCTTTGGCCTTTCTCACTGTATTGTGAGGTCTAACTGCAACGTTTCCGGCTGCAATCTTTAAGAGACAGTGTTCGGAGATGAGAGAAGTCGTGTAGAGCCGCACCAGATTGTAAAAACGTGATAAAAATAGCGGCTTTGGCCTTTCTCACGGTTTTGTGAGGTCTAACTGCAATAGAAACAGTGTCCGGAGATGAGAAAAGTCGTGTAGAGCCGCACCAGATTGTAAAAACGTGAGAAAAATGGCAGCTTTGGGCTTTCTCGCGGTTTTGTGAGGTCTAACTGCAATAGAGACAGTGTCCGGAGATGAGAGAAGTCGTGTAGAGCCGCACCAGATTTTAAAACAATATACAGTATATAATTATTAACACGTCATATTAGCAAGTTAATTGTATGATACATTATTTGTATCATACAAGGATGGAAAGCGTCAGGTAACGGTGACGTGAGTTCAATGAATTTTGTTCACCAAAAGTTTTCACTTCAAATGGAAAGCGTCAGGTGACGATGACAGGAATTCAATGATTTTTGTTTACCCAAAAGTGCTCAACGCGCCTAAAGAAGTTTTCACTTCAAAAATTCTACCCGATCAATAAATATGAATGACAATAAAAAAACTGCTGGTTGACAAAAAATATAGGCCCGACAACACAACAGCAACAACACATCCCAGTGTTCTATTAAGTGCTCTAAACGCAAGCGAAGTGTGACGTCACTGACCATCCGTTGGATGCAAGAAAAGTATTTCCTATGTTAATCGCCCATTGGATTTCTTTTTTAAAATTATTAAAAATCGAGGATAATTATTTCCCGATTTTAATCCCCATATTTGGGTATATATGTATTAGTTATCATGTGCATGTGTTAGATTGAGTTATTTTGCTGTCAAATTGACAAAATTTTAATTTTAAATTTCAAAACTCTGTTGTCCTTGACGTTTTTGTATTTGGCGATCAAAAACGTACTACGAAAATATACATGCCAGATGTATATTTTCGTAATATGTATTGTACGAAATATTGTTTTATATTATTCATTACTCTCTTAATATAAGTTTTTTAAATAACTATGATTTTTGAAAGGAATTAAATTATATTCGCCAGATAATTTGGCGATATATATCTATCTATATATATATATATATATTGTTACAAAATTGTAAATAATTGTGTTTATTTTTGTATAAATTCTTTCAAAGAGGCTTAGTAAGTTGATAAAGTGCTAATTTTGTGCATTTCTAGTCGTTTTAGCGTTGAAATAGCCTTATTTTCCCTTAAAAACGCATTAAAAAGCCCCATTAAGGCAGGTAATGGATTTGGCGCCAAATTTGGCGCCTTTTCCCCACCTTGGCGATTTTTTTGGCGACCTTGGCGAGAAAATCCTTGTATGGGATATACCAAATATGGAAGCTGTAAGTTAATTGGTTGACCACTTTCTAGAGTTTTCTCGAAAAATCTGGGTTCCATGGAACAGTATATAAGGAGCGCTTCTCGCCAAGGCAGTGAGTCAGTTCAGTTCAGTTTTCAGCCAGCTTCGCTAGTACTTGTATTGCTCTGAGCCTCTTTGAGAGAGATTTGCTTCAAGTGTTATTGCTATACAGTTTGTACTGTGGATTTGCTATTGACAGCTGTTGTTTAAGCTGTGGTTACTGCTTGAATTGAAGCTGATAATTGGTTTATTGACCTGTATTTTTCTGGAACTTTCTGTGAATAAATTACTGAATTTTTGTAAGTTTGGCCTTTCATTCTCGGACAACTCACGAACCCCCAAGTACGCAACATTTCTGGTGTCAGAAGTGGGATTGTCTGTGAATGGTGATAACGAAAGCTATGGAACAAGAAATGAAGAAATTTCTAGAAGGACTCACTGCTCAGATGAATGAGTTAAGATCTGGATTGATAGAGGAAATGAAAGCCGGACAGGAAAAGATGGAAACCGGATTGATAAAGAAAATAGAAACAGGACAAAGAGAAATAAAAGAAGGACAAAAAGAGTTGAAAGACAGTTTGGGTGAAGTTCAAGGAGAAATTAAGTCAATCCAAGAAAATGTTGAATGCAATCAAGAGGAGATGAAGGGAGAACTTTCAGCAGTAAAGGAAGTGATTGAAAGTAAATTATCGGATATGGAAAGCAGAGTAGATGGAATAGAAGAGAAAGTTTTGAAAATAGAAGAAAGTTTTGAAGAAAAAGCTATGAAGATAGAAGAAAATGTTATGAAGGTTGAAGAGAGTGTTACGAGGATAGAACGGAGTGTAGAGGAGAAATTTAAAGAAAACTTTGATCAAGAGCTGAAAGGAAGGTTTTCAGAGATAGAAAGCAAGTTTAAGAGAATGGAGGAAGATCTTGAAAGAAAAATGAAAGAAGAGTGGAACAGAGAGGTAATAGGGAATGAACTGCAGAGCAAGATTCGGAATCTCGAAGAAAAGTTAGAATCCATGCCGCAGGAAACTGAAAAGAAAGAGAGAAGAAGCCAGAATCACGAATTTATTAACCTATCCATTTACGACGGCAGTTCCTCCTGGCATGTATATAAGACGCAGTTTTCCATCGTTGCTGAAGATAACGGCTGGGACTCTACCGCCAAGTCAGTCTACTTAGCAGGAGCATTACGGGGAGATGAAGCCGAGATCCTGAGAAATGTTTCTAAAGAAGAAAGGAACGACTTCGAGGCCCTGACAAGAGCACTGGAGCTACGGTTCGGAGAGAAGTGTTCTAAGGACTATAGTCGCCTTCAGCTAAAATCTCGTTACCAGAAAACGGGCGAAAGTTTGCAAGAGCTGGCAGCGGACATTCAGAGACTGTCACACCTAGCATTCTCAGACTGTCATGCTGACACTCGAAACGACTTAGCTCTTCAGTACTTTATCGATGCTGTTCGTGATCCAGAAATTCAAAAAGCGCTGAGACTCTCCAACATCAGAGACGTAGAATCAGCTTTAGGATATGCACTTAGGATAGAGGCAACCCAACAAGCCTCCCGTAAAGACCGCCATACCATAAAAGCAGTCTCATTAAACGATACGCCTGCTGGTGAAAATGAAATGAAGAGAAGTATCGAAGAGATCTTAAAGAGATTGCGCAGCCTGGAGAATAATAAGGAAATAAAGGACCGGAAGATAAAGTGCTGGGGCTGTGGAGGGGATGGTCACGTGAAGAGGAACTGCCCTGTACGACCAACTATAGGAAATCACCCGGCTTCACATCACTGCAGGGAAACTAAGAGGAGGCTATCTCGCGGGGCGGAGGTTGCCTGAAATTAAAGAGCCCCAATTTACAGTATTTCATGTTTCATCAATGAGTGGCGGCGATAATGGACTTCACGTCTATGGCCAAGTTAACAACACCACCTGTCGGATGATTCTGGACACGGGAGCCAACGTGACCATCATTAGAGCGGATTTGGCTCAAGAACTAAAAGAGAAGATCATCTGGACGCCGCCCTGTGTTAAACTCCAGACTGTGACCGGAGACGAAATCAAAATATATGGGAAAATGAACTTGACCATCACTTTTGGGAATGCCAATTACCATCATATGGCATATGTGGCTGATATAAGAGATCCTTTAATCATTGGAATTGGTTTCCTGAGAAAATTTAATTTTCAGTTGGACTTCAAGAATAATGAACTGCATTCGAGTTCGGAAGACATCTCTGTGTTCAACGCTGAAAATCAAGACATTCAGACAATTTGCCAGATAACAGCTAAGTCTGAAATTTCCATCCCTCCACACACAGAGAAAATAGTTTCAGGAACACCTCCCACAAAGCAATACTTCCGCTATGGACTGATTGAATACCCGAATACAGACAATAGCCCAAGAGGAGTTCTGGTAGCTTCATCTCTAGTTGATCTCTCAAAGTGTACTATTCCTGTGAGAGTCGCAAACATCAGCGATAAGGTCCGGACAGTAAAGAAGGATGAGGTATTAGCAACCTGCACTCCTGTTACATGCATCAACCGTCCCACGCAATCAACCGCATCCAAGTCTTCAAGACAATTAATAACGGAATTACTAAAGAATGCAGAGTTAGGAAAGGAAGAGAGATGTGCTGCGGAGAAGCTACTCCAAGAATTTAAAGACCTTTTTTCTCGAACACCTGAAGACGTCGGGAGAACGAACATCACCCAGCACAGAATTGATACAGGAAATCATTCTCCAATCAAACAACATCCAAGAAGACTTCCATTTGCTAAACAGGAAGAGGTCACTGAACTTCTAAGTGAAATGCAGCACAATGATGTCATCGAGCCATCAACGAGTCCTTGGGCCTCTCCCATAGTACTGGTGCGAAAAAAGGATGGTTCAACAAGATTTTGCGTGGATTATCATCGTTTGAATGACATCACGAAGAAAGACAGTTACCCTCTTCCCAGAATTGACGACACATTAAACACACTTGCTGGCAATAAATGGTTCTCGACTTTGGATCTGAAGAGCGGTTACTGGCAAGTAGAATTACATCCTGATGATCGTGAGAAGACTGCATTCACCACGGGACAAGGACTGCGGCAATTTAAAGTTATGCCGTTCGGATTATGTAATGCACCTGCCACCTTCGAACGCCTGATGGAGACAGAGCTAAAAGGTCTTTCCTATGAAGCCTGTCTGGTGTATTTGGATGATATTATCATTGTGGAGCGCACCTTTGAAGACCATCTATGAAACATCCGAAAGGTGCTGGAGAAACTCAGAATGGCTAACCTCAAATTGAATCCAGGCAAGTGTAACTTGTTCCGTCGTGAAGTGAGCTACCTCGGCCATATCATCTCTGCCGAAGGTGTGAGAACTGATCCTGAGAAGATCTCTGCAGTCGAGAACTGGAGTCGCCCTGAAAATGTACACCAACTACGAAGTTTCCTGGGGTTATGCACTTACTACAGGAAGTTTGTCAAGGGTTTCTCAAATATTGCCAGACAACTCCACAAGCTGACGGAAGCCAAACAGAAGTTCCTGTGGACAGATGAATGTGAAAATGCGTTCAAGCGACTTAAAGAGGCCTTAACATCATCGCCTATCTTGACGTATCCACAGCCCGACAGACAGTTCATACTTGATAGAGATGCCAGCCATGAGAGTGTCGGTGCTGTTCTGTCGCAGGAAATTGATGGTCAAGAACATGTCATTGCCTATTGGAGTAAATGCTTGTCTAAACCAGAGCGAAATTACTGTACCACCAGGAAAGAGCTACTCGCTATCGTAAAAGCCATAGAACATTTCCATCATTACCTCTATGGCAGAAGATTCCTGCTCCGGACTGACCATGCATCTTTAACGTGGTTGCTCCAGTTCAAGAACCCGGAAGGACAGATTGCCAGGTGGATACAACGCCTCCAGGAATATGACTTCGAGATACGTCATCGTAAAGGAACTCTACATGGTAATGCAGATGCCTTGTCACGGAAGCCCTGCTCGGAAAGCTGCAAGTACTGCTCTAGAGCCGAACAGAAATACCTGCCGATAAATCCGGTTGCCTGCCAAGTTACTGTCTCAACACCATCAGAACAAGATCCCGATCCCTGGAGTGACGAAGAACTTAGACAAGCCCAGATGGAAGATCCTAACATAAAGCCAATATTACAGCTGAAGGAGACGACCAGCAACAGACCTACCTGGCAGGACATTTCCAGATTCAGTCCCATTACGAAAAGTTATTGGGCACTTTGGGACTCTCTTCATATCAGAAACGGCGTATTATACAGAAAGTGGGAATCTGATGATGGGAAAAGCTTCAGATGGCAGACTGTATTACCAAGATCAAAAATTCCAGCTGTTTTAGAACAACTGCATAGTAGCTCTACCGGAGGCCATTTTGGGGTAATGAAAACTCTGCAGAAAATTCGGGAACGCTTCTACTGGTGCAAGTTAAAGGAGGATATGGAGAAATGGTGTAAATCCTGTGATGCTTGTGCGGCACGTAAAGGCCCGTAGAAACGAAGTCGAGGAAGACTGCAACGGTATAACGTGGGAGCACCATTTGAACGGATTGCAATCGACATCTTGGGTCCTTTGCCACGGACCTCCAGTGGAAATAAATACATCCTCGTCGTGATGGACTATTTCACCAAGTGGCCTGAGGCATATCCCATTCCCAATCAAGAGGCATGCACAGTCGCAGAGGTCCTAGTGCAGCAATGGGTGTCAAGGTACGGCACGCCCCTACAACTTCATACCGACCAAGGTAGGAACTTTACCTCTGATGTTTTCAAAGGACTGTGTCAACTACTCGGCATAGACAAAACCCGGACAACACCCTTACATCCCCAGTCGGACGGCATGGTCGAGAGGTTCAATCGTACCATCCTGAATAACCTCTCACTTCTAGTATCAAGGAACCAGCAAGATTGGGACTTGAAGTTGCCATTGTTCCTGCTGGCTTATCGAAGTGCTGTCCATGAAACCACCGGCTATAGTCCAGCCCAGATGCTGTTCGGACGTGAACTTCGTCTCCCTTGTGATCTCCTGTTTGGTTGTCCACCCGATGCGCCTTCATCGCCCGAGGAGTACATCCAAGATCTCCAGGCACGATTTGAGGACGTACACAACTTTGCTCGGGAGCGGATTAACATGGCAACGGAGAAAATGAAGAAAAAGTACGATCTAAAGGCTACACAACATGAGTTCCAGGAAGGAGAGAAGGTCTGGTTGTGGAATCCTATTCGACGCAAAGACTCTCTCCCAAGTTACAGTGCAACTGGGACGGACCGTACACAGTCTTAAAAAGGGTGAATGATGTAGTGGTGCGGATCACTAAAACACCTTCATCAAAACCGAAGGTGGTGCACTATAACAGGCTAGCCAAATACCACAATTACCGGTAATATTAAAATTAAAAATGTAAATACTGATAAAATTTGCGCATGCGCACTGTAAATATTTGTATATAAATATTTGTACATATTTGTGAATTTTGTAAATATTTCCCACTTAATTTATATTTCTATGTTATCTTTATGTGCAACTTAGTTCTTGTATTTTAGATTGTGTAAATTTGTTTAGTTTCGCCTCTTGACCAAGGGTTGCACTGCCCGGGACGTGCAATCCTTGGGAGGGGGGCAGTGTTACAAAATTGTAAATAATTGTGTTTATTTTTGTATAAATTCTTTCAAAGAGGCTTAGTAAGTTGATAAAGTGCTAATTTTGTGCATTTCTAGCCGTTTTAGCGTTGAAATAGCCTTATTTTCCCTTAAAAACGCATTAAAAAGCCCCATTAAGGCAGGTAATGGATTTGGCGCCAAATTTAGCGCCTTTTTCCCACCTTGGCGATTTTTTTGGCGACCTTGGCGAGAAAATCCTTTTATGGGATATACCAAATATGGAAGCTGTAAGTTGATTGGTTGACCACTTTCTAGAGTTTTCTCGTCTTCATTGCCGGCGTTCTCCCCAGTGCCCCTGTGGTGTAGAGGGAACTCTCGAAAAATCTGGGTTCCATGGAACAGTATATAAGGAGCGCTTCTCGCCAAGGCAGTGAGTCAGTTCAGTTCAGTTTTCAGCCAGCTTCGCTAGTACTTGTATTGCTCTGAGCCTCTTTGAGAGAGACTTGCTTCAAGTGTTATTGCTATACAGTTTGTACTGTGGATTTGCTATTGACAGCTGTTGTTTAAGCTGTGGTTACTGCTTGAATTGAAGCTGATAATTGGTTTATTGACCTGTATTTTTCTGGAACTTTCTGTGAATAAATTACTGAATTTTTGTAAGTTTGGCCTTTCATTCTCGGACAACTCACGAACCCCCAAGTACGCAACAATATATTTTTTTCTTTTTTCTGCCAAGGATGACCGATATCAAATCTATTCCGCTGCAACATATTACTATCTTATATCAGATACTTTATTTAGACATTTGAAAACAAATTTCACTTCAAATTATGATAGAATATTTATCATTTTCCTTTTAATTAGTATATTAGTTGGATATTTATTGTGTAAATATCATCCTTTGAAATGAAATGTTTATGTTTTCAATGGAATATGGAAGGGTTTTTTTTTTTTTTTTTATATAGAGTTTTGAAATTTAAAATTCAAATTTTATCAATTTTAGAACAAAAACAACTTAATCTAACGCATGCACATGATAACTAATACATATCTAAACCGAAATATAGGGATTACAATCGGCAAATAATTTCCCTCGATTTTTAATAATTTTTTACGAAAAATCCATTGGGCGTTTAACATAGGAAATATTTTTCTTGTATCCACGAACGGCAAGTGACGTCATCACTTCGCTTGCGTATTTAAAGTCCTCATAATAAGAAAAAACGATTCACTTCATTTTACCAAAATACTCTTTTTTAAGACTATCGTAGATCCTGTTTTCAAATTTTCTAACTAACTATCCAATAACTACAGACACCCCATGCTAACCCAAATTCACATCTATTCGATACCTCCAACCAGCTATCTCACCCACAACATCGCCAAAATATCCAGGATCCAGCTAGGGACTTTCTCATTCTCAACCGAACATTTTACCTTGACTGGACATTATCACCTTTGACTACTCTACTTTCAATACTCATTTCAACTGGTGACTTTTACTTGCCCAACCAAACATTCTATCCCAACTGTCATTTTACACTAATTTCAAAACTAAAATCAACTGGCGGCATTTACGTACTAAACTCGACGCCAATCATAACTTACAATGTAAACAAACAATGAAGTTTGATAAAAATATTTAAAGGCTTTAATGCGTTTTTAGAAATATTTTAAAAATTTTAAAGCTTTAATATGTTTTAGAAATATTTTAAGCGTTTTTTTAATGAAACAGTCAAAGAGTCGTTCATTCGGAATTAAAAAGTTGTCCATTTGGAATTTGTATTTTCTGAATGGCAACAGTTTTGGTTTGTTTTTATTTGGTATTGCATTGTTTATAATCATGAAGTTACATAATTCTATTTATAGGTTCATGTTTATAATAGCCAGTGATCCGTTATATTTAATTTAGACATTTAAACATTACAATTGAATAGTTTTTCAAGGTTTTATAGGAAATAAATAAGAATATGTGCAATACAAAACATGTATGAAAATTATACGTATGTTTCCTAAGTTGAATTAAACAAACGAAAAAAAAGGCTGCCAAAAGTTTCTGTTTTGAAGCGGTACTAACCGGATTCGTTCATGACAGATGAGGGTCATTATATATATTAATTATTATTATTATTATTATAAAGATAGATTTTTACTAGTTTCAAAAAAAAACGGTGTGAATTTTTAGATGAATAATGAGCAAGTTTCAGTTTGAAAAATCAAGGAATGTTGGGTATAGTATAGGTTTATAGCAAATGCTGCAATATGATTTGTTGGCGATATATTGGCAATATTTTTGAATGGCCTCCATCTCCCATCTCCGTCGACAAGAGATAATTATAATTTAATTTCGGGCCCTGTACTTTAATCACGTTACTGCTTCAGCATGTATTGCATAGATTAATTATATATCTATGTATCACCCCATTCGGAGAAAATAATAATAAAATTAATAAATAAAATAAAATGTATTGTTATAAAGGAAAGAAAGGAAAGACAAACAGCAATAAATGCGCCAAGGATGGATACTGTATTTCAAAGAACTTGAAATGGAAGCTTAATCCAGTGGTGCCAGATTGGGGATTTTGTCCCCATTTTGGGGATTTTTCGGGCTCATGGGGACAATTTTGGGGACCGAATGTTTGTGGGGAATTTCGAGGGGATTTTTGAAATTTTTGGGGAGAATCTGGGAATTTTTCAACATTTCAAGTTTTCATTTAAGTTTACAGTATTACAAACTGTAGGAATTTATCCCTGTGCCAGGGACTTTTAACAGTTTTCTTTAGTATGTAGGGACTTTTCAAGATACCCCTTCTCCCCAGGACATCCTCAGAATATCCTGAGGATGACAGCACCTCTTACGTATACCCTCAACACTAACGTACTTTACGCAAATTTAAAATTATACGATAGCTAGTGTGTAGATAAAAGTTATTTCTGTATTTGGGGATTTTTTTTCAAAATGAGCGTTATTTGGGGAAAAATTTGGGCTTAAATTTGTTAAGGGTACTAGAGAGCTTCCAAGGAGAGAGACGACAAATGATGAAATTTCGCTACGGCGCATGCTCGTAGCAGACATTTTTTCTACCAAGCTGGGTTTTGGTAGAAAAATTCGAACACTTCTCAGTCGAATATCAACAGCAAAAGATTTGCAGATATCATTGTTCTTTGGTAATAATCCTTTATTTTAGTTATGGTTTCGAGCACAGTGCTTTAAAGCCATCAAAAAAACTTTTAAAGGAGGAGTTTTATCAAAAAAATTTCTAAGTCAATGAGAAGCTTACTCGCTATTGTCGCCTCTCTCCTTGTAAGCTCTCTAAAAGGGTACTGAGACGTTTGCGACAACCGAAAAGTGGGAAATTTGTGTTGTTGCTTTAATAGCCATATCTTTTTTAATTATGCGCGTATCAATATAAATTTTTTATGAGATATTAACAAAAGGTTCAAAAGATATTTGATACAAATTATTTACTTTTATGTGTTTCAGTTTTTTTATAATAGCACTGTAAACATGCATATTTTACTCTTAAGGATTCTTTTCATTTTATTCACTTTGGTACACTTTTCTAATAAACTAATGAAAATCTTACCCTGAAATCCTGTATGATGATAGAAAATACTTTTGTTTAGGTACTGAGCCTATTTTATGCTTTGTTTTTCTCTTTAAAAAAAAAAAAAAAAAAATGGCAATTTTTACTTATTAGAAATATGCATTTTTTTAACATATATATTTGCTTTTTTTTTTTAAATATCACAAGGTTTATACATAAAAAAATAGGTTCGCTATAAGCAGTTGCAGAGACACTTATTCATTTTCCTCTAATTTCAGAGGACTACTTTCAACAGATTTTTCACAAAGTGTTAGAATATACAGAAAAATGACATATTGAGAAAAATGGAAAAACATTTTAAGCCCTTCAAGTTTAAATGTTTAGATGTAATTAAAACATTCCTGCCCCATAGTCATTTTGTCCCAACATTTCTTTTTTTTTATTTATTTATTTTTTTTTTTACATGTTTTTTCAGTATCTTTTTTTTTTTTTATTATTTTTTTAATTCGGATAATACACTCAAGTTCAGTTTCTGTGCATTTTTAACAGAAACTTTAGTGAACTGATTGCCATAAAAGTTTCTTCTGCCAAATTTTTTCTGTCGAACCATGGTCAAATAAAAGAATAATAATAATAATAATTCGAAGCAATAAATTATATAAATTTGTAATCTGCAGAAACTGTACTATTTTTTAAGCCACTAATGGAAAAATTGAAAATTTGAATGTATTTCATGACCCACTCCCCTTAAATATTTTATTTATTTTTTTCTTTTTAAAGAATTTAGTTTTTAGTAGACATTGAGTTTGTGGGGGGGGGGGGGGGGGGGAGGGGTTCTGGAAAAAAACAACTGATTTAGGGTAATTTGAAAACTTGTTTGGGGAAACTCACTGTCGACCATCTGGCAACATTGGCTTAACCTGTGGTAACTGGTAACAAGTAGAGTTGGACGATATCAGAAATTAAATATCACGATATATCACCAAGATAATATCGATATTAATGATATTATCGATATTTCTCTCAAGAAAAGGAAAATAGACATTTGCTACTTTTTAAAGACAAGTGAACACCAGTTTTAATGTATACAAGCGTGGACTGTTTTCTGTATATTTTCTGGTGTATTACTTCAATAACTTTTTCATTAAAAGAAAAGTAATAATAATAATAATTAAAATAAAAAATTGAATAAAGAGTGAATCGATGTTTTATGTTTATTTTAATTTATATCATTGCTTTTAAATATACACTGAGGAAAAATATATATACCGTCTTCCTCTACACTGTAAAAAATGCTGCAGTAAAATTACGGGCAAAGCCCGGCAGCAGAGATTCCAGTCAAAGCCCGTAAAAATACATTTAGACGATGAATGATGTATCAACCTGCAAAAAAAGTAGCATTGACCGTAAAATTAAAAGTTAAAGTTTGAGTTTCTCGAATGCTTTAAAAAAGTTTCTTGCAATTATTACACATGCGTACAGGGAGAAATCCACAACACTAAAAAAAACTTATTTATTTTTATACACGCAAAAGCTAATTTATTGAGTTTCATGTGGAGCAAACCGACTTGGGTAGCCCGGGATTCGAACTCACAATCAGCTGTGTCCGAGGCTCTTTGCCAACCGCGCCGTTGGGCTCACAGGCGGGTTTTTTACAAAAACAGATAAAGTCAACATCAAATCTGACTAGTTGATAAATCTTGTCATACGCACCAAAAGACTTCTGGAAATTTTTTTAAACCGATTTATAGCACAATGTGAAGAAACAAATCTTCAATTATTTTTACAGAACTAGCTAAACAAATTTACAGCAACCTATGCTATATTTATGTTAAAAAAAGTGCTTTATTTTTACAGAAATTTTTTACAGTGATGAAATTGTTAACGTTCAAACTATGTATAAAAATTATTTTATTTTAAGACTATTTTAAAATCTAAAAGTTTGCTATTTTTGACAAAATTAAGAAGTCAGTCAGTTCTCATATTGAAAAAACAAAAGCTTCTTCTTTTTTTTTTTTTTTTTTACCCTATAAAGACTGCGATACTGAATTTTGTGAAAGAAAATCTAACTATTTTTCGAAATCATTTTTATTTGTAAACGGACTGGATTGGATTTGGGAATAAGGCCGATTGACTGCTGTAGTTCCTAGGCATGAGGGGGAGTGCTCTCAGAGGGGTCTTTCTGAGGGGTCCTAGCCCGTATTTACACAAGTTTCGGAGGAAACCGCAGAACCGCTCAGCCGCTGGTGGGCCTTTTTTATTCGTAAAGACTAGCACTAAAGTGGTAGTCTTATTTCAAGGTTCTGATTAGAGATAAATAATGGGTGAGAATTTCTCACCCTTTTTCAAAAACAAAATGAAACTTTTGAAAACAATGTGAGATCTCTGAAAATTAACCGAGACGCAGAATAAACTTTGAATAATAATAATAAATCTTTTACATAAATACAGAGAATTTGTATCTCCAATTAATACGATTTTTTTCATGGTTTTCGACTTTTTTGGTTTCAATAGTGGGTGCAAAGAAGAAATAACTAGAGCCTAATTCTTATTCATCCAAACAGGTTTTCATTATAAGGCCGATTTCAAACTGTGTTTATAAAGTGTTAGGCGTATTTGCACTTTTTAGAATAGCAGAAGAGTTTTTTTTTTTTTTTTTTTTTTTTTTTAAGATGTATTTCATTGAAGGGAGCCCACCAGCGGCCGAGCGGTTCTGCGCTCAAAGCTGGTAGACATAAGGTGCCGGGTTCGATCCCAGGTCGCGCTCCTCGGCCTAGCCGTTCGGAGTTTTCAGTGGTTTTCTTCGAAACTTGAGTAAATACGGGCTAGGACACTTTAGAAAGACACCCATGGAGGGAACTCCCCTTCTGGCCTAGGACCTATAACAGTCATTCGGCCTTATTCCCAAAATCCAAATCCTTTGAATGAAGAAAGGACTGAAGTATTTCGAGAGCAGAACCTGCTATATATGATGTAATGTACATATCTGATGGTCATATTCAGATAAAACAGCTTTGCTTTTAATAGTGAAGATCACACATAATAATCATAAGACTTGCCTTCAAATGGTTAATTACATATTTATTTTATATTGAAATAAACTTGATTTTATGATATTGTAAAAAATGCATTGTGGAAACAGCATTAAAATTTTCCGTTTTCTAAGGCTTGGCTAAAGGTTAAGAGCAATTAGAATGCTGTATGCTTTAAAAAAAAAAAAAAAACTAAAATTAAAAAATAATGCGTTTAGTGGATAAAACAATTATTAGGTTGCAGTTTGAGTTTTAGAAATCTGGCTTCAAATCAAGAAATCATTTTAGCTTTCTTTTTTAATGTTTTCGTGTTAATAGACAAAGAAAATCAATTTCATCAATATCAATTACTCAGCTTCAGTCAGATGAAATTTTTTTGAATTAAATTAAGAAAACAATAGCTTATTAAAACCAATGGATGTTTCTATGTGTCATGCGTGCATAATCAAACACATTCAATTAGTATAAGTAACAATCATAGTTTCAGTTTGAAAATGGAAGAAAATGGAATTCTCTCTTGATGTCACTGAAATGATAGCATTTGAAGAGATTTTATCATAAGAAAATGGTTTGGTGAAAGATAAGTGCAATTTGCGTAGATTAACGGCTTTTTCTCGTAAAAATTCAAAAAATTATACTTTCGAAACATCAATTTACGGGCTACGAACGTTTAGCTAGCGAAACGGTCATTTCCCGTAAAATTATACGGTTATTTCCCAAATTATGCTTCGAAAACATTAATTTACGGATTATGACCGTTTAGGTAGCAAAACGGTCATTTCCCCTAAAATTATACGGTCAAATACCGTGATTTCACAATTTTTTTTTTTTTTTTTTACCGTGTAGAATGAATGAGTGGCCATTTTCTTTACCACACCTGTGGTAACAAGCGCTAGCAATTCGCTAGACGGGATTTGAAAGCATTTGAGTATTGAGACGAACCATGACCATCTTGTTTATTATTCATCGAAGTGCGAATTAGTAAGTTTTTTTATTACTATCTATAATAAAATTTCATTTGACTAATCATTTCAAAACACCTAGCCTGGTACAATAAGAGAAGGGGAAAAAAATCTATTGAATGTTCTGTAAATTATAGAGCATTCAATAGATAATGTTGACATAAATTACACAAAAAAAATCTTTAAATAATATATTATCGATAAATGAAAATAAATCACAGAAGAGGAATCCGTAAAACTGACTTTTTATTACTGTTATTATTATTCAGGAAACGCATCTGTTTTCTTTAATACTTCCGTTTCTACTTCACTGATAAGATAAACAGACTCAGAAATGGTGATTAAAACCTGCATAATACAGAAGAGGCAAAAAAAAAAAAAAAAAAAAAAAAAAACATCGGAAACTGACATGCTCTGTTAACTTTTCTGTATGCAATTAAATTTAGTATGTTTTGGTTTCTACAAGATTTTCTTCTATGTTATTCTATACAAATTCACGCAGTACAAACTATTTCTTTAATTTGTTATTCATTAAAGTTATTTTCCATGATGAAAGCAAGATGATTTGCTTCCAAGAGAAGTATAACAAAAAGTTTCGAAATAAAATGAATTTTGTGTCTTATAGACGACATTGAGAATATGTTTTGTTTTTTGTTTTTGTTTTTTGTTTAAAAATGAAATAAGTTGATAACTTTGTTTTAAATTATCACATAATGCGTGATTCAACAATTCGTTTTAAAGGAATTGGCGAATTCTTATGAAAAGTTCTCATATTAAAAATGTATACCCCGCAGACAAGATAATTCTCATTGCATACATGAACGAAATTTGTCCTATACTGTCTTGTTGGATTATGAAAAAATCTGGAGTGACTCCACTCGACTTTCCGAACATTGAGTAATTCTTAACAGTTTTGTAGATAAAGTAAAGAAAGAGGAGTTGTTAAACAAACAAAAGAGAGAAAATCATAATAGAGTATTTTTCTCCCTATATTACACGATGTTTTATTTAACGCTACTGAACTTTGAGCCCATAGATCATAATGATAAAGAATTTTTCATTGTGTCCCTGTAAAAATCTATAAATGCTAGATTCACCAAAATGCTTATAGTTAGTGCAACAGTGATTTATAATATTCATATAAATTTTCAGCTCAATTGAATAAGATGTTTAGATGCTATCGCACTTTTAAAAATTTGGTCCCATAGGCCATAATGATAAGGAATTTTTCTTTGTGTTCCTGTAAAAAAACTGTAAGTGCTAAATTCACCAAAATCTATACAGTTGGTGCAACTGTGACCTATAACACGTGTACAAATTTTTTTGCTCAGATTAATAAAGCGTTTAGACGTTATCGCACTTTTAAAAATTTGGCCCCATAGGCCATAATGATAAAGAATTTTTCCTGGTGTCCCTGTAAAAAAAACTGTAAGTGCTAGATTCACCAAAACCAATAGGGTTCGTACTATGGTGACTTACAATATACGTACCAACTTTCAGCTTATTCGAACAAAGCGTTTAGACGCTAGCGTGTTCACTCACAGACATACACACACACATTCATGCGCACACACACACATACATACATCATCGTAAAAATAGTGAAAACGGACTCAGGGAACCTCGAAACGCATAGAAATATGAAAATCTCAAATTCGGATTTTTGACATGATTACGATACTTTCCTCACTATAGTTTTCGGAAAGTAAAAAGGGATGGCCGTGTCACCTGTTGAGCGATTGATCCCCAAATATAATCAGCACCAATTTAAGTGAAGTTTGAATGAAATATTATGTTTCATTAGAAATATCGAGCATCATATCAAATCAATAGCTCGTGTGATACAGCCTCCACAACATTTTTGAATCAGTGCAACACACACACATTATCTGAAAGTGATCAAATGATGTTCTGGACTGCTGGAAATGTGTAAATTTATTGAAAACTGGAAATCGAGATTTTTGTGAAATAAACATTTTCTTCTGTTGAATACAGAAGAAAGAAAAAAAAAAAAAAAAACATTGTTAATCAATTTCATTTTTTGTGTGTATGCAACATACAGAATTTAACAGGTTTTTTTTTTTTTTGTTGTTGTTGTTTATTTTTTTCACTAAAAAGAATTTAAATTACTTTAGTTATCCGGAACTATTTATAAAAAAAAAAAATCTAGTGTGAAACAACCTCACGACTTCCAATACCCGCTATTACACGTATTTATACGCATTTTTTTGGAGATATTATACGGATTTTTTGCAATTTTCTACTAAGAGAAACTTGATATACTCGTATAAAGACATATAAAACAGAGTTTACATAGCAAGTTAAAAAAAAAAAAAAAAACGCACTAATTTCCGAGATCTAAAACTGAACTACCTAATAAGGATGAGTGTTAATATTCTTGTAATAACCACGTAATACGCGAGAAAGGGTATCTAAAATGGATTAATGAAACAATTTTCAAGAAGATCGTTAGAGCCTTTTTTTGAGATACCAACTTTTACAAAAACTTGGTATTCTCAGTTATTGAACAGAAAACAATAATGACATACAAAAGGATATTTAAAAGGGAGTTAATATGGCAAGTTTGAAAAAAATCCGTTCAGTCGTTTTTACAGGAATGCATTTGCCACACCTAAAATTGAGCTAATTATACAGGACGCCTATCAATTTTCCTGAACTAACCAACTATATCATTCGAAAGGGCATCTAATACAAATAGAGTGTTTATGAAGCAATTTTGAAGGAACTCGTTCGAGCCGTTTTTGAGTTACGGACTTACGGTCCCTTTTCCGGTTTTCGATGCCCCACTTGCGGTTTTCTAATTTTCACCTAAATTTTGAAACTTCATCTGTACGCCAGACCTGTATCAATTGTGAAGTTTCGTAGTTCTATCTTTATTAGTTTCGGAGATATGACAGCCAGAAGATTCCACACATACATACACACTCATATACACACACACAGACCAATTGCCAAAAACTACAGTTTTGGACTCTGGGGGGCCTTAAAACGTGTAAATCAGGTGAAAACTTGGGAGCGAATTTTTGGACGAATACAATACTTCCATTAGCTACGGTAGTAGGGTAATGGAAGTAATAAATTACAAGATCTAATAGATTATTTTTTAATTCTATTCAATACAGGCATAAAGACTTTGGAAACAAATATTTTGCGGCCAGTTCAACACTTTATTCCATATTTCTAGTAAAAATTCACGTAATATTAGTACAGATGATTTATTAAACTTACTTTTTTATCAACTATTTACATCGAATGTTGAAAGAATCTGAATATTATGATTCACAGATTACACCTTAAAATAATGCATTTTTTTTTTCCTTCTAAGATTCTTTTTTCATTTGTTAAAAGAGAAAACCTTTTGCATTATGTTTTTGCACAGTTCATTTTGAAGTTATCGAAGAGTTCTTTGATAAATACTCATATTGAGGAAGGGGGGGGGGGAGCAATTCTTCTACGTGTACAAAAAAAAAAAAAAAAAAATCGTAAAATTATGCTAATCTTACGTAAGCGGTCCAGACATCCTCTTTTTAAAAGGACAGTCTTCTTTTTCAACGCTCTGCCATCTTAAACAGAAAAAAATATTAAAGGACTAAAAAGTCCTCTTTTTTATGTTTTTCGTCCTCTGTCCTCTTTTCCAAAGGAAAAGGATTTAGTCATTAATTTCAAAAAATTCACAAAACTGGGAAGCTCAGTCGGCTGTTGGCTGTGTCGAACGGTGAACACTAACTTTTTTCTGCGTAAGTTAGCAAAAGAACGACTTTCTAATAAACTTGCCAAAGAATATTATGGTTTATGTCAATTTAGATTCTTTGAATCACAAAGAGATAAAAGTATTCCCTATATTTGTATGGTTCTTTGATCCAGATCACGGAATCACTATTGAATTCTCATGAAATCATTAAGAAGGTGGTGCTCCGGTTGGCACGCGGTGGGTTGACGTGTGTTCTCACTTTTGCATGAATAACATTCTTCATAAAAATAAGCCTACCAGTGATCGAAAGGTTCTGTCCTCGAACCTGGTATACGTGAGGCGCTGGGTTCGATACCCGGTCGCGCTCGTTGGTTTAACCTTCAGGAGTTTTCTGTCTTTTCTCCGAAACTAGCGTAAATATGCGCTAGGACTTCTTAGAAAGACCCCATGGAGGACTCTTTTACTATGGCGTAGAGCCCTAGTGCATACAATTGGCCTTAATGATAACACTGCCACCACATCACAAAAATATGCAAAAGTTAGTTGCATTCATTTTAGGTCCTCCTAGCAAAAACGCCCTCACAAAGCCACAGAGCGACTGTTCAATTAACAAAATATAGATATGTTAAAAAAATCCCTTTTATATACCTACTTTAAGAACTTATTAACTACCAAGACTAATTTAAGTTATACTTGTGAGAACTTTTATAAATTGTTGATAAAGAATGACTTCGTTAAAACAAATCGTTTCATCTACCGAATATAAATTTTATTTTTCCATTTGCCAATTTTTTTTTTCTTTTACGATTATAGTTTTAATAAAGAAAAAGTTTCTACTAACATTTTATGTAACTGCATGAAAATACCAAAAAAAAAAAAAAAAATTTTGAGTATGACAAAAATTAAAAAAAAAAAAAAAAAAAAAAAAAAAATGCATATTGTCCAGTGGCACCTATAAAAATTAGGGATTTTTCCTCTCGTATCCGTATATTATTAATTTAAATTAAGGTGTACTGATTCAAATTCATCATTTGAGATAAAAATGTTTCCACCGCTTGTGTAAAGTAGCTTTTGAATCGGATTTTATAATCATTTTCATTCAATTTTGTGTCCTCTAAAATGACCTCTTTTTAAAAATTTAATGTCTTTTATTTTCTTATAAAGTAAAAGACAATGTGTAATTTCTCCTCTTTTCCAATAAAAAATTCTGGTCACCTTATACGTAAAAAATAGAGTAAGTCATATTTTGTGGCGAGTAACTTTTTTTTTTCAGCGAGTGTAATCTAAGTTGAAATTTCGCGCCCTGGTAATTATTCTTTTTAATTTCATAATGTTACGTAAAAAATTATCGTCATTGTGAACATTTATAGAGAATGAAAAAATAAATTGGTTCATGTCATTTGTTGAATGGTTTTCATCAAAAGTTAATACATACTAGTTACAACTACAGGTAAATTTGTATAAAATTCTGTGAATTAGTTTTACAGCTAGAGTTGTCATATACTTTTTTACCCCACACAGACATACAGACTTTTCTAAGTAGTATATGTAAACATCACAGAATTTTCTTCTACATATCATTGTATATAACAGCGTCATTTGCACCCAAATTAAACCAGCATTCGTTTTCATAATAGTTATCTCAAATATGAATTTTGGTACATTTATATGCCAAAGAAGTTAAGATTTAGCCTTCCTATTAAAGGAGTAAATTGCAACACTGCAGCGCCACATGTGGACTGATATGTAACCAAATTTAATCAGCATATTGTTTCATATTGGCCTTCTCATACACCAAGTTTTGTGCAACCACATACAACAGAATCTGAGGTATATCTTTCTTGTATACGAGTGAAAATTGCATTAAAGAAGGGCAACTCATAAGCTGATATCCACCCAACTTAAACCAACATAACATTTTATAATGGCCCTCTGCCATGCCCCATTTTACTCCCATAGCCTTCCCTTAAATTGGAGAAATCTCAGTACCATAGAAGCGCCACGTTGATAGATACTAATAAGTGTCAAGGTACAATTACCTATAAATTTATATGGAATTTTGTAGTGCACTTCCACAGATATAATTTAATAACATTTTTGTCATACACGGAGACACATAGACAGACTGGCATTTTCTAAAAATGTTTAAATCATCTGAACCTCTCAAAACATGTAAATCCATCGAAAACCGAAAATCAAAATGAACCCAATGTTTTCTTCCATCGAACATAATTAATTTGAAAGTTCTACCATTTGTAACAGGGTCCAAGGAGGTTGAAAAATGCTAATGACTTCGGTATATCTGTTTTCCTGTCCGTGTGTTTGTCCGCGCTCTAACTCCCGTTAATATTCATGGAATTTCTTGAAACTAATATATGTTATTCAAGTTCACTATTGGATGTTCCCTATTGAAAATGGAGTGAATACCTCTACTGGTTTGTGTACAGGGACTTCCGAAAATATTCCAGACATTGTGTTCTATGAGAGTTATTTATACAAACTGTATTTTAATAGAGTTCTAACAACCACGTGACTTTCTTCTTAGCAACCGTACTTTGCTGAAGGACAACGCTAATTTTTCCATGCCTTTGGAAGCGTAGTAGTCGAATTTTTTTATGCTTTTGCAAATACATTTTCAACACTGTGTTACAATAAATTTGTAACTCTATTCAGCATTGATAAAATGGATCAGTGATGTCAACTGTCCCTCAGCAAACATGCTCGTGACGTCATCTGTTAGAAATCTATACCTTTCAGAAATCTTAATGTAGTTGATATATGTTATTTATATGCACAAGAGAATGCTTTCTCAGTATGATTTGCATTAGATTTACTGGGCCGCGTAAAAATATTCAGTTACATTTAGGGCTTTTGTTGAAAATTTGCCTGGTATTACATTTTTTTTTTTTTTTTTTTTTTTTTTTTTAATTAAGCATTTTTAACACTTTCTAACAATTTTAAAATTTGTCCCTCTACCCGCCCCCAGCGCGCGTCCGTAAATATCCGTAAAAACTCTTTAAAATATTATTTTCTTCCTTAAACTAAGTCTCATCTCCGCTCTTAAATTTCGATCATAACTGCTTCTTTCTAAAAGCATTTGTTCCCCCCTGGTTCCCCCTAATTCAAGAGCGCAACGTGCAACTCAACTCTGTCAGTTCAGTTTCGAGTTATGCTTTCGCGGTTGCAGACGTTCTTTTGTTTTTGTGAAACATGTGTTGGAATCGGGCTATGCAAGTGTGTTAGCGTAGAATCTCCTTCTGCAATTCTTTTTCTTTTGTGTGTGCGTGTATTTCTTGCATTAGTAATTTTCGTGATTGTCTGCAGCATATGGTTTATTTGATACAACACCAACGATAGAGGTATGTAGTTTTATCGAAGTTTCAAAATCAATGCTTTAAAAAATGTATGTTTTAGATATGATTCATTTTATTTTTTCTTATAATAGGGTTTACTTTATTTATAATAATAATAACAATAGGAAATCTAATATATTTTTAATTTTACTACATACATTTTTTCATATTCACACTCCTAAGCCATTATGACAGTAAGATTTTATGGTATCTGTAAGTTTTTCAGAAGTAATGTACGTGTGTGTCTGTTGGTGGGTCTTAAGATTCTACATATAAGTTTTACTAATTAAATTAAACTATTGTTTCTGGAACGATTTTTCAATAGTTTTCGTACACATGCAGAGGTTAATCCAGAACAAATTTGGTACCCCATTGAGGCACTTTCACAAAGTCAAATTTTGGCAATGAGGTACCTTCACAAAGTCAAATTTTGGCAATGAGGTACCTTCACATTTCACAAAGTCAATTTTCAGCAGAGACACCTTCACAAAATCAACTTTCAGCAAAGCAGCACCTTCACAAACTCAATTCAACTTATAAAAATACCCTCAGTTTGAATATTTACTGAAGAAAATGGTAAATATCTAAGTAAACACCTTCTTATCTTACACATAAGAAATAACTGGCCAACTTTACAACTGTTCCATTTTATTTTTTAAAATGTATTTTAAAATTTAAAAAAAAACTTTTTCTTTGTGCGTTTTGGTTAATTGTTCTGAATTTTCACAAACTTACTCGATTTTTTCACAAATTATTTTATAAATTCACAAATGGGGTACGATTTTTAAAAAGCTGGATTAAACCCTGACATGTGAAATTTAAATAACTGCATATTGTCTGTTTTACGCTTCAAAAAAAAAAAGAAAAGAAAAGAAAAATTCTGTGAAATATATTTATCGTCCGTTTTTGTATATTTGATATTAGCATACGTAATAGTAATGATGAAAACAATTATTTCCTTTAGTATAATATACCATAACTAGCAAACCCGTGCGAAATATTCGCACTTTATTTCTTTTCTTATTTACCTTTAAAATTTGAAACACATAAATGCTATTTTACCACCTAATTAAAATTTTAATTTACCAGAAGCCAAATTATTATTAAAACCAAATTAATATTGTACAATAGTGAAACCAAAATCATTCAAAGAAAGGTTTTCAAATGAAATTCATGGTTCACGACCCAATTTTCATACTTCCACAGGCAGTACAGTTTTAATATAGGACTCCCACAACACCTTTTAAATTTTTGTCGTCATGTTGGCGATGACTTTTAATTAATTTTGGTATATATATATATATATATATATATATATATATATTTGCTTAAAAATAAATAAATAAAATAAACTAATTCCTATTTTGAATTTCAACAAAAAATTTTAAGTACTTCATTTTAAAGCTGCAAAATTGCGCTTTTTCTGTTGTATTAAAAATAAATAAAATGATAAAAAAAAAAAAAAAATCCAATTAAAAATAATGTTAATTTTAAGAGCATTTTCAGGCTACTTTAATTATTTATTTGGTAATTCCTTTAGTTTGATTTTGGTACCTTTGGGGATTGATAACGGTAATTGTTTAAACTAATAATAATCTTAAAATTAAACAAAAGTTTTAACATTTATTATTATTATTATTATTATATACATCCGTTTTAAAAATAAAATAAACAACTGTTAAAAATACATTTTTTCGTAAAATAATCTCATCAGACAAATGTTGTAATTTTTTCTTGTAAGTCCATTGAGCTAAGTCCGCGTGCTTAAATATTGTCCGCGTATAAATATTATTTTTTTATCCTCGCGTATCGCATTGTTTCGACCAAAAATAATTGAAACTGGTCCACGTTAGAGAAATATTATATAGATTCTTGTGAATAGTTAATTTTTACATATATACATAAGTAATAATCTGGTGTGTCACTCACACGACTTTCTCTTACCCTGAAATTTAATACTATAAATACAGGTTGCAGAGAAAAGGTAAGATAACGAGTACTGTTATGTAAACCTGCGTTAAACAATTCGTATTAGGCTTCTGAAGAGTTTTATATGATAATTAGTTCTGTGTGAGGGGGGCGGTAGCCCCCCTCAACCCCCCGTTTAATTAATGTACCTACATTTATATAGAATTTAATTCGGTTATTAGAAAATAATTCTGTTTTTAAAAAATAATTTATCAAAATTATTATTTAAAAAAAAATATCTTTTATGATAATGCAGACGATTTCCATATTAGAGAAGTAGTATAACACCAAATATCCAAAAAAAAAAAAAAAAAAAAAAAGTCCATTTTATTCTCTATATTCAAAAAAAAAAAAAAACGATTTTTTTTCTAAGTTTTTTTTTTTTTTTTCGTTAAAAGTAAAAAAAAATCGATAACTTCGTTTTAAATTATCGCAGATCGATGGTTCAACCATTATTCGTTTTAAAGATATTGGCGAGCTCTTTTGAAAGATACCCATCGTGAAAATTTACTCCCCTCGAGGGGGGACTTCGGGGGGGAGGCGAGGCTCCTACATACACAATTTTTTTCCCTTGTTAACTACCTCTATGACAAAAAATATATTCGTTTCATTCGGTTTAGTGCAGTCTATAAACGTTAAACTCTACTCACCTGCAATTTCCCCCATAGACGTAATGTATTAAAATTCTCTTGATTGTCCCTGTACACGAACCATTTGCTTGATCTTAACGAAAAGCTTACTGTAGCATCCCTATATGATACACATTTAGAATACCAAGTTTGAACTTTCTGCCATAATTTGTTTTTGAGATATGCTGATAACAGACAGACACACAGACTTACACACAGACCATTTGCTAAAAACATGATTGTCGTATTCAGGGAACCTCAAAACGTGTAAATATAACAAAATCTCGCGTTCGAAAATTTGACCCAAAAACAGTACTTTCTCTACCTTATGGGTAAGAGAAATTAAAAATATGTTGTGATTTTAGGAAAGTTGAATTTATGTTTCAGATTACTTTTATTTATAATTTTGCTGTCACTCTTCGTTCATTTTTTGAATTGTTCTTCTAAAAAAATTTTCTATAATTCTATTTTAATAATGCTTTATTTTTCTATAGAAATCCAGGCAACACAAGTTATTTATTAAAATAATTATTTACTAAAAATATATTCCATGGTGAATGTAAACATTTCTCATCAAAAAATATAACACGAAATGGTGAAACAGAGTCAATGGACATTATGCACGAGTGGCAGCGGCTGCAGGTATTTACTGATTTAAGGGATTGTTATTGGCTGATACAGAAATCATAATATGTTTTATGATTTATAAATTATTCATACTAAAAATCTTTGTTGCATATGTATTATTATTTGTCTTTCTCTTTTTGCAATCGCGCAACCTAATAATACTTAAAACGTTAAAAATTAATTTATATATATTTCATTGAAGTATATCTCATAATACATATATATATATAGAGAGAGAGAGAAATTTGTTATAATTAAAGTTCCCCTATGACTCCAAACGAAGAAAATTTTCACTAGTATGTCGTACATTGCCAACACAAAATTTTTCCCCCGCTAAAAGTACACATGAAAATCCGCTAAAAATTCAGTTGCCCCTCCCTAGTGTAGCACCAGTGCAGTGTAAAATCCAATCCGTTAAACCTTTTTTTTTTTTTTCCGTATATCGTGTCAAAAATCCACTAAATTTAGCGGAATTGGCAACACTCACAAATGATCTGCAAAAATCGTTTTTTACATATTGGCACAACGCCACCTATTGACGAAAACTATAACTTTTTTTTTTTCATCAATAGGTGGCGCTGCGATCTGCAAAATTGAAAAAAGTAAATTACAATTTTTGCCAATAGGTCGCGCTGCGCCAATATCTAAGACAATTTTTTTTTTTTTTTTTTTTTTTTTTTTTTGTAAAACAAATTAAATTTTGTGTTTCATCTGGTTTAACTGAAATTGATAGAATAAATCTGTAAATAATCTTTTTGTAAAAAAAATAGAACCGACTCCAAAAAGCAACTACTATTCATAAAAAGAAAAAAAAAATTGTATGAAATGAAACTAAATTGCGCCTAAAAGTGTAAAATAATTTCCTTCGCCAAACAACCTCTAACACTACAATTAATCATAACTTCTGAAGTCGGCGCAAAATTAAATAAAATTTAATTAGTTTTTAAATGTTTGTTTTTAGATCGGTAGCAACAAATGCTGTCGGCTCGAATGATCCATTTTCATGTTTCTTTTATTATTTTATCACTGTATACAATTGATCCATTGGTAGCATCTACACAGAACAGTGCACATTCTTCACAATGCGGTAATTATGTTTCTTCGAAGTTAAAGTTTCCTTTGCAAATTTGGTATAACTTTGATAACTATCATCCTTGGTGGCTTTTGGATTTGGCGTGCAAAAATATACACGCAAGATGTATATTTTCCTTGTTTCATATTCTTGATTACTCTCTTAATATACCTTATGAAATTAATCATGATATCCCAAAGAAATTAAATATGTTTGCCAGATAATTTTGCGATTTTTCTTTCACCAAGGACGTCAGATACCAGCATCTTCGCCAACTTTTGCTGCTTACGAAATCTTATTATTATTTTTTTTTTAATCAAAATAGTTTTCGGCTGCGTTTTGCAGGTGACAATGTGAGTTGTGCATTTTGAATAGGATTTGTTTTTTGTATTGAATAAAGGTGTCAAATTTTATTTAATTTTGCGCCGACTTCAAAAGTTATGATTAATTGTAGTGTTAGAGGTTGTTTGGCGAAGGAAATTATTTTACACTTTTAGGCGCAATTTAGTTTCATTTCATACATTCTTTTTTTCTTTTTATGAATAGTAGTTGCTTTTTGGAGTCGGTTCTATTTTTTTTACAAAAAGATTTTATTTTTCTCTTTTCAGTGAAAACTTATTCATATAGCAGAACATCAAAAGATGTTCGACGGCAGTTTCTTTAATCACAACTTCTAAGAAAAGTGACATAACTCAAAAAATAGTTTATGTCACTGAAAAATACATGAAATGCACCCAATGTGAACAAAAAAGTTACATCTCCATCCAGAAAGTTATCCACTCGAGAGACAGTTGTGCCAGTTTCATTCTAGTCAAGTTATTTTTAAGTTGATTTTTCTCAAATGCTGCATTTTTAAGTTGTGTCACTTTTCTTGCCTTTATCGGATATGATAAAAAAACTATCTGATGAATGAACATACGTTAAATTAAAATGTCTTTAGAAATGTAAAGAACGGATACGCTGTATTCGTAACCAAAAATTATGTTAGGCATATATATTGAACTTCACAGTGAATACGTGTCCCTCGCTGCCCTGAAAATTGCGCAGACTAAAGTTCAAACAAAGAGCAAAATATGTATTGCAGCTGACGGACAGAAGTTTCAACATCAATACTTACATACTGCTTTTACTAGTGTAGCTGCATGCGCTCAGCAGTTAAAGCGAGAACAGACTTTTGTGAGTATCCTGTAATTTGTTTATATCTTAATGAAATCATAATGAAGCCTATTTCAGGCCAAGAACATTACGACAACAAAAAATATAGTAAAATTAAATCATCTCTTACGAAGTTATAAGCTAACAAATTTAAACAACAACAACAACAACAACAATGAGAAATATGGTTTGTATTGAGAACCTCTTCCTTTATGAAGCTGGTTTAAAACGTCTATGCTTTAATCGATGTGACCGCTTACAATAACCATACTTTGAATTTTACATAGCATAAATGTCACCCTCTACGCTACAACATATGCAATGTCGTTCAAGTGTGCACAAAATAGGAGATTGTGAACAAACAAATGCACGTTTTAAGCGTTCTGTTTTTAGCATTAACGTCTAAACTATCTTTTCGTACTAAATCGATGATGCTCTGCAATTTTATAATTCACTTTTTTCCCCTGTCTTGAACTGTTTCCGAGATAGGAACACTAACTCCACTGTTTCCTACCTGGTGGCACTGTAGGCAGTTGAATCGCGCAGCACATATCCACTTTACTATACCTACATACCATTTTTATGACTATAGCTGCAGCTGTTCAGCAGTTAAAACAGTCGGGACTGACTTTTTTGGCACCCTGTATTTTCTTTTGATCGTAAAGATATTGCAATGGGACCTATTTCAGACCAAGACCTTTACAATAAAACAAAAAGTACCAAAATCGGAGCATCCGTTCAGAAGTTATGAGCTAACAAACATAAAAAAAAAACATACGGTTTGAATTGAGAACCTTCCTTCTTTTTTGAAGTCGGTTAATAATTAGAGCATCTCTTACGAAGTTATAAGCTTACAAACACCAACAACAACACATAGCTCGAATTAAGAACACCCTCTTTTCTGAAGGTGGTAAAAACAACTTTGCGCTAATCGATGTGACCGCTTCCAGTAACAATACTTTGAACCACAGAGTATACGTGCCATCCGCTACGATGCAAAGTGTGCAACGTAGTTCAAGTGTGCACAGTGTAAGAAATTGCGAACAAACAACTGCACGTTTTAAGCGTTCTATTTTTAGCAATAATGTCTCAAAACTGTCTTTTCGTAGTAAATCGATGATGCTCTGCAACTTCGTAATTAACTTTTCTCCCATCTTAAACCGTTTTTGAGATAGGAGCGCTGATTCCACTGTTTTTCACCAGATGGCGTTTTATTTTCTTTAGATTGTAAAGATATTACAATGGGACCTACTTCAGACCCATTGCTTTACACCAAAATAAAAAGTATCAAGTAACCGTATTTTGAACTATATAACCTATGTCTCACCAGCTACGCTACAACGTGTGTAATGTAGCTCAAGTGTGCATAGTGTAAGAAATTGCGAACAAACAAATGCACGTTTTTAGCATTGTATTTTTAGCATCAATGTCTAAACTATCTTTTCGTACTAAATCGATGATGCCCTGCAATTTTATAATTCACTTTTCCCCCCTGTCTTGAACCGTTTCCGAGATAGGAATGCTAGCATGCATGTCTAAACTATCTTTTTGTACTAAATCGATGATACTTTTCAACTTTGTAATTCACTTTTTACTCTAGAACCGTTTTTGAGATAGTAACACTAACTCCGCTATTTTCCACCAGGTGGCGCTGCAAGCGGTTTAACCTTGTACTGCATGGCCACTTTGCTATACTTACATACCATTTTTATCACGATAGCTGCAGCCGTTTAGCAGTTAAAAGAGTTGGGACTGATTTTTTTAGGCACCCTGTATTTTCTTTAGATTGTAAAGATATTACAATGGGACCTATTTCAGACCAAGACCTTTTCAACAAAACAAAAAGTGTCAAAATCGAAGCAACCGTTCAGAAGTTATGAGCTAACAAACATAAAAAAAAACATACGGTTTGAATTGAGAACCTTCCTTCATTTTTGAAGTCGGTTAAAAATGAACATCTGTGAAGTAAATTTTCGTTCATTTATTTATTTATTTTTACAAAAAATTAGGAAAATTGCCGCGACACCTATTGACGACAATTTTAACCCCCTTTTTTTTCTGATTTTGCAGAGCGCAGACACTTATTGACGTAAATAATTGAATGATACTAAGATCTAAGAAAATCGAAAGAAAAAAAAAATTCCGGTGAGAAGCAGCCATACGACTTCGATTGCCCATTATTTCACGCATTATATGCAATTTTTAAATATGTGATCAGAAGACATAAAACAAAACTGACCTAACGAAGTAGACACATAACAAATTCCCTATAAGAGAAAGCTGATATATATATATATATATATAGAGAGAGAGAGAGAGAGACATGTAAAACAGAGTTTACGTAGTGAGTTAAAAAAAAAAAAAAATGTTTGGGTTATTCTTTGAAGCACCAATTTCTGAGAAATGTTACCCCCCCCCCCAAAAAAAAAAAAAAAAAAAACGCATCAATGGACACCCCTGCCGCGCTTTGCATGGATCTGAAAACGCCCATAACTCGGTTTCGCAGCGATCACTACCACGCATGTTTTAAAAAAAAAATCACTGGACACCCCTACCTCACTGTGCATGAATCTGAAAACGCACGTAACTCGGTTCCTCGGCAATCACTACCACGCATGTTAAAACCAAAAAAAAACATCTCTGGACACCCCTATCTCGCTGTGCATGAATCTGAAAACGCAGGTAACTCGTTTTCGCAGCAATCGGTATCACGCACGTATATACGCTTCGCGCACATAAAAAAAAAATATATATCACTGAACACTTCTACCACGCTGTATATAAATCTGAGAACGCATGTAACTCGTACAATTCTTGTATTTTTACTTTATTCGCGCAAATGGAATTGTTTCAAATTACTTAAAACTAGTAAATTTATCGCCAAAATTCACCTTGGCTACATTTCCGGTCAATAGACTTTAGGGAGTGGGCCAAGTATAAAATAATTCTTTTAAGACAAATTCCTTGAACACTTTAATCCCTCTTTATGCCTTACAAAGAGGGATTTTGACTATGGCCGGAATTGTGGCACGCCGGAATCGGCACGCCACCAGTTTTAATACAGGCTAGCCAATACGTTATTACTTTTAAATTGATTTTTCGCAAATGCTGCATTTCTGCGTTACGTTATTTATTTATTTATTATTACTTTTTTTTTTTTTTTTTTGAGTTGGAACGGCAGGATATATTGTTATTTAAGAAATTTTATGTGTTTATTAAGAAGCCGAGCAGTTAATAATTTTCTTTGACTGTGAATTCAGCATTACACCATTACTTATATATAGTAATATTTCCTAGTATTTTTCTACATTTATATAAACCACTGTTTCTGAATAGTAGTTTTTTATATTTTTTTCATAATTAAAAGAATAAAATATTACTAAATATAATGTAAATGGTATTACTGAAAAAGTTCGCAAAAAATTAGATGATTGACATCTTTTGAATATAAGAGTAAATTAGCCAGCCGAATATTCGGTATTCGGCCGAATAGTTACTATTCGGTTTGAAGGCTATTCGGTATTTGGCCGAATAGTTAGTATTCGGTTGGCCGAATATTCGGTATTAGGCCAAAACTGCTATTCGGTACATGCCTACCATAGACCTGTGATAATTTGGAATAAAGTTATTGATTTTTTTTTCATTTCTCTGTATATAATAATAATAATAATACAGCAACTGTTCATTTTTCTTTTCTTTTTTCGCCTGCGATCGCATCTCCTGGTGAACAAGAGGTCCTCAGCGTCGATGATACCCATGTTTTCTGAATAATTCAAGGAACGTGTTTATCTTTGTTAAAAATTTCTAACGCCTTAATTAACAAAGTTATCAATTAAAAACCATGCATTGATAAATATACTCTGTTTGCCAACTTGCAAATAGTTTCTTTTGTTTCGTTGTTTCTTCTGTCTCTGACGCTATAGTCTCGAAAAAAAAAAAAAAATAGGGAATGTTCCTATTGATAAATTATTGGTGGTGCTATTGGTAACAAAGAAACTTATCGTCTGCAAATACATAAAGCTTTATCTTAAACATTCTCAATTAATAAAATTAATTTAAATTTATAATTTAGCGTTTGCAGGTATCTTTTTTTATATTATTAGAAAATTGAATGTTCAAAATGAAAACAAAAACAAAGAAAGAAAAACAAAATGAGAAAGAAAAGAAAAGAAAAAAACTGAAAAATTGGCATGCTCGAGGGAATAAAAAAATTATTGGAATAGTGAAAACCTAATCTAGATCAAATGAAAATTAATTTATATTTTATTTTAACATCAGACGGGAAAAGATTTAGTAATTTCATCATGATTACTTAAAAAAATATTTCTGTAGCGTTTTGATTTAAGCTTAGAAACTTTTAAAATGAAATTTAAGAAAGGGCAACTTATAACAGTTCATAAAGAGATTTATTTTTTTCAACTAAAAAACGGTTGTTTAAATGGGAGCATTTTTAGAATGACCATTTCAGTGACTTTTAAAATTTAGAGCTGAATTAGTCCGTGGACACATCATTTTCGCGACCACTATAGCTATTTTAACTCTAGCCATACGTTAAATATATAAATAAATTATAAAATGGGGTAAAAATAATAGTGAATATATTACAAATTTCGCTCTATTCTAAAAAAAGAAATGTTACTGCTTTCGTTATTTATTTTGCGTGTTTAGAATATGCTTCCGCCCAAAAGGGTGGCAAATTGTTATTAAGGTGTCGAACGCTAAGAAAATTTTTGACATTATTTCACTTAAAAAAGGGGGGCGGGGGGCATAGTATGAAATATTGTACGTCTTAATGCGATATTAAATATGGGAGTATTGTTTTACTTTTGATTTGTGCTATGCACTAATAATATTCCTGTTCAGTGAAAGGCAAAGCAGCGAATAGGTGAATAAAGCCTCGCAGTGGTTAGTGAGCGAACTGAAGAGCAGGGGGGAGGGGGGTCGTGTGGCGTTCGTCAGGGTTGCCACGCTACCTGGAGAACCTGGAATAGTCAGGGAATTTGAAAATTGACCATGAAAGTCAGGGAATTTGAATGTTTTAGCCAGAATCTAGAAAAGTCAGGGAATTTCATACAATGAATGCCAAAAAAACCGAATTTTTCCTCCAACGTAGAGTCATTTTTCTTGTTTTTTTTCTTAGGTTCCGCCATTTTTTAAAAACAAGACCTCTTAGAAAGATCCCCGCATAGAGGGCAATCTGTCCTTAGGTCAAAGTAATATGTAACTTTTGTGTTTTCAAGTCGTACCATAATTATTTTGCCCTCAATATAACCAATGCACAATATATGGCTAGACTGGAATTTTCTTAGAACACGTCTGGAAAACCTGGAAAAGTCAGGGAATTTCATTCTGCTATTTGAGTGGCAACCCTGGTTCGTGTGGTCAGCGAAGCGAAGGGAAGGCGGAGTCCTATCGTAACTTATATTAAAGATTTTTTTTTTTTTTTTTTTTACCAATTTATGCATTCATGTTTGAAAAAAAAAAAAATCATTTTTAGTTTCTGTAAGTATAGCAAAGTTTGGTATTCATGATAACTTTCAATATAAATTTTTTGACGTTTTTACAAATTTTAAGGCATGGGGAATCATAAAATCACAAAAAAGATATGGTATCCATAATTAACTTAGTCAGCTTATTGTTAGTTTGTGTAGACTATAGTATCTTATGAACAGGGTTGGCAAGTTTCTTCCAAGGCGGAAAAAACCGGCCGGAAGAAATAGGTTTCTTCCAAGTGGAAGAAAGGGAAGAAACTGTTTTTCTTGAAAATTTATCCTATAAATTGCAGATTTGTAAGATACAATGGATGCATTGATCTTAAAAACAACTTTAAGTAACTTTAAATATACCTGTACAAATTTAATAACATATTTAGTTGATAATTATGAGTTTTTTTTATCAAAATGAGCTAATGAGCCTCGGTATCTGATGATCACGTTCCAAAATACTCAAAATCCAGTAAAAAAAAATCAATTTCAATTTAAACAGTATAAAGTTTTATAATTTAGACAATTTTATTTCTTTAACTGGTAATAAATAATAATTTGGATCACTTGCTTATACTTTCTGATAAAACAGCTCTTAATGTAATCCAGTTAATTAAAAGAACCAGTATGCAATAATTACTATTTACTGTATTACAAAATGTCATCAAAAACTTTATTTTCCTTATAGTCACATACAGTACAGTACAGTCAACTCCCTCTAATCTGCAGATTTACAATCTGCAAATCCTTCAAATCCGTAATTGATTTTTTAAACTAAAAGAAATATACATCTCATATTTTTTAAAAAAAATTCACATTTCTCACATTTTTACTTTTTATTACAATGTTTTTATTAACTTCAATTCTTGTTTGTTTGTTTGTCCGGTACAAATCTTGCAATTTATTTTTAACTAATTTCCCTACTAGCTAGACATTTGAAACTTTCACAGTAACTCAGAACCCGGTGACAATACAATACTTCCAAGTCAGATTTTAAAATTTTCGAATAGATTTCTTTTAATTAATTAAAATATGAAAATAATAAGCTCTTAATAGCAATAAAATAGCCATTAAAAAATTAGCTATAATTTAATTGTTGCCGGAAAAAAAATTACGAGTTCATTTTCTTTTGACATAAAAATAAATACATTTAATTCAACGTGAATGTGAAAAAATTATAAAAAGTTAAATTATGCATTTCACAAAAATTGACGTCATTATCAATTTTTAAATTTTATACACATTGATAAGTGCTAATGTACGATGCTAATATACATTTGTTCTAAAAGGAGTAACATTTTATTTTTAAAACCAACTTTTTTTTCACTATTATTATTTCACTGAACTGATTCCGCATGCTTAAATATTATTTTTTAGCCGCACACATTTTATTAATGACTCATCATAAAATTTAAAAACATGGTATATAAAAAGTTTTTTTTTTTTAATCTTAAAATTATTTTTTATCAAACTTTTAGCATAATCCTTACTTTGAAACACAAATGGAGAAGGGGGGGGGAGTAACATTCTTATATTTATTATCCTGCAATTCATACAGACTAGCGCTGAAAATAAACCACTATTACATGAATGTTTAACAAAATTAATCAGCGATGAACATTATTTCCAGACTTTCAAAAATATTTTGTTTCGTATTTTTTAAATATGTTTGTTTAATTTTTATAGGTACCTATTATTTGAATATGCTTAAATTATTTACCATCATATATGAATGTGATAGATTAGTTTTTATTAATATTGAAGAAATATTTATTCTAAAATTTATTAAAAATCCTCGGTTTAAATAGCTTATCGATAGGACAATTAGATTTTTTAAAATTAACTAAAGTATGAAAAAAAAGGTGGCAACAAATCACAAGAGTTTTATTAATTTCCTTCTATATAGACGTATTTCGGTTACCATAACGCCTGGCGAAAGAATAAATAGATTTTACTTCCTGCTTTACTGATTTTGTACTGGAAATAAAAATTGCAAATTTCAAAATGCTTCAATTTTCTTGAAATTTATTTCAAACTTGCTACACACTTTTAACATCACAAGACGAAGTTGCAGTTTAAATTTCACCGGGTTTCCAGAATAAATAAAAAATGTACAATTTAATTGCAAATTAAATTTTATTCCAATACGCGTATTTCAAATTCTAACTATGATTAAATTATTTTTAATACATCGTTCGAAAGATATTTTAAAGTACTTTTATATTATCGAAAGTGGGATTCAAGATTTCGCTTCATTTACACGTTTTGAGGTCTCCTGAATCGGTTTTCTTTTGTATCTCAGCTACTAATTAAAAAAAATTCATAAGTAATACATCATTAGATAGCTTTGTTGATTTGGAATCGAATAGTAGATTACAGAAATTTGTACCGCCAGATGGCGCTGTAATATTTTCAAATTTCAATATTTCAATTTCTAATTATGATTAAATTATTTTTAATACATCATTCGAAAGATATTTTAAAGTTTTTTTTATATTATCGAAAGTTTTCACCAGATTTACACGTTTTGAGGTTTTCTGATTAGGTTTTTTTTTTGCATCTCAGCTAATTCAGTTAGACCGTTCAAAATTGGTATATGTAGGTTAATTGGGAAGGGCTGAAATGGTGGGGAAGATATAGGCGTGCACCGCGCGCACGGGACAGCGCTGCCGAAGGCAGTGGGGACCCGGTCCGACTTTTTAACCAATGAGAAATGATTTTTTTTTTCATTTTCTTTTCTTAAGCATAAAAATTTGATTTGAGAAGGAATATGTGCGCGTAGCGCGCGTATAACTTCACACGTGAGCGGGCAGCGCGCATGGGTCTGCGCTGCCGAACGCAGTGGGGACACGGTGTGAGTTTTTACCCGATCAGAAATGATTTTTTTTAGGCGGCACGAAGGATCAGGGAAGGAATACGCGCGCAGCGCGTTTATTCCTTAACTTGAGCGCGCGCAGCGCGTACGGGACTGCGCTTCCGTAGGCAGTGAGGACCCGGTCCGACTTTGTACCCGATGAGAAATGTTTTTTTAATTTTCTTTTCTTAAGAATAAAAATTTGATTTGAGAAGGAATATGTGCGCGCAGCGCACGTATACTCTCACATGTGCGCGCGCAGCGCGCATGGGTCTACGCTGCCGAAGGCCGTGGGGACCCGGTGTGAGTTTTTACCCGGTCAGAATTTTTTTCTGAAGGGGGGTACAAAGGGTCAGGGAAGGAATACGCGCGCACGGGGCAGCGATGCTGAAGGCAGTGGGGATCCGGGCCGACTTTTTACCCAATCAGAAATGATTTTTTTTTTTTTTTTTCTTGACACTAAAAGTTACTGTTAGTGATTCATTAATTATAGTGATTCATTTGAAAATATTGACCCGCTAGCGGGCGAAGCTCGCGAGTTTAATTAATAATAACTGACTTTGTATCTGCAAAAGAAAACTATAAACAAAGGCAATAATCTCTAATTTGCAAATTCCTATTATCTGCACAACCTCTGGACAAAACTTTTGAGAGTTAGAGGGAGTTGACTGTGAAACAAATGAAAAGTTTTTTAGTAGTTCAATACTGCACTTTATTTTTCAACTTAAAATAGATAAACACAAACTATTTTTTTTTTTTTTTTTTTACTTTCCGAACACTATAGTGAGGAAAGTATTGTAATCATGTCAAAAATCCGAATTTGAGATTTTGATGTTTCTATACGTTTCAAGGTCCAATGAGTCCGTTTTCACTATTTTTGCGATGATGTATGTATGTGTGTGTGTATGTATGTGTGTATGTATGTGTGTATGTCTGTGAGTGAACACGCTAGCGTCTAAACGCTTTGTTCGAATAAGCTGAAAGTTGGTACGTATATTGTAACTCACCATAGTACGAACCCTATAGATTTTGGTGAATCTAGCACTTATAGTTTTTTTACAGGGACACAAAGAAAAATTCTTCATCATTACGGCCTATGGGACCAAAATCTTAAAAGTGCGATAGCATCTAAACGCCTTATTCAATTGAGCAAAAAATTTATACACATATTATAGGTCACAGTTACTCAACCTGTATAGATTTTGGAGAATCTAGGACTTATAGTTTTCTTACAGGGACATAAAGAAAAATTCTTTATCGTTATGGCCAATGGGGCCAAATTTTAAAAGTGTGATAGCGTCTAAACGCCTTATTAATATAAACAAAAAATTTGTACACATGTTATAGGTCACAGTTGCACACACTGTATAGATTTTGGTGAATCTAGCACTTACAGTTTTTTTACAGGGACACAAAGAAAAAATCTTTATCATTATGGCCTTTGGGACCAAATTTTTAAAAGTGCTATAGCATCTAAACGCCTTATTCAATTGAGCTGAAAATTTATATGAATATTATAAATCACTGTTGCACTAACTATAAGCATTTTGGTGAATCTAGCATTTATAGGTTTTTACAGTGACACAACGAAAAATTCTTTATCATTATGATCTATGGGCTCAAAGATCAGTAGCGTTAAACAAAACATCGTGTAATATATGGAGAAAAATACTCAAACACTCTATTATGGTTTTCTCCCTTTTGTTTGTTTAACAACTCCTCTTTCTTTACTTTATCTACAAAACTGTTAATTACTCAATGTTCGGAAAGTCGAGTGGAGTCACTCCAGATTTTTTTTTTTTTTTAAATCCTAGAGAGCTTGCAGGACAGTTTAAAAGTAGGTATGTTACTTATTGATACAGTTAGTTCATTGGGTATCAGCTTCGAGTTTATACAAAAAGTTGTATCCTTTTTTTTTTTTTTTTTTTTTTTTTAAGTGCAAATATTATGGCTAAAAATTCCATAATTATTATCACTTGTACTGTTTGAATGTATAATAATATTATGAGATAGTATCTATGCAAAAAATTCTAAAAATATTAGCATTGAAAAGTAAAAACCCATCACCTGTATATACTTAGTGTTTGATATAAAATAACTTATTTTTCTAAAGATATTTTTAATATTAATTGAATTATAGTTTAGATTTGGCATTATATTTATACTTTGAGTTTATATAGTTCATAAATTTTAATTTTGAACATCTGTTTTGTCTTTTGGTTGGTTTCTTCCATTTCTTCCGGTTTCTTCCATTTCTTCCAGTTTCTTCCGGTTTTTTCCAGTTTCTTCCACTGTCCTGGAAGAAACTAGTTTTTTCCGGAAGAAACCCAACCCTGCTTATGAATAAATGATAGTTAACATTTTCGAGGAGTTTTAAAATAGCATCCTTTATTATAGTGTCCAGAACCCTGATTTCAATGTTCTAATTTATAAACCTTGTAGATTTATATATATATATATAAAAAAAAAAATTAATGTTCGTTGTAGGAGCTTCATGTTTGGTTCGTCGAGGTACGTGTAGGTGTGGGGAAAATGTTTCCAGATAAACAGTCTTTATTCGCTGGTAGTTGCGGACTTTAATGAACTATTTACACACTTATATATACAAAGATCTATTTGAAGATTTAAGCAGCTTTCTTGCACTCTTATAGTGCACAAACAATAATAACAGATTAGAGCTAGAGACCGGCAGGACAACCTCCTCCGTCTCTTCAAAACCAGCTCACACACATTCACTGATGCTTCTCTCAGCATCCCTCTTGACCCCTTTTAGGGTAGCGATGACATCTCTTCCCCTCCACAGGGGATACCATAAAGGTGTGAGACTCGCCGGCATTACACCTCCCCCCCAAGATTGTGTCTCTCAGCGGCCGCCTGAGTGACACTATCTGAGAAAATAAAAGTATGCCGGAGACTCACACTCCACAATATTATTTAAATCACAGACTACTAAATAACAGTACATAAATTAATATTGATAACAAAACCACAATTAAATAATGAAATTAGCAATTAAAATAATAGAATAAAATTATAAGAACCTTATAAAAATAAATGTTGCACATGCTGCACAATTTTCTTTCGCTACGTTCATTTTCTGCAACAGACAAAATAGTTTTAAAATCACATGCACACAAAGTTTTGATTGAAATTGTTCATTAAAGAGTTCGAATACAGTCTATGATTCAAATTTCACTTAGTCTATCAAAATCTAAATTGTTCATGAATACACAATTAACTCTAAATAGTTAATCAATGTCTGAATTCGCACTTTCAATACCACAAGTTCACACATATGAAAGCTGAAGTTGCATCTTTTTTTTGGTGAAAGCACAATGTTATTTCTAACGAAATTAATTTATTGATAATGAACATATAATTGAGCACTTTTAGCTCCTTCGAAGACACTATTAACGGTTTCGTGTGATTTCTTCTATCACTGGGGTATTCAGTGACATCCTCGTGGTATGCCAAGTCAGGTTCCATATAGTCTGTCACCATCGCGTTCACATTTTCATTTCGAACATTAGATCCTTTGAAGTTGAAAAACATACGTTTACGTTTAACATGAGCCCTATGTGCTTTAATTGGCACGAAGACTGAGTTGCTTTCCCCTGGAGGAGTTTTCCAATTCTTCTTCACACTATACAAAGATGAAGTCACATCTCTTTCGTCGAGGGTAATTCTGAAGTCGGTGGCTTTTCCCTGTTTATTCGACTGTATCAAGTCAAAATTTCCATCAATTGGCTTGATCTCAAAAGATTGTGAGCATTGTCGTGCTTTCACCAGGATCGGTCCAGCGAGCGTATAGAATCGCCTGATTGTCCGCTTTAAAATTCCAAAAAAATGAACGTCTAATTTCGCCAGCCCAAGGTAATGATTTCAAAATACCAAATAACCAATTAAATTCTCCATTAGCCCTCCCACAATCATTAACGTTTACATTCGGAATCTCAGCACGCATAAAAATATCGCATAGAGAACTATAAATGGCCTTGGTCGTTAACGTTTTTAACTCGGTAGCTGCCAGCCACCGCCCATGCTGTTCCCCTAAACATAATTCAGCGCACGCGACATCTCTCAAACGCACTTCAGAATGCCTCATCCCAGGCCAAACGAAACTATCCCGAACTCTCCCTTTAGTTTCGTTTTTGCATACGACCGCTTCTCGAGCTAAGTTTGATCTTTCCTCTTCCCCTCGCCTAGGCTGCAACATCACCGTTTTATCCAGCGCTTTTCTACCCCTCTGAACCTTCACTCCCTCGATAACGATAGTTTCTTCTCGTTCTTCCAAATCCGTACACTGCATCTGGAATTTCAGATGGTCAGCTTTGACCCTCTCTTCAATACAAAGCGTACTTTCCCCATCGACTTCCATTCCCCCCTCCGCGAAATCCGAAACTTCTCTTTCTCTACTTTCAGGAGATCCCCCTTCTACAAACTGAACGCTATCTCTGCTCTCTCTTTCTTTTTCATCCCTTTCTTTAGACTGCTCTCTCAACGAATTCCATATCCTAGGTGGGAGTAAGCAGGGAACGCAAAGTTTTCGAGTCACCGCCGCGAGAAATTCTTGAGGTCCGTCAACGGATGTTGCGCTCGTTCCAAGAGAAACGGGGAGTTTACATAATTTAGCTTCGGTCTGTTCGCCAAAAGCTGATGTGAGAATTATCTTTCCTTGCTCTTTAAGTTCTATATCTGGTAGAGCCAAAGGGTTAAAAATCGCAAAATTTGTGCCAGAATCTTTTATTGCTTTCACGTTCCGTCCCTCAATCATTATTTCAATATGCTCTAAAGGTTCAATCGCGAGTTGGGAATTTAAAAATTCAGTTTTTACCATCGCGGTAAATATTTCGCTATTATTTTGCTCCGATTTAGCATTTTCACTATTAAAGCTTTGTTTTCGTTTATCACAGTCTCGCTGTAAATGGGAATTAGATCCGCAAGAATAACAAGATTTGGTCCTAGGTTTATAAGCATAACTCGACTGGTTTTTGGGTGTACGCAAATGAGGAGGTATGTAGCTTTGCTCTTTTTCCCTATCTAACGATTCTATCGTATCGCGTTGTTTTGCATTCTCTGAAAAATTTTGTTTGTGTATTGACTTGCCTCGGGACGTATCAAAGTTATCGCAATCCTTGCTCATTTCTATAGGCCTAAACCAATTGTCACCCTGTCGTATGCCTATATGCGTTTGCGTTTCTGGATCTAAAGTAGAAAATAGCTTATCCGCTACTATCAAATCATGCAAAGTATCAAAATCCTCGCATTTTCTTAATCGGAGGTAATAGTCGAACGTCGTTTTAAGACGAGATGCGAACTGCATGTGCGTCTCGCCCACCTGCCTTTTAGCTGTATTAAAATGCACCAAACAATTTAGCGCTGTTGGTTCGAATTCTCGCAACACGAGTGTTTTTATTTTTTCATAATCTTTGATCTCCTCATCGTTAATGTAAACCAAAATATTGGCAGCTTTTTCGCCTAATAAATTCAACAAAATTTCGGCTTGAATACTTTCGTCTACATTTTTCGTCTTAAATGCGCGTTCCAGAGTTGTGAAGAACAAATACCACAACTCTGGTTTTGACGGACAAGGAATCGTTAGCGACCTTATCGTTTTAGTTATCCGATCTAAATCATCCCTTCCACTACGCTGGACAGGTTCCGGCCTAGGGCTTGAGCCTTGAGCTCTAGCAAGCTCCAATGCTCTAATATGCTCTTCTCATTGCTTGCGATCTTCTACGGTAGTAATGATGAATTCAGCTACAAAATCAGGTGATTTTTTAAATTCATCGGATTTCAAGATCTTCTCTTTAAGATCTTTTATCTTCAGGTCTAACGTGGTGCTAACACCTATTTCTTCTGCGACCGCGATTAAATCTTCTTTTTTAAGACCTTCCACATTAAAAATTTCGGCCATGTTGGCAAATTCTTTAAAATTTATGTTTCAACAACAGTCACTTTTCATTCTTATTTTCCCCCAAAACATAAACAAGATAAGAATCTTCTTACCTCGATCCTGTCGAGTGCGCCAGTGTAGGAGCTTGATGTTTGGTTCGTCGAGGTACGTGTAGGTGTGGGGAAAATGTTTCCAGATAAACAGTCTTTATTCGCTGGTAGTTGCGGACTTTAATGAACTATTTACACACTTATATATACAAAGATCTATTTGAAGATTTAAGCAGCTTTCTTGCACTCTTATATTGCACAAACAATAATAACAGATTAGAGCTAGAGACCGGCAGGACAACCTCCTCCGTCTCTTCAAAACCAGCTCACACACATTCACTGATGCTTCTCTCAGCATCCCTCTTGACCCCTTTTAGGGTTGCGATGACATCTCTTCCCCTCCACAGGGGATACCATAAAGGTGTGGGACTCACCGGCATTACAAAAAAAAAAAAAAAAAAAAAAAAAAATTGATATGTTCGTAATATAGCTGGATATGCCAAAATTTCACATAAATATGCATATGGATAAATTAAATAGGAAATTGACATCTAAGATTAAGCAACAAATCATCAGTATAAGGGAAATGTGTCAAAGCAAGCGGAGGGTAGCTTGGTGGTGGGCGAGGTATTTCAGTCTCTGACTAGAAAATAGCCATCAGCAAAATTCATTAGTCTAATCTTGAATATACTATGTCCTATAGTAAATATTTATAAGAGCAAATAATTAATGGAGAATTCAACAGATATTATTTCTGGCAGCTAGTTTTTGGTTGTAGCACTATTGTAGTAAGCATCTGGTCTGAATATAAATACTAAATCTTCTATTTGTAAAAAAATAATAACTCAAAAGAAAACCCATTATTTATATAAATTGTTTTGTTTAAAAAAAAAAAAAAATTCGATTCTTTAGCATTTTGCTTATTTTATCAAAGAAAGTCTTATAAAAAAAAATCTGGTATGAAACAACCACACGACTTGCATTATGTGCATTTTGTAAAGATATTGTGCATATTTTGGAATTTTCCAGTAGGAGAAACTTGACAGACATATAAAGACATATAAAACAGAGTTTACATAACGAGTTAAAAAATGAGGGGGAAAAATACATATATATATATATATATACAGGCACAGTTATTTTTTTTTAACACCAATTTCCCAGATCTAAAACTGAGCTATACCTAATCAGGATGGCCTTAACAGGGGCGCAGCCCCGGCTCACCGCTCGAAGAACGGTGTTGAGCTATACAAGGACCGAAGTCCAAGTAGGGCTGTCCCGAAGAATCAGGATGGCCGTTAATATTCCTGTAATAACCACGTAATACATGAGAAAGTGTATCTAAAATGGATTAATGAAACAATTTCAAGGAAATCGTTAGAGCCGTTTTGAGATACCAACTTTTACCAAAACTTGGTATACTCAATTATTGACCGGAAAACAATAATTACATACAAAAGGATAAAGGGCAAAATTAACCCCTTCCACTCCAGGGACGTACGTGCGTACGTCCTAGTGTTAATGGCCATTAATACCATGGACGTACGTGCATACGTCCAAAGAAAGTATACGATACTATTTCAAAATTATAATCTGGAATTTCAGACATTTACACTACAGCTAGTCTGGAGCGGAAGGGGTTAACGGTCGCCACCGGCCACATGGCGACTAAATATAAAAAGATGGCGATTAAAAATTATGCATCGATCGCCACTAAAGTCGCCACTTTTTGTGATCATTAAAATATTTTAAAAATCGAGCGACGATAGGCAATCGAAGCTTTGTGATCTCCAATCTTTTTCCATCCATGGCATAAATGTCAATGTTCATTTTAAACTTGCTTTATTGTATTCTGCAACCTATAAAGAAGTAGAATTGTTTAATATATCTATCTTACTCATATAATTTTTTGAACACCCTCCTCCCCCCCCCTTCCTAACGATCCGTAATCGCACACCTTATAGAAAGCTTTATAATTTCTAATCATTCTCCATCTGCTGCAAAAATAAAAATATCTACTTTAAACTTGCTTTATTAGATTGTAGAATCTGTAAAGAAGTAGAATTGTTTAATATATCTTGTGATTCCCCCCCCCCTCCTCCTCCAACGATTGGCAATCACATGCTCCACTGAAGCCTTGTGATTTACAATCTTTCTCCCTCCATAACATAAATGTAAATATTCATTTTAGACTTTCTTTATTGGATTCTAGAACCTATAAAGAAGTATATAGATTCCCTCCCCCCCCCCCTCGCACATGTGCACTCCATTTCAACTAGCAGTTAAAGATCAAATGTCCTGCAAAGCACAATCTTTTTCCATTATTATCTCCATAGTATTTAGTGTATATTTAACCAATTTAAGATATTTGACAAATGTGTGTATCAAAATTTGATTTGGCTTAAATGTGTATTTTTCAAAAATTTTTGTATTTGCTTTCTTTGGAGTAGAAATCTTCCTTTTTCCTTCTCATTTTAAAGTAGAAATGTTCCTATTTTTAAAGCTATAAATTTGGAAGCTAAGTAAATTATTTTTAATGAAGCAGCTAAGTTTCCGTATCTATACTTTTTAAGGGAAAATATTTTAACTCTATTGAAATAAAATCATTTAAAAAAGTGTTTCTTTAGAAATAAGAAAAAATAATAAAACTGCTAACTGTATTTACACTGCTAACTCTATTTACACAAAAGATTGTGTTGACTGTTGATGATGATGAATCAGCTGATTCATTTGCTAGAAAATATAAATGTGAACTGTGAATGATAAGAGCTTATTTCACTTAAATAAATTGGAATAAATAAATAAATAAATAAATAAATGCTACTGAATTATCTGAAAGATAAAAACTTTTGCTATTATTATTATAGCCCTAAGCAGATTTTAATATAGGATGCTCAATTTAGTATTTTTAAAAAGAGCGTTATTGCAAATTACAATTTCATTGTCCATGTATTAATTTTATTATTATATGTATTTCTTATTTTTCTTGTGGCGATTATACCACAAAATGGTGACATTGCTTTTTGCAGTCTGAAAGAAATAGTCTTATGTGAAAAGTGGCCACTAACTTAAAAAAGTGGCTACTAATGAAATTGACAGTACCGGCCACTGGCAATTAATGAATTTTCCCAGTTTTGCCCTTTACAAAAGGATGTTTAGAAGAGAGTTAATATGGCGAGTCTAAGAAAAATCCGTACAGCCATTTTTAAAGGAACGCACTTGCGAGACCTGAAATTTAGCTATTTGTACCTGACGCCTATCAATTTTCCTGAACTAACCAACTGTATCATTCGACAGGCCATCTAATAGAGTGTTTAAAGTTTAAATAGTAACTTTGAAGAAAATCGTTAGAGCTGTTTTTGAGATTCGGACATACGGTCCCATTTCCGGTTTCCGATGACCCACTTCTGATTTTCCAATTTTCACCAAAGTTTGGAAATTTCATCTGTAAACCAGACCTGTATCGATTGTGAAGTTTCGTTGTTCTATCTTTATTATTTAGTTGAGATATGATAGCTCGAAGATTCACACGCACACACACTGACCAATTGCCAAAAACTACATTTTTGGACTCGGGCGGCCTTAAAACGTGTAAATCAGCTGAAAATACGATATCGAATTTTTGGACCGAATACAATACTTCCATTACTTACGGTAGTAAGGTAATGGACGTAAAAAGCCCAAAAGTGGACAAAATTGTGCGCTTTTTCAAATAAGTTTTTTATAAGAAAAAAACCGTCCGAATCGATTGGATCCAACCCTCTTGAAAAGCGAAGTTAATAATATTTTAAACTTTTGAGTGATCTCTCGCGTTTCACGAATCTAAGAGAAATTTCACTCCAAAAAAATTTGGTAAATTCAGGACCAAATGGCGATCATGAAATTACCTATGGTATTGCTCGACTCCCCTTTTTTGGTCCCAAATTTACCTACACCGTCTGTCTCCGAATCCCTGAGAATTGAGAAAATGTTAGTTTTTGCAATTAGAATTATTAGTTTCTCCGTATATTAAAAAAGTTACTGTCACCCGTGCCCGATTTTTTTTTGTCTACTACCGCATCTCCTCACGCACAAGAGGGGGTCCTCAGCGATACAAAAGGTACCGATGTTTGCTAAATAATCAAAGGAACACGTTTACCTTCGTTAGAAATGTCTGTCGTCTTAATTAACGAAGTTATTAATTAAAAAATCGTATTAATATTAATAAAGGTACTCTAATTGCTAGCTTGCAAGTAATTTCTCCAAAAATTATTGTTCCTTCATCCTACAGCTTTCCGCGGAAGGAAGGAAGATAGGTAGAAATATTTGTCATACTTGCCAACTTTTGCGGTTTTCCCGGAAGACTTCCGGTTTTTTAACGTATCTTTCGGTCTTCCGGACAGATGATGAAATCTTCCGTTTTTAAAAAAAGTCGCGGATATCGTTCGTTTTAAAAAGAAAACCCAAATGTTCTATGAAAACTCCTGATTCCCAATCTTTTTCCATCCATAACATAAATGTCAATATTTATTTCAAACTTGCTTTATGAGATTCTAGAACATGTAAAGAAATAGAATTGTTAAGTATTTCTTGCTGATGTAATTATTTTTTGCCCCCACCCCCCCTCCCCTTTCATTTATCTCATACTAGTGATCAGCAATCAAATGTTCTGCAGAAGTCTTTTGTTTCCTAATCTTTATCCATCTGCAACATAAATGATAATATTGATATTAAACTTCTTTCATTAGATTTTAGAAGTAGAGTTGAAAGAGTTTAATATTTCTTACTCTGTAATTATTTTTATATCCCACCCCTTCCCCAGATTGTGATCAATGATCAATTCTAGAAACAATAAAGTAATGGAAGTGCTCAATATTTCTCATGTATGTAATTATTTTTAGATCTTTATTGCTGAATGTAATGAATCTGTTTATTTTTCCTCAATTAAATATTTGTATGTCATATTTATACCAAATGTGTAAATATGGGGAAAAAAATGAAGAATAATTTTTTCAGGTACGAAAATTTTTTCCAGATCAATTAAAGAAAATTAATACTCAGTTGGTTTTATGCACGTTTGAAACTGATAATTAGCTACTGCTACTTTTTTTATATGTATGATTAATGTACATACACAAAAATCATATTCTATTTATTTAAAACATTAGTTATACTTTAACGTAACTAAGTTTTTTGTCTATTGTTAAATAAATTTCTTACAGATTCTGTTTTGTAGATATTTGCATGTTGAAGAGGAATAACTTCATTTAAAACTTTTATATATTTAGTATAATCAATCTATAGTATAACGTTTTTATAGATTGCTTCTAAATATTAAAATTGTAAAACTGTATTGTTTATTACGTCAAATGGGGGGGGGGGGATCTTCCCTTTTTTTATAAAATCTTCTGGTTTTTCAACAGAAATCTTTCCTTTTTTTCTTAAAATTGGTTGGCAAGTATGATTTGTGCGTTTTTGGAAAGCAATCCCTCTTCAACGGATTGAAATATGTAAAACTAGCCGCTTTCGGTGACCAGCTGGTTCGCGATACTTGAAAAATCTGACCGTGTTAAAGTCCGGCTCGGTGGCGCCTGCAGCACCTTCTTCCCGTTTCAGGACTTATAAGAGCTTATTCGCATATTGTTCAAGTACCTTTATTGAGAATTCTAACAGTAGGAAATTCCACTTAGTAGCGCCTGCTGCCCGTTTCATGATCTAAATAGCTTGTTCGTTCACCGTGCAAGCGATCCTTGTAAAATCTCACCGTATTAAACTTTCACTCGGGGGCGCCTTGGCCTCTTTCTTCCCGTTTTAGAACCTACAATATCTTGCTCGCTCATAGTGCAAATACCTTTGAAAATTCTAATTGTTGTAAATATCTGCTCTGTGGCGACTGCGACGCCCTTTTGCGTTTCATGATATGAAACAATCTATTCGTTCTTCGTGCAGACGACCCTTGAAAATTATGATAGTGGAAAACCCCCAAACCAGTGGCGGCCTCGGGGACCTTAAAACGTGTAAATCAGGTGAACACTCGACATCGAATTAAAAAATCGTATTAATATTAATAAAGGTACTCTAATTGCTAGCTTGCAAGTAATTTCTCCAAAAATTATTGTTCCTTCATCCTACAGCTTTCCGCGGAAGGAAGGAATTTTTCTACATTCTACCGCTACTTTAGAATGTAGAAAAAGAGGGGGGGGGGGGAAGCTAAAAAACCCATAGAAATAGCATGGGAAGAAAAGCAAAAAAAGTGTGTTAAAAAAAAAACTGACACCGGAAGTAATAAGGAGACAAAACTGACTAGAAAAAGACATCGAAGAGCGGGAATCGGGCGGGCTGGGGCATGGGCATACTTCCATACGGTAGTCGTGTAATAGAAGTAAAAATAATGTTATATTATTTGGTAATAACGTGATCACCACGAAGTCAAAATAAATTTTAATTCCTAATAATACTGTAACTATTTTCTTTATAATCCTATATTTTAAAGAATTAAACTGAAGTCTTATCGTGCGTAGTCTCGGCCTGTTACTAATTTCTGTGTAAATTGGTTTAAATTTGATAAAACTTAAATATTGTAATATTTATTACCATCCTGCCACTCCCAAATTGCGATATTTAACCCATTAAGAATTTTTAAACTTTTTCTTTTTGCACCCACAAAAAAGAAAAAGATGAAAATTGCTTTTACTACATCACAGACAAATGTCTACGATACAGTCTGCACTGAAATAAAGTGTTGCCATTAAAACCTCATACGTTAGTTAATTAAAAAAAATCTTATTGTGACATCGATAAAGGGGTTGCGCTCCTTATTCAGAAAAAATGCCTCTTTCATTTAATACCAAATTTGAAAAAAATCGGACCTGTATTTTTAATGTATTTTCCGCTTTTAACTCCGTTAATATGTCAATTTTTATCCAATCGCGGTAAATTATCAGTCAGTGTGTGATAGACATGGATTGAAGTTTTAATTAATTTCTCTGCAACCGTAACTAATTAATTTTTTTAATTTATTATTATTATTATTATTATTTTCAGTATCCTCGTCGGAAGGTTTCATGCACCCGTATTGCAATTTTCGTACTTTTACGTTCAATGGGGGTTAAACGTACAGATGTACAGACAGACAGGCATCTTTTATTATTATTAGATCGCTAGGGTTTTAAATAAACATCTGCAGGGTTTCGGGGGACAACGAATCGATTGTGTATTGAAGAGAGCCTAAATCAAAATGATCAATGGATGCTGAGATATAGCCATGTATAAAATCGTAGCTATTTATTAATAGTAGCGCTTCCTGGGGGTACATTTAAATATAGCCTCAAATTATAAAATTGAGGTAGATGTGCACATCGAAATCAGAGTTATAGCCCTTCCACAAAAAAGGAAAATTATGGCATAGCTACGCCACTTGTCGGCTGATATATATTTGAATTTTGTTTTGTTTTTTAAATATATGTAGAATATTAAAAGGCTGTGTTTAAATTTCTTTAGGGATGACGAATTGATTGCGTATGCCTCCAAGTATATATTTAAAAAATCGGAAATCGTGGGGAAATGTACGTGAGGGGATATTTAAAATTATAGAACTAAGGCCTTGAAAATTCGTGTTACAAGTTTTTACGGTGTGTGACATCGATTGTGCATGCTTTCATAAGTGCAAAGTTTATAGAGGGCAGGTGGGAGGGTAAAATATTTAAAAATTATAAAATACAGCTACAAAATTCGTAAAGTGTAAAATTATTAAGATAAGAGATGAGGGCGCCGCAGGAGCCCTGGAGTTCAGCCCGGTCCGACTTTTCAAGAATCGCAAACCAGTTGGTAGCCAAAGACGGTTAGTCAAAAATAATACAGTCATTTGCAAAAGTTTAAGACCTGTAGCTGATTTTCAGTATTTTAACACATTGCATCATTTGAGTCATCTCATGTGCTGGTTGCATCAGACGCATTCTACTGCTATAAATAAAGGTGCCTGGCATGTTTATTGCCAGTTGTTTATCGAATTTTGTCGTAGACAGTGCTGTTGTGTAATTATCGTAATGGGTATAAAACCTTCACTTACTGTTACAAAAAAGTCAGAAATACTGACCCTGTGTAAAATTGGATTTTCTGAAAGTCAAATAAGTTCGCGGGTAAACGTAAGCACGACAGCTCTGCATCAAGCTATTAGTAAATTTAAAATTTCAGGAAAATTTGTGGACCTTAAGATTTGTTTATTTTTCATACTTGGAGTAAGTCAATGTTTAATTCCAGGTTTATGGGATGATAAACCAAAATCTTTGGCCAAACATCTTAAAATAATTCTCAGATAGGCGTTGGTGACTTTAGCCAGAGAATGTCTAATCGTATTGCAGAAGGTTCTTGGATCTCGTACGACTATCCTTCTTATCACATGATCATCACGTGCACTCGTTTTTCTAGAGCGACCGCTTCTCTTAAGGTACACAAATTTTTCCGAAATTTTAAATTTACTAATAGCGTGATGCATAGCTATCTTGCTCATTTGACGTTCAGAAAATCCAGTTTTATGCAGGGTCAATATTTCTGACTTTTTTGTAACAGTAAGTGAGGGTTTTTTATCCATTATGATAATTACACAACAACACTGTCTACGACAAAATCCAATAAACAACTGGCGATAAGCGTGCCAGTAGAATGCGTCTGATGCAGTCAGCACATGAGATGACTCAATAATCTTCGCAAATGATGCCATGTGTTAAAATACTGAAAATCGGCTACTGGCCTTAAATTTTTGCAAATGACTGTAGCAAATGACTGTACTATTATTAATAATATTTTGAAACTAGTGTGAATCGATTAAAATAATCCTCAAGCATGTTGGTGCGAAATTTTGTACTATTAAGAAAATCTGAAATCTGAAATTTGGAATAAAGTATGAAGTTTTCAAATTAAAATGTTTAAATATGTAGGGTTCTTGCCATTATCATAAATATATGCGATTCTTTAAAGCTAGTCCGGCTCTATTATAGTCGTTGTTCAAGAGCTAATACCTACACAGAATAATAAACTGATTAACATGCTAACTATTAAATTGGCTAATGTAAAGATGGACATCCTACTAATCACAAAAATCATGTCAGCTTTGATTAGTTAGGATTCTTCAGTCCTCAAAACGAGTAAAAGTGTAAAAAAAAAAAAAAAAAAAAAAAAAAAACTGAGGTAGAAAATTTTTGCGAATACACGTTTCCCGTACCTATAATATGAAGGTGAACAAAAACGCTTCGAAATGATATTTTCGATTAAAAGTTTTTAAATTTGCTGTAAAAATAAAATTAGATTTTTTCTTTTTCTGAAACGGTTTGGATATTTTTACTTCCATTACCCTACTATCGTAGGTAATGTAAATATTGCATTCGGTCCAAAAATTCGATGCCGAGTTTTCACGTGATTTACTCGTTTTAAGGCAACAAAAAAGTTAGATTTTTATTTGGAATTTCTAACACACGTGACCAATAGACAATGTAAGATTTATTTATTTATTTTTTAGCTTACGTTCTCTGTCATAAACCTTCTGACGAATCCGGGTTAAGAACACGAAATAAATTAGAAATATAATGCCCTATCGTAACAAATTTGGTACCAAATGAAAGGGGCGATTTTTTTAATCCAAGGGTGCAAACAGTTTTTTGACCATAGAATAATAATAAAGGAAGAAGGAGCGTACGTGTTTTGGTTTCGGTTTGTAAAATCCAGGAATGCCGGGTATAGGATTGTAACAATGCTTCAATCTGATTGGTTGGCGACTTGTTGGCGAGATTTTTGAATCGTCTCGTCTCTCTGTCAATCAGTCTGCGAGGCAGCACCCACAACAAACAGCGATAAATGCGCTGAGGATGGGTGCCCTACTTCAAGGTTGAGAGGAGCAAAAGTAGCTTTCGCTGGCATTTCACTAGAAGGGGTTTGTAAGCATTAGAGTATTGGCGTGCTCCTTCTTCCTTTATTATTATTCTATGTTTTTAGCACGACAATTAGATTTTTTTAAAATTAACTAAAGTATGAAATTTAGGTGGCAACACTTCATTTAAATTTTTTTTAGTACAAATCAAACTAATAGAAAAAGTCCTTATTTTATTTTATTTATTATTATTATTTTTTATATTAGTAATTTAATTGTTATATTGAAATTTTATTTCTTTCTATTCAAAAAATTGTAAAACGTTTATAATTATATCCGTTTTTTATCCCTTTAGGTTTCTGGATATGTTGTCTGCCAATCAGCAATGTTGTGTTGTATATAAAGCTAATTACAATGGAACAGTCTGATCAAAATTCACCATCTTTAAATGAAAAATTTAACTGTTTCATATGCGACAAACAATTTACTTCTGATAGAAAACTTGTGTTACATTTATTAGAACATACTAAAGAAAAAAGATTTACCGAAGTGTTACTTATCGAGCCTGACGAAACAAATTTTTTAGTTGAAACTATTTTAAGGGAAGAAACTACTACTACCCTCTCTGATTCAGTTCTTCAGTCTAAACAGTGTGATCCATTACAAGAGTTTGAAACTAAGAATATTCCAAAAGAGTCTGTTATATCATCACTAATAACTCGAAGGAGACCTGCAGTTACTGAAATTAATAAAGAACATCTTAAAAGAACACCTACTGATTCATTTCTCCTTGATAAGCGGTCTGATTCACTGCGAGACCTTGAACCGAAGAATACGCCAAAAAAATATGTTACAGCACCAGTAACAACTCGGCAGAAATCTGCAAATACTAAAATTAATAACGTACATCTAAGAAGAAGAAAATCTGTTCCTCCGTCGCCCGACAAAGTTGAAATTTGGGAAATAATTAGTGACGAAGATTATTTTGATGACAACCAGCAGACAAAATCGAAAAAGACAAAGCTATCAAATTGTTTCAGACTTATAACTTCTGGAGATAATAGGAACTCTGTGCGTCCACCATTTAAATGTGATACGTGTTCAACAGCGTTTAATGACGCCAGCGACCTTAGCAAACATAAGTGTCATCCTGAGCATCGTCGTAATGACATGGAGGAATCAAACACTAAAATACCTAAGACGTCAAAAGGTTCTAGACATAAGCATTCTGAAAATACTGAAAATTCTGCCAATGCAGAAACTGGTTCACCATTTTATTGTGCTACGTGTTCAACTGTGTTTAATGATGCCAGAGAACTTAAAAAGCATATGGCTTCTCACCAAGAACCGCTCCGTTATGTTTGCAAGATCTGTAATTATGACTTTACTTACAAAAGTAATTTGGAGGATCACCTGCGTCTGCACGTCAGTGGTAAATATAGTGAATGTAATATTTGCCACAAAATGTTCACTATAAAATCCCTCCTCCTTGCTCACGTAGAATCTCATACGAAAATGAATCCGCAAGAATGAAGAAACCGAAACGAAAAAAAAAAAAGTATAAATGAAGATGTTAATTGTATACATAGTCACTTAAATATATTTTTTTTTTAAGTCAAATGTAAAACATGATATTATTCATATATAGATATCGTTGTCTTTGAAAATTAAAAATGATTAGGTATTAATTCACTTATACAAAATTAGTCGTTTTGTTAATGTAATTTTAAGAGGAATCTCTACTTATCGTCCCCGGAAGCCAAGAACAATGTTATTCTACGGAGAATTTTATCCCATTATAACTCATTAACTAATACATATTTTTAAATTCTGTTTTCACATTCAAAAAATTCACAACTATTAAATTGTTTGTCGCTTTCTAAAAATTGATTTTTTTTATATTTTAAGGTTGCAAAATGCGAATTTTCACAATGTGAAAATTTACATTTTTGAGCTTAAAAATGAAATCTTAAAAATTGAAATAATCAAATTTCAGAAAGCGATAAACAGTTTACCAATTGTGAATTTTTTGAATGTGAAAACAGAATTTAAAAATATGTATTAGTTAATGAGTTATAACGGGGCAAAATTCCCCATAGAAATGACATTGACTTCGGCTTTCGGAGACGGTACTTAAGTAACTGCAACAACAAAATAATTTTTTATTTGGCTTAAGAGGAGAATTTGAAGTAAAGTGAGTTACACAATATATACAGAAATTTTTTGATATACAGTCTGTCAAAAAATTAAATGAACACTAAACCTTTCTCAGAATTCATAAAGAATAATTCTAATTTTTTGACAGACAAAAAAGGAAACATTAAAAATATTATTTTTACGTTAAAATCAAGGATATTGTTTTTCTAAATTGTAAACATTTTGCACATCTGAGACTAGGTTTCAATGATAACTATTTTTTATGTCAGAAAAGAAATAGCGAAATTTCAAATTTCAAATTTTTAAGCTTTTTAAAGATTATAAAAGATTCTGTCCAAGATGTAGATGTTTTCATTTTTAAAGATTAATCAATAATGAATTACTAATTAATTAGTGATTAATTAATAATTAATAATTAATTAATTTTCAAAAAATGGTGTGTGTGGAACTTTTTTTTTCTATAATTATATAATATATCTAAAAAAATTTCTATTAATAATTTTTATCAATGTTAATTCATTATCTTCAAGTTTATATAATTCACTCATCCAAGTAATTTCACCATGTTTTAATATAAAACCTTCATTTTGACAGTATCTATCAGATACTATTTGAAATCGAGGTACACATTTACATAAATGACACCATTCTCTAGGATTTTGAATAAGAAATGGTAAGTATTCACAAGAGGGATGGGGCAGTATATAAGAAATTTTTTTTATTTCGCACGTCACATTATAAAAATAGAGCCGTATACATTTCGTACACATCTTGAAGAGACAATTATCTTTGAAAAATACATAATAAATAATATTAAAATTATTAGGACAACTATAAAAAAAGTCATACAATGTGTAAAATATTGTAATATCTATTTTTAAAACTATAGAATCTTTTATGTTAAAAACAAAATCTCTTTTTGAAAAGGATTCAATCAAATTTATATAATTAAATTCATTGTTAGCGATTTCTTTTAATAAGCCAGTCATTTTATCCACTATCGGTATCGTTATGTATTGGTGACTCTTTCTGATAACTTGTAAAAAAATAGATTTAGGTAAATAAAGCGCCAAGCGTTCAACGTTGTGAAAATCTGGAAAATAAGTCCAAATTTTCGAAAAACACAAGTCTTGTAACGAAGGAAAATCAAATACAACGTTACAATAAAACCTTTTTTCAACGAAAAACTCTGAAATATATGAAAGTAAGATATCATCCTCTAAAGGTTGTATTTTTAAACCGAAACCGACCGTTTTCAATTCATTTATATTAATGTTTTTAAATGAAACAATAACAAAATGAATATGATCTTTTCTGTCACCGCCGCAAAACCATTCGGGATATTTTAATATATAAAAATAGGATATATTTTTACAAACTTCTCGAAATTTTTCAAATGCTGACTTGTGTAAAATTATATGATAGTGATATTTTTTATAATTTCTTATTTTTGTTATTTTTCCCCAACATTGATCTAGAAAAAAAACGAATATATGATTTTTCATTATTAGTAAAAGTCAGGGGGCACTCAAAACTTTCAGAATACTCATCGATAATTATTTTTGGACTCTCATGATTAATATGAATTACGGATTTAATAGAAAAATGAGTTGTATCCATAATATATATTTATATATGATTAACACAAATCATTTATAAATTGTATCGATTCTTGAAACGACAGTAAACTTATTAATAGAGAAATATTTAAAGTATAATATTAATTTTCCGAATATATACTTTTTTCGTAAGAATATTTTAATTTCTTAATTAAAAAAAATTGAAAAAAAAAAAAAAAAAAAAAAAAAAAAAAAAAAAAAAAATTTCGAAAAAAAAAAAAAATTTTCGAAAAAAATTTCGAAAAAAAAAAAAAAAAAATTCGAAAAAAAAAAAAAAAAAAAATATATATATATATATATATATATATATATATTTATATATATATATTTATATATAAATATATATATATATATATATATATATATTTATATATAAATATATATATATATTTATATATAAATATATATATATATATATATATATATATATATATATATTTATATATAAATATATATATATATATATTTATATATAAATATATATATATATATATATAATATAAATATATATATATATAAATATATATATATATAAATATATATATATATATATATATATATATATATATATATATATATATATTTATATATATATATATATATATATATATATATATATATTTATATATAAATATATATATATATATATATATATATATATATATTTATATATATATATATATATATATATATATATATATATTTATATATAAATATATATATATATATATATATATATATATTTATATATAAATATATATATATATATATATATATATATATATATTTATTATATTGTATAATATTGTATAATATGACGAGAGTCATATTGTATAATATGACTCTCGAAAATTGGTTCCATAAAGCCCACATGCGTATTTTTGTTGATATGTACAGGGGAGTCACTAACATTAATTATTTTAACTACTAACTCATTCATATTATTTGGGCAAACCGCATTTCCAATTAAAGCAGCATCTGCTATTACTCTGTTTGGATACAAAAACACTAAGTCTGAAGAAAAATTATTAATACCCTGAGATTTTACATTTACAAACATTTCAGACCTAGCCGGGACAACATACTTGCTTTTCGCATAAATATTTACAGGTTTATACAGAGTTTCACAAAAATTTACAGACTCAAACTGATTTGCCATAAAATTTACTTCAAATTCCCCATTCCCCAAAATTTTATTTTTAAAATCCATCTTAATACCATTTTTGATGAGCCATGGGACACCCAAGATGATTTGAAAATTTGGCGACAAAGCGCCGTCACTAATAATGAAAGACTCCTCGAATGCCTTTTCACCCAAATTAAATTTTATATTGCACTTGTTCCTCAAGGCTACCTCGCCCCCTAAAAAGGATCTCAATCCCACAGAACATGGTTGTTTATTTACAGTCAGTCAAATAATTAACTGTACATGAAACCTTTCTCAGAATGCCAAAGAATGAGTTAATATTAAAAAAAACCTTAAAAAATCTTTTTTTTTACTTTAAATCATTTTATTGAAATAATTTTGTTAAAATTGAAATGCAATTTACTTTTTTAAAATGTATCAGATAAAAAATTATCATGATTTATATTTATCAAATCACACAGAGTTGAAATTCAAAACTTATCAGTTATTTTATTTTTTTAATTAATTGTATATAAATTGTCGTCTTTTAAAATAAATTGATCTCTAAATATAAGTATTGAAATTCTAATGTTGTTTTTTTAAAACAATTTAAAATTTGAAATACAATTTACAATTGACATTTCATAATTTTTAGATTTTATAAATTTCATCATTTTTTGAAAATTAATTAATTAATTAATTATTAATTAATCCTTTCTAGACAAATTTTGCCTACTTCTTAAATTTTTTGTCTTTATTCAAAATGTCGTTTCCAATCAATTTATTTAAATTGCAGTTTTTTTTTTTTTTTTTTTTTTTCGAGTGAGCATTGTTTAACTTATTTAAGACTTGAAAAAAAAAAACCCGACTATATAAATACGAGTTTACATTCAAAATAAATCATTGGTATCATGTCTATCCGAGATGATTTTCGTAGCCTACTCCGAGATTGCGTTCGTCTCGCCTCTCGTCAAGAGACCAGCGAAATGTTGGAATTTAAATTTGCCTGCTGTATTTTGAGAAAGCTTAAAGTATATTTTCAGAACCCCCATAGCCACTTGAAAAATAGACTGGATACAGTTGAAAAGGTGATTTTCAGGTTGGGTATCAAATTGAGGCTTATCTTACATTATGACGACGTTCGGTTCTATCCTGATGTTAGAAGTCTGTTGGGCGAGGAAAAGTTGCCACGTCTCCATTGGCGTTATCAAGCTTGGGTCTTGAAATGTTTGATTGTTACAACATATACTATCGTAGATTGTACAGAACAATTTAAAGTAGATATTTTCGATAAGGCTTTTGAAGTGTTGATGAAAAAGTTTGACTATTATGTTTATATTAGATTTATGAAAGGCGCTCTATCTGACAACCACGATCCGAGTGAAATAGTCCAGAAGCGAGAGTCACCAATGACTAAAATTACCAATAAAAATTTAGAAAATTCTCGATTATTGTGTAGTATTTGTTTTAACAGAGAGAGACAAATTGTTTTTGAAGTTTGTAAGCATTTCGTTTGTTGTAAAAGCTGTTCAAACCATATCACAACTTGTCCAATTTGTCGATCACCTATTGCAAATAGTATTACAGTATACCTATCTTGAAAAAAAAAAAAAAAAAAAAAAAAAAATTAAGTGTGGGTATAGTTTAACTCTATATAAGTATGGGTTTTCCACGCTCACCTGACATTTTGTCTTGAAGAGATTAAATATATACTTAAACATAAAGGAGATATATAGTATTTATTTAACGTTGTTTAAATTTTGGTTTTGCTAGAATAAATATAGTATGGATAATATAGAAGTCATATTTAGCTACATGCGAGATGACTACCATAGAACAATAGCACGTTTAGAGTCTTCGAAAAGGATCGTTGATAAAGAATCTCTCAATAAAATAGTCAACGATTTGGTTGCCAAAGACAAAGAAATTTTTCGCATCATCGATTTCTTGACCATTGTGGAAACCACGTTCAGTAAATGGTCCAGACAAGTTCATCAGATTGTTCGAGATAGTGTAGCACGGACAGACGGCACTTCGAAAGATGATGCAATAGCGGACGCCATAGAAAAGTTGAAAACGTCTTTGGACTTGATAAAGAGTTATTGCAATGATGCGATGCTGATGAAGTTCAAATTTTCATGTAAAAGGGATTGTTCTACTAGACAATCGTATCTGGATAGGTTAGATGTCGCGTTTAATTTGATGTGGGACCAGTGGGAAAACGCTATTTGTGAAGCCTGAGGAGTTTCTTTTAAAAAATTTTAAATATTTGTATCATGGAATATTGAAAAAATGACACTTTGAATAAAGAAAATCTTTTAAAAATACATATTTGACTTTTAAGAAAAGTTACAAGTAATTGAATAAATCATCAATAATGAGATCATTATATTTGTTATAATCAAAGTTTTTTCCAAAGGGTTTAATTTTAACTTCTATCAACTGGTAATCATTTTTGTCATTTAATAAATCATCTCTTAAATATTTGAAATGTAATAAACTATAACCTGTTTCTATAGACAGATTTGTTAATATCAAACAATCTTCAACAAGTTTATATTTTTCCATTAAAACATGAGGAAAAATATCTTCACATGGGATTATTTGAAATAATGGTGCTTGTCTACATAATTTGCACCAATTGTTACAATTTTGTATATAATCTACCATTTTCCTACAATATTTTTTATTCAAAGTAAATTGTCTTAAAAAAGTACATGTTTGTCCACAAAAGTATAGTTTTATACATTTTAAACACAATTCAACAATTTTAGAATTTTTTGTAATATGAAATCGAATCAAAATTTTTTTTCCAAAATCGAATAAATCTAAATCCGAGAAAATTTTAACTGGTATAATTTTATTAAAATGATATAGAAGATTTTTTCTTTCGAAAATTACATCTTGTTTGGAAAACATTTCCATGACATCGTCTATAGTTATATCTTTTCGTAATTCTTCCATGACCTTTTTAAAATTATGACTGATACATAATTTTATAACTTCATCGAATGTCAACCTATTTAAAACTAATCCAGAAAATTCAAAGTATTTGTGACTTTGGTAAATAGCTTTCCGTAGAAGAGGTTTTGGTAATTTAAAATATTCAATATCGTGAAAATTATAAACATTTCCCCATATGGTTTTAAGTGTAAAATTCTCTAATGGATAATCAAATGTACACATCCATGTTTCGATTATCCAAATGGGTTTGCACGAGTATAAAATTACATGCTTGTCCAAGTCTTTATAAGTGATATAAATATTTTCTTTAGAATATTTAATGGCATTTTTAAGTCGTTCATATAGATTATTTTGTAATACCAATTGATACACAAAAATTACTCTCTTGCCGTTTTCCAATTTTATCATGGCAGATGTAATATGTTTGCAGAATCTCACATATATATATTATTATTATTATTATTATTAGAAAATTAAATAAAGATTCAATTTTAAGAAAAATTATATTAAATTTTTCTAATATTATAAAGAATGATAAACACTCTACCTTCTGCAATAAATGGCAAATTTACAAGTAATCATAATCCTCCATATGATGAAGGAAATAAAGCCGTACTTGAATGTGATCTCGGATATAAATCAAACAATATATATTCTTTTTTAGTTAAAAATAAAAATGATCAATTGATGTGGAATCCGCCATCCATTACATGCATACCTACACCTTGCAGTAAACCACCTTTGTTAAAAAATGGTTATCATATCGGATCATTATATTGTTATCCTAACAAAATTACTTATAAATGTAATGAAGGTTATAAACTCAACAGTTTTATAGATAATCAATATTGTACTTCAATTGGTGAATGGTCTCCACCTATTAAAAATTTACGTTGTGATCCAGTACAATGTAATGAAATAAAAAATTTTAAAAACGGATCTGTATCTTATTATCCATCCAATAGATTTTTTGAATCGGTGGCAACTCATAAATGTCATTTGGGATTTTATATCGTTGATGATGCCGGTACTGATGGAAAACGAACTTGTTTAAATAATGGAATTTGGAGCGGTAAAGATATTTTGTGTGAACCTTGTCCAAAATTACCCGATACATTAAAAGTAAAACTTACCTTTCCAGGATTTGCCGTAATTAGTTGTGATGATGGAATTACAAATGCTACTATAAAATGTAAAAAAGATGGAACATGGACAAAACCGAACTGTCCAAATCTTTTAACTGCTCCAGTTAATTCATTGTCACCGGTGGATAACCAATTTCTAAATTTACCCGTTAATTCTCCAACAAAACTGACATCATCGGATAAATTTTCGTTATTTCAAATTTTTTTATATTGTTTATGTATCATAACAACTTTTTTAATATTTTCTGTAATAATTAAAATTGGAACAAATTAATATGTTAAATAAAAAATCCGATTATATTTTAAAATGAATTTTTTAAAATGTCATTTTAAAAAAATCATTTTTTAGATGAAAAAAAAATATTATATATATACATATATATATATTTAATCGTCGTTAATTTTCTCCACATCGGTGACTGCAAAAATTTTGTTTGCTCTTAGTTATGTCGTCTAAATTTTTTATAGATTGGAATTCTCACCATATATTAAAAGTGACTAACAACTTAAAATTTTCAGAATATCGATCTTATGATACGTGTTACAATTTGCAAAAATATAATTTTAAAATTCCATGTAAATATCTATCATATGTGAATTCCCTTTTAATTGAATCTGTAGATGAAACTTGTATTTATTCTACAGGATCTAAAGTATGTTATTTTGATGGTAATATTTTACAAGTTGGATTAAAAGAATTATATAATATGCGAAAACTAAAGGATAATATATACTATTGTGAAAATATATTTTTGATTGTTGATGAGAAAGTCTTACATCTTCTAAAATTACATCAATTTGAAGAATTTCAGAAAATAATAATGAATTATTACCCTCTTACTGAATTGGTATTTTCCTATGCAAATGATTGGATAAAGTTGTATAAATGGAAAACGTTATATGATAAGATATGTAAAATACACATTGCAAAAGACTATCATAATGCTACTGGTTGGATAAATATGAAAATGGAACAAGTTTTACTCACTCATAAATTAAAAGATTTTTTTATCATAGATGTATCTAAAGACAATTAATTAGTGGATATGTTATTTTTGTTTTTTTTTTAAATCTTGAAATAAATAAAGACATTGTCAAAAAAAGTTGTTTTTTATTTTAAACTAAAAAATACAATTATGTATTAAAAAACATGGTAATTCAATTATTTATATACAATAATAATTTTGTTTTTTACAGATTGCATATCATTTAATGTTTTAATTTTAAATTTACATGTCATACATAAAGAACATAACAATTCAAAATGCATAGCTGGATAACAATGTTGTCTTGACAAATCTTTTTTAGCAGTATAATATTTTTTATGTATTCTATCATACATGTCAACATTTTCTCTATAATATTTTTTGTTTAAAGTACAACAAGGAACTAGATACAATTCTGAAAATTTAGAAGCATGTTTTTGAAATATTTCAATTATTCGTATAGGTAATTTTCTACAAGCATGAATAGCTATCCATACATTATATGATAAAACTATTCTTTCAAATTTATTATCATTTATATCACATTGTATAAAATTACATATATCCATTTTCTGTAATAGTTTCATTCCATTGTATTGTTTCAAATCAATACATGTCATTTTGGTGTTTAAAAGATGAATTCCACAAGCATTTCCAGCACATATATTAACTATATTTTTATTTTTGAAATCTATGAGATTAAATACAGACTGAGTTTCTGAATATTCTTTCTTCAAAAAATGATAATCAAAACTATGCTTATAATAATAATCGACAAAGTATTTTCGCTTTAAATTTGTAGACTTGTTTAAAAGCAGCAACTGGTCAAAAATAAATGTAATAAGACATTTTGGTGTTGTTTCATTAATGTCTAAATAAAATCCCATATAGTGTCTTAAACTCAATTTGTAAAATATATTCATATTTTGTCTATTGTATTTACTCATGTAAAAGAAAATTATTAAAATTTTCACAACAGGATGTATTTTATACAAATAAGTTATCATACAAATAAAATAAAACATTGATCCTTTTAATTCAAGATGTTTATTCACATTTTTAGAATCTTCATATTTTATTAAAGAACCGAAAAGTTTTTTACATTTGGAATCGGAAAAGGATTCATTAAAACTATATTTTAATGAATCTATATTTTTCAAATTAACAATAATTTTATCATAATAGAAAATATACAATTTATTAACATCTGTATAAATTAAAAATAAAATATAATAATAACGATATATTAACCATAAAATAACACAAATATACAATATTGACGAATCCATTTTTCCAAAATTATCAAAAAATATTTCAAAATGACAAGACTATATATATATGTTTTATTATTATTATTATTATTATTATTATTATTATTATTATTATTATTATTATTATAATATTATTATTATTAATAATAATAATAATAATAATCCATTTTCATCAACCTTCAGCGAGAGCGGGGCAAAGTTTAATAATTTTCTTGACGTTCATCTTTTATGATCATGCTAGTATTACGTGAAATACAGTATTAATTCGATTTTGACTCTGTGTCGATTTACAATTCGACCAATCTGTCAATATTTGTGCCACTTCTATTTCCTCTGGTGTATATTTTTCTCCAATGGTGGGAAAATTTGTTATTTTATAAAGTTTTTCTTGTTGGTTCGGAGAAAATAATTCTGTAACGTCTTTCGATTTACGGAGAGCTGCTCGAAATTTCATTTTGACCATAGTGTAATAATTTCTTTCATTCGAAGTTTGTCTTCCTTTCAATCTAGCCCAGTCTACAAAGATTGAAAAACGATCTCGATTACAATGACCATATTCTTTGCGGGTCCAATTCAATTGAAAAATGCCAGATTTTTTGTCCACCCATTGTAAGAAACAACCATATCTACCATCATTGAGAGCAGGTAAAAGAAAATCTCTAACGATCCTTTTATGCATATTCGTCGACAATGCTTCGAAATGAATCGAGAGCTGGGCTTTAAATACAATTAAAAAAAAAAAAAAAAAAAAAAAAACAGTGAGTCATCAAAGAATGATAATGGAAACTCTGCTTATAATAATAATCTATAAAGTATTTTCGATTTAACACTTGTTTAAAATAACTGCTCAAAAATAAAAGTTATAAGACATTCTGGTCATTAATGTTCTAAATAAAATCCAATATAGTGTCTTAAACTCAATTTGTAAAATATTGTCATGTAAAAGAAAATTATTCACAATAGAATGTATTTTATACAAACAAGTTAACATACAAATAAAATATTGATCCTTTTAATTCAAGATGTTTATTTACATTTTTAAAATCTTCATATTTTACTAATGAACTGAAAATTTTTTTACATTTTGAATCAGACATCAAAACTATATTTTAATGAATCTATATTTTTTTAATTATCAATTGGATTACCAAAGTAATGAGAATATCTCGGATCATCCTTATTATTAAAAATTATTTCTTCTTTAATGTTATATAATGCAGTCATTCGATCATAAAATACATTATGTTTACTATAATCACATATTATGTTTTCTTCATTCAATGTTATAGGATAATTTTTATCTTTTTTCCAAAAAGTATCAACAGGTAATACTTTTTTTGGTTTTTCGTTTCTATAAAGACATAATTTATGATACAACGATGTATACTCATCATAAGATAAATTATTATTGGTTATACTATACTTGGAACTTTTATCTTCTTTCCAATAACCTTTTATGGGAAAAACCTTATATTTTCCTTTTCTACAAGAACATTCACTTTTGTAAATGCATTTTGCAATTATTTTTTTATTTTTTCCCCATCGTATTGAAAAATGTGGTTCATCACCAATAGTCACAATACATTTTTCTTTGAAATGATAAATTTTAGGTGTTGAAAAAATATTAGTACAGGGAAAACGGAGGGTTTTCAAAAAACGGTTCACAGCGACCGTAATATTGTGATGTATTTTATAAAATTGGATGTCTTCCATCTTATCGACCGGAAAATAGAAGTCTGGAAATTTATATTTAAGACAATAATCAAAATAACCCCAACCCAAATTGTGAATTACCCTTTTCCTATGATCAATACCACCTTTTATCAGATCGTCTAGAGACAGATAAGTTTTGTCTAATTTTTCAATGTTCAAATAATTAAAATGACGTGCGGATAAAGTCGCATTTTTTTCGTCTACGGATATATAACAGGCATTGTTTTCCTTATCGAGACACAAACCCGGTTTCATTATTCGAATCGCATATATAAATCCAAAAAATTCATCATAGGGAATTGACCAAAGATTAGGATTTGATAATTTTTCGTGAAAATCGGGTGAATTTAATAACGTTAGTTTATCATGAATCGGAATATAGTCTTTAAAAAGAATTGATAACACATCATTATTTAAATCAAAAAGGGTAAGCGGACTAGGCATACTTATTTTGATATTCTATTACGATAGAAACGGTTATGTCCCATAAATATATTCTTTTTTTTAATTACATTTCATCATTTTTAGTTTTTAAATAATTTTTTCATATTTCAGAATTATAAATTTTTAAAATAATTTTAAAATTATGAAATCCTTATATAATTCGCAAAATTATAATTTTATGAATATATTAATACGACAGGACTGTTTCTAAATATAGTGTCTTAAACTCAATTTGTAAAATATTGTCATGTAAAAGAAAATTATTCACAATAGAATGTATTTTATACAAACAAGTTAACATACAAATAAAATATTGATCCTTTTAATTCAAGATGTTTATTTACATTTTTAAAATCTTCATATTTTACGAATGAACTGAAAATTTTTTTACATTTTGAATCAGACATCAAAACTATATTTTAATGAATCTATATATTTTTTAATTATCAATAATTTGATTATAATAGTAATGAGTATATCTCCGATCATCCTTACTATTAAAAATTATTTCAATTTTAATGTTGTACAATGCAGTTATTCGATCGTAAAATACATTATGTTTACTATAATCACAAATTGTGTTTTCTTCATTCAATGTTATAGGATAATTTTTATCTTCTTTCCAAAAAGTATCAACAGGTAATACTTTTTTTGGTTTTTCGTTTCTATAAAGACATAATTTATGATACAACGATGTATATTCATCATAAGATAAATTATTATTGGTTATAATAAAACTATAACTGCTATCTTCTTTCCAATAACCTTTTATGGGAAAAACATTATATTTTCCTTTTTTACAAGAACATTTTTTTTGTAAATGCATTTTGCAATTATTTTTTTATTTTTTCCCCATCGTATTGAATAATGCGGTTTATCACACATAGTCACAATACATTTTTTTTTGAAATGATAAATTTTAGGTGTTGAAAAAATATTACAGGGAAAACGGAGGGTTTTCAAAGAATGGTTCACAGCGACCGTAATATTGGGATGTATTTTATAAAATTGGATGTCTTCCATCTTATCGACCGGAAAATAGACATCTGGAAATTCATATTTAAGAAAATAATCAAAATTACGCCAACTGAAATTTTCAATTACCCTTTTCCTATGATCAATACCACCTTTTATCAGATCGTCTAGAGACAGATAAGCTTTGTCTAATTTTTCAATGTTCAAATAATCAAAATAACGTGCGGATAAAGTCGCATTTTTTTCGTCTACGGATATATAACAGGCATTGTTTTGATTATCGAGATACAAACCCGGTTTCATTATTCGAATCGCATATATAAATCCAAAAAATTCATCATAGGGAATTGACCAAAGATTAGGATTTGATAATTTTTCGTGAAAATCTGGTGAATTTAATAACGTTAGTTTATCATGAATCGCAATATAGTCTTTAAAAAGAATTGATAACACATCATTATTTAAATCAAAAAGGGTAAGCGGACTAGGCATACTTGAAATTATTTTGATATTTTACACTGATGGAAACGGATATAAAATACATCCCATAAATATATTTTCTTTTTTTTTAAACAAAATTACATTTCATCATTTTTAGATTATTTAATATCTAACATTTTACAATTTTTTTGATTTCATAATATTAGATATTATAATTTTTTCATTTAATTATTTTAAACATTTCAGAATTATAAATTTTTAAATTTTTAAAATAATTTAAAAATTAAAAAAAAACGAAAAATTTGAAAATTTAAATTTTGAAAAACAAAAAATTTAAATTTAAATTTTTGAAATGTAAAATTTTTCAAAAGTAAAAATTTTGAAATTAAAATTTTGAAAAGTAAAAATTTTGAAATTAAAATTTTGAAAAGTAAAAATTTTGAAATTAAAATTTTGAAAAGTAAAAATTTTGAAATTAAAATTTTGAAAAGTAAAAAATTTTTAAAGTAAAAAATTTTTAAAGTAAAAAATTTTGAAAAGTAAAAATTTTGAAAAGTAAAAATTTTGAAAAGTAAAAATTTTGAAAAGTAAAAATTTTGAAAAACAAAAATTTTGAAAACAAAAATTTAAAATCTAAAATCTAAAAACATAAATAAAAAATAATTATAAACTAAAAAAAAAAAAAAAAAAAAATTTTTTTTTTTTTTTTTTTTTTTTTTTTAGTTTATAATAATTTTTTATTTATGTTTTTAGATTTTAAATTTTTTGTTTTTCAAAATTTTAGATTTTCAAATTTTTTGTTTTTCAAAATTTTAGATTTTCAAATTTTTGATTTTTAAATTTTTGATTTTCAAATTTTTGATTTTCAAATTTTTGATTTTCAAATTTTTGATTTTCAAATTTTTGTTTTTCAAAATTTTAGATTTTCAAAATTTTAGATTTTCAAAATTTTAGATTTTCAAAATTTTATGTTTTCAAATTTTTATGTTTTCAAATTTTTAGATTTTCAAATTTTCTTGTTTTTCAAATTGAAAATCTAAAATTTTGAAAATCTAAAATTTTAAAAAACAAAAAAATTTTGAAAATCTAAAATTTTGAAAATCAAAAAAATTTGAAAATCTAAAATTTTGGAAATCTAAAATTTTGAAAAACAAAAAAATTGAAAATCTAAAATTTTGAAAAACAAAAAATATGAAAATCTAATTTAGAAAACAAAAATTAAAAATCTAAAAACATAAATAAAAAATATTATAAACTAAAAAAAAAAAAAAAAAAAAAAAAAATTTTTTTTTTTTTTTTTTAGTTTATAATATTTTTTTTGTTTTTAGATTTTAGATTTCATAAATTTATATTTCCAATTTTTTGCTTTTCAAAATTTTAGATTTTCAAATTTTTTGTTTTTCAAAATTTTAGATTTTCAAATTTTTTGTTTTTCAAAATTTTAGATTTTCATATTTTTTGTTTTTCAAAATTTTAGATTTTCATATTTTTTGTTTTTCAAAATTTTAGATTTTCATATTTTTTGTTTTTCAAAATTTTAGATTTTCAAATTTTTGTTTTTCAAATTTTTGATTTTCAAATTTTTGATTTTCAAATTTTTGATTTTCAAATTTTTGATTTTCAAATTTTTGTTTTTCAAAATTTTAGATTTTCAAAATTTTAGATTTTCAAAATTTCATGTTTTCAAATTTTTATGTTTTCAAATTTTTATGTTTTCAAATTTTTAGATTTTCAAATTTTCTTGTTTTTCAAATTGAAAATCTAAAATTTTGAAAATCTAAAATTTTAAAAAACAAAAAAATTTTGAAAATCTAAAATTTTGAAAATCAAAAAAATTTGAAAATAAATTTTTTTTTTTTTTTTTTTTTTTTTTTTTTTTTTTTTAGTTTATAATATTTTTTATTTTTGTTTTTAGATTTTAGATTTCATAAATTTATATTTCCAATTTTTTGTTTTTCAAAATTTTAGATTTTCAAATTTTTTGTTTTTCAAAATTTTAGATTTTCAAATTTTTTGTTTTTCAAAATTTTAGATTTTCAAATTTTTTGTTTTTCAAAATTTTAGATTTTCAAATTTTTTGTTTTTCAAAATTTTAGATTTTCAAATTTTTTGTTTTTCAAAATTTTAGATTTTCAAATTTTTTTTTTTCAAAATTTTAGATTTTCAAAAGTTATATTTCAATTTTAGATTTTCAAAATTTTAGATTTTCAATTTTTAGATTTTCAAAATTTTAGATTTTCAATTTTTAGATTTTCAATTTTTAGATTTTCAAAATTTTAGATTTTCAATTTTTAGATTTTCAAAATTTTAGATTTTCAATTTTTAGATTTTCAAAATTTTAGATTTTCAATTTTTTGTTTTTCAAAATTTTAGATTTTTAAATTTTTTTGTTTTTCAAAATTTTTTGCAAAGTAAAATTTTTGAAAATCTAAAATTTTTACTTTGAAAATCTTATCCTATTGTACTAATATAAACTTTATCTGTAACAGATCTTTATTTTTTCATATTCATGTTTTTTTCGTAAAAAAATATATCATATTTTATTTATCATATATTTATATATTCTTCATCTTTATCTCTCCTGTAAAAAAGATATTCTTTTTTATAGATTCATAAAATTAAAATTTAATGAACATATTAGTATGACAGGACAGTTTACATCATTATCAAATTTAAAGTTTTGAATTTTAATTATGAGAAATAAGAATTATCCTGTCGTACTAATATAAATATTATTTGATCTTTATTTTCTTTTTTTGAGATCCATATTTTTTGCTTCTTGTTCAAAGTAAAAAAATCTTATATATTCTCTTTTCAATTCATTTTTTAAAAATATATCATACTTTTTCCATCAGTTCTTTTTTTATATAATTTCTTTTTTTCATCTTTATTGTGAAAGAACACAGCAATAACTATTATTTATTTTAAAAACATTTATACAAAAACATCTCCATTAGACAAGATAATGGACAAAAAAAGTTAAAAACAATTACAATCACAATCTTCGAAATTTACAGCATGAAATATTTTAAAGTACATAGAAATTCTGCCTGCCAAACAATCTTTATTATGACACTTGGTACATATGATTTTATCTTTCTTCACATTAAAATAATTAACAGTTACTCTTTTCATGTTTAATTTAAAATGTTTCTGTGTACGTATAAACAAAGTTTCAATTTTAAACTTTTTACAATAATGTTTTAAATATTTTTTCCATGAGTTTGGACACTGTTTAACACCAATTATACGTTTGAATGTTCCTAGAGAAAATGCATCAAATTGTTTATTTTTATATCTCACAGCTAGATATGCAAAATTAACATTTCTTTTTATGTAATATGAGTCCACAGGTAAATTTTGGTTTGTACAATCTTGTATATTTTGTGGATCTGTAAGATCTACAATATTTGTTTTTATATCCTCTGAATTTTGATTTATAGAATTACTTTTGTTATCCATTTCAATATTATCCTCTGGTGACTGTTTAATCCAGACATTGGAAAACAAATGTTTTGCTTTTAAAAACATAACTTGTTTTAATTCTTCAATTATACTTTCAATTTCTTTACTCAAATGTGACAAACAATCTAAAAATTTTGCATCATATGCAACTTTTTCGTCTTTTTCTGGAGGTTGAAGATATTCTATTAATATATCTCTTGAAAAAGAAAACATGTCTGAATAACATGTCTTTTTTTGAATTTGAGTTAAAACATATTGTGAAATATCATTGAAGTCCAAAAAGTTTGGTAATTTATCCTTTATGGTTTGTCTAATAAAATTTATCATAATACTTTCAACGAGATGTTTCATCGTGAAATGTAATCTAAGTGAAAACAGAGTGATATATATATAGTTTGAGGGTGGAGCTTAGTTTTTTTTAATAAAAAATTATAATAAAATAATATAAATAAATATAATCATGTCACAATTTATTAAAGTCAATTATTAATATCTCGACTTTTATCACTTTTAAAATTTATCCTTTTCCATTAAAAAATCTTTTGTCATGATCTTTTAATTGAATTTAAAATATGAAAAGCATTTGTGCTTTTCGATATCCAATTTCTAATTAATTTGGGATATCGATATATATTTTCAAAAGGCTGTCGACAGATTGGACAAGTAGACTGCCATTTTGATAAACATTTTATATGAAATAAATGTTTACAACATAACATAATAATATTTTTGTCAAGTGAATTTAAACAAATAGAACAGTCTTCTAAAGATTTTGGACAATTTATAGAATGTTCGTCGCCATAATAAATCTTGCAAAATTCATTTTCAGGATCAATTAAATAAAATATAGCTAAAATTTGTTCTTTTGAAAAACCTAACAACTTTAAATCATAATGTGAAAAGCCTGTAGCAATTATACTTTCAATCAATTTAATATCAAAATCATTAAATCCAATTTCTGATAATATTTGAGATAGAATTTTTACATTATCAGAATTTATATCCATTTATGTCGTTAGTAATTGTCGCTATATATATTCATATCTTTTTTAAAAAATAGATAAATATTAAAATGAAAAAATAAAAATAAAAATAAAATAAAATAAATGAACGACAGAAACAGTCATTTTATTTGAATTGCAAATTAAAATGTACATATTATATATATATAAATCTATAAATCTTTAAAATGAACAACATTTTGTCAAACATTAATTCTTGCCTTTAAAAAATGTGAAATATGGTTTTTTAAACACGAATGCTCTTCTTTTTCTTTATGAAATGCAGATGGTGATGTTTAACATTTAGTACAAATTTTAAATTTTTATTTGTCGAATATCCCAAATCGTTAATTATTTCATGATGACATTTTAAATTTTTCATAATGAATGATATCATTAGAAAGACTAATGAAAAGGGTTTAGTCTTTATGGCGATAATTTTTTCCAATGAAGCTTCTTCCAAATCGTATAAAGCTTTCTCTAAATCATTTATTTTTTTAATTTCTCGAAAAATCATATGATTAAATGGCTCCATCTTTTTCATTATTCTTGAATGCACATTTATGAAGTTGTTAACATTTTTAATCATGAAGCTTTCACCAACATAACTTTCCATAATAATAAACAGAGCATTAAGTATCAGTTCGCGTAGAATTCTTGCTTCCAACTCCATGGCTATCAATCCAGAGATCTGAGATTCTAAGCAAATGCCAAGCCTTTTTATACCTTATATGTGTTGCGTAATATTTCTTTTTTTCCCACCGATAACAATTAAAATGATTTTAGATATAGTAAAGGATTTGTTAAAATTTTTTTATATAAAATTGGATCATTCTTTTTATACCATTTAGGATCATAATCTGACCAATCCATTAATTCTTCCGATTTATTTTCTTTTAAACTTGTGAATTGTTTTAAATTTGCAATTTGTTGTTGTTGTTGTTGTTGTTTGAATAAATTATTCATAACCCTTATTTTATAAAAATTTTATAAATATATGTGAGTATTACAAAACAAATAAAAATAACTTAATTATAAATATTTTAATAGTAACAAATTACATTAAATTGAAAATGTAGAATTAAAAAAAATGTTAAATTACCCAATTGTAAAATATAAAGTTATGAAATGTTAATTTTTAAATTGTAATATTATCAAATTTAAAAATATCAAAGTTAATATTATCATATTTAATATTTTAGATTATACAATTTTTATATTTTATCATTTATCTTAAATTATACAATTTTACATTTTATCATTTTAAATTTATAATATTAAGGTCTTTAAAAAAAAATATTGAATTATTTTTTAAATTAAGTGTACCCATATTGAGAAATGAAGTTCTTGGACATTATTAGGAATTTTTATTCCCAATTTTTTCAGATTTGCTTTTAAAAAATCAAAATTATCTTTTGCAAAATTTTCCACAAGTTCTAAAGTTCGTTGAGCACATTGTTTCGCTCGTTTTGGATGGTATGGACATTTTTTATTAGGATATAGATACAAAAGCCATTTTATAGATGGTATACCCACAATATCAATATTTAAAATGTTTGGAATATTTGCGTCGTGTAACAATTTAGAATGGTCTTTGTAACAGAAAACAAGTTTTTCATCTGGATATAAGTTTTGTAATTCTTGGTATTTGTTTTGTAGAAAATTAATTAGAAATTCATAAGTTACAGTTGAACCTGAAGTATGTATTGGATTAATAAATGCATGATACTTATATCTTAACATTCCATCCATAATAATATCAGTGTATGCAAATTCTAAACAATAAAATTTTTTATTATTCACAAAACCTTGCAAATTTACAAATGCCACAACAATCATACTTTGTTTCTTCTTTTTTTTAAAGAATATAAAAAGATTTATTGTTACTATAGGTATAGTCCAGGATTTTAAATATAAAAAATCAAACTTTTTTTAAAAAACAAAATTGTTGTTAAAAATTATCTTGCTCTTTTTGATAAAAAATCAAACTTTTTTTAAAAAAACATAAATATTAAAATTGATCCACTTTAAAATCTGTGATGTCCAAAAATTCGTTTTTCATTATAATTATCTCTATATATTTTTTGTAATATATTATAAATACAACTTTTATTCGTTATACCTTCAAAATCAGGCACTTCATGAAATTTTATATGAGCTTTTATGTCTTGATTTTTCTTATTATTCAAATGAATAAAAGTATCGGATTTAAATTCTATAGTTCCCATAACTTGGTATTCTTTTGTAAAATGTTTTATTCTTCTTTTATTCCTGGATGGGCAAATTAAACCTTCATTTTGAATGGCGTGTAAAACATGACATTTGTCATTTTCATTTGGTTCTTTTAATAAAATTAATTCATTAGGATTATGTAATAAATATAAATGTTTATCATCAGATTTATAAATATTTTCATAATGACATTGATCTAAATATATTGTTTTTGAATCAGGAGTTACTAAACATCGTTTTATAGAATTAAAAATATAATGTATGTCATTTCCTTTAATGAAAAGATCACCATCAATAAATGAATAAATTGTATCAAAGGAATCTATTAAGTTTTTTAAAACAGTTTTACGTATAGGTAAAGTCATATAAATTGCAGCACGTTCAAAATGTTTATTATATCGACCATACTCTGTTAATTTTATACTAGATTCAGACTGAATAATATGTAATATATGATAAGTGGAATCATCGTCAAAGAAAATTTTATCCATTTCTGATAAATTCAAAAAATAATATATTTTATAACGTATATATTATTATATACATCTATATATACGCTTATATATATTCTTCTTAGCTATATATTTTTTCTTTTTTTTTAATTTTTTTAATTAAAATATTTTTTTAAAGTGGAAATGAATATAAAATATATTTTTAAATTTATGAAGAAAATTCTGAAGCAAATAATATTTTTTTATTAGCAAACTCATTTCAAATTTGATATAACAAATGTAAATAATAATAATAATAATAATAATAATAATAATAATAATAATAATAATACATTGATTATTTATATATACAATTACATTTATCTCCAGAATCCATGTTTAGATTCAGTCAATGCTTGAACACATTTTACATGTTCATCATTTTTTCTGTGTACTTTATTACTCGATAAAATACCATTTACAAATAAACGTAAATAGGCCTGAATGCGCATTCCACAGTTATTTCGAATATTCAAAATAAATGCAGTATCAGGATCCGAATATTTCAAATTGGGTAAATTATCTGATGTATAACCAAAATGCCACAAGTAATCCATTATGTCCACTGTTATTTGATCTTTAGTTGTTTTTAAAATGACATTCAGCATTTCTTTGAAACTGTACACTCTTGAGTCTTTGCCATTTAAAACTTTTTTATAATGACTAGGTGTCAAATTTTTCAAGTCTTTTGAAGGTTTTGGAAAAGTGCATCCGTAAAAACGGTCCACATCCACAGCAAAAAAATATATATTTCCATCATTACCCACTGCAGCTCTTATTGTCGGTTTATTTACGAAAAATGACACTTTAAAAAACATTGTACTAACTAAGGACGTCGAATAAATGATACTAAAAACCTGGAATAAATGATGGGTTTATATACACAATGAGAAATGACGTCATGAGATTATGAAATATATAAACTTTACAGTTAGTTTGGCTTAATGTTAATTTAACTAGATGTTATATAATTAATGTTAAAATTCAAATTATATTTTTTTTAAATAGCTTATTTAACCTTGAATATAAATCATTTGAATTTTAGCATTTAAATATATCGCGATTTTTCAAAATTGAAATTTTATAATCTGAAATTTCGCTATATAATTAAATCCTAAAATTCAATTTTTTTAAATAGCTTTTAAACTTTAAAATAGATATAATTTGACATTTAATTATATAGTGATTTTTTAAAATTCAAAATTTAAAATCCGAAATTTGACTATATAATAAAATGCTAAAATTTTATTTTTTAAAAATAGCTTATTTAATCTTGAAATAGAATAAAATATAATCTGACATTTGATTATTTAGCGAAATTTCAATTTTGAAATTTAAAATTTGAAATTTCACTATATAATAAAATCTCAAATTATATATTTTTAAAAATAGCTTATTTAATCTTGAAATAGAATAAAAATTTCATTTGACATTTAATTATTTAGCTAAATTTTAAAATCTGGAATTTAGCTAAATAATTAAATCTCAAATTATATATTTTTAAAAATAGCTTATTTAATATTGAAATAGAATAAAAAACAAAATTTGAATTTTAACATTTAATTACTTAGTGAAATTTCGAATTTCAATTTTGAAATTCGAAATTTCACTAAGTAATTAAATGTTAAAATTCAAATTTTGTTTTTTAAAAATGGCTTATTTAACCTTAAATTGAAATAAAATATCATTTGAATTTTAGCGTTTAATTAGATAGCGATTTATCAAAAAATGTGAAATTTCACTATATAATTAATACTAAAATTCAAATTTCCATTTTTTAAAAATAGCTTATTTAACCTTGATAATATATCATTTGAATTTTAACATTAATTAGATAGCCAAAATTGAAATATAAAAAGGTAATTTTAAAAATGAATAAATTTATAAAAAAGTCCAAGTTTATACAATTATCTAGGTTTGTCGTGACTATATATGGATCATTTATTTACTCTGGTGAATAAATATTTGTGATGATCTATTCAGACATGACTACTTTAAAATATATAAATGTGGGTTTACAAAATGTTTATTGTTAAATAAAATCTTACATTATTATGATAATCATTAAAAAATAAATATTGAGAATTAAAAAATATTTAAACATTTACATATTTTTTAAAGAAATCATTTTCGATTTTTGTATTTATTAAAAAACAATAATGACATGTATAAAATACAATTTTCCCCAGGTGAGGATCGAACTCACAACCTCGGCATAACTCACAATTATACTGTTTTATAAGTACCGCGCGCTAGCCAATTGCGCTACTGGGGACATTAAAAAAAGCATTATAATCTTATTTAAATCCTGAAAAAGTTTGAAATGTTTTAATTTTTATATATTTAAAATTACAATCTTGATATATTTATTTATAAACCATGATAAATATATTGCAAAATTATGATTCATATTTAGACAATCTTCTTTTTAGCTCCACAATTTCCGTCTTTCTTAAATATTCTATTTCAGCTACCAATCTAGCAATTTCGGTCTCTCTCAAATATTCGATTTTGTTTTGAAGCAAGTCGTTTTTATTCTGAAGCGAGTCATTTTTATTTTGAAGCAATTTATATTCTGTTTGAAATGACTCTTCAACGGTTTTCAATTTATGTTTCAATTCCCTAATTTCTTCTTCGCGCCTTTGTTCAATTTCCACTCGTAAATTCTCAAATTTGTTTTTCAATTCCCTGATTTCTTTTTGTGTTTCTGTTCCATTTTCATTCGTGAATTTTCTAACTCTTTATTTTTTTTTACCAATTCTTCGCAATGTTCCATGATTGGTTTAGCACAATTTAAACAATCTTGTTGTCTCCGGCTAAGTTCACGTTAAAATATAATTTTGAGTCTGAGAAAGTGAAATATATATCAAAAATATATAAAATTAAAAAAATTTTTTAAACTCTATATAAAAAATAGAATATTTTCTACAAAAAATATAAAATCTTCTACAAAAAAATTTAAATTTTCAATTTTCAAAAACTTTCCGAAAAACATGGTCAACATATATAGTGAAATTTTTATTAGTTTCTTAATAAGATTTTCTAACAGAGGATTTATTTTTTAGCTCTGTAAACGTCGGTTAATAATCTTTGCGATGATCTGTTTGTATCAGAATAAAATACATTGAAGCCTTATCTAGAGCACTTTCGAATGAAGATGAATTGTAAGAATAGATTTTAAATTTTATTTTCTTACATAATAAAAAAGATTAATATGAATTTGCCGTTGATCTTTAAAATGAAAAAAAGTAATTTTTCAGATTTTCTGGGTTTATTTATTTCATTGATAAATTATATTCCAAAATACTTTTTCTAAATCCATACTATTTTGGACAAAAAAATTTTATGTAAAAAACAAAATATGTTATATCTTTTTTAAGCCCTGACGAAGGGTCGCGTCCGACCCGAAACAATTGTTGCGAATTTCTTATCGTGTTTATCCAAAGTTTTGCAATTATTAAGGTTGCACTTCTTTATGCAACCATAAAATAAAAATGTTTATTTTAATTTCTAATGTTAAAAATATCAAAAACTTGTAAAATTTAAAAAATAGGACGTTTCTCAAAAATCAGAAAACCCAGTTTCACATATAATTGTTATTGTCTGTAACATATATATATAAATCATAAAGTTTAAAAAAACGGAATTAATCTCATATAATTTTTACAAAACCGAAAACATATAAAATTTCAATTTTTCTACATATATCTATATGAATTTTTATTTTTATTTTTGCAAATGTTTTTTCGATAATTTAATTTGTTGTCGTTTTTATTAATTTTTTTCTTTTTGTTAATCACGCCCACTTATCCTTTTTATTACTTTCTATTCAAAATTATATATATATATATATATATATATATATATATATATATATATATCAAGAATATAAAATATCTAAAAAAATAGTTTTGAGTCTGACAATCATCATTTTCTACACAAATATATATTATAAAATTTATATTTTCTACAAAAAAATTTAAATCATAAAATTTAAATTTTCAATTTTAAAAAAGCGTGACATAAAAGGTAGACGTACTTGTATAGTGAAATTTTTATTAGTTGTTTAATAATATTTTCTGACAGAGGATTTATTTTTTTTAGCTCTGACAGATCTGGTGAATAAATATTTGCGATGATCTTTTTGTATCAGAATATAAAATACATTGCAGCCTTATCTAAAATGCTATGTACTATATATTTGATGAATTTGAATTGTAAGAATAGACTTTAAATTTTTACATAATGAAAAAAGACCTTTGATCTTTTAAATGAAAAAAAGAAATAAATGTTTACAATAATTGAAAAAATTTTTTGTTGATGGCTTTATAAATAGTGTTTCGAAATGTTTATTTGAAGAATGGATACATTTATTAATAAAAAAAATTCTAAAAATCTTTCGAATACAATTTTTTCTAAAATCTCGCTCCAGATTCACCAAAAATTTTATAAAAGTGATATACATAAAAAAGGCGAGATCTTAAAATTATAAATGACAATTGACCGGGTAAGGTTAATATAAAATCTCGATCTAAAGATTTTTTTAAATATATCATTAAAAATTACAATTATATTATTTGTTATGATTCAAAAAAGAAGGATTGAACCAAATTTTTTTCATTTATTTGTCATTTATTTTATTAAACGAGAAATGGTCAAATGATAAATATTAAAAGTAATTTTAATAAAAAATAAATAAATCTGTCAATGACAGATTTATTTTATTCTTATCTAATTAAATATACGACACAAAAAAATAGTCAGTTTAATTCAATAAAAGCTCAAATCGAGTTTTGCTGACATTATATAAATAGTTTTTTCTAACTATGTCGAGTATAAATAGAGATTCGAAAGAATATCCGAGATCATAACGATGGATTGCATTCAGTGCTCCACACCAGCAAATTCATCTACGTTGATGAAGTGTAAACATAACATTCATCTATCATGTGTTAGAAATTTTATCCTGTCGACAAAAAATGTATGCTGCCCATCTTGTAATGAACCAATTCAAGCTACAGATTTGTCTACAATCCTTTGGACGATTAAGGAAGATGACCCAATGCATGAATTTTTACGTCAAGAAATGTTAAGAAGACTGGTGTTAGACCTTTATGATACTGATTGGGATGACTCCAATTTATGTTAGTAATCCAATTTAAAAGAAGAGCTTTTTAAAAAAGTATTTGACAAGTTGTTAAAGACATATATAATATGTTGTAATTCAAAATAAACTGTTATTTGACTATTTTTTTTGTGTCGTTTATTTAATTTAGATAAAAATTTATTTATTAGTCATCACCATTTATCCACTTTGAAAATGCTAGAATATTTGCAATTTTATAATTTAATTTCTTAAACAACTTTCAAATATTTAACTATATTTCTGTTTTATCATACAACTCAAAAATTAGAATAATCTCACAGGATAGATTTTTTTATTATTAAAATTACTCCTTCCATTTCTTGTTTAATAAAATAAATGACAAACAAATCTGATTCAATCAATTGTAATTATGTTGATCTTTTTTTTTTGAATCATAACAAATAATATAATTGTAATTTTTAATGATATATTTTTTTCTAAAAGTCTTTAGAATAATCTTGAGACCCATTTTTTATCATCAATAATTTTAAGATCTCGCCTTTTATCTTCTAAAAAAGTTTTGGTGTCTTAAGAGATATTTTCTTGTTTGGATGAAAGTTTATATAAACTTTTATATTTTGATTTTTCTTTTTTATCAAATGATCATTTTAGTTATAATTTTTTTTAATATTTTAAATATTTTTTTAAAAAATACAAATGAAAAATTTTAAATCTATGAAAATCAATTTGAAATATATATTTTTATTAGAAAACATCAAATTTGACTATTTCAGCCAAGCTATTTTCAAAAAATAACATTTGAATTTTAACATTTAATTAAATAGCGAAATTTCGATGCTTAAATCTTGAAAAAAATCCGATAACATTCTATTTCAGCCAAACTAATTTCAAAAAGTAACATTTGCATTTTAATTAAATAGCAAATTGAAAAATGAAATTCATTAAAATTCAAATTCTATCTATTTCAAATTTCTATATACGATTTGTTTGAAAATTAAAAAAAATAATAAGACATTTAATTTTGAACAGTTTTTATTAAAGAAACAAATATATAAAATCACAACAGATTTTTAATTAAAAAAGAACATTATATACATATAAAATCATTTATAAAAACCATATAAATAATGATTTTAATTAAAAAAGAGCACAAATATAATCATTTATGAAAACCAAATAAATAATGAAGTATTTTTACAAATCTTTGGACCAAATATTTTTTTCAATAAACGAATTGGATATGAAAAACATTTATACTTGATGGCATATGAAAATAAATAAATTTGCAAATCTCACATTTAAAAATTCCTGTTTATGTTTTATGATGACACATTCTTTTAAATAAAGATAATATTTGAGATCCTTTAAAAACTCGTAAATAGATTATTCCATATCTGGCCATTGAAAATGAAAAATGTCCAGGGGATCAATATCTTAATGATTCTTGTAAATTTTGGGTGATATTGCATGGAATAAACTTGTGGAGGCCATAATACAGTTCACTAAACGTGATGACAAATTTTTTCCCCTCCACAAGTTTAAATTCTGTGATTGATTGTCGGTGACACCATTTTATTTCGTTATTCACCAAATAACTTTTTAACATTTCCGATGGATTTTCACTGAATGAGTATCTATTTAAAAATTCTTTTAGAAATTCGATAACAGGATTTATTTTCATTTCTTTCATGATGGGTTGCTTGGTATCCAACCATTTTAATACTCCAAATCTGTTAGGTCCTGAAATATGGAAAAACTTTATTGTTTCATCTTCAATGTTTATGTAAAAACTATCCTTGAGTGGATTGCTTGATGTATAAAATCCTGAGGAAAGCGATGAAATTAAATCCAGCAATTCAAACAGTTCATCTGAAGGATGAAGCCACGAACTTTTTCTTTTCAATAGTGATGATAATTCATTTATTTTCCTTAATTGATGGCATTTAAAAAATGGTGGCAAATACAATTTCATGATTTTCTCTTGAACTAACTCAGGCAAATGGAGAAATTCAAACGCCATATTGAAAAGGAATGAGAAAGAATGAAATGGCGAGTGGGTTTATATACAACTCGATTACGTCACTTTATCAAAAGGTGTGTCATTGCATGACATTCTTTATAGTTTGAAGGTCTTTTTAAAGATAAAAGAATATAAAGAAATAAAAATAAAATCATGTCACAATTTATTAAATTATTATCTCGGCATTTATCAATTATTATTATCTCGACATTTATCAATTTTAAAATTTATCCATCGAAATGTTAAACAATATGTCATCATTCCTTTAATTGAATTTAAAATATGTCAGTTCTTTTCGATATCTAATTAATTTGGGATATCGATATATATTACAACATAACATAATATTCTTGTCAAGTGAATTTAAAGAAATCTTCAATTTAAAGATTTTGGACACGACAATTTATATGACGTTACAATATTTTTTGTCACCATAATACATAGTAGCTGAATTTTTACAGAACAAAAAATAAAATATCTATAATTTGTTCTTTTGAGACTGTAAAAAAATAATTATTACGAGGCAGCTGGTAATAATTATTTTTTTACCGTATAATAACTTTAAAACATAATTCAATCAATTTAATATCAAAATTATAAAATCTGATAATGGTTGAGATATATTTTTAGATTATCAAAATCATTTGCAATTTTATATCTATTTTTGTCGTTAATAATTGTTATTTGTAATAAAAGTCACTTTTATATAGTTATATCTTTTTATAAAAAAATATTAAAATAAAAATAAAATAAAGTAAAACCCTTTAAAAAAATTTTAAAATTTAAAAAAAAATTTACGTTGATTAATTTGAAACTTTTTTTTTTTTTTTTTTTTTTTTTTTTTTTCCAAATTCTGACATATAAAATGACTATTTTAACTTTAGTTGGATGTTTTTCATATAACTCGGCCACCTTTTTTTGTTTTTTCAAATTCTGACATATAAAAATGGCAATTTTCACTATTAGTTGGATCTTTTTCAGCTAACGGAAATAAAGAAGTTGTTTAATCAATAAGTCTTTTTATTTTTTGTTTAAAATTATTGGTGGATAAAAGTGGATATATATATGACTTGTCGTTTCTAAATCATTTCAACATGACTACTACTTATTTAGATACTCTGCGAAAAAAGTACAAGATTTGCAATAATCGAGTTAATATTTTGCATTTTGAAGTATTATCTCGTCGTTATAACAGTCGCTTGAAATTTCTTTTGAACAAAAGAGATGAATTGCACTTAAATAATTGTGTATGGTCTCAGGACGATGCAAAAGAGGGACCTGATACTTGTCCTTGCTACCACGCTAAGATGTCTCCAGAAAAATATTTAGAAGACGAAATGCTTTCAAAAAATTTCCAAAAATTACACAAGGAAGAACGTTTAAGCGGCTCTTTATTAGCATTTAATTATTCTGATCAAATTGAAAATGTGCGAGATTTTTACAAGCGTTGTGTTTCAGATAGAGAAAATGTGTTCAAATGGTATGAAGAATACAAAACTACAAGGAATGCTATACAGTTTGAAATAAAAGTCAGAGAAATGGGAAAACAACGAGAAATCAATGTAATTCTGAATCCTGAAAGTAGAGAATGGCACTTGACCGATTGTATAAGATGCGTTTTTTCTGATGAATTCCCAAATACATGTTATTGCCAAAAAGCCTTAATGGACCCTGCGAAATATCTTCGAGAGAAATATAATTTCATAGAAAAGACAAAAGAAAAAATACCATATAACTATCTAAACCTTTCTCATAAAGAATAATTATACAGACCAAAAAAAGGAAACGATCTTTTTAAGTTAAAATCAAGGATATTATTTTTCTAGATTGTAAACATTTTGCTTGTTGTATGTATTGTTCAAACCTGTCCCATGTCTATTAAATAAAATCCTTTTTTAAGAATATTGAAGAGTGATTTTTTAATAATAACGTCCATTGTATTATTTTAAACATGTCATTTTGGAAATGAATTCCACAAGCATTTCAGCACATATATTATCTATATTTTTAATTTGAAATCTATGAAACAAACTGAGTTTCTGAATAAATAGAATAAAATATAATTTTAATTTTAATATTTAATTATTTAGCTAAATTTCAATTTTGAAATTTTAAAATCTGAAATTTTGCTACATAATAAAATGTTAAAATTCAAGGATAATTGCAGGTCGAAATGGAACATTATAAATTGGTAAAAACGCAAAATGATAGATTGATAGAAATAGTCATGGTCGTATTAAAAAGTAATAACAGAAAGACTTATTCAAGGTGGCTAGTTTTTACAATATTTTTTATTAATGCTTTAAACCATGTAGAATTTACTGTGGAATGTTATTAAAAAAATCTACCTGTAAGATTATTCTAATTTTTGAATTGTATGATGAAACAGAAATATAATTAAATATCTGAAAGTTGTTTAAGAAATTAAATTATACAATTGCAGGTATTCAATGAAATTCGCTAAAATTCAAATTCAATTTTATTCTATTTGAAATTTCTATAAATGATTTGTTTGAAAATTTAAAAAAAATAATAAGACATTTAATTTTGAACATTTTTATTAAAGAAATAAATATATAATATATGTATACACAACATATTTTAATAAAAAAAGAGTATTATATACAAATATAATCATTTATAATAACTATATAAATAATGAAGGATTTTAATTAAAAAAGAGCATTATATACAAATATAATCATTTATAAAAAATATATAAATAATGAAGGACAAATCTTTGTCCAAATATTTTTTTCAATAACGTAAACAGGATATGAAAAATATTTATATTTGATGGCATATGAAAATAAATAAATTTGCAAATGTGATTATTTCACATTAATCGTGGATCTGTGAGAAAAATACAATTTAATGGGATAAACTTGCAAATCTTTGTCTTTAAATAAATTTGTGGACATGATTATGTTTTATGATGACTACAGGTGTGGGTCCAGATAACTAATGAAATTCAGGTGTGGGAAAACTTATTTATAATCTTTCAAATCTTCAGTTATTTCACATGGAATAAACTTGTGGAGGAAGAAATACAATTCACTAAACGTAATCACAAATTTTCTTCCCTCCACAAGTTTAAAATCTATTATAGACGATCTATGACACCATCCAATTTCATTTTTTTTCAAATACCATTTTAATTTTTCTGGTGGGTTTTCACAATATGCGTATTTTTTTGAAAATTCCTTTAGAAATTCCAAAACAGATGATATTTCACTTTCTTTCACTAGGGGTTTTTTAATAGCTCTCCTCTTCAATGCGAAAAATGGTCCTCCAATATGATAGAATTTTATATTTTCATCTTCGATATTTATATAAAAACTGTTTTTAAGTGGGTATTTATCAACAATTGGTAAATAAAATCCAGTCGATAGAGATGAAAGGTAATCCAATAAAGCAAATAGTTCATCTGTAGGATTCATCCAGGAACTTTTTTGTTCTAAAATTGGTGATAATTCATTTATCTTCATTAATTTTTTAAATTTAAATAATGGACTCAAATAGTATTTCATTATTTTCGTTTGAACTAAATCTGGTAGATCAAGAAACGGAAACTCCATATTGAAAAGCAATGAGAAAGAATGAAATGGCGAGTGGGTTTATATACAACTCGATTACGTCACTTTATCTGTGGTGCGTCAAATGCTATTTTTGTAAAATAGTTTGGTGATATAATTTGAATTAAATAACGAAATTTCATTTTAAATGTTACTTTTGTAAAATAGCTTGGACATAAAAAAATATAATTTGAATTTTATTCTTAAATTTCGTTATTTAAATAAATGTTAAAATTCAAATATTTTTTTTGTAAAATAGCTTCGATATAGAAAGAAATATAATTTGAATTTTAGCGGATTCAAAACTTGAAATTTGAAATTTCGTTATTTAACAAAATGTCAAATGCTATTTTACAAAAAAATATAATTTGAATTTTAGCGGATTTCATTTTTTCAAAATTTGAAAATTGAAATTTCGCTATTTAACTAAATATTAAAATTCAAATACTATATATTTTATTTAAATAAACTTCTTTTTGATTGTTTGTTTTTTTACAAAAACGTTTATTTTGTTAATCTTTTATATTTTGTCAATATCCTTAAATGAAATGTTAATTATGATAATCATTAAAAATAATTTTTAAAGTTAAAATGTATGACTAAAAAAATATTAAAATCAAAAAATATTTTAACTAGTCTATAGAACTATTTTTTCAAATTTTTTTCTTGGTAAAAATGAAATTGCTCTTATTTACTATTATATGTTTCAAGAAAAAAAATTGCTTAATTTATATCTCATGACAAAACAGTTTTAAAAGATAAAAAATGTGACGGCCATATTTAAAATAAACAATTATTTTGCGTACAAAAAACAGGTGACATAATAGATTAACATGATCCGTTTTTTTTATTTCTTGCTTTTCGCCAATATAAAAGGGAGTATTTCACTTTGTCTTGTATCCAAAAAGTAAATATGAGTTTTCCATTTTTAAACCTTCCTTTCGATGTGAAATTCAACATATTCAAAAAATATTTTGAGTTTTCTGATAAGATAAATACGCTTGTCAAAATGCCTGAAATGGAGGATTTAACATCAAACCCTTCTGCATGGACTCTATTAGAACGTAAGTTTATAAAACTTACAGAATTTGTTAGAAAAGGTTGGTATATAAAGCAAAACAATCAACCATAATATGTTTTTTTCGACAATAAAAAAATGTCGATATGCATGAGATATTTTAGAAATTATCAGCCGTGTTATCCCGATGATAAATATTGGAATGTTCCATATATTGGCACTATGAGAAAATCAATTGAAAGTGCATCAGAAGAAGAATTAAAATGGGAAGACACAATTTCATTCTTCAAGGATGATTTCCTCGAAAAATATCTTCCCATTGAAGATATTGAAAATTTAACATATTATCTCTTGCCTTCTTGTGATATGTTAACAATCGATCATGAGAAAAAAGTATTATACTGGGACAACAAGATGTACAATTTCAAAAACAACATTGTGTTAAAAAACTCTTATGATCCGTATGAGGACCATTATTTAATACGGCCATATTATCAAAGAGGACTGAGTATTGAATGTATAAATGAAGACTGTCACGATTGTATTAAAAATGAACAATATACATATAGCATAAAAAATTCTTGGGCCGAAGAACAACAAATTAATTTTAGAGCAGCAAATCTTAAAAATATAATAAAAGAAACTTATTATCACGACAGAGGTCCCTTTTTAGAAATTTATTAAATTAACAATAATTAGAATATATTTTTTAATTTGCAAAATATTGTTTTACTTGTATATATTTTTTGTGTTAATGTATATAATGTGTTGATTTTATTAATGTATATATTAATATAATGTATAATGTAATAAAATTTATCTTTACTTTCTTGATTTATTCTCACATTCAATTTAAATGAATATTTTTTTTTAAATTATCACTTTTAAAGTTTTAAGAGTTACAATTTTTAAAATACAGCGCATTCATTTCCTGTCCATTAAATTTGTAAAAAAATATAATTTGAATTTTAGCGAATAGCAAAATTTCATTTTGAAAATGGAAATTTCGATAACTAAATGTTAAAATTCAATATTCAATGGGAAGATATTTTTCGAGGAAATCATCCTTGAAGAATGAAATTGTGTCTTCCCATTTTAATTCTTCTTCTGATGCACTTTCAATTGATTTTCTCATAGTGCCAATATATGGAACATTCCAATATTTATCATCGGGATAACACGGCTGATAATTTCTAAAATATCTCATGCATATCGACATTTTTTTATTGTCGAAAAAAACATATAATGGTTGATTGTTTTGCTTTATATACCAACCTTTTCTAACAAATTCTGTAAGTTTTATAAACTTACGTTCTAATAGAGTCCATGCAGAAGGGTTTGATGTTAAATCCTCCATTTCAGGCATTTTGACAAGCGTATTTATCTTATCAGAAAACTCAAAATATTTTTTGAATATGTTGAATTTCACATCGAAAGGAAGGTTTAAAAATGGAAAACTCATATTTACTTTTTGGATACAAGACAAAGTGAAATACTCCCTTTTATATTGGCGAAAAGCAAGAAATAAAAAAAACGGATCATGTTAATCTATTATGTCACCTGTTTTTTGTACGCAAAATAATTGTTTATTTTAAATATGGCCGTCACATTTTTTATCTTTTAAAACTGTTTTGTCATGAGATATAAATTAAGCAATTTTTTTTCTTGAAACATATAATAGTAAATAAGAGCAATTTCATTTTTACCAAGAAAAAAATTTGAAAAAATAGTTCTATAGACTAGTTAAAATATTTTTTGATTTTAATATTTTTTTAGTCATACATTTTAACTTTAAAAATTATTTTTAATGATTATCATAATTAACATTTCATTTAAGGATATTGACAAAATATAAAAGATTAACAAAATAAACGTTTTTGTAAAAAAACAAACAATCAAAAAGAAGTTTATTTAAATAAAATATATAGTATTTGAATTTTAATATTTAGTTAAATAGCGAAATTTCAATTTTCAAATTTTGAAAAAATGAAATCCGCTAAAATTCAAATTATATTTTTTTGTAAAATAGCATTTGACATTTTGTTAAATAACGAAATTTCAAATTTCAAGTTTTGAATCCGCTAAAATTCAAATTATATTTCTTTCTATATCGAAGCTATTTTACAAAAAAAATATTTGAATTTTAACATTTATTTAAATAACGAAATTTAAGAATAAAATTCAAATTATATTTTTTTATGTCCAAGCTATTTTACAAAAGTAACATTTAAAATGAAATTTCGTTATTTAATTCAAATTATATCACCAAACTATTTTACAAAAATAGCATTTGACGCACCACAGATAAAGTGACGTAATCGAGTTGTATATAAACCCACTCGCCATTTCATTCTTTCTCATTGCTTTTCAATATGGAGTTTCCGTTTCTTGATCTACCAGATTTAGTTCAAACGAAAATAATGAAATACTATTTGAGTCCATTATTTAAATTTAAAAAATTAATGAAGATAAATGAATTATCACCAATTTTAGAACAAAAAAGTTCCTGGATGAATCCTACAGATGAACTATTTGCTTTATTGGATTACCTTTCATCTCTATCGACTGGATTTTATTTACCAATTGTTGATAAATACCCACTTAAAAACAGTTTTTATATAAATATCGAAGATGAAAATATAAAATTCTATCATATTGGAGGACCATTTTTCGCATTGAAGAGGAGAGCTATTAAAAAACCCCTAGTGAAAGAAAGTGAAATATCATCTGTTTTGGAATTTCTAAAGGAATTTTCAAAAAAATACGCATATTGTGAAAACCCACCAGAAAAATTAAAATGGTATTTGAAAAAAAATGAAATTGGATGGTGTCATAGATCGTCTATAATAGATTTTAAACTTGTGGAGGGAAGAAAATTTGTGATTACGTTTAGTGAATTGTATTTCTTCCTCCACAAGTTTATTCCATGTGAAATAACTGAAGATTTGAAAGATTATAAATAAGTTTTCCCACACCTGAATTTCATTAGTTATCTGGACCCACACCTGTAGTCATCATAAAACATAATCATGTCCACAAATTTATTTAAAGACAAAGATTTGCAAGTTTATCCCATTAAATTGTATTTTTCTCACAGATCCACGATTAATGTGAAATAATCACATTTGCAAATTTATTTATTTTCATATGCCATCAAATATAAATATTTTTCATATCCTGTTTACGTTATTGAAAAAAATATTTGGACAAAGATTTGTCCTTCATTATTTATATATTTTTTATAAATGATTATATTTGTATATAATGCTCTTTTTTAATTAAAATCCTTCATTATTTATATAGTTATTATAAATGATTATATTTGTATATAATACTCTTTTTTTATTAAAATATGTTGTGTATACATATATTATATATTTATTTCTTTAATAAAAATGTTCAAAATTAAATGTCTTATTATTTTTTTTAAATTTTCAAACAAATCATTTATAGAAATTTCAAATAGAATAAAATTGAATTTGAATTTTAGCGAATTTCATTGAATACCTGCAATTGTATAATTTAATTTCTTAAACAACTTTCAGATATTTAATTATATTTCTGTTTCATCATACAATTCAAAAATTAGAATAATCTTACAGGTAGATTTTTTTTAATAACATTCCACAGTAAATTCTACATGGTTTAAAGCATTAATAAAAAATATTGTAAAAACTAGCCACCTTGAATAAGTCTTTCTGTTATTACTTTTTAATACGACCATGACTATTTCTATCAATCTATCATTTTGCGTTTTTACCAATTTATAATGTTCCATTTCGACCTGCAATTATCCTTGAATTTTAACATTTTATTATGTAGCAAAATTTCAGATTTTAAAATTTCAAAATTGAAATTTAGCTAAATAATTAAATATTAAAATTAAAATTATATTTTATTCTATTTATTCAGAAACTCAGTTTGTTTCATAGATTTCAAATTAAAAATATAGATAATATATGTGCTGAAATGCTTGTGGAATTCATTTCCAAAATGACATGTTTAAAATAATACAATGGACGTTATTATTAAAAAATCACTCTTCAATATTCTTAAAAAAGGATTTTATTTAATAGACATGGGACAGGTTTGAACAATACATACAACAAGCAAAATGTTTACAATCTAGAAAAATAATATCCTTGATTTTAACTTAAAAAGATCGTTTCCTTTTTTTGGTCTGTATAATTATTCTTTATGAGAAAGGTTTAGATAGTTATATGGTATTTTTTCTTTTGTCTTTTCTATGAAATTATATTTCTCTCGAAGATATTTCGCAGGGTCCATTAAGGCTTTTTGGCAATAACATGTATTTGGGAATTCATCAGAAAAAACGCATCTTATACAATCGGTCAAGTGCCATTCTCTACTTTCAGGATTCAGAATTACATTGATTTCTCGTTGTTTTCCCATTTCTCTGACTTTTATTTCAAACTGTATAGCATTCCTTGTAGTTTTGTATTCTTCATACCATTTGAACACATTTTCTCTATCTGAAACACAACGCTTGTAAAAATCTCGCACATTTTCAATTTGATCAGAATAATTAAATGCTAATAAAGAGCCGCTTAAACGTTCTTCCTTGTGTAATTTTTGGAAATTTTTTGAAAGCATTTCGTCTTCTAAATATTTTTCTGGAGACATCTTAGCGTGGTAGCAAGGACAAGTATCAGGTCCCTCTTTTGCATCGTCCTGAGACCATACACAATTATTTAAGTGCAATTCATCTCTTTTGTTCAAAAGAAATTTCAAGCGACTGTTATAACGACGAGATAATACTTCAAAATGCAAAATATTAACTCGATTATTGCAAATCTTGTACTTTTTTCGCAGAGTATCTAAATAAGTAGTAGTCATGTTGAAATGATTTAGAAACGACAAGTCATATATATATCCACTTTTATCCACCAATAATTTTAAACAAAAAATAAAAAGACTTATTGATTAAACAACTTCTTTATTTCCGTTAGCTGAAAAAGATCCAACTAATAGTGAAAATTGCCATTTTTATATGTCAGAATTTGAAAAAACAAAAAAAGGTGGCCGAGTTATATGAAAAACATCCAACTAAAGTTAAAATAGTCATTTTATATGTCAGAATTTGGAAAAAAAAAAAAAAAAAAAAAAAAAAAAAAAAGTTTCAAATTAATCAACGTAAATTTTTTTTTAAATTTTAAAATTTTTTTAAAGGGTTTTACTTTATTTTATTTTTATTTTAATATTTTTTTATAAAAAGATATAACTATATAAAAGTGACTTTTATTACAAATAACAATTATTAACGACAAAAATAGATATAAAATTGCAAATGATTTTGATAATCTAAAAATATATCTCAACCATTATCAGATTTTATAATTTTGATATTAAATTGATTGAATTATGTTTTAAAGTTATTATACGGTAAAAAAATAATTATTACCAGCTGCCTCGTAATAATTATTTTTTTACAGTCTCAAAAGAACAAATTATAGATATTTTATTTTTTGTTCTGTAAAAATTCAGCTACTATGTATTATGGTGACAAAAAATATTGTAACGTCATATAAATTGTCGTGTCCAAAATCTTTAAATTGAAGATTTCTTTAAATTCACTTGACAAGAATATTATGTTATGTTGTAATATATATCGATATCCCAAATTAATTAGATATCGAAAAGAACTGACATATTTTAAATTCAATTAAAGGAATGATGACATATTGTTTAACATTTCGATGGATAAATTTTAAAATTGATAAATGTCGAGATAATAATAATTGATAAATGCCGAGATAATAATTTAATAAATTGTGACATGATTTTATTTTTATTTCTTTATATTCTTTTATCTTTAAAAAGACCTTCAAACTATAAAGAATGTCATGCAATGACACACCTTTTGATAAAGTGACGTAATCGAGTTGTATATAAACCCACTCGCCATTTCATTCTTTCTCATTCCTTTTCAATATGGCGTTTGAATTTCTCCATTTGCCTGAGTTAGTTCAAGAGAAAATCATGAAATTGTATTTGCCACCATTTTTTAAATGCCATCAATTAAGGAAAATAAATGAATTATCATCACTATTGAAAAGAAAAAGTTCGTGGCTTCATCCTTCAGATGAACTGTTTGAATTGCTGGATTTAATTTCATCGCTTTCCTCAGGATTTTATACATCAAGCAATCCACTCAAGGATAGTTTTTACATAAACATTGAAGATGAAACAATAAAGTTTTTCCATATTTCAGGACCTAACAGATTTGGAGTATTAAAATGGTTGGATACCAAGCAACCCATCATGAAAGAAATGAAAATAAATCCTGTTATCGAATTTCTAAAAGAATTTTTAAATAGATACTCATTCAGTGAAAATCCATCGGAAATGTTAAAAAGTTATTTGGTGAATAACGAAATAAAATGGTGTCACCGACAATCAATCACAGAATTTAAACTTGTGGAGGGGAAAAAATTTGTCATCACGTTTAGTGAACTGTATTATGGCCTCCACAAGTTTATTCCATGCAATATCACCCAAAATTTACAAGAATCATTAAGATATTGATCCCCTGGACATTTTTCATTTTCAATGGCCAGATATGGAATAATCTATTTACGAGTTTTTAAAGGATCTCAAATATTATCTTTATTTAAAAGAATGTGTCATCATAAAACATAAACAGGAATTTTTAAATGTGAGATTTGCAAATTTATTTATTTTCATATGCCATCAAGTATAAATGTTTTTCATATCCAATTCGTTTATTGAAAAAAATATTTGGTCCAAAGATTTGTAAAAATACTTCATTATTTATTTGGTTTTCATAAATGATTATATTTGTGCTCTTTTTTAATTAAAATCATTATTTATATGGTTTTTATAAATGATTTTATATGTATATAATGTTCTTTTTTAATTAAAAATCTGTTGTGATTTTATATATTTGTTTCTTTAATAAAAACTGTTCAAAATTAAATGTCTTATTATTTTTTTTAATTTTCAAACAAATCGTATATAGAAATTTGAAATAGATAGAATTTGAATTTTAATGAATTTCATTTTTCAATTTGCTATTTAATTAAAATGCAAATGTTACTTTTTGAAATTAGTTTGGCTGAAATAGAATGTTATCGGATTTTTTTCAAGATTTAAGCATCGAAATTTCGCTATTTAATTAAATGTTAAAATTCAAATGTTATTTTTTGAAAATAGCTTGGCTGAAATAGTCAAATTTGATGTTTTCTAATAAAAATATATATTTCAAATTGATTTTCATAGATTTAAAATTTTTCATTTGTATTTTTTAAAAAAATATTTAAAATATTAAAAAAAATTATAACTAAAATGATCATTTGATAAAAAAGAAAAATCAAAATATAAAAGTTTATATAAACTTTCATCCAAACAAGAAAATATCTCTTAAGACACCAAAACTTTTTTAGAAGATAAAAGGCGAGATCTTAAAATTATTGATGATAAAAAATGGGTCTCAAGATTATTCTAAAGACTTTTAGAAAAAAATATATCATTAAAAATTACAATTATATTATTTGTTATGATTCAAAAAAAAAAGATCAACATAATTACAATTGATTGAATCAGATTTGTTTGTCATTTATTTTATTAAACAAGAAATGGAAGGAGTAATTTTAATAATAAAAAAATCTATCCTGTGAGATTATTCTAATTTTTGAGTTGTATGATAAAACAGAAATATAGTTAAATATTTGAAAGTTGTTTAAGAAATTAAATTATAAAATTGCAAATATTCTAGCATTTTCAAAGTGGATAAATGGTGATGACTAATAAATAAATTTTTATCTAAATTAAATAAACGACACAAAAAAAATAGTCAAATAACAGTTTATTTTGAATTACAACATATTATATATGTCTTTAACAACTTGTCAAATACTTTTTTAAAAAGCTCTTCTTTTAAATTGGATTACTAACATAAATTGGAGTCATCCCAATCAGTATCATAAAGGTCTAACACCAGTCTTCTTAACATTTCTTGACGTAAAAATTCATGCATTGGGTCATCTTCCTTAATCGTCCAAAGGATTGTAGACAAATCTGTAGCTTGAATTGGTTCATTACAAGATGGGCAGCATACATTTTTTGTCGACAGGATAAAATTTCTAACACATGATAGATGAATGTTATGTTTACACTTCATCAACGTAGATGAATTTGCTGGTGTGGAGCACTGAATGCAATCCATCGTTATGATCTCGGATATTCTTTCGAATCTCTATTTATACTCGACATAGTTAGAAAAAACTATTTATATAATGTCAGCAAAACTCGATTTGAGCTTTTATTGAATTAAACTGACTATTTTTTTGTGTCGTATATTTAATTAGATAAGAATAAAATAAATCTGTCATTGACAGATTTATTTATTTTTTATTAAAATTACTTTTAATATTTATCATTTGACCATTTCTCGTTTAATAAAATAAATGACAAATAAATGAAAAAAATTTGGTTCAATCCTTCTTTTTTGAATCATAACAAATAATATAATTGTAATTTTTAATGATATATTTAAAAAAATCTTTAGATCGAGATTTTATATTAACCTTACCCGGTCAATTGTCATTTATAATTTTAAGATCTCGCCTTTTTTATGTATATCACTTTTATAAAATTTTTGGTGAATCTGGAGCGAGATTTTAGAAAAAATTGTATTCGAAAGATTTTTAGAATTTTTTTTATTAATAAATGTATCCATTCTTCAAATAAACATTTTGAAACACTATTTATAAAGCCATCAACAAAAAATTTTTTCAATTATTGTAAACATTTATTTCTTTTTTTCATTTAAAAGATCAAAGGTCTTTTTTCATTATGTAAAAATTTAAAGTCTATTCTTACAATTCAAATTCATCAAATATATAGTACATAGCATTTTAGATAAGGCTGCAATGTATTTTATATTCTGATACAAAAAGATCATCGCAAATATTTATTCACCAGATCTGTCAGAGCTAAAAAAAATAAATCCTCTGTCAGAAAATATTATTAAACAACTAATAAAAATTTCACTATACAAGTACGTCTACCTTTTATGTCACGCTTTTTTAAAATTGAAAATTTAAATTTTATGATTTAAATTTTTTTGTAGAAAATATAAATTTTATAATATATATTTGTGTAGAAAATGATGATTGTCAGACTCAAAACTATTTTTTTAGATATTTTATATTCTTGATATATATATATATATATATATATATATATATAATTTTGAATAGAAAGTAATAAAAAGGATAAGTGGGCGTGATTAACAAAAAGAAAAAAATTAATAAAAACGACAACAAATTAAATTATCGAAAAAACATTTGCAAAAATAAAAATAAAAATTCATATAGATATATGTAGAAAAATTGAAATTTTATATGTTTTCGGTTTTGTAAAAATTATATGAGATTCATTCCGTTTTTTTAAACTTTATGATTTATATATATGTTACAGACAATAACAATTATATGTGAAACAGGGTTTTCTGATTTTGAGAAACGGCCTTTTTTTTTAAATTTTACAAGTTTTTGATATTTTTAACATTAGAAATTAAAATAAACATTTTTATTTTATGGTTGCATAAAGAAGTGCAACCTTAATAATTGCAAAACTTTGGATAAACACGATAAGAAATTCGCAACAATTGTTTCGGGTCGGACGCGACCCTTCGTCAGGGCTTAAAAAAGATATAACATATTTTGTTTTTTACATAAAATTTTTTTGTCCAAAATAGTATGGATTTAGAAAAAGTATTTTGGAATATAATTTATCAATGAAATAAATAAACCCAGAAAATCTGAAAAATTACTTTTTTTCATTTTAAAGATCAACGGCAAATTCATATTAATCTTTTTTATTATGTAAGAAAATAAAATTTAAAATCTATTCTTACAATTCATCTTCATTCGAAAGTGCTCTAGATAAGGCTTCAATGTATTTTATTCTGATACAAACAGATCATCGCAAAGATTATTAACCGACGTTTACAGAGCTAAAAAATAAATCCTCTGTTAGAAAATCTTATTAAGAAACTAATAAAAATTTCACTATATATGTTGACCATGTTTTTCGGAAAGTTTTTGAAAATTGAAAATTTAAATTTTTTTGTAGAAGATTTTATATTTTTTGTAGAAAATATTCTATTTTTTATATAGAGTTTAAAAATTTTTTTTAATTTTATATATTTTTGATATATATTTCACTTTCTCAGACTCAAAATTATATTTTAACGTGAACTTAGCCGGAGACAACAAGATTGTTTAAATTGTGCTAAACCAATCATGGAACATTGCGAAGAATTGGTAAAAAAAAATAAAGAGTTAGAAAATTCACGAATGAAAATGGAACAGAAACACAAAAAGAAATCAGGGAATTGAAAAACAAATTTGAGAATTTACGAGTGGAAATTGAACAAAGGCGCGAAGAAGAAATTAGGGAATTGAAACATAAATTGAAAACCGTTGAAGAGTCATTTCAAACAGAATATAAATTGCTTCAAAATAAAAATGACTCGCTTCAGAATAAAAACGACTTGCTTCAAAACAAAATCGAATATTTGAGAGAGACCGAAATTGCTAGATTGGTAGCTGAAATAGAATATTTAAGAAAGACGGAAATTGTGGAGCTAAAAAGAAGATTGTCTAAATATGAATCATAATTTTGCAATATATTTATCATGGTTTATAAATAAATATATCAAGATTGTAATTTTAAATATATAAAAATTAAAACATTTCAAACTTTTTCAGGATTTAAATAAGATTATAATGCTTTTTTTAATGTCCCCAGTAGCGCAATTGGCTAGCGCGCGGTACTTATAAAACAGTATAATTGTGAGTTATGCCGAGGTTGTGAGTTCGATCCTCACCTGGGGAAAATTGTATTTTATACATGTCATTATTGTTTTTTAATAAATACAAAAATCGAAAATGATTTCTTTAAAAAATATGTAAATGTTTAAATATTTTTTAATTCTCAATATTTATTTTTTAATGATTATCATAATAATGTAAGATTTTATTTAACAATAAACATTTTGTAAACCCACATTTATATATTTTAAAGTAGTCATGTCTGAATAGATCATCACAAATATTTATTCACCAGAGTAAATAAATGATCCATATATAGTCACGACAAACCTAGATAATTGTATAAACTTGGACTTTTTTATAAATTTATTCATTTTTAAAATTACCTTTTTATATTTCAATTTTGGCTATCTAATTAATGTTAAAATTCAAATGATATATTATCAAGGTTAAATAAGCTATTTTTAAAAAATGGAAATTTGAATTTTAGTATTAATTATATAGTGAAATTTCACATTTTTTGATAAATCGCTATCTAATTAAACGCTAAAATTCAAATGATATTTTATTTCAATTTAAGGTTAAATAAGCCATTTTTAAAAAACAAAATTTGAATTTTAACATTTAATTACTTAGTGAAATTTCGAATTTCAAAATTGAAATTCGAAATTTCACTAAGTAATTAAATGTTAAAATTCAAATTTTGTTTTTTATTCTATTTCAATATTAAATAAGCTATTTTTAAAAATATATAATTTGAGATTTAATTATTTAGCTAAATTCCAGATTTTAAAATTTAGCTAAATAATTAAATGTCAAATGAAATTTTTATTCTATTTCAAGATTAAATAAGCTATTTTTAAAAATATATAATTTGAGATTTTATTATATAGTGAAATTTCAAATTTTAAATTTCAAAATTGAAATTTCGCTAAATAATCAAATGTCAGATTATATTTTATTCTATTTCAAGATTAAATAAGCTATTTTTAAAAAATAAAATTTTAGCATTTTATTATATAGTCAAATTTCGGATTTTAAATTTTGAATTTTAAAAAATCACTATATAATTAAATGTCAAATTATATCTATTTTAAAGTTTAAAAGCTATTTAAAAAAATTGAATTTTAGGATTTAATTATATAGCGAAATTTCAGATTATAAAATTTCAATTTTGAAAAATCGCGATATATTTAAATGCTAAAATTCAAATGATTTATATTCAAGGTTAAATAAGCTATTTAAAAAAAATATAATTTGAATTTTAACATTAATTATATAACATCTAGTTAAATTAACATTAAGCCAAACTAACTGTAAAGTTTATATATTTCATAATCTCATGACGTCATTTCTCATTGTGTATATAAACCCATCATTTATTCCAGGTTTTTAGTATCATTTATTCGACGTCCTTAGTTAGTACAATGTTTTTTAAAGTGTCATTTTTCGTAAATAAACCGACAATAAAAGCTGCAGTGGGTAATGATGGAAATATATATTTTTTTGCTGTGGATGTGGACCGTTTTTACGGATGCACTTTTCCAAAACCTTCAAAAGACTTGAAAAATTTGACACCTAGTCATTATAAAAAAGTTTTAAATGGCAAAGACTCAAGAGTGTACAGTTTCAAAGAAATGCTGAATGTCATTTTAAAAACAACTAAAGATCAAATAACAGTGGACATAATGGATTACTTGTGGCATTTTGGTTATACATCAGATAATTTACCCAATTTGAAATATTCGGATCCTGATACTGCATTTATTTTGAATATTCGAAATAACTGTGGAATGCGCATTCAGGCCTATTTACGTTTATTTGTAAATGGTATTTTATCGAGTAATAAAGTACACAGAAAAAATGATGAACATGTAAAATGTGTTCAAGCATTGACTGAATCTAAACATGGATTCTGGAGATAAATGTAATTGTATATATAAATAATCAATGTATTATTATTATTATTATTATTATTATTATTATTATTATTATTATTTACATTTGTTATATCAAATTTGAAATGAGTTTGCTAATAAAAAAATATTATTTGCTTCAGAATTTTCTTCATAAATTTAAAAATATATTTTATATTCATTTCCACTTTAAAAAAATATTTTAATTAAAAAAATTAAAAAAAAAGAAAAAATATATAGCTAAGAAGAATATATATAAGCGTATATATAGATGTATATAATAATATATACGTTATTAAATATATTATTTTTTGAATTTATCAGAAATGGATAAAATTTTCTTTGACGATGATTCCACTTATCATATATTACATATTATTCAGTCTGAATCTAGTATAAAATTAACAGAGTATGGTCGATATAATAAACATTTTGAACGTGCTGCAATTTATATGACTTTACCTATACGTAAAACTGTTTTAAAAAACTTAATAGATTCCTTTGATACAATTTATTCATTTATTGATGGTGATCTTTTCATTAAAGGAAATGACAAACATTATATTTTTAATTCTATAAAACGATGTTTAGTAACTCCTGATTCAAAAACAATATATTTAGATCAATGTCATTATGAAAATATTTATAAATCTGATGATAAACATTTATATTTATTACATAATCCTAATGAATTAATTTTATTAAAAGAACCAAATGAAAATGACAAATGTCATGTTTTACACGCCATTCAAAATGAAGGTTTAATTTGCCCATCCAGGAATAAAAGAAGAATAAAACATTTTACAAAAGAATACCAAGTTATGGGAACTATAGAATTTAAATCCGATACTTTTATTCATTTGAATAATAAGAAAAATCAAGACATAAAAGCTCATATAAAATTTCATGAAGTGCCTGATTTTGAAGGTATAACGAATAAAAGTTGTATTTATAATATATTACAAAAAATATATAGAGATAATTATAATGAAAAACGAATTTTTGGACATCACAGATTTTAAAGTGGATCAATTTTAATATTTATGTTTTTTTAAAAAAAGTTTGATTTTTTATCAAAAAGAGCAAGATAATTTTTAACAACAATTTTGTTTTTTAAAAAAAGTTTGATTTTTTATATTTAAAATCCTGGACTATACCTATAGTAACAATAAATCTTTTTATATTCTTTAAAAAAAAGAAGAAACAAAGTATGATTGTTGTGGCATTTGTAAATTTGCAAGGTTTTGTGAATAATAAAAAATTTTATTGTTTAGAATTTGCATACACTGATATTATTATGGATGGAATGTTAAGATATAAGTATCATGCATTTATTAATCCAATACATACTTCAGGTTCAACTGTAACTTATGAATTTCTAATTAATTTTCTACAAAACAAATACCAAGAATTACAAAACTTATATCCAGATGAAAAACTTGTTTTCTGTTACAAAGACCATTCTAAATTGTTACACGACGCAAATATTCCAAACATTTTAAATATTGATATTGTGGGTATACCATCTATAAAATGGCTTTTGTATCTATATCCTAATAAAAAATGTCCATACCATCCAAAACGAGCGAAACAATGTGCTCAACGAACTTTAGAACTTGTGGAAAATTTTGCAAAAGATAATTTTGATTTTTTAAAAGCAAATCTGAAAAAATTGGGAATAAAAATTCCTAATAATGTCCAAGAACTTCATTTCTCAATATGGGTACACTTAATTTAAAAAATAATTCAATATTTTTTTTTAAAGACCTTAATATTATAAATTTAAAATGATAAAATGTAAAATTGTATAATTTAAGATAAATGATAAAATATAAAAATTGTATAATCTAAAATATTAAATATGATAATATTAACTTTGATATTTTTAAATTTGATAATATTTAAAAATTAACATTTCATAACTTTATATTTTACAATTGGGTAATTTAACATTTTTTTTAATTCTACATTTTCAATTTAATGTAATTTGTTACTATTAAAATATTTATAATTAAGTTATTTTTATTTGTTTTGTAATACTCACATATATTTATAAAATTTTTATAAAATAAGGGTTATGAATAATTTATTCAAACAACAACAACAACAACAACAACAACAACAACAAATTGCAAATTTAAAACAATTCACAAGTTTAAAAGAAAATAAATCGGAAGAATTAATGGATTGGTCAGATTATGATCCTAAATGGTATAAAAAGAATGATCCAATTTTATATAAAAAAATTTTAACAAATCCTTTACTATATCTAAAATCATTTTAATTGTTATCGGTGGGAAAAAAAGAAATATTACGCAACACATATAAGGTATAAAAAGGCTTGGCATTTGCTTAGAATCTCAGATCTCTGGATTGATAGCCATGGAGTTGGAAGCAAGAATTCTACGCGAACTGATACTTAATGCTCTGTTTATTATTATGGAAAGTTATGTTGGTGAAAGCTTCATGATTAAAAATGTTAACAACTTCATAAATGTGCATTCAAGAATAATGAAAAAGATGGAGCCATTTAATCATATGATTTTTCGAGAAATTAAAAAAATAAATGATTTAGAGAAAGCTTTATACGATTTGGAAGAAGCTTCATTGGAAAAAATTATCGCCGTAAAGACTAAACCCTTTTCATTAGTCTTTCTAATGATATCATTCATTATGAAAAATTTAAAATGTCATCATGAAATAATTAACGATTTGGGATATTCGACAAATAAAAATTTAAAATTTGTACTAAATGTTAAACATCACCATCTGCATTTCATAAAGAAAAAGAAGAGCATTCGTGTTTAAAAAACCATATTTCACATTTTTTAAAGGCAAGAATTAATGTTTGACAAAATGTTGTTCATTTTAAAGATTTATAGATTTATATATATATAATATGTACATTTTAATTTGCAATTCAAATAAAATGACTGTTTCTGTCGTTCATTTATTTTATTTTATTTTTATTTTTATTTTTTCATTTTAATATTTATCTATTTTTTAAAAAAGATATGAATATATATAGCGACAATTACTAACGACATAAATGGATATAAATTCTGATAATGTAAAAATTCTATCTCAAATATTATCAGAAATTGGATTTAATGATTTTGATATTAAATTGATTGAAAGTATAATTGCTACAGGCTTTTCACATTATGATTTAAAGTTGTTAGGTTTTTCAAAAGAACAAATTTTAGCTATATTTTATTTAATTGATCCTGAAAATGAATTTTGCAAGATTTATTATGGCGACGAACATTCTATAAATTGTCCAAAATCTTTAGAAGACTGTTCTATTTGTTTAAATTCACTTGACAAAAATATTATTATGTTATGTTGTAAACATTTATTTCATATAAAATGTTTATCAAAATGGCAGTCTACTTGTCCAATCTGTCGACAGCCTTTTGAAAATATATATCGATATCCCAAATTAATTAGAAATTGGATATCGAAAAGCACAAATGCTTTTCATATTTTAAATTCAATTAAAAGATCATGACAAAAGATTTTTTAATGGAAAAGGATAAATTTTAAAAGTGATAAAAGTCGAGATATTAATAATTGACTTTAATAAATTGTGACATGATTATATTTATTTATATTATTTTATTATAATTTTTTATTAAAAAAAACTAAGCTCCACCCTCAAACTATATATATATCACTCTGTTTTCACTTAGATTACATTTCACGATGAAACATCTCGTTGAAAGTATTATGATAAATTTTATTAGACAAACCATAAAGGATAAATTACCAAACTTTTTGGACTTCAATGATATTTCACAATATGTTTTAACTCAAATTCAAAAAAAGACATGTTATTCAGACATGTTTTCTTTTTCAAGAGATATATTAATAGAATATCTTCAACCTCCAGAAAAAGACGAAAAAGTTGCATATGATGCAAAATTTTTAGATTGTTTGTCACATTTGAGTAAAGAAATTGAAAGTATAATTGAAGAATTAAAACAAGTTATGTTTTTAAAAGCAAAACATTTGTTTTCCAATGTCTGGATTAAACAGTCACCAGAGGATAATATTGAAATGGATAACAAAAGTAATTCTATAAATCAAAATTCAGAGGATATAAAAACAAATATTGTAGATCTTACAGATCCACAAAATATACAAGATTGTACAAACCAAAATTTACCTGTGGACTCATATTACATAAAAAGAAATGTTAATTTTGCATATCTAGCTGTGAGATATAAAAATAAACAATTTGATGCATTTTCTCTAGGAACATTCAAACGTATAATTGGTGTTAAACAGTGTCCAAACTCATGGAAAAAATATTTAAAACATTATTGTAAAAAGTTTAAAATTGAAACTTTGTTTATACGTACACAGAAACATTTTAAATTAAACATGAAAAGAGTAACTGTTAATTATTTTAATGTGAAGAAAGATAAAATCATATGTACCAAGTGTCATAATAAAGATTGTTTGGCAGGCAGAATTTCTATGTACTTTAAAATATTTCATGCTGTAAATTTCGAAGATTGTGATTGTAATTGTTTTTAACTTTTTTTGTCCATTATCTTGTCTAATGGAGATGTTTTTGTATAAATGTTTTTAAAATAAATAATAGTTATTGCTGTGTTCTTTCACAATAAAGATGAAAAAAAGAAATTATATAAAAAAAGAACTGATGGAAAAAGTATGATATATTTTTAAAAAATGAATTGAAAAGAGAATATATAAGATTTTTTTACTTTGAACAAGAAGCAAAAAATATGGATCTCAAAAAAAGAAAATAAAGATCAAATAATATTTATATTAGTACGACAGGATAATTCTTATTTCTCATAATTAAAATTCAAAACTTTAAATTTGATAATGATGTAAACTGTCCTGTCATACTAATATGTTCATTAAATTTTAATTTTATGAATCTATAAAAAAGAATATCTTTTTTACAGGAGAGATAAAGATGAAGAATATATAAATATATGATAAATAAAATATGATATATTTTTTTACGAAAAAAACATGAATATGAAAAAATAAAGATCTGTTACAGATAAAGTTTATATTAGTACAATAGGATAAGATTTTCAAAGTAAAAATTTTAGATTTTCAAAAATTTTACTTTGCAAAAAATTTTGAAAAACAAAAAAATTTAAAAATCTAAAATTTTGAAAAACAAAAAATTGAAAATCTAAAATTTTGAAAATCTAAAAATTGAAAATCTAAAATTTTGAAAATCTAAAAATTGAAAATCTAAAATTTTGAAAATCTAAAAATTGAAAATCTAAAAATTGAAAATCTAAAATTTTGAAAATCTAAAAATTGAAAATCTAAAATTTTGAAAATCTAAAATTGAAATATAACTTTTGAAAATCTAAAATTTTGAAAAAAAAAAATTTGAAAATCTAAAATTTTGAAAAACAAAAAATTTGAAAATCTAAAATTTTGAAAAACAAAAAATTTGAAAATCTAAAATTTTGAAAAACAAAAAATTTGAAAATCTAAAATTTTGAAAAACAAAAAATTTGAAAATCTAAAATTTTGAAAAACAAAAAATTGGAAATATAAATTTATGAAATCTAAAATCTAAAAACAAAAATAAAAAATATTATAAACTTAAAAAAAAAAAAAAAAAAAAAAAAAAAAAAAAAAAAAATTTTTATTTTCAAATTTTTTTGATTTTCAAAATTTTAGATTTTCAAAATTTTTTTGTTTTTTAAAATTTTAGATTTTCAAAATTTTAGATTTTCAATTTGAAAAACAAGAAAATTTGAAAATCTAAAAATTTGAAAACATAAAAATTTGAAAACATAAAAATTTGAAAACATAAAATTTTGAAAATCTAAAATTTTGAAAATCTAAAATTTTGAAAAACAAAAATTTGAAAATCAAAAATTTGAAAATCAAAAATTTGAAAATCAAAAATTTGAAAATCAAAAATTTGAAAAACAAAAATTTGAAAATCTAAAATTTTGAAAAACAAAAAATATGAAAATCTAAAATTTTGAAAAACAAAAAATATGAAAATCTAAAATTTTGAAAAACAAAAAATATGAAAATCTAAAATTTTGAAAAACAAAAAATTTGAAAATCTAAAATTTTGAAAAACAAAAAATTTGAAAATCTAAAATTTTGAAAAGCAAAAAATTGGAAATATAAATTTATGAAATCTAAAATCTAAAAACAAAAAAAATATTATAAACTAAAAAAAAAAAAAAAAAAATTTTTTTTTTTTTTTTTTTTTTTTTTTTAGTTTATAATATTTTTTATTTATGTTTTTAGATTTTTAATTTTTGTTTTCTAAATTAGATTTTCATATTTTTTGTTTTTCAAAATTTTAGATTTTCAATTTTTTTGTTTTTCAAAATTTTAGATTTCCAAAATTTTAGATTTTCAAATTTTTTTGATTTTCAAAATTTTAGATTTTCAAAATTTTTTTGTTTTTTAAAATTTTAGATTTTCAAAATTTTAGATTTTCAATTTGAAAAACAAGAAAATTTGAAAATCTAAAAATTTGAAAACATAAAAATTTGAAAACATAAAATTTTGAAAATCTAAAATTTTGAAAATCTAAAATTTTGAAAATCTAAAATTTTGAAAAACAAAAATTTGAAAATCAAAAATTTGAAAATCAAAAATTTGAAAATCAAAAATTTGAAAATCAAAAATTTAAAAATCAAAAATTTGAAAATCTAAAATTTTGAAAAACAAAAAATTTGAAAATCTAAAATTTTGAAAAACAAAAAATTTAAAATCTAAAAACATAAATAAAAAATTATTATAAACTAAAAAAAAAAAAAAAAAAAAAAAAAAAAAATTTTTTTTTTTTTTTTTTTTTTTTTTTTTTAGTTTATAATTATTTTTTATTTATGTTTTTAGATTTTAGATTTTAAATTTTTGTTTTCAAAATTTTTGTTTTTCAAAATTTTTACTTTTCAAAATTTTTACTTTTCAAAATTTTTACTTTTCAAAATTTTTACTTTTCAAAATTTTTTACTTTAAAAATTTTTTACTTTAAAAATTTTTTACTTTTCAAAATTTTAATTTCAAAATTTTTACTTTTCAAAATTTTAATTTCAAAATTTTTACTTTTCAAAATTTTAATTTCAAAATTTTTACTTTTCAAAATTTTAATTTCAAAATTTTTACTTTTCAAAATTTTAATTTCAAAATTTTTACTTTTCAAAAGTTTAATTTCAAAATTTTTACTTTTGAAAAATTTTACATTTCAAAAATTTAAATTTAAATTTTTTGTTTTTCAAAATTTAAATTTTCAAATTTTTCGTTTTTTTTTAATTTTTAAATTATTTTAAAAATTTAAAAATTTATAATTCTGAAATGTTTAAAATAATTAAATGAAAAAATTATAATATCTAATATTATGAAATCAAAAAAATTGTAAAATGTTAGATATTAAATAATCTAAAAATGATGAAATGTAATTTTGTTTAAAAAAAAAGAAAATATATTTATGGGATGTATTTTATATCCGTTTCCATCAGTGTAAAATATCAAAATAATTTCAAGTATGCCTAGTCCGCTTACCCTTTTTGATTTAAATAATGATGTGTTATCAATTCTTTTTAAAGACTATATTGCGATTCATGATAAACTAACGTTATTAAATTCACCAGATTTTCACGAAAAATTATCAAATCCTAATCTTTGGTCAATTCCCTATGATGAATTTTTTGGATTTATATATGCGATTCGAATAATGAAACCGGGTTTGTATCTCGATAATCAAAACAATGCCTGTTATATATCCGTAGACGAAAAAAATGCGACTTTATCCGCACGTTATTTTGATTATTTGAACATTGAAAAATTAGACAAAGCTTATCTGTCTCTAGACGATCTGATAAAAGGTGGTATTGATCATAGGAAAAGGGTAATTGAAAATTTCAGTTGGCGTAATTTTGATTATTTTCTTAAATATGAATTTCCAGATGTCTATTTTCCGGTCGATAAGATGGAAGACATCCAATTTTATAAAATACATCCCAATATTACGGTCGCTGTGAACCATTCTTTGAAAACCCTCCGTTTTCCCTGTAATATTTTTTCAACACCTAAAATTTATCATTTCAAAAAAAAATGTATTGTGACTATGTGTGATAAACCGCATTATTCAATACGATGGGGAAAAAATAAAAAAATAATTGCAAAATGCATTTACAAAAAAAATGTTCTTGTAAAAAAGGAAAATATAATGTTTTTCCCATAAAAGGTTATTGGAAAGAAGATAGCAGTTATAGTTTTATTATAACCAATAATAATTTATCTTATGATGAATATACATCGTTGTATCATAAATTATGTCTTTATAGAAACGAAAAACCAAAAAAAGTATTACCTGTTGATACTTTTTGGAAAGAAGATAAAAATTATCCTATAACATTGAATGAAGAAAACACAATTTGTGATTATAGTAAACATAATGTATTTTACGATCGAATAACTGCATTGTACAACATTAAAATTGAAATAATTTTTAATAGTAAGGATGATCGGAGATATACTCATTACTATTATAATCAAATTATTGATAATTAAAAAATATATAGATTCATTAAAATATAGTTTTGATGTCTGATTCAAAATGTAAAAAAATTTTCAGTTCATTCGTAAAATATGAAGATTTTAAAAATGTAAATAAACATCTTGAATTAAAAGGATCAATATTTTATTTGTATGTTAACTTGTTTGTATAAAATACATTCTATTGTGAATAATTTTCTTTTACATGACAATATTTTACAAATTGAGTTTAAGACACTATATTTAGAAACAGTCCTGTCGTATTAATATATTCATAAAATTATAATTTTGCGAATTATATAAGGATTTCATAATTTTAAAATTATTTTAAAAATTTATAATTCTGAAATATGAAAAAATTATTTAAAAACTAAAAATGATGAAATGTAATTAAAAAAAAGAATATATTTATGGGACATAACCGTTTCTATCGTAATAGAATATCAAAATAAGTATGCCTAGTCCGCTTACCCTTTTTGATTTAAATAATGATGTGTTATCAATTCTTTTTAAAGACTATATTCCGATTCATGATAAACTAACGTTATTAAATTCACCCGATTTTCACGAAAAATTATCAAATCCTAATCTTTGGTCAATTCCCTATGATGAATTTTTTGGATTTATATATGCGATTCGAATAATGAAACCGGGTTTGTGTCTCGATGAGGAAAACAATGCCTGTTATATATCCGTAGACGAAAAAAATGCGACTTTATCCGCACGTCATTTTAATTATTTGAACATTGAAAAATTAGACAAAACTTATCTGTCTCTAGACGATCTGATAAAAGGTGGTATTGATCATAGGAAAAGGGTAATTCACAATTTGGGTTGGGGTTATTTTGATTATTGTCTTAAATATAAATTTCCAGACTTCTATTTTCCGGTCGATAAGATGGAAGACATCCAATTTTATAAAATACATCACAATATTACGGTCGCTGTGAACCGTTTTTTGAAAACCCTCCGTTTTCCCTGTACTAATATTTTTTCAACACCTAAAATTTATCATTTCAAAGAAAAATGTATTGTGACTATTGGTGATGAACCACATTTTTCAATACGATGGGGAAAAAATAAAAAAATAATTGCAAAATGCATTTACAAAAGTGAATGTTCTTGTAGAAAAGGAAAATATAAGGTTTTTCCCATAAAAGGTTATTGGAAAGAAGATAAAAGTTCCAAGTATAGTATAACCAATAATAATTTATCTTATGATGAGTATACATCGTTGTATCATAAATTATGTCTTTATAGAAACGAAAAACCAAAAAAAGTATTACCTGTTGATACTTTTTGGAAAAAAGATAAAAATTATCCTATAACATTGAATGAAGAAAACATAATATGTGATTATAGTAAACATAATGTATTTTATGATCGAATGACTGCATTATATAACATTAAAGAAGAAATAATTTTTAATAATAAGGATGATCCGAGATATTCTCATTACTTTGGTAATCCAATTGATAATTAAAAAAATATAGATTCATTAAAATATAGTTTTGATGTCTGATTCAAAATGTAAAAAAATTTTCAGTTCATTAGTAAAATATGAAGATTTTAAAAATGTAAATAAACATCTTGAATTAAAAGGATCAATATTTTATTTGTATGTTAACTTGTTTGTATAAAATACATTCTATTGTGAATAATTTTCTTTTACATGACAATATTTTACAAATTGAGTTTAAGACACTATATTGGATTTTATTTAGAACATTAATGACCAGAATGTCTTATAACTTTTATTTTTGAGCAGTTATTTTAAACAAGTGTACAAATTTAAATCGAAAATACTTTATAGATTATTATTATAAGCAGAGTTTCCATTATCATTCTTTGATGACTCACTGTTTTTTTTTTTTTTTTTTTTTTTTTTTTAATTGTATTTAAAGCCCAGCTCTCGATTCATTTCGAAGCATTGTCGACGAATATGCATAAAAGGATCGTTAGAGATTTTCTTTTACCTGCTCTCAATGATGGTAGATATGGTTGTTTCTTACAATGGGTGGACAAAAAATCTGGCATTTTTCAATTGAATTGGACCCGCAAAGAATATGGTCATTGTAATCGAGATCGTTTTTCAATCTTTGTAGACTGGGCTAGATTGAAAGGAAGACAAACTTCGAATGAAAGAAATTATTACACTATGGTCAAAATGAAATTTCGAGCAGCTCTCCGTAAATCGAAAGACGTTACAGAATTATTTTCTCCGAACCAACAAGAAAAACTTTATAAAATAACAAATTTTCCCACCATTGGAGAAAAATATACACCAGAGGAAATAGAAGTGGCACAAATATTGACAGATTGGTCGAATTGTAAATCGACACAGAGTCAAAATCGAATTAATACTGTATTTCACGTAATACTAGCATGATCATAAAAGATGAACGTCAAGAAAATTATTAAACTTTGCCCCGCTCTCGCTGAAGGTTGATGAAAATGGATTATTATTATTATTATTATTAATAATAATAATATTATAATAATAATAATAATAATAATAATAATAATAATAATAATAATAATAAAACATATATATATAGTCTTGTCATTTTGAAATATTTTTTGATAATTTTGGAAAAATGGATTCGTCAATATTGTATATTTGTGTTATTTTATGGTTAATATATCGTTATTATTATATTTTATTTTTAATTTATACAGATGTTAATAAATTGTATATTTTCTATTATGATAAAATTATTGTTAATTTGAAAAATATAGATTCATTAAAATATAGTTTTAATGAATCCTTTTCCGATTCCAAATGTAAAAAACTTTTCGGTTCTTTAATAAAATATGAAGATTCTAAAAATGTGAATAAACATCTTGAATTAAAAGGATCAATGTTTTATTTTATTTGTATGATAACTTATTTGTATAAAATACATCCTGTTGTGAAAATTTTAATAATTTTCTTTTACATGAGTAAATACAATAGACAAAATATGAATATATTTTACAAATTGAGTTTAAGACACTATATGGGATTTTATTTAGACATTAATGAAACAACACCAAAATGTCTTATTACATTTATTTTTGACCAGTTGCTGCTTTTAAACAAGTCTACAAATTTAAAGCGAAAATACTTTGTCGATTATTATTATAAGCATAGTTTTGATTATCATTTTTTGAAGAAAGAATATTCAGAAACTCAGTCTGTATTTAATCTCATAGATTTCAAAAATAAAAATATAGTTAATATATGTGCTGGAAATGCTTGTGGAATTCATCTTTTAAACACCAAAATGACATGTATTGATTTGAAACAATACAATGGAATGAAACTATTACAGAAAATGGATATATGTAATTTTATACAATGTGATATAAATGATAATAAATTTGAAAGAATAGTTTTATCATATAATGTATGGATAGCTATTCATGCTTGTAGAAAATTACCTATACGAATAATTGAAATATTTCAAAAACATGCTTCTAAATTTTCAGAATTGTATCTAGTTCCTTGTTGTACTTTAAACAAAAAATATTATAGAGAAAATGTTGACATGTATGATAGAATACATAAAAAATATTATACTGCTAAAAAAGATTTGTCAAGACAACATTGTTATCCAGCTATGCATTTTGAATTGTTATGTTCTTTATGTATGACATGTAAATTTAAAATTAAAACATTAAATGATATGCAATCTGTAAAAAACAAAATTATTATTGTATATAAATAATTGAATTACCATGTTTTTTAATACATAATTGTATTTTTTAGTTTAAAATAAAAAACAACTTTTTTTGACAATGTCTTTATTTATTTCAAGATTTAAAAAAAAACAAAAATAACATATCCACTAATTAATTGTCTTTAGATACATCTATGATAAAAAAATCTTTTAATTTATGAGTGAGTAAAACTTGTTCCATTTTCATATTTATCCAACCAGTAGCATTATGATAGTCTTTTGCAATGTGTATTTTACATATCTTATCATATAACGTTTTCCATTTATACAACTTTATCCAATCATTTGCATAGGAAAATACCAATTCAGTAAGAGGGTAATAATTCATTATTATTTTCTGAAATTCTTCAAATTGATGTAATTTTAGAAGATGTAAGACTTTCTCATCAACAATCAAAAATATATTTTCACAATAGTATATATTATCCTTTAGTTTTCGCATATTATATAATTCTTTTAATCCAACTTGTAAAATATTACCATCAAAATAACATACTTTAGATCCTGTAGAATAAATACAAGTTTCATCTACAGATTCAATTAAAAGGGAATTCACATATGATAGATATTTACATGGAATTTTAAAATTATATTTTTGCAAATTGTAACACGTATCATAAGATCGATATTCTGAAAATTTTAAGTTATTAGTCACTTTTAATATATGGTGAGAATTCCAATCTATAAAAAATTTAGACGACATAACTAAGAGCAAACAAAATTTTTGCAGTCACCGATGTGGAGACGATTAAATATATATATATAATACTTTTTTCATCTAAAAAATGATTTTTTTAAAATGACATTTAAAAAAATTCATTTTAAAATATAATCGGATTTTTTATTTAACATATTAATTTGTTCCAATTTTAATTATTACAGAAAATATTAAAAAAGTTGTTATGATACATAAACAATATAAAAAAATTTGAAATAACGAAAATTTATCCGATGATGTCAGTTTTGTTGGAGAATTAACGGGTAAATTTAGAAATTGGTTATCCACCGGTGACAATGAATTAACTGGAGCGGTTAAAAGATTTGGACAGTTCGGTTTTGTCCATGTTCCATCTTTTTTACATTTTATAGTAGCATTTGTAATTCCATCATCACAACTAATTACGGCAAATCCTGGAAAGGTAAGTTTTACTTTTAATGTATCGGGTAATTTTGGACAAGGTTCACACAAAATATCTTTACCGCTCCAAATTCCATTATTTAAACAAGTTCGTTTTCCATCAGTACCGGCATCATCAACGATATAAAATCCCAAATGACATTTATGAGTTGCCACCGATTCAAAAAATCTATTGGATGGATAATAAGATACAGATCCGTTTTTAAAATTTTTTATTTCATTACATTGTACTGGATCACAACGTAAATTTTTAATAGGTGGAGACCATTCACCAATTGAAGTACAATATTGATTATCTATAAAACTGTTGAGTTTATAACCTTCATTACATTTATAAGTAATTTTGTTAGGATAACAATATAATGATCCGATATGATAACCATTTTTTAACAAAGGTGGTTTACTGCAAGGTGTAGGTATGCATGTAATGGATGGCGGATTCCACATCAATTGATCATTTTTATTTTTAACTAAAAAAGAATATATATTGTTTGATTTATATCCGAGATCACATTCAAGTACGGCTTTATTTCCTTCATCATATGGAGGATTATGATTACTTGTAAATTTGCCATTTATTGCAGAAGGTAGAGTGTTTATCATTCTTTATAATATTAGAAAAATTTAATATAATTTTTCTTAAAATTGAATCTTTATTTAATTTTCTAATAATAATAATAATAATAATAATAATAATAATAATATATATATGTGAGATTCTGCAAACATATTACATCTGCCATGATAAAATTGGAAAACGGCAAGAGAGTAATTTTTGTGTATCAATTGGTATTACAAAATAATCTATATGAACGACTTAAAAATGCCATTAAATATTCTAAAGAAAATATTTATATCACTTATAAAGACTTGGACAAGCATGTAATTTTATACTCGTGCAAACCCATTTGGATAATCGAAACATGGATGTGTACATTTGATTATCCATTAGAGAATTTTACACTTAAAACCATATGGGGAAATGTTTATAATTTTCACGATATTGAATATTTTAAATTACCAAAACCTCTTCTACGGAAAGCTATTTACCAAAGTCACAAATACTTTGAATTTTCTGGATTAGTTTTAAATAGGTTGACATTCGATGAAGTTATAAAATTATGTATCAGTCATAATTTTAAAAAGGTCATGGAAGAATTACGAAAAGATATAACTATAGACGATGTCATGGAAATGTTTTCCAAACAAGATGTAATTTTCGAAAGAAAAATTCTTCTATATCATTTTAATAAAATTATACCAGTTAAAATTTTCTCGGATTTAGATTTATTCGATTTTGGAAAAAAAATTTTGATTCGATTTCATATTACAAAAAATTCTAAAATTGTTGAATTGTGTTTAAAATGTATAAAACTATACTTTTGTGGACAAACATGTACTTTTTTAAGACAATTTACTTTGAATAAAAAATATTGTAGGAAAATGGTAGATTATATACAAAATTGTAACAATTGGTGCAAATTATGTAGACAAGCACCATTATTTCAAATAATCCCATGTGAAGATATTTTTCCTCATGTTTTAATGGAAAAATATAAACTTGTTGAAGATTGTTTGATATTAACAAATCTGTCTATAGAAACAGGTTATAGTTTATTACATTTCAAATATTTAAGAGATGATTTATTAAATGACAAAAATGATTACCAGTTGATAGAAGTTAAAATTAAACCCTTTGGAAAAAACTTTGATTATAACAAATATAATGATCTCATTATTGATGATTTATTCAATTACTTGTAACTTTTCTTAAAAGTCAAATATGTATTTTTAAAAGATTTTCTTTATTCAAAGTGTCATTTTTTCAATATTCCATGATACAAATATTTAAAATTTTTCAAAAGAAACTCCTCAGGCTTCACAAATAGCGTTTTCCCACTGGTCCCACATCAAATTAAACGCGACATCTAACCTATCCAGATACGATTGTCTAGTAGAACAATCCCTTTTACATGAAAATTTGAACTTCATCAGCATCGCATCATTGCAATAACTCTTTATCAAGTCCAAAGACGTTTTCAACTTTTCTATGGCGTCCGCTATTGCATCATCTTTCGAAGTGCCGTCTGTCCGTGCTACACTATCTCGAACAATCTGATGAACTTGTCTGGATTCGAAATACCATTTACTGAACGTGGTTTCCACAATGGTCAAGAAATCGATGATGCGAAAAATTTCTTTGTCTTTGGCAACCAAATCGTTGACTATTTTATTGAGAGATTCTTTATCAACGATCCTTTTCGAAGACTCTAAACGTGCTATTGTTCTATGGTAGTCATCTCGCATGTAGCTAAATATGACTTCTATATTATCCATACTATATTTATTCTAGCAAAACCAAAATTTAAACAACGTTAAATAAATACTATATATCTCCTTTATGTTTAAGTATATATTTAATCTCTTCAAGACAAAATGTCAGGTGAGCGTGGAAAACCCATACTTATATAGAGTTAAACTATACCCACACTTAATTTTTTTTTTTTTTTTTTTTTTTTTTTTTCAAGATAGGTATACTGTAATACTATTTGCAATAGGTGATCGACAAATTGGACAAGTTGTGATATGGTTTGAACAGCTTTTACAACAAACGAAATGCTTACAAACTTCAAAAACAATTTGTCTCTCTCTGTTAAAACAAATACTACACAATAATCGAGAATTTTCTAAATCTTTATTGGTAATTTTAGTCATTGGTGACTCTCGCTTCTGGACTATTTCACTCGGATCGTGGTTGTCAGATAGAGCGCCTTTCATAAATCTAATATAAACATAATAGTCAAACTTTTTCATCAACACTTCAAAAGCCTTATCGAAAATATCTACTTTAAATTGTTCTGTACAATCTACGATAGTATATGTTGTAACAATCAAACATTTCAAGACCCAAGCTTGATAACGCCAATGGAGACGTGGCAACTTTTCCTCGCCCAACAGACTTCTAACATCAGGATAGAACCGAACGTCGTCATAATGTAAGATAAGCCTCAATTTGATACCCAACCTGAAAATCACCTTTTCAACTGTATCCAGTCTATTTTTCAAGTGGCTAGGGGGGTTCTGAAAATATACTTTAAGCTTTCTCAAAATACAGCAGGCAAATTTAAATTCCAACATTTCGCTGGTCTCTTGACGAGAGGCGAGACGAACGCAATCTCGGAGTAGGCTACGAAAATCATCTCGGATAGACATGATACCAATGATTTATTTTGAATGTAAACTCGTATTTATATAGTCGGGTTTTTTTTTTTCAAGTCTTAAATAAGTTAAACAATGCTCACTCGAAAAAAAAAAAAAAAACTGCAATTTAAATAAATTGATTGGAAACGACATTTTGAATAAAGACAAAAAATTTAAGAAGTAGGCAAAATTTGTCTAGAAAGGATTAATTAATAATTAATTAATTAATTAATTTTCAAAAAATGATGAAATTTATAAAATCTAAAAATTATGAAATGTCAATTGTAAATTGTATTTCAAATTTTAAATTGTTTTAAAAAAAACAACATTAGAATTTCAATACTTATATTTAGAGATCAATTTATTTTAAAAGACGACAATTTATATACAATTAATTAAAAAAATAAAATAACTGATAAGTTTTGAATTTCAACTCTGTGTGATTTGATAAATATAAATCATGATAATTTTTTATCTGATACATTTTAAAAAAGTAAATTGCATTTCAATTTTAACAAAATTATTTCAATAAAATGATTTAAAGTAAAAAAAAAGATTTTTTAAGGTTTTTTTTAATATTAACTCATTCTTTGGCATTCTGAGAAAGGTTTCATGTACAGTTAATTATTTGACTGACTGTAGCTCTAGCATTTTTGTAATAAGTTCAATCTTCATTGTATGTGCAAACATATTTTGTAAATGTTTATTTATATGTATTTGTTAAACGACATTTGCAGTGTATTTTATTCAATCGTTCACTTATTCTGCTTATCTTAAAATAATTTCGACGACTATTTTTTATGATAAATCCTTCTTTTTTTATTTATTTATTAAGTTTATTATTATCATCATCATTTATTTAACTTTTTTTTTTTTTTTTTTTCCAGTTTTGGAAAACTCAAATGTTAACTTATAGGCAGTTAAATGTTAACTGCAAAGTAAAATGCTAACTTTGCGTGCTATTGTAAATATTGTACTATAACTAGAGTAATCTTACGAGTTAAACTAAACGCCTGCAGTCACCTTACGCTATCGATGTAATATGTTCTAATTACATGTATTCTAAAACGTGATTATACATGAAACTTACTTTTTACTGAAACCAGACAAATAATTTGTATACGGGAACATGCAAAAAGAATTCATAATATAAACAATATTTTGCTTACTATATTAAAAACATTGCAGTTGGCATTGATAAAATTATTAAATTTAATTTTTTTATTGTAAAAGATCATTAAAAAAAATTAAAGGTGGTTATCCGCTAATATATATATATATATATATATATGTATGTCGATATGAAAGGTCCTAAAAATTTATTTGGGATTGTGATTTTTCCCCCCTCATAAGTCAGTAGATACCGTGGACAATGCAAGGTGCATACATCCAGAATTGCCTATAATTGGTTCTAGAAGTGCATCAAAGACCTCCAGTCGCCCATATGTTCAGCAGATCTACACCCAGTCGAACAATTTTAGAATAATCTCCATGTTTGTTGTATGGACACTTTGCCACAACTGTCAGACGTAAAGAAGTCAGCATCGCTTCTGTTAGTATTCTAAAATCTTATAGACTCACTCCAACGCTTGATTAATCCCGATATGAGCAAGTGGTCGTATTATTGTCTCGTCTTTGCATATCCTTTTTATGAATTTTTTGTACCCAGTTATCCTTTCCATAACTAGCTTATAAGCTTTTACTATTTAATAATGTATGTATTCGCTTTCCTTGTATGCTATTGGAAATAAAAGTTGTAATTATTCTATAAATTGGGTGTTTGATTAATTTCTTAACTCATGCTTCAGAATAATTTTGTGTACTAAATGTTTGAGAAATGCCTGCACCATAGATTCCTTTTTATTCCTTTTTCAAACAGATAAAAAAAATTTTTGAAAACAAAATACTTTTTTTCAGCCTATTATCCCTGTTCTTTATGTTTGATGAAAACTTATTGTAAATTTAAATGCTTCATTGAATATGACATTAAAATTCCCCCATTAAAGAAATTATAACAAATTAAAACTAGTTTTTACTGTGCAATCTGATATTTAAAAAAATATCCTCATCAAAGGAATAACAACGTAAAAATAGTTTTTAGTGTGCAATCTGATATAGAAACTAGTTGGCATAGGTGGACTCTGCTCAGTTCCCCATCATATGTATGTTCTCATAAATTTCTTGTGCAGGACATATTATATTCATGTTAAGAGAAATGAATTTGACCAAACGCTTGACACAGTGACAGGACGAAATCCTCGCCTAATAGGCTATCCACCATTCAGTTCGATATATTTATCTTATTCTAATCTAATTATTTATATTATTGGGATCAATTTCGTAGTTTATTTTCATGCTACTATTTCCAATGCAACAATCCCAAAAATGCATTTTTATATGAAATACCGCCCCATTTAGCTATGTTGATAAAATCTTAAATTTCGAATAACTTACGAAGTTTTCCTATTGGACTATTTGTAGTCAATCATGTTCATACGAGTATCATAAATGTTATTTTGAAATTGTCTGATATATTTATGATCTTCAATATGGACGTTTATGCTCGATTTTGCCTTATTATGCTATTTTAAGTAAATCGTAAATTCCAAATAATTTACGAATTTTTTAAATTAGGAAAATTCATACTCTTTGGTATTCATGTCAGTATTCTAAATAGTATTTCAAAAGTGGTCTGACATCTTTATGATGAAAATATCCCTCAAGATTGACGTTTGTGTAAAAATTTTCCCTATTCCGCCATATTAAGTAAATCGTAAATTTCGAATAACTTACGAAATTTTATAAATATTTTCAAATAGATACAAAAAATTTTGAAAACAAAATACTTTTTTCAGCCTATTATCTCTGTTCTTCATGCTTGATGAAAACTTATATTAAAATTCCCTCATTATATTAAAATTCCCTTATTATATTAAAATTCCCTCATTATAGAAATCATAACAAATTAAAACTAGTTTTTAGTGTGCAATCTGATGTAAAAATATCCTCATTAAAGAAATTATAACAAATTAAAAATAGTTTTTAGTGTGCAGTCTGATATAAAAATTTAAGGGGAATTTGGCACTATTGAAAATTTCAAATAAAAACTTATATTTGTATCTCCTTATATTATTAAAATCTGTACGCGTGTGTGTGTGTGTGTCTGTGAGAAACGGCTTGAAACAGCAAAAACTCCGCCGCTAACGGTCGCACGGACTTCGAACAGGTACCGTCGGACAGAGAATTTATCGCAGATCTGGGTTATCTAATTAGCTAAACGATGTGACCCTAATTAGCGGAGATATTAATTAAAATGTCGACCATTGTCTAACGAAAAATGACCCAGAATTCATGATTAAATGCTTAAAAAGCAACATTTTTAATTATCGAAAGTTTTCACCAGATTTACACGTTTTGAGGTGTCCTGAATTTGTTTTCTTTTGTATCTCAGCTACTAATTAAAATAATTTCATAAGTAAGACATCATTAGAAAGCTTTTTTGAATTGGAATCAAACAGTGGAATACAGAAATTTGTACCGCCAGATGGCGCTGTAATATTTTCAAATTTCAATATTTCAATTTCTAATTATGATTCAATTATTTTTAATACATCATTCGAAAGATATTTTAAAGTTCTTTTAAATTATCGAAAGTTTTCACCAGATTTACACGTTTTGAGGTGTCCTGATTACGTTTTCTTTTGCATCTCAGCCAAATGAGTTAGATTGGACCCGGTGCGAGTTTTTGCCCGATCAGAAATGATTTTTTTTTTTTAGGGGCCACGAAGGGTCAGGGAAGGAATACGCGCGCGCAGCGCATGTATCCCTGAAGTTGTGCGCGCGCACGCGACTGCGCTGCCGAAGGCAGTGGGGACCCGGTGCGAGTTTTTACCCGATTAGAAATGATTTTTTTTTAGGGGCACGAAGGGTCAGGGAAGGAATACGCGCGCGCAGCGCGTGTAACGTTTAAGTTGTGCGCGCGCACGCGACTGCGCTGCCGAAGGCGGTGGGGACCCGGGCCGACTTTTTACCCAATCACAAATGATTTTTTTTTTTATTTCTTTTCTTAACACTAAAATTTACTGTTAGTGATTCATTAATTATAGTGATTCATTTGAAAATACTGACCCACTAGTTTAATATTTATAAATTGAACTATATTAGATTTGTTCAATAAAATATATATTAGGCAGAAGGTCTTATGTTTATATATGTTTTACGGATTTGAAATCTTAAATTGCGTTTTCTCAATGCTTTTTTTTTTCTTAATGAATTTTTCATCTGAAAATGCTAAAACGTCTGTAAGTATTTACGAAAATACATTTTTTTTTTTTTTTTTTTTTTTTTTTTTTAATGTTTAATAGAACTTAATTAAAAGAATTAGCAATGCATTTTGGAAGATCTTTAAAAGAAAAAATGCACTGTAAAAAAAATTGTGTAATATTACTCAATAATACTGAGGCAGCTTATCACGTAGAAATATTACCAACTAAACAGAATTTAAAAATTTTAATTAGTTCCGGAGATATTAATTAACCTATCTATAATAATAAAAGAAGATGTCTATTTGTCTCTGCATCTATACGTTTAACCCGTACTGAATACCGAAGTACAAAATTTCACATACCGGTACTCCGAAACCTTCCCGAGGGGCTCCTGAAAACAGAATTTTAAAATTTTAAATAGTTCCGGAGATATTAATTAAAATATAGACCTATGTCTAATCAAAAAACGATTCAAAATGACAGGCGACAGTCATTTTCATCCGGAACCGTGTACCTCAAAATAAGACTCCTATATGATAAGAGCTGGCTCAGTGTCCACCCTTTTTTATCCCGTCTGGGAAAGTGTTGGCGGTAGAAAAAGCTAGGTTACCTGATTAGCGTTGTTATCGCTTTTAAACCTCTATACAGATCAAGTGAGCTAGAACTTCTTATCACGAAACAAACAAGTTGGCAATTTTAAGAACATCGCCAACATTCTCAAAACTGCAACCCTTCACGTTAAAAGAAATGTAATATCAAAGTTAATTTTAAAAGAATTTAAAACAATAACTTAAAAAAACAGTACATTCATATTAAATTTGTCAAACAACTTTGAAAATAAAATGAAATAATTTGAAAATAAGGAAAAACTTAGGCTACAAGGTTGTGCTCTTGCTCCGGGTATTCACGAGTTACATCTGCAATTTATAATACACCTTTTCCTTCTTTCTGGATTAGAAGAAAATATAAACAGGCGGTGCTCTTTTCTGGAGTTATTCGTGCAATTTATTGCAGAAAAACTGCCAATAATAAATAGTCAGCCGGTCTTGTGGGATAGAAAATGGGGGATGCGTCAGCCTGTCTATGTAGGAGTTCTACCTCAAAAGAAAAAGCAAAGAGAGAAAATTTTGTGGGGCTTTGTAAAGCGATCCTACGTAAACGGTTCGAGGTATGGAAAATACACCTGTACCACGAGAAAGAGTATTTATTACCGATTCTTACGGTACAATTTTTTTAAAAATATTTTTTATATTTAAAAAAAAAATTTAAAGGGGTCGAAAATTTCTCTTTTTTTCGATCGTCATTTTTGAATCGCCCTGTACGAAAGAATAACAGACCCATTTCTTAACAACTGGTATATTTGGAAAGGTCATTTAATCCTCTTTCGAACCATATAAACATTTTAACAAAATACGGATTAGCGATCCATATTTTAGATTTTACGAAACATCGATTTTTTCACAAAACATTTTATAACTCAAAATCTTTTGAAGATAAATCTTTTTTTTTTTTTTTTTTTTTTTTGTAAATAGATCTCGGTTCGACAATTCACTTTTCAAAAGATTGAAAGGTTTTTTCAAAAACTAAATGATTTATAATTTTTTTTTTATTTTAGGCATTAAACCATTGAATACAGTGAGCTTCCCGTAATGAAATTCTGCAGCCAATTCGTTTGCGTTCGTTGTCGGTTACCATGACAACCCATTCACAGAGGAAACTATGTCTGGTGGGGAAGAAACAAATCTTTTACCAATTGACATCACGTGGTTTTTCTACTAGGAATATAAATTGCAAATTTCAAAATGCTTCAATTTTCTTCTAAATTCTTTCAAACTTACTGTGCGCCATTAACAGCACAAGGGATAGTTACAGTTCAAATTTCATCGATTTTGGAAAAAATTAACATTTTAATTGCAAATTAAATTTTATTCTAATACGTGTATTTCAATTTCTAATTATGATTAAATTATTTTTAATACATCATTCGAAAGATATTTTAAAGTTCTTTCATATTATCGAAAGTGGAATTCGAGATTTTACCCGGTTTATACGTTTTGAGGTCTCCTGAATCGGTTTTCTTTTCTATAAGCGGCTTATCGATACAGCAATTAGATTTTTTAAAATTAACTAAAGTATGAAATTTAGTTGGCAACAGGCAGACGATTGTCTGCGATGAAAAAGGAAATGGTTGTAATCAATTAAAATATCAAGGTGCCACCGAGCGGGACTTTGCTGAAGTCAGAAATTTGAAAGATCATAATATGGTGAGCGAACAGGCTGTTTCAGATATTGAAACTGGTAGAAGTCGCCGCAGGCGCTACCGATCGGGAATTTACTGAGATTAAATTTTTCAATAAAGCTATTTTCACTATATGTCACTAAGCTGTTGTAAGACCTGAAACGGGAAAAAGGCGCCGCAGTCGCCACCGAGCGGGGGTTTCGTAAAGTAGGATTTTTCAAGGATCGCTAACCAGTTGATCGTCGAAGGCGGCTAGTCTATAATTATAAAAGAATCTGTCTGTCTGTCTGTGCATCTATACGTTCAGCCCCTACAGAACGTAGAAATACGAAATTTGACATACGGGTGCTCAGAAGCCTTCCCCAGTGCATAGTGCAAAAAGAATTTAAAAATTTTAATTAGATCAGGAGATATTAATTAAAACGTCAACCTATGTCTAATTAAAAAGCCAGCGGATCGTATTTTTAACCCTCCAGCGCGCTCCTCAAAAGAAGAAGCACAGAGGGAATATTTCATGCGTTTTTGTAAAGCAATCCCTGCTCAACAATTAGAGATATAAAAAATACATCTGTACCACGAGAAAGAACATTTATTGCCGATTCTTACGATAATTTTTTTTTTTTTTTTTTTTTTTTTTTTTAAATACGGATTTTTTATATTTTTAAAAAAAGTTTTAAAAGGGGTCCAAAATTTCTCTTTTTCTCGATCGTCATTTTTGAAACGCCCTGTACGAAAGACCAATAGTCCCATTTCTTAACAATTGGTATATTTTGAAAGGCCATTTAATCCTCTTTCGAACCATATAAACATTTTAACAAAATACGGATTAGCGATCCATATTTTTAGATTTTACGAAACATCTATTTTTTCACAAAACATTTATAACTCAAAATCTTTTAAAGATAAATCATTTCTTTTTCTTTCTTTCTTTCTTCCTTTCTTTCTTTTTTTTTTTTTTTTTTTTTTTTTTTGTATATAGACCTCGATTAAACGAATCAGATCTCAAAAGATTGAGACATTATTTCTTTCACGCATTAGACCATAGACTTTAATGAAATTCTCGATGCAAGCATTCCGCGTTTGCTCGCAGCTCCCGAATTCTCGAAAGCGGGGCGAAAGAGTTTTCACTTCCTGCTTTACTGATTCAGGTCACATGTTTTTTGACTGCGATTAAAAATTGCAAATTTCAAAATTCTTCAGTTTTCATTTGTCGCATACAAAACTTACTGTACAAAGTTTTCATCACAAAACAAAGTTGGAGTTCAAATTTCACCGATTTTGGAGAATAAACAAAAAAATTACATTTTAATTTACATTTTAATTCCAATTAAATTTTATTATAATACGCGTATTTCAAATTCTAATTATGAATAAATTATTTTTAATACATCATTCGAAAGATATTTTAAAGTACTTTTATATTAGCGAAAGTGGGATTCGAGATTTCACCTGATTTACACGTTTTGAGGTCTCCTGATTAGGTTTTCTTTTGTATCTCAACTACTACCCTAACAGCACAAAATGTTTCAGAGACTTAAGAGTCATATAACATGGAAACATTCTAAATATTACAGAAACGTTCAGTTTCCTTTCCAATTACTTTCATAAACGTAAAAATGACCGCGATCGTAAAAAAAAAAAAAAAAAAATCAGAAACGCAACAAAAGTTTCAATCACATAACAGAGAGAACATAGAAAAGGCCGAATGTTTCAGAAAGGTATCAGAGAGCATATTAAAATGTGTTACGTTTTTGAAAGTTAGTAAGCATTTTAAAACATAACTGAAACATTCTGTGCTGAATGAGTAATTCAAATAATTTCATAAGTAAGACATCATTTGGAAGCTTTGTTGATTTGGAATCGAACAGTATATTACATAAATTTCTACCAAGATTTCGCTGTAATATTTTAAAATTTCAATATTTCGAATTCTAATTATGATTAAATTATTTTTAATACTTCATTCGAAAGATATTTTAAAGTTCTTTTATATCATCGAAAGTGGAATTCGAGATTTCACCCGATTAACACGTTTTAAGGTGTCCTGATTAGGCTTTCTTTTCTATCTCAGCTACTAATTAAAATAATTTCATACGTAATACATCATTTGAAAGCTTTGTTGATTTGGAATTGAACAGTAGATTACAGAAATTTCTACCGCCAGATGGCGCTGTAATATTTAAAAATTTCAATATTTTAAATTCTAAGGAGCGAGGAAGGTGTTGTAAGTTCTAAAACGGGAATAAGGCGCCGCAGGCTCCATCGAGCGGGACTTTGCTAAAGTCAGAAATTTGAAAGATCATAACGTGGTGAGCGAACAGGCTGTTTCAAATATTGAAACTGGAAGAGGGCGCCGCAGGCGGTACCGAGCGGGAATTTAGTGTGATTAAATTTTTCCCTAAGGTTATTTTCACTATATGTCAAAAAGCTGTTGTAAGACCTGAAACGGGAAAAAGGCGCCACCGAGCGAGAGTTTCGCAAAGTCGGATTTTTAAAGGATCGCTAACCAGCTGGTCGCCGAAGGCGGCTAGTGTCTAATGGACAATATTCCTGTGACGTCACCGTAGGTAAAATCGCCGAACACGTGGCCGATATTTTGTAAACAAATTAGATTCAACATGCCATTTTATTGTTACACATAACATTTTCGTAAATATTTCTGCAGTGAAACTTAATAATAATGTTCAAACAAGAACAAAAGAGAAATGTAAACAACTGAATCGAATGATAAAGTTAAGACTATTCCATATCGTAAAATTGCAGAACATTTTATGTATACGCACACACACATACATATATATAATGAATAAAAGATTAATAAGAACATTTTATACACACACACATATATAGAGACATCAAAGCTTAAATAATTAGAATTTCAATCATTTTAATAAAGGAATCTATTAGATGGAACATTCATTTAAATTTGTTAACATCGCCACAGTTCACATGACATCTTTTAACATTACATATGTTGATTAAGATTAAAGTATATTACTAAAACTGGATTAAAAACAAAACAAAGTTATCACTATATCACTCTTACTTCAATTTCATATAATCTGTAACTCTTAGAAATAATATTGCAAGATAAAAATTTGCAATCCACAATGCTTTGCTATGGTAGAGTTGAGAATTGTTTACCGAAAACAGCTGATTTTTTATAGTCTCGAACCCAAAGGAGGAATATGGTCCATAAAAAAGCGAGCGAATCGTATTTTTCACCCTCTAAGTAGAATGGACCATATTCCTCCTTTGGGTTCGAGACTATAAAAAATCAGGTGTTTTCGGTAAACAATTCTCAACTCTACCATAGCAAAGCATTGTGGCTTGCAAATTTTTATCTTGCAATATTATTTCTAAGAGTTACAGATTATATGAAATTGAAGTAAGAGTGATATAGTGATAACTTTGTTTTGTTTTTAATCCAGTTTTAGTAATATACTTTAATATTAATCAACATATGTAATATTAAAAGTTGCCGTGTGAACTGTGGCGATGTTAACAAATTTAAATGGATGTTCCATTTAGTAAATTCCTTTATTAAAGTGATTGAAATTCTATTTATTTAAGCTTTGATGTCTATATATATGTGTGTGTGTATAAAATGTTCTTATTAATCTTTTTTTCATTATATATATGATGTATGTATGTGTGTGTATACATAAAATGTTCTACAATTTTAGGATATGGAATAGTCTTAACTTTATCATTCGATTCAGTTGTTTACATTTCACTTTTGTTCTTGTTTGAACATTATTATTAAGTTTCACTGCAGAAATATTTAGGAAAATGTTATACGTGACAATAAAATGTCATCTTGAATCTAATTTGTTTACAAAATATCGGCCACGTGTTCGGCGATTTTACCTACGGTGACGTCACAGGAATATTGTCCATTGAACGCGTTCCTCAAAAGAAGAAGCACAGAGGGAAATTTTCGCGCGTTTTTGTAAAGCGATCCCTCCTCTACGATTCGAGATATTGAAAATACGCCAGTACCACGAGAAAGAGCATTTATTACCGATTCTTACCAATACATTTTTTTTTTTAAATACAGATTTTTTGTGTTTTTAAAAAAATGTTTTAAAAAGGGTAAAAAATTTCTCTTTTTCTCGATCGTCTTTTGAATCGCCCTCTACGAAAGAGAAATTGTCCCATTTCTTAACAACTGGTATATTTTGAAAGGTCATTTAATCCTTTTTCGAACCATATAAAAATTTTAACAAAATACGGATTAATGATCTACATTTTTAGATTTTACGATACATCGATCTTTTTCACAAAACATTTTATAACTCAAAACCTTTTAGAGATTAATCATTTCATTATATATATATATCTGTATATATATATAAATTACGTGTCACGATGTTTGTCCGGGGTAAACTCCTAAACTAAGGAACCGATTTTAATGAAATTTTGCACACTGTGTGCAGTTTGGTCCAACTTGAGAGATAGGATAGTTTTTATCTCAATTTATTGTCACAATATTGTTTTATTGCAATTATTTGTTAATTATAGACCTTTATTAAAGTTGCTCCAAAATATCTGTGAGTTCCATTAATTTAATTGTTGCCAAAAAAAAAAAAAAAAAAAAAAAAAAAAAAAACGAGTTCATTTTCTTTCGACATAAAAATAAATACATTTAATCAAACGTGAACGTTAAAAAATTATAAAAAGTTAAATTATGCATCTCACGAAAATTGACGTCATAATCAATTTAAAGATTTTATACACATTGATAAAGTGCTAATGTAGTTCTATCATAGATATAGTCTTTTTACTCCGTGGATATAGTAATATATATAGATCTCTCATCCCCATGTTATCGTACAAAGATTTTTGATGCCGAAAAAAAAATAAAAATAAAAGCTTTGGAAACAGCCATTAAGTGGTATTGAAAAAAAAAAAAAGAAAGAAAAGAAAGAAAGAAATATGAATTTGAAACTGTATCTGGAGTCTTCCATTCCCCTTTAGCAAATAAATTATTCATAAATTTTATTTGCTAAAATATTAGTATGTATTCCCGTGTGTATTCACTCGGGGAAAGACGGCCATATTTTGGTAAAAACGTCGTCTTTTCCCAAATGAAAAGGAATAACTTTTTTCTCCCCAATGATCACTCTATTCTATATAAGCTATACTATATCTATGAGTTCTATACGCAAGCGAAGTGTGACTCACTGACCGTCTGTGCAGCCAAGAAAAAGATTTCCTATGTTAATTGCCCACTGGATTTTTTGTAAGAAATTATTAAAAATCGAGGAAATTTATTTCCCGATTTTAATCCTTATATTTGGGTATAGATATGTATTAGTTATCGCGGGTGTTAGATTGAATTATTTTGCTGTGAAATTGACAAAATTTTAATTTTAAATTTCAAAACTCTGTCGCCCTTGGCTTTTTATTATTATTATTATTTGGCGATCAAAAGCGTAACACGAAAATATACATGCCAGATGTATGCATTGTACGAAATAAAATATGTATTATTCATTGTACGTATGTATGACATGTAATATGTATTGTACGAAATATTGTTTCATATTATTCATTACTCTTTTAATATAAGTTGTTAAAATAATCATGATTTTTGAAAGGAATTAAATATTTTCGCCAGATAATTTGGCGATATTCTATTTTTTTCGCCAAGGATGACAGAAATGAAATCTATTCCGCTGCAAAATATTAGTATCTTACATCAGATATTTTATTTAGACATTTGAAAACAAATTTGACTTCAAACTATGATAGAATATTTATCATTTTCCTTTTAATTAGTATATTATTAGTATATTAAAATTTAAAAGCATGGTATATAAAAAGTTTTTTTTTTTTTTTTTTAAATCTTATAATTATTCTTATCTTAATCCTCAATGTTTCCCATCTTTATTAACTTGAATTTACTATTAAAATTTTAACATACTCAAAAACTTCTCATCACTTCGTTAAAATACACTAAACTTTTCCAAAATCTTTTTCTATTTAAAATGATACATGTATTTACTTTAAATGTCCAATATTTCATAAGATTTACAATTTTAAAGTTTTAAAATAATTATCAAGATTACTTATTTTTCTGGTTTAGCCTTACTGTTTTCCTTTTTATAACTACAGCTGTTGCCCTCTTTAAAATATTTAAAATGATGAGGTCATTTTATAGTAAAATTATCCATTATAGCATATATTATATTTCACTCCTCCATAAAAATTGATTTTAAAATCGTCTGTTTCTTTTATACTTTTATTTTAATAGAATTTTAATAGAATTTAATTTATACATTAGTCATTTTAGCAATTTTATCCAAAGTAGCATTAGAAATAATATATATCACTTCTCCATTAAAATTTATAGGACCCTACAATAAAATTAATTTGTGCTTAATATCAACACTACGAAAATTTTTATCAATCGCTTCCAAATTTTGACCTAAGTTTCAAATCTCAACCCTGTGGGTTTTTACATCGGCTACAACGTTTTCGTCTTTGTTCGTAAATAATAATTTGACTGTACTAAATAGTTTACAGCCGTATAATTCAACGTATAACTTAGTCACAGCAACGCGTGGCCGGGTCTGCTAGTATATATATATATATATATATATCGATAAAACGAAACCGATCTCAAAAGATTGAAAGGTTATTTCGAAAACTGAATCAGTTATAATTTTTTTAATTTTCTGCATAATTCATAAAATTCTCAATAAAAGCATGCCGCGTTTGTCGATCGATTCGCATTACAATACTTGATATTTTGGTTACCATAGCAACTCCCATTCACGGAGACAAAAGAATAAATTTTTTTACTTCCTGTGACTTTTGACTGGGATTAAAAATTGCAAATTTCAAAATTCTTCAATTTTTCTTTGTCGCACACAAAACTTACTATACAGACAAACATCACAACATCACAAGACAAACTTGCAGCTCAAATTTCATTGATTTCCGTCAATAAACAAAAAATTTACATTTTAATTGCAAATTTATTAAAAATTTTTATTAAAAATTCAATATTTCAAAAATTAATTACGATTAAATTATTTTTAATACATCATTCGAAATATATTTTAAAGTACTTTTATATTATCAAAAGTGGGATTCGAGATTTCACCCGTTTTACACGTTTTGAGGTTTCCTGATTAGGTTTTCTTTTGTATCTCAGCTACTAATTAAAATAATTTCATAAGTAATACATCATTTGAAAGCTTTGTTGATTTGGAATTGAACAGTAGATTACGGAAATTTCTACCGCCAGACGTCGGTGTAATATTTTAAAATTTCAGTATTTAAAATTCTAATTATGATTAAATTATTTTTAATACATCATTCCAAAGATATTTTAAAGTACTTTTATATTATCGAAAGTGGAATTCGAGATTTCATCTGATTTACATGTTTTAAGGTGTCATGATTAGGTTTTCTTTTGTATCTCAGAATTTTAAAACATCGTAACACGGTGAGCGAACAGGCTGTTTCAAATATTGGAACGGGAAGAGGGCGCCGTAGGCTCTTCCGAGCGGGAATTTACTGCGAATACATTTTTCAATATAGTTATTTTCACTATATGTCAATGAGCTTTTGTAGGACATGAAACGGGAAAAAGGCCCCGCATGCGCCACCGAGCGGGATTTTCGTAAAGTCGGACTTTTCAAAGATCGCGAATCAGCTGGTCGCCGAAGGCGGCTAGTTAAAAATATAAATAAAACGAAAATCATAGTTTTTTTTTTTTTTTTTTCTTGCAAAAGTTTACACTGGCATGCACGTTTTAATTTTTTCTCAAAAACTAATTAATATATTTCAAAATCCATCCTTACATTTTTTAAGTATGTTCGACATTTTATTAAACATCTAAAAAATTATTAAGTCTTTTCTTAAATATCTGTAGGAGTTTCAGAATTTTGAAGATCACAAATTCATGAAAAAATAAAAACTGTAAAAACTCATTTAAAAAATTTCAAAACTGTAAAAATTGTATCAAAAACCGGAATAGTTTTTTCCTGAATATATATTTTATTAAGCAAATTAAATATTAGTTCAGTTTATAAATATTAAATAGAAATGTAAGCTTTCGTATGGACCCTTCAGTAGTGGAAATTCATTGCCAAGTCCCCTTAAATGTATACAAAATTTGAGCTAAGAATATTCTTAAAAGATATCAAAGCTTAATTTTTTTTATTTACTTATTTTATTTTATTTTTTTAATGAAATCTGTGGCAAGAGCAAAGTATTTGTGCTGCGTATTCTTTTTAATTACTAGTTGCAGGTTTGTCCACAAGCGGATTTGGCGATTTTTCTTTGGCGCCGTTTTGAACGATAACGATGTCGTTCTGGATTCTTTGCAATATAATATGGCAACCTGCTTGCTGTTTATTTTTGATGGCCGTAGCAACCAGTGTTCTTTTTATTTTTTATTACAATGGCAACAGCATTGCAATTAATTAAATAACTTTAATTATTCATTATCTATATATATGTAAATGGCTAAGAGATTTTCGAGTCTGTTTGTCTGTGTGTTGACATAAGTTGCCGCCAGCATTTCATACTTTAGTTAATTTTAAAAGATCTACTTGTCCGATCGATAAGTTAATTAAAACGACGGATTCAGAAAAAATGTCCCTTTCATTTAGTACCTTATTTGTGGCGAAATTTTGATTAGATTTTTTAAAATTAATTAAAATGGGAAAATAATAACCTGGTAAAAGCTTTAAAAATGGACATTTAAATTTTTAAATGTTGACAAAAAAAAAAAAAAAAAAAAAAAAAAATTACTCTTTTTTTTTTTTTTTTTTTTTTTTTTTTTTTTTTTTTTTTACATAAAATGAAATATGCTTTGACGCAAAAAAAAAAAATAATAATAATAATAATAATAATAAAATAAAATAAAATAAAATAAAATAAAATAAATATTAAATTTGCTCCTGCACATAAAAAAATAAAAATATGAAAATGGATTAAAAAATAAATAAATAAATATTTTTTTCCCCTTGTGTTTAAATAGTATGTTTTTTTCACGAATGAATCGCGCTTGGCATGAAAGCTAATTCAACATTATATTAAAGAGCTCTACTTATTGATAATCCTGGGTAATTTTTAAAATTTTGATGCTGAAATAAATCGGGCATTTTTCGCCAAGGACTCTACTTTCGTAAAAGCCACTTTAAGCCAAGTAGCGCATAAAAAATACATATAAATTATAAAATATTGAAAAACAGAAAAGAAAGAAAAGGAAAGGAAAACGAAAAGAAAAGAAAGAAACAAAAAAAATAATAATAATAACATAAATTATGTATTTTTGTCTAAAGTGAGGATAAAAATTCAAAAGTCGCCAAGGGGAGCTACATTAAGGCTGTACCATGATCAGGTTTACATATTTCATTATTTATTTTTCTATATACCAACTACTATAGAGCATTTCCTCGTGACGTCTGGTGGTTGGCAAAAAAGCGCGCTCGACTTTCCCGCGCCCCGCCCACCATTGCTAACCGCATAGCGATCCGCCATCGCTATGCTTTTCCCAAGCCTTTTTGCCAACCACTCATAAAAGTTGAGATGTTTGTTTACAAACAAGGAACTCCCCTATTAACTAACTCAACTACTATTATAACCACAAAAATTAATTGTCTCATGCGATAGATGTAGCCGATCATTGCACGTTGTAATATTATATTTTATGTGAAATTGTTGTCATTTTATGGTTGATCGAATAAATCAAATAAATATAGAAAATAACGTGAATGAAAATATTATGTAGTTCATATGTAACTGGGATTCAAATACAAATGGCTACTTCAATTTTTTCAATACTGTCCGTTTCGAAACTGTCATCTGTTAAGCACCCAAATGGAAGCACACTGGTAAGCTATTGTCACAGGCAATAGGGACAGACACCCGTGAGTCTGCGAATCAGTGGTGTGCCGCCGAAGGCAGCGGAGAACAAAAGCGGGCTTTAAAGCAATTTCATGATTTCTTTAAATTTTATTTTAGTTTGTAAAGCGATATAGAAAAGAGTTTCCTGTAAATATAGTGACCAGCGAAGCGAGAAAAGCCTTCGTTGGTTCACTACCTTCATTGATTTCATGAATTAAAAAATGGTTTCGTTAACAAACTTTGATCTATTGGCACGCAGGCAGGCAGCATCAGGCCGAGTTTTGTACATTTCGAGTCTTATTTTGAAATTTTTCCCGCATTCGGAATTCGGTTCGTTCCCAAACCGGGGATTTGCTAGTCCTATTCTATTTCAGCTTGTGAAGCACACACGGTTGTATTTTTACTTTTTATTATTAATTTATTTTGTTCAGATAGGCCTATTTTTAGAAGAGAAAGTGAACGAAGTAGGATTTTTTTTTTTTTTTTTTTTTTTTTTTTTTAGAGAAAGAGAGAAATGTATTTTTGAATTTTTGAAAAAAATTTGAATTAATTAAAAGTGGTATGACTTGTGAAAAGTGTGATTTTCATGAAAATAAAGCATGTAGTAACACGTATGTAGCTACATGTGTATTACGTCTCTGTAAATTACGGAATTTCATACATTTCTACTTTCCGGCTACGTAAAGTAACTTATTTTTAAAAGTGTGTTCTGGAAATCATTTAAAAAAAAAAAAAAAAAAAAAAAAAAAAAAAAGAGGTAAACGAAATTTTTATTTATATAATCGTATTTTACTGACAAGTGTAGAACATTTAAACTGTAAAAATGTACGGGAAGCATATATGTATATATATATATATGCATATTCATCAAATTTGGAGTATCGAAATTTATGCAGATCTTTTATCATGAATAGTGAGGTAAGTGAATTTTAAATATGTATTTGTTTTAATAATATTTAAAATAAGTTTAATTAATTTTTGTACATTAATAATGACGCCATTTTGAAAAACGTGTTTTGCTTTTGTTTATGCTTGGAACCCATGTCAACCACTTCCAAAAATGGCATTTCGCCATTGTGGCGACTTCTTTTTCGCACCTGGTTCTTTTCTTCCTGTAAAAGCATCTTGAGATACATTAAGACACTGATCACGCTTTGTTTACTTTTAAAGATTTTACTTTTACTTACGGCACAAACATAAAATACATAACGAACACATAAATTAACATCAAATAAAGTATTTTAAAACAACATATAGAATGCAACGCTAGTCCATCTTGATTCACATACGCACACCTGTTGCCACACTTTCGTACCAAACTTTTCAGTTCTTGTTTTGGAGTACTCTCGAAATCAGAGGTGCGGCGTTCACACCTTCCCTCCAGTTTCACAGGAGGGACAATGACCTTCACAGTGAAACTACTAACAAAAATTTGTGGATAATTTATACAACTGTTCATGAAAGTCTAATTGTCCTTTTAAATTCTTAATTATTGTTTCATCTTTAAATAAATGTTCATGAAAGTCTAATTGTCCTTTTAAATTCTTAATTATTGTCTCATCTTTGACCTAATATGCGATGTTCCATCAAGAGCAATAACATTTATATTTCACTTAAAACTTAAATATTTTCTATAGTATAAAATAAGTAACATTTAAACACATAATAGAAATAAAATATATATATAATATATATGAATAAACACTTATCCTGACATGGATTTTCTTATGCACTTTAAATAATCTTAATGAATTAATATACTTGAATATAAGAAACAAAATAAACACACACATATATATATATGTAATAACAAATACAATATTAAACTAACTTATGACTTTATTCATGAATGCGTGATAAAGCATCTGCAATAGTATTACTGCTTCCTGGCTTATGAGCAATAGTCACTTGATAGCGAGATAGAGCCAATGCCCATCTTTGTAATCTGGCGTTCTTAGGAACTGTTTCTGTCAAATATTTTAAAGGGTTATGGTCCGTGTGTAAGATAATAGTGGCTCCATAAGTCCACATTTCGAATTTACCTAATGCCCATATTACAGCATAAGCTTCCCTTTCAATAGTGCTCCACTTTGATTGAGCAGGGGTCAGTTTTTGGCTTGCGAAAGTTATAGGTTTCAGTTTATTCTGCTCATCTCTCTGCATTAGACAGGCTCCAATTCCGGTCACTGAAGCATCAGTATCGATTTCAAAAGGTTTCGACATATCAGGTGTATACAGAGATGTTATAGAGCACAAACAATTCTTTAACGAATTAAATGCGCTTTCGGCTTCTTCTGACCACGGAAGGTCGTTTGGCACAGTTTTTCGAGTTAAGTCCGTTAAAGGTTTTGCTATATTGGCATACCGAGGCACATAGTCTCTGTAATAGTTAAATAATCCTAGGAGTGACTTCAATGTTTTCTTAGTTTTAGGGGCTTTCAAATCTTTAATAACTGATATCTTGTCCGGATCTGGGCCGTGCTCTCCTGAGCCTACGACATGTCCTAAATATTTTACTTTCGACATCGCAAACGAGCATTTCTTTAAATTTGCCGAAAAATTCAATTTTTTCAGAGTTTCTAAAATGGATTTAATATGATTAAGATGATCTTCCCAGGTTGAAGAAAATATGATAATATCATCAAGAAAACTTTCGGCGTAGTCACTATGAGGTCGTAATACTTGATTCATTATTCTTTGGAATGTTGCTGGTGCTCCAGATAACCCAAATGGCATCACCTTCCATTGATACTGACCCTTTGGAGATACAAAACTGGTTAATTCTCGGCTTTGCTCTGCTAAGGGTATTTCCCAATATCCCTTAAGGATATCTAAATTTGTCAAGTAACGAGCTCCACCAGCTTTAAATCTAAGATTTTCTGAATTCTGCATAGGAAAAGGTGGAATTTTACTAACTGAGTTCAGCTCTCTGTAGTCCACGCAAAGTCGGACAGTTCCATCTTTCTTTGCTACACATACCAATGGATATGCTATTTCTGCTGCAGAGGGTTCTATCAGGTCTTTTTCCAATAATTCCGCTATCTGTTTTTCTATATTAGATCTTAATGTTTCTGGAACTTTATAAAGATGAGGTTGTTTCCTCTCGACTCCAGACTTTAACTGGATAACATGTGGAGGAACTTTGGCTTTCTTTAATTCCCCATCAAATATTGTTAGATATTCTTTAGTCAGATTCAACAGCTGTTTATGTTGCTTTGCTGATATCGAATTTGATTTTATATCAGCTTTTAGTTCTTCATCTGTTACTTGCCGTGATTCTACGGGCGCATGTTGTATATCTCCAAACTCTTCATCTGTTTCGTAAATATTTCCTACAGCTCTGACAGGTTGAATATATTTACGCAATTTATTTTGATGAAGATGTCGAACACTTCCATCAGGTAGTTTGACGTAAAAAGAACGTGGAGACTTCTTTTCTACTATTTCTCCTGGTCCTTTCCATTTTGAACAAAGACGATTTGTTGAATCAGGGATTAACACTACAACTTCATCCCCAACAGAAAATTCGGTATCTTTTGACCGTAAATTATGATAATGTACATATTTCTGCTGCTGTTCTTGAGCTATGCTATTCGCATACTGTGCCGCGTCTTCTAAACGTTTCCGGAGTTTCAACAGGTAGTCAGCTACAGATTCTCCAATCCCTTGAGGAAGTACGACTTCATCTTCCCAACTTGATTTGAGGATGGCTAGAGGTCCTACAGGTGGTCGCCCATGAACTAGTAGAAATGGGGCAACACCCGTTGTAGCGTTAGGCACTTCTCTGTATGCCCATAACAAGAATGGCAACTTTTTATCCCAGCCTCGACCTTGTGAATTAATTGCATGATGTAGCATGGATTTCATAGTTCCTATCCATCTTTCAACTAAACCATTCGATTGTGGATAACCTGGAGTGGAAAATTTAGGAACACATCCTAATCGTTTTAAAAACTCTTTTGTCAGCTGTGCGGCAAAATTTCTTCCGTTATCCATTGCAATTACTCGAGGAATTCCAGTTCGTACAAATATTTCTATAAATGCATCACAGGCTGCCTTTGCTGTTAAAGACTTCAGAGGTATTGCTTCCGGCCAACGACTATGCTGGTCCATAACGCACAGTACATACTGATGGCTACGTGATGACTTTGGCTCTATTGGGCCTAAAATATCGCAATAACCACTTGAAATGGGAGTTCTGGTCTTCCAACAGCTTCGATAGGTGTTCTATCGTTTACCTTTCCTTTCCTGCGCATTTGACAATCATGACACGAAGCACATAATTGTTTGACTTCTTTTGGCATTCCTTCCCACCAGAAAGACATTGCAATTCTGTCTCTGGTCTTCTTAGCTGCCAGATGTCCACCAGTAGGAGTTTCATGGGCTAATTTCAAAATGTCCTTTCTTCTGCTTGCCGGTACGACCAATTGAATATATTTCTTTCCGCCTACTTTACCCATATATAATAAACCTCTTTCAATCCAGTAACCATTTTTATGTTGTCTAACTTCTTCGAAGCACCTTTTCAATGTAGGACAGGCTAACTGCTCATCCCTAAACACTTGTGCTTGTGGAACAGGGATATTTTCATTTCTTTCATCCTTACTATCGGTTTCGGTCAATGTCTGTTTAACTACTGAGTTATTAAAGACTTTGGTTTCTGGATGATGCGACTCGCTGTTGTTTAGCTTTGCCTTTCGAATAATCTCGTGACTTTCTCCCTCCATACAGAACATACACTTTTCATTATCTTCTGTGAGTGGGGTACTAATTGCCTCATCCCCAAGATAATTGTCGTTTGAATTATTCTCAGATACACTGAACAAGGATTGTTCACCGACTTCATTTATTGTGATTACTTCAACTTCTTCTTCTGAAGAATAGTTTCCGGGAGACCTTCCCTCCACTTTGAACAAGGACGGTTCATTGTTTTCTTCCACTGGGGTGATATTAACCTCAACCCCTGAATTTCCAGGATTTCTTCCTTTCACATGGAACAAGGATTGTTCATCGACTTCTTTCTTCGGGATATTCACTTTATCCCCTAAAGAAATGTTTTCGGGAGACCTTTCCTCCACACTGAACAAGGATTGTCCATTAGCTTCTTTTACTGAAGTGATTCCTGTGTCATCTCCCAAATAAGAACGCTTTTGTTCCTTCAACCATTCATATACCCTGGGAGTGATTAAAGCTTCCTCATGCAGCCCTTCTACTACTGCAGCATGCACTTGAACAAATGGAATGATTTCTTCATCTGTATGAAGACTTAGCGTAACTGACACAAGTTGTGCTTCCACTGGATTACCTATAGCAGGTCTCAAAAGAATTTTCCCACTTGACTGTAAGCGTTCCTCAGGTACAACTGATTTTCGTAGTACGGTGATTTCTGCACCACTGTCCACGATGCCTTGAAATTTTTGGCCTCCGATTCCTAAATCCACTTTCAGAAGCTCGCCATCTTTCTCGTTGACTGGAAATTCCCACTCGAAACAAGCGCTATTTAGATTAACACTGACCTTATTAAGGCCCTTACTTTCTTGACTCTTTTTGTTTGTTTTCACGTAAGATGTACTTGCTGAATATAATTTGGGGCAGGATTTTTTCATATGGCCTTAGTTTCCACACAAATAGCAGGAGAATTTCGGACGAATGTCTCTTTGTTCTTGCTGTGGCTTAGTAAAAACCCTTTTCTCATCTCTATTGTTAGTTCCGAAATTCGCCCCTTTGGATAGAAGATTCCAATTTTCTTTATGAGAAATTTCTTTCGGTTTTTTATTTCATTTTCATAATCATCTTACTGGAAATAATATCAGATGACTTAAACAATGACCATTCATCGATGAAATGTTCTTTAATTTCTGGAGGTACTTTCCTTTTAATTTGATCTGTAATAATCAAATCATATAATTCTTCAAATGTGTTAACTTCTAATCCCCGAATCCATTCAGTAAAATAGTTTTTCAACTCGTAAGCAAAATCTCTCCATGTGATATCAGCTTTTTTAGTATGCTTAATGAAAAGTTGTCGAAATCTTTCAGGAGTAAGTTTATATCTCTTTAACAATAACTCTTTTACTTTTCCGTAATTATTCGTGATTTCTTCGTCTTCCCGAGCTATAACTTCTGCGATTTCGTATGGCAGTAGCCCAATGAGATGAGAAACCCAATCATCTCTTTTAATTTCGGCACGTTTTGCCTGCCGCTCAAAAAGAACTAAATACAGGCTAATTTCGCATGTTTTAGGATCAAATTTTTGTAAGATGTTATGTAATTTTACGCGCGTTTTCTCAGAAGTTTCATTTGTAATTCCTTTCTTCTCAAGTTCTATTCTTGCATTTTCCAAACGCATTTTTTCCAATTCTATTTCTTCTCTTCTTATGCGTTCCTCCATCTCTTCTTTTCTCTTACGTTCCTCTATTTCTTCCCTTCTTATGCGTTCCTCCATCTCTTCTTTCCTCTTACGTTCCTCTATTTCTTCCCTTCTTATGCGTTCCTCCATCTCTTCTTTCCTCTTCCGTGCTTCAAGTACGTTCGCTAATGTTTCTTTAACGAATTCTTCATCGTAATTCTTTGAAGCCAAAATAGCATCTCTTAACTCATATAACTTTAAATGTTGAGCTCCTTCCACTCCAAGCTCAGTAGCAACTTCTTGCAAATCTTTTTTATTCCCTTTACCCAAAAATGCCATCTTCGGATGGATGAAATCAAATCAAGTTCAAATTTTCCGTGAATAAAATAAATTTTCTTATATTTATAATCACAACCCCTATTGTTTTCCCCCTAAGAACGCCAGATTTGACATCTTAGTTTTTATCTTAAACAACATTTTCCCCCAAATTAAATAAAATAATCATTAAGTCGGAATGCATACATAAAAGGAGAAAAAAAAATATAATATGTATCGAAATAACAAATTAAAAAAAAAATGTTTACACAATCAACTCTTTCATTAAATAAATCAGAATATACTCTATTACATAACCAGCTTTCAATAAATTAGAAATAATGTTGCTATAGCAACCTTTAATCAAACTTACTTTTAAACAGAAAAAAAAAAATTTCCGATTCTTTCCTCAAAGTAAAAAAAATAAACAAAACCGGACGTTCACAAGAATAATTCACTAGTTTTTTTTTTTTTTTTTTTACTGAGATATTTCATTAATATTCCAATAATAATAAAGATAAATCATTATCAACGTCTAACAAATAAACAATCATTCAATAAAACAGAACAAATAAATCAAAACAGAACTTGTTTTTTTTTTCCCCACAATCTGCTTTAATGAAATCTTATTTATTCTAAATCACGTGATGAATAAAAAGAACACACAGAAATTAATAACAATGATCTTGAATAGCATAAAAATATATTCTTTTCACCATTCTTTTTACTATTTTCCGGCTTTTTAAATACAAATAAACAAATATATTTCTATTTTTCATTTTTCAAACACTTTATTATTATTTCAACATTACGAAATATTCAATTTCCATTTACCATTTCTTTACCTTGTTGGAATACAAAATCGGAACAAAATATCTAAATGCTTAATCCTAATTATTTAACATAAAACTTATACAAAATATGACTCTTGATGGAACATTAAAAAAAAAACATACCCTTTTTTTTTTCATCACTATCATGAAATAATCCATACATGCACTAGCATTTCACATATCCTTGGCGACTGCGCCAATTGTGGCGACTTCTTTTTCGCACCTGGTTCTTTTCTTCCTGTAAAAGCATCTTGAGATACATTAAGACACTGATCACGCTTTGTTTACTTTTAAAGATTTTACTTTTACTTACGGCACAAACATAAAATACATAACGAACAGATAAATTAACATCAAATAAAGTATTTTAAAACAACATATAGAATGCAACGCTAGTCCATCTTGATTCACATACGCACACCTGTTGCCACACTTTCGTACCAAACTTTTCAGTTCTTGTTTTGGAGTACTCTCGAAATCAGAGGTGCGGCGTTCACAGCCATAATCGCCAAATCTACTCGTGGACCAATCAGGAACTAGTTCCAAAATTAGAAACAAAAGTAAAATTTTGAACATATATCTCTTTATCTCTAGCGTTAGATGAAAACATATTGTAAATTCAAGTATCAAGTGTTAACTTTTTATCTACCGCATTATGAAAGAGTCAAAAAATGTATTTAAAACATAGGATTTCCCCTTTTATTCACAAGACATCCTGAGGATTCCTTTCGGAGAAAATGTGTTGTTAGGGAAAATAAATAAGAACAAATAAGTTTGAAGATGATTCGTTCAGTAATTTTTGAGGGATTTAACAGAAGCTCTGTAATCGAAAGTGCCGGGTCATTTCTGGGAAGGTAACGTATATGAAAGTCTTAAACATTTTTAAAATTATTGGAATATTTTATCTTGTTTTTAAGAAAAATAATTTTTATATATATTTATACTTTAGTAAAAATCTGAAAAAATAAATAAAAACCTGTGTTTTTTATTTCTTATAAATTATAGAGCTGAGATATATCCTACCCTGAAATAAGAGAAATTGCAATCTGGCAATAGGAATGCTACCTTCCAAAAATCTAACCAAATATACTGAAACGCTACGGGCAATAGACGACGGTCTTGGACACACCCTTAAGATTTCTCCGGATACATGCCATCTCAGTATTGATCCTCCCAGTGATGCCAGATGGTCGAAAATTATTTTCCCAAATCAGGGGGTTTTTTCGAAAAAATCCCCAACTTGATTTCTACTACAAAAGGAAAAAAAAAAAAAAAATATATATATATATATATATATATATGTTTATTTATCAAGCAGATTTAAGCTCAGATTTTTCCCCAAATGAAGGCAATTTTTGAAAAAAATCCCCAAATAACAATAAAGCTATTGAAAGTCCCTAGTCGTAGGGAAAAATCATTACGTTGCCAACATTGATAGAAAGTTGAAAAACTTCCCAGATTTGTCCTAAAAAATTTCAGAATTCCCCAAAAAAGTCCCCACAAACATTTGGTCTCCAAAATTGTCCCCAGAAGCCTCAAAATTCCCCCAAAATAGGGACAAAATCCCCAATCTGGCATCACTGTCCTCCACGGACAGGATGGCTCCCCGCTTCGGTGATCCTCAGATCTATAATTTGTATAGAAATTTGCGAGGACATTGCTTCCAAGATGGGTTTTACGTGCAGCAACGACCATTAATGTACACATCGGTCTTAGCCCAGCTCGAGTATCCGCGATTGTAATGAAATGCTCGCCCTCTGGTGGGCTAAGGTGAAATTACAATAAACATGCTTTAATTCGGCTTCCATCCAGCCGCCATTGCATGCCGATGTTTAGTTCCACATATATTTACTGAATAAAAATGAATAAATCCGGTAAAAAAGATAACACATACTGTTGTGTGCTCCAGTGTAACTCCAAAGGACCAAGAAATCCAGAATTAAGCTTCCATTTATTTCCAAATGACAAATTTAAAATTTCAGTTGCTTCGGCTAATGGAAGTAAAGAATTAATCAGATGATTTGAATTTAATATTTGTTCAGCTTCAGTTAAATATCTACTTCCGATCGAACTTTGAATAAACTGAAATATTTTTTTTCAAAAGCAATCAATTTTCCATGATGTAATGGCGGAGAAATTATAGTACGAATATTAAGTAGAATAACAAAAAGAACAATAATAAATACACGTGGCTATAATATTTACTAACAACAAAAGCTGAAAAAGCGCCATCTATCGATCATTACAAACGCGGATTGAACTTGTAATAAAGTTTAATCTACTTTTAAAATAATATAAATTAGGTTTAGGAACAATTTTATTTGACATATAGTTCTGTGTGAGGGAAGCTGTAGTCCCCTTCAACCACCCGTTCAATTATAGAGCTTACTTTTATTTTATTTTATTTTTTCAAGGCTGCTATTATTTTGCTTTCAAACTTGCCCAGTGATGCCAGATTGTGAATTTTGTTCCCATTTTGGGGATTTTTGAGGCTTCTGGGGACATTTTTGGGGACAAATTTGGGGAGTTCAACTTTCTGTTAACGTTGGCAACTTGATGATTTATCCCTACGACTAGGGAATTTCAATAGCTTTATTGTTATTTGGGGATTTTTTTTCAAAAATTGCCTTCATTTGGGGAAAAATCCGAGCTTAAATCTGCTTGATATATTTTTTTGAAAAAATTTTTATTTTGCCTTTTTAGTAGGAATCAAGTTGGCGATTTTTTCGGAAAAAAAAACCCTGATTTGGGGAAATGGACCATATTCCTACTTTGAGTTCGAGGCTACAAGAATATAAGCTGGTTAGGGAAACAATCCTCAACTCTACCATAACAAAGCATTGTGGCTTGCAAATTTTTATCTTGCAATATTATTTCTAAGAGTTACAGATTATATGAAATTGAAGTAAGAGTGATATAGTGATAACTTTGTTTTGTTTTTAATCCAGTTTTAGTAATATACTTTAATATTAATCAACGTGTGTAACATTAAAAGTTGCCATGTGAACTGTGGCGATGTTAACATATTTAAATGGATGTTCCATTTAGTAAATTCCTTTATTAAAGTGATTGAAATTCTAATTATTTAAGCTTTGATGTCTATATATATATGTGTGTGTGTGTGTGTATAAAATGTTCTTATTAATCTTTTATTCATTATATATATATGTATGTGTGTGTGTATACATAAAATGTTCTGCAATTTTACGATATGGATTAGTCTTAACTTTATCATTCGATTCAGTTGTTTACATTTCTCTTTTGTTCTTGTTTGAACATTATTATTAAGTTTCACTGCAGAAATATTTAGGAAAATGTTATGCGTAACAATAAAATGGAATCTTGAATCTAATTTGTTTACAAAATATCGGCCACGTGTTCGGCGATTTTACCTATGGTGACGTCACAGGAATATTGTCCATTTGAAGACCTGTTTGGGGAAATAATTTTCGACCATCTGCCATCACTGAACTTGCTAATCTTGGCCAAACTCTTAGGGCCGTATTCACCAATTTCTTAACACTCGGATTAAACCTCGGATCAGCGGTAATCGCTCGATCATACGAAAATCGGTATTCTCCAACGAAAATTCGCAGTTCACCGGCTACTTTAACACTTCGTTTTTGATCCTCGAATATCGGAGGATTAACCATAGATATAGTAATATACATAGATCTATCATCCCCATGTTAACGTGCAAAGATTTTTGACGCCGAAAAAGTTTTGGCATCAGCCATGATGAGAGAGTATAAAACATGAAAACAACAATGGAATAGAATGTTGATATCATAGATTTAGTAATAAGACATGGTTGATATATATTGAAAATGCCGAAGTACTGCGCGGCTTTTAATTGTAGAAATAAATTTATGAAAGGAAGTGGAATAAGTTTTCATAAGTAAGTTAAATTTAACTAATTTATGAAAAATATGATTCTTTATAATCAGTTGCTTTGTTATTATTATGGTTTAAATACTGTTTTGATTTTTAATGGAATACTTTTTTTTAAATTTTAATATTTTTTAAGTTTTTATATTAGTAAGTAATATCGAATGTTCAAAATTCTTTTAAATGTAGTTAGCAGTGGCAGAGGTAAAACCCGCTTGTTTTAATATATGATAACTAGTATTACCACAAGACTTTCTTCTCTATTTAATCCTATACAAATTTATTCAATACAAATTATTTATTAAGTTATAATTTATTAAAGATATTTTGCATGATGAATGCAGACGATTTTTTTCGTAAAGTAGTATAATAATAAATGCTTAAAAAAATCATTTTTGTGCAGACATGAAAAGATATACAGTCGAATCTTGTTAACGTGAATCTCAAGGGGGATCAAAAATCTGTTCATCTTATCAGTAGTTCATGCTATCAGTAACTGATCGTCATATAACTAAAGTAATCTTCATTTTGACGGGGATTGTGGTAACAGTGCATGTTAAAAGTAATTCACCTTAACGAGGTTCGACTGTATATATATATATATATATATATATATGTCTATACTATGTATACATTATATATAACATTAAAAATAAAAGAAATTGGTAGCTTCGTTTTAAATTAATACAGATGTATGGTTCAACCGTTCGTTTTAGAAATATTGACGAGTTCTTTCTAAAATATCCACATTGAAAGTTTACACAGGCCCCGGGGGAAGAGCACTTCCTTCCCAGGAGGAAAGCAATGCTCCTACATGCACACATTTTTTTTTTTTTCAAGTTTATTACTACTATTATCAATAATTCATATAAATTTTACATTCATGCCTTAAAAATAACTCACATTATATACATTTATATGAAATTTTGTCCTATACTGTCATGTTAAGTACTTAGAAAAGGAAAAAAAATAGGATGGCAGCGCCACCTGTTGAGCGATTGATTCCCAAATCTAATCAGCACCAGTTTAGGTCAAGATCGAACTGAATACAAGTTTGGTCGAATTTCGTTCATATTAGGAGCTATAAATCGAAATTGCTAGAATTACATTTTTAGTTGTGTTAAGCGTTTCTTACAGTTTCGAACAAGGTTTAAGAAAACATTATGACATTAATTAGTTTTTCTGCCTGTCTGCTTGCCCACCTGTCCGTGCTCTAACTGCAGTAAATAATTTCAAACTATCTTCAAAATGGTATCTATGTTATTCAATAATACTACGGCATTATCTATATTGAAAATACTATAAACAGCACGACTGGTTTATATATTAGAATACTCAAAAAAGATGAGGATATGTCCAATCGCTTTATCTCTCTAAAGAACACTTAATCTCAAACTTTTATAAAAACCGTTACATCCATTTCCGAGTAAACATAATTTCTATTATATGTTGCGACTGGCCGTTAAAGGGTTAACGCGAATTTTCCTGAAGATGAGGATATGTCCAATCGCTTTATCTCTCTAAAGAACACTCAATCTCAAACTTTTATAAAAATCGTTATATCCATTTCCGAGTAAACCTAATTTCCATTATATGTTGTGACTGGGCGTTAAAGGGTTAACGCAAATTTTCCTGAAGATGAGTATATGTCCATTCGCTTTATCTCTCAAAAAAAAAACACTTAATCCCAAACTTTTATAAAAATCGTTATATCCATTTCCGAGTAAACCTAATTTCTATTATATGTTGCGATAGGCCGTTTAAGGGTTAACACAAATTTTTCTGAAGATGAGGATATGTCCAAACGTTTTAGTTCTTAAAAAAAAAAAAAATTAAAAAAAAAAAAAAGACACTTAACTCCAAACTTTAAACAAAATCGTTATATCCATTTCTGATTAAACTTAATTTCTACTACATGTTGCGATTGGCAGTTAAAGGGTTAACACTAATTTTCTTGATGCTAAGGATGTTCCAATTATTTTAGGTCTCTAAAAAATACTTATCCCAAACTTTTATTAATATCTTTATAACCATTTCCGAGTAAACATAAATTTCTACTCTATACAGTCTTTAACAAAAGTGTCCGACTGCATTGCGATTGGCAATTAAAGGGTTAACTCTAATATCTCAAAAGATGAGGATAAGTCCAATAGTTTTTTCGACCATAAACACTTCTAACCAGACAGAAATAGTAGACATAAACGATAAATTTCTTTAAATGTCGTTATTCCATACAAAAAAAAAAAAAAAAAAAGGGAAGAAGAAGAAAAGAAAAAGAAAAGAAGAAGAAAAGAGAGAAAGAAAAATGAGTATCTGGAGATTTTCATTCATCTTTAGTACATAAATTATTCATAAATTTTATTTGCTAAATTATCTGTGTGCATTCCCGTGTATACTCAGTCGGGGAAAGGCATCCACAAGAGAGTAAAATGGCCGTCTTTTCCCGAAAAAAAAAGGCATCACTTTTTCGGCCTCGCTGATCAATCTATGTCTTATTACTATATCTATGGGATTAACAGAGTTAATTCTCGGATATTTTCGTAACGCATGCGCACTTCGCAGCTCAGCTTCGTAAACAAATGACAAACATGGCCGACGTTGATGATCTATTCTCACTAGATGATATTGAAAGCTTAGAACTATTGGAAACATTTGAAAGAAGGAAAAGGACGGTGCATCAAATTAGAGTAAATGATTTGGATTCTTTGGATAATGTGGCATTTCGATATCGCTATCGATTAAATAAAGATTCCGTGGAATTTCTAATACGAATGTTAGATAATAGGCTGTCATCTGCCACAGAAAAGAATAATGCATTAACTTCGGCAGAAAAAAATGTAATAGCTTTAAGATTCTCTTAATCATAACAATCAAAATTTTAAATCGTAGCGTACGCAGTTGTTGTCTGCGTGATTATTCTTTTTAAAAATGTTCTAAAGTAAAATTAATTCTTAATCCGTGCGTAAACAAAAGCGAAGTAAACAAGAGTATTGGTGTTGCCAATTTTTTTACCCTTTCTAATCTTCTAATCCGATTGATTAGTTAATTGAAGCCGAATGATGAATAAAGGCTATCTTCGTTCTTGGCCAATCAAAACGAAGCTTTTATTTCTCTTCCAGTTAATCCATGGATCACGTAATCGGCTGATGGTGAATACTGTAGGAATTTAATCCAGTGTTATCTTTGATTCTCGGATTTGCTGATCCATGGTTTAATCTTCGATGAATAAAGTTTGGTGAATACGGCCCTTAAAGCGGCAACTCATATATGAACTTCAAAATAATAAATTTCAGTTTCCGCATTTATTTGTGTTTACGTTATGCTGAAAACAGATATACATAAGATCAACCGCTAAAAATTTGACTTTTATATTCAGGACAGGTTACCTCAAAACATGATATTATACAATAAACAAAGTTGAAAATATAATTTCAAAAAATGCTTTTTTTTTAAGTACGCGTTTGATAAATTAATTTTTCAGTGTTCGTCGACATAGTAAAATGTAGCAAAGTACATCCATTAATTATATTCAGTACAAAAGAGCGTTTAGTTTATTTTGGATAGCCCTGTATATTGTCTAATAACTATATACACGTCACATTGTGTATTTAAATTTAGTCCTATATGAAAACACATACACAAAATTAAATGCATTTCCAGTTATAGCCCAAATGTATCCAAATATTTTGGGCAGCCGTGTAAACAAATGATGAATGATTTCCTTACCACAATCTGTAAAGAACATGGTATTATGCATTTAAAAGTATGTTCATTCTGTTTTGGTTAGGGCAGTTTATAGGTGTTGTACTGTACTTACCAGAAATTTTACCTACTCGAACACTTTGCTTGCTGTCAACGAAAAGTTTAGAGTAACATCACTATATGAGATAGATTTAGAATATCGAGTTTGAACTTAATGTTATTATTTATTCTTTAGATATGCTAATAAGAGGCACACACAGAGATATCAAACGCTGAAGTCGTGATTTTTGTATTCAGGAGACCTCAAACCGTGTAAAAAATAGTTTCTTAAAAATGAGCTAAATTGTCTCAAAATAGCTCCCAAACTATGTATACTTAAATTTGAAAACTCATGTACTCACTTTTGAGTATATTGACTATTGGCATGTTCAAAAATGGGGTTTTGACCAATAAGAATCCCAATACCCCCATGTCAGACATGTTAATATACTCAAAAATGAGTGAATTTTCAAATTTTAGTATATTTTGTTTCGGAGCTATTTTGAGACAATTTAGCTCATTTTAAAGAAACCATTTTTAACAGTGTATCAATATCTCAATTTCGAAAATTTGTCTCAAAAACAGAATTTTCTCTACCAAATGAATGGGTAAGAGAGAGAAAAAAAAGTGTTGATCTATCAAGGGTTGATCCAGGTTTTAATTTTTGGGGCCCATTTTTGTGAAAAAAAAAATAATTTTGTGAAAATTTATTTCTTTTTGCGATAAAAAGAATTATCACACGAAACCTTTCACTTTAGCAGTTACTCTATACAATGTTTAATATCAAGTTAATAGCATATTATTGAACCAAGTATAGATACTCATTCAAAAAAATTCTATTAACATGGAAAATTTTTACAAAATCATCATTTTTTTTTTTTTTTTTTAACTAAATCTTGTGAAAGGGCTGTTATTGTGAATTTGAATTTTGCGAAGGGACCCATGGATTTGAATTTTATGGATTTGAATTTTGTGAAGGGGCCCATTTTAGAGATTTGAATTTTGTAAAGCGGCAGTAAATGGGTCCCAACTTTTACCTGGATAGACCCCCTGTCTATGAAGTTAAACATGCTTGGAAAAAATAATCTGGTGTGTCAGTCACACGACTTTGTCTTACCCTCCATTTCAATCCTATAAAAACGTATTGCAGATTATGACGCAAGATCAGTGAGGTAAAATAATAAAGTTTTCAGTATATTTAAAAAGTAATTTAAAATAGATTTATGAACAGAAGTTATGATGATGACAGTCATACATACAGATCAACTGCTAAAAATTTGACTTTCATATTCAAGGACTTCAAAACGTTTTATCTGTACTGATAAGTATAAAGGATTTAAGTCCAAAAATGTCGATTTTGAGTTAAGTACATAGTCAGACCCAGAAAAAAAATCTCTATCGATTGGTATAAAGGATATATATCCATGTCATTTAGTCTTTGATAAAATCCATTGGTAAAAAAAGATTCAAATCAGAAATTTAGCACTAATCTTTGGTATAATTATTTAATTCAATTTTTTCCCTTTATTAAATTAAGATTGACAATCACTGAATGGTATAAAGCGTATAAACCAACATAATCCCTTTTTCCTAATCAACTCTTCTGATTAGTTTTTAGTTAGTTCAACTTTATTTTTCGTCTCCTGAAAAATCAAGAATATGGACTTAAATCCTTTATACTTATCAGTACAGATATTACACTAAAAATCGGAGCTGAAAATCGAAATTTATAAATTTTTTCTTATTAAGCATGGGTTGAGAAATTAACTTTACTCTCTCAGCAGTATTCATCGACATAGTAAATTGTAGCAAAGCACTTCCATCAATTATATTCAATGGAAAAGAACGTTTAGCTTATTTTTCGGTAGCCTTGTATATTTTCTATAAACTGTATAGACACCACATTTTGTACTTAAATATAATCTTATATTAAAAACACACAGCACAACATGAAATGTACTTAGAATTTTTCATATATGATACCACTATATTCCAATTGTGTTGGGTAGCCGTGTAAACAAATGATTTCCATACCATATTCTACGTGAAACATGTTTTTACGCATATACAAAATATAAGTTCGTTTCATTTGGTTTAGTGCAGTCCATAGATGTTAAATTCTACTTACCTCAATTTCCCCCATAGACATAATGTATTTGAATTCTCTTGGGTGTCCCTGTACACGAACCATTTCTTTCAGCTTAACAAAAAGTTTAGTGTAGCATCACTCTATGATACACATTTAGAATACCAAGTTTGGACTTTCTGCTAGTTCTTGTTCTTGAGATATGCTTATAACAAACAAACACACATACAGAGAGACCAGCGGCTGTAAACTTGTTTTCGGATTCAGGGGGCCCCAAAACATGTAAACATAACAAAAATTGAATTTTGAAAAATTGACTCAAAAACAGTACTTTCTCTACCATATAAATAGGTAAAAAAAAAAAAAAAAAAATCGTTGTTCCTAGAAATCACTTCATTTTGATATTTCCAACAATTTGTAAATATAGCACCACCAATGTATACAATTACTTTGGGTAACCCTGTAAACGAATGGTCAATAATTTCTATATTACAATCTACACAAAACATGCTTTTATAAATATAAAAAGGTATGTTCATTCCATTTTGTTTGGGGCAACTTGTAAATTATATACAGTATTTATTACACATTTCCCCCGTAGACGTAATATATTTGATTTCTTTTGGATATCCCTGGATCTCTAGGAAAAGCTTGTGTAGCATCACTATATGATACAAATTTTCAATACCGAGTTTGAATTTTCTGATAAAATTTATTCTCGATATGCTGATAGCAGAACACCGCTAAAAACATGTATTTCGGATTCAGGGGACCTGAAAACGTTTAAATATAATAAAAACTCAATTTCGAAAATTTGATACAATATTTTCTCTACCGTATATATGGCTTAGAGAAAGTCATTATACAGTGTTCCCCAAAATTTTATGCGAATTGATTAAGAATAGAATCGGACGCAGACTCTGCTGCAACAGAAACCTAAAAAGTAGATTTCACTGCAACATTCATTTCCGATCAGCAACCTACGTAGTTACGTACTTCTTTTCATAAGCTGCTTTCGTCGTCGCCGTGGCTAGTTGTTAGCTCTCTATTTCACTATTATCACTTCACTTCGTGTCGCAAAGCTGTGCTGCCACTGCCAGCCTTCTTTCTGTTTGGAGTTGGCCTTTGCTGTGATCTTACCTTCTTCTCTATCTTGACAGTTAATTTCTTCATAGTTCAAAAATGAATAACAGCTATCCCATCATACGTCCAGTCATGATCTATTCTGATGAAAGAGGTATGATATATATATATATATATATTTTTTTTTAATCAAGAGTTAAAAATTAAAAAATGACGTTTAGGAAATAATTTATTTTTTCTTCTTTGTATTATTATTATTATTTATGAAACAGATATCAATATGGCTATTAGAATAAACTTACCTTTTTAAAAAAATTATTACCAAGCCATTTTATTTTTTAAATATTCATCTAAACGTCCTTAGTAGAATATCACCTGTACAAACGCAAAATTACTCATTTTCGATATCATAATATATAATTAGTAAATAAAATTTTGTAAATTAATATGAAATGAAAATAAAAAGCAAGTAAAAAAAAAAAAAAAAAAATGTTCTTTTTTTTTTTTTTTTTTGAATATTGATTGAAATTTGACCGACTTTGTTTGATATGCACGATATTTGTATAAATTTTCGTTTTTTTTTTTTTAAGTTAAAAATTTACACGGTTAAAGAAACAAGCGTTTAAAAAAAAAAAAAAAAAAAAAAAAAAAAAATTCATTTTATTTTTTGCACATTTAAGATATTTTTCCAATTTTTAAATAGTTATTAATATGTATGGTATATAAAAAAGTGCATTATTTAAAATTTAATATATACAGTAACGCACCGTTTATACTTCTTTCAAGGGACTGATGTAAAAGGACGTATAAATGAAAAGACGTATAATCGAAATTTTGATAATAACACTTTGATTCCTATAAACTAAATGACACGTAAGCAAGACTTATATGAAAATACTAATTAATAAAGTTTCTTAAGTTAGTAATTGCATATTATACTTTTTTAAAGACAATTCTTAATTTAAAAAAAATATATATTTATTATAAAAAGTGAGAAAAATCATACTATTAATGCATGATTGGGTACTAGTTACATGTATCATATATTGTATTGCGTATTATATTACATTTCTTTATAACTATATGTTAACACATTTTGAATATTATTTATATACATTGCGTAGTTTTAATAACAAGCATACGATTTATGTCCGTACAGATTGTTATTTAATAACATTAAAAATCTTTAATATTCGTCTGATTTGCTGTTTGTCTACGAGTATTAAATATTCTATTGTAAATTCAATTGATTCTTTTATCAGTATTCTTCAATCTTTCCTGTGTTACTCCATTTGAGATGCTTTCTAGTAAAATTCCGTCTTATTTAGAATAGAAAATAGTGACAGGCTGGAAAATTTTGTGAATTTTAGTAAAGTGGAAAAGACGTATAACCGATATTAGCGGCGTATAAACGAAGAATTTTTTCATTAAATTGAATAGGAATCAATCGGGACTTCCCTGATCTGAAGATAATGAAGCCTATCATGTTTGAAAGTATAAAATATTTTAATATTCCCCTTTGATATGTAAAGTTCACGTATCTTAAATTAAGTCTTAGTGCATAGTAACTTTTATATTCTCTAAGAATTATCTGAGGATGATAATTCCGCGGGGCCGGGCCCTTAGCGACCGTGCCCTTAGCGGAAATCTATAAACCCGTGTCCTTAGCGGAAATGTTACACCCCCTCGGTGGCGTGCTTTTAGCATACGTGCCTTTAGCGGAAATGTATAATACATTTAAAAATAAATTAATAAATAAAAAAATGAACAATGAGTTAATGAACAATAAATTAATAAATGAAAAAATTGAATTCATAATCACTCTGAAACATTGTTGGAAAGTGTTAAAAATGCTTAACACAAACAGAAATGCTGCTCTTAATTTCCTATTTGTACCCCTTAATGTATCGAAACTTTTTTGCGTAGCCCTGCAAATCTGGAGATTAAGCATATTATAGTTTATACAAAACGTTTTCTTAGCATGTGAACAACAAATGCGAATTGCTTTAGGATTTTTTGATGAAGTTATTTAAATGTTATTTATAAAAATGTCTCCCCTAAAGTGCAATGCATTGGCATTTTTTGGATGTTTGTACACAAACCAGTGGCACAGTTTCTATTAGAGCCATTTTAAGTAGGGAATATTCAATAATGAATTTGAATAACACATATCATTAAAAAAATAAAATAAAATAAAAACTAGTATGTTGTGGCCACCACAAGACTCTCTTCTATATTTTCCTATACAAATTCACTAAGTGCAAATAATTATTTTTCATCTTAGAGAAAACTAACACTAAATATCCAAAGAAAGACAGTTTTATTGTCTATAAATGACACCTTAAAAAATGCATTTTAAAATAGTTATCTCACATGTCAAGTTTCGTACAGTTATATGCCATAGAAGTTGATATATAGCTTTCCCGTTATCGAGGAAATTTGCAGTATTGCAGCGCCACCTATTGGCCGATAAGCATCCAAATTGAATCAGAATAATGTCTCATAATGGCCTTCACATATATCACGTTTTGTTTGATGATATGCAATAGAACCTGAGATATAGCCTCCCCTTAAATTGCAGAAATCGCTGTATAGCAGCACCATCTGAAAAGCGGTTGACACCAAAAGTTGGCAGACACTCATTTAGATTAAGGTGCATCAACATATAAATTTATATGCAATTCTGTGCAGTATTCTGAGAATATTCTGTGCAGTATTGTGCAGTTCCTGAGATATAGCTTTCCCTTAAATTGCAGAAATCGTTGTATAGCAGCGCCACCTGTTGGTCCATAAGCATTCAAATTAAATCAGTATAATATCTCATAATGGCCTTCTCTTACATAAAATTTTGAATTATTATACGGAATAGAACCAGAGATATAGCTTCCCCTAAAATTGTGGAAATCAGTGTATAGCAGCGCCACCTGTTGAGCGGTTTGCACCAAAAGTTTACAGGCACTAATTTATCTCAAGATGCATCAACATGTAAATTTATGTACAATTCTGAGCAGTAGTTCCGGAGATACTGTTGCCACAAAATTTTTGTCACACACACACAGAGAGAGAGAGACAGGCGGACAGACAGACATTTTCTAAAAATAGTCAAATCGTGTTACAGACCGCTCAAAACGTGTCCATCCAAAACCCGAGGTCGAACATTTTTACGAATTTCTATTTAATATAATAGAAGAAAGTAAAAATAAAAAATTCTTAAAATACTTACGGACGCTAGAGGCGGACAAACGGACAATAGAATAGACAAATTCAAATACTTATTCAAATCATATTCACATTTTAAAAAATGGTAGAATAAACGCTTAATGTAAATGCAATTCAGCAAATTTCCAATAATAACCCTCAGTGTAACTGAATATTTTTGCGTGACTCTGTAAATTTAAAGCTAATCATACTACATTCTATAGAAAGCACTCTTTTGTGCATTTGAATAACATATTTCAATCGGCCACATGCACACCTTATTTCCGCTAAGGGCACGACTTCTTCTATTCCTCTTTCTTCCCTTTCACCCCATTCCGCTAAGGGCACGTTCCGCTAAGGGCACGGTCGCTAAGGGCACGACACCAATTCCGCATCTAAAAAAGATGTTAAAAATAAAGTTATCAGTTATGGTTTTAGTAATCACTATGCTGTAAGTATCAAAATATAGCAATGAACCTTATTATGTATATACACTACAAAAGTTCTGCATGAAAGCATGCTGTTTAAAATTTAACTAAATTTTATGTTCAAGAGCCTTTTCATTTTTTTTTTTTTTTTTTTCCCAAGATGTGCAAATTTCTTCATATATACATCAATTATTCTTTCTTACAACTACTCGGTAATCGGCCAAAGTGCTACTCGGTACAGCACTACTTTCGAATGTTATAGAATAAACAACTAATAAAAAACAGTTTATATAAATATTTAAGTAAACTTTAAACTATTTTGATTTCAAAAGAGAGCAATTATGTAGTGACTTTAAAAAATCTTATATTTTCCTATACAATCCACAGATTACATATTATATATTTAAATTATATTTCACGATGAATGAAGATAATTTTCATCTTTTAGAAGTATAACAGTCAATGTCGAAATAAATCAATTTTGTGCCCTACAAATAACATTTGGGAAAATGTTTTATTTTTATTTATTTATTTTATTATTATTATTTTGTAATAATATAATAATAAAAGATAAATTTTTGTTTTAAATGTTGATAACAGATCTATGATCTATCGTTCAACTATTCGTTTTAAAGCTGTTAGCAAGCTCTTTTGAAAAATGAAAACTACTTTTATTAAAAATTTATCTCCGGGATACCACTTTTTGTACATAAAGGAATGATACCCCTAGATACACCCCGCGATAAAAATATAAGTACAAAGGGTTTTTTCATTGATTTTTCATAAAATAACATAATCTAAATTGTGCTGATCATTTACTATTATCATAAAATAACACTATTCCCTGACTCATTTTTGTTTTAAGACTCATTTAGAAAAATTTTAAGACTAAAATTTTTCTAATTTAAGACTACACTCCGCGACAAAAAGATAGGAACAAAGGATTTTTTTTAATTTTTCCTAAAATAACATTATCTAAATTGTGCTGATCATTTATTATCATAACAAAATATTATCACATCAAAAGCATATTAAATACTTGAATCATATTAAAAATATTCATATCCAAAATAATCATATTCAAAAATTAAAAAAAAAAAAAAAAAACTTTTATTTTTGTCGCGGTGTATAGTCTTAAATTAGAAAAATTTTAGTCTTAAAATTTTTTTAAATGAGTCATAAAATAAAAATGAGTGCGGGAACAGTGTTATTTTATGATAATAATAAATGATAAGCACAATTTAGATAATGTTGTATTTTATGAAAAATCAAAGAAAAAACCCTTTGCACCTATCTTTTTGCTCTTTCTCCTGGTTGTTTATTATTATTATAAATAAAAGCATACATTTTTTTTTTTTTTTTTTTTTTTTTTTTTTTCACGTTGAATTCTCGTGTATTTACACGAAATTTTATTCTAAACTACCATACTAAAAATTATGAAAATATCAGGTGTGTCATTCACACGGCTTTTCAATTGTATTGCAATACTATATACACATATTGCAGATTAAGGAGCAACATCAAAAGGAAAGATAATAAAGTTCAATTTAATTTTAACATAATCTAAAATGAAACAATTTTATTCCACATATAATTCTGTGTGATGAGGGTTATCGCCCCCTCAACCTCCTGATCAATTATAGTGCCTACATTAAAAATAAATTAATATATTCAAGACTTGTATTGATTTGCCTCGAAACTTATCAATCTTGATCAACTTTACAAATGGCAACAACATAAAAGCTTCAAAATAACAAACAGATACTTTCTAAAAATGGTCGAATTGAGTTCAGGAAATCTCAAAACGTGTAACTTTTATCACAAACCGAAAATCTAAAATTTTTCTGAAACTTATACTTTCTTCTTTTTTATGCAGAAAATAGAATAATAAATCCACTTTTTTACTTTCTCTTATCCATAGGGTCCAGAAAGTATTGTTTTAGGGTCAAATTTTCGAACGTGAGTTTTTCTTATTACATATTCTGAGGTCCCCTGAGTACGAAAATCATGTTTTTAGCGAATGGTCTGTATGTTGTATGTGTGTTATCAGTATATCTCAAGAACAAATAGTAGCAAAAATTCCAAACTCGGTATGCTAAATGTGTATCATATAGGGATGCTATAGTAACCTTTTCCTTGAGATGAAGCCAATGGTTCGTACTGGGACACTCAAAAGTATTAAAATACATTACGTCTATGGGGGAAATTGCAGGTAAGTAGAGTTTAACATCTATAGACTACACTAAACCAAATGAAACGAATATATATTTTTTGTAATAGAGATAATCAACTGGGAAATTTTTTTTGTGTATGTAGGAGCCTCGCCTCCCTCCTGGTGGGGAGTCAATATGTTTTTAATTACAATCTCCCCCAGGGGGGAGACGAGGCTCCTACATTCACAAAATTATTTTCCCAGTTGATTATCTCTATTACAAAAAATATATATTCGTTTCATTTGGTTTAGTGTAGTCTATAGATGTTAAACTCTACTTACCTGCAATTTCCCCCATAGACGTAATGTATTTGAATACTTTTGAGTGTCCCTGTACACGAACCATTTGCTTCATCTCAACGAAAAGCTTACTGTGCCATCCCTATATGATACACATTTGGAATACCGAGTTTGGAATTTCTGCTACTATTTATTCTTGAGATATGCTGATAACAGACACACAGACCATTCGCTAAAAACATGATCTTCGTATTCAGGGGACCTCAGAACATGTAAATTTAACAAAAACTCACGTTCGAAAATTTGACCCTAAAACAATACTTTCTCGACCGTATGGGTAAGAGAAAGTAAAAATGCTAAAAAATAAACGAAGTGTAGCCGTTTTTCGCACTTCGTAGATTAAATAATCTGGTATGTCACTCACACGACTTTCCCTTACCCTGAAATTTAATACTATAAATACAGGTTGGAGATTAAGAGGTAAGATAACGATGTTATGTAAACCTATGTTAAACAATTCAAATTAGGCTTCGGAAGAGTTTTTCTGTGTGAGGGGGGGCTACCGATACCCTCAACTCTCCCGTTTCATTAATGCACCTAGATTTATATAAAATTTAATTCGGTTATTAAAAAATAATTCTGTTTAAAAAAAAAAAAATATTAAAATTATTATTTAAAAAATTATCTTTTATGATAATGCAAACGATTTCCATATTAGAAAAGTAGTATAACACTAAATATCCAAAAAAAGTCCATTTTATTCTCAATATTTAAAAAAATATATTTTTTTTTTTCTAAGGTTTTTTTTTTTTTTTTTTTTCGTTAAAAGTAAAAAAATCGATAACTTTGTTTTAAATTATCGCAGATCGATGGTTCAACCATTCGTTTTAAAGGTATTGGCGAACTCTTTTGAAAGATACTCATCATGAAAATTTACTCCCCTCGAGGGGGGACTTCCCCCGTCCCCCCCAGGGGGGGGAGGCGAGGCTCCTACATACACAATTTTTTTTCCCAGTTGACTATCTGTATTACAAAATATATATATTCGTTTCATTTGGTTTAGTGCAGTCTATAGACGTTAAACTCTACTTACCTGCAATTTCCCCCATAGACGTAATGTATTAGAATTCTCTTGATTGTCCCTGTACACGAACCATTTGCTTGATCTTAACGAAAAGCTTACTGTAGCATCTATATATGATACACATTTAGAATACCAAGTTTGGAATGTCTGCTACTATTTGTGCTAGAGATATGCTGATAACAGACAGACATACAAACAGACCATTCGCTAAAAACATGATTTTCGTATTGAGGGGATCTCAAAACGTGTAAATATAACAAAATCTCGCTTTCGAAAATTTGACCCCAAAACAATACTTTCTCTACCTTATGGGTAATAGTACGTTCGGTACACAAAAAAAAACCTGCACTTCTTGATTGGAATATGCCACTTTCTGCGGCCGTAGTAGATGCCAAAAGATAATTTTCTGGATAGGGAGCCACTTGAAAATCCGTGCAGAACACCCCGATGACGGCCATTAAAGATAGCCGCCGTCAGCTGCCATATAGGGGTGCTAATTGTTTTGTATCTGAACTCCTAACGATCCGATTTGAATTTTCTTTTTTTTAATACCTTGTGAATAAAATACTTTTTAAATTCTATACATTTATCTATGTATATTATATGGTGTGACACCCACACTACTTATAGTAGGTTGGGTACACGACAAAAAAAAAAGCCAAAAAGATGCACTTTTTGATTGGAATATGCCACCTTCTGTGGTCAAAGTTCATGCCAAAATATAAAATTCCAGAGAGGGAGCCACTTGAAAATCTGTGCAAGACACCCTGATAGCAGCCATCTCCTGTCAACTGCTATATAGAGGCACTGTTGTTTTTGTATCTGAACTCCTGATTGTCCGATTTCGATATTCTTTCTTTCTTTTTTTTTTTTTCTTTTTCTTTTTTTTTTTTTTTTAAATATCTTGTGAATAAGATACTTTTTATATTCAATACATTTATCTATGTATATTCTATGGTGGGTCATTTACACTACTTTTAAAAGCTTTTTTTGAAATCACCTATTTCGTCCTGAAACTTTCTCTGATATGCAGCATGCTGTTAATGGTGATCAGACCTGTCAGTACTGTTAATTATGCTTGTAGACTAAAACTTGTAAATAATATTAACTAATTGGGTCCAGAGAGCATCTATTTTCTCAACATGGATGTATCTTGCAAAAGACCAACAACAGTACAATTTCCTTTTATAAGGGAATGGTCTCGCTCATGAGCTCGATCTACAGCAAGCACAGAAAAAGGATTGTTTGTTTTGTGGATAACAAACTGACCTCTGTAAAAGTAATCATATACACTGGGTGCTGTGTCTTTACGTTCTACTAAGTCTTTTATATAGACAGGCAACCAGCGAACATAGTTGGTATGGTCCATAAAAAATAGAAAAGAAAATGTGCTATTATTATTATTATTATTATTTTTGCGTTTGTTTATACAATTCGTAGTTACCATCCCTGACTGAATAAAGACAGAAGTATCTTTAGGTTTAACACTAGAAGCTGGAATCGAAAAGTTGGACAGTTTGAACGTTTTTCATAAATCCATTTTTCAAACGAAATCTTTGGATTTTGTTGCATAAACACTTCTTTAAGTAGCATGTTTAAAACCACGGCAGTCTTCTGATGAATGGTTCTTACTTTTGTAACATGTTTAACTTAAAGAGATGCTTTTGCTCTTTTCTGTCTTGATTCCATAATATGAAACAAAGTAGTCCAACCACTATCTTCCAGAATCTGGTCAAGCACTTTCAAAAAACACCTGTACTTCAAAAAAGCTCCAAGTAAGGCTACAAACTTGGAATCAATGTAAAAATCAGGCCAGTTCCACTGGACAGATTTTGTCAAAGCTAATAGAGGCTGATCCGTACATATGACAGGAGTTTACCCTGGATTTTAAAATGCAGTAATTTTTTTATTTGTTCCATTGCATGCTTCAGCATTGCTCCCCCCCCCCCCCCAAAAAAAAAAAAAAAAAAAAAAAAAAAAAAAAAAACTTTTTTTGAAACGGATAAAAGAGAACAACGAGTTAATTCAATCAATGAACACTTTTTCCTTGACGCATGAAAATTCGCCCATGAAATATCTAAATTTCCATCTTGTCTATCAGTGATAATATGATCTAACTAATCCTGTGCTATTTTCGACTCAGATTCAAATTCTGAAATTGACATTTCGAAAGAAGTGTCTGGTTTGCTTTTGGAACAAATGGTTTTATCAATACAAGAGATCACTTTTAACAATTTCACGAGGCTCACCAACTCCTCCTTTCTTAGTGACTTGAAAAATAGAAACCGCTGTTCCATGGAATGGTGATTCTGAAGTTGTACTACAGCAATTAGAATCAATGATGTCGTACGCACCGATGACAAAAAGACCGTGAAGCAAGTTTGAGGGGTATACGATACCTTCTTCTTGAGTTCTGAGAACCTCTAAGTAAGAAACACTTGCTGTTATCTCCCGAATTCTGTTATGTAATATTGAGAGGTCTCTTTCATGCATGACTTCAGTTATTGTATTATTTTGTGCTCTTCCAAAAAGAGACCGGCCAGGATATAATGGAATATGTGGTTCATGAATTTTCTTATGGTTATGACGAATAACGTTGCCTCTCAGAATACGTTCACGATGGTTGAAAACTGTTAATTGGCTGATAGTCAAAGCAAGTTGCTCTAGTTGCATTCGGTACTAAAGTGTAATCATGAAGTAGATAACACACTAGAGCCAGAAGTTCTGGAGACGCTTGCAGTTTTTTGATCATCGTAGAGGTGACTATCAAAAGTAATTTTCTTCTTTTCTAATTTGTTTGATGAGTCTTCCTCATGCAATAGCACTATCATCAAAATTTTAAGACTGAACTTTTTGAAATATTAGCACCATCTCGATACAGAAAGTAATCTCTGATTCAAAGTTGAGCTTTGAGTTGTAAGAAGCGATCGAGAATTCTCTCACGTAAACGAGTAGTATGTGTATTTGGAAGGTCTTTACTTTCCATGGCCAGAAGATTTGCTAAATTATTTGTATATTGAGTTTTATGATGAGACATTTTGAAAAAAATTCAGTGTTTCCACATTCAAAGGCCTGGATTTTTTCTCTTACGAATCCTGCAACAGAAGTAAAAGCCATATACTTTCACAGATGGACCTGACCTCTTCTTTTTTTTACTTTACTTGATGGTCGTAGGCAATTTGTTAAATATATATAGCACTTTGAATGATACTTTGCTTCTTTAAAAACTAAATCTCTACGCTTGAGGAATGCTTTACGTTCAACATTATTCGTAATTTTGGCACATTTCATAAGTTTATCGTCGTATAAAGAAGCAACTTTATACAAAAACCACCGAGTAGTGTCCTTCCCATTACATATGAAACATTTTTCATTTTAATACATAATGTTGTACGGATAACAAACATTGCTTTTTTTCATTTGGTTCTAATACAGACTGTGGACTGTAGTGTGGTTTGTTCTGAGATGACATACTGGGCAAAGATGACCAATGTTTGCGTTTCTTTGCCATGTCATGCTTTGTTTTTTTAAAGTTAATGGCATACATTTTGTGCACTTTTGTGCTTTATTTTATCTAAATATTCCTTTTATTTCTTAACATTCATTTAAATTTTTGAAATCTAAACCAATAGGGGCACTGTACCGATAGTCTGAAATTACATTAAATTTTCTGAAAACTTCCTGTTCCCACTCCAACGAGTGATTCAGAAGTATATATGGTAAGACAAATCAATTCTTCATGGCTATGTTTTTGACATAAGCAACATATGGTCCAATCTATGGCCATTGAGAGGAAATTTGTATTTAACCATCTTACCACCGCTGACGGATATATCCGGGGACTGAGCTGTTCTTTTTTTCACCATAAAACTTATAATTCAAAATTGTATCCTTATGGAATTCTAGCTTGTTTTTCAAGTTTGAAGGTCGAAAATCATTAATATTTATAATGATTATAATCTTTACGCAGTTACATTTTCTATCTGAAGTTGAAATAAATGTTAATTTAGTGCATTGAAAAAACTATGCAGTGAAAACAACATTACAATTTTGCTCTTTTCAAAGGCCGTCATATGGTTAATATGAATATCTACCAGCCGCAAACGCATTGAAGCCATTTTCAAGAAAAGCAAAAAAAACATTCAAAACAGTTCAATCTGAAACAAATAATGTTCAGTATTTAAAATGAGAATAACATTATAAAGAAAAAAAAAAAAAAAATCAAGATTACGTCAAAAACCAACAAATTACAAAAATGCCTCCTAAAGAAATGATTATTATTTTTTTTTAAGTTGCACGGAATTTTAAACGTGTAAAAACAAATGTAATAAAACCATAAGTGTCTTTTATAAAAAATTTTTAAAAAAATCGAAATCGGGCCATTAAAAGTTAAAATACAGAAAAAAAAATATCAGTGCTACTAAACGGCGGATGATGGCGACTGAAAAGAAGCTTTGATAAGTAGTGTGAGCGTCACACCACACAATATACATAGATAAATGTATAGAAGTTAAAAAGTATCTTATTCACGAAGCATTAAAAGAAAGAAAATTGAAATCGGATCATTAGGAGTTCAGATACAAAACAATTAGCACCCCTATATGGCAGCTGACGGCGGCTATCTTTAATGGCCGCCATCGGGGTGTTCTGCACGGATTTTCAAGTGGCTCCCTATCTGGAAATTTATATTTTGGCATAAACTTTGACCACAGAAGGTGGCATATTCCAATCAAAAAGTGCAGCTTTTTAGCTTTTTTTGTCGTGTACCCATCGTACTATAAGAGAAAGTAAAAAAATGGAATATTAAAAATATTTCTAAAGCAAGGAAAAATTTAACGGTTGAAATTTTTCCGATGGTTGAAGTAAAAAGAATTAAAAACTACCATATGTTGTGGACATCTTAAGACTTTTTCCGGTACCATTCTATGTAAAAGCACCACTTGGGTATGGGTCGTTCATTGTAAAAGGGAATTATCTCCTTGTAAATGGATTTTGAAATAACGAGCTTTTTTTATATTTATGTGTAGGGGAAAAAGTCAGTTTTCAGTAAGTGTTAACGATTTGTAGTGTTTAATACAAAACAGAGTTATAAGAATTTATAAATTATAAGAAAATTAATTTAAAGTAACTTAGAAACTTCATCCTTATAATGAATATTTAGAAGTTGTAGTTTTATGGGAGGGGGGGGGGGGAAAGGTAATGCCTTTTATGGGATTTAGTTGCAATTATTGAAATTTCTTCACTTTTACAATGAAATATGAGACTAAATGTGAAACAATTAAGCAAAAATATACATATTTAAAAAAATATGGTGTTACACTACTTTTACAATGAACCGTCCACTTATTGGTTAATGTGCAGAAATATTTAATGAACATAGCTTTTCACTATAAAGATTTTGCATATGCAAGTTGCTGCAATTTTAACCAAATGATGCCGATATGGCAATCTGACAAAACTGCAGAATGCGAATAACAGTTGCGTTACCTGTCAATGTCATTCGATATATATACCGAAGTAGGCTCTTCTTACTTGACGTCAGAGGTCATATGATATGTGATAAGATAAACAAAGAGCAGACGAAGTCTTCCATATCTACAGCGATTGCTGAAATAACATATTTTCTATTCTTATTTTTAATCAATCGTAATTAATTTGTGTTATTTTTTTTATACACCATCATTTTTAATCCATTTTATATCATTATTCACCATCTTTTGTTTGCTGTATACATTTACAATCATCATATAGTTTACATTTGTTATTGATATTCAAGGAGAGCATGTTAAATACTCTGATTTTTTGTACTTAAATCATTGACAATGTAACATCGTACGGTGTAAAGCCATTTAGGCCAGTAACTAAGTTAATTAACTTGTTGTAACATCTTTATGCAGTTAAATTTAATTGAAAACATTTTAAAATTTCAAATTATAAAATCCATAAGCATTGCATTAGAATAAACTTTTATTTACTACTAGATCAGTTATTGTAACAGTTACACTACAACATACAAAAATCGATTCTTACTTGTAAAAATAAATAAACATATAAATTGTTTTTAAAAAATTATTAAGCTTACAAATACAATTATTCTACTGTTTACAAATGCACAATATTACTCTTATTTTATTTTATATTATATATTAATACTTTTGTTCTTAAGAACAGTATTTAACTTAAATAGATTCTCGGAATTCGATTTTACGTTATTGACGCATCACATGATTGAGCAGGCGACGCTGGGAAGATCCTATTGAATCAGCATTAGTAATTTTCATAATGTTTACCTCATATAACAAGTTTTGTGGATTTATATGTCATAGAAGCTGAGATATTCTCTTCTTATAAACGGCCTTAATTGCACATAGCAGTGGTACCTCTCATCCGATATCAGGGCATTTAGTGTGGTCCCTAAAAGTCCCTTATTTTAGCAAAATGGTCCCTTTTTTTTCTTTATTGATCAAAAATTTTAAGATTTCTTGATATGCCGAAAAAATGTTATTCAAATGTGGCAAAATTGCTTAGACACTATTTTACAATAGAATACTTTTGGCAGCCAATGATCAGAGGCACATTAAATATTCATAGATAACTCAGCAAATGGGCCATGTTGGGAAGGGGGGGGGGCTAAGTTAAAGAGGTCATTATGCTGACTGTCTCCTCATCGTTGCATAGTGCTAGCACAATTGTAGTTGTACTGAATGTATTCGGTCAGGAGCCGAATTATTTTCAATAATGAGTCCATTTACAAATTCAACCCCGTAAACTATCAAAGATATCTGTAGACATTCAGGATCAAGATAACAATATTCAGTTGAAAAGAAGATATTCTTCTTAAAGTTGTTATATACATCGTGTGAAGGTGTTCACATATATATGGTTAAATTTTAATTGATTTTTTAAATAAAACAAAATCTAATGATAAATTAATGCATTATTGCAATAAAAAAATAATTAAATTTCAAACATTCACATAATTTGTTCTCAGGCATTTGAAGAAAGAGTTGATTTTTAAATGTCATCAAAAATTACACAATTTTAATTATACATACGACCTACACTATATATTAATATAAAACGGTAACAGACATCATTCAGAGATCTAAATTTTATATGTTTTATATCTATATCGTAAACAGAACGTGTATATTTTTAAATAAAAATGTACTTTATTTTATAGAATAAAAAGAAAATAAAAAATAATATCTAACGAAATTCTGACATTAAACATAATTATAAAAAAAAAATTAAAAAAAAGTGTTCTCAAATATTCCTAAACAAGAAAACTCATTGTCAGAATTAATGTATTTCAACACCGGATGTAATAATTTATTTGAAATTACGCAATATTAATGATTTCAGTTCATAACGGTAATGCTCTAGTCAAACGGACGCTTGGAATAATACCAACGAACTACAGGGTTAATACATTTCATAAACCGTCGTTGATAATTCAAAAAATTAACATTAGTTTATTCTTCAAAACGAAGAATTGAAATTGGCATGCATTTTGGCGAAAGTAATGATAACGGAACCAGATGGCTTCCCTTATGGGCTGATCTCTCCGTGTCATCAAAAAATGCGGACCCACAGTTTTGCTCTTTTTCTCAGATAGATAAGCCGTAACTTTTTTTGCCCTCTCTCTCTCTCCCTTGCTCCTGAATTTTTGGGATTGTATTCCTGAAATAATATTTTTAAGTATGAACCTGGTACTTTTTATGTGACTTTTTCTTTAACAAAATATTAATAAAGGCAATATTTGAAATTTCAAGACTTTAATTCTTTTTATTTGTTATGCGACGCTATGTACAAAAATCATGGTAAAAGGCTAAATATATTTAACCAGACGGATTTCAACTCTACACATCGATATACAGGTTTCAAGTTTCAACCCAAATTAACCAATTAACGATAGTAAACAATGCAGAATGAAGCCAGAGTAGTGGCCACTGTGGTGAACACCAATAGCAAATTTATTAGTGGCCAATTTTTGGCAGCAAGTGGGTAATATGGTCGATGTCTTGAGGTTTTTTCCCGCTATTGGGAACTGAGCAGTGTTTACCTATACCAATTGAATTAGTTTTAAAAACGTTTCCATTGTTGCATTCGTATCATTTTAAAGATTAACTTCTGAAGCCTAAGTTTTGCATAAACATACACCTCAAAATAGTGGCGAAACTAGCCTCTTATGTTGAATTCCATCCAAAGGGAGTTTGTATCTGCATCTATAATCTATCATTATATTATTTTATAAACATCCATTGAAAAAAATGCACATGTATTTTAAATTTTTGTGAACGTGTAATATGTATATTTGCATTTTTTTTTTTTTTTTTTTTTTTTTTTTTTTTTTGTCCAATCACTATAGTTAGAACACGAAAATGTTTCAAATATGAGAGTTTCAAGAAAAACAAAAATCTGAGTCTTATTCTACAAATGATTCGCCATTTTTCATGTTGCATGAGTAATAATATGTATGGTAAAAACTTCTGTCACTTATATTAAAAGGAAAGTACTTATCGTTAATTAAATTGACCCTTTTCCTCACTAATTTAATAATAGCTATTTCATCTATTTTTTCCAACCACTTTGTTCGAAACTCTTTTGTTATGATTGTGACATCCATCTTTCTAATTCGTTGATATTAGTATTAATGGTAGCAGCTTGAAATGGGATATTGATATTTTTAGTCGGATCTGATATTGCTAAGCTAATACGTTTTTTCTGCTGTCTTTATCTGATAGTGACGTTAATTCTTTATAATTCGCATGATATATAGCATATCAACATAGCTGTCATCTACAAACGGGATTACTGCAGAAAAACAAGCAGGATGGCGGGCGCCAGAAAAAAGGAATATTTTCCGAATTGCTAATTGTAAAATATATGTTAAGCATCAAAGAATGCAGAATATAGTCTAAACAACCAAATTACTCCAATATGTTTTGAATTACATTTTAAACTCATGGATTTTGTCCCCATTTGGTGGGATTTTGGGGATCAAACGTTTGTGGGAAATTTCGAGGGAAGCTTTGAAATTTTTTGGGAAAAATCTGGGGAATATTTCAACTTTTTTTTACTTATTTTAGTCTACCTTTTTAGTTTAAAGCATTGCCAATTGTAGGGATTTGTCCTTACGCTTAGGAGCTTTTAACAGCTTTCTTTTAGCATGTAGGGGCTTTTAATGGTACTTCTTCTGCCCAGGATATCCTGAAGATGAAAGTTCATCTTGCGTGCATCCTCAGCACTAAAGTACGTTACACAGATTTAAAATTTTCCGATAACTAGTGTGTATGTTACCGCTAAAGTGCAGAAATCAGTTAATCTGCAGATTAGCTAGGTAATCTGCACATTAACTAGGGTGATCCGTTAAAGTGAGAAAAATTGTTTCATTTCTCAAATTACCTAGGTAATCTGCGAATTACCTAGGTAATCTGCACATTACCTACTATACACTCGTTAAAGTGAAAATAAGATCTCTGGTGGTGTAATGTTAAAGCACGTTGTGTTGTATTTGTTTTTTTCATTCGGGAAAAGAAAAAAAATAGTTTTCTATTCTTTCTTTACTTATTTTAATCTGTATGTGTTTTAATTTTTATGTCGTTTAAAGTTATATTTGTTTTATTTATTTATTTTTTATTTATTTCATCTTTTTTATTCTGTCAATATAAGTTTGAAGATGTTATGCATTTTTAATATGAAATATAATAGCTTTAATAGCTTTCAATAAAGTCTATTTTATAAGTGAATGTTAGAATTGTAATACAGTAACGATTTCTTTTCAAATAAAAATATTTAACAATTTAAAAAAAAAAAAAAAAATGTTTTATTAACAACTTATATTGCTATTACTATATTTTAAAAAATTTATGCACCAATTTTTAATTCGCTAAAGAAATATTAAATTAGACAAATCAGAAGCATTTTAAGAAGTACTTCAAATAATTAAAATTGCTTTAATAATTTTTAGAACGCATGAAATTAAAATGACAGTTTTCCAATGCTTTATTAAACTATATTTTGCAGCATACATATATCTGTACAATTTTAGCAAATATATTAATTTTACAAAAAAAAAACTTTATTAACACATTTTATGTGATAAACTGCAACGAAATTATTTGAAAAAGCGAACAAAATTAAAATTAAAAATATAATCATGATATATAAAATATATAAAGGAAACTTGAAATTGAAAGAAACAAAAAAGAAAATTGTAATGAAGTGCTAAAAAATGCATAAAAATTTCATATTAAGTATTTATTAAATAATGCCTTAATATTGATTGCCATATTTTCCAGAGTTAAAAATTAATACATGTTTTTTTTTTTTTTCAGTAAGTAATAGTAATTTAAATCAATTTTAAAATAAATTAGTTTTAAAAAGTTGTGGTTTAATAGTTTTATTTCGGGAGAAAATAATTACTGTGTTGTAAATTTAATATTCATATTTGAAAATGAAGTTTCACGAGAGAAAGCTTTTAATTAAAATTAGATTTCATTAATAAAATGCAGACCCTTATCAAACTTATATTGACAGAATTTAAAAAGAGAAGAAATAAATCAAAACAATTATAACTTACTTGTTACTTTAAATTTTGTGTTGGTCGTAAGACGAAACCTAATATCATAGCTTCGATGATCCACGTTTTGCGCTTACTGTTTATCATAGCGGAGCGGAAGGGATAAAAGTTTTGGTTTGTGTTTGAAGGTCAATCGCGTCACAGACTAATCTGGGATTCGCGTATCTGTATCACATGACTGTTTGACGGCATAGTGAATGTAAAAAAACTAACGCTCGAAACAAACATTTGAACTTTAACGACACAGAAGCCGTTAATCTACAGATTACCTAGTTAAAATGCGGAAAACTCTTTATTCCGCACTTTAACGGGTCATTTTAGTTAATCTGCAGATTAGCTAGGTAATCTGCAGATTAACGGATTTCGCGTTTTAACGGTAACATGTATATAAAAGTTATTTTTATGTATGGGGATTTTTTTCAAAAATGAGTGTCATCAGGGGGGGGGGGGGGATCTGGGGTTAAATCTGTTAAATATTTATTTTTTTATTTGTAAAAAATTACTTTTTCAGTAAAAATTGAGTTGGGGATTTTTTTTTTTTTTTTTTTTTTTAAAAAGCCTGATTTGGGGAAATTGACTGCCGACCATCTAGCAACGCTGCTCATACATTCATTTCAAATTATAATCTTTATCCGCGTAAGTGCAAGTACAAAGCATTTTATATCTGAATATTGAAATTATTTACTTCCTCGCTTTTTTTACTTTATTTTATAAAATTCAACAGAAAAACATATTGGTTTCATAAAAGTTTTAGACTTACAGTTTTTGAGGGATTTGCACGTTTTGAGGTGTCTGCAACACGATTGGATCCTTTTTAGAAAATGTGAGTGTGTGTAATCAGAACTTGGTGGTAACTATATATCAGGAACTACTAAATAGAATTTCATATAAATTGTTACGTAGTTTCACCAAATATAAATTAGTGCCTACCAACGAGATAAATAAAGTAGAGTGCTGACGCTGATTCAATGGATAAAGGATTTGCTTTCCGTGGTTCAACATGAATCACGTGATATGAACCAATAGATTACTATGTTTGACCCTTTATCTCTATTTACGGCATTTAAAATTTTGGTTCGGCAAATTATCATTATTATTAGATAGGTAACACGGCAGTCCTATAACCGAAATAAATTGTTTAAACTTTTAAAAGAGTTAGATGTGACCACAAATTATAATTTATTAACCATTTTTAAATATTTTGTCGGTTAAATTTCGACTACACGAAATAAAAAAGTTAAAAAATAAATAAATAAATAAATAAAAAATAAATATTTAGAAAAAAAAAAAAAACTGCATAAGTTAACTAAAACATTGGCGGATAAGATTTTTGTCAAGTACAATCTCCAAACCGTTGCTATGAAAATTTATTGAAAATGAGCTGTTACCAAGGGAATCAACGCGTAGATGGTTCATGTCACATGACTCATGTTGGACCATGTCAGGGTTAGCATTCATTACTCTGCCTTATTTACTTCGTTGGTGCCTACCAACTTAACAGCCCTCTTCTTCAGTTACCGTCGCCGGAAGCCCGAGCCAATGTTATTCTATGGGGAAATTTTCATTACAAATAACTTATTAACTAATACATATTTTTTAATTCTGTTTTCACATTCAGAAAATTCCCAACTGTTAAATTGACAGACCTTTTTTAAAAATGTATTTTTTTTTAATTTTTAATATTTTATCTTGAAATTGCAAAATGAAAAAATTTCATATATTGGAAATTCGTATTTTGCAGCTTCAAAATAAAATATAAAAAATTAAAAAATATATATATTTTTTAAAAGATCCGTCAATTTAACAGCTGGAAGGGTACTTCACTCACCGTCGTCGGAAGCCGAAGCTAATGCTATTCTACGGGAAATTTTTCTTTACAAATAACTTATTAAGTAATACATATTTTTAAATTCTGTTTTCACATTCTGAAAATTCCCATCCGTTAAACTGGCAGACCTTTTTTAAAAAGTTATTATTTTTAATTTTTTATATTTTATTTTGAAGCTGCAAAATACGAATTTTCAATATGGGATTTTTTTTCATTTGCAATTATGAAGTACTCGCCCCTTGATAAGTATGCTTCTAATTATAAGCATTTATATCCAATTAATTCTGTAGTTAATTATTTGTTTTCTCTGTCATGGGTTTGGTGGTCCTTTTTTATTTTCATCCAGGTCATCGTAAGTATTTTAAGTTATTATTGTAACTCATTGGTTCTTAATCTGTGTCGCAACTTTTAGTGTCAGTCTTTCCTCTATGTTAATTTCAGTTCTATATTTTTGTGTGCTGTTATTGTTTTAGTTCTATTAATTGCTGAATTTTAATATTGAATTTTATTACGTTATCTATTATATATATATATATATATATATATATTATCGTGCATTCTAAAATACTGATAAATATTTATTTATTTCAGGTGATGACGGTGGTGGTGAGGAAGACGGAGGTAATCACCAGTGGCTTCCCATGTAACCGGTGTAACGGACGAAACTATGTAGCCAGTGAGGCAAGATGTCAACAAGGTAGAGTTCCAAAAATGGAAAACCTCTAAAATAATGTTGAAATCCATGAGAAAATAACCCATGTTTTGTTGGCAAATTTGTTCTATCTAATCTATGAGATACTGAAGTGTATATAATGAACAAGAAACAAATATTAAAAGATTTATCATATTTTTCTAATTTTAAAGTTTTTTTTTTTTTCCCCCCCACAATAAATCGTCAAGTAAAGTGGTAAAATAACAAAACAAAAAAAAAAAAAAAAACAGTCAACTATACTTATTAGTCAATAAATATGTCTATATTTTGAAAGTAATTACATATTTAAAAAAAAAAAATGCAAGATTGATTTAAATTATATTGTAAAAATCAGGATCAAATGGTCATGTTAATTGGACCTATTTTCACAGTTAAATAACCCAGATAATTTTTTCTTGAACTAAAATGTCTATAGATGCATATGTATTTACATATGCAGAATAAAAAATGCAAAAATTCCAGAATTATTTGTATATATATACATATATATATATAAAGCACAATACTATAATTAATAAGTTTAAAATTTCACAATGTCTAATGAGTTAAATATCACGTAATCAAAATTATTCCTTGAAATGATAAAGTATTGTTCCTATTTTTAATGCTGCCTTTTATTCTAGTATGCATTTTATAAATTTGCATGAGTTTCAGTAAATTTGTTTATCAAGTGGAATAGAAACACACATGAGAAAATTTGGAAGAAAATAGATAAATAAACTGCTTTTGCTTTGCTATATTTTGTGATTTTTTTCGTTTAAAAAAAAAAAATAATAATATTAATAAAATTTAAATATTATGATAAGTTTAAATATCATAAGATTAAATACCGTATCATTTAAACCAGAGAGAACAACAACAAAAATAAAAAATTATCTCATTGTTGAAAAAAAAATAATAAAAAAAATAAAATACAAAAGTATGCCACTTAAAAATATTTTTGAATATAAAAAACAAATTGTGTGAGTTTTAAAAATGGTTATTATTCCCATTTTTTACTGTGCAAATTTGCATGAATTCCTGTTAATTTGTTCATATTGTAGAAGAATGGAAACAAGGAGAAAGAGAGTCAAAGGATAAAGGATAAGTAAACTGCTTTTATTTAACGATTCTTTGGTTTAAGTATGTATAGTTTTTTCGCTTTCTATTTCATGTTTATTATAAAAAGATAATAAGGTTAAAATTTCATAAAAATTTTAAAGAAGGAAATAATTCACCAGTCTTTTTGTTACAATAATGCAACAGGTTTTCCAGGAAAGTAAAATGTAAAAACAACAGGTAAAATGAAAAATATTCCTTAAAATCAACTGTATTATGTTAGTAAAGTGTTTTTCTTTTAATATTTCACTGTCTTTTAATAAGAATAAAATAATATTTAAATATCATGTTATCAGATTATCCAGCGAGGAATTCCCCAAGTAATTTTTGTCTCATTGAAACAGACAATATTTTGCAAAGGTAAAATATAAAAACGTATAATTTAAACTATTTCTGACTATGAAAATCATCATGTGCTTTTTTAATAAGGCTCGTTATTTCTATATTTGCTATTCTGAATTAGAGTATATTGCATGGTTGGGGACAAAATCTCGCGTGGACAAAATATCGCCGACGTAAATGAATACAAAGCAAAAATGAGTTGGTAATTATTAGTAATGTTGTATAAAATTTCATGACAACACATACCTTAGTCAGAGCACTGACATTCTGACAAACCTACAACAAAATTTTTTATAAATTTTACTTAAAATAGTTTAAAGACTATATTTATTAACTTTGGTCAAAATCAGTCATAATGAATTAAATCGTGCTTATTAATTTTAAAATTTTTAATTAAGTTTGTGAACAGCATTAAGCTTTAATGTCAGCAGTGATGTACACGATTTTTAAAATGTATTTTGAATAGTGAAAAGATAAAGATAAAATAACTTAAAAATAAACATAGATAAAATAATGAAATTCAATTCTATGATTTGTTTATTTATTTATTTTAATTAATTAATTAACATTTATAAGGCCCTGTGGCCCCCGCCAGAGATCACACGTGACACAAAATCAAATTTTCAAAAAGATCATACTATTTTTTCGACGCGATATTTTGTCCGGCGATATTTTGTGCCGCGATATCATATCCGGATCCCAATTTCTCTGTGTTTTCTGACAGTGTTGAACAGAAATACAACGAAGGAAGGTCGAAGATAACTGATAACTGTTTTTATTTTATTTTATTTTATTTTATTTTATTTATTTATTTATTTATTTTTGTTTCACTGTTTTTTATTTAATAAAATCTAAAACTATAATAAATTTAAAATTTCATGATCGCAGTTTAATGGCCGAAACATTCCACAAGTTGTTTCTGCTCTTTTAATACAGTAAGATTTTTGACAGTAAAAAGTAAAAACATGTAATGGAAAATATTCCTAGAAATCATAAATATTATATAGTGTTTTTAAAATATAATTATTCTCATCTTCATATTTTATATTATAAATAAAAACCTTTTCCAGGAATTTTCGTGAAACTGTTGGTATAGTACAATGAAAACAGGAAAAAAAAAAAAAAAAACTGAGAATGCATAAATTCAGAATTATGAGATTCATACATAAACTGCTTTGTTTTTACTATGTTACATTTGTTTTTGCTATATTTGTTATTTAGAATAAAAATATAATAAATTTTAAATATCATGGTATCATTTTAACCAATAATAATTTCCTCGAGTAATTTTTGTTCGATTAATGCAATAAATGTTTTTAATAAGTACACACAGAAAAATAAGTTGGTCACAGTGACCTGGCAAAATGCTCAACTGACAATACAGAACTGACTAACCAAAAAAGCTGACTAGCCAAAAAGTGTACTTGCTGAACTAGTCACCAAATCTGAAAAGTGTACCTGTTGAACTAGTCACCAAAATTGAAAAGTGTACTGGCTGAACTAGTCATCAAAACTGAAAAGTGTACTTGCTGAACTAGTCTCAAAAACTAAAAAGTGCACTTGCTGAACTAGTCATCAAAACACTACTCCAGACTAGGAAGGTTAATATTATCAAACAAAGATGGCTAGTCCACAATCAAAACTATCTGACCAGTAAGATTAGTCATCAACCACATCAACCACTTTAACCAGACAAGGCAAGTTAGTCAGAATCTACACTTGATTCAGATGGTTAGTCAGCAGCCACCAGGTATCTGACTAAGCAAGCGAGTCAGTTTTTAATGAATATTTGAAGAGGCATGTTAATCAAGGCTATTTGCCTGACTAGCATGTCTGATAACATATGAAAAGGGAAATTAGTCTTTATTTGACTAGCTGTCTAATAATACTTGAAGAGGAAGATTAATCCAATATATATGTACAGTTGAACCTCGAAAATCCGGAATCGGCGGGACCGCGGTGATTCCGGATTTCGGAATTTTTCGGATTTTAGAGATTTATTAAAAATTAATTTTTACGACGTAATTACATACAAAATGCAATTTGTACGCTAGTGAAAATAAACGACGATCGAATTAGCGAATTAAATTACAAAATAGAAATACAATAGATTTAATTTAGAATTAAAATATAAACACATTAAACTATAAACTAATAAACTATTTATTTATTGAAATATACTCAAATAAAACTATAAAAAACAAAGTAATTTTTGTGTTTTTTTTTTTTTAACATTTCAGCAATTTAAAGCTGATTTTTTGCAATTTAAAGCTAATGTGATTTTTTTATTATTATTATTATTCCGTTTTTAACTTACATGTTTTCAAAAAATAAATTCTTTAATTAACAATCAAGTAGTATAAAAATATGTAAAATTATGACTATGTACACTGTAAAAAATGCTGCAGTAAAATTACGGGCAAAGCCCGGCAGCAGAGATTCCAGACAAAGCCCGTAAAAAAAACATTTAGAGGATGAATGACGTATCGCCAGTAATTTTACGTTGCGATGAAACATACAGCCAACCTGTAATAAAAGTAGTATTGCCCGTAAAATTAAAAGAGAGCTCGGTATATTAAAATAGTAGCACTGCCTGTAAAATTAGAAGGCATCTTGGTATGTTAAAATAGTAGTGTTGCCCGTAAAATTAAAATAGAACCTTGTGTGTTAAAATAGTATTGCCCGTAAAATTAGAAGGCTGTTCAGTATGTTAAAAAAAAAAAAAAAAAAGTACTAATGCTCGTCAAATTAAGGGAGTTTTGTATCTTTTACGGCAGCACTAAACTATGTTTGATATAAAAGTTTATTATTTATTAAGGGAACTATATTACGTCTGTTTATTCAATGAAATAGGTAACAATTCTTATGGTTTTTGATATATTTTTTACAGCTATGAAATTTTTAAATTGCGTTTTCTCAGTTTTCGTTTTATGACAAATTTATGATTTTCAAAATGCTAAAACTGCTTCACATATTTAAGAAGAGACTTAATTCTTTTAACGTTTAACAGAACGTACTTAAAAGAGTTAAGAATGATTTTGAAATTTATTGATTAGTCTTCGTGATAAAAAATAGAAAGTGAATGTCTATGTAAAAATTTCAGGGAAAGAAGAAAAAAAAAAAAACAGATTTTTGTTATATTTTATTTTTAATATTTTTTATTTTAAAGATATTGCAAAACTCATACTTAATTCTTTTAAATAGGTTCTATTAAATATATATTTTAAAAAATTAAATCTTTTTTTTTTTTTTTTTTTTTTTTTTTTTAATATCTATAGAAATTTTAGCATTTGAAGATCATGAATTCATGAAAAAAAAAAATTTAAACTGAGAAAACTCAATTTAAATATTTCGAATCTTGGGGGGAAAAAAAGCATAAAAAACAATAAGAACTTTTGCCTGAATATATATTTCATTGAACAAGCCTAATGTAGTTCCATTTATAAATATTAAGTGGGAATATAAGATTTTATCTGACACCTACAGCAGTACTGCTGTAAAAAGTACCACGTCTCCTTAAAAAAAAAGGATTACGTATAAAAAAATATACAATTCTCTGTTTTACAAGTATATGATTATATGCAAAATTTTCTACCCCCCCCCCCCTGAAAAAAAAATAGAATTTGTATGAATATTACAGATAGATTTCCAATAGAGGTCAATATTATTAAAGCCTTTTATCAGCTTTCCGATTTTGTTTACTATAATGGTAAACCTGAACGTAAATGCTTTTGTATTTTCAAACTATGTCTATAATATTCAAAAATGAATATTTTAAACTGTTAATCTGCATACTCTTCTTAAACCATGTCTCTTATAGTCTCATCATTGCAAAATATTTCCAAAATGTACATTTTTATTTGAATTGTTAAAATCGTTAACTTCGGTAATTTTAATACATCAAATACAAAATTAAGTGTATGTTTTAGAAATATTAAAAAAAAAAAAACACCCTTTAAGATGTCACAGAAAGTATAGTTAACAATATGCATTCATTGAGGAGATAGTTTTTGAGATTGCGATAGCATTCCACAACCATAGGATTAGAATTTATGAAAGAAATCATAGAGCTGACTGATGAGGGGGGGGGGGGCTAAGTGACTATGCTCATATCATAAAAAAAACTCACAAGCTGTTAATCCCACGAGTTCGTATGCTTGATAAATTATTTGATTGCACTGTTTTTCAATTTTGGTTATAGTTTTTCTGTTCTGAGGTAAAAAAAAAAAAAAAAAAAAAAAACTGCACATGAAATTGAAAATATTATGCAATTAAAAAATGTTCCAAGAACCTGCTGCCATGGATTAACATTAGCTTGTCTCTTCATGAACGTAGCCTCTCAAATGTAACAATATGAGTAATCACCAATAATATGATTACTAATCAAATTTTTAGAAAATTGATATTTAGAAATATTCTTTTCTAGCATTTTTAAACTTTCATTTACCACTAAAATTTAACAAAAATTTCTCATTTATTAAATAAGTCAAAACTTTAGTGGCAAGAAATAACTATATAAAAGGTGGCAATTATGTGGCAGCTATAGTTCATAACATTTGTATTTAGAACCTAGAGTTACGTTTAGATGTATGACATTTTTTCATCAAATTAAGGCTTTCATCACGAAAATAAAACTTATTTATGCTTAATATAGCATTGATAAAAAAAAATCTTCATATTTCAAATGCATAAACATACATAAACATTTGTTTAGTAGTTTGTCGTCTACAAAGATAGTTACCAATTCCTAGAGTTAACATGAGATACTACTGTATTCAAGATATTTTTTTCTAACTTTTACTATAGTACTTTATAAAGTTATTCTTTTATTTGTGTAACTTTTTTTACTTCAGAGAGAATTTATATCAAATAATACAGAAAATTCATAAATGGAGTTTTGAAGATTTTTATTTGTTAAAGAATATGTAATATTTTTACTTTCAAAATTTTGTTTGACTGAATCTTGAATTAGGATTTATAAAAAAGCTTGCGAAATCTGGAAATTCAGATATGAAATCAATGCCATTATATTATTTAAGTATGAGAAAATATGAGACTGTAAAACTGAACATGAAATTATTCAGAATAAAACAGGAACAAAATATATTTAAAAAATAAAATTTTAATATTTCTAATGGGATATAAGACTCTTTGCAAAAAGATTCCCCCTCCCCCATTTTTAATTCAACATGATTTTTTTTAATTTTCTTTCTACACACCTAAAACTTTTGTGAGTGAACTTATTCCTAGAAAAACTTTTGTTTAGGGGAATTCAAAAGCATAGGGAAAGAATCTTAAAATTAAAAAAGTTTCTAAACAACATATATATATACATTAAGAAGAAGAAAAAATACTTTTGAATATTTTATCAAGAACTCATCCAATATAACAAAAGAAAATATTTACAACATATTTATTTATTAAGCATACTATTTTCAATTATTTACTACGCATACATAATTAGAGATTAAATTATAAACTCCACATTGATTTATATTAGCTTCATTTGACATTAAGTTTTTGCACTTGGCATTTATATTCGATCTTCTGGTTCTTTTGGGTGATTTCGATCTTTTTTCTTGTTTAATACACAAGCATGCCCTATTAAAAAATATATAAACATTATATAATACATACTATTTATTAATAGACGATGCTACTCTACTACTTACATTCTAATAAATATTGCAGATACTAAATAAAAATACAAACAGAATTTCAGTTGTGTCTCATTAAAAAAAAAAAAAAAAAAAAAAAAACATAACTATTAATTTATTAAACACCACACTTTGAAACTTCATTTAGATTCAAACAAATTTATTGAAAATTCATAAGATTAAATTTTGCACAATCCTAAACCACTAATATGAACTTTTTGCTCTTCAGTTTGTTTCTTTCAGTAGAAAGCTTATGAAAAATTCAAACGAGGAGGAGATACTGTAATTAAGGCATTTACAGAAGAACAAGTTGAGAATAGAAATTAACCCGATCAGGTTATCGTATGTTTCGGCATCTTGTCAGTTTATCATAGGTTGCTGAAGAACCCGGGCAATGTTAGAACACGTAAATTGTAATGAAAGAAAATGTGATAAAATTCTTGAATACTTCTAATTTAAGGGCAGACAATGAATATTGCAAAATAAATTTTAACAAATATTTCATATTTTATCAGAAATACACTCGTTTCTATAAAATTCAGGCATCTTCTAAAAATTTATAACTTTTGAACAAATTGAGATATTTGAAAAATTCAAATTGCATAATAAAGTTTAAGAATGGTATTTTTACGAAAAAAGTCATGGACACGGTAGATAGGTATTTCTTTTATACGTGGATTCTGACGGATGAAAAATAAGAAAAATAGCTCGGGTATCCAATGACCCACTATAACCTGATCGGGGTTAATATTATTAAATGTACAGGAATCTTAACAAAATATAACTCTAATTAAAAAAGAAAATCACAGTTAAACGACGCTATTTATTGATCATTATATGTAGAAAAAATACTTCTTCAAATACTGCTAGCATCAAGGCTTAATTTCTAATTATAAAACATTAAAGTCTAACTACCACAGCGTATGTATCCTTCTAAATATTTGTATCATATTTTTTACAGATTTTTTTTTTTTTTTTTAGCAGAAACACACTTTTTAAAATATGTAATTAAAATGAATGAAAAGTTATTAAGTAAGGTTGGTTGGTTGGTTGGCTGTAGGATTTAAGGCCGATTGACTCCGTATGTGTCCTAGGCATACAAGGGGAATGCCGTCCATGGGGGGGGGGTCTTTCTAAGGGGTCCTAGCTCAAATTTACGCGAGTTTCGGGGGGAAACCATGGAAAACTCCGAACGGCTAGGTCGATGAGTGCGAACTGGGATCGAACCCGGCACCTCCCATCTACCGGCTTTCAGCGCAGAACCGATCGGCCGCTGGTAGGCATAATTAAGCGAGGAAAAGTTGAAAAAATCTGAAAATGATTTTTTTTTCCTTATCAGAAAATCCTAAAACAAGCAGACGAAACACATACTACAAGCTACATAAACACATCGTTGAGTATTTTAACTTTTAAAACTATATTTTCGGCTACAGCAACGGGTACTAGAGAGCGTATACTTACACGTGTATAACGCAGTATTTATAAACATTAAGATGAACTTTATAAGTTTTGTTGGGTTTAATTTTTTTTTTTATATATTTATTTTAATTTATTACTCGAACTAGACTGGGCCTGGCTCAATTTCTGGGAGATGGGGGGGGGGGGGGGTCACAAAATTTTACTTATAGTTAAAAATATCTTATCTAAGTAACACAGGTTTTTTTTTTTTTTTTTTTTTTTTTTTTTAATACATTGGAACAAATTTTGCCGCTTAGTGTCATTTCTCAGTGGAAAGATATTTCTATTTAAGTTTTCGTGCATGGAATACAGATTTCAGTCTTTTTAATTTTAGTTGGGGTAAAAAATTAAATGTTTGTTTTAATAATAAATAAAAAAACTCTTTTTCTATCTGTTATTAAAAATTGCCGTGCTCCTTTGCTATAGTTTCATATCATACTTAGAAAATGGTTTATTAGATTTAAAAATACAAAAACTGGGATTAGCATGACACAAAGTTCTTATAAAAAATATGCGTTTCGCAAATAACTTTAAGCGAAATTTTCTTTTTCAGAATTAATGAAACTGACACTTTCCCGCGAAATTCGATGGGTTTATTTTTCGATTTCGGTTGACTAACTCAAGTTGTCAGAAGGAGACAAAAAATAAATAAACAAATAACAAAAAAAAAAAAAAAAGAAAGAAAGAAAGAAAGAAAGAAAGGAAAAAAGGAAAAAAAAAAAATAATGCTCAGCTTTTGGACTAGCCAAACAAATTTTTCTTAGTCAATTGACAAAATAGAAATAATTTATTTTTATTCTCTCATCTGACTAACCGGTCAAATTTGAGGAAAATGAAAACTGTACCTGGGAAGTTAGTCATCTGACAAGTTTTAGAGCCAAAACGAATCATCAGACGAAGCACATTAAAGATACATGGTAAAATAAAACGACTTTTGTGTCTCATGACTAAATGGGATTGTCAGGTAGTGTTGTGAATGTTTAAAATTTTGCGTAATTTTGTGCAAATTTGTCAATGTACTTGACAAACGTTTAGTGTCACAAAGATGGCACGTCTCTTGACAAGTTTCGATTTTTCATTTTTCTGTGTGTAAGATTAAGATATAAAAGCGCGTAATTTAAAAATCCTGGATAAGAAAGACATCATGTGGTTTTTAATAATAGGTATTTTTCCTATATTTCAAATTCTAAATAAGAATACATTGTACAAACTTCTGAATATTTTCCAATAGAGTTGAATGAAAACAGACTCTGAAGGCGAGATTACGGGTAATTGATAATTGTTTTTCTTTTCTGTTTCTTGTATTTTTCTTTTCTTTTCTTTTTTTTTTTAAGCATAAAAATATAACAAGGTTATAAAAGTTCATAACAGTTTAATGAAAAAAATATTTCACACGTCCTTTTGATTTCATGAATGCAACATGTTTTTCAAAAAAAGTGAAATATAAAAAGTGCATAATAAAAATATTTTTTTTAAATGATAAACATTGCGTTAGTTTTTAATAATGATGCTCATTATTTTCTAAATAAAAGTATATTTCCCTCCATTTCTGTGTATTTTTTGACAGTGCCATAGCTTCCAATATTTTAATTTATTCCGGAGTAATTTTAGCCTCGCCTTTATTTCGCACCACTTTATTTATGGAAATTTTTTTTTTCAATACATAACTTCGATAAAATAAGAAAAAATTACTTTGAAAAAATAAGTGGTACGAAATAGAGACGGGACTAAAATTACTCCGGAATAAATTAAAATATTGGCAGCTATGCAGTGCAGAGTGGAAACAGACTGAAGGATGATAGAGAGATAATTGAAAACTATTTTTGTTTTCTGTTTTTCTTAAGTAAAGTAAAAAACTATAATAATGAGAATAACTCATTTCCATATTTCATATTATATTATATAAAAATGTGCATATTACATGAATATCAATGAATTTTTCCTCAAAAGAGAATAGAAACAGGTGTAAGAAAAGTCAAGGATAATCCCCAGTTTTATCAAAAATATGTATATGCTCCAGTGAAAAATATGTTTTATGCAAGTATGAATTTATGTAAATATATTGTGAAACTTTATTTAGCTCAAATTCAAAAGTTGTTTTTTGTGTATTATAACTGACTAACTAATATAACTAATAATTTATTAAGCTAAATACTGATTGACTAGTCGGGTATCGGGTAGAATAATTAGTTGATCAGTTGTTTTAAACACGGCGAAAAATATTTTGTGAAACTTTATTCAGTTGAATTCAAAAGCTATTGTTTTGGAAGTTAATAGTATTAGAATCGACTAACTTAATAACTTACACAACTAATAATTTAACAAATTATTTACTGATTAATAGGGTTACGGGTAGTGTAGTATCAAGTAACAATTAACTTACTAATACACTAATTCACCAGAATCTAATTAATTAAATATTAACAAACTAATCATTTATTACTCATTACTCTTTCTATTAATGTAATTCATTACTCTTTGTATAAATGTGTAACAGTCCTCCCAATGCAGATATGACATAATCAAATAATAGGATATTATGATAGTTTACATATATCTGTACTTCGGTTTTAAAAAAATAACAGATTATTTAGTTACTAATTTCAGTTATATACAGGGTGATTTTCTTTCTTTCTTTTTTTCTTTTAAATTCAAATATCTTGTTTTGTTAGTAAATAGCATTAGAACTGACTAACTTAATACCAAATACAACTAATGAGTAATTAAATTAACTTCTGGTTGACTAACAGGGTAATGGATAGAATGACTGGCTAATCAATTAACTTATTAACAAACTAATTTACTAATAAACAATAAACTAATTACTAATATATTAATTTTTTATTACTTTTAAATTACTACATATTCTTATATGTGTATATATAAATGTATGTATTTGTTTTGTTGGAGTCATTTTTTTTTATACTAAGAGTTATTCTTGGTTTGGCACTAAACAGTAGCTTTTAGATGGATTTTTAACACGCATTAGATACGGATGGGATATTATATATACAATATCAAAATACAGATAAAATGTAATCAAATAACCGGATATTATAAATTTTACATAATTTCTCTTTTTTCTGCTTATTATTATTTAGGATAATTTTTATTATATATATAATGCAATTGTTTGTAGGATTTTTCTTTTTTTCAGTTATCAGGCATTTTCGCTTAATACCTATCATGTTCTGATTAAACATATTTTTTTTTTTTTTTTTAATGAATTTACGGTGATTTTTTAAGAGAGAAAATTCTTGTACAATGGAAAATTAAAAATATAACTCTTTTTTATATATAAAAATATATTTAGAAAACCTGAACATGCTGTTTAATAGTGACATTCGTAAAAGAAACTTAAAAAGCAACCTACCCATAGATATAGTAATAAGACATAGATTGATCATTGGGGGAAAAAATTGATTCCTTTTTACTCGGAGAAAAGTCCACAACATGGCCGTCTTTTTCCGAAGGTATACACACAGATAAATTAGAAAATAAAATTTATGAATAATTATATGTACTAAAGGTGAATGAAAAACTGCAGATACAATTTCAAATTCATTTTTCTTTTTCATTCTTTCTTTTTTTCTTTTATATATTTATTAATTTAGTTAATAATTAAAGTTAAACTCTTTTTATATACTAAAACTAACGTTCTTTACTTACGCCGCTGCTAACTATATTTAAAAGAAATCTGAAAATTCTATATTACTTACTAATATAAAATCTTAAAAAATATCAAACTTTAAAAAACGTGTTCCATTAAAAATCAAAAATCAGTTTTTATCTCATAATAATAACAAAGCAAACTGATTATAAAAATTATATTTTTCATAATTTAGTCAAATATAATTTACTTTTATGATAACTTATCCATTTCTTTTCATAAATTTATTAGAAGAATTAAAAGACGCCATATTTCGACATTTTGAAAATTCATCAACATTCTATTCTATTCTATTACAATTGCCGAGTTTCAGTGGTTTCAACACCACCATATTCAATACCAAAAAAAATTTTTTGACAACAAAAATTTTTGCATGATAACAATGGGATGATAGATCTATATAAATTACTATATCTATGAACCTACCCCCTCCTTTTTTTTTTTTTTTTTTTTTTTTTTTTTTTTTTATAAAATTTCAAAGTTTTAGGAAAATTAGTATCACACTAAAATGCGCTTGGTTATCTCTCTTCAATCTCAATAACGTTACTTCCTTCTCAGGGAGACCAGTAAACCCGTTGCTTGTATACATATATATTAACGGGAAATTCAATACATTTTGTATAATTAAGTAATACACTATTCTCTGTTGTTTATTTGCGTATATATACTAGGCGGACGATATACGTTGTACCAATACACGTTTTAGTTTTATTTCCACTTAGTCCATTAATTACGTGAGGCGGTTTTGACAATTTTTGACCCCCCCCCCTCCCTCCCCCCTGATGAGATTTTGTAAGAATTAGTTCGACCCCCTTCCCCCCCCCTCTACTAATCTCACGTGAGATTTTTCAAAATTCGTACTGTTACTATAAATGCGTTGGATTTATTTAAAAAAACACAATTTGCTTTATTATTTTTATTGAAGAGTAGTTAAGACTAGTTTTTAAGATTGCATAGACCGTAGTCTAGAATCACAGTAATAAAATTGAACAATAAAATACTTAAATAGAAACTACTAAAATTAATAAAAGAATATTTATTCTAATTCAGTCCATGGGGACTCGTGCACAGTCTCAACTATTGGAACCAACATATCCATGTGATTTACAGTAAAATCATCTGCTCCTTCAACTTCGCTCTGATTTAGCCATTCTAAACCGTTGTCGTTTGCGCACAGAAGCTCATTAACCTACACAATTGAAAAGCTACTGTGCTGCTTCGCGGCGTTCGGATAGCCACGATAAATATTATTGTGTCAGATTTTGCCATGTCTAACTAAGTCAAGAAACATGTTTTACTTGAATTTAACTCAATTTTCGCTCAATTTTACACTGTTTTTTGCGGGAAAAAAATTACATGATATTTGCCGAGACCCCCCCCCCCTCTACCCCACGTGAGATTGGGAGAGATTTGGCTAGACCCCCCCCCCCCCCTTGAACACCTCACGTAATTTATGGACGCTACCTTATCTTGAATTTTATCAAGTATGTCATTACATAGTCCAATTTACATTGCTGGGCTGAAATACACAGGGCTGCATTTGATAGACCGTAGTTAATAATTTTCTACTTTATTTATTTATTTTTTTTTACTTACGCACGAATTGTAATAATTTTAATATTATGCCTCATTAATTCGCTGTAAAATGTTATTATTCATTTCCCCTTTTCCATTACTCTGAATATCTTGACAAAGATTAGTATTTAATGCTCTAGGGATTCAGTTCATATCTGCATATTGTATATTCTCTTTAGCATACTTAATGCAAAATTTAATCTTATTCGTTCGAATATTCCTTTTTTTTTTTTTTTTTTTTTTTTCAATTTATCTGTATCATTTAAAGTAATTGAAAAAGATTAATAGTAATCTAAAGTTATCTTATCACTGTAATTTGTTGCAATAATTTATTGTACCTTTAACAGAGATGGGATTCTTGAGACTTTAGTAGGAATTTCAGACTTTTCTTAATTTTTTAAAAGTAATTTTCAGACCTTTTTTATTGCAAAATCTTATTTTTGTTTAATTTTCTTTGTTTTAGCATGTTCTTGAGCAGTTAGTTTCCATATATTCTCATATTTACGTATGGAAAGTACAATTTCTTGTATCTGTTTCTTCTTTTGTTGCAAAAATTAAATTATCTTTGAGTATTGCACATATTTTCAGACTTTTTGTCCATTTCCTACTCTTATTTCTGCTTTAAAAATTAATGAAAGCTAACAATAAAAATACATTTTACTTTAAAATTTTTTATGATAACTCTTCTAAATATTTAGTTTTCAACATTTTTTCACGCCTTGATGTTACTATAGTTTTTTTTTTTTTTTAAGTACGATACTGTTATACTTTTAAAACACACCTTGACACTAAATGAATATGCATGAATGCTTTGTATACAATATATACGGTATTACAAATTTTTTCATTCATAAAAAAAAAAGTCTAATACGTTGTTTTAAATTTTCGCATAATAACTTAAGTCAATAATTTTACAAAATAAATCGAATGCTTAATAATTCATTTATAAAAACTTTTCAGAAATTTAATAATCTGTGTGATTTACAGTCGCAGTGTGCAAAAATGGAAAATTGGTCCTCTTATATCACTACTACAAATATAAATGAAAATGTATAAAATGTAATAATAATAATAATAATAATAATAATAATAATAATTTCGATCTGTTGCATGTATTGAATATAAATGACAATAATGTGTAATATTTAGCACTTTTTTACTATGTAAAATGCAACATTTGTGGATAAATTTATACAAAACCCAAATGACATCCAACGCCGAAAGTGGCCATAAAAATGTTTGAAGATAATAATGTAAATTTCTAAAACCAAAACCGTGGTTCTTTATTTAATAAATTTTTGTTTCCGTACATAGTAAAAAAAAAAATATGTGTAATAATTACTTTTATGAGTATATATGTATATATTATGTTTACCTTTTGAATATAACTTCTGCAAACTTGGCTTTTTTTCAAGAGCTGAATGAAACTCATATAATGTCATGTATGAATTACTCGGCTGAAATACACAGAGCTGAAATAGTTCATCCTTTTTTTTTTTCCCCAGGAGAGACTTACTATTAACTTTAGTTATTATACTTAGTTTTAAATACTATATTTCTCAAGTCTAGATTAGTACCTTCGCAGTATACAAGCTGGTTATTATTATTCTGTGTAAGCTGGTTGGAGTAGCTAAAATGAACGATCGATTTGCTACCAACTTTAATTTGGTACGTAGACGATTCACGAGATAAATTTAAGGATGCAAAAATAACTAGTTAAAATATGCCACCAGGTGTTGGGATGTACTGAATAGCAGTTTTGGCCGAATATTCGGCGAACCGACTAGAATGCCAGATATTCGGCCGAATGCCTTATGTACGACCAATCAAATTGTAACTATTTCGCCGAATGCTGAATATTCGATGAACTGAATAGTAACTGTTTGGCCAAATGCCGAATATTCGGCGAACCGAACAGCAGCTATTTCGCCAAATGCCGAATATTCGACCGAATAATTACTGTTATGTTTAAGTGCTCAATGCGCTAAAAGTTTCTTTTTCAATATCACCGTTCACGTTTAGCAGTATTTTATTATTTAACTGTGAAAAAATAATATAAAAGTTATGATTCAGAAATAATGGTTTATTTTAATCTAGAAAATTATTGGAAAACATTAATATATATAAATAGGGATTAAAGATATGATTTATTTAAAACTGAAAATTTTTTACAATGAATCAATTCAAATTCATAATTGTACGAAATTTTAATAAAAATACTCCAAGTTCCATTAATAAAAACAATTACTGATTTTGCTCTGGATTAATAGATAGCAGAATAAGAAAAGAGATTCTCTTACATTATTTTTATTACCTTATTTCTTTTCTCTTCTTATATTATTTCTTGTATACTATAGAAGAATTTTAATTTATTCATACATAATTTATTTTTATTGAATTATCGTTATTAATAAAGCCAATTTTTTGCTGGCTGTCATTAATTTTTATTATTTATGTAATTAATAAATGATTTTCCTTATTATTGTCCTAGAAGGTACATAAAACAGTTGATTTCATTTTAATCTATTTCTAATTTAGTCTGAATAATTTCATGTTAATGACAATTAAAAATAGTAGTTATGCATGAATGTTTTTATTTAATAATTAATAATAATAATAATCATTTGATTTTTATAGATTTGGCTAACCAAATGGTTTAGCCGAATAATTTGAGAGTCGGCCAATCCAAATAGTTTCCGCTTCGACCAAACCGAATAGCACGAAAAAATGGCAGATTTAACAATTAGAATAAAAAAATACATGCTATCAACAACTAATTAATAAATATAAAAATAGTTTATGTGCTCCATGTGAGTCTTTTCTTTTCCCGTTTTTCTTTGCAAAACGCCACGTAATGGATATCTTCGATATTTTTATTTATTTATTTATTTTATAATTCCTTGGGCGTGTGTCATGAATCGTCTACATAGGCAAATTTGGCATAAAATCTGCTTTCTTGTTTTCACTGCAAGGTGCTAATTAAACAGAAATTTTAATTATAACCCACACCAGTTTATTTCTATGGTTTTTGTTAATAAACTAAATAACGTTGCATTAGTCTTTTTTATTTATTTTTATTTTTTCTATAAAAATCTGTCCTTATATATGCATTTAAATAAATATATATATTTTTTTTAATGCCATATTATCATGATTTATTTTCATATTATAACTAGCAAAATGAATAAACCATTAATTATGAATAATGCATGATTTTTTTTTTTTTTCCTCCGCGGAAATCATTTGTCAGCCCTGTAACAGCTATTTCACCCTTTGTAATATGTGATTTATTGTAAGAATGTGATTAAAGTTGTAGATATGTACATAAATATTAAATATATTAAGTGTTGTTATATTTGTATATATATATATTTTTTTTTTCCGATGTGTGTGTTTTCTTAAACGTGATATTTTAAGCAAATCTATCAATAAAATCAGCCTTGTATAGTTAAAATTACTGAGTTAACCCTTTCATTCCCAATTTTTTCCATCCATAAATCAATAAATCTTATATTTAGACATAAATTTATTCCAAAAGTAATATATATGAGTATATATATATATATATATATTTAATAGGAGTAATAGCAGAGTACGAATTAATATAGCTAACAAAGTTATTATTATTATTGTTTATTTGCATTTAATATAACCACTAATGCCATTTAAAATCTATAACTTTTCAATAAATAAAAATATCAAAATTTTGGAAGAAATACATATTGCAATTAATTAAAATACAAATTATAAACATTAAAAAATAAAATAAAAAATATTTCAAACAGTTAATTTACTTAAATTGGCCAAAACAGGAAATTGAATCCGATATTATTATCAGAATAGAGTACAATATCCTTTCATTTATCAACAAGGATAGTGAAATCATCTAAAATTTGTATTTTTCTGTGAGAAAGTGTATATAGCTTTTAATATTGTTCATTTTGAATCAGCGCGGGAGTGTTAGATGGCGAGAAAGAAAATCTGAAATGTTATGATTCCAGTTGGCCATCACGGGCAGTTGTCCCAATTTTGGGGATTTTTGAGGCTTCTGGGGACAACTTTGGGGACCAAATGTTTGTGGGGACTTTTTTGGGGAGAAATCTGGGGAGTTCAACCAACACATCCTACTTGTAGGATGTATTGGTTCAACTTCATGTAAATGTTGGCAACGTAATGATTTATCCCTACGACTAGGGACTTTCAATAACTTTATTCATGATGTAGGGACAAATTTTTAATTCATAGGGACTTTTTGGTAATTTTGTAAGAAATTTCAAGGAATTACGCATGGATTATGTTGTTTTCTAATTTTTTCATGATTATTCACTAAAGTAGGGACTTATATCGTCTGTGTGAGAACATTTCGAATTTTGAGTGGAACATCGTAAAATTTGAGTTTTATTAAAAATTATATTAAAATTACATTATTACAATTTCTCTATAATTTTACACATATACAATATATTATAGGTTTATTTTATATTAATTTATTATTTTTTCTGTTCTTAATAATAATAGTAAGTTGTTTTCGGTTCACAATGTTTGATTTTTAGCTTCTACACTTGCATTTTTGTATTTGGGGATTTTTTTTTTTTTTTTTTTCAAAAATTGCTTTTATTTGTGGAAAAATCTGAGCCAAAAATCTGCTTCATATTTTCTTTTTGAAAAAACAAAATTATTTTCCTTTTTTAGTAGAAACCAAGTTGGGGATTTTTTCGAAAAAGCCCCCTGATTTGGGGAAATTTGAAGACCTGTTTGGGGAAATAATTTTAGACCATCTGGCATCACTAATCACGGGGAATGAAAGGGTTAAAATGCACAGGATGTCCATGTTTTCTTGTTATTAAAATGCATTTACAAATTCAGCTAAACATTTTATTGACAGACATTGCTTGTACAAATAAAAGCTATGATTTTTTTTTTTTTTTTTTTTTTTTTTCTTTTTGTAAAAATATTAATAAAAGTTACTTCAAATTTACATTTCAGTTTTCACAAACATTTCCAAATAATTTTAAATATTTATTGTTAAATCCTGCTTTTATAGATTAAATACATATCTATCGATATTCTTTAAAGATAATTTTTCCTTAAATTATTTTTTATATGCTTGTGTCAATCCTGTTTGAGAGTCATTTTATAACAGTAATCTGTGATTCATTGTAAAAGAAAACTGACTTATTATTAATATATGTGGTTAATTTAATGTGTACATATTTTCTCTTATGATCCCTAACAACTTTCCTTTGATCAAGCCACAGTCAGAATGGATGACAATTACTGAGTTGAAATACACAGAGCTGTAAATGATAAGATTTTAGTAGAATTTTTTCTATTTATTATTTATTTATTTATATACAGGTATGAGATTTTTCTGTGGATCTGCGATTTTGCGCGTTTTTTTTTTTTTTTTTTTTTTTTTTGGTCTAAATCAAACTCCAATAACGATCAGTGTTCAAACTCTCCACGGAAAACTTTAGATACTCAATCTTTCTCCATCCAGAATATAAATGTCAATATTCATTTTAGATGTGCTTTGTCAGTTTCTATAACACATAAAAGAACAGAATTATTCAATATTTCTCACTCATGCATTTTTTTTTTTTTTTTTTTTTTTTTTTTGTCCTCCTCCCCCCCTTTTTTTTTCCATCTCTAACCATCGTCGATCAAACATTCTGTGGGAAACCTTTTATTTTTGAATATTTATCCATCCACAACAAAAATGTCAGTAATAATTTTAAACTTACTTTGTGATATTCTACAACCTATAAAGAAGTAGAATTGTGTTTAATATTTCTCACTCATGAACTACTTTTTACCCCCCATCCTTTCCTATTTTCCACGACCAATCACTATTAAATGTTGATTGCTAGCTATTTCTTTTTTTTAACACACATTTTATTGTGTTGATGTGCATTATTCTTTTAGTTTAATTTGTCACTTTTAAAATATTTTGTATAGCTTTTCCCTGTGAGCAAGCTCTATTTTTCATTTGATATAAATTTTATAAACACATTTGTATAGTTTTCCCCACGCGCGTTCATTTTTCTTTTGAAATTAATTTTATGAACACGCGTGTTTCCTCTTTTTTTAACTTTCTGCACTCTCATGCCTGTATATATAAATGTAAAAAAATAATAAATAAATAAATAAAAATAAGAGAAAAAAAATAAAATAAACCAATATTCACTTGATTAATTATGCTATCCAACATACTGCTTAATCTTTCAACTAATCTTATTTTAGGCAGCATTATTATAACATCCTTGCCAACTTTTCCGGTTTTTCCGGAAGACTTCCGGTTTTATAGTGTATCTTCCGGAAAGATGATGAAATCTTCCGTTTTTAAAAAAGTCGCGGATATCGTTCGTTTTAAAAAGAAACCCCAAATGCTCTACGAAAACTCCCGATTCCCAATCTTTCTTCACCCATAACATGAATGTTAATATTCATTTCAAACTTGCTTTATGAGAGTCTAGAACATGTAAAGAAATAGAATTGTTAAATATTTCTTGCTGATGTAATTATTTTTTGACACCCCCCCCCCCTTTTATTTATCTCGAACTAGTGATCAGCAATCAAATGTTCTGCAGAAATCTTTTGTTTCCTAATCTTTATTCATTTGCAATATAAATGATAATATTAATTTTATTAATTTCATTAGATTCTAGAAGTAAAGTTGAAAAAGTTTAATATTTGTTACTGTGTAATTATTTTTGTCCCCCCCCCTTCCCCGGATTGTGATCAGTGATCAATTCTAGAAATAATAAAGCAATGGAAGTGCTCAATATTTCTGATGTATGTAATTAATTTTAGACCTTTATTGCTGAATTTAATAAATCTGTTTATTTTTCCTCAATTAAATTAAATATTTGTATGTCATATTTATACCAAATGTGTAAACTTGGCAAAAAAAATGAAGTATAATTTTTTCAGGTAGGAAAGTTTTTCCCAAATCAGTTTAAGAAAATTAATACTCAGTTGGTTTTATGATTGTTTGAAACTGTTAATTAGCTACTGCTACCGTTTTTTTTTTTTTTTTTATATGTATGATTAATGTACATACACAAAAATCATATTCTATATTTGTTTAAAAAATTTGTTTTTCTGTTGGCATGGAATTTTATTAAGGTTTTATGTGGATATAAAAGTTATTGCAGTTATATTACTTTTATTATTATTATTATTATTATTATTATTATTATTTGTGTTAAGGAAAAAATTCTGAAATTGCTTAATGTAGTTAAAAATTATACATATAAATATTTAAGCCGCCAATTTATTGAAAGTGACGTTCTCAATATTTAACTAATCAACCAACCAAGAATGTTAGCAAAAAAATTTCAGCTAATTTCCAATTTTAAAAATCCCATGTATGATTTTTATTTTTATTTTTTTATTTTTGGGGTGGGGGAGCTTGAACAGGATTCATACTCATCAGAAATAACTTGGAAAACCTAGAATACTCAGGGAAATAGGATTTTGTTTAAAAAAATGTCAGGGAAAATAACAATTTTCATCAAAAGTCAGGGAAAATCAATTATAAAACCTGGAAAAACAAATATTTCCTTTCTCTCAAATGACTTTTTTTGTTTAGCTTCATATCAAAATTCAAATGATTAATGATGAAAATATGCATAACAATGATTTCTACCTGAATTTCTATCATGATCGGCAGTAACATGACATCATACAGTGGAAGTAGATGCATTTTCTTCTCTCTAGAGGAATATTTCTTGTAATAGTCACTATTTTTTTTTTTTTTTTTTTTTTTTTTTAATTGCACAAAGAAATTTTTTTTTCCATATCTGAATGCGAACCCTGTTGAAACAGCTAATGGAAACTAAAAATAGCAAAAAATTAAAACTTCTTCACACACCATAAATTTTAAATCAGCACAACCGGTTTCGAAAGGACGTAGCCTATCTTCATCAGGTGCAAACACGTGCAAGAAGAACTGAATTATTTAAAGTCTGTTGCTATTAAAAGAGGTTTTAGGCCCTCTATAATTGATAAAGCTCTCAAAAAGTTCAGTAGGCCAAATTATAATTCTACTCTTTCCATTGATGATAAAATTAAACCTGATAATATTGTTGTCTTACCTTTTTATCCCCCCTTATGTTTTAAATTAGCCAAAGTTTTGAAGCGTTTCAATTTTCACGTCATTTTTAAACCTGTCAATAAATTCCAATTCCCTTCAACCAAATCCCCTGTTCCTGAGCTTCAAAAATGGGGTATCTATAACGTCCCTTGTAATAACTGTGATTTATCTTATATTGGTCAAACTAAAAGAAATCTTGAATGTCGTTTACGTGAACATTCTCGGTATGTTGTTAATCAAGAAATTTCTAAATCTTCTATTGCGAAGCACAGTTGGGAATTTGATCATAGTTTTAATTTTAAGAGTGCCAAAATTATCTTTCATGCCAAACGCGTTTCCGAACTGGATTTTTTGGAAAATTTAGCTATTTACCTTAATCGTGATAAAATTGTCAATGAAAAATCTGATTCCACTTTGCTGTCTACAGCCTGGAAAAATTTGTTTAATTCAATTAAATAAAATAATTCTAATTAAATAATAAAAAAAAAATAATAATAATAATTAATGGATAAATTTTATTAAATTTACTTATTAGTTTAATTTTATTGAAATTTATAAAAAAAAAAAAAAAAAAAAAAAAAAAAAATTGTTTTCTCCTTTTCTCCCTCCTCTTTTTGTGGTGTGTATGTACTTGTGTTCCTCTCTGATTGGTCCTGCCCTGCATGTTGCTTCCTGTTGGTTGTTTGTGTTGCTCCTCCCCCTCTTGATTTTGTCCTGTTTTCAGTCTTGCTTTTGCCTCCAAGGCAGTTGCACGTGTTTGCACCTGATGAAGATAGGCTACGTCCTTTCGAAACCGGTTGTGCTGATTTAAGAGCTTTATGAGCTTCATCTCTTCCTTGGAAAAAACTTCAATGATTTTGCTGTTTCGGAAAATGATAATTATTTTTCCTTACATTCATTTAATGCTGCTCATCAGCGTAATTTAGATTCTAAGTTTTCTGTTTTGTGTAAAAACCAAAAATCCTCTCGTAAAATTAACAAAGTTCCTGAAGAAAATTACATTGTTAATCTGTCTTCACATAACTTAACTGCCGAACAAAATAAAGTGTTAGAACTCGGTTTAAATTTTTCCCAATCTTGTAAACCTTCAATTTCTAAATTAATTGCTCCCATTGAGGCTTCTTTAAAATATAGTAAAATATCTACCGCTCAAAAAGAATCTCTGCGCCATATTCTTGCTGATTGCATTTCTTCCAATAATTCCAATTATAAATCTAATCTTTCTAAATCTGAAAGTGTTGCTCTTAAGGAACTTAAATCTAATCAAAATCTTGTCATTACTAAAGCTGATAAAGGTGGCCAGATTGTTCTCATGGACAAAACTGATTATGTTGATAAAGTTAATTCTCTTTTATCTGAAGGACCTTATACTGAAATTAAAAAAGACCAAACTAAATCTCTTCTAAGCTCTGTTCAAAAAGCTGTTAAAAATTCCACTGTTCTTAATGACAATACCAAATTCTCATATTCAGTTTACCTTCGAGTTAGAAAATTGTAATCAACTTCCCTTTCTTGATGTTTTAGTTACTAGGTACGATTCCTCTTTTAAAACCTCTGTGTACAGGAAACCTTTCTCTGTTTCTAACCCTCCCCATGCTCTCTCTAATCATCCGGCTAAACAAAAAATTGGCACCTTTTACACTTACGTGTATCGTGCCCTTAAAATTTGTTCTGATACTTCATCTCTTAAAGAAGAACTGAATTATTTAAAGTCTGTTGCTATTAAAAGAGGTTTTAGGCCCTCTATAATTGATAAAGCTCTCAAAAAGTTCAGTAGGCCAAATTATAATTCTACTCTTTCCATTGATGATAAAATTAAACCTGATAATATTGTTGTCTTACCTTTTTATCCCCCCTTATGTTTTAAATTAGCCAAAGTTTTGAAGCGTTTCAATTTTCACGTCATTTTTAAACCTGTCAATAAATTCCAATTCCCTTCAACCAAATCCCCTGTTCCTGAGCTTCAAAAATGGGGTATCTATAACGTCCCTTGTAATAACTGTGATTTATCTTATATTGGTCAAACTAAAAGAAATCTTGAATGTCGTTTACGTGAACATTCTCGGTATGTTGTTAATCAAGAAATTTCTAAATCTTCTATTGCGAAGCACAGTTGGGAATTTGATCATAGTTTTAATTTTAAGAGTGCCAAAATTATCTTTCATGCCAAACGCGTTTCCGAACTGGATTTTTTGGAAAATTTAGCTATTTACCTTAATCGTGATAAAATTGTCAATGAAAAATCTGATTCCACTTTGCTGTCTACAGCCTGGAAAAATTTGTTTAATTCAATTAAATAAAATAATTCTAATTAAATAATAAAAAAAAAATAATAATAATAATTAATGGATAAATTTTATTAAATTTACTTATTAGTTTAATTTTATTGAAATTTATAAAAAAAAAAAAAAATTGTTTTCTCCTTTTCTCCCTCCTCTTTTTGTGGTGTGTATGTACTTGTGTTCCTCTCTGATTGGTCCTGCCCTGCATGTTGCTTCCTATTGGTTGTTTGTGTTGCTCCTCCCCCTCTTGATTTTGTCCTGTTTTCAGTCTTGCTTTTGCCTCCAAGGCAGTTGCACGTGTTTGCACCTGATGAAGATAGGCTACGTCCTTTCGAAACCGGTTGTGCTGATTTAAAATTTATGGTGTGTGAAGAAGTTTTAATTTCTTGCTATTATCTGTACACCAGTTTTTTTGAATTTATTTTTGGTGAAACTAAAAATGTTTAATAGAAAATATTTGACAGCTGCTTAGTGAGTGCATTTGTTTCTACACTATTAGGTATCAATTCTCTTTCTTATTTTATTTACTTTTTTATTATACACTTTAACTTAACTAAGTTTTTTTGTCTGTTATTAAATACATTTGTTACAGATTCTGTTTTGTAGCTATTTATATGTTGAAGAGGTATAACTTCATTTAAAACTTTTATATATTTAGTATAATCAATCTATAGTAAAACATTTTTATAGATAGTTTCAAAATATTAAAATTGTGTTGTTTAATACGTCAAAGAAAAAAAAATCTTTCCTTTTTTTATGAAATCTTCTGGTTTTTCAACAAAAATCTTCCCCTTTTTTATTAAAATTGGTTGGCAAGTATGTTATAATACTTTAAAATAAATATTTCTGAATAATATTTCAAGTAATCAGTATTCCAGATTATTGAAGTCATAATTAGAAAAAAGAAATCGTGTATTAAATATAAATTATCCCTAACCTTTTCAATTTGTCCCTGTCTTAATCTTGTCAGTCCTGTAGAAGATATTTCATCGCAGCAATATGTGATTTAATGTAAAATGTGATTAATTGTGAACGTTTACTTGTATAGAATACATTGTATGTTAAATATTTGTATATGTAATCAATTTTGTAATTTCTATCCAACAGTTACTCTTTGTATCCAATATTTGTGCGTTTGTGTAAATACGTAATTATATATAGGCGACTTTTTTTTATATCCTTTTTGTACCACTATTCTCGTAAAGTAAAATTTATAATATATTTAGGTAGGTACACTGTAAAAAATAGTTTCTTAAAAATGAGCTAAATTGTCTCAAAATAGCTCCGAAACAATATATACTTAAATTTGAAATCCCATGTACTCATTTTTGAGTATATTGGCATGCTCAAAAATGGGGTTGACCAATAAGAATCCCAATATCCCTGTGTTTGACATGTCAATATACTCAAAAATGAGTACATGGGATTTCAAATTTAAGTATATATTGTTTCGGAGATATTTTGAGACAAATTAGCTCATTTTTAAGAAACCATTTTTAACAGTGCAAAATGCAGATTTACTTGTATAAATACATTAGAAATTCTTTTACTTGGAAATAATGGTACGAAAGGAATTAAAAAAATAAATAAATAAATAAATAAAAAATAAAGTCGTCTATGGCAGTCTTATGTACATATGTGTGTGTGTGCGTGTAAATACAATACATTTTGCTTATCTAATCATCAATTACAATTACGTACAATCAATCGGTTAATTAGTTTCAATTAAATTGTCTATGGCAATAAAAAGGAATTTAAAAAAAGTCGTCTATAGCTGTCTTATGTACATATGTGTGTGCGTGTAAATACAATACATTTTGCTTATGTAATCATCAATTACAATTAAGTACAATCAATCGGTTATTTTTTCCTCAACTAAAAATAATGCATGTAACACATTTTTCTGTATACGTCTTTAACCTTTTTTCCACATTTTATCAATTTAGTAAGTAAAAATTTCTAAGTTTAAAAGGGACTTATGTATATTATTTTGTATATTACTTATGTATATTATTTTGTAGATAGGATAGTAAAATGTTGTCTACAAAGTGCCTTTATGTATAGGTGTATATGTACTCTTATGATACCTAATAACTTGGCTTTTATCAAGTGCGCAATTACAGTGGGGAATTCTAATTGCTGAGTTGAAATACACAGGACTGCAATTAGATTAAACCTTCCATAAAGTTTTTTTTTTTTTTTTTAGGAAAAACAATAACATTATCTCCTTATATTATTAAAATCTGTGCGCATCTGTCTGTCTGTCTGTCTGTCTTTCTGTCTGTCTGTCTGTGAGAAATGCCTTGTCATAGCTAAAGCTCCGGCGCTAATGGTCGCAGCGCTTCGAAACCGGTGTCGACAGACGCAGAATTTCTTCATCTCGACATCGCGATAATTCGCTAAGCGATGCGACCCTAATTAGCGGAGATATTAATTAAAACGTTGACCCATATCTACCGAAAAATGACCCAGAATTCATGATTAAATGCTTAAAAAGCAACATTTTTACGGAAAAAGTGGAAAATAAATTAGAAATATCAGTCGTATCGTTACAAATAAGATATCAAATGAAAGGTCCGATTTTTCTGAATCCGACGGTTTAAATAGCTTATCTATAGGGCAATTAGATTTTTTAAAATTAACTAAAGTATGAAAAAAAGGTGGCAACAAATCACAACAGTTCTATTAATTTCGCAATAGACGTATTTCGGTTACCATGGCGCCGGGCGAAAGAATAAATAGATTTTACTTCCAGCTTTACTGATTTTGTACTGGAAATAAAAATTGCAAATTTCAAAATGCTTCAAATTTCTTCAAAATTAATTCAAACTTGCTACAAACTTTTAACATCACAAGACGAAGTTCCAGTTCAAATATCATCGGGTTTCGAGAATAAATAAAAAATGTACAATTTAATTGCAAATTAAATGTTATTATAATACGCGTATTTCAAATTCTAACTATGATTAAATTATTTTTAGTACATCATTCGAAAGATATTTTAAAGTACTTTTATATTATCGAAAGCGGGATTAAAGATTTCGCTTCATTTACATGTTTTGAGGTCTCCTGAATCGGTTTTCTTTTGTATCTGAGCTACTAATTAAAATAATTCCATAAGTAATACATCATAAGATAGCTTTGTTGGTTTGAAATCGAACAGTAGATTACAGAAATTTCTACCGCCAGATGGCGCTGTAATATTTTAAAATTTCAATATTTCAATTTCTAATTATGATTAAATTGTTTTTAATGCATCATTCGAAAGATATATTAAAGTTCTTTTATATTATCGAAAGTTTTAACCAGATTTGCACGTTTTGAGGTTTTCTGATTAAGTTTTCTTTTGCATCTCAGCTAATTCAGTTAGACCGTTCAAAATTGGTATATGTAGGTTAATTAGGAAGGGCTGAAAGGGTGGGGAAGATATAGGCGTGCACCGCGCGCACGGGACAGCGCTGCCGAAGGCAGTGGGGACCCGGTCCGACTTTTTAACCGATGAGAAATAATTTTTTTTTTCATTTTCTTTTCTTAAGAATAAAAATTTTATTTGAGAAGGAATATTTGCGCGTAGCGCGCGTATACCTTCACACGTGCGTGCGCAGCGCGCATGGGTCTGCGCTGCCGAAGGCAGTGGGGACCCTGTGTGAGTTTTTACCCGATCAGAATTTTTTTTTGAGGGGGGGGGGGGGGGCACGGTGGGTCAGGGAAGGAATACGCGCATGCAGCGCGCACGGGGCAGCGCTGCCGAAGGCAATGGGAACCCGGGCCGACTTTTTACCCAATCAGAAATGATTTTTTTTTTTTTTAATTTCTTTTCTTAACACTAAAAGTTACTGTTAGTGATTCATTAATTTTAGTGATTCATTTGAAAATACTGACCCGCTAGCGGGCGAAGCTCGCTAGTCTCCTTATATTATTAAAATCTGTGCGCATCTGTCTGTCTGTCTGTCTGTCTTTCTGTCTGTCTGTCTGTGAGAAATGCCTTGTCATCGCTAAAGCTCCGGCGCTAATGGTCGCATCGACACGAAACCGGTGTCGACAGACGCAGAATTTCTTCATCTCGACATCGCGATAATTCGCTAAGCGATGCGACCCTAATTAGCGGAGATATTAATTAAAACGTCGACCCTTGTCTACCGAAAAATGACCCAGAATTCATGATTAAATGCTTAAAAAGCGACATTTTTACGGAAAAAGTGGAAAATAAATTAGAAATATCAGTCGTATCGTTACAAATAAGGTATCAAATGTAAAGTCCGATTTTTCTGAATCCGACGGTTTAAATAGCTTATCGATAGGGCAATTAGATTTTTTAAAATTAACTAAAGTATGAAAAAAAAGGTGGCAACAAATCACAAGAGTTTTATTAATTTCGCAATAGACGTATTTCGGTTACCATGGCGCCGGGCGAAAGAATAAAGATTTTACTTCATGCTTTACTGATTTTGTACTGGAAATAAAAATTGCAAATTTCAAAATGCTTCAAATTTCTTCAAAATTAATTCAAACTTGCTACAAACTTTTAACATCACAAGACGAAGTAGCAGTTGAAATTTCATCGGGTTTCCAAAATAAATAAAAAATATACAATTTAATTGCAAATTAAATTTTATTCTCATACGCGTATTTCAAATTCTAACTATGATTAAATTATTTTTAATACATCATTCGAAAGATATTTTAAAGTTCTTTTATATTATCGAAAGTGGGATTCAAGATTTCGCTTCATTTACATGTTTTGAGGTCTCCTGAATCGGTTTTCTTTTGTATCTCAGCTACTAATTAAAATAATTTCATAAGTAATACATCATTCGATAGCATTGTTGATTTGCAATCGAGCAGTAGATTACAGAAATTTCTACCGCCAGATGGCGCTGTAATATTTTAAAATTTCAATATTTCAATTTCTAATTATGATTAAATTATTTTTAATACATCATTCGAAAGATATTTTAACGTTCTTTTATATTATCGAAAGTTTTCACCAGATTTACACGTTTTGAGGTGTTCTGATTAGGTTTTTTTTTTTGCATCTCAGCTAATTTAGTTAGACCGTTCAAAATTGGTATATGTAGGTTAATTGGAAAGGGCTGAAAGGGTGGGGAAGATATAGGCGTGCAGCGCGCACACGGGACAGCGCTGCCGAAGGCAGTGGGGACCCGGTCCGACTTTTTAACCGATGAGAAATGATTTTTTTTTTATTTTCTTTTCTTAAGAAAAAAATTTGATTTGAGAAGGAATATGTGCGCGTAGCGCGCGTATACCTTAACACGTGCGCGCGAAGCGCGCATGGGTCTGCGCTGCCGAAGGCAGTGGGGACACGGTGTGAGTCTTTACCAAATCAGAAATGATTTGTTTTAGGCGGCACGAAGGGTCAGGGAAGGAATACGCGCGCGCAGCGCGTGTATTCCTTAACTTGGGCGCGCGCAGCGCGCATGGGACTGCGGTGCCGTAGGCAGTGAGGATCCGGTCCGACTTTGTGCCCGATGAGAAATGATTTTTTTAATTTTCTTTTCTTAAGAATAAAAATTTGATTTGAGAAGGAATATGTGCGCGCAGTGCACGTATAACCTCACACGTGCGCGCGCAGCGCGCATGGGTCTGCGCTGCCGAAGGCAGTGGGGACCCGATGTGAGTTTTTACCCGATCAATTTTTTTTTTTTTTTGAGGGGGGGGGGGGCACGAAGGGTCAGGGAAGGAATACGCACGGAGCTGCGCTGCCGAAGGCAGTGGGGACCCGGTGTGAGTTTTTACCCGATCAGATTTATTTTTTTTTTTGAGGGGGGGGGGGGGCACGAAGGGTCAGGGAAGGAATACGTGCGCGCACGGGGCTGCGCTGCCGAAGGCAGTGGGGACCCGGGCCGACTTTTTACCCAATCAGAAATTATTTTTTTTTTTTAATTTCTTTTCTTGACACTAAAAGTTACTGTTAGTTATTCATTAATTTTAGTGATTCATTTGAAAATACTGACCCGCTAGCGGGCGAAGCTCGCTAGTAAGTTACTATTTTGTGATTGCACATGCTAATTAAAATTCACACGTAATTCTAATTAAAGTTCATTCACAATTGATTACTGGCTAATTGAAATATATATATATATATATATATATATATATTACAAAAAAAAAAAAAAAAAAAAAACTCAAAATTTAGACAATTAACTGACCGAAGAAAATGACTAATACTTGGCTTTTGTCAATCACTCAACCATTGATAAGGATTGTAAAATTGCTGAGCTGAAATACACAGGACTGCAATTGATAAGGCTTTGATGAAGTTGTTTTATTATTATTATTATTATTACCTTCAAAAGATCAAAGACATCTCATAACTCACAATTTAATTATACTACATGTTATGCTACTCTCTCTCTCTCTCTAGCGAAGAAAATCACTAATGCTTGGCTTTTTTCAATCACACAACCTTTACTAGTGATTCATAAATTTGCTCTGCAGAAATACGCAGGACTGCAATTGATAATGCTTTGATGTAGGGTCCTCCCCACCTTTTTTTTTTTTTCTTTTTATTAGCTTTAAAAGAACAAAGCCATCTCACAACTCAAAATTTTACAGGGTTGCTACGGCACCTGGAAAACTTAGAGAATTTTCAATATTTATTACAAAAACAGGGAAAATTCATGGAATTTTGAAATTTTTTGTAAAAACATAGGAAAATTTTTTCACAATCAAATATTTTTAAAAATTTTAGTGATTTCTAATGAATAAATTACGGTTTTTTCCCCAACTATAGTAAGTTAATAAAATTAATATACCCTAAATATGTTCAATTAACTTGTAAACATGTTAGATTCTAATGCTGCACGATTGCGTGTCATCTATTTTACTTCTAAAAGGGACAGGGAAAACTCAGGGAAAATTTTTTCTCCTGATTTGTGTAGCAACCCTGTTTTAATTATGCTACACGGAATGCTATTTTCTCTTTTTGTTAAAACTAGTAATTTTAAGCAGTAAAATAACTGAGCAAGGAAAATCCTTTTTTTTTTATTTTGAATAAAATATGTCATTAAAAGAAAATATTTTTTTTCCCCGATTAATATTTTTAATAATTATTTCAGTCAACAAATTTAATAATTATTTCAGAATTTCAAATTTCATTATAAAGTCATAATTAGGAGGGGAAAAAAAAAAAACATTTGAATATGAATTACCCATATTCTTTCCAAGTTCGTTTTCTGCCTAAATCTCTTGTCAGTCCTGGAGAAGATATTTCATCACAGCAATATGTGATTCAATGTAAAACGTGATTAATTGTGGATGTTTTCTGGTGTAAAATGTATTCGTGTTAAATATTTGTGTATGTAGTCTTTATTAGAATTTGAAAATTTTATTTAACATTTGTTGTGTCTCTGTGTATCTGATATTTGTATTTTTGTGTAAATAAATGTATATATATGTGTGTGTTTAACCGGTGATTTTTCTTCTCAACCAACACATGTAATGTATGTTTTTGTGTGCACTTGATCCTTTTTCGGATATTTATCTATTGAGTATAACTTACAAATAGTATACTCAGGGTAGCTAGCAGTCAGGGAAAATCAAAGAATCAGGGAAAATTCAGGGAATTTAGAAAATCTGGAATAGTCAGGGAATTTCCTTTAAAGTCAGGGAATTTTAACAAATTTTGTGAAAATAAGCTATATTAATCATTAAATTATTAATGATATTTTAAATCACTAAATTTTTTGCTACTGTCGGGAAATTTTCATCGAAAATAAACGTGAGAGTCAGGAAAAAATGGAGGAAAATCTCGGAAAATAGTCAGGGAAAAGTCAGGGAATTTGAAACGGTTTAAATGCTAGCCACCCTGAGAATGACATCATATCTCACAAGTTTAATGACGCATACATTAAATTTATAAGTGTAATGGTCTTCACATTCACACAAATATGTTGTAATGATCATCACATGATTTTTTTTTTTTTTTTTTCGTTTAAATAAACCTGTAATTTTCGACAATCAAATAATTGAGCCTAAGGGGGGGGGGGGGGCTTTATATTATTAATAAAATAATATTATTTATTAAATAATATTATTTTTAATAATATTATTCAGAACTTTAAAGATATTTCTACGTAATATTTTATATAATTAGTACTTGAGATTTCATTGTAAAGTCATACATAATTAGAAAAAAAAGGGAAATCGAATGTTGAATATAAAAATATCCATAACATAAAATTATCTACAACGTTAAATTATTCATAACATTTGGTAAAAAAAAAAAAATAAAATAAAATAAAATAAATAAATTGGGAATCTGTTTTCTCTCCGGTAATAGATATTTCATTGCAACAATATGTGATTTAATGTAAGACGTGATTATTTATGGACGTGTACTTGTGTAAAATATATAACATGTTAAATATTCGTATATATAATCTTTATTATTAGATTTTCTATCGGACAGTTCATGCGTCCAGAGCTCGTAAAATACGGTCAACTGATCGCCATTGGCAACCAATATATTTGAACTCTCGACTACGTTTTCCACTTTAAGAAAACATTATATATATATATATATATATATATATATATATATATATATATATATATATTCTTGAAAAAATTGGTCCCGGAATCGGACTCTTATTCCACTCTCTATATACTCTAGTTCTCGCCAATTTGATTCCCGCTTCTCTCACAACGTTTTGAGACACTGTGTTGAACCCATTAGATTTACGCTATTTTTCTTCATGAGTGCTTCACAACTCGGTGTTAAATTAGTGCACCGGTTAGTGAATTGGTATGCACCACTTTTGTTTATGCATGCTTAAAACCTGGTGCTGAATCGTTGGCCGGTGTAGTGATGTATCAATGTCGATGGTGTATCTGTAAAAATAATAAAACTGGTTTCATGATGTTGAATATTACTTATTACAAATAACTGATTTTTTACTTTAAAATATGAAATTACATTCCTTAGCAACGGTTACTATATTCATGTCTTAAAATTTCTTTTGATGATTTTATTTCAATTTTAATTTAATAGTTTTTAAACTTGTTGCCAAAAGAAAAAACATCCTGAGATTATCAAGATAAAACACAGCAATTGCTGATGACGCGAAATGCCTCATTGGAAACAATAGTCCTATCGCACTAAAAATAAAATTTTATCGATGGTTTGCATGCTTTTAGAAGATTCGTTTATTGATTCAAATAATAAATTAAATATACAAAAATTTATTGTTTTAATTACAGAGCTATCGTATTAAAAAAAAAAAAAAAAAAAAAAAAAATCTGTATAGTGTATAAATATAGTTGTTGCCATTGCAAAAAAACAAAGCTTGAATAAGCTCATGATTTTACAGATTTTTTTCATTCATGCTTAGCATGCCAGAATTTTTTCTATTCAAACGTTAAAATAAATAAATAAATATTTTTTCATAAGAAAATCTTTTCTTTGCTATGCAGAATTTTTATATGTGAAGGGAAAGTAATAATAATAAATTAAATATGTAGAATTCAGCAACGTGAATACAGGTATATCCAGATTCTGGTGTATTATTCTAGCCTACTAAATATTTGGTTTTTATTCATAGAATTTTAATTTGTATATTCAAGTAAATTTCAAGATTTAAAAAAAAAAAAAAAGTGTGTGTGGGGGGGGGGGGGATATTTTTTACTGGCTACTAAAAATTTTTGCTGGTGACCAGTTTATTTATTTATTTTTATTTTTTCAAATTCCTGGAACCCTGGATGCATGTATCCGATATTTGTGTTTTCGTGTCAACGTGTATATAACGTGTATGCAGCGATATCAACGTGTTTAATGGCAAGGGTTGATCCAGGTTTTAATTTTGGGGGCCAATTTTTGTGAAAAATCAAAATATTTTTGTGAAAAAAAGAATTGTCGCTAGAAAATAGCATTTTATTAAACAATTATAGACGCTCATTAAAAATAATACTATAAATATGGAAAATTTTTACGAAAGTATTACTTTTACAAAACGAAATTTGGTGAAAGGACTGTTTTTATAAATCTGAATTTTGTGAAAGGACCCATTTTCTGAATTTGAATTTTGTGAAGGGGCCCATTTTAGGGATTTGAATTTTGTGAAGGGCCAGCAAAAGGGTCCCAATTTTTGCCTGGATCGATCCCTGAATGGTGATTTTCCTTCTCATCTATCATTGAAGCAATGCATGATTTTGTGTACAATTTATCCTTTTTCGTTATTTTCTCAATTGTGTAAATGTAAATTTCTAAATTTAAACATGCGTTATTATGTATATTTTGTTCTGTACATACGATAGTAAAATGTTAACTACAGTTAATTTCTTACATACACGTGTATATATTTATTCTTATGATTACAAATAGCTCGGCTTGTTAAAATTGTTAAGCTGAAATACACAGGACTGCAATGGATCAGACTGTTAAAATATTTTTATTAACTTTAAAATATCAATAACACCATAACTTACAATTCAATGATTGTATCTCACATAGTAGTACACTCTCTTATAAAAAAAAAAAAAAAAAAAAAAAAAAAAAAAAGTTTAAGTTTATTCAATTAAATAGCGGACAGTTGAAAATCTATTATTAGAAATTCAAATAAATATTTCCGAATAAACAATATTTCTAATAATTAATTTAATAAGAAAAAAAAAATAGAAATTACATAAATATGAATTATCTATAATCTTTACAAAATATTTTTCTGTCTTAATCATTTGTCAGCCCTGTAGAAGATATTTCATCGTAGCAATATGTGGTTCAATGTAAAACGTGATTAATTGTGGATGTTTACTTGTACAGAATGTATTATATGTTAAATATTTGTATATGTAATTGTTATTAGGATGTAAAATTTCTATTGGTTAGTTTCTGATTTTTTGTAAATTACGTCATTAGATATAATGTGTATGTGCAGGGTTTAACCTAACAAAAAAAAAAAAAAAAAAAAAAATTAAAAATCCGCATTTTTAGCTAACATGCACAAATAATATTTTATTTATTTATTTTTAATTAATTTTATTGTTTCGATAATATTGTTTTCTTTTTCTTAACTAAGTTATCCCCAATTTTGTTTTCGATTTTTTTTACTTCACTGATAATTTTAACGAAGCATCCGTACTTGTGTTTTATTTAACAAACGTGAATTATTGAACCTTTGTTGCAAATTCAACAGATGAAAAAAAAAAAAAAGCAGTTATACCATACGTATGAAACGGAAAAATGATTTAAAAGGGGAGTAATGAGTAGGGGTTAGATCATTGCGTATAACTAATTCTGAGAACTCTTCTATATAGCAAATTATGAATTCTCACATATTTTTAAATATTTTTGCATTTTAATTCAACCATTAAAAATCGAAATTAAATCCGAATGTACTAAACAAGTATTCCCTATATATTTTCAGTGGTTTTATAATTTTTTACTTGCGAATATTCGAATAAAAGTTAGTGGTTTTTGCTTTTCGATGAAATTCTTACTGACATATGTTAGCTAAATACAATATCTTTTAGAAAGAAAAAAAAAGGCAGTGTAAACCATGTGTGCGTGTGTTTTAATACATTACAATTTACTTATATGTGTGTTTAACTGATGATTTTTCTTTCTCAGCTAGTAATAAAGCAAGTATGTAAGTTTTTGTGTGCAACTGATAATTTTTTGATATTTTATCAAATTTTTTAACATAAATTTAAACAGGTTTTTTATTATATATATATATATATATATATATATATATATATATATATATTTTTTTTTTTTTTTGCACGTAAAATAATAAAGCTTTGACTACCGATATATTGTTTTATGTATATATATACTCTTAGGATAACTAATAACTTGGCTTTTGTCAAGTATTTAATCTAACGTGGGATTCAAATTGTTGAGCTGAAATACACAGGTCTGTAAATCTTAAGAGTTTGATGAAGTTTTTTTTTTTTTTTTTTTTTTAAGTTTAATTCAAGCGAACGAACTATAAAATCATAACTCACAATTTTAATTACCCTATCACACATGTTAATTCTGTACTGATAAGTATAAAGGATTTAAGTCCAAAAATGTCGATTTTGAGTTAAGCACATTGTTAGACTCAGAAAAACATTCTCTATCGATTGATATAAAGAATTTAAATCCATGTCATTTACTCTTTGAGAGAATCCATTTTCAAAAAAAGATTCATGTCAGAAATTGAACATCAATCTTTAGTATAAAATATTTAATTCATTTTTTTTCCTTTATTAAATAAAGATTGACAATCACTGAATGCTATAAAGGTTTTAAATCAACCTAATCCCTTTTTCCTGATCGATTCTTCTGAATAGTTTTTAGTTAGTTTAACTTTATTTTTCGTCTCCTGAAAAATCAAGAATATGGACTTAAATCCTTTATACTTACCAGTACAGAATTGATCTTTAATATATATATATATAATTTTCGGTAAATAAATCTCTGTTAGAAAAAAAGTATAATATTGTTATAAAAATTTAAAATAAACATTTTTGAATAATACTTCTGATAACGCGTATTTTAGATTTCTTTATCAATTCATAATTAGAAAAAGCAGAATTCGTTTGTTAAATATAAATATCCATAATCTTTGCAATTTTTTTTCTGTCTTAATCATTTGTCAGCTCTGTATAAGATATTTCATCTCAGCAATATGTGATTTAATGTAAAACGTGAATCATCGTGGATGTTTACTTGTACTGAATGTGTTACATGTTAAATATTTGTATATATAATCGTTATCATGGTGCAGAAATTTTATGAAATATTTTTATTTGCATGCGATTTAATTTAATGTAAAAAAGAGTTATTAGTTGAGGTTTATATTAAATGTTACTTATTTTATTAGTAAATCATTCTTATTGTTAATTGGTTTAGAATGTCCACCACCTTTTTTATACCTATATATTTAACAGTTAATATTTTCTCAATTAATAGTAATGAATGTTTTTGTGAACTTTTTTTTTTTTTTCTTTTTGACATTTTTTAATTTAGGTAATGTAAAATTTTGTAAGTTAAGTGTAGTTACGTGTAAATCTGTGTTAAATAATATCTGTGTTTTTGTATACAGCAAAATTATCATAAAATGTTGACTACAGTTAACTTAATTCATGTATATATATATATAATATATATATATATATATATATATATATTATCACTAATATCATGGCTTATAGTCATCAGAGACAATTGCTAAGCTGAAATACACAGGCCTGCAATTGATAAGATTTTAATGTTTTTTTTTTTTTTTTTTTTTTTTTAATTAATAATAAAAATTACACCAATGCTCACGATTTTAATTATACTACCTAACAAGTTACTAATTCTTTAAAAAGCTGTAATTTTTTTTTCTTTAATAATTAGTAGTTCAAACAAGATAATCCTTTTAAATTATTACAAAAAAAAAAAAAAAATCTAATATAATATTTCTAATAATTGGCATTTGAAATATCATTGTAAATTCATAATTATTAAAAGCAAGCATCGTTTGTTAAATAACCCTAACAGCACAGTTAGGCTTAACTTATCCACAGTACATCTTAAGGACGTTTCTGGGATGTATTTTCATCCAGAAGACATTTTTAAGATATCCTGGGGAGGCGATGTGCTGTCTGGGAAATATTATCCAATAATTTTACACAATTAAATAGCTTCCAGAAAAAAATACATTTTTTTTTTATTGAGAATAATATTACTATAAGAAATTAAAATTAATATTTCCAATAATTATTTCAGATTTCGTTATAAAGTCATAATTAAAAATGATAAAAATTATGTAGCTAACAATTACCCATAAGCGTTGCAACTTTTTTCTGTCTTAATCTTTTTTCAGTCCTGTAAGAGATATTTCATCACAGCAATATGTGATTGTGATTTAATGTAAAACGTGACAATTTGTGGATGTTTTCTGGTGCAAAATGTATTACATGTTAAATGTTTGTATATATAAACATTATTGTGGTTTAGAATTTCTATTCAACAATTTTTCGTGTAAAATGTAATTTATAGACCTTCTTTCTTTCTCAGCTAATAATAAAGCATGTAATAGGGTTAGGGACAAAATATCGCCTACAGAGATGAATGGAAAGCAAAAAGGAGTTGGTAATTATTAATAATGATGTTGTACAAAATTTCATGAAAACACATACCTTAGTCAGAACACTGACATACAGACAAACCCACCGCAAAAAAATATTATAAATTTTGCTTAAAAGTGTTTTAAAACTATGTTTATTAATTTTGTCAAGCTTAATCATAACGTATTCAGTCCTGCTTATCAATTTTAAAATTTTTAATTTAGATTTGTGAACAGTGTTCAGTTTTGAAGTCAACAGCGATGTACAATATTTTTAAAGTGTATTTTGAATGGTGAAAAGCAAATAATAAAATAACTTAAATATAGATAAAATAATACTCTATGATATAAATATGCATATATTTATTTATTCATATTTATAATGCCCTGTGTCACCCTCCAGAGATCACACGTAACACTTATTCAAATTTTTAAATAGATCATATAATTTTTTTTGGCGCGATATTTTGTCCCGCGAGATATTGTCCGGATCCCCATGTAATATATACTTCTATGTACATTTTCTCTTTTTTCACAATATATATATATATATACACAAATTTATTTTTATATTTTTTCGAAAATTTTTTTATAAATATAACTTTCTTCAGATATATTGATGATTTAATTGTTTTTAACTGTAATTGTTTCGAAAATATCTCTAAAAATATATATCCTAAAGAATTGGTTTTGAACCGCACAGATACTGATAAAACTTCTTTCCTGGATTTAAATATTAAAAGAAATGAAGATAAATGGCTCATTGGATTATATGATAAAAGAAAGGATTTTAATTTTAAAGTTAATAGTCTTACTAACTGGTTTTCAAATATCAGTAGAAAAGTTTAAAAAAATATTATGTTCGCACAGCTTAAAAGAATTCATACTATTTGCAATAATGAAGAAGATTTAGAGTTACATACAAACGGAACGCTTGCAATTTCGATGACGTAAATTTTGCAAGTTTTTGCAAATGCAGTCCGCAGCAAAATTATCCAAGCACTAGCAAAAATTCCTATGTCAAAAAGGTACACTTAATACAGTTTTGTTAAATAAATCCCTGTCGAATACTGCTCTTAGTCAGTCTAAGAACATGATTCGACAAGGATTTATTTAACAAAACGATGTTAAGTGCGATTTTTTATATAGGAATTTTTGCTAGTGCTCGGATACCTTTGCTGCCGACTGTAGTCATACATTTGGAACGCTTGCAAACGGCTTAGCAACCAGAAGCGTTTCATTTGTATATACCCCTTAAAATATGCTCTTGAAGACTTAAAAAATACCTTGCAAATTAACTGCTACCCGTCACAATGTTTAACTGTGACTTTTCAGAGTTTTCCTATCTCGGTCTGTTCTACTTCCTCATTCAAGGGCGATATTGAAGTACCGACGAGTAGCCCCGTCGGCCGAAGATAGTTTGTGTTCCATATGAAGGGTTGTATTTTTATTTCATTTTATACTTTCTTGTTTACCTTCAGTAATTCTCTTTTATATTGTATTTTTTTTTTTTTTTTTTTAATGAATTGATGTAATTTTGTAACTTTTACAATTTGATAATTTTATAAAATATTTTTAGTAGTTTTATACATTATATGTATGTTTGATTTCTCTTCAGTTATTGATGGTTTTCTGTTTGGTGAGAAGTTGGGGGCTAAGGATAGTTATTAGCTTATAGCTACTGTCCTTTCAGAAACTTCTGGTTCACCCCTACACTGAGGGACCTCCCTGATGAAGATCTCAGTGTTTTTGGGGTATAATTTCATTCATTTGTTTATAAATTTCTACATTTAATTTCATTCATTCGTTTATATATTTCTGCATTTATATAGTACTACATCTAAGTTTTGCATTTCCTTTCGTTGCAATCTTGCGCATTGGTTTTCAATTCTCCTATTGGTTTTTCTATTCTGTAAAACCTATATAATTATAAATTTTCCTATCAATTGTTTGCTATATATATATATATATATATATATATATATTGTTGTTAATATAAATTTCACATTATACTGCTGTGTGTTACTTTATTTTTTACATTATAAAGTTATTATATTACCGCTAACTGTTTCAGTGAATAAGTATATATTTACTCTTGTGATAATTAAAATCTTGGCTTTCGCCAAGTACATACTCTTTAGGAGAAAGTAGAAATTGCTGAACTGAAATACACAGGCCTGCAATTGATAAGACTAATTTAGTGCTTTTACTTATTTTATACTAATAAAAAAAAAAAAAGAAAGAAAGAAAGAAAGAAAAATGATAATTTGGAATTTTATTTTGCTATGTTACATCTGGTTGGTTTGATTTTGTACGACCCGAAAAAAATTCAGGTGGAATTTTTTTCAATAAAACCCACCTGAAAATATTCAGGGAAAAGCCAAGAGGATTTGAAAATCCGTATTTTAAATTGCAGTATGCTCAATTTGACCTATACAAAAAATCATGAAAATAACTTATAATTATCATATTAAAACACAATTTAAAAAAAATTAAACAAATAAAAACCAGAAAAAATAGTCAATATAAAGAAAACTATGGTACTCAATAAAGATAAAAATATGAATAAATAAAAATCAAATTTTAAAACGCATCTGAAAACTTTAGTGGTGAAATACTGCTTATTGATAGAGGAGAAATAATTCAAACATTTGATGATGAAAATCTATTTGAAATGAAAAGCTTAATTAATATCACAGAAATATTAAAATCCAGCCTTTTGTTGTAAAAGACAGTTGGTCAGAATTTTAGAATACTTAAAGCACAGTTATTTATTTTTATAAAATTTTCTTTATACTCTAATTATAAAAAGGCTTTAGAAATTTAAAAATTGAATTTTTTAATTAGATTTTAATTAATATTAACATTGATTTTTTAACATCTTCTTATTAATAATATACTTCATGTTGGAGGGGGGCGGCGGACGAAGAAAGAGCGACAGAAAATATTCTTCTAAACCCAGAAAAAAAAATCTGATAAAACTAAAGAAAAAAAATCTTACCGGGCTGTCCCCCCCCCCTCAAAAAACATGGGTTTTTCCCAACCCTACTTCACATGCTCCTTAATCTTTAAAATGCTGTAACTTTAGACTATTAATAATTGACAGATTGAGATTATGATCCCCCCCTTTTTTTATGTGAAAATTGTGTCATATGAGAATTAAAAATAAACATTTCCAATTTTTATAATTAATATTTTAAATTTCAACATGAATTCATGATTAGAAAAAATAGAAATCGTGTGTTAAATATACCTTATCCATAACCATCGCATTGTTTCTCTCTTAATCTTTTGTCAGCCCTGTAGAAGCTATTTCATCACAGCAATATGTGATTTAATGTAAAACGTGATGAATTGTGGATGTTTACTTGTGTAGAATTAAATATATGTATTGCATGTCGTATTTTCATGTATATAGGATTTATAGCCAAAAGTTGTTCGTGTAAAATGTGTCGTCTAAAACATTTTTTTATTTCACAGTTTTTGTCCGTTTTGTCAACTATCATGTTGGCCAAAAACTACGTTTTTTTTTTTTTTTTTTTTTTCCCCGACCTAATGTATTTTTGTGTTTATATCAATATCTTGGCTTATGTCACACATTTGGATACAATTTCACAGTGTATATTTTTCATAAAAAATAAACAGTATTGCGTGTTTTAAAGCATTGTTTTTTACAAAAGGGGATAATACTTGAATTGAATTGATATGCGTTACTTTTTATGCTAAATTAACAAAAGCGGTGTTTTTTTTTTCCCTCAAAAATCAGTTCAAAATTTATTTTATTGGCGTAGCATGTTACTCATTTTAAAAACATGACTTATTACACAGGTATACATCTATAATTTAAAAATTAATTAAATAAATAAATAAAAAGTCTACCGAAAATGCTGAAATGGTTTATTATATATATCCCAATACTTTTAAAAATTGATCAAGATTAGAAATTTTTTTTTTTTTTTTTTTTTTTCGTTGAAAAATAAAACATTATTTATTTAAATTATCCATTTATTGAAAACGTTGATTTATTTACCAGTTTTGAACTAACATTTCTAAAATAGTTGTAAGATAAAATCGTTTTGGGTAATTTTCATTCTTTAATAAAAAGCTGTTTTCGTAGATTATTTTATATATTTATTTATCATTTTCATTTATTAAAATTTAACTAATTATTTAACATTGCAGTCATTTAATACACTAAAAAATTCTTTTTAAAGAAGTTAAGCAATGTATGTACTATATACTTTTTTCTTCTTTTTTTATTAATTACTTTTTATATCACTTTTGAAACAAAACATGTTATTAAAAAATATATATATATCCGCATAAAGATTCAGTAAAAAATTAAATTACAAACTTTAGCGATACTGTAAATATAAATTTAGAAAATTAAAACTGTGCCAGTTTATATATATATATATATATATATATATATTTGTATAAAAAATAACTGAATAGTTATATGTATAGATATGTATTTATTCTTGTTAAGTACAAAACAGTCTGTCAAGATGAACATAGTTACTGCCTGGGGCAAACCATTGCTAAGCTGAAATACACAGGATTGAAATTGGTGATCTGCATTTACTTTTCCCCACATTAAAATAGTTTTAATTGAAGTATAAAACTCAGGGTTGGCAAGTTTCTTCCAAGGCGGAAAAAACCATGGAAAAAACCGGCCGGAAGAAATAGGTTTCTTCCAAGTGGAAGAAATGGAAGAAACTGTTTTTCTTAAAAATTTATCCTATAAATTGCAGATTTGTAAGCTACAATGGATGCATTTGTCTTATAAACAACTTTAAGTAACTTTAATTATACCTATAAAAATTTAATTACATAGTTAATTAATAATTATGAGATTTTTACCAAATTGAACTTCAGTATCAGATAATCACATTCCAAAATACTCAAAATCCAGCAAAAAAAAATCAATTTCAATGTAAACATTGTAAAGTTTTATAATTTAGACAATTTTATTTCTTTAACTGGTAATAAATAGTTTGGATTACTTGCTTATACTTTCTGATAAAACAGCTCTTAACAAACATCCAGTTAATTAAAATAATCAGTATGCAATAATTACTGTATTACAAAATGTCATTAAAAAGTTTATTTTCCTTATAGTCATTCATATACAGTACAGTGAACACCCTCTAATCTGCATACCTATAATCTGCAACTCCTTCTAATCCATAATTGATTTTTTAATGTAAAAGAAATTTACATCTTATATTTAAAAAAAGAAAATCGAAACATTTCTCACATTGCTGATTTTATTGCTGATTTTTAGCTTAATCCTTGCTTTGAAACACAATTGAAGAGGGTGGGGAGGGGGAGAGTAACATTCTTGTGTTTATTATCCTGCAATTCATACAGACTAAAGCTAAGTCAATCCAAAGAATGTCAGGAAAGTATATGAAAAATTTAAAACAAACCACTATTACATCAATGTTTAACAAAATTAAAAATAATCAGTGATGAATATTATCTCTGTACTTTCAAAAATGTTTTGTTTTGCATTTTTTAAATATGTTTGTCTACATTTTATTGGTACCTATTATTTAAATATGCTTAAATTACTTACCGTCATATATGAATGTGATAGATTAGTTTTATTAATATCGAAGAAATATTTTATTCTAAAATTTATTAGAAATTGTCTTTTTATGTCTATTTATGAATTAATAATAACTGGCATTGTATCTGCAAAAGAAAAGTGTAAACAAAGGCAGTGATCTCTAATCTACAAATTCCTATAATCCACACAATCTGTGGATAAAACTTTTGAGAGCCAGAGGGATTTTTTTTTAAATCCTAGAGAACTTGCAGGAGAGTTTAAAAGTACTACTTTATTGATACAGTTCATTGGGTACCAGCTTTGAGTTTATACAAAAAAATTGTATTCTTAAAAAAAAGGGGGGGCTAAAAATTTTGTATTTATTATCACTTGTACTTTTTGAACGTAATAAATAATGTGAGATAAAGTTATATGCAAAAAGTTCTAAAAATATTAGCATTGAAAAGTAAAAACCCATCACCTGTATATATATTTATGTTTTTGTTCTCTAATAACTTATTTTAAAAATATTTTTAATATTAATTGGATTATAGTTTAGATTTGACATTATATTTATGCACTGAGTTTATATAGTTCACAAATTTTAATTTTGAACATCTGTTTTGTCTTCTGGTTGGTTTCTTCCATTTCTTCCGGTTTCTTCCATTTCTTCCAGTTTCTTCCGGTTTTTTCCAGTTTCTTCCACTGTCCTGGAAGAAACTGGTTTCTTCCGGAAGAAACCCAACCCTGATAAAATTATATGTATATATATATATATATATATGGAATCAAACATACTTTCTGAAATAACTAAAATTCAGTTTTTTTTTTTTTTTTTTTTCATTACCTTTAATGAAAGTTTCTTCTTTCTTTTTCTTTTTCTTTTTTTTCTGTAAATAATAATTACGTAAATAAAGAATTATTAAGTGTACATATATATAATAATTAAAAAGTTTCAATTATTTAATTTTAAAATTATTATTAGTTTAAACAATTACTATGATCAATCCTCAAAATTTCAAAATTCTAACCAAAATTGAAATAAAACAAAATAATTAGAAATATATAACAGCATGTTTGTATTCTAACGTTTTCCAGCATGTTTGTATTCTGACGTTTTCAAGGGCTTGGTAGGACACAAAGCATGCAAAGTAAATGGTTTTATGTCACAAAGAGAGCATAGGCTAAATTTCTCTTTGTTCCAAGCTTCAACCATTTGCTAGCCACAAATCAAGAAATAAAAAGAAACAAAATATTAAACTAATAAGTTTAAACAAAGGTTGAAGGAATCGGCTAACAAAGTACACTCATCATAACGCCACAAAAAATAAACAACAAATCAAGTACTAATTGAATACCTGATAAACAAAAACGTTGAATCAAATTGCAAATAATAATATTAAAAGACAGAAGATTTACTATCAAGTTTATCACATAGAGTTATGAAAAGTTGCAGGAATTATAATTATATATATATATATATTTCTCTCTTTGCATTTTTCTTTTTTGGTTTCTACTGTTTTTTTTTTTTTTTTTTTTTTTTGTCATGTACAAAAGAAGCTGTCAAAATGAACCGTTATAATCAGTTATTAATATGGAATCAAATATAGTTTCTAAAATAATTAAAATTTTAGGATATTATGCTTTAAGACAGAAAATTTTCAGTATTCTAAAGGAGATTTTATGAACTTTTAATAAACAATTTACATTAAAAAATTCTAATATATATATATATTTTTAAATTATAGGCGTAGTTTTTAGTTATAGCCGCAAAACGATAAAAATATGTAAAATAAAATAAATGAACCATATATTAAATATGAATTATGCGTAGCTTTATCTTAATTTTTGCGTGAACATCTTTTCCAGTCCTGTAAAAGTTATTTCATTATAGTAATATGTGACTCATTGTATTAACGTGATTAAATGTATATGCATATGTAAATGCACTAACTTTTGTTTTAATGTTAATATGTATATGTACATATGCGTGTGTGTGAATGTTTTTTTTTTTTTTTTTTTTTTCCCGGTGGTTTTAGAAATTGTACATAAATGTTTCTTGCAGTGTGTGTTTTTCGTAGTTTTTGTATTTCAATGATTTTTTATTATTATTATTATTATTGATTAGTAATGTGAGATTTAAAGAAAAAAAAAATCTGCTAAAACATTAGGAAATATAACTCATTTTGCTTCAGTAAAATTGCAGTTGTAAACTTGTAATATTTAATCTGTGTTTGTGTACACGCACACACACACTCAAATATATATGTACATATATATATATATATATATATATAGCTTTTCCTAACAATTACAATACAGTAACCAAGTACGAATGTGTACCGGTGATTTTTAGTTAATCAATATATTCATGTACGAATAATGATAAATATTTATGTATTTATGTGTCATCTGTGTTTTGTAAATGTATATTTCTAAATTTTACATTTCGGGTATAATGTCAGCTAACTTGACAATAAGAATTTATTTCTAAATTTTACATTTTGGGTATAATGTCTACTAACTCGACAATAAGGATTTAACTTGTAAAGAATAAAGTAACTTGTATTAACTTGTAAAGTTATTTATTATTATTAGAAAGCTGCTGCAAATTGTTGAGTTGCAATGCACAGAACCGCAATTGGTGATTCGTTTTGATCATTTTAGATTCGTATAACAGCGATAATAACACTAAAAATCAATATAATTAATAAATTTGGTTCCAAATATTTCTTCTCAAATGTTTAAATTTTCAGATTATTAAATAACTTTGCAATTCACATTTTTTCTCTTTTAGTATTTTTCAAGTTATACTGAAATTATCAATCAGTTATAATATCTACTACAAATAAATGTTTTCCGATCGATTTTATTATTCTAGATTTTATCTTAAAACCATAATTTAAAAAAAAAAAAAAAAAAAAAAACAGGAAATAGTCTTTTGGTAATAAACTGTTATCGTTGCTTTTATTTGAATATCTTTTGCCAGTTCTGTAAAAATTATTTCATCTTAATAATACGTGATTAATTGTGGATGTTTATGTAAATTTAATATTCATTAATTTGGTATTTAACATTTTTTTTTTCTGCTATTTTACTAATTTTTTATATAAATATTTCCAGTAAAATATGTTTTCGTGCAGGTTTTGTCCTTCCGTAAGTAATATAAAATTTATTGTAAAATGTAATTAATTGTGTAGATGTGTGTATGCGAGAATTCATTAACTAATTAAAAAAATAAAAAATAATAAGTTTTACGTTTTGTGTAGATTAGTTATTCAGATAAATTCCTTTGAAATTGTTATAATAATTTTATTTTAAATAATTTTCTACAGATAATTATGTAGAACTTAAACGAAAAATTGTTTACAATAAAATTCATATTCTATGAAACAATTATTCGACAATTTTTTATGCAAATACAAAAACATCTGCATTAAGAATTATAACTATTTTTGCTTCAGTAAAATTTCAATTGTAAGTTTGTAATATTTAACCTATATTTTTGTACACTCACACACACATATATGCATATATATATATATATATGTATGTATGTATAGTCTTTCCCAGTAATTAAAATGCAGTAAGTACAAGCGTTTTTTAAGATATAATTATTAATTAATTATATCATAATACACAATTCATAATACATACTTATACATTATTATATATATACAATATATAATACAATAACAATATCTTACACAATAATACACAATTAACTACGTTTCACAATAAGTCTTATATCATCAAGCTGCGTTTTTTAGTTAATCAGTGTATACATTTAATTGTAAATATGTAAATATTTATGTATTACTGTGTTTCTGTATTTTGTAAATGTATATTTCTGAGTTTTGTATTTTGGGTATAATGTCAACTGACTTGACAATAAGAAGATAACTTGTAAAGACTCGTTAGTAAGCTACTGCAAATTATTGAGTTGAAATACACCGAATGGCAGCTGATGATTCATTTTGATCATTTTGTATTCATACAAGAGCAATAATAACACTAATTATTGACATAGTTAATTAATTTAGTTCCAAATATTTCTTCTCGAACGATTAAATTTTCAGATTATTAAATAACTTTGCAATTCATAATTATATTCTTTATTTTTATTTTTTATCCTTTTAGTATTTTTCAAGTTATACTGATATATATATATATCTTTTTTTTTTTTTTTTTAGTAACATAAGTAATAATATATATTAAAACAAGATTTTTTACCGATCAATATTTGTGTATTTGACTTTTAACCTAAATTTACAACTAAGAAAAATGGCGAATTGTTTCACTTTAAACTGTTATTGTTGCTTAATATCTTCTGCCAGTTCTGTAAAAGTTATTTCATCTTAATAATACGTGATTTATTGTAAAAACGTGATTAATTGTGGATGTGTATGTAAATACATTTAATATTCGTTAATTTGGTATTTAACATTTTTTTTTATCTCTGCTATTTTACTAAATTTTTATATAAATATTTCTGGTAAAATATGTTTTCGTGCAGTTTTTGTCCTTCCGTGTTGTCACTTTGATTTATGATATTGTAAAACGTAATTAATTGTGTAGATGTGCTTGTGCTATAATTCATCTATTGATATATATATATATATATATATATATATATATATAGTTTTTATCATTTTCTATTGATTAGTTATTCCGATAAATTCCATTTAAATAAGTCATAACAATTTTATTTCCTTTAAACATTTTTCCACAGAAATTACGTAGAACTTAAATAAGAAATTGTTTCTAATAAAATCCACTTACATTTTTATTCTATGAAACTACTATTAGAAAATTTTTATGAAAATTCCGAAACATCTGCTAAAAGATTAGGAATAATATTATATATATATATATATATATATATATATATATATATTTGCTTCAGTAATATTCCAAATCTAAATTTGTAGTATTTATCTAAGTATATATATTAGGTCGTTGCAAAAGTTCGTGCGGACGCGGATCATTTTATTGCCTCCAAAGACGAGAGCTTTCGCCGTGGTATACATTTGTTACCCGAAAAATGGGCAAAGGTTGTAGAAAGTAATGGAGAATATTATGATTAAAAATTGTCATTTGATTTGATGTGTTCTTATGAAATGAAGCAATAAAAAACCGCACGAACTTTTGCAACGACCTAATATATATATATATATATATATATATATATGTGTGTGTATGTGTGTGTGTGTGTGTGTGTGTAGCTTTTCCATATAGCAATTGAATAATAGTAACTAATTACGTGTGTAGCATCTATAGTTAATGAATATATATATATATATATATATACATATATATATATATATGATACTGTGGTATGTGTATTCTGTAAATGTATATTTTTACATGCGTTTTGGGTATAGTCGTAACTCAACTAACTTGACAATCAATTAAAAAAAAATAATCGTTAGGTAGCCGCTGTAAATTATTAACTTGAAATGCACAGAACTGAAATTGGTTAATCGTTTTAATCATTTTCTATTCATATAAGAGCAATAATAACATTAATGATTAATATAATTAATTAATTTGTTTCCAAATATTTCTTCTGAAATTATTAAATTTTCAGATTCTTCAATAATTTTGCAATTCATAATTGCTTTTTCTTTTTAATAATTTTCAAGTTATACTGGAATAATTTATTAATTAGTAATAATTTCTATTCAAAATAAACATTTTTTGTTTGATATTTATTATTTTGATTTTTATCCTAAAAACCATAATTAAGAAATTGCGAGAAATATCGTTTAACTTTTTGAACTGTTAATGTTGCTTTTATTTGAATTGAATATCTTTTGCCAGTTCTGTAAAAGATATTTCATCTTAATAATACGTGATTTATTGTAAAAACGTGATTAATTGTGGATGTGGATGTAAATACATTTAATATCGTTAATTTAGTATTTAACATTTTCTTAATCTCTGCTATTTTACTAATTTTTATATCAATATTTCTGATAAAATGTGTTTTTGCGTCGTCTTTGTCCTTCCGTGACTGTTGCCACTTTGATTTATGATATTGTAAAACGTAATTAATTGTGTAGATATATAAAATCCTAAATTTTATTTGTATTTGTAACACATTTTTTTTTAAATTATATATGAAAAAAATAAATGTTTTTTGTGTGCTAAAATTTAAAAATTGATAAAAAGACAGAGTTCATTTTTGCTGTAGGTAGAATAATTATTTATATAAGACCCATTTAACCCTTTAACGCGCGCTGTCCTCGCTGCGAGGGCGCAAAATTTAGGATCCAGCTGTAAAAATTCATCCCGGATATTTTTTTGCAAAAATTTACGTTTATAACATATCAGAAATGGCCGGTTTTTTTAACATTAAATTTAAAATTTCTTTTAGTTTAATTTAGTTCATGAATTCCGGGGGCAGTATAATTTAAATGATCTGAATTGTCTTAGGGGTTAATTGACTAAAACAAAACAATCGTAAATTATAAAAACATTTTTCTAAAAGTAATTATGCAAGATTTCTGCAAAAAATTGATTCAAACAAAACCTATTTACATCTTTATTCTATGAAACTGTTGTTTGGCAAATTTTTAGGCAAATTCGAAAACATTACTAAAAAAATTAGGAATTTTGCTTAAATAAAATGATAAATGTAAATTTGTAATGTCTATTCTAAGTTCTAAATCTGTTCGATGTCGTAATTAAATAATGGGGATTAGATACATCTTTTATAATTCTTTTAATAAAATCGATATTATGTATATATATATGAGGGTGCCCCGTAAATTAGAGAGAATTTTTGTTTTTGTATTTTTTGAAATCCAAAACTCGTACTCTTTTTTTTTTTTTTTTTTTTAATTTCACCCTAAATAGTTTTTAGGAAAATATCAGCTCTGTTAATGTTAATGCTCGGATAATGTTAACCCGTGCCGAATCGACGGGAAAATTCCATATAGAATCTATATTAGAATTTTTCTGTCAATTCGGCAGGGGTTACACACAGAGATGATACTTTGCTAAAAAGTATTTAGGGTCAAATAGAAAACTAGTGTGTTGTGGCCACCACAATACTTTCTTCTATATTTTCCTATACAAATTCCCTCATTAACAAAATTAAAAAAAGTAATAATAAATAAATAAATAAAAATACGATTTTTTTTCTAAGGTTTTTTTTTTTATTATTATTATTATTTTTTATTTATTTATTTATTTATTTGTTGTTAAAAGTAAAAGAAAAAAAATCGATAACTTTGTTTTAAATTATCACAGATTTATAGTTCAACCATTCATTTTAAAAGTATTGACGAGACCTTTCGAAAGCTACTCATCTTGAAAATTTACTCCCCTCGTGGGAGGACTTCCCCCCCCCCCAGGGGGGTGGCGAGGCTCCAACACATACAAAAAAGTTTTCCCAGTTGACTATCCCTATTATAAAGAATTCTTGTAAATTTCATAATGATTACTAAAAAATAATTCTCTTTATGCACATTTATACAAAATTTTGTCCTATACCACCATGTTAAAAATTTAGAAAAAGCGAGGTGGCAACGCAACCTGAAAAGCAATTTTTACCAAACGTTGATGGGCACTAATTTATGTCAAGGTGCAACTACATACCAATTTGTATGAAATTCTCTGCAGTAGTTCCTGAGATACAGTTGCCACAATATTTTGTCACACAGACACAGACAGACATTTTCTAAAAATGGTCAAATCGTGTTCTACAGCTCTCAATACGTGTAAATCCATCAAAAACCCTAGGTCGAAAATTTTTAGGAATCCAATACTTTCTTCTATTGAATATAGAAGAAAGTAAAAATTAGAGGGTATGCGTTTCGGATTTCAAAAAAGAAATAAAGTAAAACAAAAACAAAATTTTCCTCTCATTTAAAGGACACTATAATATATATGCACGTATATATGTACGTATATTTCTACGTTACCGCAGTTATGTATATTTTGTATATTTCCATAGAAAGTGTGTATTTCTACATTTTGCATTTTGGAGTTTTTCACCGCTGTCTTGACAGTTGATCGTCGTTACGAAGCAATTGATTGATCTGAAGTACTCAGAACAGCGACTGATGATGATTTGATCAGTTTTTTATTCTTTTAAAGAGCAATAATATCATTAAAGAATAATATAATTAATTTAATTTTAATTATTACTTCAGAATTGAAAATCTTCAGAATTTTTTTTAATTTCACGTTTTTTTTTTTTTTTTTCCTTGTACTTTTTTCAAGTTATATATATATACAATTTATACGTAATAATTTTTTCGATCGATATTTATAATTTATATACAGTCGGTAACAAAAGTATCCGAACACTAGCAAAAACTCCTATATAAAAAAAGTAGAGTTAATATTGTTTTGTTAAATAAATCCTTCTCCTTGTCGAATCATATTCTTAGTCTGAACATGATTCGACAAGGATTTATTTCACTAAACAGTATTAACTCTACTTTTTTTATATAGGAATTTTCGCTAGTGTTCGGATACTTTTGTTACCGCCTGTATCTGACTTTTAACGTAAATTTATAATTAAGAAAAATGGTGAATTGTTTGACTTTAAACTGTTATCTTCTCTTTCATTTCAATACCTTTTTTCACCTCTGTAAAATTTATTTCGTCTTAATAATACGTTACTTATTCTAAAAACGTGATAAATAGTGGATGTGGATGTAAATTTGTGTGTAATATAATATATAGCTTTTCGAAATAGTATTTAAAAATCACGGCAATTAGTTACATCTGTAGAATAGTGTTTAATTAATCGATATATATGTATGTGTATCGATATATGTATATGTAATCGATATATATGCATATGTATGTGTATGTATTATTATAAATATGTATGTTTGTGTATTTATATATCGTATTTTGCATATTTTCAACGAATATGTATATTTGTATTTTTTGAATTTAATCTCGGACATTTTGATATTTGATAAATAAATAATGGTTACAAATCGCTAAACAAATTATTAAGCTGAAATACATAGAACTGCTATTGGTGATCGGTTTTGATCATTTTTTATTCCCATAAAAGCAACAATAACAGTAATAATTAGTATAATTAATTTAGTTTCGAAATTTTTTTCCTAAAATGATTAAATTTTCAGATTAACAAATTACTTCGCAATGCATGATTTTGTTTTTCCTTATAATATTTTTTTACGTTACAATCAAGTATTTTTTAAAGAAAAATTTATCAATAATATGTATTAAAAGTCATTGCAGCATTTAGTATTTTCGCTTTTATCCTACCATAATTAAGAAAATTGTTGAAACCGTCTTTTGACAGTAAACTGTTATCGTTGCTTTTATTTGAATACCTTTTGCCAGTTCTGTAAAAGATATTTCATCTTATTAATACGTGATTTATTGTAAAACGTGATTAATTGTGGATGTAAATGTATTAATTGTTTATTAATATGGCATATATATATATATATATATATATATATATATATTATCATTTTCTAATATTTGTATGTAAATAATTCTGATAAAATGTGTTTTAGTATTTATCTTTGTCCTTCTAGACTTTGTCGCTTTTGACTTATGATATAAAATTTATTGTGAAGAGTAATCAATTGTGTGTGTGTATGTATACATATATCCTAAATTGTATTTGTATATTTAACATTTTTTTTTTTTTTTAATCTATATGAAGGGAAAAAAAATGTTTTTTTTTTTTTTCGTGTGCTAGAATTAAAACACTGAAAAAAGATACCGGATAAAATTTTGCTGTAGAATAGTAATTTAAATAATTTCCATTTAATTGCTTATGACAATCGTACATTTTAAAAACATTTTTGTTCACATGATTATGCAAGACATATGCAAAAAAAAAAAAAAAAAAAAAAAAAAATTCAAATAATCTTTATTCTATGAAATTATTGATTGACATATATTCTTCTGCAAATTAAAAAATGTTGCTAAAACATTAAAAAATTATTGCTTTTATTGCATGAGTAAAATTCTAAAAGTAAATTTGTAATGTCTAATCTTAGTTCAATACATTTTCGGTGTCGTAATTAAATAACGGTAATTAATTATATCTTTTTTAATTTTTTTTTAATTATTTGATAAGTATATATACACACGAATAACTGTGAATATGTATATTTCTATGTTACGTTAGTATGTGCATTCTGTATATATATATATTTCCGTCGAAAATGTGTGATTTGGGGGGGGGGGGGGGGGCTAGAATTTACAAACTGGTTAAAAGTAAAAGTTTCTAGTTTACTATAGTTTAATAATTTAAGTAAATTCCATAAAATTGTTTATATAATTATGTTTCTTTTTTTAATTACATTTTTCCACACATAATCATACAGAACTTATTAAAAAATGATTTGAATAAAATCCACTTACATACCCCCCCCCTCCCCCCCCCCCCCCAATGAAACAGTTATTTCACAAATTTTGTCGCTAATTCGAAAACATTTACTACAAAATTAGTGGAAAATAACAAGTTTTGCTTCCGTAAAAATGCATATGTAAATTATTATAATCTAATATAAGTTATGTGCGTATACATACACTGCACATATTGCGCTTCGATATAATATCCTTATACTTGATAATGATAACTATGCATAAATATTTAAATGTGTAATAGCTTTTATAATTAATCGGTAAATGAGTTTGTATGTATGTGAATATATATATTTGTATCGTATGCATTTTGTATGTTTGTATCGTATATGCATGTAAATATGTACATTTGTATCGTATGCATTTTGTATATTTGTATCGTATATATTTTTCTTACATTTTGCATTTTCCGTTAAATCTCAATTATCCATTTTCTCAAGGAAGAATTACTCCGAGCATAAAATAAATAATTTTTTAAGCTGTAATACACAGGACTGCAATTGATGATCTGTACTTCTCATTTTTTATTCTTATATGAGCAATAATAACAGTATATATAACTTATCCGTTTTACTAAAAGGAGATTTGGCGATAGATAAATAAACTCAGGAAAAATCATCAACGTTTTAAGCGGCAAAACAAATATTAAAACATCAGACAGTTGTTTCGGTAACATTTAGCGTACTGTCATCAGAGCAAAAAGAAACGAAACGAATGTGTTCCCAAGGAATTGGATTCTACGACTGTTTCATCAACCAATAGAATTAGGTGAATTGTGGGGGATTAGCCAATAGGAAATTGAGAAACGTTAGGCGTAAAAATCGTAGAAAAAATTAAGAAAGTGTGGGTTGAATGCCTTATTATTGGGAATTTTTAATTCGGTCTGCAATTTCTTAATCTTTTATGCATTTTCCACGACTTTAGATTCCCTAATTATTATTGGCTAATCTCCCACATTCCGCCTAATTCTATCGGTTGATTAAACAATAGTAAAATCCGATTTCTTTATTATGTATACGAATTCTTTCGTTTCGTTTCTTTATGCACTGATGACGGTACGCTAAATTCTATCGAAACAGCTATCTCCTATATTATTATTTACTTCGGCATTTAAGACGTTGATAATTTTTCCAGCGTTTAACCTTAAATATTGCTTATCAAAGCTAATTACATATTCATATTATTAAAAAAAAACTTCACAATTCAGTGTATATATACTATATACATATAAGATATTTTAAGTTATAATAAAATAGCTTTTTTATGTAAATTCCAGCAGTTATATATTAAAAATAAACTCTTTTTTATCCGATCGACATTCAGTAGGATTTTGGCTTTTATATTAAAACATAGTAAAGAATAGAAATGAAAATACCTTTTAACTGTAAACTGCTATTTTTGTTTCTATTTGAATATCTTTTGTCAGTTCTGTAAAAGTTATTTCACCTAAATAATTCGTGATTTATTGTAAAAACGTGATTAATTGTAGATGTGGGTGTTAATTTTTATGTAATATCATATACAACTTTTCGAAATAGTATTTAAAATAAGGATAATTATTTACATCTCTAGTATAGGGTTTAATTAATCGATATATGTATATATAATGTATGCATTATTGTAAATTTGTATATTGTGGATTTGTATATTTTCTTTGAATATGATAATACCATAATTTGTATAGTTTCTTTGAATATGTGTATGTATATATCTTGGATTTAATCTCAGTAATCTTGAGAATTGATAAATAACTAACGGTTGCAAATCATTATAAATTATTAAGCTGAAATACGCAGAATTGCTATTAGTGATGGGTTTCGATCATTTTTTATTCCTGTGAGAGCAACAATAACAGTGATGATTAATATAATTAATTTAGTTTAAAATATTTCTTCTCTAATGATTAAATTTTCAGATTATTTAAAAACTCCTCATTGTGTAATTTATTTCTCCTAATAGTATTTTTATTGAAGTGAAAACTCCTTTAGGCACGTTGAGCACTTTTGGGTGAACAAAACTCATGAAACTCGCGTCATCGTCAGCTAACGCTTTGAATGAAATTCTGCAGGTGTTCGTTACCATGACAACCCAGTCACAGAGAACCTGATCGGGAAGAAACATATTTTTTGCCAATTGACATCACGTGGTTTTCTACTAGGAATAAAAGTTGCAAATTTCAAAATGCTTCAATTTTCTTCTAAATTCTTTGAAATTACTGTGCGCCATTAACAGCAAACGGGATAGTTGCAGTTCAAATTTCATCGATTTTGGACATTTTAATTGCAAATTAAATTTTATTCTAATACACGTATTTCAATTTCTAATTATGATTAAATTATTTTTAATACATCATTCGAAAGATATTTTAAATTTCTTTTATATTATCGAAAGTGGAATTCGAGATTTTACCTGATTTACTCCTTTTGAGGTGTCCTGAATAGGTTTTCTTTTGTATCTCAGCTACTAAATAAAATTATTTCATAAGTAATACATCATCAGAAAGTTTTGTTGATTTGGAATCGAACAGTAGATTACATAAGTTTCTACCACCAGATGGCGCTATAATATTTTAAAATTTTAATATTTCAAATTCTAATTATGATTAAATTATTTTTAATACATCATTCGAAAGATATTTTAAAGTACTTTTATATTATCGAAAGTGGAATTCGAGATTTCAGCTGATTTACACGTTTTGAGATGTCCTGAATGGGTTTTCTTTTGTATCTTAGCTACTAATTAAAATAATTTCATAAGTAATCAATATTTTTACCTAATATAAGGCTTAGTTCATTTAATTTGGATAGCTACAAATATTGTGCCGAATCACATAATACAGATCATAAACACTTCTTTACAAACCAAAAACAATTCGAAAATAATAATCTAATAGCTCGATGATGCAATTCACAAGTTACTTAGTTTTCTCTTCTAACGACAGTCCCCAAACACTGCTTTGATTTTTTTTTTTTTTTTAATTAATTCAACTATTTTTTTATAAAAACTTTTAGATAATATATATTAAAAATAATTGTTTTCCGATCAGTATGTAGCATCTTGGCTTTTATTCTATAAAAATAATTGAGAAAATCGAAAACTATATTAGTGTATTGGGAATATTACTTCATGGGTAAATATGACCCTAGCCCAAGATACCTGATTTGAAGGGCCCTCAAATTGTTAAAAGTTTGTAATACAGAGGTTTTTTAAGTTAATCTTCCAGCTTCTGATTTCGTATTAATTTCTCCCTTTTCTAAAAAATGCACGGATGTAGCTAGTTAAGAAAATAATAATAACAATCAATATTCGAACGTTCGACATAAGATTTTCGATTCTCAGTCTTTCTCCACCCACAATATTAATGTCAATATTAATTTTAAACTCGCCTTATGAGATCCTATAAAAGAATAGAATTATTCAGTATTTATAATATGTTACTACTATAATATGTTACTATGCTACACTTATAATATGTTTTTTGCCTCTACTAATATTTTTTTTATTTTTTATTTTTATTTTTTATTTTATTTATTATTATTTTTTTTAAATTTTCATAGAGAATATTAAAAAATTTAAGAAGATAATTTAAGAAATTGTAAAATTTTGTTTATTAAAATATTTACAAAAGAATTTACAAATTGATAAAAGGATAGAGTGTCAAATTTACTATACTGATTAGTAATTTAGGTTTAAGTTTCATAAAATTGGTCATAATTATCTTTTTTTATTATTACATTTTTCCATAAATAATTATTCCGGAGTTATTAAAAAATATTTTAGTAAAATCCGTCTTTTTTTTTTTTTTTTTAACTGTTATTTGACCAATTTATTATGCAAATTCGGAAAAATTTATGATAACATTAGAGAAAAATTACATGTTTTGCTTGCATAAAATTGTATGTGTAATTTTTTAGAATCTAAAATAAGTTAATGTATGTAAATACACATATTGCGCTTCGGTATAACAACAAAATGTGGGATAACTGTATAATTATTTAAATGTGGATTAGCGTTTATAGTTATTCCATAAATATGTGAGTGTGTGTGTTTGTGTAATTGTATATATGTAAATATGTATAATTTTATCGTGAGTATTTTGTATATTTGTGTCGTATACATTTTTATTGCATTTTGAATTTTAAGTTGTATCTCAATTATCCATTTTGGATTGTGGAGGATTAGCCAATAAGAAATTGAGAAACGTTAGACTTGAAAATTATTTAAAAAAAATTAAGAAAGTGTTAATTGATTATACCCCGTGTGTCCTGTTATTCGAAATTTTACATTCGATTTACATTTTCTTAATTTTTTATGCACTTTAACGACAACAATTACTCTAATTCCTATCAGCGAATCCCCCACAATCCGCCTGATTCTATTGGCTGATTAAGCAGCTGTAAAGTTCGATTTCTTTCGTTTCGTTTCTTTTGCACGTATGACGGTATGCTAAATCTTACCTAAACAGCTGTCTGTTATTTTATTATTTCTTTTGCCGTTCAAGGCGTTGATGATTTTTCCAGCGTTTAACTTCAAATATTACTTTCTCAAGGCTAATTAAACATTCAGACTATTAAAAAATAAATAAAAAAAATTGAAAAACTCCACACAATTCTGTTTTTTCTTATGGGGCATGTTATTTTACTAAAATTCAGCAGATATTCAGTTATGAAAAATTAAACTTATCTCAACCGATATTTAGTATATTGGCTTTTTTATTAAAACAAAAATAAGAATGCAAATGAAATAATCTTATATAAATATTTCTGGTATAACTATCTATATATAAATATTTCTGGTAAAAAATATTATTGTGTACATCTTGTCCATAAATATTGCTGTTTTTATTTACGATGTGTGCCTCATTATAAAATGTGGTTAATTGCATTTATGTATAAATAGAATAAATGTTTATTTTTTTAACAGATATTTTAAATCTATATGTGAAACGAAAATAGCTTCTGTGGGCTAAAATTAATAACCTGCTTAAAAAAAAAAAAAAAAAAAAAAAAAAGAAGTTCACATTTTCTGCAGATTAGCAATTCAATTAAATTCATTGTATTAGATATAATCATTGTTATTTTAAACGAAAATATAAACTCCCAACTATGCAGGACCTCAGAAACTTTTTTTTTTTTTTTTCAAAATCAAGTTAATAGCTTTTTTTCTATGAAATTGTAGTTGATAAATTCAAGTTCGTTATGAATGCATAATTATGAAGAATTGCAAAAAATTTCAATGATCTTTTTTTTAGCTCAGTTGAGTCAAATAGTGAGGCCACCGATAATAACCTCTGACTGGGCAGATATAGTGTAACTATTTAAATGTATTTGTATATCATAATGTTTAATGCTAATCATCTTATCATAGCCTCCTAAACTAGATGCCTGTCGCGTGGCTCAGAAACTTGGCAGCTTTTGAAGCGGTAGATAGCGCCACCTGGTACAGATTGCGCGTCTTTTTTTGTTCAACAGCCACCAAAAATTTTTAAAAGTGGGATATCATATACATAAAAGGCGAATGGAATCGAAGAAACGTCGAGTATATATATCATATATCACTTCTTAAAATTATTGGTGGCAATTGAATAAAAAAGTTGTCCGATCTGTACTAGGTGGCGCTGTCTATCGCTTCAACTGTTGCCAAGTTTCCGAGTCACGCGACAAGCATCGGCTATGATCTTATACTCTTTTTCGTAGTTAAAATTACGTTTACTTTCATGCATTAACCTTATATTCTGTTTTCGAGGAAATTTTTATAATAATTAATAAAGGTTTCAAGAATATAAATAATAACAGTAGTTCATACTTCTTAAATTTGGGATCTTAAAATCTCTATTTGACATACAATAACTTTTTTTATGTATTTTGAAATATTTAAAATTTCAATTTAAATATATACGAGTTCATGTAATGCATATTCAAATATATATATATACAGGGTGGCCATAATTAAACTGCAAGTGTTCAAGGGGTGCTGGAGAGAAAACACATGTCACATTGTCGTAAACAGTTTCATTTTTACATGTTAATTTACTATAACAACTAAGATTCTGAGATTTTTTTTTTTTTTCAAGAGTAATTATATAAGCATATTTGTAAGTATTATAACTTTTATAATTAGGTAAGTAATTATAAATAAGCCCTTTCCTTTAAATATTTTGCTGAATTTTTAAGCTGTTGTTATTAATAAGTCACAAAACCAGCTATACAGAAATTAATATGTTTAATCATGTGCTTAGATAATAATTTCGTTATTTCATTTATTAATATTAAAGTATATGTAATCTAGTTTAATAATTAGTTTTTTAATAATTAGTTTCTTTTCTGAAAAATTCCTTCTTTATATTGAATCACTAAAATAACCCACTTTAAGGGTTATACTAGGATATAAAACTACATTTACAGTGCAACATACGGTTAGAAACTTTTATTTGAAACTTTTTCCAGTAATTTATGTTTAAAAGTATAATTTAACAGCTTCCAGAAAGTTGTTTCTGTTTCATGAAAAGTGCTTATGTCATGTGTCAAATTATTACATATGAAACAGAGATAGTGTTGCAAATTTTAAATCAGTACTGCTAAAATTTTTCTGAACTTTCGATTATAAAATCGGTGTTAAATAAGTTGGATTAGGACAAATCTAGAGTGCTTTACCCAAAGCTTATGGTAGTAACTGAAAAAGAAAAAAACCTAAGAATTAACTCTTACCATCAATATATATATAATTATTAAAATTCTTAAGAAACTTTCTGCACTAATAGTTGAATAGCCATTATAAACTATTCATTTATTAATTGTGAAAATAAGTCCAATGAACAACTATTTGAAACTAAAAAATATTAAAAGAAAAAAATCATATTTATTTGTTTTATCTATATATATATATATATATATATCTTTTTGGGGCTATCTTGATTTAAATTTAATGTCTTTTAATATTAAGATATTCAAACTTTTTAATTTTTTTCTTCAAAGTGTTAATTATGAAAATTATAATAAGCTTTTTTTAAACGTTTTGTAAATTTAAGACAAAATATTAATCATTATTTTTTTAGAATGAAATATATATATATACATATATATATATGTTCTTTTTCCAGTTAAAATTTCTACTGTCTTAGCTTATTCAAAAGCAGTTTTTTTTTTTTTTTTTTTTTTTTTTTTTTTTTTTAATGTCACAATAATATACAGTTTTAACTGCATAAATACAAATTGTATTTTTAAAGTTGTACAAATTTATATAAATGCATTTTTATGAAAAAAAAAAAGGATTATTATCTATAATATTAATTTAAAATAATTCTAACAAATAAGTATACTTAAAAAAAAAAAAAAAGGGAAAAGGAAAAAAGCATGCAACTATGTAAGTTTTGTTAAATTTTTCTTAAACTTTACATTTTGTGCTTTGATGTTATCATTTTATAATTTTTAAAAAATATTTTTAACAATGCAGCCCTTTTATGAAAAAGAAAATAATTCTACAAATAAAAAATATTTGTTTCTTGTTCATTTAAGAAAATATTTGTTTAAAACATTTCAACAATTATGCAGATCCTATTATGAGAAAGAAAATAGTAATGAAATGTGCTGCTAAATATTTGTGTTTTATTCATAAAAAAAAAAAAAAAAAATGTGTATTTATTTATTTATTTTTAATATTGCAGATTTTTTATAAGAAGGGAAATAATGATGAAATTGGCTGCAAAATGTCTGTATTTTGTTCATATTAAAAAAGAAAAAAAAAATCATTTGTGCACAACATGGTATTTTTAAATGTCTATGCATAATTTGTAGTACACTACATGTAATTCTTCACTATTTTTAATTTTACAAAATAATTCTGTACTCCACAAGTGAAAGACATCGTGTCTAAAAATTAATTTTAGACACTAAAAAGAGAAACTTTTTTAATTTTTTTTCAACATTTTTGCTTGTTCCTTCACAACGATCAGTAATCGCTTTATGATACTTTAACACAGTATTAATAATACAGGGTGATTGCAATTAAAGTTGCGATTTCGAAACGCTATAATTTTAAAACTACCCATCAGAGCAATTAGATATTTAACCAGAGCAATCGTGAGGCAATCAAATTTTGTTTGGTAAAAGAAAAAAAATAGTTCCAACATGTTCCTATAGATAGCGCTGTCAAGGTAATGTCAGGGGAAACGACTAAATGGACTCAACGCGGGAATGTTAGCAACACAATGGAATAGCAGGAAACAATAGGCTTCAAGGGTTTACTACACTTTTTTTTTTTAGCAAAAAGACAAGAATACGTGTTTACAGCGGAGGCAGTCATAGTGAAAAGAGAAAAAGAGGAGCTTCATGAAACAAATACTTTAAGGATAATTAACGACACATTTTGGAACTTTTTTTTTTCTTCATTTTCCTTTTGCCAAACAAAATTTCATTGCCTCACGATTTCTCTGGTAAAATATCAAATCGCTCTGATGGGTAGTTTTAAAATTATAGCGTTTCGAAATCGTAACTTTAATTGCCATCACCCTGTATAATAAACTAAATGGAAATACTTTTTTTAATAATACATTTTGGTGAACTCTTTTCACAAAAAAAAAAAAAAAAAGAACAATGTGTCTTTTAAGTACCTCCGAGGTACAGAATTTCAGTAAATGTTACAAATATATATAAAAAAAAAAAAAAAAAAAAAAATCACAAGAATGTGAATTCTGCTTCTAATCCTTACTTAATAATAATGAAATTTCTTCTTATAATTACTGTAAGAAGAAAACCGAAACATTTTATATGATTTGTTGTAAGATGAATCCTTCAAATTTTATTAATACAATCCTGTGTCAGTAATGAAAAAAATATCTTTTATTATAAAGATTATCAATACTTTTAGAAATTAATGGTGTTTTTTATATTTCTTATTTATTTAAAGGTCTGTATTTCTGTTGTTTTTCATCTTTTTGATGTAGTAACTGTGTTTGCTTTATAAAATGTTGGCCAATAAAAGTGCAATATCATGAGAGTAGTAGCTGTAAAAAGTAAATCTATATTACTTGGCATATTATATGGTATCAAACCATGATAAATAATAATGATTATATTCAAAATTAGTAACTATGCTTGCATTTAATTTAATAAAACACTTGTAAGAAGAGAAAGGATGAGTAGATTAACATATATCATATTCTTGTTTAAGAATCTGATCATTAATTTATTGTTCTTATATGAATTTCTTTCAATGGAGAAGGATCACAGCTCATAATTTCGGATTATGATATATCCATTTGTTTTATGGTTCAAGCACTTGATAATTAAGGTATTGTGATGCAAACATTAGATAAACACTTTCAATGCGGAAGGAATCGCAGCTTAAAATCTCAGATTATTATGCATCCATTTGTTGTTCAAAACTCTGGTGATTAAGCTATTTTGTCATTTAAACATTATATGAACACTTTCAGTGGGGAAGGATCGATGCTCATAGCTACAGCTTATCATATATTCATTTACTTTTCAAGAATCTGGTGATATAATCATTATAATATGAACATAAGATAAACCTTTTTAATGGACAAGGATCAAAGCAAGTTTGCTAAACTAATAACTGAGAAAATTAAAAATGTAGAATATATTATCTTCATGTATTGTAGTATAGCTCCATCAAACATCTCAGTTCAAGGAAGGAAATGAAGAATATTCAAGTTCAGATGTAAAAATGTTACGTTTACCTCCTAAATCTGATTTCATCACGCCCACTTTTTCCCCACTCACTCTTACAGTAATTTACAAATATATCCACTACCATAGTATAACTGAATAAAAGCAGTTTGAATGAGCGACAAACAAAATGTTCTACAATATATTATGGTTTTATACTCGCAAAACAATTTTACAATTAAAAATACTTAAAGTGAAGACATGAAATTGCAAATTGAAAACTAAGAAGATTCAAAAATTAAAGTACAAATGTGTTAAATTCTGTGATTGCTTTTTCTTATATACAAGAAAATTTTCTGGCTACCTTGAACAAGATTACCTATTATTACAGTTCTTTGCTTACAATGTTCGTCATTTCATTGCAATGTAATAATGATAAGGGTTACCAAGATTTGGATTGCTAAAATTAAAGTACAGATGTGTGAAATTCTGCGATTGATTTCATATACACTCTAAAACATTTTCTGGCTACCTTGAACAAGATATAATACTACAGTTATTTGGTCACTGTTCATTAATTCATTGCAATCTGGTACAGATCATGATATACCAGGACTTGCTTACTATCATCAGCTTTCTCTACAGCAAAGTACTTCTTCTATAATGTTCCCAAAAACTGTCAAGAGAAAGACATCTAAGTGTTTTCATTGAAAAGTGCATCAATAAATATGAGTGACTCAGACTGCCGTTTAAGTTAATGTTTCAGTTCACATCCATGATTTAAGTTTGCTTTATAGTTGCAATTATTTATCCTGCAAATAGACACATTCGAGACGAAACTTGGAGCAATTTTTTGTATCTAGAGCTGGAAAATTTAATTGTATTACACCCAAAAATATTTTCTAGCAACCTTGAACAAGATATAATGCTACAGTTATTTGGACACTGTTCATTAATTCATTGCAATCTGGTAGAGATCATGATATACCAGGACTTGCTTACTACCATCAGCTTTCTCTACAGCAAAGTACTTCTTCTATAATGTTCCCAAAAACTGTCAAGAGAAAGACATCTAAGTGTTTTCATTGAAAAATGCATCAATAAATATGAGTGACTCAGACTGCCGTTTAAGTTAATGTTTCAGTTCACATCCGTGATATAAGTTTGCTTTATAGTTGCAATTATTTATCCTGCAAATAGACACATTCGAGAAGAAACTTGGAGCAATTTTTTGTATTTAGAGCTGGAAAATTTAATTGTATTACACCCAAAAATATTTTCTAGCAACCTTGAACAAGATATAATGCTACAGTTATTTCGACACTGTTCATTAATTCATTGCAATCTGGTAGAGATCATGATATACCAGGACTTGCTTACTATCATCAGCTTTCTCTACAGCAAAGTACTTCTTCTATAATGTTCCCAAAAACTGTCAAGAGAAAGACATCTAAGTGTTTTCATTGAAAAATGCATCAATAAATATGAGTGACTCAGACTGCCGTTTAAGTTAATGTTTCAGTTCACATCCGTGATATAAGTTTGCTTTATAGTTGCAATTACTTATCCTGCAAATAGACACATTCGAGACTGATCTTGGACCAGTTTTTTGTATCCAGAGCTGGATCTGGTAGATATCATGATATACCAGGACTTGCTTACTATCATCAGCTTTCTCTTCAGCAAAGTACTCCTTCTATAATGTTCCCAAAAACTGTCAAGAGAAAGACATCTAAGTGTTCCCATCAAAAGGGGCATCTATAAATATGAGTAACTAAGACTGCAGCTTTTCAAGTTTATGTTTAGACTCACATCCATGATATAAATTTACCTTATGCTTGGAATTATTTATTCTGCAAATGAACACATTCAAGACTGATCTTGGAGCAATCTGTGCATCCAGAATCGAAAAATTTAATTGTATTTACACTCAAATATATTTTCTGGCTACCTTGAATAAGATATAATACAACAGTTCTTGGGACAAAATGTTCGTCATTTCATTGCAATGTAATAATGATGATGATACACCAGGACTTGCATGCTATCCTCAGATTTCTGTTCAATTATTGTTCTATAATGTTCCCAAAAACTGTTTTAAAGAAAGGATATCTATATGTTCCTACAAAACAGTGCATCGATCTATAAGTTTATATTTGCAAATATTTATCCTCCAAATGGACACATTAAAGACTGCTCTTTGGGCAACCTGTGTATCAACAGTCGAAAAATGTTAATTCATTTGTCTTCGCACTGTAAGAAATTAGTATTAAAATTGAGACCGTCTCTTATCTACCATCTTAGATATTGCAGTTTTAATGGCATGCTGAAATTACTTACTTGACTTTTTTTTTTTTTTTTTTTTTTTTTTTTTAAGAGCAGTAAATACTATATTGATTTTTTTTTTTTTAATATTGATTCCATTTAAAGTATCTAATGTTTCTAGTAATTTTATTGCATTCGTATCGTAATTACAATACAGTAAAATATTTTTTTATTATTCAATTAGATTAATATATAGAGGAATATAAACTTTTTAAGAAGGGAAAAAAACTTAATTAACCTGTTTTAGTAAGTATCTCATAGATTGACTTATAGCAAAATCTTATAATAATTTTGAAATGATTAAAATTATGAATAAAGAAAAAAAACAATATGCTATAACATGGTTTCATAATTTATTATGTATAAAACGTGTTATTCAAGTATTTAAGAATTTCATACATTTTATAGACATTCTGTTATTTGAAGAAACTAAAATTATAAGGGCAAAAAGAAATACATATTTTAATTAAAGTGCTTTGTTGTATGAATTAATACTACTAATATTATTTCCCGTTTTTTTCATCACGTGATATTATTTAAATGTATTTATGTTTTGAAAGATTTAAATTATACTGCTGTTTACAAACACATCTAAAAATTATATCATCAGAATTATGTATATGCCTTATTATTATTATTAAACAAATTCTTATATAATAGCGAAGTTATTTTAAAAAATCGACAGGTTTTACAAATATACCTTGAAATTTGATGATAATATTTGTCCAAAATCTTTCCTAGTAACTTTAAATTATATATTATACAGTATTATTATAACTTTAGATATATATTGCAACAGTAATCTTATAATATGATAGTATATAAGAGCTATTATCGCAATAGCAGAAACAGTGCTGCAGATTTTTTCAAACTCTGCAGATTAATTTAACATCTTAAAAAGAAATGCCGTGTTTTAAAATATAATTTACATTACATCTTTAAATTACAATACTTGTTGTATGTTCTTGATCATTTTTCTTCATTGATGCAAATTTTGTATATTTTATGAATCACTAATATTTCTTGTGATATCTGGCTTAGTTCAACTTTCCAAGATTGCAGACAAATTTTGATAATGCTGCAGACAGATATAGAAAATTCTGCTACTGGGTCTATTATATTATAAACTGTTCTTTGTCTGGAATAAAATTTTTATCTGAAAAAAAAAATTACATCTTTTTTCTTCTATATTCGAATGACTCTAAAATTTACAATTTTAGAGTTTAGAATTGTTGTTCTGATTAAGTGCAATTTAGCTAAAAATTGGATATCATTTTCATAAAAATTGCTTGCATTCACCTTTTTCCCAGTATTTTTCAAAATAGTGATTGAAAAATTTAATGGGCTCTTCCCACCTGACGTCAGAGGTCACATGATAGATGAAAAACAAATAGCAGTCGAAGTCTTGTTTATCTATAGCGATTGCTGAAATAACATATTTTCTATTCTTATTTTTGATCAATCGTATTTAATCTGTGTTATTTTTTATACAACATCATCTTTAATCCATTTTATATCATTATTCATCATCTTTTGTTTGCAGTATACATTTACAATCATCATTTAGTTTATATTTGTTATTGATGTTCATGAAGATCATGTTAAATACTCTGATTTTTGGTACTTAAATCAGTGACAGTGCAATATCGTACTGCGTAAATCCATTTAGACCAGTAACTTGTTAATTAACTTGTTGTAACACCTTAATGCAATTAAATTAAATGAAAACATTTTAAAATTTCAAATTATAATCCACAAACATTCCACAAGAACAAGCTATTATTTATTGCTAGATCGGTTAATGTAACAGTTACAAAAATCGATTCTTACAGTTGAAAATAAATAAACACATAAAGTGTTTTTAAAAAATTATTAAATTTACAAATAAAACTATTCTACTGTTTACAAATGCACAATATTACTTTTATTTTATTTTATATTAAATATTAACATTTTTGTTCTTAAGAACAATATTTAATTGAATTCGATTATTCGTTTTCCTCTGTCACGTGATTGAGCAGACGACGGTGGGAAGAGCCCATTGTCTCATCGTTGTAAATTAGTGTAACTATTTCTAAGGCATTGTACAAAAGCTCTAAACAAATGCATTAATATAGTTATGCATTATTTTTTTTTCTACTAAAAATATTCAGAACTCTTATACATTTTTGCATCAGACACGAGGTTACACTTATAGTTGTAAATTATATTTGTAAAAAAATTGTATTTATAAAATCTATTACGCACATTTATTGTTATTACTTATTGTGAAACAATAACTATGTTAAAGAATCTGTTGTTAAAAAATTGTATTATTATGTAAAAATTATTGTTAGACTTCTGACAGGATGTTTTTTCTAATTTAAATTTTTCTGTGCAATAAATCTGAATTGTAAATTAAAAAGACTTTTTTTTTCTATTTTATATGTTTTCAAGATTAATAAACAGGTTTTCCAAAATTTGCTTCTTTTACTTAAAAACAAATTTCACCTTTTATTCACTTCTTTTACGAATATCCCGCTACAACATATGAGTGTTAAAAATGACTTGTAGAGCCAAATAACCTATATGTGCCAATTTTGAACAGCCAAACTCAATTTCTATTTTTTCCCCCTCTTCGCCCCCTTCCCGCCCTTCTGATAATTTTACACCTTCGAAAATATCTTCATTCGACTTGTAGGCCCCAAAAACCTATTTATTATTTATTAATTGTTTTATTCAATTTTATTCCCTGAAAATGTTTGTTAAAATTTGCTGTTTGTTTGCATTGTTAGGAATAATCTGTTTTCTTATCCAAAATAATGTAAAAAAATATTCATACCAAGATATTTTCCCTTCATTTTCTATTATCTACAAAAAAAAAAAAAAAAAAAATGGTAAACTTCATTTTTAACCCTTTCAGGGGCGGTGGTATATATTTAATACCACCTAATTTCAGTTCCTAACTTCAAAAATTCATCTCAGAAATTTTTTTATAAAATTTTACTTTTTTACCTTATGCGAAAATATTAATTTATTACTTTTCTTCTAATCTTGTTTTCAAACTGTGGTGGCACTTGATTTTAAAAGAAATGAAATTCATTGCCCCTGAAAGGGTTAACCCTTTAATGTTCACTACTTAATTTATTTAAAAAATTACTAAACTAATTTAAAAAATGGCTTTTAAACACATAGCTGATCATAAATATTTAAAAAATAAAAAAAATAGCATTGTTCCTTTTCGAGAAATTTTTAGTTTGAAACATCTATAAGTTAACCTTATTAAATTTAAATAATATTTAATTTAATAAATAAAGCACTTTGTAAGTAAACGTTATCGACTACAAAAACTCGTAAAAGTTGTTTCAGGTGAAAATAATAATCCAGCTCTTCATTAAATGAAAAAAACTAGACATGAGTGCATCATCAAACTAGCAATTCGCACTCGCAGAAAATAAGAAACTTCAAGTGACTTATGCATTTAGCTTCCTTTGAAGCATTATTTGTTAAATTTTGGGATAGTGCTGCTAACTACCGAACAGAAAAGGAACTAAAGTTATAAACCTGATTAAAACAAGGGGAAATGTTAAAAAAACTGCTGCATAAAAATTGTTAAATCATGTCAAATGTTTGGTTTCGCTGCGAAACCAATGAACGTTAAAGGGTTAAGCTAGTAACGCTGAAAGTTTGACAAAGATATCAACCAGAAAAATCATTCTTATATGTTTGAAAATTAATAAATGCTTATTTTAAGTATTTAAATAAATTATACAATATTTTATGGAATTTATTTCACTCATTTGAAAATATGTGACATTCTAATTTACTATTTCTAGCTTTCAGTCAAATCTGATGCTATGTCATTACTCCTTCTAAAACGTATAATAGCTAAAACACTTGTAATTCTACGGATTTTTTTTTTTTTTAGTAACGCATTACCTGACATATTTTTTTATTCCGTTCCTACGTTCAGAAAATTCACATGCCACTGTTTTTACTTAGCATTTTCCTTTTTTACGATATTCACGTATGCTATAATTAATTTATATATAGCCTCAAGAATATACCATCAATCTTATTAAAAATACAAAACGTTTTTACTTTCCGAACACTATAGTGAGGAAAGTATTGTAATCATGTCAAAAATTCGAATTCGAGATTTTGATGTTTCTATACGTTTCGAGGTCCAACGAGTCCGTTTTCACTATTTTTACGATGATATATGTATGTATGTGTGTATGTATGTGTGTATGTATGTGAGTGAACACGCTAGCGTCTAAACGCTTTGTTCGAATAAGCTGAAAGTTGGTACGTATATTGTAAGTCACCATAGTACGAACCCTATAGATTTTGGTGAATGTAGCACTTATAGTTTTTTTACAGGGACACAAAGAAAAATTCTTTATCATTATGGCCAAGGGACCAAAATCTTAAAAGTGCGATAGCATCTAAACGCCTTATTCAATTGAGCAAAAATTTTATACACATATTATAGGTCACAGATACTCAATCTGTATAGATTTTGGAGAATCTAGCACTTATAGTTTTTTTACAGGGACACAAAGAAAAATTCTTTGCCAAATTTTTAAAAGTGTAATAGCGTCTAAACGCCTTATTAATCTCAGCAAAGAATTTGTACACAGGTCACATTTGAACGAACTGTATAGATTTTGGTGAATTTAGCACTTACAGTTTTTTTACAGGGACACAAAGAAAAATTATTTATCTTTATGGCCTATGAGACCAGCGATAGCATCTAAACGCCTTATTCAATTGAGCTGAAAATTTGTATGAATATTATAAATCACTGTTGCACTAACTATAAGCATTTTGGTGAATCTAGCATTTATAGATTTTTACAGGGACACAACGAAAAATTCTTTATCCTTATGATCTAAGGGCTCAAAGTTCAGTAGCGTTAAATAAAACCTCGTGTGATATATGGAGAAAAATACTCAAACACTCTGTTATGGTTTTCTCTTTTTTGTTTGTTTAGCAACACCTCTTTCTTTATTTTATCTACAAAACTGTTAGTTACTCAATGTTCGGAAAGTCGAGTGGAGTCACTCCAGATTTTTTTTTTTTTTTTTTTTTTTTTTTTTAAGGTTCTAGTTATTTTTTTATTTTTTTCTATGCATAGATGTAAAATAAATATGTACGTGTTTTGATTTCGGTTTAAAAAAATCAAGGAATGCCAAGTATAGGGTTGTAACAATGCAGCAATCTGATTGGTTGGTGAGATTTTTGAATCATCTCATCTCTCTGTCGTCAGTCAGCGAGGCAGTGATGCCAGATTGGGGATTTTGTCCCCATTTTGGGGATTTTTGAGATTTCTGGGGACAATTTGGGGGACCAAACGTTTGTGGGGACTTTTTTGGGGGAATTCTAAAATTTTTGTGGACAAATCTGGGGAGTTCTTCAACTTTCTGTCAATATTGGGCAACGTAATGATTTATCCGTATGACCAGGGATTTTCAACAGCTTTATTGTTATTTGGGGATTTTTTTCAAAAATTGCCTTCATTTGGGGAAAAATCTGAGCTTAAATCCATTTAAATGCTGATCCATTTAAATCTGCTTTTTTTTTTTTTTTTTTTTTTTTTGAAAAGTTTTTTATTTTCCCTTTTTTGTAGAAATCAAGCTGATGATTTTTTCGTAAAAAAAAAAAAAAAAACCCTGATTTGGGGGAAATTTGAAGACCTGTTTGGGGAAATAGTTTTCGACCATCTGGCATCACTGATCACTGGAGGCAACACCCACAACAAACAGCGATTAATACACCAAAGATGGATACCCTATTTCAAGGAACTGCGTTGCATGATAGCAAACGCTGACAATTCTATTTACGGGGAATGTAAGCATTTGAGTATTGAGACGCACCATCTTCCTTGATTATTACTCTATCGGCAACACCCACAACAAACAGCGGTAAATGCATCAGAGATGGATACCCTGCTTCAAGGAACTGAGTTGCACGATGCATGATAGCAAATGCTGGCAATTCTCTAGACGGGGGATGTAAGCATTTGAGTATTGAGACGCACCATCTTCCTTGATTATTACTCTATCGGCAACACCCACAACAAACAGCGGTAAATGCATCAGAGATGGATACCCTGCTTCAAGGAACTGAGTTGCACGATGCATGATAGCAAATGCTGGCAATTCTCTAGACGGGGGATGTAAGCATTTGAGTATTGAGACGCACCATCTTCCTTGATTATTACTCTATATCTCTATGTACCAATGGTATACTATGGTGCCATCTTAGTAAATCCTCGGTAACCACTAGGATGAGGAGATGTGTACAATTTTCATTATTAATATCATTACTTTAAAAGTTACTCTTAAATAACTGAAAATACATCTTTCAAATTCATTTTTGTCTATTTCCTAATGAAGTAAATAACGGGTTAATTTCTGGAAAAGAAGAACAGTGATTTTTTGATAAGAAGTACAAATTTAGTGATAAGGAATTTTCTGAATGCGAAAATTGGAATTACAATTAGTTAACGAGTAATTCCATAAATAAATTTCCCCACGCGGCTTATGACTGTCGGCAAATATTGGTATTACTCTACTAAGAACTAAGTAAGCAAACACATAAATTGGAAAAATACTAATAAAAAATTTTCTTCGAATTTAAATTTAATACGAATTCTTTTTATTCTTATGTTTGCCCACGTGTTTAGAATTCAATTATTAATTTTTGACTAATTGACAATAAGATATTTTTCGTGTACCAAATTTCTTTCATCTTGTCAAGTCTTCTAGCATTTCTAATTTAAGGATGGACCATGAAGCTAGAGAAGGACACACGGGATGGACACGTAAGTTAGATTCCTCCTTTTGTCCTTTCCATGTTAAACTTTGGAATTTTTGTTCTTTCCTATTATAAAGGCATCTCATTCAAATTTCTTCGAAATCTGTTTCTTGAATTCCACTCTTTAAACATTAAAATAAATAAATAAATATATATATATATATCATTAAATAAACTCGGGGCTCTATTTATCAATTTTAAATATATATATTATTATTGCTCACTAATATAAAAGGCGATGTGTTCAAAAAGTGGAATTTTCAGGGACAATCAGGGGAAGCAGGGGAATTATGGGAAAAATCAGGGAATTTTAGCAATGTGGAAAAATCAGGGAATTTCGAAAAAACTCACAAAAATCATGGAAATTTTTTTTTTTTTTTTTTTTTTTTTTTGGCCTTGTAAAGATGACTGAAAAATCGCCAAACAGGCAATATCTTAGCCAAGATTGAACAGTAAGGATTGATTGCTTTTTAATTGAATCTCGCCGAGTTAACATTAAAAAAAAATAGTTGGCATACGTGGACTCTGCTCAGTTCCCCATCATATTTATGTTCTCAGAAATTTCTAGTGCAAGACATATTATAATCATGTTAAAAGAAATGAATTAGACCAAAGCTTGATACAGTGACAGAATGAAATCCCCGTCTAATAGGCTATCCACCGTTCACTTCGATATATTTATTTTATTCTAATCTATTAATTTATTTTATCAGAGGGTCAATTCCGTTGTTTAGTTTTCATGCTACTATTTCCAATGCAATAATCCTCAAAATTCATATTTATATGAAAAATTTTCAATTTCGCTATGTTGATAAAATAGTAAATTACGAATAATTTACGAAGTTTTCCTATTAGAATATTTGTATTCAATCATGTTCAAACCAATATCCTAAATGTAATTTTGAAGTTGTCTAATGTATTTACGATCCTCAAAATGGAAGTTTATGCTCAATTTTGCCTTATTCTGACATGTTAAGTAAATCGTAAATTCCAAAAACTTACGAATTTTTTAAATTGAAAAAATCATAGTCTATGATATTCATGCCAGTATCCTAAGTAATATTTCGAAAGTAGTTTGACATCTTTACGATGAAAATATCCCTCAAAATTGACGTTTATGTGAAATTTTGCTCTATTCTGCCATGTTAAGAAATTCGTAAATCTCTAACAACTTAGGAAATTTTTATATTGGAAAATTAATAGTCATTAATATTCATGCCAGTGTCCTAAATAATATTTCAAAAGTAGTCTGACATCTTTACGATGAAAATATCTCTCAAAATTGACGTTTATGTGAAATTTTGTCCTATTCTGCCATGTTAAGAAATTCGTAAATTTCCAATAACTTGCGAAATTTTCAAAGTAGCATATTTATAGTTACTGATATTCATTCCGGCATCAAAACTGATATTTTAAAACTGGTCTGACATTCTTACAGTAAAAAGTTTCCATTTAATGCACGTTTAAGTGAAATTTTGCCCTATTCTCCCATGTTAAGGAAATCATAAATTTCGAATAACTCCTGAAGTTTATTAATTAGAATGTTGCAAATAAATAGGGTTCTTGCCAGTGTCATTAATAATATTTTAAAACTTGTGTGACCTCTCTGCGATCATTTGATCGTGGGATATCATGTAAAAAGACTAACAAACTAACAGACACCCTACAGACGGACACTATACAAATTTTGTCATTTTCGGATTCCTCACACCTGAAAACGTATAAAAAAGTCAAAAAACCGAGGTCGAAAATTTTCAGTGATTACCGAAGTTCCCCATACCTATAGTATGATGGGGAACTAAAAAACTCAATTTCTTTTATTATTAAATATTCTCAATGCAATAACTTGAGGATTAATTTCGTATTCTTATGTAAATACGTTGCGTAATAAAAAGGATTTTAAACTTTCATATTTTGACAATTTCTCTCAAATTTTAACTGTTCATTTCTATTTCATTTTTTTCTTTTGTGTATATTAATAAAGTCAAAAAAAGGGGGGGGGGAATGATTGAGATATTACCCATCAGTATAATTTTTTAATTGCTATAGTAAGGTAACGGTAAACTGTCAAACTGAGTCAGGGAACTTTTTTCCTGAATTTCTGTAGTCATCCTGTATAAGTTTATTAAAAACACACGTATACTTTTAAAATGTAGGTTAAAAAATTATAAAGATCATGTATTTTAAACGAAGGTTCGTAAAGCTAAACAAGAGCAAGTTGTAAAAGTTATTACTTCTTCAGTCTTGGACTATTATCAAGTACACTATGTAGAAGGTATGGCTGTCAGTTCTCTATTATTTTGGCATTCCCAATTCATATTAAATTATTGTTATTAGGGATTGTTACTGAGTCAGCCTGTTACCTGAAGCTTTACCTTAAGTATCAACATTAATAATTATAAGATTAATTACAGCAATAGAATGATATTGACTCAGAATCATTATTCTTAATACACTTATAATTTGAATCTTGCAACTAGTCAGGGAATTTTGATATAAATACATTTAAAAATTAATTCCAGAAAATTCAATAACCAGTGATATACACATACCACAGCTACCAACCTTCTCGTTCTTGAACACTACTGTTTTTATTAGCAATTTCAAATAGATTTGAGCTTAGAAAATTGATACAAAATATTACTATACATAGATAGTGGTGGTAAGTTTCCCGCCAAAACCGGAAGACTTGGTAATTATGATATACAATTAAATCTTTACATAATAAATAGCACAAAAAAAAAAAAAAAAAAAAACGTACATATGATGGATGTTACGAAAGCAAGTTTTGTATTGCTTTCCACAAAGAAGCTTTTTTTTAAGACATATGCAATGCCACAACAAAACACGAGTTTTGGCTACTTTTCCCTATTGTTGCCACCGAAGTTAGAACATTTGTTGTACTGTGAAATCAATTTACTGTAAATTATCTTGGTAAAAATCGATACCCAGCGGACTTGAGGCCCTTCTTCAAAGCCTGTACCTCTCCATTGCCTCGCAGAAATGTTGCCCTGCTGACTTCAGTGACGGAAAAAGGTGGAACTTTGATGAGGCGAAATTGGACAGGACGATTCAATCATCTCATTTTAGGCGACAAATGTGTTACTATTTTGCGTTCCTTGTTGTGTGTGAGGTCTTGCATTATTATTGAAGAATAAAACCTTTTGACTCAAGAATTTTAATCATTGAATGAATGGCAATGACAAAATTGCTTTTTTTTTTGTGTGTGTGTGAAGAAAATTGCAATATCGTAACGAATTTATAATTTCTGAATTCTGAATTGAGGAAATCAATCAAAACGGCAACCTTTGCGTCTACGAATACTGTCAGCATAACATACTTTGAGTTTTTAAATTACAGTTGAACTGGGATGCTATCCAGCCACTGGTGCAGACTGGCTTACTTCGGAAGCTATAAAGGGCTGTGTCAGGCTGCGATAAACTCTGGACCCAATTAAGCTTTGAAGCTAGGAGAAGCTCAGTATCATTTCGGGGCCCTCTTTCCTTTCAGAAAATCTTGTTTTCCTGTTACATATTGTAATATAAAAATGCTATAGGCCAAAAATTAGTGTGTGTTTATAGTTTTTTTTTTTTTTTTTTTTCTTCATTCATTTATCTGGGTGGTTTCTACACACAACATTAAAATCGTATAACTTATTAATTAAGAACAGTCAGATTTTTGAGGTTAAATAATAGATTTTTTCCGAAATAGTGAGTATTTTATCTTGCTTTAGGCGAATTTTCTCAGAAAAATTCAATCTCAGTATGAAAATATAAAATATAAAATTCAAGACCCTGTTTTTAGTCATTTTGGAGCCCCATCTTAAATTTTAGAGGGGAAGCTTGTGCTTCCCGAGCCTTTTGGGTAATCAGGCACTGAATAAACTTCCTATCGCTGGGAAATATTTTTCAATTCCTACTATTAGTTCACACTCTCCCTATATATATCTTGTACAAACCTTGTAATCGATTTTTAACTAACTTCCCGACTAGCTAGACATTTGAAACTTTAAGGATTGCTCAGAACTCTGTGACAACACAATACTTCGATGCCCGATTTTCGAATTTTTTATTAGTTTTCTTATAATTAAAATATGAAAATAATAATATCCTAATAGCGTTAAAATAGCCATTAAAATATTAGCTATAATTTAATTGCTGCCAAAAAAAAAAAAAAAAAAAAAAACTTTACGAGTTCATTTTCTTTCGAATTAAAAATAAATACATTTAATTAAACGTGAACATTTAAAAAATTATAAAAAGTTAAATTATGCATCTCACAAAAATTGATGTCATTATCAATTTAAAAATTTTATGTACATTGATAAGAGCTCTATGATTCATCAGCAACTTTAAAACATGGTATATAAAAAAAAAAAAAAAATTATCTTATAATTATTTTAATTTAAGTTTGCACGCGCGCTTTTTATTTCCTAATTCAAAATCATTAAAAAAAAAAAAAAAAAAAAAAAAAAAAAACCTTTTTCGATAGTGTTTGTAAGTAGGAATTGACTTAAAAAATTTTTCTTTTATATTACTTGTTATCAAGATGGTTTCTTGAAATTATACAACACGATAAATATATCAATATCGGTGGCAACAATGTATAAAAAAAGACCAACAATTGGTATTTTGATATGCCATGGTATGTTAATATAAAGTATACCTATATAAAGCAAACAGTTTGTCGGCGGAACATTCCTATTTTTGATTGATGTAGATTTAACTACTTTTGTGATGAAAGTTGGCCATTTTTTTTTTTTTTTTTTTTTTAAAGTAAAAACTGATGATTTTTTTTTTTTTTTTTTTTAATATACTGCATAGATGTTATACTTTTTTTAAAGAGCTCTAAAAACTGTTCATTTTTTGTGAGGACATTATATACATCAAGTTATTAGATTTAAAGATATTAAAGTTTCAAAACGCGATATCATTCAACTACTTTTGATAAAGGTCGGCCATTTTTTTTTTTTTTTTTTTTAAGTAAACACTAATAAATTATTTTAAAAGATACTGCATAGGTGTTGTACTTTTTTAAAAAAATTTCTAAAAATTGTTCATTTTTTGTGAGGATACTATATACATCAAGTTATTCGATTTAAAGACATTACGTTGCAAAAACGCGATATCATTCAATTGCTTTTATCTATAATAATAAATGGAAAGGTTTGTCTGTCTGTCTGTCTGTCTGTTCTTTTATACGTTCAGCCCCTATTGAACGCAGAAGTACAAGAATTGACATACGGATGCTCTGGAGCCTTTCCGATGTTTTCCTCGAAACAGAATTTAAAAATCTTAATTAGTTTCGGAGATATTAATTAAAATGTTGACCCATATCGATCGCAAAAATGACCAAAAATCCTTATTGCTTAAAAAGAGGCATTCTATCAGCATTCAGCAGACGATTTTAACGGCTGTCTCTAACGGAAACAAAGCATGTGCAAGTCATTAATGTCACATGATCTTTAACTGGGGTTAAAAATTGCAAATTTCAAAGTGCTTCAAATTTTCTTTTTCGTACACAACACTTAATATACAACCTATTCAGCACAAAACCAACCTGCAGTTAAAATTTCATCAATTTTCATTAATAAACAAAGCAGTTACATTTTAATTACAAATTAAATTTTATTCCAACACGTAATCTATCTTTCAATAGACGATAGGAGTTTCCATAGCAACAAAATACATTTGAAGGAACTAAAAAAGGTGTTGTGACAGATGCGTACATGACATTTGCGTACAAGCTGAAAACAGTGGCACTTGCGTACATGTCCAGATGGGTTAAATATTACAGGTGTGTTTTCAAAAAATCTAGTGGCACTTGCGTACAACATTTCGTTCGCTTTATTTGAGGATCATTGCATGAAGGGGTTGTATCCATATGATGCAAACATTAAAACCTTTTTCTTTCTTTCTATTCTTTCTTTCTTTTTCTTTTCTTTTTACTTTCTCTTACCCATAGGGTCGAGAAAGTATTGTTTTAGGGTCAAATTTCCGAACGTGCGTTTTTGTTCTATCTACATGTTCTGAGGTCCCCAGAATACGAAAATCATGTTTTTAGCGAATGGTCTGTGTGTCTGTCTGTCTGTGTTATCAGCATATCTCAAGAACAAATAGTAGCAGAAATCCCAAACTCAGTATTCTAAATGTATATCATATAGGAATGTTACAGTAAACTTTTCGTTGGACTGCACTAAACCAAATGAAACGAATATATGTTTTTTTTTAATAAAGATAGTCAACTGGGGAAAAAAAGTTGTGTATGTAGGAGGCCCGCCTCACCCCCTGGGGGGGGGGGGGGAGTCCACCCTCGAGGGGAGTAAATTTTCATGATGGGTATCTTTCAAAAGAGCTCACCAATACCTTTAAAACGAATGGTTGAACCATCGATCTGCGATAATTTAAAATAAAGTTATCGATTTTTTTCATTTTTAAACACACATTTTTTTTTTTTTTTTTTTTTTTTTTTGGGGGGGGGGGGGAGAAAGAGAGGCATATAGGTGAACGACAAATAATTTCAGGAATTGGAATATGATTCAATTCGTTATTGATAAAGAAGAGAGATCTTTTTTTAACTTTTTACTTTCTTCTATATGTAATATAGAGAAAGTATTGGATTCGCGAAAATTTTCGAAGTCCACTTTTTGATGGATTTACATGTTTTGGGATATGGAGAACACGAATTAATAGTTTTTAGAAAATGTCTGTCTGTCTGTCTGTCTGTCTGTCTGTATCATTTTTTTGTGGACGCTGTATCTCACGAACCAATGAATGAAATTTAACCAAACTTGGTATTTAGTTGCACCCTGACATAAACTGGTGCTGATTAGATTTTGGGATCACTCGCTCAATAGGTGGCGTTGTGATCGCATTTTATGCAAATTTTTAACATGGCAGCATAGGACAAAATTCCGTATAAATGGGCATAAAGAGAGATATTTTACACTTGTGATTGTAAAATTAATAGGAATTATTGATAATAGTAGTAGTTAGCTAGGAAAAAAATTTTGTGCATGGGGGGGCATCGGTTCCCCCCTGGGGGGGAAAATCCCCCCCGGGGAAGTAAATTTTCAAGATGGGTATCTTTCGAAAGGTCTCGTTGATAATAGTAATAGTTAACTTGGAAAAAATTTTTGTGCATGTGGGGGCATCGGTTGCCCCCCCACCGGGGGGGGAAGTTCCCACCCGGGGGGGCAAAATTTCAAGATGGGTATCCTTCGAAAGATCTCGTCAATACCTTTAAAACGAATGGTTGAACGATAAATCTGTGATAATTTAAACCAAAGTTATCGATTTTTTTAACTTTTAACAAAAAAAACTTAGAAAAATATCGCAATTTTTTTTTTTTTAACGAAATTTAACCAAACTTGGTATTTAGTTGGTCCCCGACATAAACTGGTGCTGATTATGTTTGGGGATCAATAGCTCAACAGGTGGCGCTGTGATAGCATTTTATCTAAATTTTTAACATGGCAGCATAGGACAAAAATTCGTATAAATGTGCATAATTAGAGTTGTTTTAAACTTGTGATTGTAAAATTAATATGAATTATTGATAATAGTAGTATGTAACTAGGAAAAAAAATTTCTGCATGGGGGGGCATCGCTTCCCCCCCTGGGGGGGAAGTACCCCCCCGGGGGGATAAATTTTCAAGATGGGTATCTTTCGAAAGGTCTCGTCAATACCTTTAAAACGAATGGTTGAACTATAAATCTGTGATAATTTAAAACAAAGTTATCGATTTTTTTCACTTTTAACAAAAAAAAAAAAAAAAAAAAAAAAAAAAACTTAGAAAAAAAAAAAATCGTACTTTTTTTTTTTTTAATATTGTTACTGATTGAATATGTATAGGTAAATATAGAAGAAAGTCTTGTGGCGGCCACAACATACTAGTTTTTTCTTTATTGGAGACAAAAAAATTCATACTTGTTAAAAAGTAAAAAAGTATTTAAGAAATAAAAAGTATTTTTAAAGACCTTAATAGCATTTATAAGGACCTTTATTTATCTTGACTCAGTGAATAAATAATTGAATGTCATTTCAGAAAATAACTACGGCTATTATAGCTTGTAACTTTTATATGCCTTAAGCTCATAACTTTGTCAGTCGTAAGACTACATGCATAAGAGAAAATTCACGTATTTATATAAGAGTATTTATCTTCAAGTTTAATATATGGATACAACCCCTTTGTGTTACAAACGAAAAATACAGCGAAACAAATTTTGTACGGAAATGCCACTTGATTTTTCGAAAACAGATCTGTAACATTTGGAACACCTGGACTTGTACGCAAGTGTCACTAATTTCAGCTTGTACGCAAATGTCATGTACGCATCTGCCATATAACCTTTTGATTTAGCAGTTAACGTTTTGGAGTTTAAAGAATGTAAACAACACCACATTTTTTTTTATTTGGAGTTATTTTACTTTTTTAAAAAGATGAGTAAAAATAATACTTGGATACGTTATATGCAAATTAAAGTTTCTAAATAAACATATAAGACTTCAGAATTTTAAAAAAGTATGTTTGCAACGCTCATGGGAATAACGAAAGAGTGGCGAACTTAGCTGCCAAAGTAAAGCTAGAAATTAGCGGTCGCCACTCGTCACATGGCGACTAGATTTTTAAAAGTGGCGACTAAAGAAATTGCCTTTGGTTGCCACTGCAGTGGCCACTTCTCTTCTACCCATTCTTTATAAAATATACCCCATTCCAAGGCAAACTTGGATCGCACGGCGGCTTTTTCGCGGTAAACACGCCTCGCAAAGAATTCAGGCTGTTCTAAAATCTAACCTCGCCACTTGCAAACATATTTCGGAAGTCAATTTTAATAGTAAACACTTAAAATTCTTCTACCCATTCTTTACAGAATACCCCATTCCAATGCAAACTTGGATCGCGCGGCGGCGTTTTCACAGTAAACGCGCCGTGCGCCTCGAATTCAGGCTTTCTCAAATCTAACATCGCCACTTACAGACATTTTCGGAAGTCAATTTTAACAGTAAACACTGGAAATTGGCAGGTAGTCTTATTCATATACTAAAAAAACGTATGGCTTTTTTCCATTTTTCTATAAAAGTATTAGATTTTAATTTTAAAAAAATGTCAAAATGAGAGTTTCGGCCAACTTTCGGGAGAAAGAGACAAAAAGGAAGCTCGTGAGATAATCAATCGGCTGAAACTCCGATTGTATTACGTTCGCAGAAAAATTAAAAACGTCATTTGACACATTATATGTAATTTGTTATGTCTAATCTGAGTTACACTGATGTACTACATACTACAGACCATTAAATTACAAATTTGATAATATCTTAAAATTGATTTCTTTTTTTTTCTATTGAATTATCATTTAATGATTGAGCTTAAGATCTTGTTTATCCTTAAGATGAATTAGTGCTACTAATTTTAAAATTTGTCAAAATTAACTTTTTAAAAAGTGACAGCTACAATTTCATTGTGAAATCTCGACTACAGCCACACTCTCTAAATTCAGTTAGAGAGGGGGATTATAATTGCAAATTATTAAAAATTCATTTTTATTAAAGAAAAATTAATTTATAATTCATTTGTAACAAGAAAAAAAAAGGGAAAAAGAAACTTGCAAAATAAAAAAGTATTATTAAAAAAATTTTTTTTTTTTTTTACAAATACATATTTTCATGAATCAAAGATGTTTTTTTTTTTTTTTTTTTTTTCTTTTTAAGTAGAAAATCGACACCATTCAGGATAGTGAAGGGGCAATATAATCAGAATTTTTCTGTTATAAAATAATATAACAAAAAGAGCATTTTAAACATATGAATTTTGTAATGAATAGTATTTTCTTACATTCATAGTATAAATTATGTAAATCTATTCCTATTTCATTTATTAAAATTTATCAGAAATGTATTATTGTGGATGAGTTTCAAAAAGTTGACTACCTTAATTATTTTCTTAATGATTTGTCGAGACTGAACATTGAAAAAATTAAAGAAAAGAAAATTTTATTTTACTTTTACTTTTATCAGCGAGTGGCCAAGTAACTTTTTAAAAGTGGCCACTAAAAAAATGAAGGCTAGTGGCCAGTGGCCACCAACCAAATTTCTTAATTTCTACCTTTACGCCAAAGGTAAGAGAGGGGGGGGGGGGGTTTATAATCGGGAGGGGGGTTACTATCGGAATTTTATGGTATATTAAAAGTGTGTCGTATATCATGATGTCTCATAATCATCTATAATTAAAAATCATTATAGTGTATTGTATTTGAGATTTGAAAAAGATGAAAATATCTAATAACATAAAATGCAAAGATTCATTAAAGAAAAAAAGAAGAAAAAAAACTCTGTCAAACAATATTCTGTGAAAATCCAGGGGTCGATCCAGGCAAAATTTGGGTCCCTTTTGCGGCCCCTTCACAAAATTCCACATAGTAAAAAGAGACCCTTCACAAAATTCAAATTCATAAAAAGGGACCCTTCACAAAATTCAAATCCATGAAAAGGGACCCTTCACAAAATTCAAATCCATGAAAAGGGACCCTTCACAAAATTCAAATTTATAAAATGAGTCCCTTCACAAGATTTTGTTTTATAAAAATGATCCTTTTATTAAATGTTTTCATATTTTCAGTATTATTTTTAATTAATGCCTTAATTTGTCTCAACGAAACTCTATTAAATTGATATTAAACATTACATAAAGTGATTGTAAAAACGGAAGATTTTACACAATATTTTACTTTTTCACAAAAATATTTTACATTTCACAAAAACAAATAAAAATTTCACAAAAATATTTTGTTTTTCACAAAAAAGGGACCCAAAAATTAAAACCTGGATCGACCCCTGAAATCTTTTTATTTGAAATGTTAAGCTTCCTTATTTACCTATTTACCGTATATTTCCGACCGAATATAAGCCAAGAGTATGTTTTTCCCTGCAGAAATTTGCCCAAAATTGCCAACCTGTGTACAAGCCGAATTGAAAAAATACTCTTTTAAAGTTCGAGTATATTGCCAATCTATACAACTTTCAGGATAATCTGTCCAATGAAATTGCACGAAATGCATGCTTATCCAATAGAATTCCTTACTTTAAAACAGGAATAAACTACTACGTCAGAAACGCCAAAGAAAAATTATTGAGGTGCATACAGCTGTTTCGGTAGCCTAAAGCGTACCGTCATCAGTGCATTATTTTTGCACTGATGACGGTACGCTTTAGGCTACCGAAACAGCTGTATGCACCTCAATAATTTTTCTTTGGCGTTTCTGACGTAGTAGTTTATTCCTGTTTTAATATTCCAACGCCAAGTCTCCTGCTATAATTCCTTACTTTGCTTAGCTATGACGTAAAATGATCGCAGTGTGTTCGCCAATGACGATAATTTTAACTCTGGCAACCCTATCAGAAGGGAGGCTAGCACAGACGCACTCGCACACACAAGTCCCAGCAGCTGAAAACGATGGTTGCCTTGCCGTAATACCGGTAGGCCTAACCCTAACGTCGATGATGCAGCCGCTGGATGTTTACATAAATAAGCCGTTAAAAGACCGATTGCATATTTTTAATTTTTATGACATATCTAAATTATTTTGTATATTTCTACTTTTGAGTATTGTTATCAGTACCTCAAGGCAATCTTAAAAAAAAAAAAATTCTATATGAAAAAAACAAAGATTTGTCACTTCTTTTGCTAGTGTAAGCCTTGAAACATTTTAAACAGATATGATTTAATTGTATAAATTAAAAATATGATCAGGAGTCCTGTTTTTTCAAGTTTTTCTTATACTATTTCTGAATCAGACAGAGTAGTTACTCCGTTCGTGCAATCTGCCGATGATGTCAGTTACCGGCAGGTAAAAAAAAAATAAATGTAACACACGTGACTACATTGAGCGTTTCTTGAAATAAATTTAAAATTGCTAATTTAAAAGTTTTATATGTGATAATTATTTAAAAATAAGGTTTAATATCACTATTTTACTTTATATTAGTTTTTAAGCTTAAAATCTATGTATTCAATCATTGTTTCTAATGTACGTTTTTTCCTAAAAATGTGTACTCTTATATATAAGCCGACCCCCGACTTCAGCTTCCGAAAAATTTCCAAAAATTCTCGGCTTATACACGGCATACGGTATTTATTTAACTTTTTTCATCAGAAATGTGTTTTTTGTCCATTTTATTTTTGTAATCAGACGGAATGTCGGTGTGTATAGTTTGTTCATTATTGTCATTTGAAATAACCATTTCAGAATAACTTTTTTGATATAATCGTTGCTTACAAATCATTACAAGCGCAAATCCTTGACGTTTCAATGAAAAACTGGAGAATGTGAACTACTTTTTGGTAATTATTCAACAAAATAAAAATAAGCAGTATCTTTAAAAGGGCTCGAGCTCATTTTCATGCACCAATATCGCATAGGCAAACTTTCGTGTTTCTATTCTCTCGGATAGAGGGCGACGGGCAAAGAGGCTCTCTTCTCTGCTCGTCTGTTCTCACTCAGCTTGGAGAAATCAAAGTGAGAGAAATGAAACTGATGAAGAGATTAAAACTTTTATGCATGTACTAAGCATTTTTCCTTTCCTAGGCTGGGGCGATCGTCAGACAGCGCACACACAGACTCAACACTCCGAGAAGAGAGAAAGGAGAGGTTATAAGATCACAAGATTTTGTCTTATTTAAATCTATAAAAAGAATTTTCTGTCACCGTATTGTGTAAGAATTCTATCTATAACTTGACCAAATTTTTACTCGCCACAGTAAAAATTCCACTCGAGTTGGTGAGCGGAAATTTCGCACCCTGCTCTAGATTACTATATTGTATAGTCTTAATTTATGTAAAATTTGCATCTACAAATTAATTTTATGAATTGCAATTATTCCTAGTGATACCAGACTTGGTTCGGCTTTCATGGTTTGAGTGTGTTTGTGTTTGGGATTAAGGCTGACTGACTACACGGTGCTAGGCCTGAGAGGGAGTGCCTTCCTTCTTCACTATTTGAAGATAAATTTTATTTTTTTGCAGATAGATTCAGAAAATTCTGCTAATGTTTTTATTATTATTATTATTTTTTTTTTTTTTTTGTCATGAATTATTTTATGATCCATGGTATACATATTTTAATAAAAGTAATAAATATTTATTTTAATCTTCAGTGTACAAAAAAAGAACAAATATGCATCAGAAACATAAAAAAGCTGAAAAAAACTGAGAAGCTAAATGTACAAAGTTTATACGTGCTTCACAATGGACAATGTGTATAAAAAGTAAAATAAAACTATTAAAATACTAATTCCTACCTGAAATATAATGTATGTAAATGTAGATTAATCCAAGATTTTACCAGACAAAAAAAAAAGAAAATTTTAAAAATAATGCAATATAATTTTGTAAGCAAAGTAAGCAATGGTAGCAAAACAAACTGTTGTTGTTTGCAGTGTTGCCAATCAGAAATTTGCTTTTTACATTTTACTGTTTGTGGTCCAGTGGATGAATACATTGAAATATTTTCTCCTTATAAAATTGTAACTTTATTATCAACAATTATGAAATAGAATCACCATAATTATAAAACAGTTCCCTATTTAAAATATTATCGAAATAGTTTTTTGACGAAATGCAAAGTTTTAAAATCTAAATTATTTTCTTCATCTATGTGATGAACTGAGTGTTGACGCACTTGAGAACAGAAAATTTCCTCTTGTATAAAATTAGCTCTTTAATTAATTAATATTAAATTAAACATGAAGATGAATATATACAGTGAGAAATTTATATACATATGAGTACCCATGTACTCATGTAATAATAAGAATAAACCAACGGAATAAATCCGTTACTCGGGCGCGCCGATTGCACCCTACGTTTCAGGCCGAAGGCCAAAGTCTTTTTCTCTGCGAAAATACCTTCTCCCGCTCACGGCGGCTTCTAAGGTTGGTTGGTTGCATAAAATAAACTTAGGAGTGGTTGGTTGCATGACACCCCCCAACTAAGATTGAGATACGCCAAGCGTATGAAAATCTGATAATTATTAGCAACCAACTGACACATAAATATTTAAACACATGAAAATAAAAACAATGCCAAATAAATACTTCACAACAGATGTACAGAAGTCTTGATACAATACCGGAACAAATATAGATATTTCAACACAAGAAATAAATGCAAAAATAAAATAGACAATTCACAACAGACGTAAAGAAGTCTTGATATAATACCGGAACAAATATTTATAATACTAAACTCACACAAAAAAACTAAATTACTAAATAGAACCAAAGTTATTTGTAAATAGCAAAACTTATTATTGGCATAGTCTCGACAATCCATCAGCGTTTTTCAGTTTTGCACCAGGGCAATGCGATATGTAAATATCATATCTTTGTAAAGATAGTGCCCATCTTTGGAGTCTAGCAGATTGAGGTGCAGTTTTTTGTAAATAAACAAGAGGATTATGGTCCGTTATAATCTCAATACGAGTTCCGAAAACATAATTTTCAAATTTCTTTATGGACCACACTACAGCATAGGCCTCACGTTCTATAGTAGACCAATTACACTGTACATTAGTGAGCTTCTGACTAATAAAACTAATTGGACGTAGATTACCTTCATCATCTCTTTGCGAGAGACACGCACCGACACCATAGGAACTGGCATCACATTGAATGGTAAAGGGTTTATTTGGATCTGGAGTATAAAGCTTAGGAGCTTCGCACAACATTTCTTTAAGTTGTCGAAATGCTATCTCTTCCGTCTGTGTCCACGGTAAATTTTCCGGAACCTTCTTTTTAGTTAAATCGGTCAACGGTTTGGCAATTTCAGCATAGTCTTTAATGTAACTTCTATAAAAGTTAAAAAGACCAAGAGCGCTTTTTAAAGCTGTTTTAGTTTTCGGCGATTCAATATTTTCAATAGCAAGTAACTTTTCAGGATCAGGTTGATGTCGTCCAGATCCTATTACATGGCCTAGATATTTAATCTCTGATCTGCACAATACACATTTTTTAACATTTACGGTAAATTTTAGTTCAGTTAGCTTAGTTAAAATTGCATCTAAATGTATAAGATGTGATTTCCAATCATTAGAAAAAATCGCGATATCATCGAGATATGCTTTGCAATATTCGCGATGTTCATTCAGAGCTTCATTCATTATTTTCTGAAAACTTGCAGCCGCATTTCGTAATCCGAAGGGCATTACCTTCCAGCGATATTGAGAACGGTGTGTCTTGAAAGACGTAAAATCACGACTTTTCTCTTCTAAGGGAATTTCCCAATATCCTTTTAACACATCTAAACAAGTAATAACATGTGCACGACCGACTTCATTAATTAAGTCTGTAATGTTCACCATAGGGTAATCAAAAGGTTTGGTTACCGAATTGAGCAAACGAAAATCTATACATAATCGTACACTTCCATCCTTCTTAGCTACGCACACTACTGGATAAGCTATTTCGGCTTCACTCGGCTCAATAAGACCTAAGCTTTCTAATTCTTCTATTTGTCTGTCAACTTCAGGTTTAAGTGATTCGGGTATTCTATACACATAAGGCTTTTTTCTTTCAGTACCTGGCATTAGACGAATTTTATGTTCTCCAACATTAGCAACTTGAACTTTACCCGAAAATAATGGTACATGCTTATGCAAAAGTTCGAGCAATTCTGTTTGTTTCTCCTTTCCTAAATGACTAATGTCCACATCAAAGTCAGTTTTATTTTCCTTAATAGGGGTTGGGTGGATTTCTCCGAATTCACAGTCATCTTCAAAAATTACACCTACCGTTTGTGCTCTAACATGGAATTTTCTTATCTTATTTACATGTACGTGTCGTATATTACCGTCAGGTAACTTAACTTTATACGAGTGAGGTTTAATTCTTTCTAAAATCTCACCAGGACCTGTCCATCTCGCATACAATTTATTAGTAGAATCCGGAATTAGTAAGTATACTAATTCTCCAATCTTGAATTCTTTCATTTCTTTGCGACGATTAAAATAATGAGCATAAGCTTCTTGCTTTTCCGTAGCAGTTAAAGATGCTAAATCGGCAGCTTTCTCTAAGTTAATTTTTAATTCTTGTAAGTAATCTACAGCTGTATTACTTAAATTGAGAGGTAAAGGGATTTCTCCTGACCACGTTGATTTTAATACTGCTAATGGACCTCTAGCTTCGCGCCCATACATAAGCTTAAATGGAGAAACTCCTGTTGTACAGTTAGGAACTTCGCGATACGCGAAAAGTAAATACGGAATGTGTCTATCCCAATTTACAGGGTCAGTTCGTATTACATGATGAAGCATTTGTTTAAATACACGGTTAAATTTTTCAACAAGCCCATTCGAGGCAGGGTAAGCTGGAGTTGAGAAACGAGGACTTACTCCTAATCTTTTCTCAAACTCTTGTGTTAATTGAGACGTAAAATTAGTGCCTTGATCACTACATATCATTTCTGGGATTCCTGTACGCATAAATATTTCTAAAAGTGCATCACACGTGACCTTAGCCGAAAGGCTTCTTAAAGGTATGACTTCGGGCCATCTCGAATGTTGGTCAATTAGACAAAGACAATATTTATGTTTTCTACCTGAGGGCGGCGCAATCTCTCCAATTAAATCGACACTCACTGTATGAAAAGGATAAGGAGGACGTACCACAGGCGTTATAGGTATTTTATCGGACGTTTTTTCCGGACTCCTCAACTGACATTTTTCGCAAGTTTTACAGAAATTTTGTACATCTCTTATTAGGTTAGGCCAATAAAATGATAGTTTTATTCTCTCTTTTGTTTTCCGCATCCCTAAATGATTCCCAAAGATTGAGTCATGAGCTAATTTTAAAACACTTTCTCGATAACTCAACGGTAACACCAATTGATCTACTGTTTCTCCACATATTTTATCTTTATGGAATAATAAATCGTCCTTAAGAAAATAATTATTTTTCTGTAATTCCGCTTCTTTAAAAGCAGTTTGTAACGATAAGCATTCTCGCTGCTTTTCCCTAAATCTACTAGCATCAGATAAATTATTAACATTGTTTTGTGAGCTCTCCTCTCGCCTATTTTCAATTTGATTATCTTTTGGTAAGTTAATCACTTTTTCTTTATTCGAAATCAAATAAACAGCTGCCTCTGAATTGCTATTATTTATTGAAGAAACAATCTTTTTTTTATTTATCAATTGCGATGGATAATTATGTGAACTAGTTTCTTTTTTATTAATCAAATCTTGCATTTTGTTTGACCTCGAAAAACTATCACTCTTAAATAATGTATTATCCTCTCCCGAAATTATTTTTTGATTACTACATTCATTTTCGATATGTAACAGCGATGACTCATTTAAATTACTTTCATTTCCTGCCGGCGGCGCCAACAACGTATTAGAATTTTCTGGGATAAACAAATCATTTAATATTTCTTTCTGATTTACTAATGTATCATAGAAGTGTGGAGTGATTAAACATGGAACATTTAATTTGTCAGTTATTGCAAATAATGAATTCGCGTGTGTAAATATAAAACTGTTAGGATTTTTATAATAGACTGGAATTACAGCTAATCTCGCCTCAACCATTTCTCGAAATGCAGATTCTAACATAATTTTGCCTTTGCTTTCGACATGAAGATCAGGGATTAGATCGCTATTTAGAACACAAATCTCAGTACCTGAATCAATAATTGAAGGAACCCTCTTTACCTGCGATATAAATATTAACCTTTTGTAAGGGGTATAAATTAAGTTTTTCCGATTTTTCACATTTCTGTAAATGTTTCGACATTACGTGGGTCACTACAGATTTTTTCTCTGTCGCTTGTGCGTTACTTTTAGATTTTTTTATTTCCTCACTTTGTTTGTTAATTTTATCGAATCTGTTTCTACGATTCGGACAATCTTTAGCTACATGAGAAATATCAGAGCAAATATAACACTCCCGCTTAAAAGAATATTTACTCTCATTATTAGAAGAATATTTTCTCAATGGAGGTGGGACGTATTTTTTATGGTTTTCTGTGACTGTTTCACGATAGACGCGTTTTTCATATTTTGTTTCCTCAAATGATCTACCTTTAGCAGTGAAATATATATCACACGTCTTAGCTAATTGTTCTGGGCGTAACCAATCTTCACCCTGTGTGACTGCAGCATGCATTGCCAGATCCTTATCTAGATTTTCAAATATTTTATCACATATAATCAAATCTACTAACGACTCAAAATCATTTACATTTCGAATTTTACAATAATGGAGCCAACTGGACCTTAAACGAGAAGCAAACTGCTGGTGTGTCTCCCCAGATATTCTTGTAGCTTTCTTATAATTTTCTAAACAAGTGAAAGGGGATGGTGCATATTCTTTTAGAATTAAGGATTTAATTTTCTCATAGTTCTTTAATTCTTCTTCGCTTACATAAATCAAAATATTCGCGGCTTTATCGCCAATTACTTTCAGTAAAATCTCCGATTTATATTCTTTAGGTACATTTTTATGCTTAAAAGCTCTTTCAATGGAATCGAAAAAAAAGATTCCATGGTTCATTCGTTTTAGGTACTGGTATTACCAAAGTTAATATAGCTTTCAAAAGCTTATCTAATGATAATATATTTTCTGAGTTATTAGGATTATGCAACACATCATCGTTACTTTCGGTTTGCTTTAACAAACTCAAACGATTTATTTCTTCCGATTCCTTTCTTTGCGCAACTGTGGTTGCTAAAAATTCACTCACAAATTCTTTATCTTTAATGTATTCTTTAGATTTTAACAATAAATCTTTTAATTCCACTACCTTTAAATTAGAGTCAGCTTTTTCCCCTATCTCTTGCAAAACGGCAAGTAGATCGGCCTTCGTAACGCTTTTAAACATTGCTATTTAAAATGTTAATTTCTATCCTATCATCATAAAATAACATTAATTTCTCACCTTTATATATTGCGTCCATGGAATTTATATTATCCTTTCTGAGAACACTATACTCTGGTTCGACGTTTGCAGAGCGTGCTGTGATGAACTGAGTGTTGACGCACTTGAGAACAGAAAATTTCCTCTTGTATAAAATTAGCTCTTTAATTAATTAATATTAAATTAAACATGAAGATGAATATATACAGTGAGAAATTTATATACATATGAGTACCCATGTACTCATGTAATAATAAGAATAAACCAACGGAATAAATCCGTTACTCGGGCGCGCCGATTGCACCCTACGTTTCAGGCCGAAGGCCAAAGTCTTTTTCTCTGCGAAAATACCTCCTCCCGCTCACGGCGGCTTCTAAGGTTGGTTGGTTGCATAAAATAAACTTAGGAGTGGTTGGTTGCATGACAATCTATATATGTATTTTTGTCTAAAGTGACGATAAAAATTGAAAAGTCACCAAGGGGAGTTACATTAAGACTGCCTGTACCATGATCAGGTTTACATATTTCATTATGTGTGAAATTGTTGTCATTTTATGGTTGATCGATTAAATAAAATAAATAAAGAAAATAACGTGAAAGAAAATATTATATGCACCACATATAGTGTTGTTCATATGTAATTGGGATTCAAATATAAAATGACTACTTCAATCTTTTTGAAACTGTCATCTGATAAGCACTCAAATGGAAGCCCACTGGTAAGCGGTCGTCACAGGCAATAGGGACAGTCACCTGAGAGTCAGCGAATGAGTGGGTCGCTGCCGAAGGCAGCGGGGAACCAAAGCGGGCTTTAAAGTGCTTCATGATTTCTTTAAATTTTATTTTTTTTGTAAAGTTATATAGAAAAGAGTTTCCTTTAAATATAGTGACCAGCGAAGCGAGAAAAGCCTTCGTTGATTCACTACCTTCATTGATTTCATGAATTAAAAAATGGTCGTATAAATGTAAAAAATGTTGAGTTTTTTTTTCTGTATATATAATGGAAATTTTGTGATTACGATAATTTTTGACATAATACTCAAAGTTGAACCAAAGTTATACAGCAAATTTATCTTACAAATATCTTAGATGAGTTTGTTAACGACGTTCCTTTGCAGTTTGTTTTCAAGTGGTGGCTACATGAAAATTTCAAATCCACATTGAAAAAAGGTTAGTTAAGACTGTATTTGCTTGAATTTTGATGCTTACATTGACCACACAAGGGTCTCAACCAAGTATTTATTAATAAATTTTATCTGCCATTTTTAACAAAATGACCGATATCTTAAGTACGGCCATTTCAAATCAGGCTACCACTTTTAAACTTATCATCAGAATAACTTTTTAAATACTGAATCAGTTGAAGTTGGACATTGAACTTATCACACAAATATCTTGGATGAATTTTGTTCTAGCATTTAGTTTCCAAGTTGCAGCCACTTGAAATCAGGCTGCTACTTGAAAATGTGCCACCATGATAACTTTTAGAATACTAAACTGGTTCAAATCAGATTTGGGGAGGGAACTTACAATTCAAATATCATGGATAAGTTTCCTAGGCAACTTGCTCCACTATTTTGTTTCCAAGTGGCAGCCACTTACATTTTTTTCATTACAATAACTTTTGTAATATTGAATCAGTTCAAATCAAATTTGCGCAGTTGATATATCATTCAAATGTCTTTGATAAGTTCACTGGGCAACTCAGTCACTCTGTCCTTTTGTTTCTAAATGGTGGCCACTTGAAAATTATCACAATAACTTTTGAAATGATTTGCTTAAAGCTGCATATATACATAGCCCTCATTAATAAATCCACCAAGTCCATTAATAAATTGTAGCTGCCATTTTGAAAACAATGGTGGCAACTTCATAATAAAAGATAAATCAACCTAAACTTCTTATGAGTCGGAAGGACTTAATTTAATCTTTTGATTAATAACCTATAAAAAGTAATGATATCAGTACAAAAACCCTTGACGGGTTAAAAGTTTGTGACGCAGCTACTTTATCGCTATAAGAATTTGAAATATGGGTCTTAAAAATAATGATATCAAATTTTAAGTGACGCTTTGCTAGTAGTTAAAATATACATAGATTTTCTTATTTGATCATTTGCTTTTTTCTTTTATTTATATTTACAATGCAAACATATTTTTAACTTCAAGATAAGACAAATATATAAAATATACTCTGATGCTTTTTCATTTGCATTTCAATTTCAAAATAACAGTTTTAAAAGGAATGATATCAAAATTCCAGTGACGCCTCAATGTCACTTTAAAAGATCTGTTTTTAGATTCCACTAAAATTACCTTTGTTTTGTCTAATAAAGTATATTTACACATTGAAACAGTGCTTTTAATTTTCAAATATATACTGTCAAAAAATCACACTTTCACTGAGTTTGCATTATAAATTGAAATTATTTATTTCAATAAATCGATTTGTCTTTTGCGTCACGCTATCCAAAACTGTGAGTAAAATTTATGTTAATGTTACTTTGTATCGTAGTACCCAACTAAGTCAAAATGTGTGCAAAGAGATAGTGTGATGCAAAGAAAACATTTGCACAAATTTTACTTACAGTTTTGGATAGCGTGACGCAAAAGACAAATCGATTTATTGAAATAAATAATTTCAATTTATAATGCAAACTCAGTGAAAGTGTGATTTTTTAACAGTATATATTTGAAAATTAAAAGAACTGTTTCAATGTGTAAATATACTTTATTAGACAAAACAAAGGTAATTTTAGTGGAATCTAAAAACAGATCTTTTAAAGTGACATTGAGGCGTCACTGGAATTTTGATATCATTCCTTTTAAAACTGTTATTTTGAAATTGAAATGCAAATGAAAAAGCATCAGAGTATATTTTATATATTTGTCTTATCTTGAAGTTAAAAATATGTTTGCATTGTAAATATAAATAAAAGAAAAAAGCAAATGATCAAATAAGAAAATCTATGTATATTTTAACTACTAGCAAAGCGTCACTTAAAATTTGATATCATTATTTTTAAGACCCATATTTCAAATTCTTATAGCGATAAAGTAGCTGCGTCACAAACTTTTAACCCGTCAAGGGTTTTTGTACTGATATTATATTCACATAATTTGTTCTCGGGCATTTGAAGAAAGAATTGTTTTTAAATGTCATCAAAAATTACACAATTTTAATTATACATACGAACTACACTACATATTAACATAAAACGATAACAGACATCATTCAGAGATCTAAATTTTATATGTTTTATATCTATATCGTAAATAGAACGTGTATATTTTAAAATAAAAATGTACTTTATTTTATAGAATAAAAAGAAAATAAAAAATAATATCTAACGAAATTCTGACAATTAAACATAATTATAAAAAAAAGTGTTCTCAAATATTCCTAAACAAGAAAACTCATTGTCAGAATTAATGTATTTCAACACCGGATGTAATAATTTATTTGAAATTACGCAATATTAATGATTTCAGTTCATAACGGTTATTCTCTAGTCAAACTGACGCTTGGCATAATACCAACGAACTACAGGGTTAATACATTTCATAAACTGTCGTTGATAATTCAAAAAATTAACATTGGTTTATTCTTCAAAACAAAGAATTGAAATTGGCATGCATTTTGGCGAAAGTAATGATAACGGAAACCGATGGCTTCCCTTCCGGGCTGATCTCTCCGTGTCATCAAAAATGCGGACCCACAGTTTTGCTCTTTTTCTCAGATAGATAAGACGTAACTTTTTTTGCCCTCTCTCTCTCTCTCCCTTGCTCCCCGAGAATTTTTTGGGATTGTATATTTGTATTCCTGAAATAATTGTTTAAGTATGAACCTGGAACTGCTTATCATGTGACTTTTTTTAACAAAAATATTAATAAAGACAATATTTGAATTTTCAAGACTTTAATTCTTTTTATTTGTTATACGACGCAGTGTACAAGAAATCATGGTAAAAGGATAAAATATTTCTAATCAGACGTATTTCAACTCTACAGTGTACATTTGAATTTTAAGCAAAATAACTTACTTATTATTATTATTTTTACTTTCCGAACACTATAGTGAGGAAAGTATTGTAATCATGTCAAAAATCCGAATTCGAGATTTTGATGTTTCTATACGTTTTGAGGTCCCCTGAGTCCGTTTTCACTATTTTTACGATGATGTATGTATGTGTGTGTGTATGTGTGGGTGAACACGCTAGCGTCTAAACGCTTCGTTCGATTAACCTGAAAGTTGGTACGCATATTGTAAGTCACCATAGTACGAACCCTATAGATTTTGGTGAATCTAGCACTTATAGTTTTTTTACAGGGACACAAAGAAAAATTCTTTATCATTATGGCCTATGGGAGCAAAATCTTAAAAGTGCGATAGCATCTAAACGCCTTATTCAATTGAGCAAAAATTTTATACACATATTATAGATCACAAATACTCAATCTGTGTAGATTTTGGAGAATCTAGCACTTATAGTTTTTTTTACAGGGACACAAAGAAAAATTCTTTATCATTATGCCTATGGGGCCAAATTTTAAAAAATGTGATAGTGTCTAAACGCCTTATTAATCCGAGCAAAAAAATTGTACACATGTTATAGATCACAGTTGAACTAACTGTATAGATTTTGGTGAATCTAGCACTTACAGTTTTTTTACAGGGAGACAAAGAAAAATTCTTTATCATTATGGCCTATGGGACTAAATTTTTAAAAGTACGATAGCATCTAAACGCCTTATTAAATTCAGCTGAAAATTTATATGAGTATTATAAATCACTGTTGCACTAACTATAAGCATTTTGGTGAATCTAACATTTATAGGTTTTTACAGGGACACAACGAAAATTTCTTTGTCATTATGATCTATGGGCTCAAAGTTCAGTAGCGTTAAATAAAACAACGTGTAATAGATGGAGAAAAATACTCAAACACTCTATTATGGTTTTCTCTCTTTTGTTTGTTTAACAACTACTCTTTCTTTACTTTATCTACAAAACTGTTAATTACTCAATGTTCGGAAAGTCGAGTGGAGTCACTCCAGATTTTTTTTTAAGTAATGATAATAATAATAATAACGTTTTCTCCTTAACTTATAAAATTTAGGAAATTAATTTTTAAAATTACATACAACTAAAGCGGGCATCACTTTTCTGATATTAAAATCTGAAATAAAATAATTATATTTGTGTAATAAAGGATCCTGTCTTTAAATTTCTACACTTATTGTTACACGAAATTTCACAATAAGTGATTGAAAGCTAAACTTATTGCTTAAGATATTCGAGTTAAGGCCAAATGTCTACACCAGGAACCTGCCCACAGTGTGTGTGTGGGGAGGGGTCTTTCTTAGGGCTCCTAGCCCATATTTACGCGAATTACGGGGGAAAAAAATCACGTAAAACTTCGAACGGCTAGGTTGCCAAATGTGACCTAGGATCGAACTCGACACTTCCCGTCTACCAGTTTCGAACTTTATTGCTGAAGTCCCCCAAGAAGAAATTAAATACGTGCTAGATTACCTTTGAAAGACCCCACGAAGGGCAATCGCACCCAACTGTAGGATCTAAGCATAAATATCGCTTCTAATCACAAACACCAACACACACCCAAGAAGATTTGAAAGATCTTCAACCTTTGTATGTTCGAAACGACTCTAGAATCAAAAACCTGACATAAAAATCCTTTATTCCTCTTTTTGAAATTTCTTTATTTCTTTTAGTATTAAAGTATGTTTTTACCCAATTTAATAAAAAATTTTTTTACCATAGATTAGGTTTAGCATTGCTGTAACTGGTAATTGGTACAAAACTTTCAATAAACACCATAAAATATAAGAACTCGCAAAAATTGTATCGGGTCGAAAGAAAACACGACCCTTCGTCAGGCGAATAAAGTAGGCACGAGTACTGCAAACAAAGCGGCAATGCAGCTCTCGTGCCTACTTTATTCGCCTGACGAAGGGTCGTGTTTTCTTTCGATCCGAAACAATTGTTGCGAGTTCTTATATTTTATGGTGTTTATTCAAAGTTTTGTACTAATTAATTTTAAATGTTAGCCAGTTCTGTAGTGCTGTCTTATAAATTCCCAATGCTGTGTCCTATTAGGATGTTTTTGTTTTTGTTTTTCTTTCTTTCTTTCTTTCTTTTTTTTTTTTAAAATTCCAATCAGTTGCTCAGTTTAAGAATGCTCAGTAGGGGGGAAAAATAGGAATTCAGGGGATCTCAAAACGTGTAGAAACACAAAAATCTCAAACTCGGATTTTTGACATGATTACAATACTTTCCTCACTATAGTGTTCGGAAAGTAAAAAATAAATAAATAAATAATCTGGTATGTCACTCACACGACTTTCTCTTACCCTGAAATTTAATACTATAAATACAGGTTGGAGATTAAGAGGTAAGATAACGAGTACTGTTATGATAACCTATGTTAAACAATTCAAATTAGACTTAGGAAGAGTTTTATATGATAATTAGCTCTGTGTAAGGGGGGAGGGGTCCCCCCCCGTTTCATTAATGTACAAAAAACAAGCGATGTATATTTAGCTTAAAACATACATTATTTACCATACCTCTGTGAGGAATTTATTTTAATTCCCGAACAGCTTTCCTGGAAATGGTAAAATATTATTAGTAAAGCACATCCACTAACAACAAATAACTAGTGTGTTGTGGCCACCACACGACTTTTTTCAATATTTTCCTATACAAATTCATTCAGTAAAAATAATTTATTAAAATTATTATTTAAAAACATTATCTCCCATGATAATGCACACGGTTTCCATATTAGAGGAGTAGTATAACACTAAATATCCCCCCCCCCCAAAAAAAAAAAAAAAAAAAAAAAAAAAAAGAATTTATTCTCATTATTATTATTAATTTTTTTTTTTTTTAATGAAAAAAATCGATAACTTTATTTTAAATTATCAAAGATCGATGGTTCAACCATTCGTTTTAAAGGTACTGGCGAGCTCTTTTGAAAGATACTCATCATGAAAATTTACTCCCCTCGAGGGGGACCCCCCCCCTCCCCCAGGAAGGGAGACAAGGCTCCTACATACACAATTTCCCCCCCCCCCAGTTGACTTATCTATATTACACAAAATATATATTCGTTTCATTTGATTTAGTGCAATCTATAGATGTTAAACTCTATTTACCTGCAATTTCCCCCATAGACGTTGTCGTGAACAGATGCTCCTCTCTGATATAAACCAGATATCTGATTCATAGAGACTTGTGTGAACTCTTGCTTTTTAGATGACTAATAACTTTCTTTTTATTTTTTTGTAGATATTTCTGTTGCTAAGTAGTGTTAGAACGAATTCTGAGCTTAGACGGAGTGGACGGCTGTTATAGCGTCCTCTCCGAAGTATAATTTTGAATTGTGATTTAAGTTTTAATTAAAATTAGAAAAGACATCCCATGGTTGAGAATTATTTCTACGTGTAGTGTCCCTTCATTTTCACTGCAGCTCAGACATAGGATATAATAGAAAGAGAAGTCGATAAATGAAGCTCATCCGTCCCAGATGAAGAACCCAGGTAGGCCTCTTTACATATATTCCTTATCAATAAAAAGTTTTGATTGATTTGAATTAAAAATATAAATAAAGAGAGCCTTAAAAGTAATATGAAAATTTTGAGAATGAATTAGATTCAGAAATTCTCGACATGGCATCCCTGTCACGGGATGGACGAGTAGAACTAACTGGTCTAGATAAAGAAAAAAAAAAAAAAACTGGATAAATTATTACTTTGTAGTATTTGATTTTGTAAGAAAAAAAATGGCAGCGCATGAAATTTTAAGGAAAAAAAGAACCGTGTTACGCACAGCTGTAACAAATTGCATTAATAAAATAGAGAAGGAGTTACAAAAACAAGATGAAAGTACTATAAATATCACAGAACTGGAAGAAATATTGGAAGTTTTACTAATGAAATTCGAAACGTTAAAAAATACAGACAGGCAATTAGAACCTCACATTAAAGTGGAGGAATTTGAAAATGAATTCCTAAAAGCCGAAGAATACGCTGAAAAAATACAAATATGTAAATTCAGATGTAATAAAAAACTTGGGAAATTAAAGGGAAAATTAACCGATATCCCGAATTCGAACCACGAACCACTTAGTCAAAAAGTAGAAGTCTATAAAGTACCTAGTACAAATGTAAATTTGCCGCGGATTCGAATCGAAAGATTTTTCGGAGACATAAATAACTGGCTCACCTTTTGGAATACTTTCGAATCCCCTATACATAATAATAACGAATTATCGAAAATTGATAAATTTAACTATCTGAAAGCGTACTTGGGAGGTAGCGCTTTATGTACAATAGATGGGCTTCCTATGTCTGAAACTGCTTATGATTCGGCTGTAAATTTATTAAAAGAAAGATTCGGCGACCGCAATTTATTAATACATAATCATACTTGTAATATCCTCAACATCAAACCACTTAGAAATTCTAACGATGTACCAGAATTCAGAAAATTTTATGACAGAATTTTAACTGATTTAAGAAGCATTGAAGCCTTATTACTTACAGACTTTGAATAAACACCATAAAATGCAATAAACTCGCAACAATTGTTTCGGGTCGAAAAAACACACGACCCTTCATCAGGCGAATAAAGTAAGCACGAGTGCTGCAGTCAAAGCGGCAAGTCAGGTGCGTTGCCGCTTTGACTGCAGCACTCGTGCTTACTTTATTCGCCTGATGAAGGGTCGTGTGTTTTTTCGACCCGAAACAATTGTTGCGAGTTTATTGCATTTTATGGTGTTTATTCAAAGTCTGTAAGTAATAATTTTTACAACGCCAGTTTTGTGGTGCTTCTTTATTCATTGAAGCCTTAGGCTCAGATAATAATAATTTATCAGCGATTCTCTGTACGACAATTTTGAAAGCCTTACCACAGGATCTATTAGTCGATTTGAATAAAACAGAATACCAAAAAGGGTATTATGACGTCACATGTTTATTGGATTTCTTATCTATATCTCTGAAATCCAGGGAAAAGGCGATGTTGGTAGCCGGTTTTTCGAACGGAAGTACAGTTAGGAAAAGCACACCCCAAAATAGACCGCAAAATAGAGACAAAACAACGAGTTTCTACGCAGCAAAGGATTTATTGAACGAAGGTCGGGAGATCAGGGAAAGATGCCCCTTTTGTGGGTCATTGACACATAGGGGTGTGAACTGCGACGAATTTAAGAGATTATCACTTGAAGAAAGGAAATCGTTACTGGTTAAAAAAGGCGGTTGTTTTAAGTGCTTAGAAGTGAAAGGTCATATCGCTAAATTTTGCAAAAAAAATATTAGTTGTCAATATTGCCAGGGAAAACACGCTTCGTGAATGTGTTTTAAACACTACTAATCGGAAAAAGAGAAATCGCTTGCGGATGATCAAGAAGACAGCACACTTTTGATTAATGAACACTCGGAAAATAGAGTGTACTTGCAAACGTTGGTTGCTCGTATAGAAAATAAAGAAAACAAGCATTTAGTGAGAATAATTTTTGATACAGCATCGTCAAAGTCATACATATCTAGTTTTGTAGCAAATAAATTAAACTTAGCAAGTATAGGAAGAGTGAAAATTACTCATGGGCTGTTTGGAGGTACCGAGGAGACGGTATTACATGATCGATATTCGATTAAATTAAAGGGGTTAAAGGACAACAAAAATATTGTAATCGAGGTCATGGAACAAGAAAAGATTTGTACAACAGTTCCCAGGATTAGCAGTATTAATTGCATTAGAGAATTAAAAGAGAAAAATATTTTTTTGAGTGACATTTGTCCTAGAAGTAGAAACTGTTTATATGAAAACGATGAAAATGAAATACATGTTTTGCTAGGGGCAGATGTCGTGGGGAAATTGTTTACTGGGAAAATAAAGAATCTGTCCTGTGGGTTGGTAGCTATGCAAACGATTCTCGGATGGACGGTAATGGGAAAAATTGAAAGTAGGGATAAAGATAGCTCTCTAACGGCTCTTTCATTGTATGTAAATGAGGCTAAAATCACGGACTTGTGGAATTTGGATTCCTTGGGTATAACTGATCCGGCAGAAAAACAATCCAAACAAGAAATTCAGGAATTAGTTTTGAAACATTTTAAAGAAACGGTATGTCGGGAAAATGATGGGAGATATAAAGTGTGTCTTCCATGGATAGATGGACATCCAGAGATTTTGGATAATAGAGATTTAGCGGAAAAGAGATTAAAAAATAATGTAAATTCTCTTAAAGCAGCCGGATTAGTAGGAGAATATGAACAAGTTTTTAATGAATGGGAATCCGAGGGAGTTATAGAGGAAGTGAAAACTAGGGAAGATTTACCTCAGATTACTAATGTTCACTATTTACCTCACAGGGCGGTAATAAAACCGAACTCGACGACGAAAATCAGACCTGTTTTCGATGGTTCGGCCCATGTTAGGGGTTCCGTTTCTATAAATGAATGTATAGAGAAGGGGCCTAATTTGATTGAATTAATTCCTTCAGTCTTGAATCGTTTCAGATGGGGAAAAATAGGCGTCGTAGCGGACATCCGGAGTGCTTTTTTACAGATATCTTTGAACGAAGGGGATACAGATTATTTACGTTTTCTTTGGTGGGGGGATGGGAATCCCGAAAATCTGATCACTTATAAACATTGTAGGGTAGTTTTCGGACTTTGCAGTAGTCCGTTTCTCCTCGCAGCAACACTTGCGCATCACCTTGATCAGGCACCAGACGACGTAAAAGACGTAGCGTTAAAACTTAAGGAATCATTGTATGTAGATAATTGCGTGACTAGTGTGGATTCCTTAGATGAATTAGATTATTTTCGTACTGAAGCGCAAAAAATCTTAGCTTCAGCTAAATTCGACCTTCCCGGCTGGTGTTATAATTATCGCGCGGACGGAGAAATGATTGAATTGGAAATTGATAAAAAGACGCCGGTGCTCGGGTTAATGTGGGATATGGAGAAAGATACTTTAGCGTGTGATTATAGGAATTTTAAATTAGAAGAGGGTTCCATAACGAAGAGAAATATTTTGTCTCTAACGCATACGATATTCGATCCGATAGGTTTTACGTGTCCAGTGACCTTGATTCCAAAATTACTATTGCAAAAATGTTGGAAAATTAGGGCTTCTTGGGACTCCAAATTGCCCGATGAGATAGTTAAGGAATTTAAAAAATGGAAAAATCAAATTTTGGAGTTAAAAAATATCTCCATACCCAGAAGAATTTCCGAGTTAAATCTATTTACAGGAAGATTGTCTTTACACGTTTTTTGTGATGCCAGTAAAGTTTCTTATGCTGCTTGTGTTTTTTTAAGAAACGAATTTCACGATCAAGTTAGTTGTCAACTATTACAGGCACGATCCAGAGTTGCGCCGTTGAAAGAAATATCCACCCCCCGTCTCGAATTACTAGCTTGCTGTATAGGTGCCAGATTAGCGGATACGGTTATCCAAGATCTAAAATTAAACGTTGACATAGTTTATTGGTCTGACTCGATGGATGTATTATACTGGATAAAAGGAGAAGGCCCTTGGGGAACATTTGTAGAAAACAGAGTAAAAGAAATACGTAAACTTTCTTCTCCTGATTCCTGGAACTTTATCCCTGGTCATTTGAATCCGGCCGATTTGCCCTCTCGTGGGTGTTCAGTGAAAACACTAGCTAAATCTGAGTGGTGGCTGGGTCCATCCTGGTTATTAACTGCAGAAGAAAAGTGGCCTAAGAATAATATAGTTCCGAATATAGATATAATCAATAAAGAGAGGAGAAAAACTATCGTTACTGCTACGAATTTAGAAAATAATGAAGATAAATTTTACCTCCGGTACTCTTCTTACACAAAAATTGTACGTATAATAGGGTGGATTTTTCGCTTCAGTAACAATTCAAAAATTGTTTGAACCGATCGAACAAGCGGTCTGCTAAACAGTGAAGAATTAAGAAAAGCAGAAATTGTGCTTATAAAATTAGTACAACAAGAACATTTTACGAATTCTTCAGGTTATAAATTACGACAACTACGCACTATCTCAGACTCGAACGGTCTACTACGGATAAAAACTAAGATCTTTATGAGAGAAGACACTCATAATTTTCGCTTACCAGTCATCATTTCAACAGACAATGTTAAAAGAATGAATTGGCCACTAGGACGAATCGAGGAGATACTAATCAGTAAAGACAATGTGGCACGCATTGCAAAAGTGAGAACATCATCCGGCATTTTGCTACGTCCTATCAGAAAACTGTGTCCCCTAGAACTAGAATCTGACATTTTACGTGACGCTGTCACCACCAGACGAGGAAGAAGCGTCAAACAGCCAGACCGACTCGGGGTGGTGCAGTGCCTTGAGTTGAGTTCTGGTTCCCTCTGAACTCAAGGTGGGAGTGTCGTGAACAGATGCTCCTCTCTGATATAAACCAGACATCTGATTCATAGAGACTTGTTTGAACTCTTGCTTTTTAGATGACTAATAACTTTCTTTTTATTTTTTTGTAGATACTTCTGTTGCTAAGTAGTGTTAGAACGAATTCTGAGCTTAGACGGAGTGGACGGCTGTTATAGCGTCCTCTCCGAAGTATAATTTTGAATTGTGATTTAAGTTTTAATTAAAATTAGAAAAGACATCCCATGGTTGAGAATTATTTCTACGTGTAGTGTCCCTTCATTTTCACTGCAGCTCAGACATAGGATATAATAGAAAGAGAAGTCGATAAATGAAGCTCATCCGTCCCAGATGAAGAACCCAGGTAGGCCTCTTTACATATATTCCTTATCAATAAAAAGTTTTGATTGATTTGAATTAAAAATATAAATAAAGAGAGCCTTAAAAGTAATATGAAAATTTTGAGAATGAATTAGATTCAGAAATTCTCGACAGACGTAATGTATTTGAATACTTTTGAGCGTCCCTGTACACGAACCATTTGCTTCATCTCAACGAAAAGCTTAGTGTAGCATCTCTATATGATACACATTTAGAATACCGAGTTTGGAATTTCTGCTATTTGTTCTTGAGATATGCTAATAACAGACAGACAGACACACAGACCATTCGCTAAAAACATGATTTTCGTATTCAGGGGACCTCAGAACATGTAAATATAGCAAAAACTGACTTTTGAAAATTTGACCCTAAAGCAATACTTTCTCGACCCTATGGGTAAAAGAAAGTAAAAAATATACAAAGGGAACAACAAGATATTACAGCTTCAGTAACTTACTCTTTTCAAAGGTTCCGATTTTTTTTTTTTTTTTTTTTTCTTATGTCTGTATGTGATCATTTCCTTAAGACAAGACTACTAATAAACCTTGAAAAATACCTAAACATCTTAATTCTAGGTGATTTTTACCTGTCTAGGGGATTGTCCTGTTGAAATTATATCTGTACATTGCAATTACTTCAAAGGACCGCGTGAAGTCGATGGAAAAATTAGAGAGTCGACACTGAAGCTGCCGAAAAAGTAAAATTCTCTATATAGTAATGGTCGGACTCAGCCAAGACAAAAACGCATCAATCATTGTCAAAATGGAACCGAATAGTAAAAATGGTAACTCCCCTGAACTGGTCGTGATTACATACCTGCATTTTCGACAGAGCGGTAGGTAATTTAAATCGAATCTACATTTATCTTCGGTTTGCTTTGAGCTCCAGTTTCAGACAAAGAAAGAAAAAGAATGGCTTCGAGATGATATTAGAATTCTTATTTTCTTTATTTTTTTTTTTTAAGTGCATCTTTCAGTCCTGAAGAAAAATAAAACTGAAATCATCTTATGCTTGAATAAAATGAATGTTCCTTTAATCTTTGAGGTGATTTTCCAATAATCAAAATATTTATTTATTTTCTTAAAGAAACCAGGAAAATCATGAATAGAATGTATATTTAAGCTTAAATAATTTTCCAATAATCAAAATATTCATTTCATTTCTTAAAGAAACCAGGTAATTCATTAATAGAATGTATGTTTAAGTTTAAATAACAAAACGGAAAAAAAAGTATTGCAGTAATGACTATTCAAGCAGACTGTGTGAGTTGAATTTTTTGTTCAAACAGGATGTGAAGTAATTTTGTATGCAATATATGCAGCTGCTCGGAATATTTATTTATTTTTTTTATCGTATCGTATCTATTTGTAAAAAGATTTCTTTTTAAATAATAATAGTCAATATATATATTGTCAAATTTGTTTGTTGGTTTATCATATTTTGCTAAAAGTAAAATTGTTTTACGTATACGTTATAAGCAAAAAAAAACATAAAAAGCAAACGTTATACGTATTTTTATTGGAAAGGAATTGATTGCCTTCGAGTTAAATATTATGGAGTTCTGGGAGGTCGGCGGGTAAAGTTCCATTCTTCTATAATATCTCCTTATATTATTAAAATCTGTACGCATCTGTCTGTCTGTCTTTCTGTCTGTCTGTCTGTGAGAAATGCCTTGTCATCGCTAAAGCTCCGGCGCTAATGGTCGCATCGACTCGAAACAGGTGTCGACAGACGCAGAATTTCTTCATCTCGACATCGCGATAATTCGCTAAGGGATGCGACCCTAATTAGCGGAGATAATAATTAAAATGTCGACCCATGTCTACCGAAAAATGACCCAGAATTCATGATTAAATTCTTAAAAAGCGACATTTTTACGGAAAAAGTAGAAAATAAATTAGAAATATCAGTCGTATTGTTACACACAAGATACCATTGGAAAGGGCTTTTTTTTCTGAATCCGATGGTTTAAACGGCTTATCAATCGGACAATTAGATTTTTTAAAATTAACTAAACTATAAAAAAATGTTGGCAACAAATCACAAGAATCTTAGCTTTGCAGACGATAGTCTACAGTCTTGAACGGAAAGAAACACATCTGGTATTTAATGAGGTCACGTGTTTTTGTACTGCGATTAAAAATTGCAATTTTCTATTTTCTTCAATTTTTCAAAATTCGCACATTTCAATTAGTATACAATCTTAACACCACAAAACAAACTTGCAGTTCAAATTTTATCGATTTTGGTCAATAAACAAAAGATTTACATTTTAATTGCAAATTAAATTTTATCTTTACACGCCTGACATTTTATCTGTCGAAAGAGGATGCCAGTTTCAAAACGACACAAATACACTTAAGGTAAAAATATTTCTTTTTCTATTTACTTCCATTAACCGTATAATGGAATTCGAAATTTAACCTGACTTACACGTTTTGAGGTGTCATGGCGCTGTAATAATTTAAAATTTCAATATTTAAAATTCTAATTATGTTTAATTTTTTTTTTTTTTTTAATATGTCATTCGATACACATTTTAAAGTACGGTTATATTATCGAAAGGGGAATTCGAGATTTCACCCGATTTACACGTTTTGAGGTCTCCTGATTAGGTTTTCTTTTGCATCGCAATAGTGGAATTCGAGATTTCAGCTTATTTACACGTTTTGAGGTCTCCTGAATGGGTTTTCTTTTGTATCTCAGCTACTAATTAAAGTGTCAAAAGTGGAATTAGAGATTTCACCTGATTTACACGTTTTGAGGTCTCCTGAATGGCTTTTTTTTTTTTTTTTTTAATCTCAGCTGCTAATTAAAATAATTTCATAAGTAATACATCATTTGAAAGCTTTGTTAATTTGGAATTGAATAGCAGATTACAGAAATTCGATATTTCGACATTTCTCCTGATTTAAACGTTTTGAGGTGTCCTGAATGGGTTTCTCTTTTGTCTCAGTTACTAATTAAAAAATTTTCATAAGTAATACATGATTTGAAAGCTTTGATGAGTTGGAATCGAACAGTAGATTACAGAAATTTCTACCGCCAGATGGCGCTGTAATATTTTTAAATTACAATATTTATATTTCTAATCATGATTAAATTTTTTTTAATGCGTCATTCGATACACATTTTAAAGTACTTTTACATTATCGAAAATGGAATTCAAGATTTCACCAGATTTACACGTTTTGAGGTCTCCTGAATCAGTTTTCTTTTGTATCTCAACTACTAATTAAAATAATTTCATAAGTAATACATCATTAGAAAGCTTTGTTGATTTGGGATCGAACAGTGGAATACAGAAATTTCTACCGCCAGATGGTGCTGTAATATTTTCAAATTTCAATATTTCAATTTCTAATCATGATTAAATTATTTTTAATACATCATTCGAAAGATATTTTAAAGTTCTTTTATATTATCGAAAGTTTTCAGCAGATTTACACGTTTTGAGGCATCCTGATTAGGTGTTCTTTTGCATCTCAGCTAATTGAGTAAGACCGTTCAAAATTGGTATACGTAGGTTAATTAGAAGGGGCTGAAAGGGTGGGGAAGAAATAGGCGTGCACCGCGCGCGTGTGCGCACGAGACACCGCTGCCGAAGGCAGTGGGGACCCGGGCCGACTTTGTACCCCATGAGAAATGATTTTTTTTTTCTTTTCTTTTCTTAAGAATAAAAACTTGATTTGAGAAGGAATATTTGCGCGCAGCGCACGTATACCTTCACACGTGCGCGGGCAGCGCGCATGGGTCTGCGCTGCCGAAGGCAGTGGGGAACTGGCGTGAGTTTTTACCCGATCAGAAATGATTTTTTTTGGGGGGGGGCACGAAGGGTCAGGGAAGGAATACGCGCGCGCAGCGCGTGTATCCCTTAACTTGTGCACGCGCAGCGCGCACGGGACTGAGCTGCCGAAGGCAGTGGGGATCGGGGACGACCTTTTACCCGATCAGAAATGATTTTTTTTAAATTTCTTTTCTTAAGACTAAAAGTTACTGTTAGTGATTCATTAATTATAGTGATTCATTTGAAAATACTGACCCGCTAGCGGGCGAAGTTCGCTAGTTTATAATAATAAAATCCGATTTAATAATTCATCCCACTTTTTCTAATCATTCTGCAGTAATCAAAATATTTAATATTCTTAAAGAAAGTCGGGAAATTTGGAACAGAACTGTTGTTTATTTAAAAGAACAAAACAGTAAACTATTACCGCAAAGACTGTTCAAATAATCTGGTGTGTCACTCACACGGCTTTCTTATATTTTTCACTAATAAAAACTATGACACCTCCACTAAATTTCTCTTAAATAATGAACCCATGCCCTGGGAGACATGTTATAAATACTTAGGAGTATATATTGATTCCAAATTAACGTAGTCTTGGTCTTGTCACATCTCAGAATATCTGGGTAAAGCTAAACGAGCCACACATTCCCTTCATTCTCTTTTGGCTTTTAATAGCCGCCTGTCCATCAAAAATAAATTATTACTATATAAATCCATGATCCGTCCTATCCTCACCTACGGGTGTATGATATACGGATCTGCTGCTAAAACCAACTTGGATAAAATTCAAAAGTTTCAAAACAAGCTATTGCGTAGGTTTCTGAAAGCTACTCGCTACGTCCGCAATGATACTATTCACGAGGATCTCCGAATTAAGCCTATTTATGCTCAATTTCGGAAACTTGCATTGAGATTTCACAGATCCATTCCTAATGTTGGAAATCCTCTGTTAGACTGAATTCATAGATACGACGCTAGAGTCAGTCGTGGTAAAAAACGGCCTCTGGCTATTCTAGTCAGAGGGGATGATTTTCTCCCCGTTTCTAAAAAGCGTAGGAGTATAACTTCTGGAGTCACTTAACTTTGATTTCCATCCAAAAATTCTATTTCCCCTAGATTGAACGAAATGTTCGTCTAGATTTGGCTAACCCTAGTATCAGGCTTATCTACTGAACTTTGTCTGTCGCGAGCTTTGAACTTTCTTACTAGTGAAAATGTTACTTCTTTTTTAATTATTTTTTTTAATCAAAATTTCCTAATTGCTGTGCTTTTTTTATTATTTGGCTTGTTTTTTAAATTTTATATTAATTTTATTGTCTTGGGTATAGGTTTCTGAGGTCTCCTCTCATTGGCCGATTTCCTGGCCTGCTCTCAGTTTGAGGACAAATACCTCTCGACCTCTCCTTTTTTAGCTCTGAACTTTCAGTGAAGATCGTGGGTTTTTTTATAGGCTTCTGATTGGTCAACGGACTCAGCTCAGAACTTAGCTTCTGGCTGGCTGGGCACCGACATTCTTGAAGATGCTCTATAATTGACTTCACTTTTAACTCTTCTGAATTTCAATTACTTTTTGATAGGAAAAAAAATTGTATGTCCCCCCCTTTTTTTATTTAATTGTGGGACTCTGAGTTTTCCTATGCCCCTTGGGGTGCCTTGCTCACCTCTTAATTCCTTTTCGCCGTCCAGTCTGTCTTCGTCAACGCACGTAACAGCCCTCTGTTACACTTAGGTTTTATTCAAGGAGTTAATTTATTATTTATTTATTTTTTTAAACTCCTGGTGCTTCACTCTGAATGATTTCTGCTCACGCGGCGATTTATTCAGAGACAAAATTTTTTCTCATTTTTCGTTGGAGGTAAGCATTGGTTGCGACCAAATGCAGGCACTCCGAAGCACTCACGTTGACGTTAACGTTGACGGCTCTCTTTAACCATGAAATTTAATGCTAAAAATACACGTTGGATATTAAGAGCTAACCTTTTGACGCTCAGTGTTCCACTACATGGAACACCTAACTTCGCTAGCTTCTCCAACTGTTAAATTCAATTGCAAATGCATAAAAATAGGTTTATTTTTAACTTTGAGCTTTCCTTTTCACCCATAGATGACACCCCTACACAAGGCAATCCATGATATTTAACTGAGACGCGTTATTTTAAATCCTCGTATTTACAAGAAATTTTGTAAATTTTTTTTGTGATACAAAAAGGATTGCTTGAAAAAAAATTTCTCTGTGATATCGTTGGCTGTACTCTAAATTATTTATTCTATATTATTTTTAACTTTTTATACAGGAAACATACACGAGGAATTGTTGAATAAAATAAGGTGTTCCATCTCCTGGAACACTGCGACACTAGCGCTTTTCATTACGCAACCGAAAGCAATGATGAGAGAAGACAGCTGTGTTTACGTTTTCTGTTTTCCCCTGTTTGGAGTGAATGACGTCAAGCTATCAGATGCTGCGAGGAAAAGTTTTTTTTTTTTTTTTTTTTTTTTAATAAACAACCTAGAAATATACATTCCAAACTTCTACCAAAAGGGTGTGACGTGCTTCTAAAAATTTCATGAAGCTAAAAAATAGACTAATTGTAAATATGTTTGCACATAGGACTTGTATATATATATACTAACTGTAAATATCAAATTATTTCATAAAAAATCACATAACCAAGGTTTTTTTTTTTTTTTTTTTGGGGGGGGGGGGGGGTTAGAGTAGCAGGCCTCCCCGTGTGTAAATCCTGGGTCATGCGAAATCTGCTACACAGGTATAATACAATGTTTTTTAATTCATATGCAAAATCTTTTACTCATTTACGCGCTTCGCTGCGATGCTCAGTTAGACGCACTTTTCAGAGCTCTAGTGGCGCAGTGTTCCAGCTGATGGAACACCCACAGATTAAAAAACGGTAAGTACTATCTTTACAAAATTATACCTGCGTACTCCTTTAGACCTAAGTAGATAGTCTACAACTTCTTTTCTTGAAATTCCAACTTTAAAGGGTAGTGCACTCTAAAGGGTTAAGATAACGAGTACTGTTATGTAAACCTATGTTAAAACAATTCAAATTAGGCTTCGGAACACCTTTATTTGACAAATAATTCTATCCCCTCCTCCCTCAATTCCACGTTTCATTATTGTATTTACATTTATATAGAATTCAAATCTATTATTAAGTTCCAAAGTTTATTTAAAATTACTCAGTCAACTTTCAGACGCATCATGCCTCGAAACTTATCAATCTTGAACTAACATTTCTAGTAACAAACGTATTAACTTCAAAATACATCATTTGGATCGCCTGAAATTATTTGTTTTTAATTTACTCTAACACCCACAGTCATAGATCAAACTATAAAACTTGACTTCGGTATTCAGGAAGCCTCAACACGTGTAAATATACTAAAAAAACAAGTGATGAATATTTAGCTTAAAAACATACATTATTTATCATATGGCTATCTTAATCCTAATTCCTGAGCAGCTTTCCTGCACATGGTAAAATATTATAGTAAAACACTTACCAAAAAAAAAAAAAAAAAAAAAAAAAAAATATGGCTTAAATATTGGCAACCCTGTATATCTTCTGAAAGTTATGTACACATCACATGGTGCACATAAATGTAATCCTATATTAATAACACACGGCACAACCTAAAGTACACTTTCATCAATTTACAAATATTGTAGTATTATAATCTAGTTCTTTTGTGTAGCCTTGTAAACGAACAGTGAAGGATTTCTATACTATGTTCTACTAGTTCTACATGAAACATATTTTTACGCATAATAAAAAATATATGTTCGTTTCATTTGGTTTAGTGTAGGGGTACACAACCTTTTTGGCTGGAGGGCCACTATCGCTGTTCATAGGGATATGAAGGGCACATACGATATAATATAAAAAAATTGAACAACGCAGATATATTTGCCGTGATATATATATATATATATGCACACACACACATATACACATGTATATATAAAGGGGTGCACTATCATTATCATGTGCCTGTGTGCAGAACTTGAGTTTGTATCATATGTAAAGGCTGATATAGGATACCAAAATAAGCAGTTTTAATGTAGGTATATTATATGGATATGAAAATATCACTTTCATGTGTTAGACGACACTGGCGAGAAATGTGAGTGAAAATGCTTCTATGGTCATAATTGTCATTTTCCACATGAATTTCCAACAAAATGCATTGTGTCACCTTCCTGTTCTGAAGTAACATAAACAACATGGTCTTCAAAAGTTTCAGTGAGTTTGACAAGGATTTGGTTGCTAAATTATTATAATAGCAACCAAGGGCATATCCAAGGAAGGGGGGGGGGGCATATTGGAGCACAGATATTCCTGAATTAAATAAAGTTTTATTTTTGATCTTTTAAACAAATTAGGAAATCCGTCTCAGCCTCCTACATGCTCTCTATTAGTGGTTACGCCCCTATTAGAAACCAGCTAAACTATCACGATAGTAATCAGTCAGCAACTGCATCTACTAATGAAAATCTGAGATATGTTTTATATTTTTGCAATTGTAATCCCATTACATGAGCGGCAATTGAAAATCTTGGTGGTCATTTTGAAGCACAAAACTGTCTATTCTCATCCAGTAAAAGTATTTGAATGTTTTGTCAGCTATGCCTGCGTTGAAATCGCTCCCTGTACATTCTTTTAGCCGCTGCTCCATTTCTGTTTGCAACCTTATAAATCACAAACTGTGTTTTTATCAGTTCTATAAAATAATAAGCACCATCCGGCCTTTTTGTCTTTTTTATTTCGTCAGACAGACATAAATTAGACTTTTGAAACTTTTTTTTTTTTTTTTTTTTTTTAATGCTAATTAATTACTACTATAAATTTATGCTTCTTCATCATTAATTTTAACACACATAATTATTATTGTTTTTTCTTTTTAGACAGATTTAAAAAATAAAAAAAATGGGGGGGGGGGGGAGCTTTTGTTTACTGATTGTTACATTTTTCAGTTTTTAATCTTCTCAGATAGATAACGATATAACCACTTACCAATAGATTATTCTATGATTTTCACAATAAAAAAATGAGGAATATACTGTGGAACATTATTGAGAAACTGAATAGAAAACTTAGCTCTCAAACAGAAATATGTATAAAAATTAACATTTTCATCCCTTCCCCCCTCCAAAAATAAATAAATAAAAGATGTTTTTGTAAATACCAGTTTTTGAATGCAACAAATAAATACCTTTCCTTTGTCTCTTTTTTATTTTATTTTTTCCTCCAGCTGATGATTAATGCGATCTAAAATGCCAGTCCTTTGGCGGGCCGCAAACTGATGGCTACTGGGCCGCATGTGGCCCCCGGGCCGCAGGTTGTGCACCTCTAGTTCAATGCATTCTATAGATGTTAATCTGTACTTACCTGCAATTTCTCCCATAGACGTAATGTCTTTAAATTCTCTTGGGTGTCCCTGTACACGAAACATTTGCTTGATCACAACGAAAAGTTTAGTGTAGCATCCTATACGATATACACTTAGAATACCAAGTTTGAACTTTGTGCTATAATTTGTTTTTGAGATATGTTAATAACAGACAGACACACACAGAGGCAGACACACAGACCAACCGCTAAAAATATGATTTTTAAATTCAGGAGACCTCAAAATGTGTAAATATAACAAAAACTCACTTTTGAAAATTTGACCTCAAAACAATACTTTCTCTACCTTGTGGGTAAGAGAAAGTAAAAACAATGGAATTAATAATTTTCAATGTGATTTATAAGTTGTTTAAAGTTTTTTTTTTTTTTTTCTTTTTCCCCTTGAAAATGATTTCTTGGTCTTTAATGGGACAATGCTTTGTTGCTTTATTAAAAACTTTATAGTATTTATAAATTGAATAATATTAGTTTGCTCAATAAAATATATATTCAGGCAATAACTCTTATGGTTTTTATTTTATTTTATTTTTACTTTTTACTGATTTGAAAAAAAATTTAAATTGCGTTTTCTCAGTTTGCCCCCCCCCCCCCCATCCCCCAGAATGTATGATCTTTAAGAAAAAACTTGTTATTATTCTTGGATGTTTAATAGAACATGCTTAAAAGAATTAGGGACGGATTTTGAAATTTATTGATTAATTTTTGAGAAAAAAAAATATATATAAAATAAATAAATAAAAAGTGCATGCCTATGTAAAAATTGGCAAATAAAACATAATTTCTCTTACATTTTCATTTTTAATATTTTTTCTTCTAAAGATATTGAAAAAGGTCTATCCTTAATTCTTTTAAGCAGGTTTCATTAAACATCTAAAAATATTATTAAGTCTTTTATTAAATATCTGTAGAATTTGTAGTTTTTTCAAGATCATAAATTCGTTAAAAAAAAAAAAAAAAAAAAAAAAATGCAAAGTGAGAAAACCCAATTTGAAAATTTTAAATACACTAAATTATAAAATGTACACCAAAAATTATAAGAGTTGTTTCCAGATACTACAGACGTTTTTTTTTTTTTTTTTTTAATTGAAAATGGTATAAATAACATTACTAGTTCTGGTATAAAATAATTCCAATGTATGCAATTCCATTACATATAATTCCGTAATTCCACTGGATGTAATCCGCAATTCCATTATGGTCTACGAGAGGTATTTTTTAAACCCCTATTCAGTTTCTTTATACTGCACAAAACATGCATTATCTAGAAGTATATAAGCATTGTGATGTAGATTATCACATATTATAAAATTTATTTTTCTCTTTAAAATATATGTAAATGCTCTAAATAAATAAATTATAAAAAAATGATGTAACTATTTTTATCCTATAAATAATGAATTTACAATATACGTTTTCTAATTTTTATACCTTCTCTTTCATAATTTTTCAATGTAACTGAAACAAGTTCTTTGATCATTTTCCAGTATTCACTTATCAATCTTAACGTCATGAAATTTCTTTTCTCGCTGTAAAAGAATAATGTTTTGACTTATTTCCATCCTTTTGTTTTGTGAAACCAGAAAATAATAAATTCGGTTTCTTTTAATCTTACATCGAAATGTAACCCATGCACCCTGTTGTCGCCTAATTTACATCAACGGATAGGTAAAATATTTGCTTAGCTAGTTATTTTCCCAGGATCTAAATCTTGGCGAAATCATGCCAACATTCTATAATAACGGTCATTGAAGTACTGGTCGCCTTTTAAAAATATACATGTGAGTATTCCTAACGAAACCGCAACCATTCTCTATCTTAAACTTTGAACTTGGCATCTACATTATAACGCCAAATGCATTGTCTTTTTTTTTTTTTTTTTTTTTGCTCCAGTTTTGGAGTACACTTTCTTTCTGATTATCGACCATGTAAGATCTCAAGGGAGATTCGGGCCTGGGTTTCGCCTGATCCTCGCGACTGTTTCCCCACTCCATGCTGTAAGCTTCGTACTGTTATCCCATCTATGGTCACGCGTCAAATTTAATGCTTTGGAATATTTAATAAATTTACCTTAACCAATATACTGCCTCTTGGGTAATCAGTTTTCATCTATAATTTTTAATTTGTTTTCTTACAGCTTATCCTATGCGGCCAACGCAATAAAGTTTTCTTTTCGACAGATAATAAACTTCATCAGATACTGTAAAAAATCTCCTTGACAAGCATCTTTTCCAAAAAGAATGGGGTATCGTTAGCTTAAAGATTGTTTTAGAAGGCTGCACAGAATACCCAAATATATATATATTAAAAAAAAAAAAAAAAAAAAAAAACTAAGTGTAAATTTCTCGATAGGCGTTTACAGTCCTCTCAGGGCCCGACTTTGACTAGCTGGAGCCTCGGGACAAGCTTATTCTGGGGGGCCCCCTTGCAGTGGCATAAGAGGTCTTTAGGTTGCAATATTTCTGCTTATGCTTAGGAGGGCACAGGGCAACTGCCTCCCATGCCCTGGCGTTAATCAGGGCCTCAGTCCTCTCGTGAGTTTATCAGTAATAATATTATTAAACTATTCTTTTTGTAAAGTACATTATATTGCAAGCTGTATTCCTTCTTTCTTTCTTTTCTTTTTTTTCCATGAAAAAGTTTTAACGTATCCAATAGTTTATTCTTATGTGCACAAAAGTGACAAAAAAAAAAAAAAAGGTTTAGAGAGAGAGAGAGAAAATGTACGTTTAGATAACCTGTTCACTGTCTAGCATTTCTTTTTATTGCTTTATTTTATTATAAAATGATAGAAATTCTTTTTTTTTAAAAACTATTCTTGTTTTGCTTCTTTATTCTGCGAACAGCGTCTGTTTTAGTTGAATATAACCAGACGCGTTCATTTTTTTTTTCTGGAAAATGGTAAGTTCCTGTTCAAAGTTGAAAGTAAAAGATTTGACTTAAAAAAGTACATAGCCGTTCAAAAATAATTCTCGAGTATTGTTATTTTAACTTATCCTTGGAATCTAATTTAAAGGGCTGTTTTTACTGGCTCACGCACGAGTGGGTTTCACTACGCCCACTTTTAAAAGAAACCACTAAAACCCAGGCATGGAACTAATGATTATTATTTTATCTTATTTTTTTCCTTCACTGAAAATGCCTCTGCCAATTGCTGGTGCCGACCGTTTCTTCCTTCACAGCAATCAAGCAACTCTAAATAAACGCAAGTTCTTGTGAAAGAAATATTAAGCCTGTTTTTTTTTTTTTTTTTTTTTAAGGAAATAACATGTTTTTTCCCCCCTTTGTTTAATATCTTTCCAGACGTTTCATGTGAAATGTTCAGATTTGTAGTTAATGAGAATTTGGAATCTGTTTTCAAAGTTTATTTTATTTGACCATCTTTTTTAAAATAACATTTTTAATGATATCGATTCAAATAACCAAATCATTAGTACTATTAGAAGTAGTTTACTTTTTTACGATTTCTTATGCTCTAATAGGAAATTCTTTTCTGGGAAATGGTTATTTTTAAGTGAGAAAAAAAAAAAAAAACTAGTTGGCATAGGTGGACTCTGCTCAATTCCCCATCACATTTATATTCTCATAAATTTCTAGTGCGAGACATATCATAATCATGTTAAAAGAAATGAATTTGACCAAAGCTTGATGCAGTGACAGAATGAAATCCCCGCCTAATAGGCTATCCACCGTTCACTTCGATATAATTATCTTATTCTAATCTATTAATTTATTTTATCAGGGTCGATTCCGTTGTTTAGTTTTCATGCTACTATTTCCAATGCAATAATCCTCAAAATTCATATTTATATGAAAAATTTACAATTTCACTATGTTGATAAAAACGTAAATTACGAATAATTTACGAAATTTTCCTATTAGAATATTTGTATTCAATCATGTTCAAACCAATATCATAAATGTAATTTTGAAGTTGTCTAATGTATTTATGAGCCTCAAAATGAAAGTTTATGTTCAATTTTGCCTTATTCTGACATGTTAAGTGAATCGTAAATTCCAAATAACGTACGAAATTTTTAAATTGGAAAAATCATACTCTATGATATTCATGCCAGTATCCCAAATAATATTTCGAAAGTGGTTTGACATCATTGCGATGAAAATATCCCTCAAGATTGACGTTTATGTGAAATTTTGCTCTATACTGCCACGTTAAGAAATTCGTAAATTTCCAATAACTTACGAAATATTCAAAGTAGCATATTTATAGTTACTGATGTTCATTCTGGCATCAAAAGTGATATTTTAAAACTGGTCTGACATTTTTACAGTAAAAAGTTTCCATTAAATACACGTTTAAGTGAATTTTTGTCCTATTCTCCCATGTTAAGAAAATCGTAAATTTCTAATAACTTACGAAGTTTTTAAAATTCGAATGTTGCAAATGAATAGGGTTCTTGCCAGTGTCGAAAGTAATATTTTAAAACTGACCTGACCTCTCTGCGACAATTTGTTCTTGAGATATCGTGTACGCAGACTAACAAACTAACGGACTAACAGACTAACAGACACCCTACAGACAGACACCATACAAATTTTGTCATTTTCGAATTCCTCACATCTGAAAACGTGTAAAAAAGTGAAAAAACCGAGGTCCAAAATTTTCACGATTACCTAAGTTCCCCATACCTATAGTATGATGGGGAATTAAAAAATGCCGGTAATAACAATGCTGCATAATAAATGTTAGTTTACTTGCAACAATAACAATTCTAAATAAAAGAAGCGATGTATTAAATTTTCTTTGATCTACAAAGCATTGTTTCCCTCTTCTGTTTTTCTTTCTTTTTTATCAAATCAGACTACCTTTTTTTAAAAAATAATAATAATAATATTATAAATAATAATAACACCATGAATAACGAAACATACACAACACCATCGACTGATTATACGAAGAGTATTGCTTACAATAAAAACATCATCACTTCATTATTACTTACTATTTTACTTTTCTTCTTCTTGCCGTTTCGTGAGTACTAAGATTTTTGTTTTGTCTTTAGGACTGCTTATATCTTTCATAATCCATAGTACAAGGGTTTACAAGTTTTTTATTACAAGAACATTTATATACACATTTCGATCCGCGTTTGTAATGATCGATAGATGGCGCTTTTTCAACTTTTGTTGTTAGTAAATGTAATAGCCACGTGTATTTATTATTGTATTTGCGTTACTACTTAATATTCGTACTAATATCGACGAAAGCTATTCGTGGTATTTGTAATTTCCCCTAAGCCCACCAGAGGGCGAGCATTTCATTGCAGTTGCGGATTTTACTCATGGATTACACCAGAAACATCTATTCCTGGACTGGAATTCGAATCCGGGATCTGGGGCCCCAGAGGACAGTTCCTTACCTACTGTGCCACCAAACCGGCACTCTCTTTTTCTTCTTGATAAAATAAATACAATTTATTCAACCACCCCCACAGTTGCCAAGTTCCCTAATTTATTCCGAAGCTCTTTTAAGCCGCACCGCACCTGTATTTCACACCACGTAATTTGTAGAATATTTTACTATAATATATAACTACAATAAAATAAGAAAAAAATATTCTTATAAAAAAAATGGTATAAAAAAAACAAAGCGCCCCAAAAATGCTCCAAAATAAACTAAGGAATTTTGCATCCCGTAATGATAGAAAGTGTTTTGCAAATTTTATACGTGATGTATGAATCTCTTTCTGTATCTTTTCTTTTATAATTTCGATTTTTAAAATGAATTCATTTTTTATCTTTTCAGTTAGTGTAATCAAGCGTTTTATTGAGCTATAAAACAGTTCAAATTAATCCAGTAAGTTTAGAAGTGTAGTTTGGGCTGCATTTTTAATAAATTTAAAAATTCAAATAATTTTAAGTTTTAATAAAAGTCTTAAATGAGTTTTTATTTTTATTCTTTAATATAGCTACTATTTCCAAAAGAGGGTTTAATTGTTCCCATTCCCCTCACAAAGAAATTTTTGTTAAGTGAAACTAATTTCTAAAATTGTTTAAAATTCAGTAAAAATGTTCAAATGATTGTGCCACTTATCTTTTATTTTGACCGCTGACGTAGATTCACGTCATTTGAAAGTCTATAACTCCACCAGTGGGCGTTTCTTTCGCGATTTGTACGTTACTTATTTCTTAAGAATATGCCCAATATTCAAATTTATACAATCAAATATAATACGGATACAAATATTTTGATTAAGAAGAATTCAATTATAATGTATATCCATTTGTAATATAAATGTGAATATAGAAAATTTTGTTCTGAAAGATGAACCTTACTGTCAAAAAGACAAAAGCATGCGTGTGGGCGTTATTCTCTCATGTTACTATATTTCAAAACGAAATTTTCTGTATTGACATTTATATTACAAATGCATCATATATACATTATAATTTTGTTCTTTCTAATCAAAATATTTGTATGTGTAGTATATTGATTGTCCAAAAATGAATATTGGATATATTCTTAAGAAATAAATAACATACAAGTTGCGAAAGTAACGCCCACTGGCGGAGTTACAGATTTTCAAATGACGTGAATCTACGTCAGCGGTCGCGAAAGCGTTAATGGAGGGTAACAGAAAGTAGTGTGCGTGTAATACCAGATTATTTAAATAAAGTTTATTAATGCTGTTTTTTAATAAAAACTTTTGATATTAATTTTATAAGCTTTGATATCAGTAAATTTACTTTTATAGAATATTGGTGTAGTCTTCGGCGGAAAGCGGAAAAATTGGCGTTGGCAACGATAAAGCAGATGTTAATTTATCATACATATAATTGTGGCTGTATTCTCAGTCTATATGTGGTAAGTCAGATTTGAAATATAGTTGTTTAGAAGCACTATTTTAATAGAAAAAAGCTAATAAATTCATACAATAAAACGAATATAATTTCTCCTTATTTATTTAAAAATGTAAAGTACACTACTTAGTAGTTTTGAATTAATGACTTTTAGCAATGAAGATAGGCTAAATAAATTTCATATAGATTGTAAGCGGTAAATAAAAATTGCTTTATCTAAAATTAGATATTATCCTGCTGAAATCTGTCAATCATTCCGCCAGTGAAATCTTCGTCTAATCGGCTTAATATTGAAATAGAGGATTATCACAGCTATCTTTGGAATAAGATATCAATTATATATAGTAATAGGGTCCATGATGGTATGATGTTTCTTATACAGTTTCATAACACTGATGTTAATATTTTTACTTTCCGAACACTATAGTGAGGAAAGTATTGTAATCATGTCAAAAATCCGAATTTGAGATTTCGATGTTTCTATACGTTTCGAGGTCCCCTGAGTCCGTTTTCACAATTTTTACGATGATGTATGTATGTGTGTGTGTCTGTGAGTGAACACGCTAGCGTCTAAACGCTTCGTTCGAATAAGCTGAAAGTTGGTACGTATATGGTAAGTCACCATAGCACGAACCCTATAGATTTTAATGAATCTAGCACTTATAGTTTTTTTTTTTTTTTTTTTCAGGGACACCAGGAAAACTTCTTTATCATTATGGCCTATGGGGCCAAATTTTTAAAAGTGCGATAGCGTCTAAAAGCTTTATTAATCTGAGCAAAAAATTTTTACACATAGGTCACAGTTGCACGAACTGTATAGATTTTGGTGAATTTAGTACTTACAGTTTTTTTTTACAGGGGCACAAAGAAATTATCATTATGGCCTATGGGGGCAAATTTTTAAAAGTGTAATAGCGTCTAAACGCCTTATTAATCTGAGCAAAAAATTTGTACACATGTTATAGGTCACAGTTGCACCAACTGCATATATTTCGGTGAATTTAGCACTTACAGTTTTTTTACAGGGAGACAAAGAAAAATTCTTTATCATTATGGCCTACGGGACCAAATTTTTAAAAGTGTGATAGCATCTAAACGCCTTATTCAATTGATGTGAAAATTTATATGAATATTATAAATCACTGTTGCACCAACTATGAGCATTTTGGTGAATCTAGCATTTATAGGTTTTTACAGGAACACAACGAAAAATTCTGTATCATTATGATCTATGGGCTCAAAGTTCAGCAGCGTTAAATAAAACATCGTGCACTATAGGGAGAAAAATACTCAAACACTCTATCATGGTTTTCTCTCTTTTGTTTGTTTAACAATTCCTCTTTCTTTACTATATCTACGAAACTGATAATTACTCAATGTTCGGAAAGTTGAGCGGAGTCACTCCAGATTTTTTACAGGTAAAAATAACTATAAAAGTCATGTTTACTGTTGTTATGGGAGAAACTGTATTTTTCGTGAACTGTGACCTTATATACCATCGCAAATAGTACATTTGTCTTCGTGACTATTTTTTTTTTTTTTTTTTTTTTTTTTTTCACTTTTACTAACTTTGCATGCAAAAACTTTGCTTATTTTGTTTCATATGTTCGAAGTTTCAAACATAGTTTCGATATAGCTTACTTACTTTAATTTGACTTCGAAACAATACACTTACTATAAAAAACGTTCCAAAAGTAAGTTTTTTTTTTTTTTTTTTTTTTTCATGATATTTTTTAGAAGGAAGCTTTATTACAAACTGGTAGCCTACGCCAGCTTCGCTGGTCACTAAATTTAAATAAATTTTCAAAAGAATTGAATCTGTTTATTTTTTTACATCACATTTTGGGCTTTGTGTAACATAATTAAAAATTCTTTTTAAGGTCAAAAAGCCAAAATAACATATTACAAATTAAATTAAATTAAATATTTCTTCCGTTTTGCACCAATTCTGTATGGTTTTATGTGAATGATTCTCAAGAATGAATCAACAATTGTTTACAAATTTAATGGATTATGTATGGGAAATAAGTACCCTGTAATTTAAAAATTGCAGCTCTTAACACTTCAAAACTGATAATGTTTTAAAATTTATTCATTATTCTTTAATTTGACTGTTTGTTTAATAATAGACTCTTATTTTAAGACTAGCAGGCTACGCCCGCTTCGCTGGTCACTATTTTTAAATGAATCACAATAATTAATGAATTCTCAAAATTGCAATAATTTTTATCATGTGATAAAAAAAGAGAAAAAAAAATTTTGATCGGGAAAAATGTCGCACCGGGCCCCCACTGCCTTCGGCAGCGTAGACCCGTACGCTGCGCGCACGTATTCCTTCACCATCCTTACGACTTCTCAAAATTCCATGTTATTACTCATAAAATTTCATTCTCAAGAAAAGGAATTAAAATATATATCATTTAGCATCGGGTAAAAACTCACACCGGGACGCCACTGCCTTCGGCAGCGCAGACCCATGCGCGCTGCGCGCGCACGTTTGAGGATATACGTGCGCTGTACACGCATATTCCTTCTCAACTCAAACTTTTATTATTAAGAAAATAAAATTAAAAAAAAATATATTTTATCATCGGGTAAAAACTCGCACCGGGTCCCAAACCCATGCGCGCTGCGCGCCTATTCCTTCCCCACCGTTCCAGCCCCTCCTAATTAACTTCCATATACCAATTTTGAACGGTCTTACTCAATTAGCTGAGATGCAAAAGAAAACCTGATCAGGACACTTTAAATTGTAAATCAGGTGAAATCTCGAATTCCACTTTCGATAATGTAAAAGAACTTTAAAATATCTTCCGAATGATGTATTAGAAATAATTTAATCATAATTAGAATATGAAATATTGAAATTTAAAAATATTACAGCGCCATCTGGCGGTACAAATTTCTGTATTCCACTGTTCGATTCCAAATCAAAAAAGCTTTCTAATGATGTATTACTTACGAAATTATTTTAATTAGTAGCTGAGATACAAAAGAAAACCTAATCAGGACACCTCAAAACGTGTAAATCGGGTGAAATCTCGAATTCCATTTTCGATAATGTAAAAGTACTTTAAAATGTGTATCAAGTCAACAAAGCTTTCAAATGATGTATTACTTATGAAATTTTTTTAATTAATAACTGAGATATAAAAGAAAACTGATTCGAACACCTCAAAACGTGTAAATCTGCTGAAAACTTTCGATAATTTAAAAGAACTTTAAAATATCTTTCGAATGATGTATTAAAAATAATTTAATCATAATTAGAAATTGAAATATTGAAATTTTAAAATATTACAGCTGAGATACAAAAGAAAACCTAATCAGGACATTCTAAAACATGTAAATCACGTGAAATCTCTAATTCCATTATCTACGGTAGTTTTATTAATGGAAGTAAAAAGAAAAATAAATATTTTTTATTTCCCCAAAACCTATATATACCACGGTAGTCGGCTAATGGAAGTAAAAAGAAAAAGTATTTTTTAGTGGTTATATGGCAGATGCGTACATGACATTTGCGTACAAGCTGAAATTAGTGACACTTGCGTACAAGTCCAGGTGTTCCAAATGTTACAGATCTGTTTTCGAAAAATCAAGTGGCATTTCCGTACAAAATTTGTTTCGCTGTATTTTTCGTTTGTAACACAAAGGGGTTGTATCCATATATTAAACTTGAAGATAAATACTCTTATATAAATACGTGAATTTTCTCTTATGCATGTAGTCTTACGACTGACAAAGTTATGAGCTTAAGGCATATAAAAGTTACAAGCTATAATAGCCGTAGTTATTTTCTGAAATGACATTCAATTATTTATTCACTGAGTCAAGATAAATAAAGGTCCTTATAAATGCTATTAAGGTCTTTAAAAATATTTTTATTTCTTAAATACTTTTTTACTTTTTAACAAGTATGAATTTTTTTGTCTCCAATAAAGAAAAAACTAGTATGTTGTGGCCGCCACAAGACTTTCTTCTATATTTACCTATACATATTCAATCAGTAACAATATTAAAAAAAAAAAAAGTACGATTTTTTTTTTTCTAAGTTTTTTTTTTTTTTTTTTTTGTTAAAAGTGAAAAAAATCGATAACTTTGTTTTAAATTATCACAGATTTATAGTTCAACCATTCGTTTTAAAGGTATTGACGAGACCTTTCGAAAGATACCCATCTTGAAAATTTATCCCCCCGGGGGGGTACTTCCCCCCCAGGGGGGGAAGCGATGCCCCCCATGCAGAAATTTTTTTTCCTAGTTACATACTACTATTATCAATAATTCATATTAATTTTACAATCACAAGTTTAAAACAACTCTAATTATGCACATTTATACGAATTTTTGTCCTATGCTGCCATGTTAAAAATTTAGATAAAATGCTATCACAGCGCCACCTGTTGAGCTATTGATCCCCAAACATAATCAGCACCAGTTTATGTCGGGGACCAACTAAATACCAAGTTTGGTTAAATTTCGTTAAAAAAAAAAAAAAATTGCGATATTTTTCTAAGTTTTTTTTGTTAAAAGTTAAAAAAATCGATAACTTTGGTTTAAATTATCACAGATTTATCGTTCAACCATTCGTTTTAAAGGTATTGACGAGATCTTTCGAAGGATACCCATCTTGAAATTTTGCCCCCCCGGGTGGGAACTTCCCCCCCCGGTGGGGGGGCAACCGATGCCCCCACATGCACAAAAATTTTTTCCAAGTTAACTATTACTATTATCAACGAGACCTTTCGAAAGATACCCATCTTGAAAATTTACTTCCCCGGGGGGGGGGATTTTCCCCCCCAGGGGGGAACCGATGCCCCCCCATGCACAAAATTTTTTTCCTAGCTAACTACTACTATTATCAATAATTCCTATTAATTTTACAATCACAAGTGTAAAATATCTCTCTTTATGCCCATTTATACGGAATTTTGTCCTATGCTGCCATGTTAAAAATTTGCATAAAATGCGATCACAACGCCACCTATTGAGCGAGTGATCCCAAAATCTAATCAGCACCAGTTTATGTCAGGGTGCAACTAAATACCAAGTTTGGTTAAATTTCATTCATTGGTTCGTGAGATACAGCGTCCACAAAAAAATGATACAGACAGACAGACAGACAGACAGACAGACATTTTCTAAAAACTATTAATTCGTGTTCTCCATATCCCAAAACATGTAAATCCATCAAAAAGTGGACTTCGAAAATTTTCGCGAATCCAATACTTTCTCTATATTACATATAGAAGAAAGTAAAAAGTTAAAAAAAGATCTCTCTTCTTTATCAATAACGAATTGAATCATATTCCAATTCCTGAAATTATTTGTCGTTCACCTATATGCCTCTCTTTCTCCCCCCCCCCCCCCCCAAAAAAAAAAAAAATGTGTGTTTAAAAATGAAAAAAATCGATAACTTTATTTTAAATTATCGCAGATCGATGGTTCAACCATTCGTTTTAAAGGTATTGGTGAGCTCTTTTGAAAGATACCCATCATGAAAATTTACTCCCCTCGAGGGTGGACTTCCCCCCCCCCCCCCAGGGGGTGAGGCGGGCCTCCTACATACACAATTTTTTTTCCCCAGTTGACTATCTTTATTAAAAAAAAACATATATTCGTTTCATTTGGTTTAGTGCAGTCCAACGAAAAGTTTACTGTAACATTCCTATATGATATACATTTAGAATACTGAGTTTGGGATTTCTGCTACTATTTGTTCTTGAGATATGCTGATAACACAGACAGACAGACACACAGACCATTCGCTAAAAACATGATTTTCGTATTCTGGGGACCTCAGAACATGTAGATAGAACAAAAACGCACGTTCGGAAATTTGACCCTAAAACAATACTTTCTCGACCCTATGGGTAAGAGAAAGTAAAAAGAAAAGAAAAAGAAAGAAAGAATAGAAAGAAAGAAAAAGGTTTTAATGTTTGCATCATATGGATACAACCCCTTCATGCAATGATCCTCAAATAAAGCGAACGAAATGTTGTACGCAAGTGCCACTAGATTTTTTGAAAACACACCTGTAATATTTAACCCATCTGGACATGTACGCAAGTGCCACTGTTTTCAGCTTGTACGCAAATGTCATGTACGCATCTGTCACAACACCAATCAAAATATTCACCGTACTTTATTTGCTAATGCAAATGTAAACAAACATGCAGCTTTAGCATAAAGCAATTTGTTATGTTTATATTTTCAAAATCAGAATGAGGAACAGCTATACGATAAAATAAGCCACCCATTACTGTTGCCAATGTACAGCTTACCAGATGAGTCGATAGTGCGAACTGATACTCAGAATCATTACAAAACATCAAAAATACATTTTAAGAAAATAAATTATTTCACTCGTGTTTGTTTTGAAAGTCACTGAAATAAATGAATCTGAAAATGCATGAAAATCAGGGGTCGAAATTAGAATCAGTAAGTTGGGAGCCAAAAGACAACTAATATTATTTTCTTAGTTGCAATTATGTTGTACTAAGGTGCCATTTCAAAATTGCCATTTACACATAGAAACATGTGCATAAACATTATACATAAACAGAAATTAATCAAAATACTGATACCTTATCTAGTTAGTTTTTTCCATTTTAAAAATGTGTTAGAGCAAATATTTTTACAAGAAAGCTAGGAATTTAATTCTACTACTTCGTTGCTAGTGCCTTAATTTTCATCACACATTATAACTGCACACTGAAGGGGGAAAAAGAATGTTAGGCGTCAAAGTGATGATTAAGTATAAAATTATGGTCATCAAAATGAAATATTTATTTGCAAAATACAACTAACTACCACTAATTTCAAGCCCTGATGAAAATCTGTGCTGCAGCGGTCAGTATTCTACTATACATTTAGAAAATATAAATCACGATCTACCACCCAATATACATTATTTATTAAGTTTCACACCGGAAAAAAATTTCAGAAATGTTAATTATAAAATAAAAAAAATGACTAATTCAGAGAACTTTCTGAGTTAGTTTATGAATTAAAAGATTTTTATTGGTGTCTATTGATTAAACATCAGTTAGTTCACTTCATACGAAGAAAATTAAATAGCTTGAATAGATATTAAAATATCTAACAAAAGAAAAAAAAAAAAAAAAAAAAAGATGAATGGCTTTACATTTATTTGAAAATTCAAAATTATTTTAACTCAAGCTGCCGTATAATTGTCTGAAACGGCGGCACTCAACCTGGTTCCCATGGCCGTTTCACAGTGACAATGAGAGTTTGTTCTGATACTGCAGTACTTTCATTTTCTTTAATTGACTTTTTTAAAATATTAAAACAGATTTTTTTTTATTTATTTATTTATTTTTTTTATTAATTATTATTATTATCATTTTCATGACATTATTAAAAACTTTTACATAAATCTCCACGATATTCTTTTGCTTTTATATTTTATAATGTGTAACAAATTAATATGCAAAATAATAAATCCTACTACTTAATGGGATGTTCTAAAATTCTACACTTTAACACAGATACCGAAGTGGACGGTGGGTGTAGAAAGGCTGACTACCCTTAATCTAAATCTTCACTTGAAAAGGTCAAAATATTACATAACTCTTTTTTTTTTTAAGGAAAAAAGAAGAATATAAGGAGGAGAAGGAAAGATCAAAACGAATATAAAGCATATTAAACGTTAATATCCTTTAAACACTGGAAAAAGGCGGGGTTTTGTATTGTGTGTCATTTGTGAGCTGTAGAGTGCCAGATAATTACTTTATGTAATAAAACTTTTCATTTAAAGGGTATTTAAAGCAGCATTATATTTAATACATTCAGAAAAAAAGTACCATTCATCTGGTTCATGAAAAATAAAGAACATTTTCTGGCATTGCTCTACGTATATACATTCTTGTCAACCTATCCCGGAAGATTACTGGTCCCGCCCCTTTCCGTACATTTTTTTCACATCAGTCTTTTTAGAGCCGTGTCAGCCATCGGTGGCTGACACTGATCTTTCCATTTAGGCTAAGTCAGCCGGCAGTTTAAAATATGATATAAAACTACAGAACTTACATAGTTTTAAGTAATTACTGACAATTTATTTAAAATTTACTTCATGTTTTTTTTTTTTTTTTTTTTTTTTTTAATAGGATTTTTATAGGATTATATCGTTAAGGCCTAATGGGGTTTATTGAAACTCGATAAACATAACACGCTTCTAAGCAGCACGTGTGGCCTGAATGGGATTTCCATAAGAATTCACGTGGCGCTCAATGAGTTAATCGTAAATGTATTTGAAGTTAATTACTCTAAAAATTAAATTGTGTACACACAGGGGCGGGAACTAACAATGTTACGGGTTAGGTTGGCAAGTATGCATATATATTTTGCTTGATTTATAAAAATTTATAACACATTTTCTTCTTTTTTTTTAGTATTTTGTGTTTATATCTCTCATTAAAAATAAATACAATATTCATATATAAACATTTCCATACAGTAATGTATATAAACATATTGATTAAAGAAGATTTGTTGATATTATATAATTATTCTTCTATCTGTATAGTATATTAACACAAATATATTTTGTAAATTTCGCAGCATCGAAAAACAGCAACATAGCTTCCATATCAAGGCTTCATGTAAATAGGACGTAAGCGTACTGTAGCTAGTGTTGAAATTTGAAAAAAAAGAAAAAAAAAAGAATAACAGTGGGCTAAAAATAAGCCGGAATAAATTTAAATGTTGTTTATTCGGTTTTAGTCAGGTGATATCCCTCGTGCTAAATAGCTGGATCCGCCCTCTCTTAAGCTCAGGTTCAGCTCATCATAAAAATATTGTTTTTAATATCTGCCGCACCAAAATGTTCAAAACACAAATGCCAATTTTCATATATTTTGAAATCTTCCCGTTTCAACTTTAAAAGCATTTAGATTAATTTATTTTATTTTGAATTTTTAAATTTAGACGTTTAAAGTGTTTTAAATGAAATTTCAGGATTCTGTAAGATCAATATCTATATATTTGAAAGTAATAAGACAACTCCTTTGTTTTAAATTTTTATTCCATAATAACTGTGACTTTGATTTCGTGATTAGGAAATTGAAAATAAATACTATCGAGCTATGCTCCAATAATAGATCTTATAAACTTTTTAAAAAAAATAATAATAATAAAGCAATTTTTCACTATTTGATTCTGTATTAAAAAACTTTTAATAGAAATTTGATATTTTATTATGTTACATTATGGGATAAATTTTAAATAACACAAAGCTTACAAACGGTACAGTAACCAAATGCAAATACGTCACAACAAAATTTAAACAGAAAATTTATGGTAAAAAGTCTTTTTAAAATTACTAAATATTCATAATAATAATAATAAAACGATTGTCGAATGCATAATTGCTGTTTCATGCAATCAGTTTCGCTGTACCGTGTTTTCTAAAACATGATATTTAATTAGAGGTGTACGTACTCTTGTATATTGAAATGCGAAAAAAAGTGTAACAGGGTTAAAATAGAATTTTAGCAGCGAAAAACTAGAAAAAGATATTTAACACTTATGAAGAAAGAATTAACATATTACGATCGGATATATTCTTCTCTTGTACCGTAAGCCACGCCTTTTCACAAATTTTCTAAAACTTTATACTATAAAGCAAAATAATTTTGCATATTTGTAATTAAATCATTTAAGTTTTGTCTTCAATAATCGATGTAGAAAATACCATTGTGATATATGCATACCAGCGTCACATATAGAGTCAAATAGGAATATGCAAATTTGTCTTTTTTTTTAAATAGTGTTTCAGCGAATCAGAGGCGGGGCTTATTTTCTTTTGAAATTCTTTCACAATCCCTCGCCTACATTGTGATAACTTTACAAAAATATGCCAATTTGTATAATAAACATCGAAATATTGCTTAGGAAACAATAAAAAGAACATAAAGGTAAATTAAAATAGTTTTCCGTCAAATTATATACAAACATTTACTTATAGAGGATACAGATTATAACAAGTGACGGCCCCCTAACAGGAATAAAAAGTGAAATATCACTGTAACCCAAAAAATAATGTTAGGAACGAGCTGTAAATTTGGAAACCCATGTTTTTGATGATGCCCGTTCTATTCGTGCAAAAATTAACATAGGTCATAATTCATAATTTTTTCAAATATGAATTTATTAATAATTTTCATAATTCAAAAAATGTTTTTTTAGCAAAAATTTCCATGGAATATGTTTGGGTCACTTCATTCTAACGAATAAAAAAAACAGAATTTAAATATCATAATTATTTCGGAAGATATGATTAAATGTTTGTCACATTCATTTAACATTAGCACCCCCAAACTTTGACAGCTTATAACTCTATGAAAAATTGAGCGAAATATATAAACTATACCATTTTCCGTGATGATTTGATCCAAAGAATTCAAATAAATTATAAAAAATGGGGGTTACTATTGAAAAAAATGAAGTTGATGTCAGTTTTAATATGTAGACGACCCCTTAAGTAAAATCTAACTATAACATTATAAACTAGACGTTATTACAAACTGATTGGTACCAGTCGCATGTTTCTACGATAATTTACGGCAAAATTAGGTGGGGGGGTGGCGTTTTTTTTTGGGGTGACTGTACATTGCCCTTCTACACAAATCTGATGAACAAATTTAAATTTTGGAGAAAATATTAGAGATAATTATACCGGTTCCTGTTTTTACAATTTTCTTAAAATATTTTTATTACAAAAGCTTCGCATGTTTCGTAATTCCTTAATAATATTGTGTTTCTGAATAGAAATTTTTGTTATTATTATTAAATAATGTATTTCCTTTCCTAATTTGAAACCATGGAGAATGATACTGGGTTTAAGGCCGATTATGTATTCTAGGGACCTAACCTGGGTGGAATATCCTAGTAGTATGTCTTTCTAATGGGTTAAGCCCGTATTCACGCGAGTTTTGGAGAAAACCATGGTAAACTATGAACGGCTAGGCTAGACTAACTACTGTGACCCGAGTTTGAACTCGGCATCTTCCGAATACCAGCTTTGAGAACAAGGACCTCTCGGCCGCCGGTGAAGCCCATGGTGACAGAATAAACCGTGCTAAGATCATGCAGAATATTTCTTTGTTATGTACTAGAGTTCTATGTTTAATTAACACACATTGTCAAATTATTGGGTGTGGTATGGCATGGTATATTAGGATTAAGGCCGACTAGCTGCCCTAGGGTCCTAGGTCTGAGGGGAATGCCCTACGTGGGAGTCTTTCTAACGGAATTGTAGTCCGTATTTACACAAGTTTCGTAGAAAATCACGGAAAACTCCGAACGGCTAGGACGACGAACACGACCGGGGATCAAACCTGGCACCACACGTCTACCAATTCCAAGGACAGAATCGTCAAATTTGAATTGATGAATTTGAAATTGTTAGACATTTTTAAAATATCATTTAAAATTTATTTCTCTAACTGTGCAGTTACAGTCGGTAACAAAAGTATCCGAACACTAGCAAAAAATTCCTACAAAAAAAAAAAAAAAAAAAGTAGAGTTAATACGGTTTTGTTAAAGAAATCCTTGTCGAATCATGTTCTTAGTCAACCGACTGTACTTTAAAATTAAAGATAATTAATAGAATAATTTACAAGTAATTATAATTCTAATAGCAGAATAATTATACTTAAATATTAGTGTAAAACAAAAAAGGACAAATTGAAATAAAATGTTTCTGCATTAAAGCATAGTGTTATTGCTCATAATACTGAAGTTTTGTCACTTATGAGATATGTATATATCTTTTAATATATTGTGCCCAGTGGCGGATTCAGAACTTAACTGGGGAGCTAATATCTTTCAATATGCTATTCCAGATCAATGAAAAATTTACCATTGTAATATTCAATTGTGAATGTGAGGTTTTTTTTTTTTTTTTTTTTTTTTTTTTGGGGGGGGGGTTGAGCCCCCTTACCCCCTCCCCTTAAATCCGCCACTGATTGTACACCAATGATCTAAATCTAAAAAGTTGCTTGATATGTGGCGCCATCTCATAACAATTAATAGAACTATAAATAATGTTTATGGGTTTCATTTTAGAATCTCATAAGCTAAGATTGCAATTTAAACCTAAATTTTCTTTTATTTACCAGTAATAAGCGATTCTGGTTCGTTAAAACAACACAGAATAAGGTTTAGAAATACTTTTCAGAAAAAGAACAAAAAAGCGTTAATATTTGTAAATGTTTTTAATTTATTTATTTCTAAAAATAATTAATTGAAAATACATGAAAAGTTTTTGTAATATATTGGTTTGTTTATACACTTGTCTACAACTTCTGTCACTTAAAAAAATTAGGATGCCTTTTTTGTCGTGAATACTTATTGAGTGAGATAATTACTTTGAGTAAGCTTAAATTATTTATTTATTTTTAGGCAAAAATTAGTCTAAAAATAAAATAACATATGTATATATATATATATATATATAGTAAAAAATGAGCACATTGAATATGTAGTTGAAATATATTTTCGGTCTTTTATATTTTCTTACGTATCTTATCTTCACCAACGTCCACCCTGACTAGTGCTGCCATCTTTTAATTTTTATTAGAATTACAAATTAAGCATGTTAGATTAGTTATTTTATAAATTTCATTTAGGAAAAATTGCAATATAACCAAGATTCGTTGATCTGCTAACTATCAATTTTTCTAATAAAGAAATTCATTAAAAATATGTTTCAGCTAGTAGTAAATGTTGTGCACTCAATATTTGTCAATTATTTTTCCCCATTTCCAAAAACACACAATTAAAAATCTATCAATTTAATTGTATTAAAGTAAGAAATGCATATAACAATTTATTTATTTATTTATGATGATGAAAAAAATCTTTTTTTTTTCGAATATTACAAAAACATATATTCTAAATATGTATCTTAATCAGGAAAACATAATATTAAAAACTTAAGCATGCAAATTAACTGTACTTAATATTTTCCCACGTATTTAAGAAGTTGTTGTGTAATTATACGTTTGCTGTCTAATCTCTTTTCAAATTCTTTTTTAATACATGCAGGTTCTATTCTCACAGCTGGAAGATGAAAGGTGTAAGGTCAGTGGCGGATCCAGAACTTGACTTTGGGGGGGGGGGGGGGGGGCTAAGATTTTTCAAAGTGTTATAGTGTTATTCTGGACCAATAAAAAATTTACAAATACAATATTCAATTGTGAATGTCAGTGGTTTTTTTTTTTTTTTTTTTTTTTGGGGGGGGGGGCTTTAAATCCGCTACTGTATCAGGTTCGAACCTAGATCAAGCTTGTCAGCCAAGACGTTCAGAGTTTTTCTCTGAAACTAACATGAATAAATACAGGCTAGAACCCCACAGAGACCATTTCATCTCATTCTAATTCCCTCGATCAGACAACTGGTCTTAACCCACTCAACAACAAAATATATCTGTGTTAATTTAAGATTGCTTTAATATTGATTTTTTTTTTTTAAAGTTTTGTTGGTAGTAAATAATCTTGAATGAACTACTGGTTGTGGTTCTGTGGCTTAAAGTTGATTAACTACACTATGCTCTTAGGCTTATAGGTGAAATGCCCTCCATTAAGGGGGGGGGGGGGGGGGGGGTCTTTCAAAGGGATCTTAGTCCATATTTACACGAGTTTCAGAGAAAAACATGGAAAACTCCAAATGGCTAGGCCAATGAACATGACGTGGGATCGAACCTGGCACTTCCCATCTATCAGCTTTGAGTACAGAACTGCGAATAAACTAATGAATGAATAATAATTATTTTCTCGAATGCAAGCTTGCATAGTTAAAAGAATTTTGAAATTGTTCAACATCGTAATTGCCATCTTACGTGCACAAACGAAAAAAAGTAAGCATAGAAACATAATCATGCTCTATATAGAAGTTCCTTTCTATCTAAAAAGATTTGTGCAGTGATGCCCAATTGATAATTCTGTTTTTAAGGGCCCTCTTCACTCACCGCCGCCGGAAGCCGAAGCTAATGTTATTCTATGGGAATTTTTTCTTTACAAATAACTGATTATACATATTTTTGAATTCTGTTTTCACATTCTGAGAATTCCCAGCTGTTAAATGGACGGACCTTTTTAAAAAAATATATTTTTTAAATTTTTTATATTTTATTTTGAAGCTGCAAAATACGAATTTTCAATATGTGATTTTTTTTCATTTTGCTATTTCAAAATAAAATATTAAAAATTAAAAAAATACATTTTTAAAAAAGGTCCATCAATTTAACAATTGGGAACTTTCTGAATGTGAAAACAGAATTTAAAAATATGCATTAGTTAATAAGTTATTTGTAAAGAAAATTTCCCCATAGAATAACATTGGCTCTGGCTTCCGCCGACCGTAAGTAAAGAGGGCCGTTAAGTACATGTTAGTTTCATTTAATTAGCATTTTCCATGATTATAGAAAAATTTCAAAGTTAATATTTAATTATAGACAACTGAAAATATAATGTTCAATCATACCAAATTACACTTTATAACTTAATCTCTCTTAATTCAAATCTTTTAACTCTGTTAGAGATGCAAGTGTCATCTACATTGAACATTTGCTTTTGATAATTTCCCAGTCGCCATTAGTCAGACTCCATGTTATCCTACGGGGAAACTTGTTATGAGAATTACACGTTAAAAACTTTATATTTTTAAAAATTCGAATTCTCTCATTCAGAAAATTCACAACCATTGAATATGTTTTTGGTTTTCAAAAATTTATTTATTTTTAATTTCAAACAAATCAACAAGTGTGAAAAATGCACTTAATTTTTTTACAACAAATGCAAAAGTACATAAAAAGCTCCTCCCTCTCCATTCCACCCCAAAAAAAAGTTTTTAATCTTTAAACCTTTTAAAGATCTTAATTCATCTCTTTCCTAAAATAATATACTAAAAAATCAATTTTTAAAAACAAAAGCAAATTTAATTGTGAATTTTCTGAATGTGAAAATGGAATAAACAATAAAAAAAAAAAAAATTAGATAAGTAATTCACAACATAATAAATTTCCCCATAGAATAACATAGGGTTTAGCTACTGACAATCATAGATACACTGTCTTCTGAAGATGATAAAAGTAAAATTCCTACCATAACAGACCACTAATAAAAAGCATCACAGAACTGATATTTAAAAGTAATAAGTACAAAACCTTGAATAAACACCATAAAATGCTCGGGTTGAAAGAAGATGCCTGATGAAGGGTCAATCGTCTTTTTCATATTGTCGTATTCGCATGACAAAGGGTCATGTCTTCTTTTGACCTGAAACAATTGTTGCGAGTTGTAGCATTTTATGGTGTTTATTCAAAGTTTTGTACGTATCACTTATGAGCAATTCTAAATAAATTATTGTTTGTAATCCTATTGTAAATACTAGCTATGATTTTTTAATTTAATGAAAAAATATTGATTGTCATTTTATATTTTAATGTTTTATATCAACTTTTCTTTCTTCATCATCATCATCACAAGTTATTCGGAAGTACCTGCGGTGATCGAGACCACCGTTTACCTCCACCTGAAGTTGTACAAACATGATGTGGTGCAACATAATCAAGCAAGGTCGGGTTTCTTCACTGGACTTTTCTTTCTAATAATGCTGTCCTCTTAACATAAAAGTACCAAAAAGAAAATTCAAGACTTTTAAAAACCTCTATTTTCATAAAAATAAAAAAAATCTGTATTTAAAATATATATGTAGAATATAAAAATGTATTTAAAGAATAATGATTGGAGAATATTTATTTTGTAGATATATATATATATAAAGCCTCTTATATAAAATGTTATGAATGCTTATTCTATTAGAACACAACTGAAAAGATTGTAATCCTAAGAAAGATTTCTTACAGGAGACATTGAAACTTTGTATTAAATTGCAATAAAATAAATTTAACGCCTTTACTTTGATCCTTCTTGAAGGCTTTCATCATGGATCCAGGACGGGACCTCCTCCAAAGTAAGGACATTAAATTTATTAAATCATAAGAAAGATATTTAAAGTTTAATTCTAATAAAATAATGAGTTAAATCTTTTTGAAATATATCAATATTATTAAAATATTATATAATGTGATAACTGTTTTTGTTTGTTTTTGATCAATTTATAGATTTTTGAATCTATTCATGTTACTGCAATACAGGAAGCGGATTTTACTTTAAGCAGATAGTAGTAAATTGTTACAGTGAAACTTGAATAATTCGAACTTGTTTAACTCGAAATTCTGGATAATTCGAATTTTTTACTCAGTCCCTTGAATTTTATTATTAAAATAATGTTAAAAAATCATGGATCATTCAAATTTTATTTTGGATAATTCGAATTTTTCATACGATTACCTTTAAAATATTACAGTAAAATTTGTTCCAGAGATTTTTCTCAGCTAAAGTGCATTATTATTATTTATTTATTTATTTATTTATTTATTTTAACAGTCTTTCAAATGAAGGATAAGGTAATACAAGATTATTTCCTACCTAGTGCATGAGAAGATATGGTCCATATACATGAACTTCGAGGTTTTTTTTTAAATTGAAAGTCATGTCTAATGTAGAAGATTCTATTTTTGTATCAATTGATAGGTTGAAGTCATATGCTATGACACAAAGATTGTACTTAAAGAAGCAATCAAAAATATCTGACTATTTTTTAAAAAATGTTGCATAATTAAGCTCGTAAAAAAATATTGATTTAATGCGGGGGGGGGGGGGGGGGCAGTATTCTTAGATATAAAGGTAGTGTTAAATTTGATGGTAGAGTTTTATTTATTTATTTTTTTTATCTCTTCTTTTTGACAGAATAGTATATGTAATTCAAATTTTGGATATTTCGAATTTTTCTCTGTTCCCTTCAATTTCGAATTATCCAAGTTCTACTGTATTACTAATAACAAAAAAAAAAAAAAAAGTACAAATATAATGTTGAAAATTGAATATGATTTTCAAATTTCATTGTTAATTTTTAAACAAATCTGGAAGAGAGATATGGATATGCTCTGTGGCAGAATATTTTGATCCTTTCTGTGACAAGCCTAGAACTCCTAAATAGATAGGCTGACGCATCCGCCATTTTCTAGTCCACAAGACTGGCTGACGATTTATTATTGCTGGTTTTTCGGCAATAAATTGCACAAATAACTCCAGAAAAGGGCACCGCCCATTTATATTTTCTGCTAATCCAGGAAGAAGGAAAAAGTGGATTATAAATTGCAGATGTAACTCATGAATACCCGGACCAGGAGCACAACTTTGTAGCGTAAGATTTCCCTTATTTTCAAATTATTTCATTTTATTTTCAAAGTTGTTTGACAAATTTAATATGAATGTACTGTTTTTTTAAGTTATTACTTTAAATTCTTTTAAAATTAACTTTAATATTACATTTCTTTTAATGTGAAGGGTTGCAGTTTTGAGAGTGTTGGCGATGTTCCTAAAACTGCCAACTTGTTTGTTTCATGATAAGAAGTTCTAGCTCACTTGATCTGTATAGAAGTTTAAAGGCGATAACAACGCTAATCAGGTAACCTAGCTTTTTCTACCACCAACACTTTCCCAGATGGGCTAGAAAATGGTGGACACTGCACCAGCTCTTATCATATAGACAAGCCTCATTTGTGTAAATCTTTTCTGCAAGATGATGTTGTTTAATAATAACACAGTTACACGCATAAAATGTTCACTTAATTCTAAAGATTTCAATATTACTAATATATTGTCGAAGAATTCTTAAATATAAGATACAAATTTTTATTTTCTGTTGCAATTTAGAAATATCTTCAATTTTAATGGCAAATCTTTCTGCAAGTGACAATTTCTTTTCTGCGACGATGTCATTGTGTCACCTACATTCTGCCACAGGGTTGATAAGGATATGAGCTTAGATTTAAGGCAGTTGTTGAATTACACATCAAGTAGTAATTTGATGTATCTCTGTTAATAATTATAGATCCATTATATATGTGATGTCATGAAAATGAAAATGAAAATAAATCTTATCAAACTTCAAAAAAGATTTAATATATGTACAAATAGAAGTCATTAAGCAAAATCTGAAGTTAAAATTCCCATATACGTACAACCAGTGTAATTTCTTATAAAGCATTTATATATTTGAAAAAAAAAAAAAAAAACAGATTTTTGTATGGGTTACAAAACTTTTTCATAGATTGTTGATGGTTCACAGACCACCAGTTGGCGAACTCTGCTCTAAGTTTATTAGACAGGGTGCAGCACTTGGTAGCCCTTTTAAAACATTTTAACACATGGTAGTCATTTTCAACATTTTTACTCTCTCCTATTTCTTTTTTCTTTCTTTTTTTTTTTTTTTTTTTATTGAAGTACAATTTCTTGGAAATAGTTTTAGTACGAATAAATGAATATAGCCTACACATATACAAGTAATTGCTTACTTTTGACACGAACAAATATCACTACATAGAAGAAGCAAGTATGTGAAAAAATTCGCAAATGTTGAAAGTAGAAAAGCAAATAATGTTAAAAAAAAAAAAAAAAAAAAAAAATAGATTGCCTTTTTTATTGAGTTTCATTTCCACAGCCCTTTTATTAAGGAATCAGCACTAGTTATCTATCAGCATTTACATAAAATACAAATTATTAAAATCCAAATTTCTTAAATTTGCATTGAAATTTCTTTTAACAATATTTAAAATTAAGAGGTCTTACTTAGAAGTTTCATGAGGCTTTTGTCTTGTATCTGGGACTTAATGAGGAGCAGCTTCAAATGATGTTGAAAACAATGAAACTAAATTTCATCTTCTTCCTTGCCCAGAGGATGAGGAAGGACTTTCAAAGGACGAGGATGAACAAGAAATTTAGCTTTGTCGTTTTCAACATAACATGAAGCTGCTCCTGATGAGTCCCGGAGAGATGAAAGCCTTGTGAAGCTTCCAAGTGAGGCGGCCTCTTAATTTTAAATATTATAAAAATCTATTTTATCAAAGTTTATAAAAATATTCAAAATTGTAACAACAAAAAATAAGTTTTAAAAAAAACTTTAGATATATCTATACATATATATATATATTTAACACTAAACCACCCTAAAAATTCTGCAATACGAAGCTTCAGTCTTGACAGTTTATATAATATCTCCGTTGTTCACATTTATAATAACTTAATATTCCTGTTTCTAAAATCTTTTAACAACTCAACCAAAATACCTGACAGATTTGATTAAACAAAGCCAAGTAATTGTATGCCTACCCCTTCTCGCTAAGAGATCACAATAGCTTCTCTGAAAATGGATGGTAAAGGATGTAGTCTTATGAAACATTATTCTACCTCGATGAAAATAAATTTTAATGCTGCAGTTTTAAAACACCCTTGATTTCTTTTCCCATATTGGATGTCTTCTACAAGTTTTTACATATGAAGGATAAATTTTCAACAAGTCATATATGCATGTAATATTTTACAGTAATCATTTAATTTTCCATACAGTTAGGTTGAATAATTAAAACATTTAAGCATAAATATAGAATTATAAATGAAAATTAATACAAACAATATATGATACTGAGATATAATATAAACTGTTAAGAATAAGGCTTTGGATACAGTTGCAATAAAAGTTTCATAGAATTTTCAGGATTTAAATTGCCGTAATTTCGTGTATATAACCCTCGGGTAATCTATAAAAAAAACCCTGACTTTGTATATCTTGCGGGCTATCATCCAGTGCGGGGTATCTAGAGTGTCTGGTCCATTCTAGGCACCCTAGGGGTATCTATCGCGAACAAGGAGAAAATCAAACCAGTCTCAATTTTGTTTTGGAAGCCTGGATTATTAAAGTATAATGACGATAAAATTGAGGACAGTGAAAAAGAACTTGATGAGGAGGATAATAAGGATGATGAGGACGAACTGTCACAAACAATATTGTAACATTTTAATTCTGATACAGAAGAATCCAGAATTATACTTAGTTGTATATTTGTTTAATATTTGTACATTTTTATACATATTATTAAAATAATATCAATTAGTATTGAAATTATAAACAGCGATTACCGACTATGTGATTTTAGAAGTGCGGGGTATCTTTCGGTTATAATTATTTTTAAATAAATTTTTTATGCTGCGAGTTACCTTCCACCGCGGGTTATATACGCGAAATTATGGTACTTATTTTAGACCTGGTTAGACAACCCTCTAATTTAGTTTAGAAATGAAACTCTATCCTAGCATATGCAAGCAGTATTGCCAGACTTTGCGAATTTTTTTATTCAATAGTCACCAATAATATTGAGAACTAATATTTGATATACATAATAGATGATTCTTCGGTTTGATTCGTCTGTTAAGTACATCAAATAACCCTTCTGAAAGTTATTGGTGACTATTGAATAAAAATTTTGCACAGTCTGGCAATACTGCATGCAAGGTGCGTTCGGAAAGTAATACACATTTACGAATCGCAAGAGCTTAATTTTTTCAAGATTAGACAGTCAAGAGCCACCACCACTATTTATACTCAATAAAAAATAATGTTTTCGCTTAATTATTTCGAATTACCGTAATTTTGCGTATATAACCCGCGGGTAATCTATTAAAAAAACCTGGCTTTTATGTCCTCCGGGCTATCATCCGTTGCGGGGTATCTATCGCGAAAAAGAAGAAAATCAAAGTATTTCCAGTGAATGGTAGCTGAATGGGTAATAAACGCTTGGGACTCTATTACTATCAAAACGATAAATTCTGGATTCAAAAAGTCTGGAATATTAACGTATAATGACGATGAAATTGAAGACAGTGAAAAGGAACTTGATGAGGAGGATAATAAGGATGCTGAAGGCGAACTGTCCTAAACAATATTGTAACATTTTAATTCTGATACGAAAGAATCTGAATTCGATGGATTGGAATGAATTTTGTAAATAAATTTATTATTAATCTATATAATTTTCTTATAAATCGAATAAAGGTGTTTATCATTAAAAGTTACTCCAGATTATAGTAATTTATATAGAGAGAAAGATTGATAATAAGTTATGATTATTTGCTTTTTCACTATAGGTAAGTAAATTTATTTGCTTATTATTTATATTTATTTGTATATTTGTTTATTATTTATATTTATTAGCATATTTCTTTATTATTTGTATCTTCTCTTACTTATTATTAAAATAATAGCTATTAGTATTAAATTACAAAAAGCGATTGCCAACCATGTGATTTTAAAAGTGCGGGGTATCTTTCGGTTATAATTATTTTTAGATAATTTTTTTATACTACGGATTACCTTCCGCCGCGGGTTATATATGCGAAATTGCGGTAAAACATGACCAAAGTTTTTATATTCTATTTTTAGATGTTATAATTTTGGATAGGATATATATTTTGAATACTTTTATCAAATTAACTTCAGTCAAACAAGTTTTAATATTTTGCGTAAATATTTATGACTGCAATATTTTAACATCATATATATTATACAGTCGAACCTCGTTAATGTGAACACTGTTAGTGTGAATTACTTTTAACATGGACTGTTTTCACAATCCATGTCAAAATGAAGATTAGTTACTGATAGCATGACTACTGATAAGATAAACAAATTTTGTATCCCCCTTGAGATCCACGTTAACGAGGTTTGACTGTATACTTCAAAACAAATTAAAATGGTAAAACTTATGACAAAAGAGTGTTTATAAATTTTATGATATAAATAGAACTATAAAAACTTCGATTAATCTAATGTAGTCAAATTTACTGAAAAAAAAATAAAATGGCATGAAATATGAACTTTGTTCACAGTAATATTCTTTAAGGTGAATGTCTTTACTATTAAAAAAAAAAAAAAAAAAAAAATACTTTGTAGCCACAAATCATACCCTCTAAAATACCCTCATTAGTGGAATTACAAAATCAAATTACGAAGATCGAACCACAAAAGATAAACCTATCAGTGAATTAGAGTCCTGCATTGGGTCGGGTACCCACAGGTTGCCCGCTTTGCAAGTCAGGTTAGCATTAACTTTTTACCTGTGGGTCTACCTGCAAAATATTTTTCTTAAAAATAAATTGTTACATTTTTTATAAATATAATCTTTCGAATCAAGAGATTCGATGGCATTTTCTCTCTGCACAGCAGTTTAAAGCAATATGACTCATGAGTTTAATGCATAAATATTCAATGAAAAAAAAAAAAAAATTTGCATTCCAATGTATATTTATTTCTATATTTTACTTTTCTTTACATACTATCAAAATATTTAAAGCAGTACTTTTATTTAAAGTAAGTGTAATACAGAAGAAATTTTGTGTATCAATAATTAGAATTGTAATTTTTAATATAATTGTACACTTGTAAATTATGTAATATTTAATTCTCTGAAATATCTATTCGATACTTTCAAAAACATATCATGGAGCACAAATATTAACTTATTAAAAAATATGTACAACCTTTAGTTAACTTCATGTCTTCTTTGGCCGAACAGTTTCACTGGGACGCCTCAGCTTTTTCAACGGCAAACACAGTGCTTGAAGTTTCACGAAACTGATATTTTTCCTGGCCACCACTACTCTTAAGCATTTGGCGCCACTGTCGGTCTAGCCCTGCTCCATCGTTGCCATTACACGAACTTGAAAAGCTTAAAATTTCAATAGATTCTCTAAAAGCAGCATACCTATGATTTTGATAATTAGCTATTTTTCTGACGTCTTCAAACTTAATATTTATTTTTTCATTTTTATTTACTTGGGTTAAAGCTGTAGTTATTTTACCAGTTGCTATGTCATGACTATGTTCTTTAATACGCGTTTTTATTCTTATTATTGTTTTACCAATATAACACTTTTCATTACCTTCACTATCAGTATATGGGACTTTATAAATACCAGCAGTTTCCAATGGATCGATGGGATTTTTATCATTTCTTATTATTTGAAAAATGTTAGGATTTGGCTTAATCGGGATATTAATATTATGTTTAGCAGCTACTTTTTTAATTTCAATGGAGGCTCCATGATCATAAAGGATTGAGATGGTAAATTTAAGTGACGGTTTCTGAAAATTGTTAATCAAATCTAAATTTTTAAAACTTTTTTATAATGCTTATCAATTAATTTATTTGAATAACCTGCTTTTTTAGTAAACTTTTTTATAATGGTTAATTCTTTATTTAAGTTGCTAGGTTCTTTACAAACTATTATTGCTCTATTGAGAATTGATGTTTTTATTAAATTTAAACTGTATTGTACCATGTTTAGGTTATTGAGACTTTTCTTTGTTAGAGATATTAATTCATTCTAAAGTTATGAATTTGGAATTTATTTGCATTAGTAAAGATTGTATTTCGTGTATGTTATCTTGGTTTCAGTTTTGTGGAGGGATGTATGATGAGGTTCAATGATTTTAAATTAGGTAATTTATCAATACGCGTTTCAAAATCAATCATAATTATTTTCACTTCTGTTTAGTAAAAGTGTTTAGTTTGCCTTTTTGAGGTCGTCTGGTTAGTTTGTATTACTTAAATGTTTATACAGCACGAAGCTGAAAATCCGGAATCGCCAAAAATCCAGACAATTTCGGCAGCATTAATCATCATCATCATCAAAGATTTTTTTTTAAGTATAAATATATCTAAATAAAAAATAATTTGCAAAGTCTGAAAGAGGAGGGAGAAGAAGATTATAATAGTAACAATTCTTAAACATTTATCTAATTGAGAGATAAATTCTATATTCTATTTCAATTATGTTCAAACTTTTAGTTGAAAAACCTAAAGTATTAAAAAAAAATCACTGAAATATTATATAATACTTTTAAATTATCACATATTTATAGTTCAATCATTCGTTTTAAAGGTATTGACGAGACCTTTCGAAAGATACTCATCTTGAAAATTTACACACACCCCCGAGGGGGGGGGGGGGAAGTGATGCTCCCACATGCACAATTTTTTTCCCTAGTTAACTACTACTATTATCAATAATTCATATTAATTTTACAATCACAAGTTAAGAATAACTCTCATTATGTACATTTATACGAAATTTTGTCCTATACTGCCATGTTAAAAATTTAGAAATTATACGATCACAGCGCCACTTGTTGAACGATTGATCCCCAAATCTAATCAGCACCAGTTTATGTCAGGGTGCAACTAAATACCAAGTTTGGTTAAATTTCATTCATTGGTTCGTGAGATACAGTGAACACAAAATTCGTGATACACATACACAGACAGACATTTTCTAAAAACTATCGATTTCTGTTCAGGACATCCCAAACCGTGTAAATCCATCAAAAAACGGAGGTCGAAAATTTTCACGAATACAATACTTCCTCTATATTACATATAGAAGAAAGTAAAAATCGTAATAGATTATTTTTCACCTGAATTTGCATAATATCCAAGTAATTAACCAAAATTTTATATTTTTTAGGCATGACCAAAAATCCGGAAAATTCTAAAATCTGGAATCACCACGGTTCCGACGATTCCGGATTTTCGACTTTGTACTGTACATAAATTATTCTGTTTAATAGCAGCTTATGTGTTTTTCGCTTCTGTTTAGTAGAAGTGTTTAATGTTTACTTTAAATTGAATTTATTAATGAACTTTTTCAACTCACTATCATAATATATACATCGTTTTTCTATGAGGGGTGGCTTATGAACTCTTTGGTTTTAAGTTAGTTGTTTCAGTTTAGTGGATTCCGATGTATTAATAGCGTCTTATAGAAACGGTTTTTATGAGGCATTTATATTTAATTTATTTATTTTTTAGTTATAGCTATAAATCCGTATAATATTTTCAGTAAATTGAAAAGTGCAAATAAAAAATTAGTGAGATCAGAGAGAAATGTCGAATTTTTGCAAGATTGTAAACATTTTAAAATTACACCAAAATTCATGAGAATTAAAAATAGAATCCTTTTAGATAATTATTTAAATGATGTAAGAAAATTGTTAAAGAAAATAATTCGGGAAAGAAAATCTTTTATGTACAGTTGTAAAAGGAATTATAATGAACTTTATAATACTCTTAAGAAAGTTTCTAGTGAAAAAGAATGGACTATTTTTTCAAGAAAAATTAACCAATTTAACGAAATTGAAAAGAATTCAATTATTAAAAAGCAGAATAAAAAGTTGAGTTTTTGGATAAATAAAAATAACATTAACCCCCCCCCTTTACCCACCCACCCAAAATTGTTGGACTTATGTAAATTTTCAGACGTTAAAATTAATAGCCATCAAGATATTTTGTTAAAATTAGGCCAAAAGTATATTATGGATCAGCCAGTAAACTTAAAAGATAGTATTGCCAGAATTGAATCAGCCTTAAGTAATATCCTTAAAATGGCTCAAACTAACATTAGGAACACAGCTGTTCATGAAATTAAAAAGACTGTTAAATCGTAAAATTAATTATGAGGACCTAAAAGCTCTTAAAAATCACAAAAAAAAAATAATAATACAACATGTACTTTAACAGATAAAACTAGGAAAATTGCAATATTGAACTGTCAAGATTACATAAATAAAATGGAAGAAACAATTAAAGAAATAGGTGCTTCAGAAGTCAAAAAAGACCCCCCATAAATAAATTAATTGAAAAAACTCGTAAAATAATAAAAGAAGGCATTTGGCCTGATAATAAACCTCCACTTTTAAATAATTTTGCAGCCAACACACTGCACATTTTTTTCGTTTTAAAGACCATAAGGATCCCCCCAAAATTAGACCTGTAGTCAGCAAAAGTGAAGGTCCCACTTATGCTTTAGAAAAATATATGGCAGATATCTATAAAAATTTGCTTCCCCCTCACCTCATAATTTAAACTTCACTGAGGACTTTATCCATAAAATTTATTATATTAATATTAATGAAAATTACCGTTTTGTAAGTTTTGTTGTGGTGAACCTTTACCCTTCTATTGATATTAAAGAAACTGCCAGTTTAATGAACAGTGAAATAAATGAACGAACGTTATAATAATCCACAGATCGCGCAGACACTTAACATAGCCACCGATTTTTTGCTGAATGAAAATTATTTCACTTTTAATAAAAAATATTACAAACAAATTAAAGGAGTTCCAATGCCCCCCCCCCCCCCATTTTGGGCTTTTTAGCTGATTTTAAATTACGTAAAATAGAAAATGTTATTGGAGAAAAACTTAAAAACAAAATTTTTTATTGGTTCCATTATGTAGATGATATTTTTGCAATAATTGATGAAAAAGCTGACCCTAATGAAATTTTAAATACCTTAAATAGCATTGACCATAATATTAAATTCACCCCCGAAGAAGAAAATAATAGCCAGTTAAATTTTTTGGATGTTTTCCATTATGCGTCATAGAAATTGGGTAATAACCAAAGTTTACAGAAAACCTAATAGTAGTAAAGAAATTATCCATAAAATAGCAAAACTCTGTTTAAATACAAAATTAATACCATTCCAGCTTATATTAATAGTGCAATAATAGTTTGTAAAGAACCCAGTGACTTAAATAAAGAATTAACCATTATAAAAAAGTTTACTAAAAAAGCAGGTTATTCAAATAAATTAATTGATAAGCATTATAAAAAAGTTTTAAAAATTTAGATTTGATTAACAATTTTCAGAAACCGTCACTTAAATTTACCACCTCAATCCTTTATGATCGCGGAGCCTCAAGTAAAATTTAAAAAAAGTAGCTGCTAAACATAATATTAATATCCCAATTAAGCCAAATCCTAACATTTTTCAAATAATAAGAAATGATAAAAATCCCATCCATTCATTGGAAACTGCTGGAATGAAAAGTGTTATATTGGGAAAATAAAAAAGTGTATTAAAGAACATAGTCATGACATAGCAACTGGTAAAATAACTACAGCTTTAATCCAAGTAAATAAAAATGAAAAAATAAATATTAAGTTTGAAGACGTCAGAAAAATAGCTAATTATCAAAATCATAGGTATGCTGCTTTTAGAGAATCTATTGAAATTTTAAGTTTTTCAAATTCGTGTAATGGCAACGATGGAGCAGGGCTAGACCGACAGTGGTGCCAAATGCTTAAGAGTAGTGGTGGCCAGGGAAAACATCAGTTTCATGAAACTTCAAGCATTGTGTTTGCCGTTGAATAAGCTGAGATGTCCCAGTGAAACTGTTCGGCCGAAAAAGACATGAAGTTAATTAAAGGTTGTATATATTTTTAAATAAGTTATCTATCCAATCTTTAAGTGTGTTTTGTGTAATAGAATTTTAATTCAATATCTTAAATAATATAAATTGAACAATCCTTTTTTGCAGGTTGCGGGTCGTTTTGGAAATTTTTTTGCAGGTGGATATGGATGAAGTTTACTCCACCTGTGCAGAATTCTATAGTGAATCCACAGATAAAAATATGACATTAAGAACATACAATATATCATCATTGAGAGCCAAAGCCTATGTTATTATATGAGGAAATTTGTTTATAGAATGACTCATTACCTAATATATTTTTACTTTCTTCTATATGTATATATAGAGAAAGTATTGTATTTGTGAAAATTTTTTAACTCTAGTTTTCAACGGATTTACACGTTTTGGGATATCCTGAACACAATTTGACTGTTTTTAGACAATGTCTCTGTCTGTGTGTGTATCACAAATTTTGTGGACGCTGTATCTCACGAACCGATGAACGAAATTTAACCAAACTTGGTATTTAGTTGGACCCTGACATAAACTGGTGCTGATTAGATTTGTGGAACTATTACTCAACAGGTGGCGCTGTGATTGCATTTTTTCTACATTTTTAACATGGCAGTATAGGACAAAATTTTGTATAAATGTACATTAGGAGAGTTATTTCAATCGTGTGATTGTAAAATTAATATGAATTATTGATAATAGTAGTTAACTAGGAAAAAAAAATTTGTGTATGCGGGAGCATTGCTTCCCCCCTCCCCCCATCCCGGGGAATAAATTTTCAAGATGGGTATCTTTCGAAAAATCTCGCCAATACCTTTAAAACAAATGGTTGAACTATAGATCTGTGATAATTTAAAACCAAGTTATCGATTTTTTTAACTTTTAACGAAAAAAAAAAAAAAAAAAAAAAAAAAATTGGAAAAAAGTTATTTCTTCTGATTTGCAAAAAAATTGACATCTTTCGGCATTTAGTGGCAATATAATAAATACTGTCAGATAAAACTCTTCTGCATTTATAATGGAGAATAATTTGATATTTTAATAAATAATTTCGATTGAATAAATTTTGTATAAAATTACATAGAAGAAAGTCATATGGTGGCCACATCATACTACTTTTAAAAGATGATTTCACATTCAAAAAATTCACAATTGTTAAATTTACATGTGCTTTCTAAGAATTTTAAATTTTTTATATTTCATTTTATAGAGCTAAAAAATAATGTTTTCAGAGCATTTTTCATGCTTTTTTATCTCCAAAATGAAATATTAATAATTTAAAAGTTCTTTTTTTTTCTTTTTTTTAGAAAAAGGGTGCAAAATTAACGGTTGTAACTTTTTCTGAATGTAAAAATGAAAATAAATAAATAATAAAATACATTAAGTTATGAGCTATTTTCTGAACAAATTTTCTCATAGAATAAGATGGGCTATGACTGTCAATGAAGATAGGTATTGTACATCCTCAAGTAATTTTTTCTCCCATTCTTTATAATTGTCAAATTATAGTAGCTATATACTAATGTTTTAAAAAGTCTGGTCAATCAGTAGCTGATTTTCTCCCATAATGTTAATCCTATGGGCAGTGTTCATATTTTAAGGACATTTTACAAGAAACTTAAATTTTCAATCTCTGTTTTTTGTGCATCTTTCCTAAAGAAAGCGTCTTTATTTACTGTATTTTACATTTTTTTTTTTTTTTTTTTTTTTTTAAACAAGCATTTATATGAATTTATTTTCAATCGATATAGTTTTTTAGAGAAATGTATCACTTAATACATATAATTCATATTTTAAATAAATAAATATTATACATGATGATAAATGAAGACAAGCTTTAGGAAAAATACACACAAAACAGAATTTGAAAATTTTGATTTTCTAGTGAAATATTATTAAAATATGAACATAGCTTAAACCAAAGGGATTAACATTAGCTGAAGAAACCTCTTACAAACAACCTACCAGAGGCCTCTTAAGACAACTGTACACAAGATATATATATACTGAAAACATTTTCAAACATTGCAGCAGATGCAACCAAGTATCACATGAAGAACTAGAAAAAAGAAGAAAAAAATATGATATATACATAGACCTATTATAAGAGTGGACGGGACAATGGCAACCTTTTTGAGTGCAAAGATAACTCATAAAAAGGTCACGTGATTGTTGATCTACAGAAACCAAGCTAGCCAATATTGAAATTTACTCGCCATACTCTAAACTCTACTTTTTATTAAGCAGACGATATTTTTCTTTGAAAGTTCTTTAAAAAAAATTTTTTTCACTTTAAAAGTTAGATTGTTTTGAATTTAAAAAGAATTTTATAGCTAGAAATAGTAATTAGATGTACTTTAAAAACCCTAGAAGTTATGTCAAATATGGATTTTATTTCAGAGGTAAGATTCTTTTTAATATTTTATTATTTCGTTCTTTTTAAGTAATTATATTTATAAAATGCTTATAATTTCTATACTTATTTCTCGAAATTGAATTAGTTTAACTATATTATATCTTATATTATTTCAAAAATGTGAATGATTATTTACGAGAGTTAAAACAAATATAGACAAACAAAGTTATAAAAACTTTTGAACTTTGTTCAAAAGTGTTAATAATAAGGTAAAAATATATTTTAGTAGCTGTAGTGTTTTACACTAGTTTTGCTTGCTGTATCTTTTAATAATATATATATTTATATTGAAAGCAAAAAATCGCCAATAACGAGATAAATGTAGAAAAAGGTAACCTTTTTTAACATTCACGTGGTTTTATCTTTGCACCTTTTCTTGTATTCCCTTAATAATGGAATGCTCCGTCCACTCTTATAATAGGTCTATGGATATATATATATATATATATAATAATGATGATCTATTAAGCATAGTAGAAGCCAAACAACAGATACAAGATCACTGAAACACCAATGATCAATAAGATTAAAAATTTCTTTGAGAAGTTCAGAAAAATGAAAAAAAAAATTTCTCAGGGGATGAAATACACAAATTTAAAGAATCCAGATTTGTTAATTAACAGCCTGCAAAACAAACGAATCAATAAACTAACACAACAAATCTTAATTTAAAACCATAAACTTTATCAAAATTTATGAAAAAATAATTTAAGAAACTTAAGAAAGAAAGGAAGGAGGCAGGCGGCAAGACTTGTGACTTGCCTGGGGGTTAAACTAGTTTCAACGCCGGCAACACTCCCCCAGCCTGCCGAGACCAGAATAGGAGTCATATGGATTTAAAAAAGCAAAATTTCAAAGCAGATGAATAACATTGAAACCACGAAGCAACAATGAAATTCACTGATTGATTGCAATGTGTTTAATAGTATGATTAGAATTTTAAGAATAGTTAACAACTCAAAAAAGAGGAAACTGAAATTTTAATGGAAAAAGAATGGTTGCATACTAATACAAAGTAAATGCAACAAGCCTTCTGCTTTTATATAAATATATACATATATATATATATATATATATATATACAGTGGAGCACCTTTTATACGTTTCTCATTTATACGTTTTTCGACTTCGGTCCCAAATCATTCCATTGAATTCTAATGTTAAAATATTTCGTTTATACATCACGAGTAAATTCTTAATTTCACTTATACGTTTTTTTTTCTCCTTGTAGAATCCCAAGTTTGAGTTTCATTCCAGGATTTAAAAAAAAAAAAAAAAAAAAAAAAAAAAAAAGATGAATGCTGTTATGTTTTATTCTTATCTTATCTTTTTCAATTATTTTTTCTTAGATTTATGGTAACAAAGTGTGGCTATAGAACAAATTGCGACCTGCATCGATCTATGGCATCGAGAGCCTGGGTCAAGGAGGGTGTTTTTCAGCAGTTGGCGACTGGGTGCAACGGTAGCCAGTGACCACCTGAAAACCTCCCACTTACTCTTTTAATTGACTACAGGGATGGGATATCAAAGGGAAAAAAAAAAACTTTATAGGCATTTTGCAAACTTGAAGATTTATTACTCACTTCCGTTGGGCGAGTACAATTACAGAAACAAGGATTCCCCCCCCCCTTCTTTTAATCGTTTGCAAAACTGCCATCTTCATTTAGAGAACAAAAGGCTTTGTCTTTAAAGGTTAAAATCGAAATCTTGAGAAAATTTTCTGAATTTCTGTATTTTTAATTAGTTAATTTTTATTCTACCTTTTAAAAATATTTTTAATTTAATTAAAAGTATCGAATAAATGTAAAGGAAATCATGAAAATTGATTAGACTTTTATCTATAACAATAATTACTAATATGACACTTTATTGTGTATTAATGTTAAAACGAATTTTCAGTTGTACGTTTTTTTCAGTTATACGTTTTTTAGGAACGGTCCCTTGAAAAACGTATAAACAGTGCTCCACTGTATATATATTTAACCAACTATCACATGAAGAATTAGAAAGAACATGAATAAAGATTTCTGAAAAAAGCATTCTTGAATGAATACATACAACATCAATATATTGTTTAGTAAAAGAATATTACTTCAATAAGAAAATATTTTGCCACAGAAATGCAAACGTTTTAACTAACCTAAAATAAGGTTTTTTTTTTAGAAACAATTAATTTAGAGAGACAATGTATAAAATTACAAAACTAATGATTTGAATTCTTGTTACACCTGTTTTTCTCTATAACTGCTAAATTAAAAATGTATTGATTTATTCATCCCAAAGGAATCAATAGATCTGCTTTTAATCGTTTTAACATTAGGCTGTTTTACAGAATGCCTGTTTAAAAGATTCATAAAATTAATACTATGCAAAACATGAAGTGCAAAAATCTGTTACTTAAACTATAGGTATTTATCAATCTTATTTTCTAGAAAAACTAATAAAATTTTTAAATATATTGTCACAGGAACCTTTTATTTTCAACAACGGCACGACATAAAAAGACAATATGTAATACTGAGAAAGTTAAACTTTCATTATTCAGAAGTATGTTTTCTTTTGTAAAAGGATTTCACTACATTAAATTCAAGAATGCACCCAGTTTTTGTACTCTTGCAGTTTGCATTGGCTGAGCTAGGCAAGAATTAGCTGACCCTTCATAAAATTGATATTTGTAAAAATAGCGCTGCCAGAAAATTTTGCTGAAAAAAAAAAAAATAAATAAATAAAATAAATAATAATAATGTTTCTTCTATAAAAAATGGAATATTCCTGGCCGACATATCTATTACAATCAAAACTGGTCAAAGAACTATGTGACAGATGCAGTTGCATAGAACACAAGGACGTGAAGGGTACCAGTGCACTCTACAACATGAAAAGATAGGTTACTTTTAAGCAATTGTAAAACAGACTGTCATTAAATCATCATCTCCTATATGTGACAAATTTCTCGTAGTCCAATCTATTACGATAACATCAAATGAAAGGTAGTTTTTAAAGTAAAATTTAACTTACAAGTACAGTAGAACTTGGATAATTCGAAGTTGAAGGGACCAGAGAAAAATTCAAAATATCCAAAAATTCGAATTACGTATACTATTTGTCAAAAAAGAAGAGATAAATTAAAAAAGTTAAAACTCTACGATTAAAGATTTAACACATATACTTTATATCTAAGGATCCTGCGAGCTTAATTATTCAACACTTTTTTAAAAATAGTCAGATATTTTTGACTGCTTGTTTAAATACAATCTTTGTGTCATAGCATATGACTTCAACCTGTCAATGGATACAAAAATAGAATCTTCTACATTAGACATGACTTTCAATTAAAAACAAATCTCAAAGTTCATGTATATAGACCATATCTTCTGATGCACTAGGTAGGGGCTTTTCTTGTATTTTCTTATCCTTCTTTTGAAAGACTGTTAAAAAAAAAAAAAAAAAAAAAAAAATAGATGCACTTTAGCTGAGAAAGATCTCGGGAACAAATTTTACTGTAATATTTTAAAAGTAATCGTATGAAAAATTCGAATTATCCAAAATAGAATTCGAATTATCCATGATTTTTTAACATTATTTTAGTACAAAATTCAAGGGACCAAGTAAAAAATTCGAATTATCCAAATTTCGAATTAAACAAGTTCGAATTATTCAAGTCTCACTGTATTAAGAATTGAAATAATAATAAATTTAGATACCCATCGTTTTGTGTTATCATAATAAATGTGATACCTGTTACAACATGAATTATGAAATAATTTTCCTGCTTAAGCATTGTTTTCAGTATTATATTAAATTAGAGCATATGCTTAATTTAATAAAACACAAATGACTTGATATTAAATATATATCTTGATATTGAGATTCATATTTACCTCTTATAATTTCCCTATGTTCAGTAGTCAAATACCATGTTATATTACGGGAAATTTGTAAACACAAACAGTATTACTGATGTATTATTATTATTTTTGTTTACATTCATAAAATTGAGAATTATTCAATCTATTTTAGTTTTACAAAGTGTATTTATGCATTTAGTTTAATTTTTCAATGAAGAATGGATTTACTAGTTCAATTTTTAGCTCCGAAATAAAATATATTAAAAAAAAAAAAAAAAAAAAAAAAATTAGAAAAGAAGAACAAATTTAATGGTTGTGAATTTTTGTAAAGTGAAAATGGAATTTTAAAAAATACATTAATTGCCCAATGAATAATTCTGCTAACAATTTTTTCCATAGAATAACATGAGCCTTGGCTGCTAGAGGTGATATCTAGAGAGTTTCCTTAACCCTTTAAATGTTTCAACTATATTTTTTCCATTTAGCACAGTCAAAGTAAATAGCATGTATGACTACATTTTGAAATATATATATATAGAGAGAGAGAGTCGAACCTCGTTAATGTGAATCTCGAAGGGAGAAAAAATCTGTTCACATTATCAGTAGTTCATGCTATCAGAAAGTATTCTTCATATAACTAAACTATTGTTCATTTTGTTGGGGATTGTAGAAACAGTACTATATGCAATCTTTCTTTTTCCATTAAATTTTCAGTTTCTTTATTGTTGAGTTGTCAATTATTCTTAAAATTCTAATCATACTACTAAACACATAAGTAATCAATAATTTTCATTGTTGCTTCAGAGTTTCATTATTCTTTATCTGCTACGAAATTTTTTGCCGGTGTGAAACTAGTTTAACCCCACAGGCAAGTCACAAGTCTTGCCGCCTGCCTCCATCGTCCTTTCTTAAATTATTTTTTCCTAAATTTCGTTTCAGTTTAAGTTTTTCTGTTAAGATTTTGTTGAGTTAGTTTATTGTTTCGTTTGTTTTGAAGGCTGTTAATTAATAAATTTGGTTTCTTTAAATATGTATATTTCATCCCCTGATAAATTTTTTTCACCTTTCTGAGCTTCTCCTATATAATTTTTTTTTTTTTTTATTCTTATTGGTCTTTGTGGTTTCAGTGATCTTTTATCTGTTGCTTGGCTTTTACTATGCTTAATAAATCATTATTACACATATATATATATATATACAGGGTGGGAGGAAAGTTCTTGCACAATCTTTGTCAAGCTATTTTTAGCCCATTATAAAAATGTATTTTGTGTATTTTTTGTTGATATTTATTACTTGTACTTACATTTTTATAAATTTGCAAAAACATCTCTTTTTTTATAGAAATATGTCTACAAAAGATAAAAGAGCAGCAATAACTGGCCTTTGGAAAGATGGATCAAGCATTGCAAGCATAAGTAAACTTCTTTTGGTACCAAGAAGAAGCGTTTATTATACTATTAACCGATATAAACAGTTAGTTTAACAGTACATTCTGTGGCAGACCTAAGTGTGGTAGACCAAGGTCAGCTGACACCCCAGCCAATAGGAATAAAATTAGAAACAGAATTCGAAGAAATCCTCAACATTCTCTTAGAAAACTTGCTAAGGATCTTAAAATCAGCAATTGGTCTGTTAGAAACACTGTTAAAAACAAGCTACATCTTCACCTTATAAATTACGCAAAGCTCATTTTCTTAATAACAAAATGAAAGCAACCCGGCTCAAACAATGCAAGGTGATAAAACGCTTGATTGCAAACGGAAGACACCGTCAAGTTCACTTCAGTGTCCAAAATAAATTCACCATAGAAAGTGCCCATAATCATCAAAATGATAGGGTACTAATATGTAAAGGGGCAAGAAACAATTTCAATGTGTCCAGAACCCACTATCCAGCCTCATTAATGGTTTAGGCGGGAATTATTTCTTCTGGTAAAACTCCTCTGATTTTCTTGGATAAAAACATAAAAAATGAAAGCAAAGGATTATCAAAAAGATGTCTTGGAGCCAGTATAAGCATGGGCTAATTGGCATTTTAAAGGAAATTCCTGACCTTTCAACAAGACTGGGCATCAGCTCATGGAGCAAATTCAAGCCTGGAATTTGTTGAAAAGAATTTTCCTAACAGTTGGGGGAACGATATTTGGCCCAGTAATTCCCCTGATTTAAACCCCTTAGACTACTCAATCTGGCCCATTCTTGAAGATAAAGCTTGTAAGAAGAGGCAAGCTTCAATTCAGTCCTTAAAATGAGATTTGAAGAGAGCGTGGAATACAATTACTTCTCAGATGCTAATAAGTATCATTGAGGATTTTCCCAAATGTATTAATTTATGTATCAAGGCAAATGGAGGTCATTTTGAAATGTAACTCATCTGTTCATGTTTTTTCGACAACAGAACTTTTATAATTTATTAATTTGCTTTATATATATTTCATAAGTAATAAAATATTTTGATTGTGCAAAAACTTTCCTCTCATGCTGTATATATATATATATATATATATATATCAGGGCACGAAATTTCCGCTCGCCAGCTCGCCATTGGCGAGTGGAAATTTTACTGTGGCGAGTTACATTTCGGTGTCAAAGTAGATAGAATTCTTACAGTACACAGTGCTACAAAAAAAAAAAAAAAAAAAAAAAAAAAATCGATTTAAAGCATAAAATTTTGCTAATCTTAGGTAAGATGACCAGACATTCTCTTTTGAAGAGGACAGTCTTCTTCATCAACGCTCTGCCCTCCTAAACAAAAAAACATTACAGGACTAAAAAGTCTTTTTTTACGTTTTACGTCCTCTATCCTCTTTTTCAAATGAAAAGGATTTAGTCCTTAATTTCAAAAATTTCGCAAAACTGGGAAGCTCAATCGGGTGTTGGCTATATCGAACGGCGAACATTAACTTTTTCTGTGTTAGGTTCGCAAAAGAACAACATTTTAATAATCTTGCCAAAGTATATTATAGTTTATGTCTATTCAGATTGTTCGAATCACAAAGAAATAAAAGTATTCCCCATATTTGTACGGTTTTTTGATCCAGAATATGGAATCACTATTGAAATTGTCATGAAATCATTAAGGTGGTGCTACAGTTGATATACGGTGGGTTGACGTGTGTTCTCATTTTTGCATGAATAGTATTCCTCATAAAAATAGACCCATCATAGTGAGAGGTTCTGTCCTCGAAGCTGTTATACGTGAGAAGCTGGGTTCGATACTTGATCGTGCTCGTTGGCTTAGAAGTTAGGCGTTTCCGTGGTTTTCTCAGAGACTAGCGTAAATATGGATAACCTCTTAGAAAGATCCCACGGAGGACTCTCCTACTCAGGCCAAGAGACCTAGTGCAGACAACTGGCATTAATGATAACACTACCACCACCTCACAAAAATATGAAAAGTTAACTGAATTCATTTTATGTCCTCCTGGCAAAAACGCTCCCACAAAGCGACTTTTTTCTTCAATGAACAAAATGTAGACATGTGAAAAAAATCCCCTTTATATACCTACTTTAAAAACTTATTAACTGCTAAGACTAATTTAGGTTATACTTGTGAGAACTTTTATAAAATATTGATAAAGAATGACTGTTCGTTAAAACAATTAACGAATATTAATTTCATTTTTTCATTTGCAATTTTTTTTTCTTTTATGATTATAATTTTAATTAAAAAAATGTCTACCAACTTTTTTAATGCAACTGCATAAAAGTACCACCAAAAAAAAAAAAAAAAAACAGTTTTTGTCTATAGCAAAAAATATAATTAGAAAGCAAATCTATATTGTCCAGTGACACCTATAAAAATTAGGGATTTTTCTTCTCGTATCCGTATATTATTAATTTAAATTAAGGTGTACTGATCCAAATTCATCATATGAGATAAAAAAGTATCTACCGCTTGTGTGAAGTAGCTTTTGAATCGGTTTTTATAATCATTTTCATTCAAATTTGTGTGCTCTAAAATGACCTCTTTTTAAAAATTGAATGTCTTCTATTTTCTTATTAAAAAAAAAAAAAAAAAAAAAAGACATTCTCCTCTTTTTCAATAAAAAATCCTGGTCACCTTATACGTAAAAAATAGAGTAAGTTAATCATATTTTGTGGCGAGTAACTTTTTTTTCCAGCGAGTGTAATTTAAGTTGAAATTTCGGGCCCTGTATACATATATATATATATATATATATATATATAATGATGATTTATTAAGCATAGTAGAAGCCAAGCAACAGATACAAGATCACTGAAACACCAATGACCAATAAGATTAAAAATTTCTTTGAGAAGTTCAGTAAAAAAGAAAAATGTTCTTTATCAGGGGATGAAATACACAAATTTAAAGAAACCAGATTTATTAATTATCAGCCTGCAAAACAAACGAATCAATAAACTGACGCAACAAATCTTAACTTAATACTTTATCAAAATTTATGAAAAAATAATTTAAGAAACTTAAGATAGGAAGGAAGGAGGCAGGCGGCAAGACTTGTGACTGGCCTGTGGGGTTGAACTAGTTTCATGCCGGCAACACTCTCCCAGCCTGCCAAGACCAGATTAGGAGTCATATGGATTTTAAAAAGCAAAATTTTCAAAGCAGATGAATAACAATGAAACCACAAAGCAACAATGAAATTCACCGATTGATTAGAATGTGTTTAATAGTAATATATATATATATATATTACTACAAAATAAGATTATATTTGTACTATACAGTACCAAATTTTCATACTTGTACTGTGCACAGTATTAACTTTATAAATCATTAAACAGACATATTGAAAAACTGAAAACACTGAAAGGATAAAATAAAAAATAGAGCAACTATGAATTTTGGATAGGATATACACTGGTGGTCAAAATTAAAACAACAATCTATTTTCTCATTTTTTCCTTTTTTGCATAACTTTCAAAAGAATAAATATATGAACAATTTGGATGACATGTTTGTTGCCACAGCATTAATCAGATTTTATGTAACTTTAACATAAGTAATAATTTTAAAACTAATAATTATTCATTTTTTCTCAAAAGTAAGCTTTGGAAAAAATAAAAACTTTCAACAGTTTTAGAAAAGAAAACTCGATGAAAAATGGTGTTAATGAATGCATTACAGATAGGTAAAGACCTTTGAATGTTAAACTAAATCCTAATTTGTTTTTCTGTATTCAGTTTTCCTTTACTTTTATAACGGACTTTTTGGAAAAATATAATTACTAATTTATAAACAATGAGCATCACCATAATAATAATATGTCAATAAATTATTTTATAATGAGCGTCTTATCCAATTTTCATGCTTGTATGTATATTTTTTAAAAAGTTATTCCTATGCAAAAAAAAGAAACAGGAAAGTGAATGCAGTAAGAAATTTCTTTTCTAAAATTATTAAAGTTTTTCATTTTTTTTTTTTCAAAGCTTACTTTTAAGAAAAATTGAATAATTATTAGTTTAAAAATTATTATTTATGTTAAAATTATGTAAAATTTGATTAATGGTATGTTAACGAGCATGCCATCCAAAATTTATGTTCATATGTTTTTTTTTCTTTAAAAGTTATGTGCAAATAAAGAAAATGAGAAAACAGGCTGTTGCTTTAATTTTGCTGATTTGTTTTTCTGTATTCAGTTTTCTTTTACTTTTATAATGAGCTTTTTGGTAAAATATAATTACTAATTTATAAACAATGAGCATTACCATAATAATAATATGTCAATAAATTATTTTATAATGAACGTCTTATCCAATTTTCATGCTTGTATGTATATTTTTTAAAAAGTAATTCCTATGCAAAAAAAGAAACAGGAAAGTGAATGCAGTAAGAAATTTCTTTTCTAAAATTGTTAAAGTTTTTCATTTTTTTTTTTTCAAAGCTTACTTTTAAGAAAAATTGAATAATTATTAGTTTAAAAATTATTACTTATGTTAAAATTATATAAAATTGGATTAATGCTATGATAATGGACATGCCATCCAAATTTTATGTTCATATGTTTATTTCTTTAAAAGTTATATGCAAATGAAGAAAACGAGAAAACAGGTTGTTGCTTTAATTTTGACCACCAGTGTATATTATGAATTTTTTTAACAAATTAACTTCAGTCACTTGTATTTTGCATAAATGTTTATAATTGTAACTTTTTAACATCACAAATTTTACATACTTCAAATTCAATTAAAACATTTGAACATATGACACGAGAATGTTTATAAGTTTTATCATAAAACTATGAAAACTTTGATTAATTTAATGTAATGTAATCCGCTGCATTGAAAAAACAAAACAACAAAAAAAAAAGAAACATGAAATATTAACAATGCTGGCAACAATATTCTTTAAACCAAATGTGGGTACTATTAAAAATAAAAAATACTTTGTCACCATATATCGTAACCCTTTAAAATACCCTCTTAGTGGAAAGTTCATTTACACAAGATAAACTCGTCAGTGAATTTACATGTAAATATATGACATTAAGAATGTACAAAACATATCCTCACTGACAGCCAAAGCCCATGTTATTCTATGAGGAAATTTCTTTATAGAATGACTCATAATAATGTATTTTTTTAAACAATGATTTTACAGCTTTTAAATTTTTGTACCGTTTTATAAAAATCTACTTTTTAATTTTTTAAAAATCCTAACTGAAACATTTATTACTTTAAATAAAGATATTCAACTTTTAACTCCAAATTTATGAACTATGTTCTTCTCTAAGATTACAAGTAACATAATTAATAAAATAATCCTTAAAACATACTTCATGCTTGGTCATGAATATTTTCGGCTGGGACCCAGCTCTTTTCAAATGGCTTCATCTGTGCCGGATTTCTCAGAGTGGTGGTCTTTTATAGTTGATTTCATAAGTTGGCACCCCATTTGGTCAGCCAACTTATGAAATCAACTATAAAAGACCACCACTCTGAGAAATCTGGCACAGATGAAGTCGTTTGAAAAGAGCTGGGCGCACAGCTGAAAATATTCACGACCAAGAATGAAGTACATTTTAAGGTTTATTATATTTAATAATTATGTATAAAGTACTTCATTATAATTTTATTTTATTAAATATTACAAGTAACTTTTATCCCTTAATCCTGAAAAAATTTTTTAGGATTATTTTGTTTTCTTTTAAACATAATCCACCACTGTTATTATTACATAATAAAAAAAAAAAAAAAATCACTCATTGTTTTTCCATTTAACAATATTCACTTGTTTAAAATATCAATAGATCGATACTTTAGAAGAATTTCTTGACAATTCACAAAACTGTACAATAAAATTATTACAAAATTTACTTCAAAAGACTTATTCAAATTAATACTAATTCCAATGCATTTCATAATTTAATACTGAAATGTGTTAATGTTATCTGAGTGATTTTCAATAGAAAGATTGGGATTTCTCAAATTAAAAAATTCCTTTACAAGAAATTAGACTATTTTCTAGGACTCTTGAAATTCAAATGCTTTTTAAAGACTTTCAAGGCCAGCGGAACACCTAAAACAGCTCTGCCAGAAAATTCTTATCATAAAAAGATAATGCTTCCTCAAATTGGTATTTTCCTAGGAGACATATTTATTACAATCAAAGTTGGCCGGAGGCTCATGATGGGCACCAGAATGTGGAAGATGCCAATGCAGTCTATAATAGAAAAAGACTCATTACTTTTAGGCAATTGTAAAACAGAGGGCAGCCAAATCATCATCTTGCATTTGTGACAAATTTCTCTTAGACCTCTTGATTATGATAACATCAAACAAAAAATGGCTGCAAAAATGATAATTAATATGATTACAATAGATTATCTAAATGAAATTAACTTTCAGGTATTAATAATTGAAATAATTATAATAAATTAAGGTATCGTAGTTTACCTTTCAATTGGTATCATCATAATAAATGTGGTAGCTGTTACAACATGAATTATTTAATAATTTTCCATGTTAAACCTTGATTTCAGTATTATATTAAATTAGAGCATACGCTTGATTTAATATACAGGGTGTTTAAAAACTCATGGGCAAAAATTTAAGGGGTGGTAGAAAACATCTAAACAAGCCATTTTCACCATACAATGCATGGGCGGAGAGCAAGAGGTGACCGCTAGAGGGTGTTGTAATGGAAAATATAAAGTGTACGTTTTCTTACACATTGTCATTTCTACCATGGATTTCAGCAGGCATGGCGATATACAGTAATCAGGAAAAGGCGGACATGCATTTTATGTATGGTATGGCGAATGGGAATGCTCTGGAAGCCGCAAGACTGTTGTGGTGTTTTTTGGTCTGGCACGTATGTCTTCTCGGGAAATGCTGCCTGTACAGTCTTGCGGCTTCCAGAGCATTCCCATTTGCCATACCATACATAAAATATATGTCCGTCTTTTCCTGATTACTGTATGTCGTCATGCCTGCTGAAATCCACGGCAGAAATGATGATGTGTAAGATAACACACGTTTTATACTTCCCTCTAACAGTCATTGTATGGTGAAAATTGTTTGTTTAGATGTTTTCTACCACTCCTTAAATTTTTGCCCATGAGTTTTGAAACACCCTGTATTAAAATTAAAGCATATGCTTGATTTAATATTTAATAAATAATTTTCAGATCTCCAGCAGCCAAATCCTATGTTATCTTATGGGAAACTTGTAAACAGTATTACTGATTACCTAAATATTATTATTATTATTTTAATTTGTTTTTTACATCATAATATTCACAACAGTTAAATATGTTTTAGTTTTTCAAAATTTATTTATGCTTTTAGCTCCAAAATAAAATAAAAATAAATGCATTTAATTACCAAATACATAATTCTGCTAACAAATTTCTCCATAGAATAGCATGAGCCTTGGCTGCCAGAGATGATAACTAGATAGTCTCCTTAAATATAAAATAGAGTAACTGTGAATTTTGTATAGGATATGCATATATATTGAATGCTTTTATGAAATTAACTTCAATCAAAGAAGTTTTTAATATTTTGTATATTGTATAAATGTTTATGATTGTAACATTTTACAATCATAAATTTTACACACTTCAAAATCAATTAAAATATTCAAACTTATGTCCAAAAAAAAAAAAAAAAGAGTTATATGTATATGATAAATTTTATCATATGAATATAACTATAAAAACTTAGACTAATCTAATGAAGTCAAATTGGCTGCAAAAGAATGGCATGAAATATGAACAATGTGGGCAACAATATTCTTTAAAGCAAATGTGGGTACAATTTAAAAAAAATTTGTCGCCACAAATTATACCTTCTAAAATTCACTCATTAGTTGAAGCGTAGAAGGTCCATTTACAGAAGATAATCCCATTAGAGAATTCACATCTAAAAATAAAGATATGATAATAAGAATAAAAATGTACAATACACTTTCTGAGAGCCAAAAATTTTTTCTGAGAGCCACAGTCTATGTTATTCTACGAGGAAATTTGTTTTTAGAATTATTCTTTACCTAATGTATATTTTAAAAGGATTTCACATTCAAAAAATGTTGAACCATTAAATTTGTACCTATTTTCTAAAAATTTATTTTTAAAATTTTTAATATTTTACATAGCTAAAAAAAATACATTAAGTATATTTGTCACATTTTTTAATTCCAGTAATGAAATATTATTAATTTTAAAAAAATCTCTTTTTACAGGAGTCTGTTCAAATTTTTCAGACAGGGTCCTATTTTTGTGAAATTGTGAAACATCTATACATATTTTTGTGAATCTAAATTTAGTGTGAAAACCAAATTCTTCCGAACTTTTTGGCTAGGATCCTCTTTTTGTGACATTGTGAAAAATATAATTTCGTAAAATAAAATTAGAATTAAGATTTCATTTTAAAAATAACGGTTCACTTTTATGAAGCTAAACTCACACATATGCATAGAAAGCTTTTATAAATTAGACACTGAATATCCGTTTTTCAGAGAAATACAGCAAAGCACTTCATATTATTCAGGTAGTCTGTTCGTTCTATGGAAGATCAGTTTTCAAAATGAATCAATTTTATTAAAAGGTCTGTTTTTAAGGAGAAAAGTTTTGTGAAGGGTCCCTTTTTATGATAAACAATTTTGTGAAGGGTCCCTTTTTAGGATAAACAATTTTGTGAAGAGTCCTTTTTTAGAATAAACAATTTTGTGAAGGGTCCTTTAACGGAGCCAGATTCTCCTCAGGACAGACTCCTGTTTTAGAAAACTAGTACAAATTTTACAGTTGTGACTTTTCTGAATGAGAAAATAGAAAAAAAAAAATACATTTGATAATGAGTTATTCTATAAACAAATTTCCATTCCTCATACAATAACATGAGCTATGGCTGCCAATGAGTGCAGGTATTGTATGCTCTTGAATAATTCTTTCACACTCTTTATAATTGTCGATTTTGAGTAGTTTTATAATAATGGTTTAACAGGCCTAGTCAGCCAGCAGCAGATTTTTTCCCTATGGGGTCAATCCAGGCAAAAATATAAGCCCTTTTGCTGCCTCTTCACAAAATTCTATTTCATAAAATGAGTTTGTTTACAAAATTCAAATCTATAAAATGAGCTCCTATCACAAAATCGAATCAACAAAACAGACCCTTTCACAAAATTGAAATTCATAAAAAAAAAAAACCTTTAACAAAATCTCATTTTGTAAAAACGGTCTTATTATGAATTTTTCTATCGTTTCAATATTGTTTCAAATGATTGTTTCTACTTGATTTGATGAAACACTATTAACTATTATACAAAGTGACTACTAAAATGAAAGGTTTTATATACTTTTTTCAGAAAAATAGACCCCAAAAATTAAAACATGGATCGATCCCTGATAATGTTTATCCTATTAACATACAATATGTTTGTATTTTAAAAATATTTTACGAGAAAAATAAAAATTTTCAATCTTTGCTTTTTGTGGATCCTTCCTAGCACTTGTCTCCATTTACTGTCTTTTACAACATGTTTTTAAAAAACAAGTATTTATATATATTTTCAGGTGATAAAGTTTTTTACAGAAATTTATCACCTAAAACAAGTACAGAAATTCATATAATAGAAAAAAAAAAAAAACATTATAAAGGTGGTAAATGACGACAATCTTTAGGAAGAATACACAGAAAACAAAAATTGAAAATTTTGATTTTTTTGTGATATATCTCTAAAATATGAACATATCTTTAGCCAAAAGGATTTACATTAAGGAAAAAAACAATTATTGACTGACCAGATTTCTGAAGGCAACTGTACACAATATATGTATAACAATATTATTTCAATTGAAAAATATTTTGCTCTAGAAATGCAAATGTTTCAACTATCAAAAACGATTTATTTTAAGAAACAGACATTTTGGAAATCCAATGTATAAAATTATCAAACCAGTGGTTTAAATTCCAGTAACATCCCTTCTTCCCACCTTTTTTAGGCTGTTTTACTGCAGCATACCTCTTTAAAAGATTTATGAAGTTAATACTATGCAAAATAAGATGTATGGAAATCCATTACTTAAAACTACAGATATGTATTAAACTTATTTTTTTAGAAAAACAAATAATAATAATAAATAACATATTTTAAAATTTTGTAACATAAACCTTTTATTTCATCAACTGCATGACAGAGAAAAACAATGTGTAACACTCAAAAGGTTACATTTTCATTATTCATAAGTTCATGTATTTTTGATTTTATAAAAAATTTCACTGCATTAAATTCAAGAGTAGATACAGAAAAATAGTTTTCCTGGCCTGTACTCTGACAGTATGCAGCGTTTAAGCCAGGCAAGAATTAGCCAACCCTTCATAAAACTATTTGTAAAAACAGCTCTGTAGAAAATTTTACTTAAAAAAATGTTTCTTCTATATAAATTAGTACTTTCCTGGACAATACATTTCAGGGGTGCAGCTATCTAACATGGAGAAGCTTGGAAAACTACAATTTGCATGCAGAATGAATGATAAGGGAAGACTTAACCCTTTGGGTGTACTTTTATTTAAAAGAAGTTTTACACTTGGAGCACATTTTTTTTTTTTTTTTTTTTTTTTAGTAATTTTTAAAAGCAGAAGATTTTATACAAAAATTCATTTATTTTATGATTGTAATAATATATGTAAGATATTGAGATAACTTTAAGAAATTAGTATTACAAAAAAAGGAAAAATCAAAACAAACTGCTTGATAAGTATTTTGTACATCTTTTACTTCATGGTATTATCTTACTATCATTATTATTGTTTAGATTGTTGATGTCTTCATCGACTTCACTTTGCAATTCACTGTAATTACTTAAAGAATCACTGAAGAATTCTTCCTCAGATTGACCATAATCACTTTTTTCAATAAAACTTTGGTTATCATTGTCAAAAAATATGTTCCTTATATTTGACATAGTGGTAAAATACTGAATTTATTTTTCCGTTGCAACTAATAGAAACTACTCTCAAATAAACAAAAATGAAAATGTTAAATATGGTCTCAGTCCCAGTAGCAGAAAGTTTTGTAGCTGTTTGCAGCAGGCTTTTAAAATTTCATAATCTGTCTGCAAAATTTGCGTGTAATCAGGGGTGAAAATGGCTTACACTAAAAAAGCCTGAAAGCTGATTGGGGCGGGGGCTTAACATCAGTGGTGATCTCGTGCAACAATACACAAATACAATTTTACTGCAGAATAATATAGTATAAACAATTGTGTGTACTCATCAATTAAATATTTTACAGCAATGTTTGACACAACACAATATAAATAATTATAAATAATAAAAGTATTAGTTTTAGTTTTATTACAGAAATTTTTTTTAAGTGAATTGTTATTCGAAAGTTGCAGACAAATTTTTTTATCAGTGCAGACAAAAACTGTCCGCAAGCCGTTTTTCTGTCTCAGTTTCAATGATGTAACAGAATGTCATGTGCGATTTTGGCCAACAAAATGCATGATATTTTTGCACATCAAATATGTTCAAGGGGTTAATGATATATTATACAGCTATTATTAAAAGTATTTCTCTATACCTATAATATGTGATATTTCAAATGTTCTTAATACATTTATAAGACAAATTAAATATCCAAAATAAGAAATTTCTACAAAAATAAAAATAATTTAATATGAAATTCAGAGACAGCAAATTTTCAAAAACCCTGAATTTAGGGGTAGCCCCTAAAAAGTTTCATACTTGATGTTTATTACAAAAGCCCATGTAGCAGATGCAATAACTTTGGGCACCAGGATATGGTGGCAGCCAACACTCTCTATAAAAGAAAAAGACTGATTACTTTTAGGCAATTACAAAATGATTGAAGAGGCACAAAATCATCATCTCGCATTTGTGTTAAATTTTTCTTAGACCAATCCCGAGGACAATAACATCAAATGATAATTAACATGATTATAATAAGTTATTTAAATAAAATTTAAGTTTCAGTTACAAATAATTGAAATAATTATAATAAATTAAGGTACTTTATTTTGTCTGTCATTTGGTGTTATTGTTATAAATGTGGTTAGCTGTTAAAACAGGATTTACCTAATAATTTTCTATGTTAAACCCAGAGGTTGTAATCCCCGCTTATTTTTCAGGACACATTTAGGAATAAGAAATTTATGCCATTGTTTGCTACCACTGTTTTTATACAATAAGTTTTATCCTGTATGATCACAAAGCATTATTGAAAAGATACAATAAAAATTTCTGTAAGAAAATAGTGATAGTAAAACAAGCAGAAATTTCTCATTCCAAAAAGTGTTGTGTTGTGAAAAGAAGGTGGGCACTATGACCTCTGTAAGCTTTGTTTTCAGTATTAAATTACAGTAAATGCAAAACTTAATGAAACAATATTAACTCATGTACTTGATATTAAGGCACCTCTCTACCTCTTAAAATTTTCCGTCTGAAGCCGCCAAATCCCATGTTATTCTATGGGAAATTCCTAGAAGCAGAATTTTCTGTATATGTCAGCAGCAAAACTGAATTTATCAGTGATCCAGGAATGCCACATCACACCAAGTCTGGTATTATAGAAAATATTTAGCAATTCATAAAGTATGCATAAAATGTGCATCTATAAAGAAAATAAATTAAGAATTTAAAACAAATATAATAATCTAAAGACACACTAACACAAATTATATCTGCATTTTTAAGTCTAGTATTTTACTTTGAGATGTTCTGCGGAGCTTTAAGCAATTTGCAGCACTCACTGCACTGTTTCTACTATTGGAAGGAAATTTATTAACATGTTGATTGCCACGTCAGCCATCGGTGGCTGATAGTGTAAAATAATGATAAAAAGCTGCGTCAACCACTGGTGGCTGACAAATGTAAACTATGATATAAAACAAAAAAAATTACCTTGTTTTAAGTAATTACTGAAAATTTATTTCAAATTTACTTAATTTTTATTTATTACACAATATCATTAAGGCATTCTAACAGATTTTATTGAAACATGGTAAACATAATGCGCTTCTAAGCAGCACACGTGGCCCGATGGGGATTTCCTTAAGAATTTGTATGGCGCTCAACGTGTTAACAGAAAAGTTTTTCTTCTACTTTCACATTCATAAAATTCACAATTGTTAATATTGTACTTGTTCTTTCCAAAAATTTATTTTTTTAATATTTCATTTTTCGCTTTAAAATAAAATATCAAAAAATAAGTTTTAAGAAAGCATGAACAATTTTAGTAGTTGTGTATTTTCTAAATGTGAAAATAGAATTTAACAAAGCACATTGAGTAAGTAATAAATAAATCTGTTAAAAATTCCCCATAGAATAACATACCAGGGTTGCCACGATACCTGGAAAAGCTGGAATAGTCAGGGAATTTGAAAATTGACTATAAAAGTCAGGGAATTTGAATATTTTAGCCAGAATCTGGAAAAGACAGGAAATTTCATAAGATGATTGCCAAAAAATAAACAATTTTTCCACCAACGTAGCGTTATTTTTTTTTCTTTTCCTTTTCTTCCGCTATTTGTTTTAAACACCCCACTCTTCTTTTCCACTCATGAAAGAGATTTTTTATCTTGCCTATAAGCAACACATGACATCACTATAGGTAACTTTTGTGTTTTCAAGTGGGTACCTTAATTATTTTGTTCTCAACACATCCAATTCTAAATATACGGTTAGGCTGGAATTTTCTTAGAATGTTTCTGGAAAAGTCAGGAAATTTCATTCCTCTGTTTGAGTGGCAACAATGAACAACGATTTGGTTGCTGATAATATGTCATAATAATAAGATATATAATAATAATATAGACAGTTTTTAAGCTTAAAATAGAGTAATATTGAAAATTGAAAGATTTTTAAGCGACACATTTATTATTCTTTTGACCAAAAAATACCTAAAAATTAATGAATGGAGTGATTCTCAGTGAACATATAGCAAATCAAGCTTTTGGCTAGATAAGACATTGTTTTTTAATGGCAAAATATTTGTGACAATAGCACAAGTATTGAAAATGTTGCCAGTGAAAAGTAACCAAAAAAAAAAAAACTAAAAAATTACTTAACTTAATGATACATAAAAATTTGTAATATGTTTATGATTTTCATAACGTGATTATAAGTTTTTAATTTCAATCTACTTATTCAACGATGAATTTTATTGCTGACTCTAGAAAAAAAGACCATCGAGGGTGAACTGCTTTCAAAAAGAGGCATTGTTTGCCTAACTTGTTATCCTTCAGGTTGCAATATTTATACACGATAAAAGTAAATTACTGTTTTTTCTTGTATACATGTCAGCCATATGCATTTGTTCTTGCAAAAATTCTATAAAACTACCTTCAAAAAGCTGCATGTAAGGAAGAAAATCTAAAGAAATCAAGGTAATAAAAAGGATGGAAAGGACTGCCAGGCTCTAAAGTGTGTTAAAAAAGGGCTGCTGGGTGTTGCGCCCTGCCTAATTACCCTAATGTCAGCAAGAGATTTTATTCACAGTCACTGTAACACACATTAGTACTAAGCGCCAAAGGAACATGACAGAACAGGGCTTAAGCTGAGTTTATAATTCCTTCAGTAAAAAATCTAAAATCAGAAAAAATCTTTAGCAAAATGTTAAAATACTATTATGCTTAAGAATACCTGTTATTATACCATTCTAGATGCCTTTTTATGTTACACTTTCTTTTGATAACTAAATTTTCAATGTAATCATGACATCTTTATAAAAAAAAATTGGAGTGTCGTCCCAGGACTTTCTGAACATTTAGTTACCGGGTGTTTAAACAAGTTTGAATCACTGAATATTTCACTAAATAAATAAAAGTGAAAATCATGTCAGTGTCTTTGCATCGCAAATTTGTATGTTTGTTTAATGAATATAACATATCTGAAATTTTTGAGCATCCCTGTAAGAGAAAATAAGTAATAAGCATGCAATTTCAGTAATGATCAATCTGTAGGAAAATCCTGAAATATTATATAAGTTTTATTTCACACTTTTAAATAATTTAATGAATTTATGAAAGTTTGTCCCTGTAGAATGTGGTATATACAGGTGTTGGACAAAATAAATGAACATTTTTGCTTTTTTATGTTTTCCCGAATGTCTTGAAAAATGAGTGCGTAAAATGTGTTGTTCTTGAATTTTGAGAATAAGAAAAACATGTCTTTCCTCATATTTTTCAGCAAAGACTTTGTTCCGAAGGCCCTTAGGGGACGAACAACAAATTCAATAAAATAAAAACTATTTGTGATAAACCTTGTACATGAAAAAGCTTCAATTAATCTGTAAATTTTAGATATGGTTATAAATGTTATATTTTATACAGGTGCAGAGTTTTGTGAGGATATCTTTAACATTTAAGAAGTTATTAATATTTTATTAAAAAATGCAAAAATTTTTCGCAAGTCTTTACTTTATAACTCCAAAGGTTTTTCTTCAAACTTCATGAAACTTTCGGGAAACAGGACAACATATGCCTAAATTATTACGCTATAGTTTAAAACAAATATTACTTAATATTCAAAGAGATATGGACAGTTGTAGTCAATAATTTATTACTGTGCATGCATGGACTATAGCAAAAAATCTTTGATATAGTTTGATACCCAACTGCGTAGAGCACCTTATAAAAAACAACCAGTTGAATATCACAAAAATTCATAGAAATATCAGTGATTAAATAAACTGCTTTCTAAAAAGGTATTCATGTTAAGGAGACATTCACAAATAAAAGTTTGTATCAGAAAAAAAAAAAAAAAAAAAAAAAAAATATGTTACACAACTGAATACAATATTTGCGATTCATTTTTCTTTTTTTTATAAATATATACTACATATCAGGGCTCGAAAATTATATTACCCAACATGCCCGGGGCATGTAAAAATTCAGATTGGGCATGTATTTTTTTCTCTTACATGCCCAGCTAGGCATGCCCATGGGTGAAAGTAAAAAATTTTCGCTGGACTGAAGTAAATATATATATTTTTTGTAATATTGGGTAAAATATAATAAACTCATACATAATGTATATAGATATTCAAAACATACATTTCCAAAGGTTACATTAATAAGCATAAGTATGAAAACTTAGGAAAATTATTTATTAATATAATTGAATTAACATTAATAGGGATTATAACACATAAAAAAAGACTGAATTCAGTCAATAGACTGAAAACTTTCACCCATGGGCATGCCAATATTTAAAAAAAAAAAAAAAAAAAAAAAAAAACTTTCTAAAAATAATTTTAAAATATAGCATCTTGTCCAAAACTTTTACTTAAATTGAAATAAACGATGTCAATATAGATATAATGCCGTTAAATTATTTTCACTAAGTATGTGAATGTTTTTATTAATATGCATTTTAATAAGATGTTTGGGCATGCAAAAGCTTCATTTGGGCATGTATTGTCCAGACTAACATGCCCAATAGGGCATGTAAAAATTTTGAGATTTTTCAAACTCTGCTACATATCTATAAAAAAAAAAAGAAAAATGAATTGTTTGAAAAGAAAAATTAAATTTTTTTCTGATTCAAATTTTCATTTGTGAATAACCCCTTATGGTAAAGACCTTTTTCAAAAACAGCTCATTTAATCACCAATATCTCTATGAATTTTTGTGATATTCAACTGGAATTTTTTTATAAGGTGCTCTATACAGTTGAGTATTAAACTACGTCAAAGTTTCTTTTGCTATAGTCTGCACAATAAATTATTTACTACAACTGTCCATATATTTTTGAATATTAAATATATTTGTTTTAAACTATAGCATAATGACTTGGGCATATGCAGTCACGTTTTCCAAAAGTTTCATGAAATTTGAAGAAATAACTTTGCAGTTATAAAGTAAAAACTTGTGAAAAATTTTTGCATTTTATAATAAAGTATTAATAACTCCTTAAATATTCAAGATATCCTCCCAAAACTCTACACACATATAAAATATGACATTTATAACCATATCTAAAATTTGCAGATCAATCGAAGCTTTTCCATACACAGGGTTACCACAAATACTTTTTATTTTATTGGATTTGTTGTTCATCTCCTGAGGGCCTTCATGACAAAATCTTTGCTGAAAAATATGAAGAAAGACAGGTTTTCCTTATTCCCAAAATTGAAGAACAACATGGCAAATAAGTATTTTTCAAAATATTCAACCAGACGTATAAAAGCGGAAGTGTTCACATTATTTTGTCCAATACTTGTATTATAAAATCTTTCAAGCTTCTCTGTAAAATAAGCATAATATAACTCATTTTATATAATTAGTAAAACAACGTAATGTATATCAGTTTTTTCCCTTTTATTCTGTGTTAAACAATTTAACCTTTTCCTGTTTTTTTTTTTTTAAATAGCAGTGCTTAATAAAATACTTTAGCAAAAGAGTGAAAATCTCTTATTTTGTTTTTGCATTTTGTATAAATGTTACATATTTTGAAAAAAACACAACCCTAGTAGAAATCCTATACCAGAAATAACTAAAACTCATTGAACTGTATGATATTAAATAATTTGTATCATGCTTATAACTTTTTTATTTCAACCATTCATTCTAAAATTGTCTTTTTCTTTTATGAAGAGTAGACTTCTTGCCAAATGATTTGTCAAACCTACCAATGTCGTGGTAGCATCATTCTAAAACAATACTTTTTCAAGTATTTTAAATTATATCTTCAATTTTCTGTATCCATGCTATTATTATTTTGCTTATTAATAATAGTATGAATACACAAAATTGATTATTTTAATTGCTTTGGGAAGATGTTTAATTTATATTAAAAACTTTAATTTTTTGAATATTTATTAATATTTTACTTCATGGTTTTTTTTCCCCTTCAATTTAGCTATCTGGCAAATATTTTGGCAAGTATTTTTATTTTTAAATAAATTAAACAATACCCTAAAAACTTTACTTAAATCTAACTTTACATAAAATTTTTAGGATATTGTTAAATTTATTTGAAAATTGTAAAATAACTTTAACATAAAAATTTTGGAAAAAAATATATGCTTTGAATTTTTATCAAATACTGATAATTTCATGCTGTTTAAATCTGGCCTTAATAACAGAAAATTACCAAATCAATTTTCAAAAATATAATACTAATTTAAAATGTAATAAAATTTGAAAAGATAAAGAAACACACAGTGCTTAGCGCAATAAGACAAATTTATAAATTAGACTCAATAATATATCAACCATGAAAATTCCTTTAGAAAAATTAGAGCGTAAGGTTGATTTTTTTATACCAACCAAGAATACCTGAGATGGGAATCAAACACGGGCTTTCTGCTTAATTTGCAGATGCTCTGCCACTGAGCTACACTGACTGATAACCAGCTTGGCATTTCTCTCGTTGGCATTCGGTGAGTTACCAACTTTTATAATTTGTTACGGAGCATTGTTAGTTTGTCTGTTTTTTTTACACCATCTTTTAAAGAAGAATTTTTCTTAACCTTATTATAGTTAAATGTTGTTGAGAAATATTCATAAATAAAGAGTTTCGAAATAAAGGAGAAGCTGAAAATGCTCTGGAATAAGTTAGGTAAAGTTGGCAACTCTGTGATAGTATAAAAAACACAAACATTTAATATTTTGGCAGTAACAAACTCATTATAGGTCTAAATTTGCAATGAATATCAAATAACAATTAAATTGAACTAAATATTAATTTTCAATTCTCAAAATAATCAAAGGATGGGATTATTCGTAAAAAATGAAATATATATATGAACATGAAAAGTTAGTATATTCATAATCACGAAACTTTGAAAATCAAAATTCGTAACTTTAATTAAACATACAGGTTAAAAAAAATATGAATTAATTAAATGAATAGCCATTGAACCAATCTGCTTTATTTTTTACAAACTAATGAACCTAGAACAAATTTTCAAACAATGACATACTTAATATTTCTCTAATGTATAAAGAACTGAGTAACAAGAAGTAATACACAAATGTATTTATATAGGCCACTTCCATTGGTTGGCTGGCGGTTCGTTCTGCAAAGGTTCCCAGGGCTTCCATGTAACCATTTTTCTTGCCAGCATTAATTCCTTTTCAGCTTGGAGAATAAGTTCTTCCACTTGGCCACTGTTTATTTTGGCCTCAAGAGTTGGAACATCAGGTTCTGAATTTACTTGAGCTAATCTTTCTTGGACCACCTTAGAAGTATGCTGTCTATAAGCAGAGGTCTCCGGTATATTTTCTAAAGCTCTCAAAATTTTATTGTACAGCACTGTTAGAGATCTGTGAGGATGTTTAGCGACGGCTAAACCAGTTAGATTGGTACATTTTTTAATTGCAGACATGTTTCAAAGAAAAATGCGCTTTGTTTACTCTGTGTTGTGATTTGACCTACACAACTGCTGCCAAATTCGAAAGATAAATTGATTTCAAAATAAACAGGGAGTTAGTTAATATAAGACGTAAGCTACCTTTGGACTCTACTGTTGTTTGGGGTTCGAGACTAAATCAGCTAGCTGACGTCACTCTCCACAGCATAATGGGCATGAAAGTGGCAAAACAACGGTTGTTTGCCACTGACTTAGTATTGAAATGAAATGTGTAGTAAATGTACAAATATGATAATGTTTTGTTTCAAAGTTACGTATGTGATTATATATTTATTGAATATAAATTTATATTCCAATACTATGTTCAGAATTTTAATTGGAAAAAGAGGACAGATTAGAGATTACGCAATGTCCGGTCCCCTATTTTATAAGAAAATAGAGGACATTTCAGAAGATACAAAATTAGAATGAAAATGATTATAAAATCTACTTTACACAAGTGGTAAAGCTATTAAGTTTCAAAACATTTTTATCTCAAATGATGAATTTGGATCAGTACATCTTAAGTTAATAATATATGGATACGAGAGGAAAAATCCTTAAATTTTATAGGTGGCACTGGAAAACACAGATTTTTTAAAATTTAATTATTAATTTTTGCTAAAGACATTTTTTTTTTTTTTACGGTACTTTCATACAGTTACATAACAAAAATTGGTTAGACTTTTTTATTAAAATTATAATCATAAAAGTAAAAAGTGAAATTGGCAAATAAAAAAGTTAAATTAATGATTGGCAGATGAAAAGATTTATTTTAACGAATAGTCATTTTTTATCAACATTTTATAAGTCCTCACGAGTATAACCTAAATTAGAGTTAACAGCTAATAAGTTTTTAAAGTAGCTATACAAAGTTGATTTTTTCCACATATCCATATTTTGCTTTTTAAAGAAAATACTCGCTTTATGGGAGCTTTTTTGCATGCCAGGCAGACATAAAATGAATTCAACCAGCTTGTGCATATTTTTGTGAGATGGTGTTGGTGTTAGCATTAAGGCCTATTCACTGCATTAGAATCCTAGGCCTGAGGGGATTGTCATCCGTGAGGGTCTTTGTAAGAGGTCCGAGCACGTGTTTACGCTAGTTTCGGAGAAAACTATGGACGTTTCAAGAAAACTTCAAACAGCTAGGCCGACGAGCGCGACCAAAGATCGAATCCGGAATCTCGCGTCTACTAGCTTCGAAGACAGAACCTGCGAGGCACTGGTGAGCCTATTTTTGCAAGGAATATTATTCTTGCGAAAATAAGAACACATGTTAATCCACTGCTTACCAACCGGAGCAACACCTTCTCAATGATTCCACGACAATTTCAACGATGATTCCGTGTTCTGGGAACTGGTGCAAGCGTTGATGGCCTACCTAGAGACATTCACTTTACGGCCAGTCTGTGCATTGATGTCTAGCTATATGTATGAGCCCAGAAAAATAAAGTTTAGCTGCAGATAAGATCTGCGTGTACAGTAGAAAGAACCGTTAAAATAAAGGTCTAAAAGTGATAAAAGTTCTCAGATCCCGAATGCCGGAAAGACTGTCCCAAAAAACGAAGGCGCTTTTATGCGAATATACATTATCTTTTCTTTTAATATTTTTTTCTTTAAATCAATCTATCTATCTATATATATATATATATATATATATACATTATTATTAAGATATAGAACCTGGAAAAGGTAATTAGAAGATGCACTGCAATGTAGGGGTCACACCTAGCGAAACGCCAGATGCTAATCCGACACCGCTGTACATGGGATAAGCAATTAGAAATTACATTGAGTGACTAGTTAAGTCAGTTAAATATAATTAAAAGAGTGTTAGGGGTCTAGTATAAGAGAGAAGCGAGGACGCTTCCTATTGGAAGGAGACGAAATCTCATAGTCAGGTATTTCAGCAATAATTTCATTGGGTAGGTTGTTGATGGAGTCAAAGAAATTTTTGGAGAGATGAGTAACACGTTCTTTAAAAGAAACAGTACGAAGGTGTTTTCTGATTGTTGTATTGCGAAGATATCTATTGCCGTTACGGATGCGACGAAGGGCTTTATTATGAGTGCGCGAAAGAAATTCCATAGAGGAGTCGCAGGCGCACCCCCAAATGGGACAAACGTAAGTCATAATGGGCAGAACACATGCTTTGTATAAGATAAGTTTGTTACGTATACTAAGGGTTTTACCCCTGAATAAAGGATCGAGTGCTTTAAGGACGCCAGAAGTTTTACCTCTGGTGCGAAGGATATGATTTTTAAAAGTTAGCCTACGGTCGAGATGAACTCCCAGGTATTTTGTTTCATCCTGCCATGGAAGGGCAGTGTTGTTCATAATAACCCGATTAGGATAAATTAATTTTCTAGAGAAGAAAACCGCAGAAGTCTTTTTTTCATTAATAAGAACGCGCCATAGAGCAAACCAGCTCATGAGCTTGTCAAGGTGTTCTTGTAAACGCTTATGCAAGGTGTAGGTGAAGTGACTTGATGTGTAAAGGACGGTGTCGTCCGCGTAGAGGGCTAAGTTGGTATGTGGGTGTCTTGGAATGTTATTAAAGTATATATTAAAGAGTGTGGGGCCGATGACAGAGCCTTGAAGGATGCCAGCGGTGATGTGTTTGTCGTAAGAAATGGAGTTATTCACACGGACGACAAATGTGCGATTGCTAAGGTAGCTGTGTATAAGATGTATAAGGTAGGCAGGAAAATTGAGCTTAATTAATTTGTATATAAGGCCTTCATGCCATACCTTATCAAAGGCCTTAGCAATGTCAAGGAATATAGCAGCTGCAGGAATTTTTGCATTGAAGTTTTCACAGAGAAATTCAACAACACGAAGCAGCTGGTGTTGGGTTGAATGTTTGGGTCTAAAACCAAATTGTTCAGGCATAAGCAGGTTATTGTTAAAGAGGTGTTTGTTGAGCTGGGCTCTAATGACGCGTTCCACAACTTTGCTAAGAGCAGGGAGGAGTGAGATGGGTCTAAAGTTGATGGGGTTGGAAAGATCACTGCCAGTTTTAGGAATTGGGGAAATCACGGAGGTTTTCTAAATTTTGGGAAAATATTGATACTTAAGAATATTGTTTGTAATATAAGTTAAGTGGTGAATAAAATTAATAGGGAGGTTTTTGATGGCAACATTGGAGATCTTGTCGATCCCAGGGGCCTTGCGGTTTTTCAGATTTTTAATGATGTGTAAAATTTCATAAGATTGGACATTTAAATCAGGTGGAGAGGCAGGATTAGATAGAAATGAGTTAACTTCATCATTAACATGGTCAAGATGAGACAAATTAGCCTGGAAGTCATTCGGAGAAAATTGGATCTCATAAGATGAGGCGAGTGCGTTAGCTTTGTCAACATCGGTATAGGAAGTACAATTGTTAAAGAAAAGTGGTGGAATATTGGTATGATTGTTGTTGAGTCGTTTTTTTATCTGCCAAAGAGAGTTATCCTCGGGAGATAAGTTTGAAAGGAAATTAAACCAGCTAGTTTGTTTTTCTTTTATAATACCTTGTTTGAAACGGTTATTAAGATTATTAATAGCGTGCTTAAGAGAGGGATCACGAGTATGTTGGTATAGCCTACGAAGTCTATTACGGTTTTTGATAAGGTTATGCAGATAATTAGGAAGAAGAAAACGTTTATTGTTTTTAAAGTAATGGAAAGTGGCCTGCTGCTGGGCATTATCAATATGTTTATGAAGGGTAGAAACTGCAACATCTATGTCTTCAGGATTATTTATAGTATTGTTGTTAATAGGTATGTTACTGAGGTAGTCATAATATTTTTTCCAATTAATTGCAATAGATGGGGTGGGGGAGATAGGATTAATTAGGTCTATTTTGAAAGAAACAGGTAAGTGATCAGAACTAAGATCATTAATTGTGTTAGTGGTAATTGGGTAAGGAAGATTTTTAGTGACAGCAAAATCGATTATAGAGGGTCTAGCATTAGTATACGGGAAGTGTGTTGGTGTTTTAGGTGCATGTAAACTAAGGTGTTGGCTATGGATAAAAAAATGAAGTGATTTGCCACGACTAGTGGTACTGGCACAATTCCACCTAGTGTTATGTGCATTGAAGTCACCAGCGACAAAGCAGTGTTGATGTTGAGTGAAAATTTGAGTAATTTCATTAATTGGGTATTGTCTACAGTGTTTAATGTAAGCAGATGCTAAGAGGAGATTAAGATTAGGGAATTGAATGACAATACCCGTATAGTCAATGTCATTAAAATTGTGGAGTGTATATGGATAGTGAGGTATGTGATTTTTAATATAGATCACAGTACCACCATAATTGGAGTTAAGTCTGGGAGTATGATAAAGTTTAAAACCCGGTATACTAATGCTACAGGTTGGATTACGCAACTCCTGAACAAGAAGAATATCAAAAGATGGGTTAGTAGAGACGAAATGTCTCAATTCATTAATCCTGTGTTGGATAGAGTTGCAGTTCCAGGAAAGAACAAGTAGTGAGTTATAAACAGGGCTGTTAACCATCATGGGTGGAGGGAAGTTCGTTAGCAAAATTGTCGAATTCTTTTATTATAACAACTATTTTGTCAAGTGGGTTAGTGTATTTTTTTATTTCTTTGGCTATTTTTTTAATGAATGAAATGAATTTAGTAAATTGCAGAATTTCTTTTAAGTCTTTTAGTGTTGAAAAAATCTCGCCAAGCTCACTGGTAATGTTACCAGGGGCTTTTGAAATAGACTTAGTAACATTATTATTTTGTTCTTGTTCAGTAGTGTTAACTGAGTTAGAAACAGAATTAGCAGCTGATATAGTGTCAGCTGTGTTATCGGTTGCTGGAGCAACAGTGTTATTTTCTTTATTGTTATCAGCATTATTATTAGTGCTGTTGTTATTAGAGTTTTCATTATCCTGGGTCTTAGTTTTAGAGTTATCCTTACTTTGAGTTTTAGTATAGTTAAAGTTTTTAAGTATCTCCGCGAGTTGATAACTCTCCTTGAGATGTTTTTCGTTCTGTTTGGGCTCTTCCTGTTTAGATTTGTTGAAGGCAGTTTTTTTCTTTAAGTTTATGGGGTTTTTATTACATCCCCTAAAGGTGGCAGGGTGGTCTTCCCCACAGTTGGCACACTTTGATGTGAAGTTGCCTTTAAGAGGGCAGTCTTTAGTCATGTGTTCTTTAGCACATTTTACGCATTTGGGGGTGAGCCCGCAGGTCTCGGAGGCGTGTCCGTAGTTCTGGCAGCGATAACACTGCTTAACAGGATTTGATCTAAATCTTTCGATAGTTACCGAGATAAATGATAAGTTGGTTATTTCGTAAATTTTGTCAAAATCCTTCCTGGGGAGTATATTACACATGTAGAGAGGCATTGGATTCCCAGTCTTTTTATTTTTAAGCATAGCAGCACGTGTGCATATAAAATTATAATCAGAGAAGCCTTCAATGATGGTATTTTGGTCCGTGTAGCACGGCATGCCACGTACACAGACCTTTTTAGGGCGTTGATCAATTGGGTTCAATGTGGTAAATTTAAGTTTTTTATCAGTTAAATAGCTCTGAATTTGCCTAAAATCATTGTTAGTTTTGCAGTGGACATTTAATAATTGCCCAGAAAGTTTTATTAAGGGTTTCTCTACGCATTTTGTAGAGATCTCTTTGGCTAGTATGTTCCAATTAGTGTTTAATTCAATGAAGAAAGAGTTAGGTTTGAGAGTTTTAGAATTATTGGCTGTGTTACCGGCGCCAGAAACATCCATATTGTCTTCGTCTAATTGGTTGGAGTTCTGACTATGGGATTCGGTCTCCAGTGGAGCAAATGAGTTACTAGTAGTAATTTCATGATTATCGGTATTTGATGGTGTTTTCCTTTTTCTTTTATTAGAATTAATTAAGCTGAAATCAGCACTATTAAGATGGGTTAGACTATCGCTAAGAGATGATTTTTTGATATCAAAACAAAATTTATCAATAAATTTAAGTTTAGTAACAGTTTCAAGATTGGGCTCAACAATAGCAGAGAAAGCATCAAAGCAAAATAGACTCACCACTTTTTCCAGTTCCGATGTATCATCAGATTGTAGCATCTCTTGGTGTAATCCATATATGCAATTGTCAATATATTGGAGGTATTCTTCCAGTATGTGAGTAAGTTCATTGTGGTCAATAGTCTTATGTCGAAAAAGTCTTTGAAAATCTGGTTTTAATGCTCCAGAGGCAATTCGTGAAGTAATAACTTCGGCAGAGATTATGTGTCCGTTAATATCGAACATGGTATTACTAAATTTAGTTGTATCTGCCATATTTTGGCGAAAATGATCGATAAAAGACACTAAAATGATGTTAATCGTGAAAAAAGTCGAATTTGGCCGAAAAAAGTCCACGACCAATCCGAAATAGCCTCGCTGAGCGAGTAGGCGTGGCCTACTGGTCCCAGATCCAAGGGAACGAAAGTTAGTGTAGCGAAACTCAAGTAGTTGGCAACGGAGGCAGTATAACCAGAAAACAAAATGGCGGACGTGTGAGAAAACTACATCATCAGCCAGAAAAGAGAAAACGGAAGTTACATACAGTAGAAGAGACGATGGGCGGACGTGTGAGGAAGATACATCATCGGCCAGTCAGATTCCACGGAAAGTAACCATGTTACTGAAAGTTGGCGGGACAAAGCTCCATGAGGCGAAACGTACGTCTTACCACGACTGAGGCTACCAACCTGGATCTTATTTTCCTTTGAAAAATAGGATAAATTAAAAACTTTCCACTTGTGAAAAACTGTGTATCCCTCGAAAAACATTACACATGTTTGTGAGTTCATATTAAAAAAAACCCATAATAATGCACAGTCGGGGAAAAATAAAAAACGCAGCACTTGATGGTATTTCGTTATTAATTGACGCAGAAAAACTTAATAGACACCATTCAACAGGAAATGAAATGCACTTTCTGAAAACGTCGTCGAATTTTGAATTGGGGGTCATCTACATATTAAAATGAGCGCCAACTTTGATTTTTTCAATAGTAGCACCCAATTTTGACTTCATATTCAAATTTCTGAGAGTCTGGCAGTGCGGAGAAGTATACTGTTTGTATACTTTATCTTTAGTATTCATAGAGTTATGATCAAAAATGTGTTAGGGGGCTATCTCTAAATATAGAAAAATAAAATTAAGATCCTACAAGAACTAGACAAAATTATACTGCTTCACACCGGAAATATTTCAAGAAAAAAAGAGTTATAGAAAGAAATAAAAATATTAACACCTTTGCAGTATCTTAATTATCATGAATTTAGTTTTTTGGATATGTATATACTTTAGTACTTTTTTAGATAATTTTAGGTATATTTAAATACATTACACTTACGAATGGTCAGACAATACTTTTTATAAAAGTGCAATATTTTTCAATTAAAAAGTATCTATCATGGATATACTGATCACCAATAAAGCTTAAATTTTCTTTCGTACGTGTAACATAATATACAAACTGAAATAATATAGCTATATATATATATATATATATATATACAACAACGCATAAACTAAATCTTTTCGGATAAATTATTGTAAGGTTTCATAAAGTAAATATTAAACAATTTTAATAGCACTCACCAGTTTTGGGTCAGTTGAACTCTTTGGAACTGTACGATTTGTTTTATAATTTCTATGAAAATATAATTTCTTAATTAACGCTTTCGCGACTGCTGACGTAGATTCACATCATTTGAAAATCTGTAACAATGCCAGTGGGCGTTTCTTTTAATTTGTGTGTTACTTATTTCTTAAGCATGTACCCAGTGTTCATATTTTTGCAATAAAATATACTATGGATAGAAATATATTAATTAGAAAGAATATAGTTATAATGTATATCCATCTGTAGTATAATTGTGGTACAGAAAATTTGTTTTAAAATATTTTATTTTGAGAGTATTTCAAACAGTAAACCCCGCCTATTTAGTTAATTTTTTTCTTCTAATGTTCGTTTAAAGGATTCTAAATTTATCACCAGTAATCGATGAAGTAAATACCACTTGTGTATATTTTTGTCAATGTAAAATAAGGGGTTTAACACGAATACTCAAAGTCACATTCACTTTTCGTTTCTGTATTGTTTTGTTTTGAAGAACGCTAAAAGGCGGGCTTTAGAAAACAGGAATTCTTGATACTAACAAAAATGTCTAAAAATCAACATTTTTGTTTCATTTCTTTGCATTTGACGTTGCTGTTATATAATTTGACCCTTAAATTAAAAAAAAAAAAAAATATTTTGTTCAATTTTCTCCGTTATTTTTTAAGATTTGCTTCGTTATCTCATTCAAAATTTTTTAAGAGACGGCCCCCTAAACCACTCCAAAAGAAAGATTTATTTATATCTCGAAAACTAATAACTGGAATGAGCTGCAAATTTGCACACCCATATTTTTCAGCATTAGGATTCATTTTATGTAAAAATTAATATAGGTCATAATTCATAATTTTTATGAATATGAATTTATTAATACTTTTCAGAATTAAAAATATTTTTCAGAATCAAAATTAATGATGGATTATGTTTGGGTTTCTTCACTGTATCTCGTAAAAAAAGAATTATATCGATCAAGTTATTTTTTGTGAAGATATTAATAAAAGTTTGAAATATGAATTTAACATTATCACCTTCAAACTTTGAACGCTTATAACTCTGTGAAAAAATAAGCAAAATATACAACCAATATACTTTTTCGCATTGTCGCGATCCCAGTAATTCAAATATAAAATAAAAATGGGGCATTACCATTGAAAAAATTAAAGTTGGTGCGCGTTTTAATATGTAGACGACCCCCAATTCAAAATTTCCGTTCATTTTCTGAATCTACTCTCAATTCCCCGTCGAATGATACCTATTACATTTTTGTGCATTGAAAAGCAACGGAGTTACATCGAGTGCTGCGTTTTTTTTTTCCCCGACTGTACATTATTGAAATTCTGTCAATGAAAATTTAAATAAATTATTAAATCAAGATTATCTAAAAATTTTGCTGAAAGTGTGTTAATACTTTGTATCGACTCCTTTTTTTTTATTAAAATTAAAAGATAATGGTGTTAAATATTAAATAGTAGTGATAGTAACAACTACTGGAATGTGAAATGAAAAAAAAAAAAAAAAAAAGTATGCCAAAAGCACGCGGTGTTCCCAGGTGGTCACCCTCCCAAGTACTAACCGCGCCCGATGCTGCTTGACTTCGGGGATCGGACGAGAACCGGTACTTTCAGCATGGTATGGCCGTTGGCAAACAACTAGTTCTTAAAATATTATTTAAATTTTTAAAAAGTTTTTATCCGCAGACTTCCATTGATTCTATTTCCGAGCAATTTGTATTTTGCCGCTTTCAGTAAAGCTTATTTTATCCATTTAGTTATCATTATTTTCCTTTCTGTCACATATTTATTAGTGTACAGACAGAATCATGGAATGCGGTTGGTTGGTTGTAAGGCTTAGGGTCTATTGACTGCACAAGGGTCCAAGGCCAGTGGGTGGAAGGCCATTCGTTGGGGTCTTTCTCAAGGGTCCTAGCCTGTATTTATACTAGTTTTGGAGAAAGACACGGAAAACTCCGAACGGTTAGGTCGTTGAACGCGATGTGGGATCGAACTCGGCACTTCCACTCTACCAATCATGGAATGTGATTTTAAAAAAATCTCCGTCCCTAACAGCACATCTCATCCACAAGACATCCTCAGGATATCCTATGGTTGAAGGTACATCTAAGGGACAGCCTCCGGACGTATTATGGATAAGTGTGCTGTTTGGGGGGTGGGGTGTATTATACAATTCCGGTCGAAGCGAAGCTCTTTCCCAAAACGCTTGTCCATAATACATTCTGAAGATGTCTATAGGACGTATTTTCATCCACAGGACATCCTGAGAATGCCATTTGGAGACAATGTTTTGTTAGCGTTGTCTCTAAGCTGGTGGACGGGCGGTACCGGATTCAAACTCAATTGCGTTTACCGGTCTAACTGTTCGGAGTTTACCATGGTTTGCTCCGAAACTCGAGTTAATATTCTCTAAGAGTTCTTATCAAGATCCCCATGGAGGGTTTCTCACTACCTGTGTATATTGAATAAGCATATTTGTAAGACCAAAAGGCGGATATATAAACTAATCGAATTCATAATAACCCTTAAACGTAGTTGGAATGCGTTAAAAATGCTTAATACAAACAGAACTACAATTCCACTGATTTCCATTTGTAGCCTTTAATATATCTAAATCTTTTCATGCGGCCATGTAAACTATAATGTACTCTATAAAAAGCATTCTTTTGTGCATATGAATAACACACTTCAATTTCATTAAAAGGTGTGTGAAGTAAAGTTATTAATATATGACTAATAGAAATATCTCTCATAGAGCGCAATGCTTTCGAGTAATTTCGGGTGTCCCTGTACACAAATCAGTAGTTGTAATTACTCCATTTTCAATAGAAAACATCCGATAGTGAATGTGAATAACAAATATCAGTTTCAAGAAATTACACTAATATTTACGGGAACTAGAGTGCGGATAATCAAACAGACAGTTGGACAGACAGACAAATAGAAGTCATAATTACGTTTAAATTTCTTTGGACACTGTTAACTATTCCATTATTATACACTCGCGTACTGCACATTTTATTGCTAACAAGTAATTTGAGCTAGAATGTTTATTCGTAATTAGTCAAGTTGTAGATTGTTTCCGTCATCCTTTTCAGAGTCATTGAGAAGGATGATTAAATGAAGGCATTATTGAATTTTGGTAGTGACAGAATAATTTATAAATTGTTAACACTTGGATGAACTGAAATAAATCTAAAGGGAATCAAGCACTTAAATTGGTTGGGGGGGAGGGGGACTCTCTGAAGACGTGTTTAGGGTTGAAAGAATAGCACAACAACTCATCCCGAAAAAATGTTAGCAGTTTAGTACATTGCTGCTTTCAAGCTGCACAGTGCCTACATACCTTTTTTGTAAGATGAAGGCTCGTACTATTATTTTCTATCCGACACAATTGTTGAGAGATATGTTTTTGTATGTTTCCCCCTTGGGGGGCGGGGGGGGGTTAAACTTCTGATCCTTTTTAACACATTCCAACAAAGTTGAAAAGAGTTTATGACTTTGGTTTGTCTGTCTGTCCGCGCTCTAACTCCCGTAAATATTTATGAAAATTCTTGAAACTGATATATAATATTCAAGTTCACTATCAATTGTTCCTTATTGACAATGGAGTGATTATCTCAACTTTATTGTGTACATTGACACACAAAAGTATTCATTCCAAAGCATTGTGTTCTATGAGAGGTAGTTTTATGAACTATATTTCAATTCCTTTATTTTACACAAATTTCAATGAAATTGAAATATGTTGTTCAAGCTCCCTATCGGATGTTTGCTATAGAAAATGGAGTAAATACCAACACTGGTTTGTGTACAGGGACACCCCAAAAAATGCCATTGCATAGAATTTTAGGACAGACATTTTTATAAATTGCATTTAAAGAACTTTCTGTTGTAAAAATCATGAGGAAACTGACATTGATTTTTAATATGCTAAAATAATATTTTGTATAGAATGTGATTTTGTTATCCTTCAGTGTTGATTAATTATAACTAGACTAATGCATAAAGAATTGACCTGCATAAAAAACATTTCACTCAAACGAAACTGAGTTTTTAGCATGCATAATATTAAGGAAAAGCTAACTCACCTCTCTCCGGCCTTTCCTGTGGTCGCTTGAAATAGATTTTAGGCCAGACAAGTCAATAAAGATGAAATCCGATTACTTTCTATAGTTGATTTAATCTGATATTTTCTTTCAGAATTTTATGAATAAAAACAGAATCTTTCACAAACTTTAGCACAGGTTTAAACATTCAGAATACGTATAAAGACATTTTTTTATGCCTTGAATGAATTATAAAGAATAAACAGAAGAATACTTATTGTTTTAATAATATAACAATTAATGGATTACTTGGCTGTACGAATGCAGCCTGAATATTAGAATGTCAATTCAAGAATAAAGTTTTACTGAGAATAGTTCATGATTGCACATGGTTTTAGAATCGACTACAAATTAAATAAAAGCTTGATTTGATTTAACGAATAATGATTAACGAATAACATTAGAATTAGAATTATCAGGTATGCTTTCATTAGATTATGAGTACCTGAACCGTTTTTTACTTGACTGCCCGAAAACGAACATGTTTCCGAGAGAGCAAAAATAATAATAACAATAATAAAAAAAGGTTCTCTTTCATCACGTGACCGTCTGGTTTCCTGTACTGGCGCCCGCACTCCGATTGCTTCAACATACTGCGCGGGCGGGGAAGGCACCGGGGCAGGAATCGACATACTTGGAACAGGGATGACAAGTTGCTTGACATATTGGCTTGGTTTGGCTGTTGGTTGAGGCTCTGCATATGTTGTTTAGTCCACCTTCTCCAAAATGTCTTTTTCGCCTGTATAAGAAAATTACACCTAGAAGAGAGACCTAAAAACATGAAAGTTAGTGAGGTTTCTGGCAATTTTAATGGTAGTATAGACTTCACTGCCAAACGAAGATAAATCAAGCATTGTCTCATGACTGGTTTAACAGTGGATCGCCCGTGAGAGATCCGAAAGTTTTTTGGAATAAGAACCAGATTAAATAAGACTAAATTAGAACCAGCATGAGCACTTAAGTAGTGATAATGTGTGGTGGATAAGGATGTAAAGTGGTGGGATTTCGGTAACAAAATTTGCTGGTTTTCTTGGAGATTGAGAGCGAGTGGAGGTTTAGAGCTTCCTACAAGGGTATTGTCAAAGGATTGTTCCTGAACTGCAACTGAATGTGGAGGGTACATGGGTGGTATTTTATGGATGTGGAGGTCTTTAGTAGGGGAATCTTGATTATCAAAAGTTTTCTGAAGTGCGAGATTTTCCTTATTTAACATCGTATTTTCATTTTTTAGGGTATTTTCAACTTTATAGCTCAGGAGGTGTTTTCGAATATCAATAAAACGATTTGGACTCAAAGTCGCAGAAATCGGTACTCTTTTAACAGAGCTTGAAAAAGGTGAATGAGAATTCGCAGGAAAGTCAATGATCGAAGTACTTTCAGACAGATTTTCCTCTATGAAAACATTAGACTCATAAGCAGATAATTTTTGACAGTTAATTGGAATATCAGATGATTTAAGAGTAGAGACTGGTTCTAGGGACAGAGTTTTATCACATTTTTCACCTTGTATTGATGTAGAATTATGATCAACATTGTCGACACCCTTTTTGGCACCGTGAAGGGTTAAATCAGACATACGAGCATTTTGCACTAAACCCACAAGTGAGGGACAGGAATGATGCATAGAATTGGTAGGTGGGATAGGAGGAGCTGCTCGGATACAGAAGTTAACAATGGGTGCACAAGCTGTTCCGTAGGTGACAGTATTCAATTTGTAAAAAGATAATTGGTCATTGGGAGATTCTCTCCAAACAATTCTTTGGTAGATTCTATGTTTCCTTTCAATTAAGATTTGCCGATACATTTTAGCTATGTTTGCACTGAACGCTACAGGGTTGGCTCGAAATTTTACTAAATTGTCAAAAATATTTGACTGTAGTTTAGGACCAATATATAGAATGTCATTTAAAGATTTGTTATTTGTTGTTTTAAACGAGGCGTCAAATACTACACGTAATTTTGTTGTTTCAGAGTTTTCATTTACCACAGCATGATGCGGTAAATAATAATGTGGCGTTTCACTAAATTTGTTTTGATTTAATTTTGTCATATGACCTAAATTTATATATTCGTTCATGAAATTCGAATACTCCACATTTAATTGTGGATTACTTTTAAATTTATTTTCAATGGAAAGAAATCTTGAAATAGCACCTGACTTACTGTCACCTAGTGCCTTATCTGGCTTAAACGGTAGATGAACGACATATCTTCCCTGACTATTCCTTTTTGCTTTTGTGAAATAAATATTTTCCACAGGATCATTTTCTAAATTTTTTGTATCTACATTTTGTGTAGATTCTCTATCAAAAAATTTTTTCAATGTATTATTTAAGTCATCATCAACAGTGAGGTGACATAAATTTAAGTTTGTAAAATGAAGACTTTCGACTTTTCCTGAAAGGAGGTAACCCAATTTAGTGGGAAATGCTGTAGGAGTTCCAGCTGGCCCTTGAATTGGACTGCCATTGCAGATTGAGGCGACTATTTCTGCCCCAAGAAGAATATCGATGGGACCACTAGCAAAATAATTGGGATCAGCTAGTTGCAATCCCTTTATGTGTGGCCACTCATGTTGCGGTAGTTGGAAATTAGGGAGAGGTGAGGTAACCCTATCAACTATAAAAGCGCTGACTGAAAATGACTCCGACGAAAAATGCGGAGTGAAGCTAACTTCTGTTTCGTTTAGAGCAGTCTCTGCTAAAACGCAATTAATCCCTATTATACTATGCGACGTGCTCCGTAAGGGCAAATTTAGTCGTTTAGCACATTCCTTAGTAATTAATGAATTTTGACTAGCATTATCTATCAAGGCTTTACAATGCATAATTTTTCCTTTATTCGATTTAACCTTAATTAGTGCTGTAGATAACAAAACATTACTAGAATAAAACTGAGCACTATTAGAAACCGAAATGTCTGGCGATACATGATTCGCCCTTTCAGAATTTATATTTCTACCATAAACATGTAGCAATGTATGATGTTTTTCTGCACAATTTTTACAATTAATGTCTATCCTACAATTCTCCAGCCTATGATTTTGGCGTAAACAATTTTGACATAATTTATTTAATTCAACGAATTTCCATCTTTCATTAACCGGTTTTGAATTAAATGTCGGACATTTAAATAACGGATGATGCTCATTACAAAGAATGCACGTATTTTCCCTTTTCACAATTGTACTCAGTACATTATGTATATTTTTCGAATTAGTGAATTTTACGTCTTGTTTACATTTTATCTCTTCAACACCGCGCGCTTCGCGCTCAACGAATTTCCTAAAAAGATCAAGATCAGGCAATTTATCACTATCCAACATTAATTCCCATCTCTGTTTTAACGATTCATCCAATTTCCCCATCATGAATTTTATTATAATTAAGTCGCTTAACGCATTAGAATCTAAACCCAAAGTTTTTAAGTTTCTGACGGCTTCGTTACAAGTATCTAATAACTCAAGTAAAGTTTTAGCATTGTTTGCTTTTACAATTTTCATAGAAAATATTTTGTTAATTTGACTCAATGCTAATTGTCTCTTATTTTCATATCTTTCATTTAATATTTCCCAACATTGATCTAAATTTTCCTCTTTTAGAGCGAATCCTCGAATTAATTTAGCTGCGTTTCCGCGCACTGAAGAATGTAAATATTGCAATTTTTCAATTTTGGATAATTGATTATTTTGTAGAATTGTCGAATTAAAAATTTCTTTAAAAGAAATCCAATTTTCGGTTTCACCAAAAAATTTTGGAAGATCAAATTTAGGTAATTTAATAAGAGACGATTTACCATTTTTCTCATCTTTATTTTCCGCGTGAGTATCTGAATCGCACGCATTTACTTCTGTTTTGTCCTCTAACTCCACCAGTAAATCAAAAACCATTCCCTTATATCTCAAATACATATCCATATAATCCTCATTCTCTTTAGCGGATAAATTTTTAAATATTTCCGCGATTTCATGATCATACGATTGAACTTTGGTTTTTAATAATTTAACCTTAGATTGTTCATCTTTACTACACCCCTTTACTCTATCTCTAAAACTATCGATTTCTTTACATAAATTTTCAAATAATAAAACTTGCTTAGATAATTTCGGCATTTTAGAATATATAAGTTTAAATACACATAACTATAGGCCTTCGAATTACAGAACAAACATTCAAGAACAAAAATAAATCATTTTAAGAATAAATGATTACGAATAAGAATAAGAATATCAAATACATATTAAATATATATAGTTTTTTTTTCTTATATATATATATAAATCATCGATAGCCTCATGGCTCTAAGACGGACCAAAAACATGTTGATTAATTATAACTAGACTAATGCATAAAGAATTGACCTGCATAAAAAACATTTCACTCAAACGAAACTGAGTTTTTAGCATGCATAATATTAAGGAAAAGCTAACTCACCTCTCTCCGGCCTTTCCTGTGGTCGCTTGAAATAGATTTTAGGCCAGACAAGTCAATAAAGATGAAATCCGATTACTTTCTATAGTTGATTTAATCTGATATTTTCTTTCAGAATTTTATGAATAAAAACAGAATCTTTCACAAACTTTAGCACAGGTTTAAACATTCAGAATACGTATAAAGACATTTTTTTATGCCTTGAATGAATTATAAAGAATAAACAGAAGAATACTTATTGTTTTAATAATATAACAATTAATGGATTACTTGGCTGTACGAATGCAGCCTGAATATTAGAATGTCAATTCAAGAATAAAGTTTTACTGAGAATAGTTCATGATTGCACATGGTTTTAGAATCGACTACAAATTAAATAAAAGCTTGATTTGATTTAACGAATAATGATTAACGAATAACATTAGAATTAGAATTATCAGGTATGCTTTCATTAGATTATGAGTACCTGAACCGTTTTTTACTTGACTGCCCGAAAACGAACATGTTTCCGAGAGAGCAAAAATAATAATAACAATAATAAAAAAAGGTTCTCTTTCATCACGTGACCGTCTGGTTTCCTGTACTGGCGCCCGCACTCCGATTGCTTCAACATTCAGATTTACAGGGATACTGCACTAAAATATTCAGATACATTATGGACTGCAATTAGAATATAAGGGCTATGTTTTCTTTAGTGTTAAGCATTTTTAACATTTTCTAATGATGTTTAAGAATGATTAGGAATTCAATTAATCTATCTGTATGCCTTTCAGAACTACTGTCTGTTACTGTCTTTGATTACGTTGGCAAAGTGTATTAAAAGTTATATAATGCAACAAATACATACATTTGGAAAGTGTTAACAATAATGCATACCACATGATTTTGCGTTCTTGTTAAGTTATTATTAGTAATAATCATTTAGCAAACTGCATTCATAAAGACCACTTAGTCGGTCAGATCATTTTATATGTATTTTCTAGGTCATTTTTACTTAAACAACTATCATGTTACTGTATCTGTTTAAAAACATATTTGCGCGTATCGTTAGATTTAAATAGTCATTTTAAATTAATATTAGAGCAAATACTGTCACACAAAAGAAAACAGCACCGTCTGGAATATTTTGAAAATTCTTTTTAATATTAAATTTACTGAATGCAAGCCATTCAAAGTTTTTACCAATAAAATATAAGGGTTAAATATGTCAAAAATCATTACTTGTGTGTGTAAAAAAGTTAATTAAAATGAAATTTTAATTTATTTTTCAATTTCGTAACTATGAATTTATTCTTGTTTCAGTGCTTGTTTGGTAGCTCCATCTAATCTAGTAGTGATATTTTGAAATCAACTCGAATATGTGTTGGAGTTACAAGATTTACAATTTCTTCTTTTATAATCACAAACTCAGTGGCGGATCCAAAACTTGACTTTTGGGGGGGGGGGGGGCTCAGATTTTTCAAAATGTTATTCTAGACAAATAAAAAATTTACAATTGCAATATTCAATGGTGAATGTCAGTGTTTTAGGGGGGGGGAGGGGGCTTCAGCCCCCTAGCCCCCCCCCTTAAATCCGCCACTGCTTGTGATTCAGTTGCTAAAAAATGCTAAGTTCTTTTAGTAAATTTATGTGTATTGGCTTGTTTTACATTTTCTGTACATTAAAAACGCTGTTAAGAAGGCAGTGGATATTATAAAGCGCTTTCGTAAATTATTCTCTCAAAATTAAGAAAATTGTCAACTAAAATTTAACAATATAAGGCATATTAAAATTTCTTCGAAATTATTTAAAATTGTTGGAGCAAGCTAATTTTATATTAAATCTTATAAAAATCATTGCAAAGACACCTTTTGACAAAAAGTGCCTAAGAATAGAAAGGATATATTAAGAACGTAACAAAATAATATTAATGAATAATGACAGAAACTTACCGTTAGTGATAGCGACGAATTAATTATGATAAATTATTTTCTTCGTTTACGGAATGAACATAAACATCGAAGATGCTAGAATTAGCGGTAAAGGGAAATGAAATCTACGCAGAAGTTAAAGTTCCTAATTTCAAAATTCCCAGTTTTTGGTAATTTTCAAAATTTCCAATTTTGTCTTAAATTCCCAGAGAAAAAACCGAGTGTTTTGAAAGCCTTGCATCTCTACTGGTAACCTTATATAAACCTATACATTGTTGAAAATTATGACAATTATCTGCCCAATATAATTCACAGACTATCAAAACATTTTTCTTTCGGTTGGAACTGTAAAGAGAAAACAAATGTGGCATCTGCGCATGTCTATAAAAAACCGCTCGCACCTGCATCATGTATATGTATTTTCTTCACTAGTCGTAATGTAGCATTTGTAATGTTCGGAGCGTTTCAGTTGCTCCGTAACTTAAACTCATTTTATTATTTTTCTATTCTTTTATTAAATACTTTTAAGACAAAGTCATCTCATAATTGAGTATGCTGAATTAATCACATCTAACAGATAATTTCTTTCTAGAAGAGTTTATGATTTAGCCGTCTAAAGAAGAATAGATTGAGCGGATGCCCGATCATTGAATACAGGTAAGAAGATTCTCTTAATTAAAACTACCTGTAAGATTATTCTATCATATATATATATATAATTAAAATAGATATGTGTGATATTTGCGATATTTCAAAATATAATTCTGTTCTACCGAGGCGTTTAAAATAACAGATTATGATTCAGAATAAAAAATGTCACACTTTCTATGTATATAAATTCATTTATATAAATATAAGAAAAATACTAGTATTGTATTTTTTAAGATAATATGAAATGGAATGTATTAAAAATACAAAAATAATAAATGAATTGAAATAAAATTAGATTTAAAAAGGCATCTGTTCAAAATAGAACTGAAACCAAAAGTTTTGGTTTGAAAAATATATGTTCTAAAAAAAAAAAAAAAAAAAAAAAAAAAACTCAATTGAATTGTAATTAAGTATAATAAGAAAAGAAATATTATATAATCAAAATATTCGCAGTGATTAAATAATAAAGTTAAAATGGCTTTTGCGAAAGATGTTTCAATAATCGACAAACTGAATTCCACAAATTATGATTTGTGGAAGTTTAAAATTGAAATGATGCTATGTAAAGAAAATTTGTTTGAATTGATAACAGACGAACCTCCAAATCCTGTCACTAATGAGTGGACAATAAAGGATCGCAAAGCCAAAGCGATCATTAATTTATCGATAGAAGATGACCAAATCGTACATATAAAAAATCTCGCGACAGCTAGGCAAACGTGGGACACTTAAAGAATTCATGAGCGTTCGAACTTGTCCAGTAAATTATTTCTATTGAGAAAATTATATTCTGCTAAACTAGCAGAGGGTGAAAATCTATCTCAACATCTAACGCACATATATCAGATCCGTGATAGACTGACCGCTATAGGTGAAGTGATAAATGATGAGCACATGTCAGCTCTTATGCTATGCTCACTTCCTCCAAGCTTCGACACCTTGATTACTGCAATTGAATCTAGAGATCAGGAAGACTTGACACCAGAATTCATCAGGGGAAAATTACTAGACGAAGATTTAAAAAGATCAGAAAACAATCAAACAAATAATGAAAGCGCATATAAAATGCACATTAAAAATAAAACACCACCACGAAAGTTTTGCAATTATTGCAAAAAGAGTTCGCATAATAAAAGCGATTGTTGGCATTTAAAAAATAGAGAAAGCAACGAATATAAACACAAAGAGAATGACTATAAAAATCCAAATAACTATCAAAGCAATTTCTACAGTCGCAATAAATATAAAAACAAACAAAGATCAAACATGATGCAAGAAACGGAAAATAAAATGAAAAATCTGACTTTTGTGGTAGGAAATTCAAACAGAAACTCGTTTATCGTAGATAGCGGGAGTTCAAGCCATGTATGCAACAATATAAAAAGGTTCATGTCATTTAAAAACAATGATAAAACACAAGTTATGTTAGCCAATGGTCAATCTGTAATCTCACAAGGTTGTGGAGATGTAAAAATAGAAGTGAGAAATTCTAAAAACGAAATCAAACACATTACACTCAAAGACACGCTATTCATTCCTGAAATTGCCACAAATTTAATTTCAATAAAAAAAGCAACCGAGAATGGTTGTCAGGCAATATTTAAAGAAAACACTTGTGAAATTAAATTTAAAAATGAAGAATATATTTTTGCAACTGTAACTGACAATTTGTATGAAGTTAAAACAAACGATAACATACAGGAAAAGATAAACATGACACAAACTTGCGATAATAAAAATTGTGTTAAACTATGACACAGTAGATTAGGACACAAAAATATTGCACAAATAAAAGAACTCGTCAGTAAGGAAATGGCAACGGGAATTAAACTGAACAATTGTAAACACGATGATAAATGTGGAATCTGTATTATGTCAAAATTGGAAAACGACTCATACCCCAAAGTAGCTACACACATGACAAAACAAACATTGGAAAGAATACATTCTGACCTCTGTGGGCCATTCCAGACACCTACGGTGGGTGGAAAAAGTTATTTTCTCACTTTCATCGATGATTACAGCCGCTACACTCATATATATCTGTTGAAAAATAAATATGAAGCTTTAGAAGCTTTCAGAAACTACCATGCACTCACTTCCAATATATTTGGAAGAAAAATTAAAATTTTGCATTCTGACAATGGTGGTGAATATATGAACAAAGAGTTTGAAAAATTTCTTCAAAATGAGGGTATACAACACCAACTAATTGTGCCCCATTGTTCTCAACAGAACGGCGTGGCGGAAAGGAAAAACCGTACTTTGGTCGAAATGACCAGATGCATGTTAAATGAGAGTCAATTAAATAAAAATTTCTGGGGAGAAGCGTTAATGACAGCAAACTATTTACAAAACAGACTACCAACAAGTGCCCGTGAAAAGACACCATATGAGCTTTGGACTGGTGTGAAACCAGACCTCTCAAAATTAAGAACATTTGGCTGCAAAGCTTATGTTTATGTGAACAAAACTGATAGAAAAAAGTTAGACAATAAAGCGAAGCGTGGAATTTTTATGGGTTATGATCTAAAAAGTAAAGGATATAGAATTTATATAAATAAAAACATAAAAATCTGTAGAACAGTGAAATTTCTCGAAGAGCATGAAACTCACGAACATTCTCGAAACATTGACCAAAATGCAATTAATGAGGAATCTAAAATTCCTGTTATTCTAAACAATGAAAATGATGTAACAGAAGAACACAATGAAATTCAGAATACACAAACCCTAAGGAGATCAGATAGAATAAACAAAGGGGTACCACCTGATCGTTTTGTTTTTCTGTCAACTGATACAAATTATATTGAACCGAAAACATTTGACGACATAGTAAACATGAAAGATCCTATTGAAAAAGAAAAATGGTTAGAAGCAACGGAAGAAGAAATAAAATCATTAAATAAAAATGAAATGTGGGATCTTGTTGATCCTCCACCTAATACACACATTGTTGGTTCCAAGTGGGCTTTTAAAGCAAAATACAATGACTCAGGCAAAATTGAAAAATACAAAGCACGTCTAGTGGCAAGGGGTTTTAGTCAAAAGTATGGAACTGATTATGATGAGACTTTTGCCCCAGTGGCTTCTCATACAACAATCAGAACCTTCTTGATAAATGCATTGTACAAAAATTTGCAGTTAACTCACGTTGACGTAAAAACCGCTTTCCTACATGGAGAACTAGAAGAAGACATTTTTACGAGCCAGCCAGAATGCTTCATAATACCAGGACAAGAGAAAAAGTTCTGCAAATTACGAAAAGCCATATATGGCCTCAAACAAGCAGCCAGGTCTTGGAATACCAAAATCAATGACACACTAATCAAATTAAATTTTACTGCCTGTGAATCAGACAAGTGTTTATACAAAAGGTCAAAGGACAATAATACAGTTTACTTACTTATTTATGTCGATGACATATTGTTGACAGGAAACAAAAATGAAATACAAGAAGTAATAAAGGAACTCGAAAACGAATTCGAAATCACAAATCTAGGTCAAGTAAACAAATACTTAGGAATACAAATAGAAAGAGGTGATAATGGGACATTAGCTATACATCAGAAAAATAAAATAAATGAACTTGTTAGGAAATTTAATTTGCAAGATTCCAAACCAATTAACACACCACTTGATCCAGGATACCAGAAATATGACAAAATTGAAAATATTCTACCAAATAACACCAAATATCGGCAAGCCGTAGGAGCTTTGTTATATATAGCAACGTTAAGCAGACCGGACATCTCAGCAGCAGTTAATATACTTAGTCGTAGAAATGAACAACCTAGAGAAAAGGATTGGCAAGCCGCAAAACGGGTAATCAAATACTTAAAAAGTACTAATGACTATAAAATAAAATATAATGTTGATCAAGAACCTATTTTAAAAGTTTTTGCTGACGCCGACTGGGCAAATGACACACTTGATAGAAAATCTACAAGTGGTAATATATACTTTGTAGGGAAAAACCCGATTAACTGGACATCCAAGAAACAGAACTGCATAGCACTATCAACAGCTGAAGCTGAGTATATCTCGGCTGGAAATGCAGCAAAAGAAACAATATCAATATTAAAACTACTAAAAGATCTTGATATGGAACAAAAACAACCAATCGTTATTTATGAAGACAATCAGGCCTGTATTAAACTCACTGAATCTGATAAGTACCAAAGTCGTACAAAACACATTGATGTGAAATATCATTTAATTAAACAATTATGCGAACAAGGAATTATTAAATTGAAATATATCTCAAGCAAGGATATGACTGCTGATGTGCTCACTAAGGCACTACCTAAAGCAGCATTCATTAAACACAGAGACAAACTGCAGCTTATAAAAACTTAATATATATTGTGCAAGGTGGAGTGTTGAAAATTATGACAATTATCTGCCCAATATAATTCACAGACTATCAAAACATTTTTCTTTCGGTTGGAACTGTAAAGAGAAAACAAATGAGGCATCTGCGCATGTCTATAAAAAACCGCTCGCACCTGCATCATGTATATGTATTTTCTTCACTAGTCGTAATGTAGCATTTGTAATGTTCGGAGCGTTTCAGTTGCTCCGTAACTTAAACTCATTTTATTATTTTTCTATTCTTTTATTAAATACTTTTAAGACAAAGTCATCTCATAATTGAGTATGCTGAATTAATCACATCTAACAGATAATTTCTTTCTAGAAGAGTTTATGATTTAGCCGTCTAAAGAAGAATAGATTGAACGGATGCCCGATCATTGAATACAGGTAAGAAGATTCTCTTAATTAAAACTACCTGTAAGATTATTCTATCATATATATATATAATTAAAATAGATATGTGTGATATTTGCGATATTTCAAAATATAATTCTGTTCTACCGAGGCGTTTAAAATAACATACATGAGGTGACCACATATCCTTGACTTCGAGCTCAGCCCATATTTTGAAATCGTTCTCTTAAGTTTTAAAAAATTGTAGCAAGGCAAGGTTGTAGCCAGGACTTTTTTAGGAGGGGGAGGAAATCACATTTATAATATAAGGTCACCGAAAAGAATGATATAATAATGTATACTCGCACATACAAAGAAAAACACATACGCACATACAAACAAGCCTGATTAACTTCAAGAGAGGTCAGGGATCAGGGGCACACATACTTTGGAGAGCCTGCCTCGCCCTCGCACTGTGCACCAATCAGCACAGGGCACAGGCACATATATATCTGTTTAAAGGACTAAAGCGGCAGAATTTGCATTATATAATATCATTTTTTGCTATTTACAGGGAATAAAAGACAAAATGGCATTTCTAGGGTCTGTTTTATGACCCCCTGCTACTCAGGTCACATGCCCCGCATACCCTTGCATTAATCAGGCATTGCACACAAATCTTTCTTCTATATTTTCTTATGCATAAAAATTCAAGCAAATCCAGCCTTCAATGTGCTTTTTACAATGTGAATTTGAAGTTTTTAAGTGGCCGCCACTTGAAAACAAAATTGATGGGCACTTATCAAATATTTTTTTTTTTTTTTCATTGAAATTACAATACGCCTGATACAGTTCAAATTTGGCACGGTCTATCCTATTTTTTAGCAAAGGCAAAAGGAGCTCTATTTGCGCATTGGCTTTTGCATAACGCTTTCATTTATAAAGCTGCATTACTGCTTGACGGAGCTACTTGGTTAACGAACTCCTCCGAGATATTTATAAAATAAATTCGCTGTCCAAATTTGGTTCGATTTAGAGGATTATTTCGGATGTTATCGTGATGACGAAATTTCCATTATATTATACACGCACACATACAGTCGGTAACAGAAGTCTCCGAACACTAGCAAAAATTCCTGTGTAAAAAATGTACACTTAATACAGTTTTTTAAAATAAATTCTTGTCGAATCCTGTTTTTAGACTGACTAAGAACAGGATTCGACAAGGATTTATTTAACAAAATTGTATTAAGTGTACTTTCTTTATATAGGAATTTTCGCTAGTGTTCGGAGGCTTTTGTTACCTGCTGTATATAAACAGTCGGCAGCAAAAGTATCCGAGCACTAGCAATAATCTGAATCTCTGTCTAAAAAAACCACACTTAATACTCCCATGTTAAATAAATCCTTGTCGAGTCATGTTCTTAGTCAGTCCAAGAACATGATTCGATAATTTAACAAAACAGTATTAAGTATACTTTTTTGATATCGGAATTATTGGCTAGTGTTCGGATACTTTTGCTGCCGACTGTATATACATATATACACATACACACACACATATATAGAGAGAGAAAGAGATAAACGAAGTGATTGCAAGAGGTCAGTTTTTAAAGAAATCATTCTATTAAATAAAGTAAAAACTAATCAGATCATCTTTAAGGGGATGGTGGAATTTATGAATCTTTTTTAGTTGATTACTGTCTTAGAGTTATGGGGTCGCGGTAGCCCAGTCGGTAGAGAGCCGATCTCGTATAATGGGAAGATTTCAGGTTCCATATTCCAACCGGCCAAAGGCCGTCGTGTACATTAATGGCGGCTAGTGCACGTAAAATCCGTCGTGATCGCAATGTCCTCCATGTTCCCATCCAATTATACCTCTGTGGGTCGCCGAAGCGGGAGAGCCATCCCTTCCGTGGAGGATCAATTTTGTGATGACATGTCTCCGAACCATTCTTAAGACTGCGTCCCAGACCGTCACCAATTACCAATAGAGCAGTACTAGTGCGACGTTAAACCTAACCAACCAACCTTATGAAAATCTGCATACACATCCAATGAAATATAACATTGAGAAATTTCTCGAAAACTATTAATATTAAAAAACAATAATAAACTAAAAAAAATTTCCCACGAATTTAATTTATTATTATTATGGTTTAAGGCACATGGCACCACTGAAGATTTTATATAACAACTTATATATTTCCATTTAATATTTATAAAAAGAACTATACATATATAAACTGAATTAAAAGGGCAAGGCCCCCAAATATCCACTCTTTTAAGTCCGTTATTATTTGAGGATGTATTATGATCAGAGTAATATCTGTACTGATAAGTATAAAGGATTTAAGTCCATATTCTTGATTTTTCAGGAGACGAAAAAATAAAGTTAAAAAAAACTAATCAGAAGAATCGATTAGGAAAAAGGGATTATGTTGGTTTATGCGCTTTATACCGTTCAGTGATTGCCAATCTTCATTTAATAAAGGGAAAAATTGAATTAAATATTTTATACTAAAGATTAATGCTAAATTTCTGACTTGAATCTTTTTTTACCAATGGATTTTCTCAAAGACTAAATGACATGGATTTAAATCCTTTATACCAATCGATAGAGAATTTTTTTCTGAGTCTGACTATGTACTTAACTTAAAATCGACATTTTTGGACTTAAATCTTTTATACTTATCAGTACAGATATATGCATGTAAAATTTCAATTCAATCGAATGGCAGGAAGTGAGTGAAAATTCAATTTTTGAATTTGACCCCCACAAAAAATAAACGACATACTAACAAAGAAACATTCAAAAGGTGTCGTCTTAAAAAAATATTGAAAAAAAAAATATGTGATTCTGCTCTTCATAAAACACCAGGAAGCGCAAAAAATTATCGGCTGAAATGAATTACAGTGACCACAAAAAATTATCAAAATTAAGCATATTTGGCGATTTAGCATTGTTAGGTGTTCAATTCGCTAGCACTGAGATTATGCCTTGTACGAACAGAACCGTATCTTGTTTCTCCGTCAAGTGCTCAAAATCAATCGCCAAACAATGTGAAAGCTTTTTTTTGTGGTCGCTGTAATTCATTTCAGCCGAAATTTTTTTTTCACTTTCTGGTGTTTTAGGAAGAGTAAAATCACATATATTTTTTTCAATATTTTTTGAAGACGACACCTTTTGAATGTTAAAAGCGCGGAGGGAGAAAAAAAAACATTATCATGATTTCTAAAAAAATGTTAATATAATTAGAAAAACTTATTGATCTGTTATTAGTACGACAGGACTTTATGTTCAGACATTTCACATAAATTGCTAAATTGGGAGGGGAAAATTATTAGTGATTTAATGGGGAAAAAGTTCAGGATCAGTTTTCATTCGAATTTCTTCTTCCTTTATTAACTCTAATTTGTTAGTACGACAGAACTATTGCTTTCAGACAGCGGTTTTGGCGTTTTAGAAATTTGCAGTAGCCCATTTTGAATCAAGCATAACATTTCAGGTTTTAATTCACTATGCAAAGCTATGCTGTTCAACTGATCGCTATGAAAATTGGTACAGTTATTAATCAGGATAAAATCTAACTAACGCCGTATTTATTAGTTCAATCGAATAATTGGTTTAAAAGATATTAAATAAAAACACCATTTTAACTTTAAAATTATTAAAAGGAAAAAATAGTTGATGCCAAAATAATAATAATAATAATAATAAGATCTATATATTAATAGGCAAACATGAAATTTGTGGTACAATTTTAACATGTTAATTATGGGAGTAGAGGATTGACAATGGTATCATTCGAAATATATGATTAACCAGATTTACAGAATGCAAAAGTTATTTTCTTACGATGTCAAGAAGGTATTTAAAAATACTTTTATTTTTTATGCATTTTTCCATTTTATACCCGTATTCTTTTATATTAAAAAAATACCTGAAGTAGAAAGTTGTTAAATCTGGCAATTCTTAAAACTGAAGAAAAACCATAGACACATTAGCTTGTATAGATGTCGCATCACTATACTCTCGACTACAAATTTTTTTTATAGAGAAAACAGCCATTAGAGTGGTAGAAATTTGAATGAATGCGTTAAATTAAAAGTTTCCACTGTTGAAAATATACTTAAATTGGAAAAGGATTTGATTTATAAAAGTTCTTTTTTTTTTTTTTTTTCTAATTTGTTTAACAACTAATTTCTTTCTTTTTTGCTTCTTCTACCATTTTTTTTTTTTTTTTTTTTTGTGTGTTGTGTGATTTATGCCAGCTTTAATTTAAAGACATATTTTTAAACTAAAACATAATGCATTCCAATTAACTGAAATTGGCTACTTATTTAAAAAAAAAAAAAAAAAAAAAAAAAAAAAAAAATGGATTTATAACTATATCTTCTGCATATATAAGAAGAAAGAATAAGATTTGGAAAAAAAAAAAAAATATTTCCGGTTTTCGATGAATTTACACGTTTTGAGATTTCATTGCATTTCAATTAACTGAAACTGACTACTTATTTTTTAAAAAAGTGGATTTATTACTAGCTTCCGCATGCATAAGAAGAAAGTAGAAGATACGATAAAAATTTTGATCTCCAGTTTTCGATGAATTTACATGTTTTGAGATTTCCTTGCATTTCAATTAAGAGAAATTCACTACTTATTTTTTTTAAAGTAGATTTATTATTATTATATCTTTTGCATATACAAGAAGAAAGTATACATTTCAGAAAAAAAATTAGATATCCGGTTTTCGGTGAAGTTACCCGTTCTGAAATTTCCTGAACTCAATTCGACCAGCTTCATCTCAACTTCTATATTGGATAAACGCACCAAATCAAACATGGTGTATGAGATGGATATTAACTATGCTGTTTTAATTTGGGTGTATATCGGCCGACAAGTGTCGCTGCTGGGCTGCAACTTAAATCCATTTATGAGAAGGCAATTATTCCGCTGTGCTTTGCAAAAAATGGTCGAGTTTTGACCACTGGGCGATACTAGTAATGATAAATACGAGTTTTTTTTTTTTTTTTTTTTTTTTTTTTTTAAGATATAAAAGGAAATATATATATATTTATGTTGAAAATTACGATATATATATATATATATATTAATTTTCTTTTATATAAATTGAGAGTCAGGACTATTTTTCTATTGTTATTATTATTATTATCATTATTTTTCGCTTTTTGCATATTTAGATCAATTAAGAAATGTTTTCCCCCTTTTCCGTCTCGCATCGTATTAAAAAATATTTAAAATAAAACTTAGGAAAATCGTGCTAAAGAAATGGACCAGCTTTGGAGAGATTTACACGTTTTGAAATGAACTGAACATAATTTGATCTTAAAAAAAAAAAAAAAAAAATGTCTATAGATCTGCGAGTAACATTCAAAATTTTGTGGAGCTCTATAGATCCAGAATTAATGCTTAGAATTTAACAATAATAACAATAAATAAATAAATGAATAAGTAAATATATATATATATATATATATATTTAGTTGTATCTTGATGTAAATTGATGTATGTCAGCGTTTGATATGATTATAGATTAATAGGTGGCGCTGATATGCTACGATTTTCCCCATTTGCGAGAAGCCAATCTCAGCTTCTATATCTTGAAAATACATGGCTATAAATAGGTGGCTATATTAATTAAAAATAGTTGGCATAGATGAACTCTGCTCAGTTCCACATCATATTTATGTTCGCATAAATTTTTAGTGCGAGACATATTATAATCATGTTAAAAGAAATGAATTTGACCAAAGCTTGATACAGTGACAAAATGAAATCCCCGCCTAATAGGCTATCCACCGTTCACTTTGATATATTTATCTTATTCTAATCTATTAATTTATTTTATCAGGGTCGATTCCGTTGTTTAGTTTTCATGCTACTATTTCCAATGCAATAATCCTCAAAATTCATATTTATATGAAAAATTTACAATTTCGCTATGTTTATAAAATCGTAAATTACGAATAATTTACGAAATTTTCCTAGTAGAGTATTTGTATTCAATCGTGTTCAAACAAATATCATAAATGTAATTTTGAAGTTGTCTAATGTATTTACTATCCTCAAAATGGAAGTTTGTGCTCAATTTTGCCTTATTCTGACATGTTAAGTAAATCGTAAATTCCAAATAACTTACGAATTTTTTAAATTGGAAAAATCTTAGTCTATGATATTCATGCCAGTATCCTAAGTAATATTTCGAAAGTAGTTTGACAGCTTTACGATGAAAATGTCCCTCAATATTGACGTTTATGTGAAATTTTGCTCTATTCTTCCATGTTAAGAAATTCGTAAATTTCCAATAACTTACGAAAATTTTATATTGGAAATTTCATAGTCATTAATATTCATGTCAGTGTCCTAAATAATATTTCAAAAGTAGTCTGACATCTTTACGATGAAAATATCTCTAAAAATTGACGTTTATGTGAAATTTGCCCTATACTGCCATGTTAAGAAATTCGTAAATCTCCAATAACTTGCAAAATTTTCAAAGTAGCATATTTATAGTTACTGATGTTCATTCCGGCATCAAAACTGATATTTTAAAACTGGTCTGACATTTTTATAGTAAAAAGTTTCCATTTAATGCACGTTTAAGGGAAGTTTTGTCCTATTCTCCCATGTTAAGAAAATCGTAAATTTCTAATAACTTACGAAGTTTTTTAATTCGAATGTTGCAAATGAATAGGGTTCTTGCCAGTATCGAAAGTAATATTTTAAAACTGATCTGATCTCTCTGCGATCATTTGTTCGTGAGATATCGTGTAAACAGACTAACAAACTAACGGACTAACACACTAACAGACACCCTACAGACAGACACCATACAAATTTTGTCATTTTCGGATTCCTCACTCACACCTGAAAACGTATGAAAATGTCAAAAAACCGGGGTCGAAATTTTTCACGATTACCTAAGTTCTCCATACCTGTAGTATGATGGGGAACTAAAAAATGCTGACATAACTTCAGTGTACATCGTCGGACATATGACGACGCTATTACTCACCTTTAGGCGATTTTTCCTATAGATCAATCTGAGCATCTGTTAGGTAATATTGCACCAAATAGTACCTGTAAAAATTTTTATTCTAAAAAATTTACTGTATATTTCTTCAAGTTAACCTGTGGGTAGTGCTGTGTTATGTACAATGTTATTGTAGAAAGTTTTGGGATGGCCGTGACATACCAGTTTTAATAAGGCTATAAAAAAGTTAGAGAATGTCGACTCCGAAGAGCATTTTCGCAACCGTTTCATGCTGAAAAATAAATTTGTTTTTTCGAAGTTAAAAAAAAAAAAAAAAAAAATCTCTGGTGTTAAACAACCACACGACTCCCATTACCCACTATTACACGTATTATATGCATTTTTTGGAGATATTATATGCATTTTTTGAAATTTTCCAGTCAGATAAATTTGATACACGTGCAAAGTGTAAAGACATATAAAACAGAGTTTACACATCAAGTTAAAAAATAAGAATATATATATATATATATATATATATATATATATGTATACATATATGATAGAATTATTTTTTTAAACTCCAATTTTCGAGATCTAAATTTGAACAATCTAATCAGAATGATCGTTAATTTTCCTGTAATAACCGCGTAATACATGAAAAAGGGTATCTAAAATGGATTTATGTAAAAATTTTCAACAAAATCATTAGAGCCATTTTTGAGACACCAAGTTTTACTAAAGCTTGCACACTTAATTATTGACTGGAAATCAACAATTACATTACAAAAGGGTATTTAAAAGGGAGTTAATAAGGTGAGTTTGAAAAAGATCCGTACAACCATTTTTTAAATTAACGCACTTGCGAGACCTGAAATTGAGCTATTTATAGAGGACGACTATAAATTTTCCTGAACTAACCAACTGTATCATTCGAAAGGAAATCTAATAGAGTATTTAGATAGCAATTTTAATGAAAATAGTTAGAGCCGTTTTTGAGATACGGACTTACGGTCCCAATTACAGTTTCCGATGAGCCACTTCCTGTTTTCCAATTTTCACCAAAATTTGGGAAATTCATCTGTACACCAGATTTGTACCAATTCTGAAGTTTCGCAGTTTTATCTTTATTAGTTTCGGAGATATGATAGCCAAAAGATTCCACACATACATACACATACACACACATACATACATACATACTCACACACTGACCAATTGCCAAAAACTACTGTTTTGGACTCAGGAGGCCTTAAAACGTGTAAATCTGGTGAAAACTCGATGTCGAATTTTTGGGCCGAATACAATACATTACCTACGGTAGTAAGGTAATGGAAGTAAAAATGATGTTATCCCACTTAACTTTGCAAACACTTAGTAGTTACCAGGCACTTTAATAATTTTGAATTATTGAATAGATGAAAAAGAAAAGAATAATAGGTCGTTTGAGTAATTTTTAACCGACTTCAAAAAAAGAAGGAAGGTTCTCAATTCAAACCGTATGTTTTTTTTTTATGTTTGTTAGCTCATAACTTCTGTACGGATGCTCCGATTTTAATACTTTTTGTTTTGTTGAAAAGGTCTTGGTCTCAAATAGGTCCCATTGTAATATCTTTACGATCTAAAGAAAATACAGGGTGTCCAAAAAAATCAGTCCCAACTCTTTTAACTGCTAAACGGCTGCAGCTATAGTGATAAAAATGGTATGTAAGTATAGCAAAGTGGCCATGCAGTAGAAGGTTAAACCGCTTGCAGCGCCACCTGGTGGAAAATAGCGGAGTTAGTGTTCCTATCTCGAAAACGGTTCTAAAGAAAAAGTGAATTACAAAGCTGAAGAGTATCACCGATTTAGTACAAAAAGATAGTTTAGACATTCATGCTAACGTTCCTATCTCGGAAACGGTTCAAGACAGGGGAAAAAAGTCAAATATAAAATTGCAGAGCATCATCGATTTAGTACGAAAAGATAGTTTTGACATTGATGCTAAAAATACAATGCTAAAAACGTACATTTGTTTGTTCGCAATTTCTTACACTACGCACACTTGAGCTACATTATTCACGTTATAGCGTAGAGATACGCTATATATAAAATATTTAAAAATCATTACGTCTCGTAGTTAAATTGAAGAGCTTGTTTCCAAAAGGCGTTAAGTCAAAAATTTCAAAAATTGACTTTTCGATGAAAAAGGTCGCAGCACACGTCTAAGAATATATTTTCAATAAGTAGAAGTTCCGAACGAAGTTTAGTCATAATAAAAACAGATAGTGAAATCCGTGTTTTTTTTCCAAAAAGAATTAAGTCACAAGTAAGTTTTGTGCCAAAAAGGATTAAGTCAAGTTTAACCAATTGTAGCGTGCCTTGAGATCACGTGGTTTGTATGGGTTTGGGTGAAAAGTCAAAAGTAAGGGAATAAATGTTGTTGTAGATTATCACATTGAGAAAGATTTTTTTTTTTTTTTTTTCCCAGTAGAAAAATATAAAGATGAATGTATTTATAATCTTTATTATAATGTGTTTGTAAATATTTTAATCTTGGTTTTGGAACCCCGAAAAAAGACATCTGTTCCTTCTGTATTAGGAAAAAAAAACATAAATGAATTCAGAAAAATGTACAGAAAAGGGAAAAGACCCTGTTAACCGAACTTTTGATTCATAAATATCGGAGCAAAAAAAATTATTCACTTTTAGGGGAAAAGCTTATAGGAGAAGATGAAATTACAATATGTTTTGACCTGATGCAAAATCAGGAATTACCACACAATTAAAAATTATACCATGTTAGGAATGATTTCAGCAGTGGCTGCTCAAAAGGACCTCCCCTTCACATACTATTTACCAGTGCGTGGTCACTCCTACTTACCAGCAGATAGAAGATTCGGACGAGTGGAGACTAGTTTAAAGAAAGTGGATACAATTTTACTTTTTAATGAATATTTTGAGCATTTCTCTGAGGTTGGAAATCTTTTCGAGTATAAGAAGCAGTGGAATATTTTAGACTGGAAAATTTTTGCACATAGTTGTCTGAAAAGCAAACAAGGTTTCTTGATTTCAGAGGCAAAAGTACTGGAAATTAAGAAGCGAGATGTGGGATGGGAATCAAGACAACGTACTGTGGTTCGTTTTGCCGCTAAAACATCCTGAAACGAGGGACAAAGAGTCTCCCGTGCGCCCCTTCTGAAATAGAAACAAAAAACAATACGAAACAAGCAAAGAAAAACCGATGCTTTTAAACTACTTAACGCTTTGGGAATTGCACGAATTTTTTTGTTTTTATGAATAATCTCTCAATGATACTGCTAACGCTAACACAAGGGAAAATAATGATAAAGATGGTGAAATAGACTTTGTAAATGACGATTTGTAGCAACTAACTACCTTCCAAAATTGTATAGCTAAAATTTATGCTGTATTTACATGTAAAAAAGAATACTTGGATTACTTTCAAATGGAAGTAAGTCATTTCATTTCGTTATTTGTTTGTGCCAAAAGGGCGTAAGTCATAGTTTTGTTCCAAAAGGAGTTAAGTCATTTCTTTCTTTTTTTATTTCTAAATAACTATACTGTCAGGATTTTTTTAAACATGCAATTTAGTGTTAATATCATACATAGATTACTGGGAAAAATTATCTTTTCCTTAAATTCAATAATAAATCCTACATAACAAAACCGCGTTTTCTCAAGAACTGAAAAAAATGACTTAACGCCATTTGGAAACAAGCTCTTCAATTCATTTAAATCAACATTTTTCACCATTTAATAAGGCATGTGCAGTTTCCGATGAATACGTTGTACTCACTTAATGAAAGTCTGTTGTTCTTCTCTGCATTTACATTTGATGTCTTTTAATGATGAGGAGCCTGTAAAAGGCTCGAAACGTTTAAATTTGTGTTTTATGTTTTTATTGTTTTAAATTGTATATTTTTAGTGCATATTGTCTGTCTCAGTTTTTAATGTGATTAAAATTTAATACGCTATATAGTTCAAAATACGGTTACTTGATACTTTTTGTTTTGTTGTACAGATCTTGGTCTGAAGTAGGTCCCATTATAACATCTTTACAATCTAAAGAAAATAAAGCGCCATCTGGTGAAAAACAGCGGAATTAGCGCTCCTATCTCAAAAACGGTTCAAGATGGGAGAAAAGTTTATTATGAAGATGATCGATTTACTATGAAAAGACAGTTTTTAGACATTATTGCTAAAAATAGAACGCTTAATAGAACGCTCCCAATACAAATCATGTTTCTCGTTGTTGTTGTTAAAATTTGTTAGCTTATAACTTCGTAAGAGATGATTCAATTTTAATACTTTTTTTTCTTGTCGTAATGATCTTGGCCTGAAATAGGTTTCATTATGATTTCATTAAGATATAAACAAATTACAAGATACTCACAAAAGTCTGTTCTCACTCTAACTGCTGAACGCATGCAGCTACACTGGTAAAAGCAGTATGTAAGTATCGATGTTGAAAGTTCTGTTCGTCAGCTGCAATGCATATTTTGCTCTTTGTTTGAACTTTACGCTGCGCAATTTCCAGCGCAGCGGGTGACATTTATTCACTGTAAAGTTCCTCTCACAGCCCACGTGGATTTCGGTTCTAGCATAGCTCAACACCGCTCTTCCAGCGGTGAGCCGGGGCTGTTCCCCTGTTCAATATATATGCCTAACAGAATTTTCGATTACGAATACCGCGTATCCGTTCTTTACATTTCTAAAGACTTTTTAATTTAACGTATGTTCGTTCAACAGATAGTTTTTTGCTCATATCTGATAAAGGCAAGAAAAGTGACACAACTTAAAAATGCAGTATTTGAGAAAAATCAACTTAAAACTTGACTAGAATAAAACTGGAAGAACTGTCTCTCGAGTGGATAACTTTCTATATGGAGATGTAACTTTTTTGTTCACATTGGGTGCATTTCATGTATTTTTCAGTGACATAAACCATTTTTTGAGTAATGTCACTTTTATTGGAAGTTGTGATTTGTGAAACTTCCGTCGAACGTCTTCTGATGCTCTGCTATATAAATAAGTTTTCACTGAAAAGATAAAAATAAAATCTTTTTGTAAAAAAATAGAACCGACTCCAAAAAGGAACTACTATTCAAACAACTAAAAATGAAACAAAATTGGCAGAAAATGGAACTGTAGATTGCGCCTAAAAGTATAAAATAATTTCCTTCGCCAAACAACCTATAACACTACAATTAATCATAACTTTTGAAGTCGGCGCAAAATTAAATAAAAATTGATAACTTTATTCAATACAAAAATCAAATCCTCGTCAAAATACACATCTCACATTGTTACCTGCAAAACGCAGCCGAAAACTACTTTGATTCAAGAAAACAAATAAGATATCGTAAGCAGCAAAAGTGGGCGAAGATGTTGGTATCTAACGTCCTTGGTGAAAGAAAAGTCGAAAAATTATCTGGCAAAGATATTTAATTTCTTTGGGATAGCATGATTATTTTTATAAGGTATATCAAGAGAGTAATAAAGGATATTAAACAACACATCGTACAATATATATTATGTAAATATATATCATGCGTGTATATTTTTGCCTTACGTTTTGATGGCCAAATCCAAAAGCTATCAAGGATGATAGTTATCAAAGTTATACCAAATTTGCAAAGGAAACTCTAACTTCGTAGAAACATAAATACCGCATTGTGAAGAATGCTCACTGTTCTATGTAGATGCTACTAATGGACCAATTGTATACAGTGATAAAATAATAAAGGAAACATGAAAATGGATCATTCGAGACAACAGCATTTGTTGCTACCGATCTAAAGACAAACCTTTAAAAACTAATTAAATTTTATTTAATTTTGCGCCGACTTCAAAAGTTATGATTAATTGTAGTGTTATAGGTTGTTTGGCGAAGGAAATTATTTTATACTTTTAGGCGCAATTTACAGTTCCATTTTCTGCCAATTTTCTTTCATTTTTAGTTGTTTGAATAGTAGTTCCTTTCTGGAGTCGGTTCTATTTTTTTACAAAAAGATTTTATTCCCAATTATCTTCGTTAGGGCGTGGTAGATGTAAATTTTTTCACGCTTCTTTCTGTGAAAATAACTATAAATATTAAGCACGTCTTTATCAATAAGGATCATACTTAAGTAAAGCAATACGCAATATATGCCCGTGTTTTCTGTTTTAAATAATTTAACATTACTAATACGAACTTATAATTTGAGTTGATAGACCGTATAAAAATTTTCCATTCGAATCACTGCAAAAGAACTATACTGGTCACACTCTTGAAAAGCTATATAGTTATTGTGACGGTGATGCCTAAATAATTTAATCTTGATTGAATCTGAATGCAGAGTTTCGACGCTAGATGGCTTATAATTTGAGTTGGTATAATCAGGCCCTGATTACTCAATAGGCACGAGAAGCATGTGCTTCTCCGGGAAAATTTTGAAAAGGCCCCAAATTAAGCAAGAAAATGGGCCCCGAATTGTAAGCTTGTGGCCTAAAAGCATTGTCTGATTATAAAACGTCACAGTCCTACCTGACTGCAGAACTACCATTTCTAGATTATATAGGATATATGCTAATAAAGCTTTTACACATTCATTTATAATGGAATAATTTCATATATTGTGGTGGATATAGGCTTTCACCAGTTTATATCTTGGTACAAAAATCAAGTGAATTTGCTTGTCTATGTTTTATACGAATTTTCTTGTCCTCAATTCCAGGTAACTACAAAATTTAATGAAAAATTTATACATTTTTCAAGACGTTTGTGTGAGTCTTTAGACCAAGAAGTCAGTGGGGGTCACCCAAATGGATTTTTGCTTCCCCTCAATTGTAAGGTTAATCGGGCCCTGGGTATAATCAAATTCCATTATTCAGAATTTAGTTCCAGTAAAATATCTATACATTTTACACTCGTGAAAGACTATGCAGTTTGTGCTACAGTAAACAACACATAGCGTTAAGGACTGATTTATAAATGTCGCTGGTTGCACGGCCCAGTAACCATGGAAAATAACTGGTTTGCAGGTATCATCGATGGGTCACTAACGGAAAGATTTTTTAACCCTTAAAATAATAAGAAAAAAAAAACCGAAACTGTTTTTTTTTTTTATTTTTGCACCTCTATAGCAAATACAAACTTTGCAGAAAAATTTAAACATTTACAGGTTTCTAGAATAAAAATACATTGAAATATTCCAAATTATTGCAAACCTACGAGGGGGCCCTAAAAAATTATGTTTTTTCAACTAGAGAAATAGATCTTCGACTACTGGTGTCACGGACCACCCAGTTCTATTCATTACTGGTTCAATCAATTCTTTGATGGTTTTGGATCAGCAGACTATCAAGGAATTTGAACGCTATATGCACCTAAATTTAAGTTCAATCGAATACAGAGCTTAGAAGCTAATTGGGTTTATTCACGCACTCATATATACATAGACACAAATACGCACAAACAATATACATACAGCATTGTAAATATAGCCAAAATAAATTCAAGATACATCGGGAAAAAAAAAAAAAACAAAAAAAAAAAAACAGGTACATTAAAATATTAAAGTCGAGCTATTTTTTTCATAATAACAATACTTTCATTTCCTAAAAACTTTTTGCACTTAATAATTTTTTTCACATGTCGTTTCTCGACAACTAAATATATATATATATAAAAAAAAAAAACCCTGGACGTTCGACACTAATATAAAGTCTTTATATATATATATATATATAAAATTGCTAAAAGAAATATAAAAAATATGTTAAAAATTTTAATTGCTATTAATCAATAATCAGGAAATAATAATTTTTCGTTATTTTTTAAGAATCGCGCAGAATAAAATGAGCAGAGAAGATTATAACAAAACTTTTAATTATAGTATAAATATAGTAAAGTTATTATTTTAAACCATGACAATTTTTTAAAAAGTAGCTTTTTTCTCTTTTTCTTCATTCCAAACATACTATGCAAGGAAAGTATTGTAATCAGGATTTACAAAATAGATTTTGTTTCTCACACAGCTCAAATATTTACTAATTTACACGATTTTTAGTAATGTATGTATGTATGTGGGTGAACACGATAGCCTCTAAACGCGTTGTTCAAATGAGCTGAAAGTTGTACGTATGTTATAGGTCACCGTAGTACGTTTTTTTACAGGACATAACAAAAGTTCCTTATCATTATGGCCCATGGGCCGAAATTATATAAAGTCGATAGCTTCTAAATGCATTATCTGATTGAGCTGAAAATTTATATGCATGTTATAGGTCACTGACGTACAAACTGTAAAGATTTTTGTGAATCTGCTAACTATAATTTTTTTTTATGGGATACAACGAAAAATTCTTTATAAATATGGCTTATGGACTGAAATTACTTAAAGCGCGATAGCGTCTAAATGCTTTATCCGATTGAAATGAAAATTCATATACATGTTACAGGTCATCGTTGCCACGAACTGTATAGATTTCGGTGAATCTAGCACTTAGAGATTTTTACAGGGACAATACGAAAAATTCTTTATTATTATGACGTATGGGCTCACATTATTAGAAGTGTAATAGCGTTAAACGCCTTATTCGATTCAGCTTACTTAAAGCGCGACAGCGTCTAAATGCTTTATCCGATTGAAATGAAAATTCATATACATGTTATAGGTCATCGTTGCACGAACTATATAGATTTCGGTGAATCTAGAATTTCGGCTCACTTAGAGATTTTTACAGAGACAATACGAAACATTCTTTATTATTATAGACGTATGAGCTCGAATTATTAGAAGTGTAATAGCGTTAAACGCCTTATTAGATTCAGCTAAATGATTTCATACTTCACTTACTTCAATTTATTTAAAGGTCACTCCAGAATTTTCTTTTTTTTTTATACTTTCATGTTTTCTTAAAAAAAAAAAAAAAAAAAAAAGAAAAGAAAAGAGAAACAAAGTAATTTAAATTTTGATTTAAACGAAGTTGGTACACAAATATTGTTTTCAGAATAAAACTATAGCTTTTAGAGCTTAAGATTAAATAAAGGGGCATCTTGGCTTGGTATACTTGGCATCTTTGACTTGGCATCGCTGAAGGTCTCGTATAAAAACTTATATTTCCATTTAATATTTATAAATTGAACTATATTAGGTTTATTTCAGTAAAATATATATTCAGTCAACAATTCTTATAATTATATATATATGCATATATATTTACAGATTTGAAATCTTTAAACTGCGTTTCGTCAGTTTACATTTCTTTCATGAATTCATAATCTTCAAAATGTTAAAACTTCTATAGATATTTAAGAAAAGAGTCCATATTTTTTTTGGATATTTAATAGAACCCCAGTGTCAGAAAGTTTTGTAGCTGTCTGCGACAGGCTTTTAAAATTTCATAATCTGTCTGCAAAATTTGCGTGTAATCAGGGATATAAATAATTATAAATAATAAAAGTATTAATTTTAGTTTTGATACAGAAATATTTACAAGTAAATTTTGAAGTGGAGGAGAAGTTTTGGAGCAGTTTTAAATGAAATTAAGCACTTTTGGAGCAGGTGTGTGACCTTTGGGTAATGCACTTTGGAATAATTTGGAAACATCGGTAGCGCATTGATGCGAGCAAAAAAATGTCCGTAAATTGCAGACAATTTTTGTTATGACTGCAGACAAAGACTGTGAAAAAGTTGCGGACAATCCTTTTTATTTAGTACAGACAAAGACTGTCCGCAAGCCATTTTTCTGTGTCCGCGACTATGTCGCTGTGTTTCTGCCACTGGGAATAGAACCTGCTTAAAAGAATTAGGGACAGATTTTGTAATATCTTTAAAAGAAAAAATATTAAAAATAAAAACAAAATAAAAATCAGTTTTTACCCCATAAATATTCACCTTTTAATTTTTTTTTTCTCAAAAACTAATTAATAAATTTAAAAATCCATCACCAATTCTTTTAAGCAGTTCTGTTAAAACATCCCCCAAAAATATTATGTCTTTTCTTGAATATCTGTAAAAGTTTTAGCATTTTGAAGATCATAAACTCATGAATAAATGCAAACTGAGAAAAGTCAATTTAAAAATACCAAATCTGTAAAATAAATAAAAAACCATAAGAATTGTTACATGAATATATATTTTATTGAACAAACCTAATATAATTTAGAAATTTATTCATCAAGCCTGAAAGTTCATTTCAGAAAATTACGGAGTGAAAGGCTGATTTTCTTTTCTTTCTTTCTTTCTTTCTTTCTTTTTTTTTTTTTTTTAATACCAACTATGTGAAAAATACCAGAGCCGGGAATCGAATCCGGGCCTTCCGCTTCAGCCAGGGTAGCTCGATGGTTTGAGCATCCGCACATAAAGCGGAAGGCCCGGGTTCGATTCCCGGCTCTGGTATTTTTCATATAGTCGGTATTAAAAAAAAAAAAAAAAAAAAAAAAACTTCTACTCCGTAATTTTCTGAAATAAACCTAATATAGTTCAATTTATAAATATTAAATGGCTGTTATAAGCTGTTATATTTCAGTAGGGTCAATTCAAAGTCTCCTTAATAATACAAATTATGTCTTTTTCCTTTTTTCTTTTTGTTTTTCAGATTGCTTTAAAAGTTTTATAAAATGCCTCAATTTAAGAGTTGATCAATTCAAGAAAAATGAGAATTCTTTTAGAATAAGTTACGAACATTTTGAGATATTTTTCAATTGTTGAAAAGGATGAACTATAAAAATAAATTAAAAATTCTGATTTATTCTTTTTCTTTCTTTTCTTTTAGGACCTTTAAATCAAAATATTCGAAGGAAACCTCCCAATTATTTGAAATTTTGACAAAAGCTATGCACATGCAGTCATACAGACAGACACATTTTTTAGGCGTTTCTATAGTGAACTTAGCACATGTTTCAGCCACATAACTGTATTCCATTGAAATTGCTCCTTAGAGACGCAAGTTTATCCAATAAAATAAAAGCAAAATAATATATTGTCTTAAACAATCAGAAGTCGTTTACCAGACCTGTTAGATCATAAAAGAAGATTTGTTTTGTCTCCCTTTTCTCTTTCCCGTCGTTGTTCTGGCTTTTTTTTTTTTTTTTTTTTTTTTTTTTTTTTTAACATGCACGTTCATACGAAAAATGAAGATCTATCTCACCTGTTGCATGCAATACAGTTAACCTGCTGCGATGATTCAGCAGCAAAAAAATGTAATGTAATATGTATTGCACTACTACGAGACTTCTCAAAAAAAAAAAAAAAAAAAACGAAAGAAAGAAAGCTTCTTTTTTTTTAGCATGATAAAATATTATCGCATTGGAATCTTCTTACCAAGAATTTTTATGAAGATAATATTTTTATAATAAACACTGCATTACATATTTTAAAATTTTAGATCTGAGATGACCGTTGACAATAAGTTTGTACTTCTCTAGTTATAGAAGACCGTAGTTCTAGATTTACTGCAGTATAGCTGGTAGTTTTTTCTATTTTCTATGTTTCACCTTCCTTGTAAGATTTTTTTCTCGAAGACATGAGGTGCCGGTTCAATCCCAGGTCGCGTTCGTCGACCTAGTCGTTTGGAGTTTTCCGTAGTAGTTTTCTTCAAAACTAGCGTAAATATGAGATATCGTATAGTATCGTATAGTATCGTATACGATATGAGATATCGTATCGTAATATAGCGTATCTCTTAGAAAGACCCCCCCCCCTACAGGGAGGGTATTTCACCTATAGATCTAGGACCCTCATGTAGTCAATCGGACATTATCCTCACAACCAACAACGATCTTGATTTTATCCATCTTTCTTGAAAAATCGTTATAACTTGGATTTATTTCTGCTTGTATTTAATAAATATTTCGTAACTTCTTCTGACATTGATGCAAAATATATTGCAGACACATGTGTTAGGGCAATAACAAGCAAATGGGCAATGTGCTGTTATTTTCATTTATTTTTAATAGGGTTATCAAAAAAATGAGAAAACGTTATCTATTAACACTTTTCTTGAACAAATCTTTCATCTCAAAATGTGAATATGTTTTTAAACTTAAACTAGTATGTTGTGGCCACCACATGACTTTCTTCTATATTTTCCTATACAAATTCACTCAGTAAAAATAATTTATTAAATTTATTATTTAAAAAAACTATCTTCCATGATAATGCAGACGATTTCATATTAGAGAAGTAGTATAAAACTAAATATCCAAAAAAAGTCAATATTGTTGTCAATATTACATAAAAAAAAAAAAAAAAAAAAAAAAAAATCTTAAAAATGAAGAAAATCGCTCTTTATTTTAAATTATCACAGATCGATGGATCAACCATTCGTTTTAAAGGTATTGGCGAGTTCCTTTGAAAGATACCCATCATGAAAATTTACTCCCCTCGAGAGGGTGGGGGGGGGGGGACTTCATCCCCAGGAGGGTGGGGTGGCGAGGCTTCTACACATACAATTTTTTTTTCCTAGTTGACAATCTCTATTATAAATAATTCTTGTAAATTTTATAATGATTACTAAAAAATAATTCTCTTTATGCACATTTATACAAAATTTTGTCCTATATCACCATTATAAAAATTTAGAAAAATGGCAACGCAACCTGTAAGACAATTTTTACCAAAAGTTGATAGGCACTAATTTATGTCAAGATGCAACTACATACCAATTTGTATGAAATTCTGTGCAGTAGTTCCTGAGATACAGTTGCCACAAAATTTTGTCACACACATACACACAGACAGACATTTTCTAAAAATTGTCAAATCGTGTTCTACAGCTCTGAAAACGTGTAAATCAATCAAAAACCCGAGGTCGAAAAATTTTTACGAATCCAATACTTTCTTCTATTGAATATAGAAGAAAGTAAAGAAAGAGAGAGAGAGAGATAGAAGAGTTAGAAACCATACGTGTTTAAGTTAAATTCATTCGCACAAATGTTATCTATCTGAAGAATTTTGCCTTAAATTTCTCATTATCATTTTAATTTTGGTGTTTTGGGTTAAGACCGATTATCTACACCAGAAGCTTAGGTCTAGTGGGAACGCCGCGTCGTCTTTCTAAGTGGTTCTATCCATATTTTAAAAGAAATCCATGGAAAATTCCGAAAGGCTAGGCCGACGAGTGCAAATTACGTTCGTATCCGGCACCCCCGGTCAATCTACTTTAAGAGCTATTTGAATTATTAAATACATTTATCGACAACATTCTGCAAGTCCTGTATGCATTCTGTATGAAACTTCCTAATGTGTCTCCAGTAGGAAAATTTTGATACAATACTATTAAAATATACTTCGAAATTAACAAAATTTCAACTTATTACCAGTAAGAAATTTCCGAAAATTTCCAATAAAAATTATTATTAGACCTGTAAGTTTTCTGTTTTTGAACGTTACAAAATGTATTGCACCTGATACAGGATTATTTATTTATTTATTTATTTATTCAATTTTAATAATTCTTATTTAATTAATTAATTATTTTACCATGTTTTTATTAACTTCTATTCTTGTTTGTTTGTTTGTACGGTACAAATCTTGCAATCGAATTTTAACTAACTTCCCTACAAGCGAGACATTTGAAACTATCACAGTAGTTCAGATCCCGGTGACAACACAATACTTCGAAGTCCGATTTTCGAATTTTTGATTGGTTTTCTTATAATTAATTAAAATATGAAAATAATAGCATCCTGATAGCGTTAAAATAGCCATTAAAATATTAGCTATAATTTAATTGCTGCCAAAAAAAAAAAAAAAAAAAAAAAAAAATTACGAGTTCATTTTCTTTCGACCTAAAAATAAATACATTTAATTAAACGTGAACATTAAAAAATTATGAAGAGTTAAATTATGCATCTCACAAAAATGGACGTCATTATTAATTTAAAAATTTTATGCACATTGATAAGAGCTCTATCAGGGCGCGAAATTTCCGCTCGGCAGCTCGCCATGGGCGAGTGAAAGTTTTACTGTGGCGAGTAAAAATTTGGTCTAGTTATAGATAGAATTCTTACACGATACGGTGATAGAAAACATTCTTTTTATAGATTTAAATATGGCAAAATTTTGCCATCTTATAACCTCATATTTAACTTCTCCTTTTTAGATTCTCGGAGAGCCGAATCTGTGTGTGCGCTGCCCGAGATTGCCCCAACATGGGAAAGGAAAAATGCTTAGTACATGCGTAAAAGTTTTGATCTCTTCGGCAGTTTCGTTTCTCCCACTGTTATTTCTCAGCAGAGTGAGAATAGACGAGCAGAGAGCCTCTTTGCCCGTCGCCCACTGTCCGAGAGATGAGATACGCGAAAGTTTGCCTATACGATATTGTCACATGGAAATGAACTCGATCCCTTTTAAAGATACTGCCAATGTTTATTTTGTTGAATAATGATTAAAAAAAAAAAAAAAAAAAAAAAAAAAAACTGTTCATATTTTTCAGTTACTGAAACGCTCTTGTATTGATTGCGCTTGTAATGATTTGTAAGCAACGATTTATCGAAAAAGCTACTCCGAAATGACTATTTCAAATGACAACAATGAACAAGTTATACACATCGACATTCCGTCTGATTAAAAAAACAAAATGGACGAAAAAAGACATTTCTGATATAAAAAGTTAAGTAAATAAATATATAAATAAGGAAGCTTAATCTCTCACAATAAAAAGATTATCACAGGATATTGATTGACAATGAATTTTTTTTATTTTTTTCTTTAATGACTCTTTGTATTTATGTTATTAGATACTTTAATCTTTTTCAAATCTCAAATATGATACATTATAATGATTTTTAATTACAGATGATTATGAAACATGATGATAAACGACACTTTTAATATATATAATTTTAGACATATTTGTAAAAGCCTTTCAAATAGTTAGAAAAAAAAAAAAAAATGCGTAAAACAGAAAACAAAATAACAACCCTATTGTGTGGCGAGTAAAACTTTTATTTCGGCGAGTGTAATCTTAATTGAAATTTCGGGCTCTGGCTCTATGATTCATCAGAAAATTTAAAACATGGTATGTAATTTTTTTTTTTTTTTTTTTATATATTATAATTTTTTTTCTTTTTCAGTAAAAAAAAAAAAAAAAAAAGGCTATGACATCCAAACATTATTTATAATTGAATAAATCTTCGTAGCTAGACATTGCTTTTAGAGTCTTTTTTAACTACTGAAAATGTTATTTAGCTTAACAGATATTATTATCTGATTTTTTAAGCGACGTAGATTAAATCATGTGTAACTCAGACACATAATAGTTACAGTTTCCAGTTTTGCAGACGAAAGCACACAAAAATAATTTAAAAAGAAAGTTTTATTTTTCACGTCCTTTTCTGAACTGTTTACCTTGATCTTATTTCCACAATTTTATGTGAACTATTTCGATAAAATTTAAGAATAATTATATAAGTTTCATTTTAAAGCTTTCCAATTGTAAATATATTGAAAGAAAACAAATTGTTCACCATACATTCTTTTCTAACATCGTCAATGTCACAAAAGTTTTTTTAATCAATAGATTAACAATAATTAAAAATAAAATCGTGCTTTGTCCTTGCTAATCTAAATGATTTAATAAAATAGACTTTTATTTTTGAAAGATTTCCTTTTATTACGTTTTATTTTTAAGATAATTACATTTTCAAATGTCGTTACCTTTCCCACAAATAACAAGTATATTTGCTGAGATAAATTAGTACCTTGGCTGTGACAATTCCAATGACACGAATGCTATTGACAAAACAGGCTTTTTTATTTTTGGGAAAAAAAAAAACTTTTGTTAGTACGTAACTGGACAGGGGTGTTGTGACAGATGCGTACATGACATTTGCGTACAAGCTGAAAACAGTGGCACTTGCGTACATGCCCAGGTGGTTTAAATATTACAGGTGTGTTTTCAAAAAATCTAGTGGCACTTGCGTACAACATTTCTTTCGCTTTATTTGAGGATCACTGCATGAAGGGGTTGTATCCATATGATGCAAACATTAAAACCCTTTTCTTCCTTTCTATTCTTTCCTTCTTTTTCTTTTCTTTTTACTATCTCTTACCCATAGGGTCGAGAAAGTAGGGTCAATTTAGGGTCAAATTTTCGTTTTTTAGTTTTAGGGTCAAATTTTCGAACGTGCGTTTTTGTTGTATGTACATGTTCTGAGGTCCCCTGAATACGAAAATCATGTTTTTAGCGAAAGGTCAGTGTGTCTGTCTGTGTCATCAGCATATCTCAAGAACAAATAGTAGCAGAAATCCCAAACTCGGTATTCTAAATGTGTATCATATAGGGATGCTACAGTAAGCTTTTCGTTGGACTGCACTAAACCAAATGAAACGAATATAAGTTTTTTGTAATAGAGATAGTCAACTGGGAAAAAAAAAATTGTGCATGTAGGAGCCCCGCCTCACCCCCTGGGGGAGTAAATTTTCATGATGGGTATCTGTCAAAAGAGTTCGCCAATACCTTTAAAACGAATGGTTGAACCATCGATCTGCGATAATTTAAAATAAAGTTATCGATTTTTTTCATTTTTAACACACACATTTTTTTTTTCGGGGGGAGGGGGGTGGGGGAGAAAGAGAGAGAGAGGCATATAGGTGAACGACAAATAATTTCAGGAATTGGAATATGATTCAATCCGTTATTGATAAAGAAGAGAGATCGTTTTTTTAACTTTTTTTTTTAATTGGAGACAAAAAAATTCATACTTGTTAAAAAGTATTTAAGAAATAAAAATATTTTTAAAAACCTTAATAGCATTTATAAGGACCTTTATTGATCTTGACTCAGTGAATAAATAATTGAATGTCATTTCAGAAAATAACTACGGCTATTATAACTTGCAACTTTTATATGCCTTAAGCTCATAACTTTGTCAATCGTAAGACTACATGCATAAGTGAAAATTCACGCATTTATATAAGAGTATTTATATTCAAGTTTAACATATGGATACAACCCCTTTGTGTTACAAACGAAAAATACAGCGAAAAAAATTTTGTACGGAAATGCCACTTGATTTTTCGAAAACAGATCTGTAACATTTGGAACACCTGGACATGTACGCAAGTGTCACTAATTTCAGCTTGTACGCAAATGTCATGTACGCATCTGCCATATAACCCTGGACAGGTATGCATTATTTATTATTGTCAACAGTTTATTTCATTTTACACAAACTGCTAAATCGAAAGCGAAAAAATATTAGTGATTTAAAGGGAAAATATTTTTTAGGATCAGTTTTCAATCGAGTTTCTTCTTTCTTTAATAATTTATGTGTTATGAATTATTTAATAATTTATGTGTTAATAATAAATGTGTTTTTTTTCATCTTGCGCGCAGGATATCTCTGAAAATATTTAATATTTTTTCTTGAAATTTTCAAAGATTTTGTAACATTATTAAAAAACCCTTTGTTCCTATCTTTTTGTCGCGGAATGTAGTCTTAAATTAGAAAAATTTTAGTCTGAAAATTTTTCTAAATGAGTCTTAAAACAAAAATGAGTCCGAGAATAGTGTTATTTTATGATAATAATAAATGACAAGCACAATTTAGATAATGTTATTTTATGAAAAATCAAAGAAAAAACCCTTTGTACCTACCTTTTTGCCGCGGGGTGTAACTCGAACGTTTCTTGCCCAGGTCTTTACTTACGCAGTTTCGATAGCCATTTAAATTTATTATCAATATCAAAATGATTACAAAAATTAAAAGGCTGCCAAAGAAGTTCTATACAAAAGCTGTACCAAAGAAATTTTTTTTGAAATGTGTGTAGTATATACTGACCAAACGTCTCCATTTTCTGAGGACAAATGAAACGCCTTTTTTTTTTTTTTTTTTTTTTTGAAGGCATTTTTCTAAGTTTTAAAAAAATGTAGAAACTAAATTATTAATCAGTAACACTTTATTGTTAGTCCTTATTTATTAGGAATGAAAAAATGCATCCATAATTTGATAATTGTAGCATTTTCTTATGCTTCTCTATTATAAAGGTTCTTAGATCTGGTCAGCCTAGTGTAGTAACTGTTGAATAAATCTTTGCAACAGCTTAATTAATATAGAAATTTAATTTTATCAAAATAATACGTCACGAACAGTTAATAAATTTTCTGTGTGTCTTAAAACTTTCGTGATATCATCAGTATCAAAAGTATACAGTTGGTAACAAAAGTGTTCGAACACTAGCAAAAATTCCTATGTAAAAAATGTACACTTAATACTGTTTTCTTAAATAAATCCTTATCGAATCATGTTCTTACACTGACTAAGAACAGGATGCGACAAAAATTTATTTAACAAAACCGTATGAAGTGCTCTTTTTTTATTAGTTCGTTGCAAAAGTTCGTGCGCGATCAACAGATGCGGATAATTTTATTGCCTCCAAAGACGAAAGCTTCTATTGCCGTGGTATACATTTGTTACTCTAAAAATGGGCAAAGGTTGTAGAAAGTAATAGAGAGTATTTTGATTAAAAATTGTCATTTGATTTGATGTATTTTTATGAAATGGAGCAATAAAAAACCGCACGAATTTATGAAAAGACCTAATGCATAGAAATTTTTGCTAGTGTTCGGACACTTTTGTTGCCGACTGTACGTATGGAAATATGCTTCGTATAAGATTAATTCAAATTATCACTAAGAGATTTCACAATATAAAGTAGAACAATGCCATCACTTTTGTCAGTTACGTAAAATTAATTAAAATCTGTCAATTCATTGCTATACGTTATTTATATCATTGGCATTTTTGGCACTATTTCACTTCATTCTACATTTTTTTCAAACATATCTTAAATATGTGTTGGATATTACATTGGTCTTTCTATAACAGATAATAACTCAAATCGAATTTTGGCAGGAAAAATATTTGATTTAGAATAGTCTAACACTAATATTAATCGTTAAAATATTTTTAAATTATAAAATTTGTCAATTTGTATTTGGTTGTAAAGTTATTCAATACCAGGTGATTGACGATATTATAAACTGTCAATATAAATAAACATTAATATAAATAAACATTTCAATATAAATAAACATTTATTGTGAAACCAAAATATTAAAAACCCTTTTAGAAAGGAAATTATTAGAACTTATATTATTTATTTATATTTTTTATTTTAAAAAAATAGTTTATTAAATAAAGTTATTGGTTAAAATTTGTATTTATCACCGGTATTTTGAAGACTGTCCTAACACACTCTATTTAAAACATAAATTTTTGGGGAAGTTCTACAACTCGTGAATATCTGCCGAAAGGTTATGAACATATACCGTCGGTAACAAAAGTGTCCGAACACTAGCAAAATTCCTATGTAAAAAAAGTACACTTCATACGGTTTTGTTAAATAAATCCTTGTCGAATCCTGTTCTTAGTCAGTGTAAGAACATGAATCGGTAAGGATTTATTTAACAAAACCGTATGAAGTGTACTTTTTTTACATAGGAGTTTTTGCTAGTGTTCGGACACTTTTGTTACTGACTGTAACAATTAATTGTTTCTAGTTAGCTATTTTTATTCAGGTAATAAACCAAACTTATTTACAAAAAAAAAAAAAAAATTCTTAGGCAAGACATTTTTAAAACCCTATAATCCTTTACAAATTTCATATACGAAGTTATCATTTTTCTGAGTTTTTCAAAAAATATTAGTATATTTTTTCATATCTTCCTTTTCTATCTATTTATTTGTTAATTTAAAGTTCAATATAGGCAGTTTAAAACAAGTAAATTCTGTGTTTAAATTCTAAGTTATTCAGTTACAACCCAGCATAGGAAGTAATATTGCTTATAAAGTTAAACGATTACATGAAAATCACTTCCGATGCTAATTATCACTCATCGTAAAATACGATTGTCATGAAAGGTTAATTTCTTCATCCTGCTCCTAAATACCATAAAAGATTTTTTCACCTCAAACATCTGCATTTTTTATATAGAGTACAAGGACCCGGAAAAAAAAGTCACACAGGCTAGGGAGGTAATGGTTATTTTCAGTAGAATGAGCATCTGTGTGATATCGTATGAATACCTCATAAATATTGCTCTGTGAAACATTGGTTACGTACCTGGAAGGGCGTTTTTCGGAATGCAGAGAAAAAGGCGATCTATGACATCACAGTGCGCAATGTGAATTGGTGTCCGCAATTTAAAGAATCTAGTAGAATTATGTGGGTGTAACAAAGAAAATTTTTACTTTTATTAGTGCTAGAGGCCTATTTCAGTCAGTACAGTTGTCGAATTTTTATAATACACTCTTAATTAGTGTTAAGGGCCTATTTCAGTCGGTTTATTGAATGGGGATTTATTGAATGAAGTCCCCCCAAGGCACAACTTTGACATGAGTCCCCCCCCCCAGGCCCAACTTTGACATGAGTCCCCCCCAAGGTACCCCTATTTCAGTCGATACAGCGTTGTCGAATTTTTATACGTCACTCTTAATTAGTGCGAAGGGCCTATTTCAGTCGGTTTATTGAATGGGGATTTATTTAATGAAGTCCCCCCAAGGCACAACTTTGACATGAGTCCCCCCCAAGGTACCCCTATTTCAGTCGGTACAGCGTTGTGGAATTTTTATACGTCACTCTTAATTAGTGCTAAGGGCCTATTTCAATCGGTTTATTGAATGGGGATTTATTGAATGAAGTCCCCCCAAGGCACAACTTTGACATGAGTCCCCCCCAAGGTACCCCTATTTCAATCGGTACAGCGTTGTCGAATTTTTATAATACACTCTTAATAGTGCTAAGGGCCTATTTCAGTCGGTTTATTGAATGGGGATTTATTGAATGAAGTCCCCCCAAGGCCCAACTTTGACATGAGTCCCCCCCCAGGCCCAACTTTGACATGAGTCCCCCCCAAGGTACCCCTATTTCAGTCGGTACAGCGTTGTCGAATTTTTATAATACACTCTTAATAGTGCTAAGGGCCTATTTCAGTCGATTTATTGAATGGGGATTATTAAATGAAGTCCCCCCAAGGCACAACTTTGACATGAGTCCCCCCCAGGCCCAACTTTGACATGAGTCTCCCCCCCCAGGCCCAACTTTGACATGAGTCCCCCCAAGGCCCAACTTTGACATGAGTCCCCCCCAAGGTACAACTTTGACATGAGTCCCCCCCCAAGGCACACCTTTGACATGAGTCCCCCCGAAGGCACACCTCCCCCTCATTGGGAAAAAGAGAAAAAACGTTGTTTTGCGGCTATAAGACAGTTTGGACTCCCAACGTTATTTGTTACAGTATCTGCAGCTGAAACACATTGGTTTGATTTAATGAAAACTTTATCATGGAATTTAGATCGTCACGAATTAACTAAAGAAGAATTTGTCGATATTAACAAGTTTAGCAGTAGGCCTCTGGCACTAAATTAAAATCTGTCAATGTCAGATTTTCATGTTTTTTTTTTTTTTTAAATCAATTTATACCATATAACTATTAATTAACTAGAAGTAAAAATTTGGATGAAATCCCAGATCGTTTCACTTCATTTTATGAGCAACTCAAATTCAATTTATTATACCGATGACATATAAAATTTTACAATAAATCAATAAATAACTGAGAATTAGGTGAAATATGACTTATCTAAATATTATTTTTATTTTGTTTTATTTTTAACTTTGATGGACATTTTGGACTTAATTCAGGTATGGGGTGTCAAATATAAATAAAATTTGCAGCAACCGAATCGGAAACCCTATTAAATGACATATTTTTAATGTACTGCTGCATATATATTTATGGTATTAAATGACTAATATAATCTTGGTTAAATTTATGGTAGTGTTAATATGAGATGTTAAATGAAGTAAATAATGTAATATAAGTTTGTGTTTAATGCAGTAGGTACAAACAGATTTACTGCATTTACCAAGTACTATAGATACTTTTTCTGTAGTCCTGGTATTTATTGCAATGAGATATGAGGCCTATCAAATATCAAATGCCATATTTTACGTACTTATCATAAGTCCTATACAAGATCCAGAATATAATGAGTGAATTTTAGTAATTAATCTTAATATGCGATAATAAATAAATAAATAAAGAAAAAAGAAAAAAAAAAAAAAAAGAAATAAAATAAAATAAAACTCTGCAATGAGATATAAAACCTGTCAACTGACCATTTTTTAAATGTACTTCTGTGTACTTATCAAAGGTTATAAATGATGAATATAATGAGTGAAGGTATTAATATGTTACATTAAATAAAATAAAATTGTTTGCAATGGAATACGAAACTTATCAAAACGTATATTTTAAAAGCATCATTGGTCATAAATGGGTAATATATTGAGTGGATTCTAGTGTTAATATGTGAAATCAAGTATAAATACAATTTACTGCAATGCGATAAGAAACCTGTTATATTTCATATTTTTAATGAACTATTGTATTATGAGTTATATATGGATAATGTAATGGGTGAGTTCTATTTGGATGGTCATAATTATATTCTATTAAATTCATAAATGGGGAAATACTATTACCGCACCGTTTCATAAAATGTCGTTTTTCAATTAAATCCACCGTCTAAATTCTTTTTAAAATGTTCGTATAGACATTGTTCTTAGTAACTTCCCTATCCTCAAAATAAAAATAATAATAGCAAAACACTATAAGTATCTTTATTTACATAACGATGTTACTATTGTACATAGTACACAGTATTGTACTATTGTACAATAGTACTCGTTTCTTAATCCGACCGATCATAGTTCTTCTGGGAATTTCAATAAAAAGAACACTGTCTATATCGCAACAATAAGTTAACACTTTGAAACAAGACTTTTTTCTATATTTTCTTATGCAAATTCACTCAGTATAAGTAATTTATTAAAACTATTATTTAATAAAATTATCTAACATGATGAATGCAGACGATTTTCATTTTAGAGGAAACTAGTATTAAGTATCCAACGAAAGACAGTTTTATTTTCCATTAATAACATCTTAAAAAATGCATTTTCATAATGATTACCTCACATATTAAGTTTCGTACAGTTGAATGCTCTAGAAGTTGAGATATAGCTTTCCCATTCTTCGAAAAAATTGCAGTATAACAGTGCCATCTCTTGAGAAATTGACCCTAAAAATTGATAAGCACTAATATAAATTAAGGTACATATAAATTTATATGCAATTCTGTGCAGTAGCTTCTGAAGTATAATCTTCCCTTAAATTGTGAAAATCGCTGTATAGTAGCGCCACCTGTTCAGCGATTGACACCAAAATTTGACAGGAACTCATTTAAGTCAAGGTGCATCTACATATAAATTTATGTGCAATTCTGTGCAGTAGTTCCTGAGATAAAGTCGCCACAAAATTTTAGTCGCGCTCGTACAGACACTCACACACATAGACAGTTTCTAAAAATGGTTAAATCGTGTTCTGGACTTATCAAAACATGCAAATCCATCGAAAACCGGAACTCGAAAATTTTTACGAATCCAGTACTTTCTCCTATTGAATATAGAAGAAAGTAAAAAATAAAATGAAACTCACTTTTGTTTCCAGGTGTGAATAACAAATAAATAGGGAAAAATAAATCCAGAGAATAAACTAAATCCCAAGTCAAGTAAATACTATTGCATTTTAAAATATTGCACATGCAGATATAACAGCTTTCTTCTACAGGAATATTAAATGCAAATTATTAAGATGAAAACATGTATAAAAATAAAGGTATTTTTGTATTCCTTCTTGGTTTCGAAAATGATTTTTTAATCCCCTAGTTTATTGTTCCTGATATTTCACCTAAGCAAGTCATGCTCAAGTTTTCTCCAACTTCAGGTTGAGGTTAGAGGTAGTTTCTACTTCTCTTCCAAAGTGCCAGTGCATGGTGATTGGTGATGATAATAATCTCTTTTCTTTTCTTTTCTTTTTCTTTCTTTTTTTTTCCCGCAACCCACACGAACAATGCCTTTCGAACGATACTACTTTTAAGTCTCTCCTCTTATTAAAAATAGGCTAAAAGTGTACGACAAATTTCATGTTTGCGTATTAATATATAAGATAAGGGTATAAGTGAAATATAAGGATATTAGTACTTTATAAGTATATTAATATAGGAGAATATTAATAAGACTGGACAAGTAGTCGGTGTACTTGTACATACAAAAGTCAAATATCTTACGTTCTGTGGGAGAAGTTTCTAGAGGTTATATTTTAACACCTTTAGAGTAGACATCATTAGACAAACATAATGAAATTAACATATATGTAATTTTAATGCAAAAATTCGTATATGTTATTTAGATCATATTCATATCATGTTTTTCATATCATATACCGATAGAATACGATATGAAATACATTCGTCATTCGTTTACAGAGCCATGCAAAAGAATTTGGATGGAAGAAGTAATATCAGATTGAGTAATGTATGGTTTTCTATTTTTTACTGTACTAAATTTAATCACACTATGTAATGTAGTGCGTATGCAATTTATGGACAATATACAGGGTGTTCTATTTTTATTCGGGGAAAAAAAAATCATTTCTTTTGGGTCCAGTTGATGGAAATGCTTTATTAAATTATACAGTCTATGAAAACCATAAATACAAACACTTCTTCTTGCACAACAAGGTATAAATCAGGATGTACTGCTGTTAATAAAAGTTTCCAGTATTAAAATGTATGGTTAGAGAAAGTGGGGTGAGTACCACACTAGATTACTCTGGAATGTTTGAAAAAAAAAAAAAAAAAATCTTCTTAAATGATTTTGGTCTGAAATCAATTTCTACTCCTTTACCACATGATTCAGCATCTCGGTTTTACATCACCTTAGAGCTTACGGTATTTCACGAAGCAGAAAATGGATGATTTTTTTTTTTTTTTTTTTTTTTTTGTAAAGTTAAGATGCAATTACAGATGGAACCTTAGGAAAATTGAGAAGGGGAAGAAAGATCATTTAATATAAAATACACGGAGAGAAAGACAGCTAATTTATTTTTTGCCGATCCGTCTGAGAAAGTGGAGTGGAGTGGGAAATTGCTGATTCAATTAGAGGTGTTGCCGTGAAAGCTGTTTTTGTCGGGGCTTGTTTTACATATATTTTTTATTGTATTTTTTTCATAAAAAAATCTAACGCAATCGATAAATTCTAACTAGTTCGCTCTACAGAGAGCACTAGTAATTGTACCTATCTGTAATTAGTACTATATCTATAGTACTAATCTATTAGTACTATATCTATTAGTACTAAAAATCTATTAGTATCTATTAGTACTATAACTATATCTATTAAAAATTAAGTACAGTGGAATAATAATTCAGCATTGCTATTATGTTCGTTTTAATAATTCGGTAGATGTAGCACCTATGAGTAGCTCAATATTGAACCAGTTAAGCTTAAAACTATTTTTTCTCATCTACCTTATATTTTGTTATTGTTATTACAATTATTGTTAGGGGGAGAGAGAGAGATTTTTAAATAATATTATCTTTTTTATTTGTTTGTTTGTTTGTTCAATTGATTTATAATAAAATCTTTGTTCGGTTGAATAAATTTTACTTAGTTTTCTTTTCTTCTCAATTTCTTTTAGTTGCATTTTATGATTTTTATTTTCTACTACATTCAGTAGGAGAAAGTATTAGTATTGTAAAAAAAAAAAAAAAAAAAAAAAAAAAATTAAATTCCAATTTCAATGGATTTACACATTTTGAACAAGGTTTGATAATAGTTAAAAAATATATAATATTCGTCTGTTTGCGAAAAAAAAAAAAAAAAAAAAAAAGTTTAAGAACTAACGTACAGAATTTGATGAAAATTTATATTTAGCTGCACCTTGACATCAGTCGGTGTCTATCAATTTTTGATTCATAGCGTTCAACCGGTGGTGTTGTCGTCCATTTCCTTCATTGTTCTTAATATGACCATCGTATACAATGAATTTTCATAATTATATACACAATCTATATAATATTTCTTTAACGTGGTCCAGTTACGATTATAATTTGTTGAAACGATACGATAATGATCTAATTAATAAAATACGCGAGGGAAAAAAATAATATTTTTAAATGGGCAATATTTAAGTACGCGGACTCAGCTCAATGATCCAATAAGAAAAAATGACGATGTTTGTCTGATGAGATTATTTTATGGAAGAATGTATTTTTAAAAGTTGCTTCTTCAGTACCTTTGTAAGCATCCTTTTAAACATAGCAACACTTAAAAAATATATACAGAATGTGAATTATTATCATAAATTGACTAAAAAAAGTAACGGTAGAAAAGTATAATCAAAATAGGAAGTAGGTTTTTTTAAACAAAAAAATTATATCAAAATAATTAAATAAAAAGTCATCGCCAACATGGTGATAAAAATTTTAAAGGCGTCGTGGGGGGTCCTATACTAAAAATGTACTGACTGCGGTAGTATAAAAACTGGGTCGTCAACCATGAATTTTATTTTGAAAACTTTCTTTGAATAATTTTGGTTTCACTATTGCGTAATATTAATTTGATTCTAATAATAATTTGGCTTCTAATAAATTAAATTTTAATTAGGGGGGAAATTGGTATAATATTTATGTCTCAAGTTTTAAAGGTAACTAGCAATAAATAAAGTGCGAAAATTTCGCACGGGCTTGCTGGTTAATATTATTTTCTAACCAGTCATTGTGCAATATATATATATATATATATATAATAACAATCAACAGGATAGAATTTTTGTATATGCAGTCGCCTCGTTCTTCTCTCTCTCTCCCACCTCAGGAGTGTGTGCATGTGTAAATTTTTAATTTGAATATTTTTCAAAAGAACTTGCCGACACCTTTAATATTGTCCATACCGCAGCACTAGTGCGACGTAAAACCCATCCAACCAGCCAACCGACACCTTTAATACGAATGGTTGAACCACGCATCTGGGATAATTTGAGACAATGTTATAAAATTTTTCATTAAAAAAGTTATTATAACAATAATAATGCTTTTTTTGTCTTTTTTATTTCCTCCCTCCCTCGTTTTTACAATGAAAAATGGATGGTGATTGCTTTGGCTTAAATTACGTGAATTTGTCTAAGAAAATATAGAAGAAAGTTTTGGGATGACCATAGCATATTAATTTAATTTTAAATTAATTTTGTTGAATATTTGTAATTGAATTCTATCACTTTCAATTCTTGTGGTGATATTCTCTTTAATGTGATATACGGTTTTATCTTATAAATAAGGCAATGTAGTAGAATTACTATAGTTGCATTTCTATCTAAAAAAATCCTCAAAATTCCCAAAGTTAATGTACGCATTAACCAGATATATAAGTTACGTGCAATGCATTGCAATATCTAATTACCAAATCTCCCCGAATCCCCAAAACTTTCGAGCGATGACCTGTGATATACAACGCGTCAGAATTCACTGAATATAACTACATACGATAAAATAAGAACAGGAGTTACAGTAATTTAGCTTTAAAAAGTTATTGTTATAGTTATATTTATATTTTACCACTGACATATTTTCAAGAGCAAAATTATAAGGTTTATATTTTGTCACATTAAGGCATCAGATAAGAAAAGAAAAAAGTTATGTAATTGAAGTAGTAATTTTATTTTATCAAATTTGACCTCAACCAACATCTGCGCATTTCCCAAAAATAGTTTTGCCTTTGTATTGTAATCTTTGTCAGTTATGACATTTTACAATTTGTTTTCGATGGCATCAATAGGTGTCATTTCAGAATGAAAAATCAAATAAGCCTGGTAGGTAAAAATTAGTTTTCTCAGCTTTTTTTTTTTTTTTTTTTTTTTTTTTTTTAACTTATCTACATTTTGAAGAATTTTCATTTTCTAAATTAAATATTAAGAATATTCAAGGATGTGATTTCTGTTAATTTTCATACCACTATTTGCAGATAGTTTTTGTATTTTTATAGTAAATTTTTGCGATTATATAGATTAGTGGTTTTTGTTAAAAATTACTGATATAAATCAAAACGGCAATCATTTCCTCATAATATTTAATTTTTGCTCATACAAGGCGCAAATACCACGGTAAAAAATGTATCTCTTTTAATTATCGCAGGATAAAGTTGATTGCAGCAAAATACACTGACCTCCAAAAGTTGAGTTACAACCTATTTCTCCGTTTTCTTCGGAAGAAAATGGAAAATTTAAATAATTGTAGCAAAGAAATCTATATGAGAAAGGGCATCAAAGGTACACAACAGATATGTGAAATCACACAAAAATCCAAATGTTAAAATAAATTAGGATTTTTCTTCCTGCATTCACTTTTCTTTTTCTTTTATAAGGGACTTTTTGGAAAAATATAATCATTAATTTGTAAACTTTTAATAACCTCAAAATAATAAAAATATCAATAAGTAATTTTAAAATGAACATCTCATTCAATTTTCATGTCCGTATATATATTTTAACTAACTCAATAAATAATTACTCAGTGAATTTTATCGTTAATGAAAATGCTCAGACGTTAATTCTTTATCGATTAATCGTTGTCTGCAATGCTTTTAATTTTAATTTCATTAATTTCTTGGCATCTTCCTATTCTCCAGTTTGTGTAAAAGTTTTACATGTGGCTATTCTGCCTTTTTCTAGCTTTCTCTCTGGATTAATTGATGATTTGATTTAATAATTTATTTAATTTCTCATTCAAAATGGTTTTGCTGCCTCGATCGGGGCTGAAACAATATACATTGCTATGATTAGCTATATTGTTTTACGAAATCAATGCAGCTTTCACAGCTTTATAAAGTACATGCCCCCTGAAGAGTTTTACTTCAAATTTTAAGCATTTTCATCCAATTATTATTTCTGTGGTCCTTTATTTACTTTCTCCGTCATTAAGTTTAATGGTCCTTTTTTTTTTATTATTATTATTCCTGTCGGCGAAAGTAATTTAAATTGTTTTTTTTTCTCTTATTGGTTCTTAATCTATAGCGCAACATTTTTGTGTCAGCCTTACCTATAAGTTACAATCAGTTCTATTTTTGTTGTGTTGGTATTGTTTTGTATCTATTAATTGCTAAATTTTAAGGTTAAATTTTATTACGATAACTATCATTTATATATATATATATATATAAAGATATTCATATACGAACAAAAGAAGAAAAAAAAAATGAAAAAAACAAAACAGAGAAGTGAATATAGGAAGAAGAATGGTTTTAATGAAATATTTGGTTGCATGGGCATCTCCATCTATCTGCAATGCATCCTTAGCACTATTTTTCATTTAACGTTTTATAAAATAAAAATAAATAAATAAGTAAATAAAATAAATAAAATATTTTTTCCAAAGTTTACTTTTGAGAAAATTTGAAGTTTAAAAAAAATTATTATTTATATTAAAGTTATATGAAATTCAATTAAAGATTTGACAACGAATATGTCATCCAAAATTTATATTTATGTATTCATTTGTTTTAAAATTATGCGCAAAAGAAGAAAACAGGTTGTACTTAAGTTTAGGAGGCCAGTATATATTTCTTATGATTTTCTGAACTTGTATAATAAATTCACTTTCTTACAGAATGACGTGTATATAATACATTTTTATTTCGTCATTGAAAATTGCGATTCATACTTTATTTCAGTAGGGACAATTTTTTCCTTAATTAATCATCTTGTTTTTCATATTACTTAATCATAAAATGCATTGCTAAAATATTAATAATAATAATAATAATAATAATAATAATAACAATAATTGGAATACTTGGAAAACTTTTTGATTTTATCACCATGTAGAACATTTTCTTTCTTCTGAATGCAAACGGTAAAAGAAAATGCCACTTATAAGTTAGTCAAACATCAAATTTTCACTGATATTCAAAACTGGACGGACTATTGGGTTGTTCGGAAAGTAATTTCGTTTTTTCTTTTGAAAATGAAGGGGGATTTTCTTATATTGTATAAATATTTTATTGAATTATATATTCTCCACTTTGATCGGTTTCTTAGCGATTTCAAGATTTGTTACTTGGCAGTTTTCATAAATCAATACTTTATTTTGTCTTCATTAGCATAAACTGGTTTTCCAGAACTTAATGCATCTTCAACGTCAAAATGGCCGGAACAAAATTTAGTTAACCAGTTTTGACACTGCCGTTCTTTAAATAAATTTTCTGTATACACATCGTATACTTTTCCCCTTGTTTGAACAGTATTTTCTGCTTTTTGATAGCAAAAACAAAATATGCCGGAAATGTCGCTTCGATTTTCTTTATTTGATAGGGCACCAATCAAAACCTATTGAGCAGAATAAAACGAATTTTTTCACAAGCAAGTCTTGCTAGATCAGCTGTCACAATATATATAATGGTAATGCAGCTTAAATGTGAAGAAGGTGTGAAAAAAATACAATTAAGTCCTCTGCTGAGAAAAACGAAATTACTTTCTGAACAGCCCAATATAAATTTTGTACATCTTTGTATCATCTTTGAAAAGTTTAAATAAACGCATAAATTATTTGAAAATGAATTTAATAATTTTATTATTAAAACTGTTTTCTTAATCTAATATTTTCTAAAATTATTTTAAATTATCTCATTATTTCTTTTCTTTTCTTTTTAAGAAACGTTTAGATCATTTTAGTTTTATGATAGAAAGAAATCATAATTTTTTTAAGCATATTTAACATAACATTTTCAAATTTAGAGAATACTAGCAGGCTACGTCCGTTTCGCTGCCCACTGTATTTAAATGAATTTTCAAAAGAATCGAATCACCATTTACTTTTTTATATCACATTATAAATAAAAACTTTAAAAAAAGAAAAAAAAAAAAAAGCACCCTTGCATTGAAATCGCTCTAAACCTCACTTCGGGTACCCGTTGCCTATGTCCCCCGTTCTTTATAATATATTAAATGAAACATTTCTTCCGTTTTGCACTCGTTCTGCTTCCGCGGAGGATCAAAATTGTGATGGCATGTCTACGGACCACCTCTAGGTGTGAATCCCAGACCGTCGCCAATTGCCTGTTGCGCAGCACTGGTGCGACGTAAAACCCAACCAACCAACCATGCACTCGTTTTGCAGCGCTGCTCTATGGTACAAGACGTTAGATCACGCCCATCACAAATGCTCCAACTCGTTCCTTCCTCTAGTGAGCATGCGCGGGGACTTGCTCAAGTTGCTTTGCTGACCAAAATTATGAAGGTCTGATTCGCCGCCGGTGCTACCCTCTATTAGCGATTAATTTAACTAAACATTTTCAATTTCAGAAATTTTATTTTACTTTCCCTTTTAACCTTTTTTAAAATAATAAAAATCTCAGACTCAGAATCTTTTTATTTTATATTAAATTTTATTTCCTACCAACAAAAAAAAAAAAAAAAAAAAAAAAAAAGAAAGAAAGAAAGTAGGGTTTAGAAAAAGATTCAGATAAATATTTGAAAGTGCAAGAGGCTCTTCATTTATGAAAATATTCATAGATAATTAGAGAAAAAAAATCAACAATATTTTAAAATTTTAATAAAATAACAACAGAATTGTATGAGATATAATAATTCCAAATCAAGTTTAATGGTGTTTTATGATTGTGTTTATATTAATTTTTCACATCAAATGCTTTGTATGAAAGCTTTAAACTGATACAAATGATGTAGAAAATTGATTTTAAATTAAATTATGTATAATTTCCTATCCTTCGTATTATACTGCTTATTAATATTTTCAAATAATTTATAACATTATGAAAAAATATATAAAATATTTCAGTTTTAAATTGCATTATATTATTATCAGTAAATTATAAAGAAAGTAAATTTGAATTACTTTAAATTCAACTTACTTACTTTAAATATTCAACTGTAAATATTATACCATATTATGCATAACACAGAAAAATTTCATAAAAAAATTTCTAACTATATTTGAATTATTCTCATCAATATTATATCAAAAATTTATTGGAGTACTTAAAAGTAGACATATTCAAAAACTGAGGAAATGAGAGTTAATGTTTATCACTAACAAACATTAAGAGGTTCATTTAAACTGCTTATCCTCTTCCCTTCCTCCCTGTTTGAATCAGAATGTCATAAGACAGTATAAAAAAGTTTTAACATATTTCATCTATTTCAATTTTATTTTCAGTGCTAACCTCATATATAATATATAGTTAAAGAATTTGATCCCCTTTGATAAATACTACTGTTTCGAATAAATTTCAAATTTTTATCATTTGATTATATTACTTATAATTTTTCATTTAAAAATATACTGTAATAATTAGAATATATTAAACCCATGCCTTAAAGTAAATTAATGCTTTTTGCTTATTTTACTTAATTATTTATTAAACAGTGGAAAGCATGACTATGACTAGAAAAGCTATAAAAAAAAATTAAGACTTATATATGTAAAATATTTATAAATAATACTGACATGAAATTGAATTTCTATATAGCTAAAAGCTTCTAAATTAGATTTAATAATAATAATAATAATTGTAAATATTTGCAGGGGAGAAGATAAACAGCTTTACTGATCCTCTTACTGTTTGTTATTGATAAAAATTAACTCTCATTTGCTCAGTTTTTAAGATATGTACTTTTAAGTACTTTGTTAAATCAAATAAAATTCTTATTTAATATTAATGGGAATATCTCGAATACTTGTTAGAAAAAATCATATGTAATTTTTCTGTGTCATGCATAATATAGTATAATATTTACAGTTGAATATATAGGATTTAAATTAATTCAAATTTACTTTCTTTATAATTTACTGATAATAATATAATGCAATTTAAAACTGAAATATTTTATATATTTTTTCTTATTGTTATAAATTAATTGGAAATATTAATAAGCAGTATTATACGAAGGATAAGAAATTATACATGATTTAACTTAAAACAAATTTTCTACTTCATTTGTATCAATTTAAAGCTTTCATGCAAAGCATTTGATGTGAAAAAGTAATATAAACACAAACACATTCATAAAGCACTATTAAACTTGATTTTGAATTATTATATCTCACACACTTCTGCTATTTTATTAAGCTTTTTAAAATATTGTTGATTTTTATTTTATTATTATTATTATCTATAAATATATTCATAAATGAAGAGCCTCCTACACTTCCAAATATTTATTTGTATCTTTTTCTAAACCCTATTTATTATTATCCTTTTATTTATTTATTTATTTTTTAATTGGTGGAAAATGAAATTTGAAATAAAATAAAAGATTCTGAGTCTTAGATTTTTATTATTTTAAAAAAGGTTAAAAAGGAAAATAAAATAAAATTTCTGAAAGTGAAAATATTTAGTTAAATTAATCGCTAATAGAGGGTAGCACCGGCGGCGAATCAGACCTTCATAATTTTGGTCAGCAAAGCAACTTGAGCAGTCCCCGCGCATGCTCACTAGAAGAAGGAACGAGTTGGAGCATTTGTGATGGGCGCGATTTAACGTCTTGTCTCTATGGTCTTATGTGAATGATTCTCAAGAATGAATCAACAATTGTTTACAAATTTAATAGATTAAGTATGTATGGGAAATAAGTACGCTGTAATTTAAAAACTGCAGCTCTCAGAACTACAAAACTGATAATTTTTAAAAATTATTCATTATTCTTTAATTTTAGACTTTTTTTTTTTTTTTGTTTGTTTAATATTAGACTCTTATTTTAAGATAAAAGCAGTCGAATGATATCGCGTTGTGAAACTTTACAACGCAATATCTTTAAATCTAATAACTTGATGTATATAGTGTCCTCACAAAAAATTAGCAGTTTTTAGAACTCCTTGAAAAAAGTATGACATAACAGAATAATGTTTATTAAATAACTAAATAATATGTATGTATTAAAAATCTAATTTAACTAAAACAAATTTTGAAAAATAAAATTGACTCAAAGAAGAGTATTAGCATTTTAAAATAAATAAATAAAACAAATGGTAGCACATAAATAAATAAGATAAATGGCAATAAATAAATTAAAAAAATTAATAGTAAAAACAAGTTTTTTCTTTCCTCATTTTATTATTTAATTATGGTCTATTTATTTACAGTAATCGCATATCCTTGTTACTTAAAAATATAGTTACAAAGTTAAAAACATTTTTCATATTGCGAGTAACTTACTTTTAAATTTCATAAAATTTTTAATATTTATTTTTTTTTCTTCCTTATAATATTCTTTTTGTCGTATAACAGGTTCTTATTTTTTATAGAAACTTAGGTGACTATTCCTTTAAAGCCTCAAAAATTCCATTAAATACCCTCTGTTAATGATAAATTAAAGTTGGAAGCTATTTTAAATCCTTCCTGGACAATTATCCATCTTTTACTTTAGAAGTAAAACATTTTTCCATAAAAAGAAGAAAAAAGAAAGAAAGAAAAAACATTCTTAAGATGTAGGCTTCTGGATATCAAGTATAATCGCACAAGAAGTTGATGAAAACTTTCCATGACTAAGAAAAAGTTCATTACAGTTTTAAGTGAAAACAGAATAATGTAACTTTATCCGTTTTTTCTCAGAAACAAATTAACTGGGGTGAAGAGATATTACGAAAGATTATGCGGATATAGGTTTTGAGAGAATAGAGGGAAAATAACGGTTATTTAACAAAAGTATTATAAACTTTTGAGAAATTAATTTTCGTAATATGCAGATAGTGTATTTTCTTTTGAAATAAAAACTCAGAATATATTTTTTTTCTTTTTTAAAATTTTAATTATTCTTACAGATACATGTGGTTTTGAAACAACATATTTCAGTTTGGAAGTTTTATAAACATTTCACGCAGAGAAATATTCTAGAAAAATGGCTTAAGTTTTTAATTTAAGGAAAGTTTAGTCTCTTCAAAACTGACAATTAAGAATTTATTGTTTGATGTAAATGAAAAATATAACTAATTAAATTTGTTGTGCTGGTGTTATAACTATTTGAATTAAAAATTTAGTTAAAATACTTAAGAAAAGGCTTACTTATTAAAGGTTACCCATTAAAAAGATAAAGAAAATTTATGTCAGAAATAAAAAATAAAGAAATAAATACATATCTTTTTATATCCACTGAGAAAGAATTTTGTAACTGACATCTATAGAATCTAAATTGTGGCTCTAGAAAAAATAGTTCCATGCCATCCTTATAAATTCTAGTCCCCTTGGAAAGTGAGTTCTAGAAACCCCTATTAGAATTCTAGAGCATTTGCTATTCTGACTATTCTGAATCTTGAATATCAAGCGATCATTTATCGCAGTACAAAAGATTCAGAATAGTCAGAATATACAGAATATTGTTTCACCATCTAGAAATGTGTAGACTAGAAATTCTCGATCATTTCGTCTATTCAGTTTATTGGCGTGCTTTATGCGCATAGTTGTGCTGGTGTTGTAACTATTTGAAAGATTAAAAAAAAAAAAAAAAAACAGTTTGAGTAATAAAAATTACTTTGTAATTTGTGATGAACTACTGAAATTCAGTTTGGTTAAAATACTTAAGAAAGGCTTAGTTATTAAAGATTACCTATTAAAAAGAAAAAGAAAATTGATGTCCAAAATAAAAAATAAACAAGTAAATATACATATATTTATATCGGAAAGAAAATAACCTACAAATCTTTTCAAATAATTAAAATAAAATTTCGATAAATTGCGCTAAGGAAATGAAACAGCTTGAGTATAGAACCCCTTGACAAAATTTGAAATTTGGCACCGAAGTAGTTTGGATGTTTCTCACCTAGGATTTCACTTACGCAATTGCAATAGCCATTTTAATTCATCATCAAACGACACTAAAAATTTAAAAGCCCCCATGGTGCTCCTGTGATAAAGCTATAGCAAAGAAATTTTAAGAAATGAATATAACTAGTGATTCTAGGGTATGAAACACGGTTATTACTTATGTCTTTATGAGGAAGAATAGGTTAAAATAAATCTTATCGTGCTAAATTAAATTCTGTTTTATTTCCAACCTTTTTTGTAACTGTAAGTGAAGGTTTTTTAAACATTACAAAAAAAATCTGGAGTGACTCCACTCGACTTTCCGAACATTGAGTAACTAACAGTTTTGTAGATAAAATAAAGAAAGAGGAATTGCTAAACAAACAAAAGAGAGAAAACCATAATAGAGTGTTTTTTTCTCCATATATCACACGAGGTTTTATTTAACGCTACTGAACTTTGAGCCCTTAGATCATAATGATAAAGAATTTTTCGTTTTGTCCCTGTAAAAATCTATAGATGCTAGATTCACCAAAATGCTTATAGTTAGTGCAACAGTGATTTATAATATTCATACAAATTTTCAGCTCAATTGAATAAGGCGTTTAGATGCTATCGCACTTTTAAAAATTTGGTCTCATAGGCCATAATGATAAAGAATTTTTCTTTGTGTCCCTGTAAAAAAACTGTAGTGCTAGATTCACCAAAATCTATACAGTTGGTGCAAATGCGACCTATAACATGTGTAAAATTTTTTTGCTCAGATTAATAAGGCGTTTAGACGCTATCACACTTTTAAAAATTTGGCCCCATTGGCCTTAATGATAAAGAATTTTTCTTTGTGTCCCTGTAAAAAAACTATAAGTGCTAGATTCTCCAAAATCTATACAGATTGAGTATCTGTGACCTATAATATGGGTATAAAATGTTTGCTCAATTGAATAAGGCGTTTAGATGCTATCGCACTTTTAAGATTTTGGTCCCATAGGCCATAATGATAAAGAATTTTTCTTTGTGTCCCTGTAAAAAAACTATAAGTGCTAGATTCACCAAAATCTATAGGGTTCGTACTATGGTGACTTACAATATACGTACCAACTTTCAGGTTAATCGAACAAAGCCTTTAGACGCTAGCGTGTTCACAAACATACACACATACACACATACACACATACACACACACATACATACATCATCGTAAAAATAGTGAAAACGGACTCAGGGGACCTCAAAACGTATAGAAACATCAAAATCTCGAATTCGGATTTTTGACATGATTACAATACTTTCCTCACTATAGTGTTCGGAAAGTAATTACACTACAGTGATGCCAGATGGTCGAAAATTATTTTCCCAAACAGGTCTTCAAATTTCCCCAAATCAGGGGTTTTTTTTCGAAAAAATCCCCAACTTGATTTCTAAAAGGGGAAAATAAAAAGTCCCCCCCCAAAAATAATAATAATAATAATAAATAAATAAATAAATAAAAAATAATAATGATAATATATATATATATAGCAGATTTAAGCTCAGATTTTTCCCCAAATGAAGGCAATTTTTGAAAAGAATCCCCGAATAACAATAAAGTTATTGAAAGTCCCTAGTCGTAGGGATAAATCATTACATTGCCAACATTGACAGAAAGTTGAACTCCCCAGATTTGTTCCCAAAAATTTTAGAATTCCCCAAAAAAGTCCCCACAAACATTTGGTTCCCAAAATTGCCCCCAGAAACCTCAAAAATCCCCAAAATGGGGACATAATCCCCAATCTGGCATCACTGGATAAACGTGCAGGGAACCTTTATTTATAGCAGTAGAATGCGTCTGATGCAATCAAGCACATGAGGGGACACAATAATCCGCGCAAATGTTGCAATGTGTTAAAATACTGAAAATCGGCTGCTGGTCTTAAACTTTTGCAAATGACTGTAGTAACGTATCTTTTGTTTTAGCGTATCAATTAATTACATATTCTAATCTAGAACAGTTAAGACCAAGACTTCGTTTTAATAATATTACAAAACAATAAGGCGTGGACACAATTTCATTTTTATTAGCATCCCTCTCCGTTTGTTTACGAACGTTTCCCTAATTCGAATAGGTGAAAATGTTTGTACAGGTGATGCATGAACATATTTTTCCACCTTTCAAAATGCTTCAGTGTCCCACATATCTGATGATCTAGTAGACTTCATGGCAACGACTACTTTACATTCCAAGCGAATCTCTTTTTGGCAAACATTTCTTTGTTAATAGTTAGTGCATTGAACAAATTCTTCTTTTTTTGTATCTTTTGCATTTCAGCCACTTTATGCAATTGAAATATGTAATGTTGCATATATTTTCAGACGACTTACCATATAAATGGAAAATGGCTTTTTGTAAGCTGCGACTTTAATTGCTAATTGAAATGACAGAAAAATTCGTAAAATATTTAATACTGGTTCAAATTAACATAAAAATTAAAAAATAAAATAAAATAAATTAGCATCGCTTGTGCTCGCATAACAGTTCCCTATAGTTTTAACATAAGAAATTATTCCTACGGTAGATATTACTTCTATAAAATTCAAACTATATAACAAAATGCAACCAACATCTTTGCTTTCTTTATTCTTTTCTGTTTCTTAAAACAATTTTTATAGATGCCACACGCACCACATAAACTTTAAGTTTTACATCTACTTTTTAAGATAGCACGCGATCCTGTTTTATATAAAAATTAAATCATTAAATTCATTTTTTTTTACTTATTTTTATTTCATTTTGCACACGCACTTTTTATTTCCTAATTCAAAATTATTTAAAAAAACTTTTTCGATAGTGTTTGTTTCGATACTGATTATTATTAATTTTCTTTTCTTTTTCTTTCGAAAAAAAAAAAAAAAAAAAAAATGATTTTGATGAAATTTTGGCAAAAGCAGAATTTAGTTTAGGACGGGGGACTACTAGTTTTTTTTTTTTTTTTTTTTTTTTTTCAAATTATAACATCGCTTTCAAATTATTCAATTATATTTTCGATGAATGTCCAACTATCGAAAAATGACACCGCAAAAATCCCAGATTGAGACTAATAGTCCTCAGCCCTAAAACGACTCGGAAAATTTGTTCATCAATCATGAATATTTATTTAGATATAGTGGAGTGTAATGTTTATTATTATTATTATTATTTATAAATTTTTAAATATCAACTACGCAAAGAATGTCAAAGCCGGGAATTGAACTATGACACTCCGCTTGCCATGCACGTGCCCTACTACCAAACTACCCAAACTGATTACCTACTCATCAAACTGAGTAGCTTCCTGATTATTTATTTAATTTTTTTAACCACCAGTTGAATTATACTAGGTGGTAGTTGGGCTCAGTGGTGGAAGATCCGCACGGTTAGCGGAATGCCCAGGTTCGATTCCCGGCTTTGATATTTTTTGAATAGTTTGTAAAAATTCGACCTTACATTTAAATATCTCTAAATAAACTAAAAAGGAATCAATGTATCAAAATAAATAAATAAATATTAAAATTTACCTAAGAGAATTTTCAAAACTATTTTATCATTTTCTACAAGATGACTGAATCGAGGAAGAAGTATTTATCTGCTTCCTGTGTTAAAATAATTTGAAAATAATACGTAGAATTAATTATTACATGATTGAAATTTAGATTAATTTTAACGAATAATAATTAATCCTGATTTCAATATATTTTTCTTTTCTCGAAATTTGAATAAGTTTTTTCAATACTTCTGCTCAATGAATTAGTGTAATTATTAATACTTTCTATAAAAAATAATTTGAGATCATTTAAATGACATTGTATTAACTTACATTCTGAATTAAGTAATATAATATATATGTAATATAACATTAAAAAAAAAAAAAAAATCCCATTGTATTAATCACACAAAATTGTTTGTTTAGGGTAATTCTATGGTAAAAACCAGTGACAGTCACACAAAAGGATTCCATACAGAAATCTTTATAGTATATTTAGAGATTTTTTTTTTTTTTATAAATAAGATAATGATTATTTTTCGAAAATATTGGTGGAAGCAGAAATATATCTGCATGCAATTAACACTATACAATTATATGAAATTACCCTTTTATCTTCTGGTTCTTTTATAATTTCCTATGAGATGAAATTGTGATACAATTTATCACTTATTATCAAGTACAACTTATTATTCTTCAAATTAAAGTCAGTTGTTTATATTAGGGATCTTAGCCTAAAAGGGGTGGGGGGTGGGGGTGATGCCCTCCGTGGGAGGCCTTTAAAAGGGGATCCTAGCCTGTATTCCCGCAACTTTCAGAGAAAACCATGGAAAATTTTTACAGCTTGGCTGACAAGCATGAACTGGAGTTGAACCCGGCATTTCAAGTTTCCAGCTTCGAGATAGAATCTTTCGGCCATTGGTGAGACAAATTAAGTCCAAATTAATAAATAAAAAAATGTGTGATCCAGTTTATCACATGTTTTCTCATATATAATATAATTTATCCCATATTATGTGATAAATTATATCACAGAAATATTTTAAAATTCCTTCCCTAATTTATTTTATTTATTATTATTTTTTTTTTTTAAGTAAAAATGCTTATTACTTTCTTTTATATTCAATAGAAGAAAGTATTGCATTCGTAAAAATTTTCGACTTCCGGTTTTCGAAGGATTTACACGTTTTGAGAGGTCTAGAACACGGTTTGACCATTTTTAGTAAATGTCCGTCTGTCCATCTGTCTGTCTGTGTGTGTGTGAGTGACTCTTTTCTCTGGAACTACTGCTCAGAATTGTATATAAATTGTTATATACAATCAGTAACAAAAGTCTCCGAACACTAGCAAAAATTCCTATATAAAAAAAGTAGAGTTAATACAGTTTTGTTAAATAAATCCTTGTCGATTCCTGTTCTTAGTCAGTCTAAAAACACGATTCGGCAAGGATTTATTTAACATAACTGTATTAAGTGTACTTTTTTTATATAGGTATTTTTGCTAGTGTTCGGAAACTTTTGTTACCGACTGTAAATGCACCTTGACCTAAATTAGTGCCTATCAACTTTTGGTATCAACCGCTCAACATGTGACGCTGCTATGCAGCAATTTCCGCAATTTAAGGAGAGGCTATTTCTCAGGTTCTATTGCGTATCATCAAACAAAACTTGATATGTGAAAAGGCCATGATACGTTATGTTGATTCCATTTGAATGCTCATCGGCCAATGCTGTATAGCAGGTCAATTCTGTATAAGGCTGTATAACAAGTGGCGCTGCTATACAGTGATTTCCACAATTTAAGGGAAGACTATATCTCAGGAACAACTGCACAGTATTGCATATAAATTCATATGTAGATACACCTTGACATAAATTATTGCTTATCAACTTTTAGTATCAACAGCTCAACAGGTGGTGCTGCTACACAACGATTTCAGAAATTTTAAGGAAGGCTATATCTCAGGTTCTATTGCGTATCATCAAACAAAACTTGATATATGAGAAGGCCATTATGAGACATTATGCTGATTCAATTTAGATGCTTGTTGACCAATAGGTGGTATTGCTATATTGCAAATTTCCTGGGTAACGGGAAGGATATATCTGAACTTCTCTGGCATATAACTGTACAAAACTTGATATGTGAGGTAACCATTTTTTAAAAACGTATTTTCTAACAATAAAACTGTCTTTCTTTGGGTATTTACTGTTAGTTTTCTTTAAGATGAAAGTCATTTGCATTCATCATGTTAGACAATTTTAATAAATAATAGTTTTAATAAATTATTTGTACTTAGTAAAGTGTAAAAAAATATAGAAGAAAGTCTTGTGGTGGTCACAACATACTAGTTTAAAACTTGTGATCAGTCAAAGCAGGTGCCTTTTCTATTTATATTGCGAATTTTTAAAAAGTCTGAGAATTTCCTTTTTGAAGGTCTTTTTAATCCATGAGGTTTACTATTAAACATTTCTTATAAATTACCCTTTCTTACTTCCGGTTCCCGTTAGGTGACCCCATTTTCTCGAAATTCAAGACCAATTCACATTTGAAAATCATTTTTCTAAATTTTAAAAAATTGTAGAAAAGAGCTTATCATAAGTTATTAACTTTTTCGTCTTCATTTGCATAGTATAAACTATATCTTCGTAATTAAAAAAAAAAAAAAATATATATATATATATATATATATATTTTTAAAAAAGTAAAGAACACGCTTTTATTGAAATGTGAACTAAAAAGCACAAAATATCTATCTTTATAGTATTAAAATGCAGGGTAAGAAAAAATTGTGTGAGTGACACACCCTATAACAGGGTGATTATAAAATAATTTAGAATTAAACAAAAACCATTTTTAAAAAATCTCCCCTGACTGGGCTCAAACGTTAGACCTTTAGGTTCGTAGCCCGGAGCTTTACCTCACAGCCACAGCGTTCACGTAAGGAAAGTCTTTTTTTACAATATATATTTTTTGTTTGCTCCCAGAGCGGTTACAAACATACATACAAACATACAGGTGAAGCTAATAAAAGCGTATTAAAAAAAGGCTGATATATTATAAAGGTATTCTAATATTCAAATACCGTTTCGGTAATAGAAGTTTTGTACATCAAGTCAACATTTTCTATATTGTGCTTTTACCCAATTTTAACTGTTTTAAGGTCTCTTATGTACAAAAAAGTGTTTTTTAGTAATTGATCAGTGCTTATGTGTATGGGCGTACCCACATGCACACATTTTTCCTGTTTACCATGCTTATCTGGACTTTCACGACATTTTTAGTGGAGAGCATCTTTAACACCTAAACCATGGTCATAAACATTATGGTACTGGGTGGCCATAATTAAACTTGGCCTATTCAGTGATCCCTGTAGCTTTAACTAAAACACGGATTGAGTTGAAAATTTAAATATATACCACACGACAAAAAGATAGGTACAAAGTTTTTTTTTTTTTTTTTTTCCATAAAATAACATTATCTAAATTGTGCTTATCGTTTATTATTATCATAAAATAACACTATTCCCGGACTCATTTTTGTTTTAAGACTCATTTAGAAAAATGTTAAGACTAAAATTTTTCTAATTTAAGAACTGCACACCGCGACAAAAAGATAGGAACAAAGTTTTTTTTTTTTTTTTTTTTTTTTTTTTTTAATATGATTATTTTGAATGTGAATATTTTGAATATGATTGAAATATTTAATATGTTTTTGATATGATAATATTTTGTTATGATAATAAATGATCAGCACAATTTAGATAATGTTATTTTATGAAAAATTAAAAAAACCCTTTGTTCCTATCTATTTGTCGCGGAGTGTAGTCTTAAATGAGAAAAATTTTAGTCTTAAAACTTTTCTAAATGAGTCTTAAAACAAAAATTAGTTCGGGAATAGTGTTATTTTAAGATAATAATAAATGATAAGCACAATTTAGATAATGTTATTTTATGAAAAATTGAAGAAAAAACCCTTTGTACCAATCTTTTTTTCGCGGGGTGTAGACAATTCAAAGAATGCGCTCAAAGATTCTGAAAATAAATAAATAAATAACATAAAAAAAATAAATAAATAAATAAAAGAAGAAGAAGAAGAAGAAGTTCCGTTAGGGGTGCTATACATCAAAATACAAACAAGCTACCAATTTCAATACAAACATCTTTATTTATCATTACAGGCATTTTTATTTTTTCTATAGATTTTTTTAGCGGTGTGAAGCATATTGCTTAATGTGGTCCCATTATTACTAATAGATGTATTATCATCTCCATAAACTTTTCATTTATTTACTGTCATTTATTTCAGAACTATAAACAAAGTAATATCAACTATAATTAAATTTGACCTTGAACACCGCGAGTGAAAGATTTATAGACTCATAATGACTTTTACTTTTCTCTAAATAAACATTTTCAAACCATTATTTATTTTACAGAACTATTAATTTCAAACTTTATGGAAAATCATGTTATTCTAAATTACTGTTTTATTTCTTTCAACGATGTAGTTTAATGATTGTATAAACAAAATAAGATATTAATTTTTTCCTTTCAAATGTCATAATATAATATAATATAACAATTTATGATCCATAATGATATACTTAAAAATTGTAATTTAAATTCTTCAAGCAGTCTGTAACTTTTCCTAAACCAGGAAGGATGCATAAAAATGCACTCCTAAAATATACAATAATAAAGCTAATTACAACACAGAAATATTTTCAGATTCATTTAAACAAATTCAAATAATTATCTTTTTACATTATTAGTTGTAATATATGCTTATTAGTGAATGCTTAACAACTATGAAGAAAGCATTTTTTGGATTAAAATATGCCTGGAGAAAGAAGCTCCTACTGCACTACTGAATACAAGGTAAGTGAAGAACTAATCATTTTTCTTTAAAGTCTTACCTTTGTTGTGATTCAATAATAATTTACTCAACATTGATTATGAGACTGACTTAAAAATCTCTGGCATACAATAATTAAATTCATATTACATAGGCTATTAGTGGTGGAAGTTATTACTGTAAATTAAATTAAAATTAACAATGGCGTCTTATAAAGACAATGCAATTATTGAGAAGCTCAATGCTTCTAATTATGCTACCTGGTCTTTTAAGCTAGAAATGTTATTGATAAAAGAAGATCTTTTTGACGCCATAACTGAAACTCCACCAGAGCCTATCACTTCAGATTGGTCCAAAAAAGACAAAAAAGCCAAAGCCATGATAAACCTGTTCATTAGTGATGATCAGATAGTACATGTAAAGGGTTTGTCCACGTCAAAAGAGACATGGGTTAAACTAAAAAATTTACACGAACGTACAAACCTTTCAAGCAAGTTATACTTACTAAAAAATTTGTATAGCTGCAAATTAGCCGAAGGAGGCAACATGATTAAACACATCACAAACATTTTAGAAATCAAAGAGAAACTTACTGCCATTGGCGAAAATATAAATGATTCTCATCTATCAGCTCTTCTGCTGTGTTCGCTACCTCCGTCATATGATCCTCTTATTACTGCTTTAGAAGCAAAATCTGAAGAGGATCTTACACCTAGTTATATCCAAAGTAAGCTGATGGATGAATATAACAGAAGATCTTGTAATAACAAAGCGTTGCAAGTTGATGATAATGCTGTAGCTTATCAAATTAAAAGACACAAACAAAACTTTCCGAAAAAACAAGTGAATAAATTCTGCACATACTGCAAGATGAAAAATCATAATACCAACGACTGTTGGTACAGAAAAGACAAAAACAAAAAACAAAACTATTCATCAAGTGGCTATAACAATAAAAATAAAAACTTTAATTCATCTTTATGTTTTGAAAATAGTGAACCAAAAATGAAACATGACAGGGATGAATCAAATGCATCCGACGATGAAACTCATACAAGAAATAAATTAAAAAATTTAGCATTCATCGCCTGTAAAGAAAACAAAAACAATTGGATCGTAGATAGCGGCTCCTCCTCGCATATCACAAATAACAAAAATTTATTTAGTGAAATAAAAAATTATGACAATTCAAATGTTGTCATAGCAAACGGAAATATTTTAACATCACAGGGCTCAGGTGATGTAGTTATTACTACTGAAACATCTGAGGGGGAAATAAACAAAATAAAGTTACTCGACGTACTTTTTGTACCAGACCTCGAAACAAATTTAATTTCTGTTAGTAAAGCCACCAAAAATGGCTGCACGTTAATTTTCAAAAATGATAAATGTATACTACAAAAATTCGGAAAAACCTTCCTTGAGGGGGAACTAAAGGGTAACTTATATGAAGTAAAACAACCCCAAAACAGTTCAAATGAACATATTAATTTAACTCACGAATGTAACAATAAGAATTGTATCACGCTTTGGCACAAGCGGCTCGGTCATAGAAATTATGCTGACATAAAACACATTATGGATAAGCAACTAGCAGTGGGAATTAATATAAATTTCTGCAAACATGACAAAACATGCGAAACATGTATTAAAGAAAAACTGACAGATTTACCATATCCACAGCAATCTAAATACAGGACTAATAGAGTACTTGAATTAATACATACAGACATCTGTGGGCCATTTCAAACATCCACCATAGGGGGAAAAACATATTTCTTAACGTTCATTGATGACTACACCAGATTCTGCATGATTTATCTCTTGAAACATAAAAGCGAGGTATTAACCATGCTCAAACAATATATAGCATTAGTCAAAAATAAGTTCGGAAAATTACCTGAAAGAGTCAGATCTGATAACGGGAGAGAATATGTGGGAAGTGAAGTAGAAAATTATCTAAATCAAATGGGAATTAAACACGAACTTACAGTTCCTTATTGCCCAGCACAAAACGGAGTGGCTGAAAGGAAAAACAGAACACTGGTAGAAATGGTGAGAAGTATGCTATCAGAAGCAAATCTAGATAAGCAATTTTGGGGTGAAGCTGTCAACACAGCAAACTATATTATTAATAGACTCCCCACAAAAGGAAATAATAAAAGTCCCTACGAATTATGGAATGGAATTAAACCTAATTTATCTCATTTGAGAGTATTCGGGTGTAAAGCTTTTGCGTACATAAATAAACAAATAAGAAGAAAATTAGACAATAAAGCGCAAGAGGGAATCTTCGTAGGTTATGACTATAGATCAAAGGGATACAGGATTTACACGGGAGGAAAAGGTATTATTATCGCAAGAACGGTTAAATTTATAGAAAATCAAAACTCTAAACTCTCATCACAAGAAAAACCAGAAAATGATATTAGTCAAAAGGAAACTGTAAATGTAGAACTTAATGACACACCTGAAAATAACACCGAACAAACACTTGAAATAAACAATGAACCTAGAAGATCCTCGAGATCTAATATCGGTGTACCTCCAGATCGACTAATTTACATGGTAAAACATGATCCAATACATGAACCGCAAAGTTGGGCGGAAGTTCAAAATCTCACAAATCCCGTTGAGAAAAATAATTGGATAAAAGCAGCAGAGGATGAAATATCATCGTTAAAAGAACACAACACGTGGACATTAGTAGATCCACCACAAGGAAAGAAAATTATCGGTTCAAAGTGGACCTTTAAAACAAAATATGATGACTCCGGGAAAATACAAAAATTTAAAGCACGACTGGTAGCTCAGGGATTTCTCCAAAAATTTGGGGAAGATTATGATGAAACATTTGCACCGGTGGTGTCCTATACTACAATACGTTCTTTCCTAAACTCTGCAGCTTACCACAAATTAAATGTAAGACACATAGACATTAAAACAGCATTCCTACACGGCGACTTAAACGAAGAACTGTATATGCAACAACCCGACGGTTTTATTAATCCAGGGGAAGAAAATAAAGTGTGTAGGTTGAACAAATCAATTTATGGGCTTAAACAAGCTGCTAGAGCTTGGTACTTAAAAATTGGGAGTTTCCTAAAAACCCTAAATTATGTCGAGAGCAAAGCTGATTCATGCCTCTATGTAAACAATACGTCAGACAACATTTCATTTATTATAGTATATGTCGATGACATATTAATTGCCGGAAATAACGGGCAAATTAATGAAATAATAAGGAAATTAAGCAAAGAATTCGAAGTTAAGGATTTAGGAGAGGTTAGTTTCTATTTGGGCATGAAAATAACTAGAAATGATAGAGGGGATTTCGAAATAAATCAAAAACTGAAAATCGAAGAGTTAGTACGTAAATTAAATTTAGAAATCTCTAAACCAACATATACACCAATGGAAACAAATTACTTAAAATTTGATGATAATGATAACCCATTAGAAAACAACACTAAATACCGACAAACAATAGGAAGTTTGCTATATTTGGCTACAGTTAGCCGTCCTGACATATTAGCTGCCGTAAACATATTAAGTAGGAGAAATGAAAGTCCAAGAAAAAAGGACTGGGAAACAGTAAAAAGAGTTGTCAGGTATTTAAATACCACAAAAAATCTAAATTTCGTTATCAGTGCCAATGAAAAACCTAAACTGGTAGTTTACGCAGATGCGGACTGGGGAGGAGACAAGTCCAACAGAAAATCAACATCAGGCAGTGCTTTCATGATAGGAGATAATCCTATTCAATGGATCACAAAACGGCAAAATTGTGTCGCTCTTTCGTCGGCTGAGGCCGAATTTATTTCTGCCACGACTGCTGCGAAAGAAATCATGTGGATACTAAAATTATTAAAAGACTTGCACTTGCCTCAAGAGTTACCTATCAAAGTTTTTCAAGACAATATTTCGTGTATAAAACTGATAGACATCGGTTTTACTGGAAAACTGAAACATGTTGACCTGCAATTCAACTACTTAAAGGATCTAAAAGAAAAAGGTGTGATAGAACCCGAATATTGTCCAAGTGACAAAATGACTGGTGATATCTTCACCAAGGCACTTCCAAGACAGATTCACGAAAAACACCGAGAGAAACTGAAATTGATTAGTGGAACTTAAAAGATTTATGGAGCTGAAGGGGGAATTAATAGATGTATTATCATCTCCATAAACTTTTCATTTATTTACTGTCATTTATTTCAGAACTATAAACAAAGTAATATCAACTATAATTAAATTTGACCTTGAACACCGCGAGTGAAAGATTTATAGACTCATAATGACTGTTACTTTTCTCTAAATAAACATTTTCAAACCATTATTTATTTAACAGAACTATTAATTTCAAACTTTATGGAAAATCATGTTATTCTAAATTACTGTTTTATTTCTTTCAACGATGTAGTTTAATGATTGTATAAACAAAATAAGATATTAATTTTTTCCTTTCAAATGTCATAATATAATATAATATAACAATTTATGATCCATAATGATATACTTAAAAATTGTAATTTAAATTCTTCAAGCAGTCTGTAACTTTTCCTAAACCAGGAAGGATGCATAAAAATGCACTCCTAAAATATACAATAATAAAGCTAATTACAACACAGAAATATTTTCAGATTCATTTAAACAAATTCAAATAATTATCTTTTTACATTATTAGTTGTAATATATGCTTATTAGTGAATGCTTAACAACTATGAAGAAAGCATTTTTTGGATTAAAATATGCCTGGAGAAAGAAGCTCCTACTGCACTACTGAATACAAGGTAAGTGAAGAACTAATAATTTTTCTTTAAAGTCTTACCTTTGTTGTGATTCAATAATAATTTACTCAACATTTACGTTGTAAAATCTGCAGCCGATGGGCAGTGTGTTCAACAGCTGACTCAAGTTGATCGCCAGTGATCTGCCGCGCATACAACATTATGTGGTCTTTCAAGTCAGTCAAAGTTAAAGCATGTCCATGATAAACCAAACTCTTTAAATGGCCCCATAACCAAAAATCACATGGATTAAGATCAGGAGAACGCGCCAGCTGAGGAGGGAAAAATGAACGGCTAATCACTCTGTCATCTGTAAAATTTTGCAGCAGAAACCTTTGCAAAATGGAAGAATAACAGTTTTAACCCTTTAATGTTCATTGGTTTCGCAGCGAAACCAAACATTTGACATAATTTAACAATTTTTATGCAGCAGTTTTTTAACATTTCCCTTTTGTTTTAAACTTTTGTTCCTTTTCTGTTCGGTAGATAGCAACACTATTCCAAAATTTAAAAAATAATGCTTCAAGGGAAGCTAAATGCATAAGTCACTTGAAGTTTCTCAGTGTGCTCGAGTGCGAATTGCTGGTTTGATGGTGCACTCATGTCTAGTTTTTTTTTTTTTTTTTTTTTTTTTTTTTTCATTTAATGAAGAGCTGACTATTATTTTCACCTGAAACAACTTTTGCGAGTTTTTGTAGTTGATAATGTTTACTTACAAAGTGTTTTATTTATTAAATTAAATGTTATTTGAATTTAATAAGGTTAACTTATAGATGTTTCAAACCAAAAATTTCTCTAAAAGGAACAATGCTAATTTTTTATTTTTTAAATACTTATGTTTAGCTTTGTGTCTAAAAGCTATTTTTAAAATTAGTTTAGTAATTTTTAAAATAAATTAAGTAGTGAACGCTAAAATGTTAAATGTCGTAAAATACAGAAAATGCTGAAACAGACCACAGTTATTTATTGCATATCATTTCAAGCATTTTGATTGTAATGCGCTCCCTCGCGGATCTTTTAAAATTTATTATTTATTTATTTATTTTGCAGAATCTTTGAGCACATTTTTTGAATTGTCTATATACAAATTTTCGACTCAATTCGCATTTTAATTACAGTTACAGAGTGCTCTGAATAAACAAAGTTTAGTAATGTTTAACCAAGTTAACTAAGTTTACCCTCACTATCGATATACTCAACTTTTTAGAGAAAAGCGACTTTTTTTTTTTTTTTTTTTTTTTTTTAAATAAATATATACACTTTTCATTATCTCTGTTATTATTTAATGCTGCCTTATGTATTTCTGTTCATAAATATAAGTAAAGTAATAATAAGAAATCTTGACAAAAGAGTATACTTCCATGTATTTATAACATTACACCCAGAGAAATACTTATTTTCCCTCGTTAAATCTAGAATCTCGTTAAATGTGGGCTCGTTATAAATGGGTCCTGCTGTTGTTAAATAAATTTGAAATAATATAAATACCCTTTCTTAAAAAAAAAAAAAAAAAAAAAAAAAAAAAAACCTACTTTAATCCTAATTTTGTTTGATTTAATCTTAGAAAATCATTAAAGGGCTACAAGGTTACTATAGTTAAAAGATTATTATTTGGAAATAATGCTATTCAGAAAAATGTTTCAGCCCTGTATATTTATATCATTTTAACTTCTATTTTACATTCTGATTTAAGTTAGAAAATATTTCAAAAAATTTCAAAAAGAAACCCGCATAATGTGTTATAAGATTGTGCAAATATAGATAGAGACATGGAAAATAGTTTTATTTGTGTAAGTTCTTACTTCGGATTTTTATCAGTTTAATAGATTTAATTATGTTTATAATTTTTTCTTTAATTTATATATATATATATATATATATATATATGGTATATATATATATATAATCCTTTTTTAGTAAAAGAAAAGAATGAGAACGAAGAATAGCTAGTCAAATAATTTACCAATGAAACATACACAAGCCAAACAAAGTAACAAGATATCTTAAATTGATATAATTTTTAAGATTAATATTAGTACTTACTACTTTAATTTTTAAGACTACAGTATCTGTTGAAAATTAAATAGGACCGTGTAATAAGATTCTGAAGAAAGGAAAGTTGACACCAGGATTATATATATATATATTGTATATCTTTCAAATAAAGTTCTTTTCAAATTAAAATTATTTTTGAAAACCCCTCTAAAAGCCAACTAATAGTGCAAGAAAATTGTCTTTATTTAGCTATTTTTAATTCAGTTCAATTAATTTAGTTTTTTTTTTCAAGGGAAAGAATTAAAAATAAAAATAAATAAACATATCTGCCAATAGTTGTTTATAAAAGTAAGTAGTCACTTTTTTCTTTCTTGAATTGTAATTGAAAATACGAAAGAGATATTTAAAATTTTGTTATTCTTAATTTTAAAATTTCTAAAAAGAAAAAAGAAATCAATGAATTTTATAAACAAGTGTGATGTTAAACATCCTTTGTGCACATTAAACAAAGATTTTAATTAGTGTTTTGCAATAATTCCCTATAATTAATTTAACACTGTAGAAGAAAAAGAAGACAGAAAGGAAAAGAAAAACAAATATTTCAAATGAAATACTTCTAGGAGTGGCTTGAAAAATATTTCCATACAAAATATTTTAAATGAAAAATTACTTTTACGTCATAAACTATATAACTCATGGCCACAATATATATATATATATATATATATATATATATATATTTACTATGTAATTTTGCATCCCATAGAATTCTTTGAAAAATATTTCCTAATAAAAAATTTTAAATAAAAAATCATTTTTACGTCATAAATTTTATAACGTACGGCCACGTTACTAATACACGTCACAGGAAAAAATATTTACAATGCAATTTTGCATCCCGTATAAATATTTCCGATACATGATTTACCGTATCAGAAATATCATGCCAGTTCTATTTCAATAAATGACGTATTGGAGTAATATTATTTTGCAACTAATGTTTCGTTGTTTTTTCGCAACTAATAATAATGAATAACCTGCAACTCTCGGAATGCCTATTTTACAAACTTAAGTTTGTTTTCTGGAAGTTATCCGAAATATTGGTCTTATGAAATACGTATTATGAAAAATAATGAATGAATTTTCTTGTAACGAATGATTAAGTTTATTCTTCAGAAGTCATTTCAAAAGTAATAATCACTAAGCATATTTTTATTGCAAAAAGCAATTTTCTGCTTGAATTTTGGCGTTTATCAGGAAAAAAAGTCCTTGCGTTATTCTGTTTAATCCACACAGAATAACTCTCTGTGTCAATTTTGAAAATGTTTTGTAAATATGTACAAATCTTATTGTATATTTTTTTTAATGGAAATATTCTTCAATGCATGAGAAAGATAAAAGCAAAAAATAATAATAAGTAAAAATAAAAATAATAAAAATAATAAAAAATAAAATAAAATAAAATAAAATAAATAAATAAATAAATAAAAATAAAATAAAATAAATAAATAAGTAAAATAAATAAAAATATATAAATAAAATAAATAAATAAATAAAAATTAAAGCTTGCGGTACATATATAATTAACAAGTAAGTTTAAAAAGACTTTATTTGCAATCAATTCCGTTATTTAAAATCAATATTTGAACATCATTTTTTGAAGGTAAGGCGTGTGATATGATCAAGACCCGATTTTTAACAAACGAGATGCAGGCCTGAGTAGAATGTTTCCCGTATATATATTTCTAAGGGGTCGAAGGTCATATTCATGCAAGTTTCAAAGAAAACCGTGGAAAACTCAGAACAGCTAGAAAAGTGTGCGTGATCTAGGCTCGAACCCAATAGCTCTCGTCTAACAACTTTGAAAGTCATGTGGGAGATAACTGTATTTTAAAAATCACTATAGTAGGCATATTTTGTTCCTAATTATTAGTCGACCACACTGCTACAAAGGAGGTTGCCTATAGATCAAAGATTTCAAGAATTCAAGCATTTCCTAGTTTATAATAAAAATTATGTTATAAATAAATAAATAAAAATAATACAATAAGTCTAAAATCTGTTGCGTTTTTAATGCATATTATTTGATTTAAATTATTAGAAAGACTAGATATATATATTTATAATTTTCTTGCTTTTATTTATAATGTGCCTAAATTATTTTATCGGGTTTTACTTTATTAAGACTGAGGACTATTAGTGTCAATCTGGGATTTTTGCGGTGTCATAAATATAATTGAATAATTTGAAAGCGATGTTATAATTTGAAAAAAAAAAAAAAAAAAAAAAAAAAAAAGAAAGAAACTGATAGTCATCCGTCCTAAACTAAATTCGGCTTTTCCCAGAATTTCATCAAAATCTTTTTTTTTTTTTTTTTTTTTTTTTTTTTTGGAGGGGGGGAGGGAGAAAAAGAAGTGAAAGTTAATAATAATCAGTATCGAAATACACACTATCGAAACAAACTGAACAAGTTTTTTTTTTAATTATTTTGAATTAGGAAATAAAAAGTGCGCTAGCAAATTGAAGTAAAAAAATGAATTTAATGATTTAATTTTTATATAAAACATGATCGCGTGCTATCTTAAAAAGTAGATGTAAAATTTAAGGTTATGTGGTGCGTGTGGCATCTATAAAAATTGTTTTAAGAAATAGAATAGAATAAAGAAAGCAACGATGTTGGTTGCATTTTGTTGTATAGTTTGAATTTTTGAATTTTATAGAAGTAATATCTACCGCAGGAATAATTTCTTATGTTAAAACTATAGGGAATTGCTATGCGAGCATAAGCGATGCTACTTTATCTTTATTTATTTATTTATTTATTATTGACATTTCATATCTCATTACAGAAAACTTTACATATGATTGAAATTTAATCACATACCACGTTTAAATTCAACTGAATCGTTCAATCGGGTTACCAATTCTTTAATTTTTTGCAATATTTAAACCCTGGTGCACCTTTCTATATAAATCTTTTATTTATTTGAGATGACTCTTTATCTATTATTATTATTATTATTATTATTTACATTCCTTAGATAGATATTTCATGCATGTCTTATTAATGGAATGGTATATTTTTCTTTACCTAACATTTATATATCTTTACTTTTAACTTTGTGAAAATTATGTTGTGCATAAAAATTTTATTTTTATGATAAATGCATGCGTTAAAAGATGTTTCCTATTTTCAAGTAGTTTTTTTTTTTTTTTTTTTTTAATTAATTTTTTTTTTTTTTTTTTTAATTTTGTTGCATATTAATTTTATGCAAACACTTCTCCTATACGCTATTTGTAAAATATCATAATCTAAGAAAAGGGTCGAAAAACTTCATTTTAAAATAATTTAACCTTTTATGTAATCACATTTAATTGAATTATATTCGACAAATAAAATTGTTTGCCGGATATTTTTGGGGATTTAAAAAGCGGGTGAATGGACAGATATACTGATAAAGGGTCAATCAGTTTATTATTTGAAAGTATATATATATTAAGAAGCACGGAAATTTTAAATAAATTTTATTCTTATTTTTTTTCTTTTTAAAGACAATCATAAATATGCACAAAATACCTCTTGATACTAAAAATAACCCTCCCCCCTTTTTTTTTTAGTTTTTATTTTAACGTTAATGTTAATTAAAATTATGAAATGCATTGTCTTTAAGAACATAAAAATTATCGGTGGTAGCTATTATTTTGAAAAATTCGTGTTAGCACTTATCTTTATATTTTTATCTACAAAGGAGATAAACTCCTTTGACAGGTATAGGTAAATATTTAAACAAAACAAAAGAAATTAAACTCTTTACAAAAAAAAAAAAAAAATCTTTCACAGAATTGATGAAATATTACTGCTACATGTGAAATTTTCATTTAGATAAAATCTTTAATTACGTGGATATTTTAAAAAGTATTTTTTAAAAAGAAGCACGATCAGTAACTAATATGACAGTTAGTGAATTTTCATGCAGCTAATTAATGTAATTTTAAAGTTGAGTCATTTTTTACAAAATCCTTATTAAACAACTTAAAAACGCTAAAGTTAGCAACACAATTTATTATAAATAGTTATAAATATTTGCTTGATTTAATTAGTATAATTTTAAAGTTGCTTAAATTTTTACAAAGTCTTTATTAAACAACTTCAAAAGACTAAAGTTATACAGCTTGACAATTCATCTTAAATAGTTGCCCATGTAATTATAATATTACCCATATATTTCATTATAAATATTACCCTAGGTCGGGTCTCTGTGCACGAACTACTCATTCTATAGGGAAACTCCCATAGTGAATTTATATAGCATAAATTAGTTTCAAAGAATTCTATGAATATTTACGGTAGTAAAAGCACGGACAGAGAGACATATACTGAGAGAGACAGACACGCAGACAAACCAAATTCATAAGTAGTTTTCGATTTTGTTGTAATGTGTTTAAAATAGATTTCCTTTTTTTTTTTTTTTTTTTTTTTTTAATGAAAAAGTATGTTTCTTTCTATAGCATTTTAAGTTACTTGCTTAGTATTTTATTCTGAATAAATAAATAATTAATTAAAGAACTAGTATACAATAGAAATTTAAACTTTAAAATCTCTTCCCATACACTAAAATCAACAGAAGTACTGCCGGTTTCGAACTGGAAGCAAGACTTGATGTCTTGCATTTGCTTCTAAGACAGTAGCACGTACGAAACTGGAAGTGCTTATATTGATTTTATGGTGTGTGAAGAAGTTTTAAAGTTAAATAATAATAAATAAATAAACAAAATACGGATAAAATAACATGAAATAAAATAAATTTATAAATTAATTAGAAGCTTATTATCACAATTTATTTTTTTAAATGTTTTGATTTGTGTTAGTTATACAGTTTTTATTCATGAAAGTAAGTAAAACACGACATTTATAATCAGAATTATAATTTATAGCATGCCCAAAATTTCTTGTAACTGAATAATATCCAGCTCTGAGTTCTACATAAGCGATTGTAGGGAAGATCGGGGCACAGTGGACCACTTTTACAATCTTTTTTTTTTTTCATAAAATACAAAAAAGCAATGTGTTTGAAATAATAGGAAACAATCTCTAAGCATTAATACATAATTTTAATACATTATAACTTAAAGAATAAATTGTGAGCACTCACAAAGTGGACCGCTGTGCCCCATCACCGGGGTACAGTGGACCAGTCTCTTTTGTTTATATTAAATTAATATAAATTACTTTTTTTTCCTCTAAAATTAGTTTCTTATAATATTCTAGTATAAATAACATAATTCTAGCATTTTCATGAAATAAAATAACCAAAATTAAATTAAAATAAACGAATAAGGAATCAAATCTAAGTAAGAAAATTTATTAAGTTTAAATAGATATTGTTTTTTATTCTTTTATTAATATTATATAAATCATATATATATATATATATATATATATATATATATATATTAATTCAGATATTAATAAATATTGTACTACTATTCAAATATTTAATATTTTTGTAATTATTTTGAGATATAATTAATTTAAATTGTATTTGTAGTATAAATTTAAATAAAAGATATTGAGCTACTGCTTTTGCTTTTCACATGTGATCTCTAAAAACGACAATAAATAATTCCTACTGTTTATTAAATTAGATATTTGTTTTTTTTATTAATACTATATAATTCAAACAGTTAATAAATTTAGATATTAACAATAATTATATTATTATTATTCAAATACTTACTCTTTCAGAAATTTATTATTATTTTTATTTTATTATAACATTAAGATATTTATTACTTTGAGATGTACTTTACATTATATTTGTATTTATAAATTTAACTAAAACAAATATATTAAATCTAATTTGTACTTTTAGGCACACTGGAAGGTGGTCCACTGTGCCCCGTGTCAGAGTAAAACAAATAATAATAATAAAATAATATATAGACTATAAATATGCTAATAATTTTTAGGAATTTAAAAACAGCAATATCTTGCCTTCCTTTAACAGCAATATAGTATTTACAGTTACTAGTTCAATCTTTATAAAATTTTAAAGACCTCAATGTGAAAAAATTACTTTTAGCAGCTCAAAACATAAAAACTGCTCAAAAGGGTTATCTTACTATTTCCCATATGATTTTTTTTGGCTGCATACAACTAGTACTATTCTTCCATACATGTGTATCCATATGAACTAAAAGAGTTGAATATTAATAGATTTAAATCAGGGTGGTCCACTTTACCCCGTTCTCCCCTTTAACCTAAACACTGTTTTCGTTTACATATAAATTTCCAATAACAGTTTTTAAACTTGCACAAACGTATAGTTTTGTTGAAATAATTGAAATAAATTAAGTAATGCAAACCACGGAAACAGCTATAACCTAGAAAAACCTTTTTTTAGGTTGTGCACATATAGTTCGGAAAAAGTAGTTTATCGGTACAATTTCGTCACACCGTGTACTTATAAAAAGATGAGTCGTGAATACTTTAGAAATTTGGATATTTCTCGACAACATTCAATCACGGTGATTGACATCATTTTCTAAACAATCTTGGAATAGAATCCTGAACGGATATTACAAAGGCAGAGCTTCCTGCTTCGGAAAAATTATTGCTTCCGATGTTAAGCACATGGTCAACCACGATTTCTCTCGAATAATCGAATTATTCAAAAATTGATTCTTTCAAAAGAGGTGTTCTTGTTTACATGCACAAAATTTCAATGCGTGAATGAATAATGCGTGTTTATGAATAAATTCCAGTCTGTCAAAAACGCTTCTAAGCGTAATCTATTGTTTGAAATTTTATAATTTTATAAGATTTTCAAACTAGTTTAAGGGGATAGTGGACGTTATTTATTTATTTATTGTAAATTTTTGTGTTAGAATTATAAAAACTTCCATACATATGCATTTAGAAAATTAAAATATTTGAAAACTATTTAAATTTAATAAAACAAAATTCAAAATTTTAAATATTTTGGAAATTTTGAAGATTTTTAAGATGGTACTTGCTAAATAATGTAATTCCGAATCGGAACACGGCCGAACGGTTCTGCGCTCAAAGCTGGTAGATGGGAAGAGCCAGGTTCGATCTTAGGTCACACTCATCGACATAGCCTTTCGGAATTTTCTATGGTTTTCTCCAAAACTCGCGTAGATACGGTATAGAAACCTTTAGAAAGACCCCCTCTAACGAAAGGCATTCCACCTATAGGCCTAGCATAGTCAGATGGCCTTAAATCCTACAGCCGACAACCAACGACCGATTAGACTTCTTTGTACAAATAAACACTCCAACTTATTTAAATGATCTAAACAAGTTTATCTTGAAATTCCTTCAAAAAATGTATCACAAAGTGTTGAAAATTAATTGATGAAATTTCAATAGTCGTGTAAATTTTCCTTTATTTATATAAAGCTTAATTTGTATATATTCCCTTCATATGGTCTAACTTCAATGATCCTTTATATCATAATCTTTTCAAAATGTAATTACCTAATTATATTTTTCAATCTCCCCATCCCGAAAAAATCCAACTTATTAAAACAAACTAGCAAAGTTTTCCTGAAATTTATTTAAAAAATTTTATCGTCAAATTTTTGAAAAATTAATGTGTGTATTTTCGAACTCAGATAATAAACTTCCAAAACAATAACTCTTTCATATTCTTATCGGATAAAATTTGAGGCATTTACCTAAACATTTGTAACAAGAAAAATAAATAAATTAATAATTTTTAAAAGGAAAGAATTGTTCTTGTTGTGACATCAAATAACACACAAAAAGTATCTTTTCTCCGTTTAAACTGCTTGGGGAAAATGTATTGTTTTTATCAGTCACCTATTTTTACTTTCTTTTACCCATATAGGGTAGGTGCTCCAGTGATTGGCATGCTCCAGTAATCGACATCTATCCCGAAATAATTAATAAATAAGAAAAATAATAAAATCATATATTTTACATATAAGAATTTTAACATTTTATGTCAAACACTGGAGCATAGGGTGCTAATAACTGGTAAAATGAATCACTAGCAGTGTCAAACACTAGAACATAAGGTGCCAGTTACTGATAAAATGAAACACTGGCAGTGTCAAGTACTGGAACTTTGAGTAGATGTCAAATAGAAATTCATAAAAAAAATAATTGCTATCAAATGCATATAGTTTAGCATATATGTGGTTCTGAATGTCTTTCATTGTTAACTTATTAACTTAAGATTTCTAAAAATATTTTATGATGACTAGAACATTAAAAACATCAGAGATTGCTCTAAAAGTGTCAATCACTGGAGCACTTACCCTATATGATAGTGATAATATTGTTTTTGGGTCAAATTTTCGAAAGTGAGTTTTTCTTATATTTACGTGTTTTGAGGTCTCCTGAATACGAAATTCAAGTTTTTAGCGGTTGGTCTGTGTGTATGTGTGACTGTCTGTGTGTCTTCTGTTATCAGCATATCTCAAGAAAATGTAGCAGCAGAAATTCCAAACTTGGTATTCTATTATCTTGGTATCATACAGGGATGCTACATCAAACTTTTCATTGAGATGAAGCAAATGGTTCGTGTACAGGGACACCCAAAAGAATTCAAATACATTATGTCTGTGGGAGGAATTTCAGGCAAGTAGAGTTTAACATCTGTAGACTGCACTAAACCAGAAGAAACGAACATATATTTTATATATGCGTAAAAACATGTTTCATGTAGAATATCAATGGATGACAATCACTGTTCATTTACAGGGCTACACAAAAGAACTAGATTATAGTGCGGCAATACATGAAAATTGATGGATGTGTATTTCAGGTTGTGCCGTGTGTTATTGATGTAGGATTATATTTATGTGCACCATGTGATGTGTACATAACCTCCAGAAGATGTACAGGATTGCCATTATTTAAGACAGAACTTTTTTTTATCGTTAATAAAAGTGCTTTATTATAATATTTGACTATGTCCAGGAAAGCTGCTCAGGAATTGAAATTAATTCCTAATATCCATGTGGTAAATAATGTATTTTTTATGCTAAATATTCGTCACTTGTTTTTTTTTTTGTATATTTACACGTTTTGATGCTTCCTGAATACCGAAGTCAAATTTTTAACGTTTTTTCTTTGTCTTAGAGTAAATTAAAAACAAATAATTTCAGACGATTCAAATGTTGTATTTTGAAGTTAATATGTTTGTTACTAGAAAAGTTTGATCAAGATTGATAAGTTTCAAGGAATGTTGCATGTGAAAATTGCCTGGGTAATTTTAAATGAACTTTTGAATTTAATAACAGATTTTAAATTCTATATAAATGTAGGTACAATAATGAAACGGGGGTTTCAGGGGGGCTACCGCTCCCCTCACACAGAATTATTTGTCAAATAAAGCCGATCTGAAGCCTGATTTAAATTGTTACAGCATAAGTTTACACAACAGTACTCGTTATCTTACCCCTTAATCTGTAATCTTTATTTACGGTATTAAATTTCAGGGTAAGAGAAAGTCGTGTGAGTGACACCACAGATTATTATTATTATTATTATTATTAAGATTATGTTTTACCATATCGATTAATTGTAATATATACTAGGGTGGATTTTTTAAAAAAGGGAAGAAAGAAAGAATAAGGAAAAAAGAAACTCTCATCGGAAACTGGTGTATATTAAAAGTTGCAGATTGGCTCTATGACATTTCTACAAATTATTATTATTATTATTTTGCTATCCCTTTCGGCCTGTGCAAAATGACTAAATATTAAAATATCTGTTTTATTTATTTTATTTTATTTATATTTATTTTTAGTAATTTTTCAGTATTTTTTCCCCAAATTATATTCAAATAAAAACATAAATTTTGGTTAACATCTTAAAAATACATTCAGAAATGTATGCCTTTTTTTAAACTTTTCTTTTCCTGACGAAAATTATCCTTTTTTCCTCAGAAATAACACTAAACATTTAAAATTCTCAATAAGAATTTAAACATAAATCGTCTCAAAATTTATGCTATGTGCTTAAACTGAAAATATTAAATGAGTGACGAGAAGAAAAAATATATCACTTTTCAAGTAATTTTTTTCATATTAACATTATACTGAATTTATTTTGTCGACATAAATTAAGGAAAAAAATGAAGAAAAAGTGCAACATTTAATATTTTGGTCTTTTGAGCAATCTGAAGATGACATACGAAAGCAATATTTTGCAGAAATATTTTGAGGGCAAAGAGCTAAAAGTCACAATTATTAATGTAATAGGTACCTGTTTTCGATAATATGGGTTAATTTTATTTATTTATTATCTTTATTATTATTATTTTTTTGTTCACCTAAATGGACATTTATATTTCTCTTTAACTAATTAGCTATAAATTATATATGTATGGATATATATATATATATATATATATATATATATATATTTATCAAACATATTTACTCTTCATATTTTGTGTTTATCCATGTAATGTTTCCCTCGTTTGCCTAAAATGCAATTTCCAAATACAGTTCCCGCCGCTTATTAAAATCACATTCGTTCTGAGGCAAAGTGATTTTATTAAGCAGCTGATTTTTATATCCGGCGAACGTTCCTGCACTCAAGGAAAAGGTATTACTTCCCTGAATTTGGAAAGATATTTCAAAAGGTAACGGATAATGGAATTAGTAAACAATATTAATTAATTAAATTAATATTGTGATTATTGTGAATATTAATTTTTAATTAATATTTAATGATAGATAATTAATTATTCCCCCGATATAAGTAAATTAAACGCATTCCAAATTTCTATGCGCTTTCCTTCAAAGAAAAATCATCATTATTTTATTTTACCAAAAGTTCACGCTTTTCCTATAAATTTAAAATCTTTCAGTTTGAACCTCTTAATTTATAGCTATTTCAAAATAAGAGCTAGAAATTGTCTTTTAATAATTAATAATTAAAATATATGTTTATGTATCATTTGCAAATCAAATCAAATTTGTAACTTATTACTGCGTTTTGAGGAATACGTTCCTTGAAATTGTTAGGGACATAAGTTATGGGGCATGTTTAATTTGTAACTATGCTGCAAGTGTAAAATTTTTGACAATGAGCGATAACTGGTATTTTTATTTCTTAAAAAAAAAAAAAAAAAAAAAAAAAAATTGTGTATGTGTGTGTGTGTGCATCAATGATAATTTTGGCTGATGAGAATATTTTTTTGAGTTTATTAACCGGCGATGCTGATTTTATCAAGCGGCGGTTTCAACAATAGTTTGTATTGATTTGATTCCGTCCCTGGCAATTTGATCAGATTAAGTGGCTGATTTTATTAACCAGTGATTTTATTAAGTGGTGGTTACTGTATTTCCTAACAAGAATTATCTTTGACTGATTTTATATCACAAATTTTTTAAGACTTAATTTGCATAATTATACATTTGCATCCAAACATCACACAAAAGTCTAACCTGTTAAACTTTTCTGCAATTTATTTGAAAATTATATCACAAAACATTGTAAATCAATCTGTGGAATTTCAAAGTTAGATAATAAACTTGTAAAACAATAACTCTTTTGTATTCATATCAGATAAAACTTGACATATCTTTATTTACCTAAATATTTATCAAAATAGGAAAAAAAAAAAAAAAAAACTACTAAGTGGAAAATTTACGTAAGGTAGATAACTTGAAAAAAAAAAAAAAAAAAAAAAAAGCTTGAACTTTGATTATCCCTGTTTATGCATTGGACGTGTTTGAGACCTATAAACAGCTGTTCTACACAACAATGACGTCAATTCGTCATCTCGGAAACATTTATGAAATGCCAGGTGTGTATACCTTTGTGGAAATTAATTGCAGGCCGAAACAGAAAGTTGCCTGATATCTACCTATCTTGCGTTTTGAAATTTTCGCATTAAAGTGTCATAGAATGATTCATTTAATGAAGAATGTTTTCGCATAAATGAGGAACTTGTAATTTGCTTGCGAGGAAATAATCTTTGTGTGTTATATGGAGAGAAATAATCTTAATGAAGAGGCTAATAGAGAAGATGCTGGGCTGTTGAAAATTGATTTTAAGTTAAACACATTATGTGTACACTGTTAAAAACGAAGGGCTTAAAAAAAATATTTCGAAATGAGTATTTTTTTTTTTTTTTTTTTTTTTTTTTAAGGAAAACATGCCTGTCTCATTTCTGAAATCAGGCCCATATTATAGCATGGGAAAACAGGGACTTTGCCCAGAGGCCCCGGACTACAAACGGCCCCCAATTTGATACCTTATATCAAATAATAAAGCATCCGTTTTTATTTGAAACAAAATTTTAGAATGGAATTTTTCAAATAAAAGATATGAAATTCATCCTTAAAAACTATTAAATTTTCTAGCAAATAAATATATTTTAATCCCTGAACACGTATCTATTACAAAGCTCCGCAATTGATAGAAACATTTTTTATGTCTGCTAATGAAACAGCAAATTCTCACTGGTGTAGATGGTTAAACAAGATGAATGAAACATTTTGTTTGAGATTCTTTAAATAACAAAAATATCATTTATAAACTAAAATTAGTTCTCTCCCGTGTTAGAATCGTTACACTGTCATATGCCAGTTCCAATTAAGTTAAGTGTTTCCCTTTAGCCATCTGATCATACTAAGAGGCAAAATAAATATTAAGAAGGGGGAGGGGGAAAGCTGGTATTTATTAAAAAAAAAAAAAAGTTGCAAAGAAATTCATTAGGCTTTTCCTGCAAATAAAAAACCATATTTGCAACAAGTGGTACTAGAACTAATGAAAGAAATAGTGCAACAGTTATAGTAGGCGCAAAAACATTGTTTATGCATTATACATTTGACTAACTATCCGTCGCAAATGTATTATGTTGTGATGTTTTCAAGAGGGTTCCCTAATGTAGGCCCCAGTTTGTGAAGATCAGGGTCTGTCTGAAATATCGCATGTTTTCAAATTAATATCTGTTCCCTTCATAATTAACTATAAATATGCTGTACTGAAAGAAGTTCTTTAATAGATTTTGTACAAATAGAAGCAGAAAGAATCCAAATACAGAATTTATTCCCTCAAGTTTCCAGAACTGGGGGGCGATTTCATACAGGTTTGCGGAAGAATACATCAATGAAAATCTATGTTTGGGATACTGGGATTCACGATGGTCGATTTCAATTTTTGAGCATGCCAATATACTTAGTAATAAGTACATGGGATTTTTAAATTAGAGTATATTTGCTTCGAAGCTATTTTAAGAATGTGATATACTCGAATTTGACACAGTTCTACTAACTTTTGAGTATTTTTGCTACTTTTTTTTTTTTTTTTTTTTTTTTTTTTTTTTCAAAAGAAATTTGATGAATAATTTGATGGTTTTATTATGATTTTAAGGAGAAAAACATTAAAATGCAAATGAAACTCTTGAGCTATTTATCTTTTGTTTATATGAAGTACCAATATCAGTTTTAGATTACGATGGTAGTGACTAGTCACGATCAGTATTATTTATTATAGATATTAACTTTTTCACAGATCTTACTGTTTTTAAAAATATCCGAACTTTAATTTTTAAACAAGGGATAATTAAAAAAAAAAAAAAGAAATAACGTCCTGAAGAGAATTTACTTTTGACTCAGTCTTTTCCTCTTCACCTATTTATAAATCTTAGATTCTCTTAAAGATTCTTTCTTTCTTATTATATAAAATACAATAAGGTCTACAACATGATGGCATAAGGCTGATGGTGCTTTACTTTATTTCTTTTTCCCTGCCTCAAAGATATAGGCTTCAGGTCTTTAAAAAAGGCTACCAGAAATATTAATATAAACTGATTAATTAATTAAAAAATATATATACTTATAAACAATAAATAATAAAACTATAGATACTTAAAAACTACATTTTCAAGATATTAAGTCAATTATTATAATTTATTTCCTTTTTTTTTACTATCAACAAAGAAACAATACATAAAAACAATTTACTAACTTTCACAAACAACTTGCAATTTTCTTAACAATTTACAAACTTATTTAAATGAAACTAACATTTTAAAAACTTATTTAAACTTTATTAACAATTTACAAACTTTATAACCGATTTGGAAACGTCTTATGGTAAATTAAATGAATTCTATCGTAATCGTGAATAGTGAAATTAAAAATATGCTAGATTAAAAGATTTATTTATTGATTTAAAAAACGTTTTTTCTTAAAAAAAAAATACATAAATAAAATAAATAAATAAGCTTGATCAAGAAAACACACAAAAACTATTATTATTACTCATACAATTATACATGATATAACAAAAATTTAATTTTCGAATTTTTCTTTCTCTCTTTCTCTCCTTTTCTTATAAAACATATCACTAAGAGAACTTGATATTTCATCGAAATTAACATCTAACTATATTGGAATTCATGGATTGTATAATTAAGTGCCCTCATAATCTCATTTAATACTTAAAAAGGAAAAGAAAAGAAGAAAGAATTGTTTTTCCTGTTAGTATTAATATATATACATCAAAACTTTATTAGAATAATAATAGTAATAACAACAAATAAGAAAGATAAACCAATATTATTATGATTCACGAATAATGCAATTTTCAGTTCTTTTTCTTTTTAGTTTCACATCATACCAGAGGTATGAAGAATTTGGGTATTTAAATTGAAATATAATAAAGACATGAACATTTTTTTTTTTTTTTTTTTTTTTTTTCAGAAGGAGAAATATCTTCTGGAAAACATTTTATGAAAACGTTGTAAGACTGAAAACTTTCAGCAAATTGTTGATCTTCGAAACTGCCGTCGGCGCCTGTGAATCAAAACTAATGATAAACAGGTAGGAAGCTCGTCAGCACTTTCTTCCGAAATCGGATGTAAGGATAATTATCATTATTTCATCTTCATAGATATGTTTTGCAAGGATTTCCACTTCGCTAAATCTCAATGCAAAAGAGAAACATTTGTTCTACAATGTAAAAGACAGTTGTCAAGATGATAAGCCACAAAAGTACACCAACCCCCTCGAAGGGGCCTCTTTGTTTGATTCCATTATGGGATTTGCTTGCTTCTAACATCCGGGTGAAGTTCTTTTATACAAGAGATCTATCTATATATTAGGCATTTTTTGGATGATGGGAATCTGTTTGCACTTTTTAGCTTTAGCGTTTGTAGCTGGTAATTAATGACAGCTCTTTATCATGCTTTTAGAGAGGCAGATACAGATCGTCATTAAGATTAAGCGAACTTAACGTTGATTAGCGTTACGCATTTCTTCTTTTTTTTTCTCATATGGAAAGTTTATCATTTTTTAAACCCAAATGAAATATTTAATGCCTCTAATTCTTGATTAATGAATGTTTGTTTCTTGTCGCTTGTCTGAGAAATGGCTTCTGGAAAATTCCAGCAATTTTCAAGCAGCCGAATTAAATTATTATCTTTCAAATAAATCAGTTAGTATTTTCCTTTGCGACTAAGAGTTTTTTCTAATACACTATGCCTAATACACTATGACTTTTCTTTCTAATACACTATGACTTTTCTTTCTTTCTTTCTTTCTTGGTATAACACAAATATTTGATACTCTATCACTTGCTTTTGTTTGAAAACAAATAATTTTACTTTCGCTGGACGGTGTCAAAAAACGTACTTATATATATTTATAAATTCCTTACGTTTGTATTATAAAGAGTCTATGTTTGAATCAGTTAGATTCCTCCTTTCTTCCTTCCCTTGAAATCCTATGCGATTTTTATTGTTTCGTATTATAAGGATATTTAATTAAAAAATGAAGTTTTTCGAATTTAATTTTTTAAACATTTCTTCTTTTTTCTTAATAAGCTTATTTTTTTTTTTTTTTTTAATAAATGAATTTAAATATTTCTTTTTGAGATTGAAAGTTCGTGTGCTAAGTTTACTAAATAAAATACACTATTTAAATTATATATATATATATATATATATATATATATATATACACATACAGGGTGATTATAACTAAAGTTACAATTTCAAAACGTTATAATTTTGAAACTACTCATCAGAGCGATTTGATATTTTACCAGAGCAGTCGTGAGGCAATGCAATTTTGTTTGAGGGAGGAAAAAAGTAGTTCCAACATGTTCCTATAGATGGCTCTGTCAGGGTAATATCAAGGGAAACGCCTAAATGGACTCATTAAACGCAGGAATGTTGATAGCAACACAATGGAATAGCAGGTAACAATATATTTCAAAGGTTTACTACAAATTTTTTAGTAAAAAGACAAGAATACGGGTTTACAGCGGAAACAGCCATAGTGAGAAGAGAAAAGAGAAGCTTCATGAAACAAATACTTTACGGATACATTTTGGAACTATTTTTTTTCTTTTGCCAAGCAAAATTTCATTGCTTCACGATTGCTCTGTAAAATATCAAATCGCTCTGACAGGTAGTTTTAAAATTACAGCGTTTTGAAATTATAACTTTAATTATAATCATCCTGTATAAGTATATATTCATTAAGATAAAAGTGGATATGTTCAAAAATCAAACTAACAGACTAATTCAGTTGACAGACCCCAATGTGCATCAAAGTGCAACAAAATATAAATTTCTATGAAATTATGTGCTTTAGTTCTCGTTTTAGAGCTGCCATAAAATTTTTGTCATACACACAGATATTTCCTAAAAATTGCCAAATCGTGTTCAGAAAATCTCAAAACGGCTTAATCCATCGAAAACCTTGAGTCAAAAATTTACAACAGTCCAATACTTCCTTCTTATAATATGTAGAAGAAAGTAGAAACATTGCAACTTTAACTGTAAATCCGTTTTACCGCATACCTATCGATTCCTGTTGTTTATTAAATGCTCGTTTCTTTGAAAGATATAATTTCCTTTAAAACACAGAATTCTAAAAATTTAAGATAAAACTATCTTTATGATTTGCAATAATGTATTTGCAATGTGATATTTTTTAAATATTATTTAAAAATTTAGTGTATAACTTTATTCATACTTTAAATAAATTTTCTTGCCAATTAAACATGCAAAATTATAACAAATTATGCAATAAGTTTCTATGCACATTGAATATTCATATGTTTCCTTTTATTTCCTTTTTAATATTTCGATACATACATACGTACATATTTTTAATATTTTTATTTATTTATTTAATTATTTTAAATGTTTTCTAAATGTCTCGATTCTTTGAAAAGTGTAAAAAGAATAGAGTATATAAGTTTATACTGGACATTGCCTGGGTATTTTTAAAAGAATCTTTCACTAAGATTAAATATTGTTTAATTTTTAAATGGGTATATATTCTTTCATTTCAAAATTTGTTTAAGGTGACGATGCTAATTTAAATATGTAAATATCTATAATTTCATATTTGCTAGTATTTTGTGGCTAGAGTTGCTTTCTGGGGGGGGGGGGGGGAGTTATGCTTTTATATATAGTTGTTCGATGAGTGCTGATTTTATTTTAGAAATTATATTATTTTACCGAAAATGTTTTTCATTTCTCAGATACTTCAAAACAAAGTAAAATATATATATATATATATATATATATATATATGAAATAAATTTAAATTAAAAAATACATAAAATTTATTTTTAATAGAAAAATAGTATCAAAAAAGGTCTTCTAATTCTTATTTAATTACAATAAATAAATAAATAAAATAAATAAATACATTTTTCCTTTCTTTTTAAACGATAATCCGATCGCAATCATTGTCATAAAAAAAAACATTTGTATTTGACAAATTTCGGATTTAATGCTAAAGAATGATAGGTGTCTTTTCTTTTCTTTTTCTTTTATTTATTTTTTTTTATTCATCTAAATCCTACAAATTTTATTTTAGAAATTATATTATTTTCTCTAAAATGTCTTCCATTTCTCAGACACTTCAAAACAATGTAAAAAATAAAATAAATTAAAAAAACGCATAAAATTTATTTTTAATAGAAAATAGTATCAAAAAAGGCCTTCTAATTCTTATTTAATTACAAAAAAAAAAAAAAAAAAAAAGAAAGTTTTAATTTTCCCCTTTCTTTTTAAACGATAATCCGATCGCAATCATTGTCATAAAAAACATTTGTATTTCGCAAATTTTGATTTAATGCCAAAGAATGATAGGTGTCTTTTCTTTTTCTTTCTTTCTTTCTTTCTTTTTCTTTTTTTTATTTATTCATCTAAATCCGAAAATTTTTATTTTTAAACATTTTTTACATTTTAAATTTAAAATATTCTTAATAATTGTGTTTGTTATTAATTATTATCGAATGGTTAATATGGTTTGTTTTCCGTAATGTTTAATCGGCCGTATATCTGCCAACGAAGATAGAATTATCAGTGAAAACTAATCTTCTGAGAGATTAATAACGTGACAGACCGATTTTTAATCTTACTAAATCTTAATTATTGAAATATGTTGGATTTATAAATGTAGAAATTTTTATAAATATTTATGGAAGTATAATTTTCAATTTATTATTATAATAATAATTAATAAATAAGTGGGCTTTTGTGAGCTTACAGATAACAGAAATTTCAATATTGTCGATAAGAATACTTTTCCTTTTTTTATCGCTTTCGTTCATTTTTTTCTCCTTGTTAAATTTAACTAAATTTAAATAAAAATCAATGTTATTAAACAAGAGATTTTACAACAGTGAGAAAAAAAAAATTAAAATAAACACAAATTCATAATTGCGTACTAAACTTCATTTACATTTCTATTTATCTAAATACAAATACCATACATTTATGCATGCATGCTTTCTCTCATGTGCACATCTCTCAGCATGTGCACGACTGTTCATACTTGCGCATGTATGTGCGTGCAGATATATATGAGGGCATGTATAAAAAATGTAATAATTTCTTTGGCATGTTTTAGTTCATTCATGGGATCTTAATTTTATTATTTATTTACTTTTGTTATTAATACTTTCGTAAAAAAATATATTTACATTTTTTGTAATATTTTTTACTCTTTTTTTTTCACTATGCATGTCACTAAAAAAAAAAAAAAAAAAAAAAAAGTCTACATAATAACATGTAATTTTTTTTTCATAACATACATAAAATAATAGTACAAAATATTTATATGCGTAACTTAATAATTGATTAAAGACGTTAAAACACTTAATGTGTGTAAACACTGTGTAAATTATGACTCTTTTTTTTTCTTTTTTTTGTTAAATTATCTTTTTATGTATTTTTAAGGAAATTTTGATGCGTCTCTAATTAAATTAGCTATTAAATTTTACAGCTATTAAATTTTACAATTTTCAGAAATAATTAAGTTAATTAAGATTGCAAGTTGTTAGGGTCATTCATGTACTGACATGAATTGCGGCACGTGCCTTAGAGCCACTGCAGAAATATAATCCAGGAACTTACGTTAAGAACGTTTTGCTTTTCTTTTTTCCATTAAGAATTAAATTATCCTCTTGAATAATTAAATTAACAAAATATGTAAATAATTTCTTTATTTCCTACAAAAAAAAAAAAAAAAAAAAAAAAATGTTTCATTTTATACTCAGATATCACATCGTTTTAGTTTTTCACTCTTTCAACCACACTTATTTGTTTTCGGAACTTGTCGACATTATACTTGAGCATTAATCTTATTAAATTAAATTAAATAAATAATAGTATTAGAAAATAAACGTAATAGGAAATTTTTTATATAATTTAATTGACATTTCGTGCGGAAGATATCCAAAAAATTCCACCTCAGCTTAAGAAAATCGTACGCAAGTCTCGACTTGAATAATTAAAGGAATCAATTAATCTTTTTTAATTCTGCAAAATCAAGAAATAAATAAAATTAAATAAAAATTTCATTATTTGTTACTTATAAATTTACGAATAATATAATAATTTTAACGCAGCTTCCTATCTCGAACCCACTTGTGTTGTAATTAGACGATTTTGTAAAACACTATTATAGCTTGATGCTAGCATATATATATATATATATATATATCTTTTCACATTCAAATTTCACATCGCTTTAGATTTTCATTTTTTTTTTTTCTTTTTCAATCAGACTTATTTGCATTTTTTATTTATTTAATTTATACTTGCACATTAATTCCCTTGATAAACAAAAAATTAAAATAAACAAATAACTGAAAATACATACAATCCTACTGATATTTCCTGGGTGAAGCATCTCCAAACCTCACCCCAGTTTCGAAAAAGTGCAAGTAATTCTTCAATCAAACCATTAAAAGAAATAAACAAATTTCGTTTAATTTTCAATTAAATAAATTATAATAATAATAAAATAAAGAACACTTATTTAATTCTTTGTTATTTACAAGTTTAAAAGTAATATAGTAATTTTTACAGCCTCATATCCTAAAACAGCTTGTGTAATAATTAGATTATTATTATAAAACCACATTATATCTTCTTTCTAGAAAGAAGAAAAAAAAAAAAAAAATCTTCTTGCATTTAAATTTGAATCACACTTATCTGACTCTTCAATTTGTTGATATTCTACTTGATCATTAATTTCCTTGATGAAAAAAGTAATAATAATAAAAAAAGAAGATATGTATATATATATATATATTTTTTTTTCTTTTTATGTAATTGGACTGATATTTCGTTTTAAGGTTTCCTTAAATTCCGGTTCAGTTTAAGAAGTTCCACGCAATTTTTCACTCGAATCATTATTTTAATTAATTAATATTTTTAATCACTCTCCCAAATAAATAAATAGAAGAAAAATAAAGTATTTTTTCTTTGTTTATTATACTTACAAGTTCAGGGATAATATAATAATTTTTAACAGACAGCTAACCCAAAACCGCTCGTGTGATAATTAAATTATTTTGATAAAACCACTTTGTATTTAGTTTCTATAAAAAAATAGCTTATCTTTTCATACTCAAATTTCGTACCTTTTAGTTTTTCACTTTTTCAATCACTTATTTGCCTTTTTAACTTGTTGACATAATACTTGAGCATTAATCCCCTTAAAGAAGAAAATAAATGATAAATTAATTAAAAAGGAAATAATAATAATAATAACAGAGAAAATTCTATACAGTTGGACTAACATGTCGTGGATGGATGGATGGTTGGATTTTACGTCGCACTAATGCTGCGCAGATGGGCAATTGGCGACGGTCTGGGACACACCCCAAGAGGTGGTCCGGAGACATGCCATCACAATTTTGATCCTCCACGGCAGAGATGGCTCTCCCGCTTCGGTGACCCCCAGAGGTATAATTTTTGATGGGAACATGGAGGACATTGCAGCCACGACAGATTTTACGTGCATCAGCCACCATTAGTGTACACGACGGTCTTTGGCCGGCTCGAGTACCGAACCCGCAATCTTCCAATTACGAGGCCGGCGCTCTACCGACTGGGCTACCGCGGCCCAACATGTCGTGTGTCAGATATGTGTAAATTAAGCCTCAGTTTCGTAAACTCGTGTAATTTTTCACTCGGATCATTAAAATAAATAAAGAGTAAATAAACAAACAAATTTTCTTTTAATCCTCTAAATAAGTAAATTTTAACATCCCCCAACAAGTTTAGGAATAACATAATAATTTAATACCTTGCTAACTTGTGTGATAATTAAATTGTTTTTACAAAAACCACCTTATCTAGTTTCTATTAAAAAAAAAAATAATAATAACTTATCTTTTCACACTCAAATTTCACATCGTTTTAGTTTTACACTTATTCAATCACACTTATTTGCCTTTTCAACTTGTTGACGTTATACTTGAGCATTAATCCCACGATGAAAAAAATCAAAAAGAAATGAGAAAAATTCTATACAATCGGACTAACATTTCATTCGTGAGGATCTCCAAACCCCCGCCTCAGTTTCCGAAATCTGCACGCAGACGCAGAGCGAATTAAAAAAGGCCTGCGCGCGGCAGCACCTGTCATTCAGGTAAAACCCCTGAAGCAGACGATATTCTCGTCTGGACGCAAACTGCACGCAATTTATTTACCTCGATCAGGGAGCGCGCGCTGTTTCTCTTGATCATTAATTTCTCAAAAGTTGTGCCGCGTTTTGTTAAATGAACGACTCTGAATTGAAGATTTGTGTGATTAGTTCAGGTTGTCTGTTTAGAACATTTAGGGATTATTTGTGAGTTTAGAAGGTAAAGAAAGAAGTGAAGGTAAGCTCGTTTGTTTTTGTTTACATTTTGAGTTAACAGGTTGTCAAGTCTTTGTAAAAATGCTATTTTTTGACAGACACTTTTACTGATTTAAAATAATGTATTCATATATAAAAGCATGCTTATTTATTTTAATAACTTTCATTTCCTTAACAGAATAGCTGTGTATATCTTGTTAGATTTTTATTTATTTAAACAAACTTAATAAAAAAAATCAATTTGAGAGACTGGAATTAAAAAATTACTTTTGATATCGGGGGTGAACATCTGTCAGTACTATGGGATGCTAAGATTAAATAATGTTATAAATCAAGTATTTGTATTATAAAATATAGCGATAAACTTTATTTGCATATTTAACTGCATATGTGTATTATATCCGTAAATCAGAGTGCATTGTTGTAAAAATTTTATGACAATTCTATATTTTAGTTTCCTATAAATGTTTACTTAAATTATTTAATTTTTTAATTAAATAGCTCACAAAATTATTTAACTTTTTAATTAAACGCTTATAAATAATTTAATAATGTACGATTTTAAAAAATATTGTATTTTAATAGGTGTTATTTTTGTTTCGTAAATTTAATTGATGTTTATTAAAATGCTTTTAAATTCCAACCCTACTTTTTGTTGTCTCGATAAAGATCCATTTGTGTCTAAAGGGATCTGTGGAGTAGGGGGGAGGGGAGAGAATAAGGTCATGAACCTCACTATATATATAAAGAAGTTCTTTATAGCAAAACACTTTCTTAAGAGTCCCTTAGATCATGTCCCCTATGACTGGTTATAGATCTCATACATACCTGTCACAGAGAAAGCATATGGGGTGGGGGAGATTAGAGAACTCAAAGAGGCTTCTATTTGTTAGACGGTACCCCATTTTTAGATTTTATTTTATAACAGAAGTAGCCCATAAGGACATTCCTTCTTTCCTTAAAAAAAAGTTTAAACGTCTTTGAAAGATGCTTAATTTTATTTACTCGATTTGCTTCTAGCAATGTAAATAGCACTTGCTATTCCTAATTAGGAAAAATCAAGAACTATTGCCCTTGATAAATCTTTGAATTTACCTATATTTTTTGTAAAATATAATCATTTCTTTAAAATGTAATTGAAATAAAAAATTAAGTTTCATAAAATAAGGCTTTTTCTAATCCAAGCGGATTTATTTCACAAAGAGATAAATTGTTGATATATTTGATCAAGAAATCAATCTTCACACAGGCAACTGAAATTAAAAATATACATTTGATATATATATACATTTTTAATGTAAATGACATTATATTACAACAAATAAATAAATAAAAATAAATTGGTTCAGTGTTATAAAGCTGTTTTGAAAGAAATGAGGAAATTTTAGAAGATAGGAGCAACTCTGATACATTATAAATCACATAAGAGCAATACTGGGAGCTTGTAGATTGCTCTGTCAACATATTACGGTAAAAAGAAATGTCTTAAATGCTTGATATTATTTATATACTTTGGGGTTCGTAGGATAGTGGTTTGATCATTTTATTTACCAAAGACTTAAAAAAGAGACAAAAGATTTTTAAAAAGCTTACATCTGTATTTACTCTTCTCTTGAAGGAATCAACATTTATTTGAATTAAACTTCAAGAAGAAAAGAAAAGAATTAATCAAAGAAAGAAATATGGCTATTGAGAAATTTTTCAATTTCAGTTCTATGTATTTTAAAACTTTTTTTTTCATACATTTTTTTTTATAGTCTTTATTTAATTTCTTCTTAACGTAGAAATTATACCCTGATCTTCTTTAAATGCATTTTTAAGATGAATCTGAAATATTTAAGTTCCTTTCTTTTGAAAGTACAGTATTAAATAATTTTTTATGGCATAATAAAAAAAAATGTTTTTATTCCTACATGAATTAAGTTTTCAGATACAAAAGGTTACAAATAAATAAAAGTATGATTTTTAGCTGTAAATTTTAATTATAATTTACTGTTAGTTAACTAATTTTTGGTATTCTCAAGTTCCAAAAAGCAATTTTTAAAATTTTCCTTTTTTTGGTTTTTATAAATATATATTAAATTTGGAGTATAATCAATTATATTTAAAATCTAATTAAATTATACTGCATAAAACTTTAATAAATGTACATTTAAAATTATTTCCAGTTTGTTTATATAACGGAGAGAGAGATTGTAGAAATATAACGGATTTATGTACGATAAACAACTTGAAAGTTCATTTGTTTATTATTTTGAGCATTTAAAATTTGAAGGAAAATAAGAGAAATTCAGAATAATACTTTTAAAATTAAATTTTAATACATTTTTAAACTTTTTTTTTATTGTTGTTTGTTTAATATACGTTTTATATTAGCGTAATATTGAATTTAATAAATTTTATTTTATCAAAGGAAAAATAAATAAATAAATAAAAAGCTTTGTACTTGATATTTCCATAAAAAAATTTAATTTTAGTAATTATATTTTTTTATTAGGATAATATATAGTCTAACATATTACAGTTTTTCCCTTAAATTTCATAAGCGGATAGATGGGATGTGCCTGGCTCGAACCCAGGTCGCGCTCTTTGACATAGTCATTGGGTGTTTTTCATGGTTTTCTCCGAAAATCCCACTAGGATCCTTTGAAGACTACCTATCGAGAGCCCTTTTACCGAGCCTAGGTCGCTAGTGCAGACTATTGGCCTTGATCTATTCATGAATACTTTAATGCATTAACATATAAAGATATGTTATGTCGGGGGTTAAATCCGATTGACTATGCGAAGGTCTTAGGCGTGAGTGGAATGACCTCCTTTTGGGACTTTCTATGGGGTACAAAACCGTATTCAAGCAAGTTTCGGAAAACTCCCAACAAGACCAGCAGACTTGTGCTTAAACCTGTCACCTCCCATCTAGCAGTTTTGAAAGCAGAACCTCTCGGCCAGTGATAGGCCACTAAAATACAAAATTACGAAAATTGTTTATTTATTTATTTTTATTTGATAACGTTATGTGTTGGGACATTTATTTGAAAACTCTCGTATATCTTGTTTTTATGTATTTTGAACATTTCCAAGTTTTTTTTTTTTTTTTTATAAATAAATCTAGTATCGCAGTAATTTTTCAAAATATATATATATATTTTTTCAACTTTAGAAGTTATGGTGATTTCCACTAAAATATTCGATATAGTACTTCTACTCTTTATTTAATTCAAAGGGTTGATGTATGTATAATGATTATTTTTATCATACTTTTTTACATATCAGTTATTCATAAAGATAAATAACTCGTTAGAACAATGGTGATTTTGACGCTTTTTCCTTTACGTAGCGACAAAGACATATTACTAAGCGATTGGAAAATTATCCGCAATAAATAGAAAAGTAATTTTTACATTTCCAAATGTGTAGTAGTTGCATAATTATTGATTTTGCATTCGATATCATTGTTTTAAATAAATGAGATTGAATTCTATTGCGGAAAAAAAACTTCTGATATTTTACATACAAATAAAAAAGAATCGGAAAAACTGAAAAGAGTTTGCGGTCAAATTTTTCACATTCTTGTCGGATTTCCAATGGTAAAGCAACAGGTGGGTTGAATGATTTCTTCGGGCTTTCCTGATTAAACGGATTCAATAATTTGGAAATTCCCAGAATTTCAGCGTAAAGTAGGTGATAAAATTAGTGGCATATAAACATTAAATGCTTAATTGAAGATATTTCGGAAATTAAACTTATATTTTGTTACTTAAGAATATGTATTATCAGATTAAAAAATAAATAAATAAATAAATAAATAAATAAATAAAAGTTCAGAATGTGAAAACAGAATTTAAAAATATGTATTAGTTAATAAGTTATTTGTAAAGAAAAATTTCCTATAGAATAACATTAGCTTCGACTTCCGGCGGCGGTGAGTGAAGAGGGCCGTTAACAGATTAGACACCTAACGATTTTTTCCTATAAGAGCAAACATGCGTATGTCATGAAGACGTATAAAAGAGAATTTACACAGTAAGTAAAAAAAAAAAAAAAAAAAGTTGGAACCGTTTTTCGAAACACCCATTTCTGCAATCTATAACCGACCTGATGAAACAGAATGCCACTCATTTTTACTGCAATAACCAAATAAAGACATCAGAAAAATGGTTTATGCAACAAATTTTAACAAAATCGTTAGAGTTGTTTTTGAAATACAAATGATTTTCTGCCCCACTGCCTATTTTCACCGAAACTTGGCAAATTCATCAAATATCGGAAACTAACAATCAATACGAAAATATATCTATAAGGGAGTTAATATGGCGAGTTTGAAGAAAATTCACAGAGTTGTTTCTTTATGTACGCATTTGCGAGACTTAAAGTTGACCTATTTATATAGCAGGCCTATCAATTTTTCTGAACTAATTAATCAATATCTACGAAATGCAATCTTAGAAGGTGTTTATATAGCAACTTTGAAAAAAAATCGTTGGAGCCGTCTTTGATATATGGACCTATGGTCCCACTTTCGGTTTTCCAATTTCTGCGAAAAGTTGGAAAAATCATCTGTTCTCTAGACCAGGCCTGTCCAACCCAAAACACTTGGCGGGCCGCATTGAAAATCTACTTTATTCATTCGGGCCGCACTGTACCTACAGTCATAAAAAAAAAGCCCCCCTCCCCCCCTTCTTTGCCGACTGATTTCGCCGTAAATAAGTGTAGAAGCATGCGGCTGGTGCTGATTGATTAGTAATAAGACCTAGTTTAGAACGGTTTTGTTTAAAGGGGTGTCTACATATTAAAACTGGCATCAACTTCATTTTTTTCAAAGGCAAACCCCCAATTTCGACAAGCTTTTTGGATTTGGATCAAATCAGCCCAGAAAATGGTGTAGTTTATATGTTTCTCTCAATTTTTCACATATTTTGTTAAAATATGGAGAAGCTAATGTTAAATGAATGTAAGAAACATTAATTCATGTCGTCCCAAAAAATTATAATAGTGATTTTTTTTTTTTTTTTTTTACGTTAGAATGAAGTAACATAAGTATATTCCATGCATATTTCTGATTATAAAAACTTTTTTAAATCATGAAAATTATTAGTAATTTCATATTAAAAAAAATGTGTTATGACCTACATTAATTTTTGCAAGAATAGAATGGGCATCATCAAAAATATGGGTTTCTAAATTTACAGTTCATTTCTATCATTATTTTTCGAATTATAGTGATAGTTCAATTTTTATAGCTCTTAGGAGGCTGTCTTTTGTGTCATATATTACTTTGCTTGCGCATGATTTAAAATAGTTATTCAGGTAAGTTTAGACGTACACATCATTTCTTATTTAGCATTACTTTACTTTAGTTTATATTTAAAATTGTAATACTTCTTTTCTGATTATTATCTGAATAGATATAATACTTTTCTCTGTGATATCTTAACTTAATTTTTTAAATATAAAAATTTAACCCTGATCAATTTTTGCTTGTAACTCTATGTAAACTTGATGTAAGGAATATAAACTATACCTTTTTCCAAACTGCATTGACTCCGAAATTCGAATATATAGTCAACAACGGGTGTTACTATTAGGGAAAAAAAAATAAGCATAAGAAGTTTGTGCAAGTTTTAATATGTATATAGATGACACCTGAAAGAAAATTTAGCAATTGAATTAAATACTAGATGTTATTATCAATCGTCAGGCATCAGCTGCTGGTTTCTATGATAATTTATGGTGAAATTAGTCGGGCAAGGAAATTATTATTATTATTACTTTATGACTGTACATATACATATGTGCATATATGCTTGTGAGTATATGATTCATGTATGTATATACTTTTTTCAGGGAAGGGAATGGGGAAAATTCGGAGCAGAATACATTAATTTAGTTTATTTTCATTCATAAACTGACAATAAAATCGTGAAAATTTTATGACTATATATTAAAATTTATAATAAAAAGAATGAATAGTGGATCTAATAATATTTCATCACAACTGTTCTTTAGTTGCCATAATCGTTGAAAGGTATTTTCACTTCGAAAAGTCAGAACGGATTTATTAATTTTTGATAACCAAGATTCTAAGATTCTAAGACGGAAGGTGGCCGCTCACCACTATGCAGCGGTTTTGAGCGATTTTCAAACTTTAAATATCGTTCGTCTCCTTGCGGGCCGCAAGAATCCACGCGGTGGGCCGCATGAGGCCCGTTTGCCGTGGGTTGGCCACCCCTGCTCTAGACCTATCTTAATTCTGAAGTTTCATCGTGCCCTATCTTTATTAGCTTCCGAGATATGATAGTTAGAATATTCTACAGACACATATATACTGACCAATTGCCAAAAACTACGACTCAGAATTCGTGTATAATTATTTTTTCACCCTTTGCTGGAAAATGAAGTAAAATACCGCGGTTTTATATTTTTATCTTCGTTATCTTTACTTTTTTTGGAGGAGGAAATGTTTTATTCCATTTTTTTTTTTTTTTTTTTTTTTTTTTTATGTTGTACCCTTGATCTTACGAATAATTTTCATTTCCACTAAGTACTAAAAGATTCGACTGACATATGTTTGTTTTTCTGATTTATTTATTATTGTACCTACTACATAAGTTAAAACCTGTTCAAATAAATAAAATACAGTTGCCGGCAATAAATCAACTTATTTTGATTTACTGTTGCTTGTGTTGCTGTCAAAAGTCATCAGACGGGATGGATTCCGTGGAAGTTTATTGCCAACTTAGCAGATAAAACTCAACAAATAAAATAACGCATAGCTATATATATATCCAGAAATATAAATTTAGCCAAATTAGAAAAAAAAAAAAAAAAATCAAAAGTATTTAAAAAAAAAAATAGTTTTTTTTATCCCTAATTTATTAAAATGGTTAAAAATTAAAAAATTTCTTATTCCTGATTAAAAGTACATTTAAAAACACGCCATATGCTGTTAGATTAACCGCATTTCGAAAAACTTGAAAAATTATAAAATCGCTTTGAATTAATTGTAGTTTTTAGTAGCACTTTCATATGTATTTTTATTTATTTATTTATTTTTTTTTAAACACGATTTTATTAAATAGTCTCCCTCTATGTATGAATGTAATCGAATTTTTTCATATGATTTTCTACCACTTATACACATACGATTGACTTCAACTTTTGAAAATTTCGATAATTGATAACAGTACCAAAATAATTCAAATTTCATGTCAATACGGCATGTAGAGTTTCACCAGTGGCCGAGAATTTCTACTCTCAAAGTTGGTAGATAGGATGTGGTTGTGCTCGAACCTAGGTCACGTTCACCGGCTTGTCCAATCAGTTCTGTAGTTTTATTTGAAATTTACATAAACAAGGGATTGAAATAGAAGGTGCCGTAGAAATATTGCCAACGGATGGCATTCTACCGAGTCCTAGGTCCTTCGGGCAAACAATCAATGGTCCCTTAATCCATACACGAACCACCATGGATATCAGTAACCACCATGGATGTCAGAAATGGCTTTGTATTGTTCTTCTATAGTTCATTATCTATCATCAATTCAACACTAAGTCATGAAAAACGTGCTTTTTAAAAAATTTGAATGTGAGCTATTCTAGGCAAATAGGCTTTTATGGTGAAACTGCAGTATATTTTAATTCAGAAGCTATAATAATGTTAATTTTATCGTTCCCTTACTGGTTATCGCCTCACTTGAAAGAATGATGTTTTACTGAGATAATTATTCCAATTGGTTTTAATAAAGTTGATGATGATGATGATAATAATAATAATAATAACAATGCAAAACTAAAAGGGGGAAAAATGATCCTGTAACAAAAAGAAAGTTATACAATCAAAAGAATGTTTAAAATACAGGGTGATTATATAATGAAAGCTACGATTTCAAAACGCTATAATTTTAAAACTACCCATCAGAGCGATCTGATTTTTACCAGAGCAATCGTGGGGCAATGCAATTTTGTCTGGGGGAGGAAAAAAGTAGTTCCAACATGTTCCTATAGATGGCGCTATTAGGGTAAGGTCAGGGGAAACGCCTAGATCGGCTCATTAAACACAGGAATGTTGTTAGCAACACAATGGAATGGCAGGAAACAATAGACTTCAAGGGTTTACTACAAATGTTTTAGCAAAAAGACAAGAATGCATGTTTACAGCGGAAACAGGCATAGTGAAAAGAGAAAAAGAGGAGCTTCATGAAACAAATACTTTACGGATAATTAATGGCACATTTTGGAACTTTTTTTTTTTCTTCTTCTTCTTTTGCCAAACAAAATTTCATTGACTTACGACTGCTCTGGTAAAATATCAAATCACTCTGATATGGGTAGTTTTAAAATTATAGCGTTGTGAAATCGTAACTTTAATTATAATCACCTGTATTTAAAAAAAAAAAAAAAAAAAAAAAAAGTAGAGAGGTAAAATTATTTTCTGAACTAATTAGGCGGGAGTGAAAAGCAGAAAAGCAAGAATGGAAAATAAAAATCAGGAAAATATAGGAAGATTAAGATAAAGAGAAAATAATAAGTAAGTTACAGTATTTTTTAATATTAAGCATGGCGATTTATATATATATATATATGTATATTAAAGGAAATTGTTTTTTAATATCTTGCAACCAAAAATTAGAAACTGAAAGTGAAGTTTTTTTTTTTTTTTTTTTTTTTTTTTCTCATCACAAGTATCAAAATAGCCTATTTCCAGAGAATCATCCAAATAGTAATAAATATTTAAAACTATTTTCTTAAAATAATATTTGCAAATATTTATTTTTTTAAGTATATCACTGTTTGAATTAATAGTTATGCAAAATAATACATTCTTAGTGTAGTTTAATTACGTGTTTCGCTTTCCTATAAAGTCAAGGCTAGTAAAAAAAGAAACAGTTCATAACAATTGTTGTGGCACCATGTTCATGCGTTGTAATGGATCCTCTCGGTAAGACGTGATTCTTTCGGTCTTCGTGGCTTCATTTGTGGGGAGGGGGCTTGTAATCTTTAATTCATCGTCATCTTATCCATTTCCTCTACCCAACTAACAACATATCACTAAAGCTTCTTCGAGCAAAACAGCTGAAAGAAAAAAAAAATCGTCTTGTAATCTTACACGAATTTGACTTGAAATTTGAAAGGAAAAAAAAAATGGCTTCATTGTTTCGTTCTTATTTTCTTTTTCTTTCTTTTTTTCTTTACAAAATTTAAACCTGATGATAAAAAAAAAAAAAAAAAAAAAAAAAAACATTTTTTTTATAGTTTTTTCTTGTCAAGTTCATAAACTTTTGGTTTTGAAATTTGTTTTCGTGTGTGAGTGTTATTTTTAGAAAAGTTTAAAGATATTTCAATTTTTAATTAACATTTTTAGTAACAGATTGCACTATTGTCCAAAGTTAACAAATACACTGTGGCCATCACAATTTTTTTTTATATATAATTCTATATAAGTGCGCCAGTTAGCATGCACAAAAATTTAATTTAATCAATAAAGCTTCTCACAATAAGAATTTTAAATTTTCAGTTTTCTTGCAATATTAAACAATAGGTGTTGAGATATAGTCATATGGAAAAATCGCAGAAGATGAGTAATAATAGCTCGTAACGCCACTTGTCAACCGATGTACACTCAAATTAAATTATCATTATTTTTCATAATGATCATCTAAAATATAATTTTTATCTTAGAAAAAAAAAAAAAAATCTGATCTTCTCAACAAATAACATAAAACACGCACACTCACGACAAATTAATGAAGTGAAATAAAATAAAATTATGAAGTATTACCAAGTGGTCAACAACAAATTCAGTATCCTCTCTTGTAGGTAATAAAACACTAAACTTAAAATAAAATTCCATACGGACTTCTCGTAACAAAACAATCAAATAAAAAGCTCATTTCTTTACGTAATCTCATTCGAAATTAGATTCCGAATGTGTATGAGAAAACCTCTCCCCCCCCACCCTTTCCTCCTCCACGATCTCTCTAATCAAATACAATTTTGTATGCTCTTAATCCTTAAATGCATGAATATTTATTTTTAATAAATAAAATTGGTAATCAACCGGGAAATGGGTGTAGTTAATGCAAAAAATCCAAAAAAAAAAAAAAAAAAAAAAAAAAATGTATTTTTACATTACAAAAAAAGTTACATTTTTTCTTGCATAAATTTATCAGTATATGCAAAAAATATAAATATTTTTCGTTACTCCTACCTTGTTTCTATTCTAAAACAATATTTCCTGTATGTTTTTATTACTTTTTATATAAATAATCGTAATTAGTACCACCCGCCGACATGAAATTGTACTCAGATAGCGCGCCAACAAATGAAAATTGTCACAGATAAAGAAATAAACTGTGAAATAAAAAAATAAAAAAAATCTGGAGTGACTCCACTCGACTTTCCGAACATTGAGTCATTAACAGTTTTGTAGATAAAGTAAAGAAAGTGGAGTTGTTAAACAAGCAAAAGAGAGAAAACCATAATAGAGTGTTTGAGTATTTTTCTCCCTATATTACACGATGTTTTATTGAACGCTACTGAACTTTGAGCCCATAGATCATAATGATAAAGAATTTTTCGTTGTGTCCCTGTAAAAACCTATAAATTCTAGAATCAGCAAGATGCTTATAGTTAGTGCAACAGTGATTCATAATATTCATATAAATTTTCAGCTCAAGTAAATTGCTCTATCGCACTATTAAAAATTTGGTTCCATAGGCCATAATGATAAGGAATTTTTCTTTGTGTCCCTGTAAAAAAAACTATAAGTACTAGATTCTCCAAAATCTATACAGATGAAGTATCTGTGACCTATAATATGTGTATAAATTTTTTGCTTGATTGAATAAGGCGTTTAGATGCTATCGCACTTTTAAGGTTTTGGTCCCATAGGCCATAATGACAAAGAATTTTTCTTTGTGTCCCTGTAAAAAAACTATAAGTGCTAGATTCTCCAAAATTAATAGGGTTCGTGCTGCGGTGACTTGCAACATCGTACCAACTTACAGTTCATTCGAGCAAAGCGTGTAGCGTGTTCACTCACACACATACATATACGCATACACACACATACACATACATACACAAATCATCGCAAAAATAGTGAAAACGGACTCAGGGTACCTCGAAATGTAAAGGAACATCAAAATCTCAAATTTGGATTTTTGACATGATTACAATACTTTCCTCACTATAGTGTTCGGAAAGTAAAAAACACTATGCAAAGGTTGGTTGCTACATAGAGAGATATGAAGTTGTAAGTAGACATACGATACAAATCTGCATCGCTATGCACATAGGGTATTAAACACTTTCTTTCGAATACAGATTTTTACCTTACATTATTTGTATTTTTTTTTATATCGCCATGTTATTCTAAACGCGTTGATTCATAAACTTGTTTTACATAAATTATGTAAATTTACTGAGAGAAAACAAATTTTATAATATGTAATAATTAACACCATATTAACCTTAGATGAAATTAATTTCATGATGCAAATGTTAACTTCTTTTTCGCACATAATTTATGCTTCAAAGTCTAATTCAAAATTCATTTAAACAAAAATGTTTTTGTAAATGGATTTAGGTCTGACATACACCTTTTAAATGTGTAGATCTAACGTTTTCAATTAATTAAATTAAAAACGTACCGAATTAATGGAAACTAAGAAAATAGAATGATGAAGATTCAGCAAGCAGTCAGCTACAAACTCCGCATCCTGTCTAGTTCGTAATAAAACACTAAACTTAAAAGAAAGCAATGATGCCAGATGGTCGAAAATTACTTCCCCAAACAGGTCTTCATATTTCCCCAAATCAGGGTTTTTTTCCAAAAAAATCCCCAACTTGATTTCTACTAAAAAGGGAAAATAAAAATTAAAAAAAAAAAAAAAAAAAAAAAATCAACCAGATTTAAGTCATAGAAAGCTCAGATTTTTCCCCAAATGAAGGCAATTTTTGAAAAAAATCCCCAAATAACAATAAAGCTATTGAAAGTCCCTAATTGTAGGTATAAATCATTACGTTGCCAACATTGACAGAAAGTTGAATAACTCCCCAGATTTGTCCCCAAAAATTTTAGAATGCCCCAAAAAAGTCTTCACAAACATTTGGTCCCCAAAATTGTCCCCAGAAGAGTCAAAAATCCCCAAAATGGGGACAAAATCCCCAATCTGGCATCACTGAAAGAAAGTTCCATACAGTCTTCTTCATAACAAAACAGTAAAATTAAAAGCTGATTTCTTTACGTAATCTCATTCGAGATTAGACTAGAAAAAAATATATCTTTTGTTTTTTCTTCTCTCTCTCTTTTCTTTCTTTTAAATCAAATGAAACTGATATGGTGAAAAACAATCTTTTGATGATTTTCTTTCATCTGTTTTTATTCTTTCTTTCTTTCTTTTTTTTTTTTTTCAGCTTAGTTAATATTATAAGTGATTTTCCTTTGGGATAAACATTTTTATCTCAAATTATTTGTATTTTTAAAGTAGAATATAATTACTAGCCTGTTCTGACCATTTTTAAATTAAGATTAAAAATAAAAATAAAATTATATAAATTATGTAATTTATGAATCATCTCACGTTTTAAAAAATTAGATGATATTGATTTTGATGCAAAATGTTAAGTATACGTAATTTTTTGCTTTAGAATGTAGTTTGACATTTTCAACCAAGCTGGGTCTAAATATGATGCGGTCTCTCTCTCTCTCTCTCTTTTTTTTTTTTGGTTATTATTTATGCAGTTGCTGGATAATTTTTGGTCACGCACACAGACATGTGAAAATAATTAGAATATAAATGTTCAAACTTTTCAGTGTATTATTATTGTAATGCATGTAATAATTCAAGATATATAAATCTACCTAATGTTATTTATCATTCAGTCTCTATAAATAATTTAGAGTATTAAAAAAAAAAAAAAAATTCTATGAAAATTTAAGTGTTTAAAACTTTAGTTAGTCTGTCTGGTTACGTTTTTATTTCAATATATATATATATATATATATATATATATATATATTTAATTCTATAAAACGGATATAAGCTTTTCAAATTTTTTAGAACTACTGAAGAATTCTTCCAAATAAAAATCGTACACATAATAACGCTAGTTTGGTGTACAAAAACTCGTAAAGTAATTCGGGCACATTACGGTATAAGAGACGTATTTAGTATAAGCACATTCGGATTCATTGCGGGAAACTACTTAATTATAAATTATAGCTATTCATGTTGTTTTCCCTCCTCATTTAAAACTTTCAAAATCTATTAATTATGTTCTTTTTAAAAAAAAAGAGTTTCTGTTTAAGGATTCAAACCTCAAAATTCCATAAGTCTTAGAAATTTTCTGAGAATTTCCTCTTTTCTGCTATAACATGGACCCCCTCTAGACCTCAAGTTCTTGGATTGTTAATTTAATGGCTTGTTGCTTTATTATGATGAAAAGCGTTTTTTTTTTCCCCTCATTTGTTGTAAAAATTCACGGACTTTTTTTTTCTCCCTCCAAGTATGGCTTTTAAGCATTGCCAACTGGTTATTTACTTTTATATTCCTTAAGATATTTATTAATATGTCTTTTCCCATACTTCTTTCTATTACCAGGAATTCATTTGGACAACTTTTATGGCATTGGATTAGCCAATTTTCCGGTATGTTTTTTCCTCGTTGGGAGTAGACAGTTTTTCTTGTTTCGTTACAAAGGTCCAGATAAAAGTATGCCTCTTCTAAAATAATTGTATATTCATATTTTCACCGGCTAATTGCTTTTATGAAGGTTTTGTGTTTCTCTTAAGATTGATTGGTTGTGCTTGAGTAAGTCTATAAATGATTGGTCTTCATTTATTTGCGCTATTTGTTCTTTATGATTAATTGTATTTACAATATAAAGGAATATTTTTAGTTATTTTGGTATTTCGATTAAGCTTGTTGGATACCAATTTTTCTTACTCCCTTCCCCCCCCCCCCTTAAATGGACTTTGTCTGTCATTTTAACTTTACAACTATAAATTAAAGGACTTATGTACAAAAAATATTTAAATATAAAAACTTCTTCACGCACTATAAAATAAAAGGAAGCAATTCCTCCAAAGTAATTGGCTGGTGCACGTAAAATCTGTCGTGGCCGCAATGTGCTCCATGTTCCCATCAAAAATTATACCTGTCGGGGTTACCGAAGCGGGAGAGCCATCCCTTTCGAGGAGGATCAAAATTGTGATGGCATGTCTCCGGACCACCTCTAGGGGTGTGTCCCAGACCGTCGCCAATTGCCCATTTGCGCAGAACTAGTGCGACGTATAAGCCAAAACAAAACATCCTCCAAAATAATAGCATGTGATTTTTTTTTTTTTTTTTTTTTTTTTCCACCTGAAGAAGAAAGGCCTGGTTTGAAAGGCTACCTTTCAAAACTGATAATGCTACCTTTTATTTTATAGTGTGTGAAGAATTTCGTATGATTGAATACTTTAACTTTGCATTTCTTTTCCTTTTCCTAATTTTCTTTTATTTCTCATTAAACATGTAACTGTCGATTAGAAAATGGAAATTATTAATTAATTTATTCATTTTTACTGTATCCATAGAAGACATTCCATCTACGGAAAAGCATTTTACATTTATGTCTCCTTCATCACTGCCATTGTTTGCAAAACTTTCTGCGTACCATTACAAAATAAATAAATAAAAACGTAAAGTCCAATCGTCATGACTAAAACAAAGAAAACTGTACATGCTAAATATTACATTAAATAATGGTGTATTATAAAAGTGAGTCATTACTTTAGCAGTGAGTCATTTACTTTAGCATTACAGCATCAGTAAAAACTAGGATTCCCTTTTTCTGTTACATTAATTTTAGTGAAAAGTAGGAGGAGCTCATTATTTTGTAAATCACTAGACATTTATTTATTTTTACACTAAATCAATGACAGACCTACAACTCTCGAGGCCCGGGGCGAAAATTTCACTGGGGGCCCCCCTAACTGGAGTGTCTACCACATTGAGCTTCCCCTTGCGCTTCTTAACGAATTTATTACAATAAAAAACCAATGAAGTTAGTTAGTTTTAAGATTTATCCAGAAGTCAAACCAACAAGAATGCCAGGGGCATTCAAGTTGGCATAGCTTCAAGCTTGGCATAAATGAGTTTTTTGGGTTATGGAGTTGTAACTTTATGGTCAAATTTTGTATATTTACGCTCATTAGACAGGAACCTACGGTTTAAAGGGGGATTGCAGGATGCTGCAGATTAAAATAATGACACGATAAATATACACAATCAGATTAAAATAATGACTTCACCAGATAAATATACTTAAAGGTTAAGTTCGTTCGGAGGCCCCCTCATTACCAGTGGCCCGGGGCGAACCGCCCCTCCGCCCCACCCTCGGTACGCTAGTGCACTAAATATTAGTACACATCTGCGTGTTTTTTAACGGATAATTCAATTTTATGGTACCACATTAGCAGATGATATTAACACCCTTTCTCTGTGTAACTTTTGTATTTTTAACATTTTCCAGTTTCTTTCTTTTGTTTACTTTTCTTTAAGAGATAAGAATGTTATTGACGAAATTAATTTTTTTAAGGACCTTACCTTTTATAGACTGGTGCCTTTCTTCTTCAACAGCTATCTCTTCTATCTCCCGAAAAGAGCTAGGCTTTAAAATAAGATTTCAGTATATACATCACTCTGGAGGGGCTCTAGAGATAATAAAGACGTGTATGTACTTGTGATACTCTAGTTGTTTCCCTTCTTTCTTTAATGTCGGACCAGAAAAAGAGGAAAATCTGTTAACTGTTTTGTTGTTTGAAGTCTGAGTATATTATAAAATGAACACTGCAAAATATTCACGGACAAGTACAATCATTAAAATTTATAATTAACTTTAAAAAAAAAAAAAAAAATCAGCTGCTATTCGAGTTACAATTATCATTTTATACTAAAGGTTTTATTTGTGAATTATCTTGAACTCATGTACAACGTTTTTGTATTTTCCTTCCACTCTATATAATAGCTTCATTTTTCATTTGAAAATAAAAATACTGAGCTTTTTCCAGATTTATATTTAAACGCTTTTATTTATTTATTTATTTTATTTAAACAATTTAAAAAAAAAAAAAAAAAAAAAAAAAAAAGGTCTAAATGTAAATCTGGAAAAAAAAAAAAAACCCTCAGTATTTTTACCATATTTTTATTTTCGATTCTTGTTTGTTTGTTTGTCTGGTACACATCTTGCAATCGATTTTTAACTTACTTCCCTACTAGACATTTGAAACTTTCAGAATAGCTCGGAACCCGATAACAACACACTACTTCAAAGCCCGATTTTCGAATTTTTGATTAGTTTTATTTTAATTAATTAAAATATGAAAATGATAACCTCCTAATAGCTTTAAAAATGGCCATTAAAACATTAGCTATAATTTAATTGTTGCAAAAAAAAAAAAAAAAAAAAAAAAAAAAAAAAGAGTTCATTTTCTTTCGACATAAAAAATAAATACATTTAATTAAACGTGAACGTTAAAAAATTTAAAAAAGTTAAATTGGGCATCTCACAAAAATTGACGTCATTATCACTTTAAAATTTTTATACACATTGATAAAGTGCTAATGCAGTTCTATATCTATGATTCAACAGAAAATTTAAAAACATGGTATATAAAAAGTTTTTTATCTTATGATTATTAAACACTAAACTTAAATTGTAAGCACTATATGTATACATACAAATTAACAGAATTTTTCAATCTAAAATCGTTATATACAGACTTTAAAAATATCTAATATCTACAGAAATCAGTCATTTTAAAGTTAAATAAATTAAATGCTGACATAAAAAAAGTGAATTATTTGATAAAAAAATAAAAAAATACAAATATAAAAGACAGGCCTCTAAGTGAAAATCTAGACCCTCTGTACCATAAAAAGTACGATTATACATATGTTATATACGAGACAATATTATATTCCAAAAAGAGGCGACTTTATAATAAAAGGCGGGAAGCCTAAGTAAAAACTTAGACTTTCTGTAACAAAAATTACAAAAAAATCGACTGTATATATAATACTAATATACTGTATAGTTTTATGTACAATACATGTACTGTAATACTGTTCATGTTTAAAAATTTGTCATGTGATGCACATACACTAATGCATTCCAAGTTTAAAAATGTGTCATAGAAAATACCATATATTTTAGCATTATGACGCACACTGTCAATATTAATTATACGAATTTTATTTAGCTATTATTATATTACGTTTCTATAATTTATAATTTAAATAGCTATTATAACTAGTGAATTATAGTAGTTGAAAATATATATAATAAAATCAAGGCCCGTACGTGAAAAACATTTACAACATTATGTATAATTAATTAATGTTATAGAATAGAGTGAAAAAAAAAGGCTTCTTAGTTATTAGAAAATTAGTACCGCATTTAAAAATCATTCCACCTCACATTTACCCTCAAGAATTTTTATTTGCGGCTGGAAAATTGCTAACTTGCCAAAATATTTAATTCCGGCTTTCAGCTATTGTTAGAGATATCAGATGCAAAGTTGCTCTTAACCTGAGGTAAAATGCAAAACTTTGTTCAAGCGTGCTTTATTTCTTTTTTTAGCTGTTGTCAAACAAAAAATATATAACTAGAAATAAAGCAAAGTTTTTGACCCTGAAGAAAATATTTTTTATAAAATGTTTCAGGTATACAAAATAGTGTTGGTTTTTTCCTTATTGAGAAAAGGAAAAGAAATCTCAGAATTTTCATCATTGTTATTATGTAATTATATAATTTCTGCGAAGATTAAAAGCTAATTTAGACGTGTTAAAAATAATTTAAAAAATTTATTTCAGGAGAACAGAATTACTTGGGCTTTTAATTCAATTAACTCCGTAAAAATATTCTTTTGCTTTAATAGTTTTTAATGGTAGAAACAGTGGTTATTAATTGCTAAAATGTATTTTGGAATTAAATATTTTCTCAAATTCGAATTTTTTTGAAATTTGATTTTTTTTTTTTTTTTAAATGCCATTTCGCTTGCACATAATTGAAAGGAATTTTCTATTCTTTAAGATGTTTTAAGAATTTAACTGAGATTTTTTTTTTTTTTTTTTTTTTGAAAAATCAGAAAACCTATAAATATTTATTTCACTGTCCCCATAATAAATCTTAAGTAGTAAAATTGATATTTTATATAAATTGATTTTTTACTTTCTCTTACCCATAGGGTCGAGAAAGTATTGTTTTAGTGTCAAATTTTCGAACGTGAGTTTTTGTTATATTTACATGTTCTGAGGTCCCCTGAATACGAAAATCATGTTTTAAGCGAATGGTCTGTGTGTCTGTTATCAGCATATCTCAAGAACAAATACTAGCAGAAATTCCAAACTCGGCATTCTAAATGTGTATCATGTAGGGATGCTACAGTAAGCTTTTCGTTGAGATGAAGCAAATGGTTCGTGTACAGGGACACTCAAAAGTATTCAAATACATTACGTCTATGGGGGAAATTGCAGGTAAGTAGCGTTTAACATCTATAGACTGCACTAAACCAAATTAAACGAATATATATTTTTTATAATAGAGATAGTCAACTGGGGAAAAAAAAATTGTGTATGTAGGAGCCTCGCCTCCCCCCTCGAGGGGAGTAAATTTTCATGATGGGTATCTTTAAAAAGAGTTCGCCAATACCTTTAAAACGAATGGTTGAACCATCAATCTGCGATAATTTAAAATAAAGTTATCGATTTTTTTCATTTTTAAAAAAGAATTTTTTTTTTTTTTTTTTATATCTAGTGTTATACTACTTCTCTAATATGGAAATCGTCTGCATTATCATAAAAGAAAATTTATTTAAATAATAATTTTAATAAATTATTTTTTAAAAACTGAATTACTTTTTAATAATCGAATTAAATTCTATATAAATGTAGGTGCATTAATGAAACGGAGGGTTGAGGGCGGCGGTAGCCCCCCTCACGCAGAACTAATCTCATCTCCTATATTATTAAAATCTGTACGCGTGTGTGTGTGTGTCTGTGAGAAACGGCTTGAAACAGAAAAGGCTCCGCCGCTAAAGGTCGCACGGACTTCGAACAGGTACCGTCGGACAGAGAATTTATCGCAGATCAGGGTTATCTAATTTGCTAAACGATGCGACCCTAATTAGCGGAGATTTTAATTAAAATGTCGACCATTGTCTAACGAAAAAACGATTCGAAATCGCGGGCGACCGCCATTTTGTTACAGAAGAGCCTACCTCGAAAGAAAAAGCAATGAGGGAAATTTTCGAGGGTTTTTGAAAAGCGATCGCTTCCGATCTGTTGGAAATATCGAAAATAAACCTGTACGAGGAGAAAGAGCATTTATTACCGATTCTTACGGTACAATTTTTTTTAAAAAGGCGCTGTAATATTTTCAAATTTCAATATTTCAATTTCTAATTATGATTAAATTATTTTTAATACATCATTCGAAAGATATTTTAAAGTTCTTTTAAATTATCGAAAGTTTTCACCAGAATTACACGTTTTGAGGTATCCTGAATCAGTTTTCCTTTATGGCGTTGTAATATTTTCACAATTTCTAATTATGATTAAATTATTTTTAATACTTAATTCGAAAGATATTTTAAAGTTCTTTTATATTATCGAAAGTTTTCACCAGATTTACACGTTTTGAGGTGTCCCGAATGAGTTTTCTTTTGTATCTCAGATACTAATTATAATAATTTCATAAGTAATACATCATTAGAAAGCTTTTTTGATTTGGAATCGAACAGTGGAATACAGAAATTTCTACCGCCAGATGGCGCTGTAATTTTTTCAAATGTCAATATTTCAATTTCTAATTATAATTAAATTATTTTTAATGCAACACTCGAAAGATATTTTAAAGTTCTTCTAAATTATCGAAAGTTTTCACGAGATTTGCACGTTTTGAGGTGTCCTGAATCAGTTTTCTCTTATGGTGCTGTATTATTTTCAAATTTCAATATTTCAATTTCTAATTATGATTAAATTATTTTTAATACATCATTCGAAAGATATTTTAAAGTTCTTTTAAATTATCGAAAGTTTTCACCAGATTTACACGTTTTGAGGTGTCCTGATTACGTTTTCCTTTGCATCTCAGCTAATTGAGTTAGACCGTTCAAAATTGGTATACGTAGGTTAATTAGGAGGGGCTGAAAGGGTGGGGAAGAGATAGGCGTGCACCGCACGCGTATCCCCTAACTTGTGCGCGCAGCGCCCACGGGACTGCGCGGCCGAAGGCAGTGGGGACCAGGTCCGACTTTTTAACCGATGAGAAATGATTTTTTTTCATTTTCTTTTCTTAAGAATAAAAATTTGATTTGAGAAGGAGTATATGCGCACAGCGCGCGTATACCTTCACAGGTGCGCGCGCAGCGCGCATGGGTTTGCGCTCCCGAAGGCAGTGGGGACCCGGTGTGAGTTTTTAACCGATCAGAAATGATTTTTTTTTAGGGGGCACGAAGGATCAGGTAAGGAATACGCGAGCGCAGCGCGTGTATCCGTTAACTTGTGCGTGCGCAGCGCGCGCGTGACTGCGCTGCCGAAGGCAGTGGGGATCCGGTCCGACTTTGTACCCGATGAGAAATGATTTTTTAAATTTTCTTTTCTTAAGAATAAAAATGTGACTTCAGGAGGAATATGTGCGCGCAGCGCACGTATACCTTCACACGTACGCGCGCATGGGTCTGCGCTGCCGAAGGCAGTGGGGACCCGGTGCGAGTTTTTACCCGATCAGAAATGATTTTTTTAGGGGGCACGAAAGGTCAGGGAAGGTATACGCGCACGCAGCGCGTATATCCCTTAAGTTGTGCGCGCGCAGCGCGCACGGGACTGCGCTGCCGAAGGCAGTGGGGACCCGGGCCGACTTTTTACCCAATCAGAAATGATTTTTTTTAATTTCTTTTCTTAACAGTAAAAGTTACTTTTTGTTTCTGTTACTGTTAGTTTTCTTTTCTTAAGAATAAAAATATGACTTCAGAAGGAATATGTGCGCGCAGCGCACGTATACCTTCACACGTGCGCGCGCATGGGTCTGCGCTGCCGAAGGCAGTGGGGACCCGGTGCGAGTTTTTAACCGATCAGAAATGATTTTTTTAGGGGGGCACGAAAGGTCAGGGAAGGTATACGCGCGCGCAGCGCGCACGGGACTGCGCTGCCGAAAGAAGTGGGGACCCGGGCCGACTTTTTACCCAATAACAAATGATTTTTTTTTTTTATTTCTTTTCTTAACACTAAAAATTACTGTTAGTGATTCATTAATTTTAGTGATTCATTTGAAAATACTGACCCGCTAGCGGGCGAAGCCAGCTAGTTATAAAATAAAACTCTTCCTAAGCCTAATTTGAATTGTTTAACATGGGTTTACATAACAGTACTCGTTATCTTACCTCTTAATCTCCAACCTATATTTATAGTATTAATTTTCAGGTTAAGAGAAAGTCGTGTGAGTGACATATCAGATTTATATTATTATATGCCATTTCGCTTGCACATAATTAAAAGGAATTTTCTATTCTTTAAAATGTTTTAAGAGTTTAACTGAGTTTTTATTTTTTTAATCAGAAAACCCATAAATATTTATTTCACTGTCCCCATAATAAATCTTAAATAGTAAAATTGATATTTTATTAAATTGATTTTTTAAATTAATTACATTAAATTTTTACTTCTATTACCCTACTACCGTAGGTAATGGAAGTATTGTATTCTGTCTGAAAATTCGATATCGGGTTTTCACCTGATTTACACGTTTTAAGGTCACCTGAGTCCAAAAATGTGGTTTTTGGCAATTTTTCAGTGTGTATGTATGTGTGTGTGTGTATGTATGTATGTGGAGAATCTTCTGGCTCAGAAACTAATAAAGATAGAGCTACGAAACTTTAGAATTGAAATACGTCTGGTGTGCAGATGAAATTTCTAAATTTTGGTGAAAATTGAAAAACCGGAAGTGGGACCGTAAGTCCGTATCTCAAAAACGGCTCTAACGATTTTCTTCAAACTTGCTATATAAACACTCTATTAGATGTCCTTTCGAATGATATAGTTGGTTAATTCAGGAAAATTGATAGGCGTCCTGTATAAACAGCCCAATTTCAGGCAATCGATTACTTGGAAAAGTTTAATTCAGTGTGAATGCATGTTATTTTTCTTATTTTTTACTTCGCTATATGTAAGCTTCGTTTTATATATCTTTATATATGTGTAAAGTTTCTCTTACTGGAAAATTTTTAGGTTTCTACTTCTTTAGGTCGCTTTTATGTTTTCTGATCAGATTATCACCCAAAAATGCATATAATACGTGTAATAGTGGGTAAAGGAAGTTGTGTGGTTGTTTCACACCAGATTTTTTTTTTATTATTGTTGTCTAAAGTTTAAAAAATAAACAATGTCTGCAAATTAGGTGTCAAAATTAAATGAAAAAAGTATTCAAAGTACTTTTGCCTCATTTACATTTTTTATTAACTTTTAATGATTTTTATATATATATATATATTTATATATATATAATGTATTAGACATATTCGTAAATACTTTTATACGTAAAAGTTTTGCTTATTGTAAAGTGAATAGAAAGATTTATGGAAAGTAAAACTATGTAAAATTGGATTGCATGGTATAACATATAAAAGGGTAACATAGAAAAAAAAAGTTTTTTATAATATATTTAAACACTTACAACAGAAAAAGAAAGAAAGAGAGAAAGAAAACTTTTAATTGTAAAATTTAAAATTTGATTTATATTTATGTCATGTTACAATTTTTTCTGTTATATTTACATTTCATTTTTGGAAATTTATATGAAAAGAAACACTAGTTGGCATAGGTGGACTCTGCTCAGTTCCCCATCCTATTTATGTTCTCATAAATTTCTAGTGCGAGACATATTATAATCATGGTAAAAGAAATGAATTTGACCAAAACTTGATACAGTGACAGAATGAAATCCCCGCCTAATAGGCTATCCACCGTTCACTTCGATATATTTATCTTATTCTAATTTATTAATTTATTTTATCAGGATCAATTCCGTTGTTTAGTTTTCATGCTACTATTTCCAATGCAATAATTTTCAAAATTCATATTTATATGAAAAATTTACAATTTCGCTATGTTGATAAAATCGTAAACTACGAATAATTTACTAAATTTTCCTATTAGAATATTTGTATTCAATCATGTTCAAACAAATATCATAATAAATGTAATTTTGAAGTTGTCTAATGTATTTATGATCCTCAAAATGAAAGTTTATGCTCAATTTTGCCTTATTCTGCCATGTTAAGTAAATCGTAAATTCCAAATAACTTACGAATTTTTTTAAATTGGAAAAATCATAGTCTATGATATTCATGCCAGTATCCTAAATAATATTTCGAAAGTTGTTTGACATCTTTACGATGAAAATATCCCTCAAGATTGACGTTTATGTGAAATTTTGCTCTATTCTGCCAAGTTAAGAAATTCGTAAATTTCCAATAACTTACGAAATTTTTATATTGGAAAATTCATAGTCATTAATATCCATGCCAGTGTCCTAAATAATGTTTCAAAACTAATCTGACATCTTTACGATGAGAATATCTCTCAAAATTAACGGTTATTTAATTAAATTAAAGTAAGAAAAGTCGTTAAATAAACAAAAGAAAAAATTATAATAAGGTGTTTGGGTATTTTCCATTAAATAGTGTTTTGCTCAATACAACGCAGTTGCACTTCAAGTAATCTGAATTCATAACTCTACCGATAAAAGATGTTTCGTTGCGTCCATGTAAAAATGTATAACTGCTCGATAAACCAAAATATATACAATGCGTGCGATGATTGAGCTGAATATATATTTTCAGCTCAATCGAATAAGGCATTTAGACGCTATCGCACTTTAAATAGATTGAGCCCATAGACTATGATGAAAAAAAATATATATATATTTGTGTCCTTGTAAAAACTTTATGTACTAGATTCACCGAAATCTATAGTTTGTGCTACGGTGACCTTTAACAGGCGTAACAACTTTCAGCTCATTCGAACAAAACGTTTGGACACTATCGTATTCACACACACACATTATCGTAAAAATTGAAAAAAAAAAAAAAAATGAACCCAGGGGGATCTTAAAACCTATAGATACACCAAAATTTCAAAGTCGAATTTTTGTGAGGATTACAATAATTTCCTTACATGTATATGTTCAAGAATTGATTACACTTCTCGGCATGAAAATCGCCCCAACACCATTTTGGCAAATTCTTATGTAAAATGACCTCCTGAATCCGAATAGGACGACCATTTTACCCTATCGCCTACCGCTTTTTAGGGACGGCCCCCTATTTTTATCACTTTTCGGTATTTTTATGGATATAAATTTGATTTTTAGGGGAGGGGGTTATTTTAACTGTTAAATATCTTCTGTCGGGCTACAGAGTTAGAAAATTCTAAAACATCAACATTTGCGGCAAGGGGAAAATTTAGGAAGAGGGGGGGGGGGGTTGCCACTGAAATTATGTATTACATTTCTTATATTTTTTTAATCTATTATTAATGTTATTTATTAAACATTATATATATATATATATATTAAGTGTTAAATTAATTATTTTTCATTCTCCAAATGAAATTCATGGCCATAAAATTACCGAACAGTGATAAAAATTAAGGGAGGGGGTGGTGCCCCGAGAAAACAGTGTATAACTGGGCAAAATGGGAGTCATATTCGGATTCAGGAGGTCATTTTACATAAGAATCAGCAAGAATGGTATCAGGAGTAAAAAAAAAAAAAAATTTTTTTTGCAGCGCAGTGTTATGAGGATGGAAGGCTGCACTCTAAAAATTAGCACATTTAAAGCGTCTTGATAAAGTGCTAATACGCCTAACAAAAGACTGCTTCTCTGCGTTTAAAATACGTTTGCTTAAATTATTTTTTATTATTTTTTTTATTTAAATATCTATAAAAAAAATTGCAGTTAAGAAAAAAAGAAAGAAAGAAAAGAAAAAGAAATTCGTTTTAAAATTAATATTATGTCTATTTACACTAAGGTTTAAATTTAAAGCAACAAACCGTTTTCTCCAAATAAACACATGAACATAAAATGTGGATGGCATATTCGTTATCAAATCATTAATAGAATTTTATGTAACTTTAATAGATAAATACTAATTTTTAACTGATATTACTTCAATTCCTTTTAAAAGTAAGATTTTTAAGAATTAGAATATTTGAAGTTTTAGAACAGAGAACTAAACGTTGAGTAGTGTTGAAGATGCATTACAAATAGGCGAAGATACACATGTTTCCAAATGTTAAATTGAAACTCGATTTTTCTTCCTGTATTCATTTTTCTTTTTTGTGTTCACATGTACTTTTTGAAAAGATAGAATTATCAATTTGTAAGCGATAAACATTGCCAGAATGATAAAAATGTCAATAAATAATTTTAAAACGAACATCTCCAATTTTTATGTTCGCTTAGCAAATATAGTTAGGGTGTTGGCTTATACAGTAAAGGATTCTTCTAAATAAGAAATAAAAAAAGTTGATTTAACATTTGTATAAGAAATAAAAGAATTAGTGCAATATAAAAAGCTATGACACATCCATTCCCTTCGTCGATTCATCAACATCTCTAAGTGCGCGATTCTGCATCCACAATTTTAATCCTGAAACTTCCTCTTACTGATGGTTGTTATGATAATCGGAACATTGAAAAAAAAAAAAAAATGTTTTATTTATTTATTTATATTTTAACCATACAATATTCAAAATGTTATCGCAATTTTTAAGATAATAGTCTTACTGATGGTTGTTATGATAATTGGAACATTAAAAAAAAAAAAAAAGTTTTATTTATTTATTATATCTGAACCATATAATATCCAAACTGTTATCGCAATTTTTAAAATAATAGTCTTACTGATGGTTGTTATGATAATTAGAACATAAAAAAAAATGTTTTATTTATTTATTATATCTCAAGCATACAATATCCAAAATGTTATCGCAATTTTTAAGATAATAGTCTTACTGATGGTTGTTATGATAATTGGGACATTAAAAAAAAAAAAAAAAAAAGTTGTTTATTATATCTTAACCATGCAATATCCAAAATGTTATCGCAATTTATAAGATAATAGTTTATTGTATTGCATTATTCTTAAATTCGTTAAAAGGAAAAAAATCATGCTAATATCAATCTGGCTATTTCAATTACGAGAAAACAGAGTGAGTAATATGTATATTTTTAAAAAGTTATTCACATACGGAAAAAAAAAGAAAGAAAGAAAGAAAAAGAAAGTGAATACAAAAAGAAAAATCCGGTTTTAATTTAACACTTGGAGGCATCTTTAACAACTTTTCTCATTTAGCTTTCTCTTCTAAAATTGTTTAAATTTTTCATTTCTTTCAAAGCTTACATTTGAAAAAAATTCGATTAATATCAGTTTAAAAATTATTATTTATGTTAAAGTTACATAAATTTCGATTAAGAATTTGATAGTGAACGTACCAACCAAATTTTATATTCATGTGTCCATATGTTTAAAAATTATTCGCAAAAGAAGAAAAACAGAAAAAAGGTTGTTGCTATAATTTTCTATGTCAGCGCAGATTCTGGTATGCAATGTTTTGTTCAATGTTTTGTTAGATGCAAAATCTAAAGCTTTTTTTTTTTTTTTTTCCCTTCCCCTCGTCCTCTAATGTTAATATTTTCAGAGAGTTTTTAAATTAATGTGTATAAGTACATTCTGTTATGTGAAAATATGTCTTAAAGGTTTACATATATACATATATATTAAGCTTCTATAGCTTTAAAATAAATAATAAAGTTTTTTAACCTTACATCTCAGAGCCTCTGATCATAGTATTCTTTACACTATTATACTTTACACTACTACTATACTTTTGGAGCGATATGTGAATTACGAAATCACCAGACAAAAAAGAAAAAAAAAAAAGTAATAATGCTTCTTTATATGAAACTTTTATTTTATTGTTCATTATTTTGATTATTTTATAAATGGATTTTTGAGTTTCCTATGGGAAAAGAAAATGAAATAACCAAAAAATAACAGCTAGCTTAAAAAGTGTAAAGTTTCTCTCAGTATAAAATTTTAATATCGTATTACGGAACCTTGCAATATTAAGTTTATTTTAAGCAAAGTTAAAAAACTTGAATTAACTATCGTTTTCCCTTTTCTGTTTCCCAATTCAAGGTTAGCCAACTGGTTGCTGACAGTAACATTTGAACCTTAGGTTGACTCTTTAGTGGTAATCAGATAAGTCATGGATAAAATAAAGGATAAAAGATTTAATTATTGTTTTAGGTTGCTTTTGTTATTAGAAATACTTATCAGTTTCCAAGAATTTAAGATATGAATCTTATTAATAAAGCTTGAAAAGGTAATTTAAGGCATTTTATTTACTACAAGTAAGCTTTTAAAATTTCTTGTCGCAAAAAGAGAAAGTGTAAAAATTCTATGAAATGATAAAAAGTATGTAAATGCAATTTATAAATGACAAAAACAAACACATGTTTTGTTATATGAAACAAATGTGGGTTTTTCTGGAAATAATAATAAAAACTCCTTTCTAGAATTAAGAGAAAGTTTATTAATTATGACATGGGAAGGTTGAATGATTATAGAATAGTCTTACAGTACTTTACCAAAACTAAAGTTAACAGTACTTCAGTTAAGTTCAGTACTTAAAGTTACAGTACTTTAGTTATATAATATAACAATATAAAGTTATTTAAATTACGATACTAAATATTAATAAAAATAAATAAAAATAAAAACTTCTCTGTTCTGTAAATTTTTTATCATAGAAAAAAAAATAGCTCAGTGTCAGATATTTATTATTTCTTATATTGTTGAATATATATATATATATATATATATATATATATGTTTTAATAACACAAGTCCTCTATCAAAAACCTGGAAAATGTAGATTTTTTTGGGTTTTGATAATTACGTTTGTTTAGTAATGAGAAAGAATATATATTAGTTAAATGAAACAAAACAAGCATTTTTTTTTTTTTTTTTCCGAAATATCTATTATTTTGTTAAAAAAAAAAAAAAAAAACTTAGTTTTGGATATTATTAGTTTAATGTTTGAACTTTACAACATGCTGTTCTTATTAGAAAAAGTGGCACCCAAAAAGAAGGAATACGCTCAAAATATCCATTCAGACTGATACTGAAATTGTTCTAATCTGTTGCCTATAATAAAAAAACAAATTTTTTTAATTATTTATTTTATTTTATTACTATTATTTTTGTTTGTCTTTCCACTTTTCTTGACCACAGTTTGGCGCAGCATGTCCCGCTGTGGACCTTGCGCCAATAAAAGTCAACCATCCAACCAACCACTTTTCTTGACGATCAATTCACGTGTTGGTTTTTCCCCTATTTTTTTTCCCCCTACTGACTTTTTACTTTCCGAACACTATAGTGAGGAAAGTATTGTAATCATGTCAAAAATCCGAATTCGAGATTTGGATGTTTCTATACGTTTCGAGGTCCAACGAGTCCGTTTTCACTATTTTTACGATGATATATGTATGTGTGTGTGTATGTATGTGTGTATGTATGTGTGTATGTCTGTGAGTGAACACGCTAGCATCTAAACGCCTTATTCAATTGAGCAAAAACTTTATACACATATTATAGGTCACAGATACTCAATCTGTATAGATTTTGGAGAATCTAGCACTTATAGTTTTTTTACAGGGACACAAAGAAAAATTCTTTATCATTATGCCTATGGGGCCAAATTTTTAAAAATGCGATAGCATCTAAACGCCTTATTCAATTGAGCAAAAACTTTATACACATATTATAGGTCACAGATACTCAATCTGTATAGATTTTGGTGAATCTAGCACTTACAGTTTTTTTACAGGGAGACAAAGAAAAATTCTTTATCTTTATGGCCAATGAGACCAGCGATAGCATCTAAACGCCTTATTCAATTGAGCTGAAAATTTGTATGAATATTATAAATCACTGTTGCACTAACTATAAGCATTTTGGTGAATCTAGCATTTATAGATTTTTACAGGGACACAACGAAAAATTCTTTATCCTTATGATCTAAGGGCTCAAAGTTCAGTAGCGTTAAATAAAACCTCGTGGGATATATGGAGAAAAATACTCAAACACTCTGTTATGGTTTTCTCTTTTTTGTTTGTTTAGCAACTCCTCTTTCTTTATTTTATCTACAAAACTGTTAGCTACTCAATGTTCGGAAAGTCGAGTGGAGTCACTCCAGATTTTTTTTTTTTTTTTTTCCCTACTGACTTTTTACTTTCCGAACACTATAGTGAGGAAAGTATTGTAATCATGTCAAAAATCCGAATTCGAGATTTTGATGTTTCTATACGTTTCGAGGTTCCCTGAGTCCGTTTTCACTATTTTTACGATGATATATGTATGTGTGTGTGTATGTGTGTATGTATGTGTGTATGTCTGTGAGTGAACACGCTAGCGTCTAAACGCTTTGTTCAATTAACCTGAAAGTTGGTACGCATATTGTAAGTCACCATAGTACGAACCCTGTAGATTTTGGTGAATCTAGCACTTATAGTTTTTTTACAGGGACACAAAGAAAAATTCTTTATCATTATGGTCTATGGGAGCAAAATCTTAAAAGTGCGATAGCATCTAAACGCCTTATTCAATTGAGCAAAAAATTTATACACATATTATAGGTCACAAATACTCAATCTGTATAGATTTTGGAGAATCTAGCACTTATAGTTTTTTTTACAGGGACACAAAGAAAAATTCTTTATCATTATGCCTATGGGGCCAAATTTTTAAAAGTGTGATAGCGTCTAAACGCCTTATTAAAATGAGCAAAAAATTTGTACACATGTTATAGATCACAGTTGAACTAACTGTATAGACTTTGGTGAATCTAGCACTTACAGTTTTTTTACAGGGACACAAAGAAAAATTCTTTATCATTATGGCCTATGGGACTAAATTTTTAAAAGTACGATAGCATCTAAACGCCTTATTGAATTGAGCTGAAAATTTATATGAGTATTATAAATCACTGTTGCACTAACTATAAGCATTTTGGTGAATCTAGCATTTATAGGTTTTTACAGGGACACAACGAAAAATTCTTTATCATTATGACCTATGGGCTCAAAGTTCAGTAGCGTTAAATAAAACATCGTGTAATGTATGGAGAAAAATACTCAAACACTCTATTATGGTTTTCTCTCTTTTGTTTGTTTAAGAACTCCTCTTTCTTTACTTTATCTACAAAACTGTTAATTACTCAATGTTCGGAAAGTCGAGTGGAGTCACTCCAGATTTTTTTTTTTTTAATAACGGACTAGCTTTCCGATATATCTTAACAGCTACTTCATTTGAACTCTAAGAATTCTATTATTCTACTATTATTCTACTATTCTTATTCTATTGGAACTTAATTGTGTTGTAAAATTTTTATTCTGAAAACTAATGATATTAATCGAAGCAACTTTAACCCATTTTATGCTCGCAAAAATAATTTCTTTATTAATACAGTTACACGCTTTCTATTAAATGATTTCGAAATGCCATCTTTGTAAAACATAATATACATTTGTCTTGAAATCGTTGCAAATAATTAATCGGCGAAGTAAAATTTATAACAGAAAAAACAACCTCCAAACCGATAACTTTTACATCCAAACTGATAAGTGCACAAAATTTGAAATAGATATCTTTACCGGAAGTTTAAAACAACTTTTTAAGGGAGCCCCTGAGCGAAATCTAGGTATATAATGTTAATATATATTTTTAAAAAGTGTATATATTTTTCTTTTTACTTTCCGAACACTATAGTGAGGAAAGTATTGTAATCATGTCAAAAATCCGAATTTGAGATTTTGATGTTTCTATACGTTTCGAGGTCCCATGAGTCCGTTTTCACTATTTTTGCGATGATATATGTATGTGTGTATGTATGTGTGTATGTCTGTGAGTGAACACGCTAGCGTCTAAACTCTTTGTTCGAATAAGCTGAAAGTTGGTACGTATATTGTAAGTCACCATAGTACGAACCCTATAGATTTTGGTGAATCTAGCACTTATAGTTTTTTTTACAGAGACACAAAGAAATATTCTTTATCATAATGGCCTATGGGATCAAAATCTTAAAAGTGCGATAGCGTCTAAACGCCTTATTCAATTGAGCAAACATTTTATACACATGTTATAGGTCACAGTTGCATCAACTGTATAGATTTTGGTTAATCTAGCACTTACCGTTTTTTTACAGGGACACAAAGAAGAATTCTTTATCATTACGGCCTATGGGGCCAAATTTTTAAAAGTGTGATAGCGTCTAAACGCCTTATTAATCTGAGCAAAAAATTTGTACACATGTTATAGGTCACAGTTGCACCAACTGTATAGATTTTGGTTAATCTAGCACTTACAGTTTTTTTACAGGGACACAAAGAAGAATTCTTTATCATTATGGCCTATGGGACTAAATTTTTAAAAGTGCGATAGCATCTAAACGCCTTATTCAATTGAGCTGAAAATTTATATGAATATTATAAATCACTGTTGACTAACTATAAGCATTTTGGTGAATCTAGCATTTATAGGTTTTTACAGGGACACAACGAAAAATTCATTATCATTATGATCTATGGGCTCAAAGTTCAGTAGCGTTAAGTAAAACCGTGTAATTTATGGAGAAAAATACTCAAACACTCTGTTATGGTTTTCAGTCTTTTGTTTGTTTAACAACTCCTCTTTCTTTACTTTATCTACAAAACTATTAATGACTCAATGTTCGGAAAGTCGAGTGGAGTCATTCCAGATTTTTTCAATTCTTCTTGTGATAATATTTCATTCTATAGATGTGAAAAGGTTTTTCATTGTACAGTCGGTAACAAAAGTCTCCGAACACTAGCAAAAATTCCTTTATAAAAAAGTACACTTAATAGAGTTTTGTTAAATAAATCTTTGTCGAATGCTGGTTTTAGACTGACCAAGAACAGGATTCGACAAGGATTTATTTAACAAAACTGTATTAAGTGTACTTTTTTTACATAGGAATTTTTGCTAGTGTTCGGAGACTTTTGTTACCGACTGTATATTGTGACAAAAGAAGTCGAAGGCAAAAACAAAATAGATGATAAAATGCCACCATATTCCACAAAAGCCCAAATAATTTAAGATATAATAAAAATAAACATTAATAATATTAAAAAGGATATAAAAATTTTGACCCATATAAATTTTAATAAAGATATGGAAACAATCACAAAACTTACTTTAAAATATTTAAAATTTTGTGGGAAAAAAAATTAAGAAGAGATAAACGCTTATATATATTGAAGATTTTTTTTTTTTTAAATATATATATATATATATATATATATAAAGGTTCGGCCGTTTCTTTAGATGAAATGCAAGGATTTATTCTATAGCAAGCTATTTTAAGCAATATACTGTAGCAGCGACACATATATATGTGCTATGATTAGCTATATTGTTTTACGAAATCGGTTCAGCTTTCATAACTTTATGAAGTACATGCCCCCTGAAGAGATTATATTTCAAATTTTAAGCATTTTTATCCAATTAATATTTCTGTGGTCCTTTCTTTACTTTTTCCGTCATTAAGTTTAATGGTCCTTTTTTAATTATTATTATTCATGTCGGCGTAAGTAATTTAAATTGTTTTTATCTCTTATTGGTTCTTAATTTGTATCGCAACATTTTTGTGTCAGTCTTACCTATATGTTATAATCAGTTTTATTTTTGTTGTGTTGATATTATTTTGTATCTATTAATTGCTAAATTTTAAGGTTAAATTTTATTACGTACTATCATTTATATATATACGTGTGTGTGTGTTGAAAAATTTAATGCTTACATTTACATATAAAACGACATATTTTAATAAAATTCGAGAATAATTTCGAAAAATTCGTAGAATCATCTCAGTTCATTAAAATTTCTTGACCCTAAATTTTTAAGAAAGTTACACAGTTAAAGTTAAAAAAAATGTAATCAATCTTAAACACGGAAAAAAAAGTCATTTGACCATGACCTACTTAAAACATGGACATCTTAAAGGGACAAACCACTTAACATCAGCGGATATTCGTACGAAGTATGAATTTTTATAACGTGGGGTACCCTCGAGCAATGTATAGGAATTAAAGATAAATTCCGTTAGTCATTCCGTTAGTCGCAAGTGACAGAAAGGAAAAGAAATAATGAAATAGTTGCTATTTTAGGTAAGAATTTAATTGTTAAGAATTTCCTTGTTTTGATCCGAAATCATCCGAAAACTGTAAAAAATAGATTTCTAATTTTTATTTAATTATCTTAGAGAGTGGTAGACGTTAAGAAATCTTTTCGTTTATTAACGTCTTAGAACTATAAAAATTATTCTACACGCATGTGCACTGAAATAAAATGACATTAAATATACAGCAAAGCACCATTTATACGTCTCTCGTTTATACGTCTTTTACATTTATATGTCCTTTTAGTGAAGTCGCGATTCATTTCTATTCATTTCAATGCAAAAATTCTTCGTTAAAAAGCCGCTAATATCGGTTATACGTTTTTTCTACTGCACTAAGATTCGCAAAATTTCTCGACCTGTCATTATTTTCCATTCTAAACAAGACTGATTTTTCCTAGAAAGTATCTTACATGGAGGAACACAGGAGAGATCGAAGAATACTGATCAAAGAATCAATTGAACTCACGGTAGAATTTTTAATATTCATAGACAAGCAACAAAACAGACGAATATTAAAGATTTTTAATGTTATTAAATAACTACTTGTATGGACATAAATCGTATGCTTATTATTAAAGATACGCAATATATATAATTAATATTCAAAATGTATTCATATAGTTCTTAAGAAATGTAATATAATACTCAATATATGATATTTGTAATTAGTACCCAGTCATGTATTAATAGTATGATTTTTCTCACTTTTATAATAAAACTTTTTTTTTAATTAATTATCTTTAAAAAAGTATAATATACACTTATTGACTCAAGAAACTTTATTAATTAGTATTTTCATGTAAATTTGTCTTAAGTGTCATTAAATTTGTAGTAATCAAATTGTTATTAAAATTTCGATTATACGTCCTTTTACGTCAGTCCCTTGAAAGACGTATAAATGGTGCTTTACTGTATAAAATTTTTTGAAACTATTTGAATTCACCAAATTTAATTTTTTTTTTTTTTTTTTTTTTTTTTAATGCTGACTAAACTTTAATTCTTATCCCCTCGATTTTACATTATTATAGTTTAACAATATATAAATATATTTGGATATTACTTTATGTCATTGGTAAATTAACTTTTAAAAACATTTTCATATTTAAATTCTAAACATTTTTAGGAAACAAACGTAACATAAGCATAATATATATATATATATATATATATAAATAATAGATATCGTAATAAGATTTAATCATAAAATCCAGCTATTAATAGAACTAAGACAATAACAGCACACTAAAATATAGAACTGAATTTAACATAGAGGAAAGAATTACACATAAAGTTGCAATGTAGATTAAGAACCAATGAGTTAGGATAGTAACTTAAAATACTTACGCCGACCTGAATGATAATAAAAATGACCATTAAGCTTATGAGAGTGAAAACGAATAATAAATAATAAATCACAGAAATAATTGGATGTAAATGCTTAAACATAGAAACATACATATCAAGGGGTGCATGCTTCATAAAGCTTAAAAAGCTGCAACGATTTCGTAAAACGATATTGCTAATCATAGCAATTAATATCGTTTCACACCCCGATCGATGCAGCAAAACCATAAAGAATTAGAAATAATTGAAATATTAAATTAAAACAAAGATTAAAAAAAGATTAAATATAATCTTAATGGAAACCAAAGTAAACACTTGAAAGAAGCAAAGCAACCACATGTATAACAATTAACTCCAACAGGAGAAAAGGATGATGCCAAAACTAAAATTGAAGTAAAATAAAAGCTCGAGAGATATCGATTAATCGAAGATACTTCAGAGCATATTCATTAAAGGTAAATTACACAGAGTTAATATTAAATGATAATGTTAAAATAGATTTTATATTTAATTAATTTTAAAACTAGTAGAGTTGAATTAAATCGTACCATATACATTAATAATATATCATTTAAGTAAAAGACTGAAGAATAAAAGCATAAAACATTAGAGTGCAAGCGCCATCTATCGGTAAGCTATAAAAAACATTAAGTCAGTAAAATTATTTCAGGAGAAGAATCCAATGCAATAAGGGAAATTAAGATGTATTGACTGAAAGGTTAAGGTAATTAGAAGTATTAACTGCAAGATTAAGATAATTTTTAGCGCCAATTAAGTAATTAGAAGAATTGAACTTTTGTGATTAACCCAAAACTAAATAATCTTGAAATCATAGTATTAAATGTTAAGTTTTAAGCAGACTCAATTACAAGCAATAATGCCAAAGAGTACACGTATAAGGATAAGCATTATAGGGCAGTCATTAATAATTAAAATTATAATTTAAAAGATTTTTTTTTTTTCAATAATATAAGATCTTATTTTTGTTATGCATATAGATTGATTGTTCAAACTTAACCCTTTCACTACCAATATATTTTTTTTCTGAGAAAAATAAAATAAGTATTAATTAATTTATCTGAAGTGGTCCATTTAATAGACAGTGAATTTTTTCAACTGACATTTCTATCCATCTATTCATGGTAGTTACAGGTCTAAAGAACAAGAACAGAAAACATTCAGAAAAAAAATTTCATATTATATTTTAATTTAAGCTTGGGACATATAAGTCCCAGTGGTAGTGAAAGGGTTAACAAGGGAAGCCTCAAGTAGCCAGATGTACAAAATTAAATTTAAGGATAAAAGATTTCAAAATACATAGTATCAACCATAAATATAAGCATGTAACTATGAGTAATCCCCCCCACACTTTTTTTTAAATTTTATTCAGCATCAAACCCTCCCAACCAACCAGCCAAACAACACCACCCTACCTCCTTAATCAAACATCTGCCCTCCCATCCGCCAGTTTTTTTTTTTTTTTTTTTTTTTTTAATTAAACCTTAGTAGTTTTTTTTTTTTTGTGTGTGTGTTAGACAAAGACCCTTTATGATAAACAAGTGAATAAATAAATTTTTTAGGATAACCCATTTTTGTAGCAACATTAATTATGTGAGAGATATTTTTGTTTTTAAACCTAACAGAACAAAGATTATGTATTATATATATATATATATGAATGAATCCACAACATAGTACCCATATTGTTAAACTGTAATAATAATGAAAAAGCGAGAGGGGGGAAAAAGTAAAAAATTAATTAGCAGGAAACATTTTAAAAACTATCAAATTGATTTTTATTTTTATTTTTATTTTTAATTTAAATAATTTTCGATTCATTTTAAGACACTTAATATTAAATATAATAATAATAATAGCATTTTCATTTCAAGAATTCATGTAGACAATTTCTTAATAACATTTCTTTCTTTCTCTTTTTTTTTTTTTTTTTTTTTTTTTAAATCAATTATTGGAATTTAATTTAAAAATAAAAATGTGTTTCAAATATAATTTCAAGTTTGCTATAAACTATTCTGTTTGAAATATAATTGATTAGGATAGATTGACATATCTTCAGAAACCTGTTAGTACTACACAGTTTTTAATAGCTGTGTTCCCACCTGCTGATGAAGAAAACACAACATTATTGAAATTTTGTAATAATAATGTTAAATTTAAGAGGGGATAATACCTAATCTCGCCGGCATCCTTCGCCCATGTTATTCTATGGGAAAATTTGTTGCTACAATTACACATTACCTAATGAATATTTTTAAATTCTGTTTTCGCAGTCAGAAAATTCATAACCGTTAAATGAGTACTCATTTTTGAAAAATTCATTTTTTTTTTAATTTTTACATTTTGAGTTCAAAAATGCGATTTTTCACAAAATGTATTTTTCTCATTTTCTAATCGCAAAATGAAATACTAAAATTTTAAAAAATCAACTTTTGGAAAACAAGTACTAATTTAACGCTTATGAATTTTCTAAATGTGAAAACAGAATTGAAAAATTTTCATTAGGTAATGAGTAATTATGTAAACAAATTTTCCCATAGAATAACATGGACGAAGGCTGCCGGCGAGATTAGGTATTGTCCGCTTAGGTATTAACGCCGTTAAATTATTTCTTTTGTTGTTTATACATTCCATTTTCATATTTTCTCTTTTCATAATTTAAATTCATTGATTTATTTTTGTAGTTAAATTTCAGTAGTTCTTTAAGCGCTTACATATTAAAAAATAAATTGTCATTTATTTTGAATTTAAAGACAATTATTTTAATTCATCATCACCGCAGTGCAGTATAGAAATCTTTTTATGCATTAAAAAATGATCATCATTAAATATGCATGTTTCGAGGCATATACGTTTGTGTTATAAAAAATAGCTATTTTGTTCGAAAAATTGTTAGACTATGGTGCTTTAGCAATAATGAAAAACTTTTAAGCGTGAAAGTTATTTGTAAGGTATATACATATCAGCTCAGATTGTTATAAATATCGAGTTTTTAAGTTTTATTTTATTTTTCTGTTTTTATTTCTTTATCTTTTTTTTTTTTTTTTTCGAGGAATATTATTCATCTTATCTCAATCTTTATTATAAGTCAATTCATGATTAATCATTTCATTAAAGTCGACTTTTGCTTGAATAAATTTTCGCTAATCTCATGAATATTGGCATTAAAATGTAACATGCAACTTTTATGGATTAATTGAGCTCATCTCTGAGGATTTCTTTTTTTTAAGAGCGAACAATACCTAATATTGCTGACAGAAAAAACCCATGTTATTCTGTGAGGAAACTTGTTCAACAATTACTCATTACTTAATAGATTATTTTTATTCAGTTTTCAAATTCAGAAAATTCACAATCGTTAAATTACTACTCGTTTTCGAAAAATGTATTTTTCATATTTTATTTTCTAGTTAAAAAAAAAAAAAAAAAAAAAAAAGTAAAAAGTAGGGTAGGTGCTCCAGTGATTGGCATGATCCAGTAATTGACATCTATCCTGAAAAAACAAATAAGAAAAATAATAAAATCATATATTTTACATATAAGAATTTTAACATTTTATGTAAACACTGGAGCATAGGGTGCTAATAACTGGTAAAATGCAGTGGCGGATTTAAGGGGGGGGGGGGGCTAGGGGGCTCAAGCCCCCCCCCCCCCAAAAAAAAAAACACTGACTTTTATAATTGAATATTGCAATTGCAAATTTTTTATTGGTCTAGAATAACACTTTGAAAAATCTTAGCCCCCCCCCCCCCCCAAAAAAAAAAAGTCAAGTTCTGGATCCGCCACTGGTAAAATGAATAACTAACAGTGTCAAACACTGGAACATAAGGTGCCAATTACTAATAAAAGGAAAAACTGGCAATGTCAATTACTGGAACATTGAGTGGGTGTCAAATAAAAGTTTATAAAAAAAAAAAATTGTTATCAAATGTATATATTTTAACATATATGTGGTTCTGAATGTCTTTCATGCCATATGTATTAACTTAAGATTTCTAAAAATATTTTATGATGACTAGAACATTAAAAACATCAGAAATTGCTCTTAAAGTGTCAATCACTGGTGCACTTACCCTACCTTAGTTTTTTTTTTTTTTTTCTAACTCCAAAATAAAATATAAAAAAGAAAAAAAGAAAAAGAAAAACATAAAAAAAGAGTATTATATTTAATATTTGGGATTTTTCTGAATGTGGAAAAAGGAATTTTAAAAAATAATAATAAGGTAATGAGTAACTGCGTAAACAAATTTTTCGATAGAATAACGTAGGCCTTGACTGTCGGTGACAGTGAGATTAAGTATTGCCCGTTCTTAAAGGTAAAAAAAAAAAAAAAATGAGCAAGATAAGAAAATACTGGCGAAATATTAAAACTGTAATCGTTGCAATATATTGTTTGGAAACTTTATATCTAGAAAAAAAGATTTGATTCTAAAACTTCAAGAAGTATATTGTGCAAGTCATTTTTATGTTTTGAAGAAAAGTAAAAATCTGGAGTGACGCCACTTGACTTTCAGAACATTAAAGAATCAACGGTTGTTTAAATAACACAATTTTCAGGTTGAAATATGTTTTTCGAACTCTATGTATCAATGGTACACTAAAATATTCCTCACAAAATCCTCATTAATTACTCTGATGAGGTGATATGCATAATTTGCATAAATGCCGTCTAATAATCACAACTTTACACTCATAATAATATTAACAGTAGTGGCATCAGAAATTCCCCGACGGGTGGGGGACACTACTTCTTCGACAGGGGGCACTACATAAAGAGAGTTTATTATATAAGCATTTATCAAAAACTGCAATACTGTTAATAATATTACTGTTAATATTTGTACCATTCCATTTGTTAGTACTCCTCGTGGTTTTGGAGATCATCGTGCCACAGACAGACATTTTCTAAAAATATCGTGGTCTAAACGTGTTCTGGACCTCTCAAGACGTGTATATTCATGGAAAACTGGAAGCTGAAAATTTTTACGAATCCAATACTTTCTTTTATTGAATATAGAATGGAAATACTGGAATGCCCCAAATTTGTACAAGGAAAGAAGAATATTGCCAAAAGTAGAAAAACTGAAAATTTTGTATTTTTTTCCCCGAGAGATTTTAGGAGTATGCCCCGATGGGGGTCACAGACTCCCCGACGGGGGGGGGGGGGGTCCTGTGCCCCCCGGCCCCCTAGCTGGCGCCACCCCTGAATATTAATAAATTACTGCGAGTGATCAATAAGTTACTTTGTGTCACTTTAATTAATCTTTTACATTGTATACCCATTTTTTTTTTTTTTTTTTTTTTTTTTTAATTCTCTACAGGGTTACAGTGTCCTTCTTATCAATATTATCAAGCATCAAACGATAAATGGTCTCGTATAACCGAACTGATAGATTGTGTGTGGCAGTTCAATAACATTTTGCGTTAAAAAAATTAACAGCCGCTTTTATGAATAATTTTCTGTTAAAAAAAGAAATATATGAAACATTAGTGTCTGTCGTCTGATTATATTCATAACCTGTTCTGCAACTTGTCAAGCTAATGAATAAGATAACAAGCGGCCACTTTAATTTTTGACGCTCTCCCATCTTAGATGACTGATGATGTTTCAAAAAAGCCGGAAGTTGTGGCATTTCTGGTTGAAGATACTTTTAAGATTTTTTTTAAGTACTTTTAACGTTTTAAAATTAGAAAATTAATGGCTTAAAAGAGATTGAATGTATTTTCAATAAAAATTACGTATTTATTTATTTTTTTATGTTATTAAATTGAGACTATTTAAAAAATTCTGTGTTTGTTGCAATATCGAGATTGTTAAAAAAATTTTATTGTCTGACTATAATAAATTTTTATTGTTAAACAGCAAATATTTTATTTAGAAATAGCATGATTGTTTTTTAAACAATGCTGTTTAAACAAATTGCTTTTAATAAATATTTCAAGACATTTAAAGATAATTTTAACAAGGAAAAATGGTTTTATGTTTTATATATAAAAATTAAACGCTTCATTACCTTTTTAATATATATATATATATATATAAATTTTTGTTAAATCGATTGCATATTTCTTAATAAATTTTCTCAATTAAATAGCAAATAATTTATTCATAAAAGTTATTTGGCTTTTTAAACAAATTACTCTCAGTAATCGTTTACATTGTATGCATTATTTCTTTTTCTACTATGTTATAGTGCCCTTCCTATCAATATTCAATCAATTTATTACCATATTTATTGTTGAAGATGAATATAATTTCAAAATATTTAAACATTTTTTTTTAGCAAAATGATGTTTAGCATTTTTAATCAAAATATTAATGCTGGCAAAAAGTGATTCATTGTTTTCTCAATAAAAATTAAACGTTTTATTATATTTTTAAAGTTTATTATTATTAATTTTATTGAATTCAGTGTCGAACACTCGATAAATTTTCTGAATTACAAGTTAATATTGCATTCATTAAAAAAAAAAAAAAAAAAAAAAAAAAACGCGATTTGTTTTGCATACAATGTTTTTAAAACAAATTGTTTTAATTTATAATTATACTCTTTGCGTTTATTATTATCATCATTTATTATTATTATTATTTTACTTTTTTATTAAATAGAAGTAAGTACTGAATTCATAAAAACTTCCGATTTCTAGTTTTTGAGGATTTAAATGTTTTGAGTTTTGAGTGGTCCAGAACACGATTTGACCATTTTTAGAAAATGTCTGTCTGCCCTGTGTGTGTCAAAAATTTTGTTCCAATTGCATCTCAGGAAACTGCTCAGAATTATATTATATATAAATTAAATTTATATGTAGTTGTATCATGACATAAATCAGTGCCTATCAACTTTGGTGCAAATCACACTCCAGGTGGCGCTGCTATACAATGATTTTCGCAATTTCGTGGAAGGCTATATCTCGGGAACTATTGCACGGAATTTTGACATAAATTAGTGCCTATCAACTTTTAGTGCCAATCCTTTAACAGGTGGCTGCTATACAGCGATTTCCATAATATCACTGAAAGTTACATCTCAAATTCTTTTGCGTATAATTGAACAATATGTGAACAATATTGAACAATTATGTGTCATTATGTTGATTCTATTTGGGTGCATATCGGCCAATAAGTGGCGTTGCTATGCTGCAATTTTAGACGAGAACAGGAAGGCTATACTCAGATTCTACTTTATATAATTGCACAAAACGTTAATGAGAGAATCATTATAAGTTAATGAGGAACTCGGCCAACAGGTAGAGATACTGCGCTGCAATTTAGCCCGTGAATAGAATCTCAACTATTATGACATATAACTGCATGAAACTTGATATGTGAGATAACCGGGTCCCGGACAAAAGCCCCACCGGACAAAATCCCCCCGGACAAATTTTTTTTTAATTATCACTCATTGTAATATGCATATATATATTAAATATAGATGTAGTTATGTTCATTTCTACTTTTTTCTTTCCTTTTCTTGAAAAGGATTTCGAAAAGATTGGACACCCAACAAAGTGGTTTAATCCGCTCCACCCATCTTAAACCTTGGCGGTCTCTGCTCCTTCTTGTTATTTCTGATTTATTTGTTTGGGCTCTGCCATTGTTTCACATAGTTTTCCTTCTTTTTATTCATATTATATATACAATATATATATATATATAATATATATATATATATATATTTATTTTATTTTATTTTATTCTTTCAGAGTTACATACATATTTGGGGAGGAGGGTAGGGGACAAACTGAAAAGAAAAGCGTTGAAAACTTCTAGAGATTACCATATAACTTTGTATACACTTACACTTTACCCTTTCACTACCACTGGGACATATATGTCCCAAGGCGATTTTAACATATAATATGAGACTTTTTTCTGGAGGTTTTCTTTTTTTGTCTTTTAGACCTGCAACTACCTTGAACAAAGGGTTAGAACGGTTAGTTGAGGAAATATACCGTCTATTAAATGAAGCTGATTCAGATAATTTATTTAATACTAATTTTTTCCACAGAAAAAAAATTGGTAGTGAAAGAGTTAAAGAAAGATAGTGAAGCTTGTCGACACCTTGGGGGGGGGGGGGGGGAGTAAAAAAAAAAAAAGGTTGATTTCTTTTCGTTACGTGCTACTTCCGAACAGTGCTATTTGCGAACACATCTTACACCTGGTAGCTCATTCCTTCCCCATTTGAAGATAAGGGAGGTATCGTCCCAGAGAGCACGTCCCCGTTCCCTATGGATGCTTTTAATTTCTGTCAAAATACTTTGTGTGCGTATATATATATATATACATATATATATAATATTATGTGAAAGATTATACACAAAAAATTAAAAAATAAAATATATATTAAAAACATCTTTATTTATTAAAAGTGAAAATTTTTAATGTTTAAATTATTTTGTTTAATAGAACTATTTGAGCTTTTAAATGGAAAACCTATTTTTTTAAAAATTAATATATATATTTTTTTCTATGAATGATTAAAAAGTAAAATAAAATAAAATAAATAAATAAATAAAAATAAGTTTTAAAAAATTAACTAAAATTTTTAGAAAACTAATTTAACTAATACACATATTATATATACATATAATAAATTAGTCGAGATTATTTAATACTATTGTTTTGGGTTTTAATATTAATTTAAAAAAAAAAAAACTGTTTTAAAATACTTTTAATAATAAAAGATTTTATATATATATATATATATATATATATATGAATGATTATAAGGAAAACCTAGTTATAAAAATATTTAATGAAATATTCTAAGTAAAAAACTAATTTATTAATTAAAAATAAATTTTTTAAGATTTCAAATAAGTGAGATTGTTTAATACTGTTGTTTGGACTTTCAGTTAAAAAGTTTATTTACACATCCGAGCGGTAATCGATGCTAATAAAATGGAAGTGTTAAGTTCGATCCCAAGTCGCGTTCGTCGACCAAGCCGTTGAGAGTTTCTCGTGGTTTTCTTCGAAACTTTCGCAAGTATAGGCTAAGGCTGCCACCCCCTATTCCCACCCCGGAGAGCATTTCAAGCAGGTGTATGGCACTCAATTTATCAACCGGCTTTAACACTACCACAATCACCACGAATTTTTTTTTTTTTTTCTAAAATGATTTTTTTTTACTATAAATGATTATATATATATATGTATATATATATATATATATATATATATACATAATTTATAGCAATATATTTTAATTAAAAATTAATTTAATTATTAAATATATATATATATATATATATATATATATATATATTAATAATTCAATTAGTTCAGATTGCTTAATAATATTGTTTGGTCGTTTAAATAAAAATACTATTTCAAACTGTTCTTAAACATCAAAAGATTTTTTACTATCATTCATCATAGAAATAAGGAGCTAATTAAAATTATTTAATTTAAAAGACCTAATTGAAAAACTAATTTAATTATTAAAAATATACATTTCAATAAAAAAAAAAAAAGAGATTGCATGAATAATAAAGTTTCAGATTTTAATTATGAATCTTATTGTAAAATATTTTTAATAAAAAAGATTTAAAAGAAAAAAGAATGCTTATATATATTTCTTTCTTTTTTTTTTTTTTTTTTTTTTTTTAGGTTAAAATTCATTTAATAAAATATTTTAATTGATAATACGTAATTTAATTATTAAAAATAGATTTTTTTTAAATTATTGAATTATTTAAGATAATTCAATATTGCATTATATATAATATTACTGTTTGGATTTAATACAAAAAAAATAAAAATAAAAAAATTTTAATACAAAAATGTTTCCTACTAATAATTATCGAAAAAGAAACTAATTAAAATAATTTTTATAATCTATGCGAGGTACATATTTAAAGCACAATTTGGTACCTTTATACTAAATACGATGTAACAAAAATAATATACATATATTTGATGTATACAAAATAATTTTTCCTGTAAAATAAGGGCCAGCTAGCACTCGAGAGGTTCTGTCCTGTAAACTGGTAGACGGAAGATTACGAGTTCGATCACAGGTCGCTCTCGTCGACCGAGCCGTTCGGTGTTTTCCGTGGTTTTCACCAAAACTTGTGTAAATGCGGGCTAGGACCCCTTAGAAAGACCCCACGGAAGGCACTCCCCTTCAGGTCTAAGACCTTAGTGCAATCTTTCGCCTTTACTCCCAATACCAATAGCAATATCTGTGAAATAAGATATGATTAGCGGAACTGGTTGACTAACAGGGTGTCACAAAGCATTTCTGATTCACTGTGAAGTATATAAATGGGAAAACTACTTAATATTAATTTTCAGTGTTGTACGAATTTTTTTAGTACATCATATGGTGTGCATGTACAGTTTACACGATATATATTCGACATAAAAAGTAATCTGTTTAATGCTTTCTCTTATATATACATATGTATATATGTATTATGAATGCGTTTTTATACATGCATAGATATACACGTTTCACACACCATGAAAGCCGAAAATTTTTTCAGCAAGTTTTGTCTGTGTGTGTATGTGTGGGTGTCAGCGTGTCTGTACGCGTATAACGCTATTTTCATTATTATAAAATATTCCAATATTAAAATATTAAAATATTCTCATTCGATTTGTAGACCCCCAAAACAGTTATATTCCTATTTTGAACGATCTATCTCAATTTCTATTTTTTTGCCCCTTCGTCCCCCTCCCCACACACACACAGAGACACATACGCCCTTTCTAATAATTTTAGACTTTCGAAAATATTCTCATCCTGTTTGTAGGTTCCGAAAACTTATATGCCCCAATTTTAAAAGGTCTAACTGTATTTTTACTATTTTGCCCCTTCGCCGTCCCTTCCCGCTCCTCTTAATAATTTTACACTCTCGAAAATATTCTCATTCGATCTGTAGACCCCCAAAACCTTTATGTACCTACTTTGAACGAGCTAACTCCAATTCTATTTTTTACACCTTCGCTCCCCCCCCCCCTTTCCGATCTTCCTAATAATTTTAGACTTTCGAAAATATCCTCATCTATTTATAGGCCCCCAAAATCTACATGTACCAATTTTAAACGATCTCACGCTAATTTCAATTTTTTTGTCCCCCCCCCCCCCTTTTGAGCCGACTAATAATTTTGCACTTTCGAAAATAACCTCATTTGATTTGTGGACCACAAAAACATAGTAAAATTAAGAATAACAGAAGATTAAATGTCACCGAAATCCACGTTAACCAAAATAATTGTGGTTCCCTTTAGCCCCCCCCCCCCATGTATACTTGAGCTTTAGGGGGGGTTTTGTCCGGTGGGGATTTTGTCCGGCGGGGTTTTTGTCCGGTGGGGTTTTTGTCCGGTGGGGATTTTGTCCAGTGGGGTTTTTGTCCGGTGCGGATTTTGTCCGGGGGGATTTTGTCCGTGGGGATTTTGTCCGGTGGGGCTTTTGTCCGTATCCCGAGATAACCATTAAGAAAATAAATGCTGGCTTAATTTAGAATCTATAAATCGATATATCCGTCGATTGGAGAAGCTATAATTGTGAAATTCCACATGGCTACATCTCAGCATCTGTTGGTTACAACTGCACCAAACTCCAATTGTGAGAAGTTATGGTTAAACTTTTGTATGCATGTTAAATGGTAAATGTTATACTGAATGATATGGAAGTTTTGTGATGGCCATACATACTAGTTTCCTTTTCCTATAGTATATTTTTTATGTATTACACACACACACACACACACACACATACCTATCATAATGATTATAAAAATGTTTTGCGTTAATTGTATTGTGCTCGTATTGTCTAAGCAGGCATGACAGAATATCAATATATATATATATATATATATATATATATATATATATATATAAACTTTTTCTAAACATGGTAGGAAGCAATTTATCACTTTTATGCAAGATGTACAAATCTTTGTTTACAGGCGTTAATATGAAAGATAATTTTGTTTTAAAAATGTTAGGACATACCAGTATGTCTTTTCATTGTTGTACTGGCGGTTGTGTTACTGATTATTATCACTATAACATTAACTGGTAGATTATGTTATGTATGTTACATTTTTTTGCTTACATGAGTGTCCTTCAAACCCTACATTTCTTGAAGCCATATATTTGAAAGATAAGAGAACAACATATAGGTTGTAAATAGGCTTAAATAAAAAATAAACATTCCTTCGGCATGTGACGTGAAAATGAAGCAAGATTATTAGATTTATGTCAACTAATACCACGTAATTTAAATTAAACAACGTTTTTCTATTTTTATATGATAAATTTTTATTAATTAAAGTTTAGTATAAAAACTTTATTTAAAAAATTTCTTTCCCTCTTTCTTCTTTTTTTCATAATTAGATTTTTATTACTTTAATATTTAAAAAGAAATCTTTATATATATAATCAATATTAGGAGTTAAAAATTAAAATTTCAGTTTTGCATTTAGCTATTATTTATGTTTTAGATCGATGTCAACAAAATAATTAATTATAATATTTTAATACATAACTACCGCATATTTCTATTTTGTACTTGTTTAGCGCAAGGGAAATCATATAATTCGACTTGAAAAACCTATTTTGGTTGTCTTGGATACATTTTGGTAATTTTAATATTATTCCCCATACATGCATGCGTGTATAGATAGTATGTACTATATTGATATTTCCTTAAGTTTACTAGTTCCCAGAGTCGGCATTCCCCCCCCTCAAATGATGTTTGAATGCATGTTCGTCTGTGAAATAATATGATACTGTCCAAACAGTGTGTTTTATTAAAATTTAATTTAGCAGGTAGGTTAAATTTTTATCTGGGAATCTATGTAGGTTTTTCAGAACAAAAGTGCCTTCCAGCGGCCGAGCGGTTTTGCGCTCAAAGCTGGTTGATGGGAAATACTGGGTTCAATCCCAGGGCGTGTTCATCGACCTAGCCGTTCGGAGCTTTCCGTGGTTTTCGACGAAACTCGCGTAAATAGGGCTAAGACCCCTTAGAAAGACCCCCACGGAGGGCATCCCACCTATAGGCCTAAGATCCCAGTGTAGTCAATCGGCCTCAAACTCTACATCAACCAATCAGAACAAAAGGCCGATTAATCTCTTATTAAAATTATTTTTTTAATATATGGATTTTTATAAACACCGTGGTACTTAAATAATATGTTCATTGGACATTGAAGTTATGTTTAATTTACTGAACTTAAAAATGCATAGGTTTTCGGAAGAAAAACTAATTTTTTCTTTATTTAAACCCGTTCTTAACCCATGCACATTTGTGAACACGGTACTATCCAAATGGGTTTTGGGTGTACTCCATGGTCATTCTTTGAAGATTAAGGCTCATTTATATTGGGATGCGAACATCCATTCCTATACAAGTATTCAAACCTGCACCTGGAAAAACTGAAGATCATAGATTGTTCCATTAAAAATATACAAAAATTTAGAAACACGTAATTTAAAATTATTAAACTTAACCACTTAAAGTGTTCAGTTTTTTTTTCTCTGTTACAAAACGTTTAATTTTTTTTATTATGTCTTTTTAATCTTCATTAGTGATAGAATAAAATAACATAAGTAAATTGACCGATATGATACGATAATTCTCGTACTCGAACAAAAAAATTAGAAAATTATTTTAAATGTGCGATTTAACTCTTTGTAGTGACGGAAAATGTAAAATGGATGCCCGAGTATACTCGGGCTAAAACGTTAAGTGGTTGATTAAAATCATTTTAAAAAATATGTACAATTCAAAGCTATTCGCTTTAATTTTTAAAGCATCTTCAGGAATGACAGAAAAATGTTTCTTTTTAGCAGTTTAAGTACTTAAATGCAGTTGAACCTCGTTAACGTGAATCTCAAGGGGGATAAAAAAAATTGTTCATGTTATAAGTAGTCCATGCTATCATTAGCTCAGAAACTAATCTTCCTTACAGTTCGTGTAAAAAGTAATTCACGTTTAACAGTGTTCACGTTAACGAGGTTCGACTCTAGTAGTTTACAGTTACAGTTACACAAACTTGACATAATTATTGTAGGTGAGCAGTCCGTTAGCAGGAAAATATATGAATAAATTTGTAGGAGCTATTGGAAACACAAGGTTGACATATTAAAACCCGAATAAACTACTACGTCAGAAACGGCATAGAAAAATATTTGAGATGCATACAGCTGTTTTGGTAGCCTTAAGCGTACCGTCTTCAGTGCAAAAAGAAACGCCAAGTCTCCTGATATTACGAGGTTGAAATGTTGTTACTTCAGCAAGGTGGTGCCGTCGAACTGAAAATTCATAGGCGTGAGATGCGAAGATATAGTACAGTTTTCTTGAAAGACGAACTTTAAAGCAAGAATCTGGGTAACATAAAGGGTCGGAGCTTGCAAGGTTGCCAAGGTGGTGCCGTAGGAGCTGTATCTATAGGAGTGAGATGCTAAGTTATGGAGTAGGTTACTTGAACTGAAGATTAGTAACAGGAACAATAGGAATTGAATGGGTAGAATCTTGCAAGGTCAATGAATTTGATATATATGATAATATATATGAAGATCATAGATCTTGTCATTTGGCTACCAGGTGGGCAATATCCAAGCGGTGTGTTAGACTGAGGTTTAATTTAACAAACTCGTTATAATTGATTTTTAGAATAACTGTAAAACATACTCCTTAAACAAATCGGCCAATAAGTACATAAACCATTTTTCACCTGTTTTCAGTTCATTTTCTCATATGTATTTAGTAAATAATAATAATAAAAAAATGTATAAATTACAAAAAAAAAAAAAAATAAATAAATAAATAAAAATAAAAATAAAGAAAGAAAGGAAACAACCTGCAACAATTGTTATAGCAACTGCTTTGTTTGCTCCATTCATGTCTAATTTATTCTTCGACCACATTTCATGAAACCATGGAAGCATCTGCGCAAGTGCTAACTCAATGAGTCCAATGCTAAAATAGGGGTGACAGCCATCTGACTCAGAGAAAATGAGCAATAACAGAACGCGGAATTACTGGATGTTTTCCAAATTTCAAACTGTCGGTCAAGCTGGCATCCCTCCAACATTTTGGACGCGTCCTCACTGCTAGTTTTAGGATATGTGGCTGCACTGTAGTTCGCCTGAGACGGTTTTATTTTCACCCGAAATAATTTTTGCTAATTTTTTTTTTAATCTTTTTCAATTTTTTGTGTTTATGCAAAGTTTCTTTATTTATTAATTTTGAAACACATTGTTCCGGTGCAGTTTGCCTTTTAATTAATTTTCTATACCTATGTATTCGAATACGGTATATTCCAAATTATGTTAACATTTTCAGATTTTATAGAATGTGTGGTGTTAATGTTGTTGTCTCCTTTATTTCTAGTTTGGATTATATAATTTAATAGTGGTCGTAATAAAAAAAATATTTCATGGTATTTTAAAATTCATTTAATAAAAATCTTTAGTAAGTTCAAAAATTGTTGTAATAATTTCTGAAGGCTGAATTTATTTTTAGATGAAATTATATACATGATTTTTCCTCATAAAGAACCTTCTTACACTAATCAATTAAATGCTTAAAAGAAAAATATGATTATCAATTTTATTTAAAACCTAACTTCTCTCCCCTCCTTCCAAAAAAAAAAAAAAAAAAAAAAAAAAAAAAAAAAGAAGAAGAAGAAGAAGAAAGAGTAAAGAAAAGAAAAAAAAATTACAAATTTTATGCTGTTTTAAGTGTATCTTCTCGAAATTTAATTTAGCAGAAACGATTTGCTTAATTTTTCCTTCGTAAAATGTTTGATTCCAAATATGTATATTTCTGGAATATCACGTTTTATTAATTTAGAAATCTGAAGAGAAATTCATTTCATTTCGCTTTTTCATTTGAACGAAAACCAATTAAAATCCGGTTTATTTAACTGTGGTGATGTCACGTCGTTTGTATTATTTTTTTTTTTTTTTTTTTTTTGGTAATTGCATATATCCAATTATAAGCTTGATCTTCCGTTATACAGTAATTCTACGCTAGTTTGTTATAAAGAGATGAGCATGATATCATATCAGGATCCCCCCCCCTTTTTTAAGTATTATTATTATTATTCAGGAGTGGCATTCTAAAGAGATGTGTCGAACCCTCATGGTATTATATGAGAACCCTCAAGTAATCTCCAGGGACCCAGGAGGGACGGGAAATATAAAAGGATTGCTTTTAAAAATATACATATATATATATTACTTTCAGAATGATATCAATCCATAATGTTACACAAGTCTATCTGCAGAAATGACCTTCAGGATAATATTTGAATGAAATGTTTCATAGCAAAAAACTCAAGGTAATTAATTAATTGGGGAAATTTTTGAAGTAATACAAAATATGGTACATGGTGCGCAAAATAATACAAAAGTGATCAACAAGTCGATCAAAGTGTATATTTGCAATGCTTTTATTCCATTAACTTGTTGGCATCTTCCTATTCTCCAGTTTGTGTAAAAGTTTTACATGTGCCTACTCTGCTTTTTTCTAGTTTTCTCTCTGGATTTCTTGATGATTTGATTTAATAATCTATTTAATTTCTTATTCTAAATGGTTTTTCTGCCTCGATCGGGGCTGAAACAATATAAATTGCTATGATTAGCTATATATTGTTTTACGAAATCGATGCAGCTCTTTCAGCTTTATGAAGTATATGCCCCCTGAAAAGTTTATACTTCAATTTTTAAGCATCTTTATCCAATTATTATTTCTGTGGTCCTTTATTTACTTTCTCCGTCATTAAGTTTAAGGGTCCTTTTATTATTATTATTATTCATGTCGGCGTAAGTAATTGTTTTTGTCTCTTATTGGTTCTTTCTTAATTTGTATCGCAACATTTTTGTGTCAGTCTTACCTAAATGTTACAATCAGTTCTATTTTTGTTGTGTTGGTGTTGTTGTGTATCTATTAATTGCTAAATTTTAAGGTTAAATTTTATTACGATAACTATCATTCATATATATATATATATACACACAGTCGAACCTCGTTAACGTGAACTCTGTTAACGTGAATTACTTTTAACATGAACTATTTCCACAATCCCCGTCAAAATGAAGACTAGTTTAGTTATATGAAGATTAGTTACTAATAGCATGAACTATTGATTACATGAACAAATTTTTTATCCCCCTTGAGATTCACGTTTAACGAGGTTCGACTTGTATATATTAATCAATCACGTACAGATAAAAAAATTTATCGTTTTGAAAATGGATAATATTTTTGCAAATAGTCAGTATTTCAATTATCAATTTGAAAAACATGTTCTAAAAATCGGTTTTAAGAATTTTAATGGAAATTTTCATAAAATAAAGGGGATATATTATAATTTAATAGTTATATTACTCTTTTAAGGGGAGAATGGAGATTATGATTTTTTTTTTTTTTTGTAAATTATAAAAATTTGCATGCATATGCACTTAAACGTAATAATATTAAATATATTAAAATATTTTTACAACTATTTAAATTTAACAAAATAAAATTTTTAATTTTCAGTTATTTGGAAATTTTTAAAATACATCTCTGTTGACTAATATTTAATATTTTCTCCATTATTTTTTGCATTATTATAGTTTAACAATGTATCCCAAACATGTTTGGGTATTACTTAGTGTATTTATTGAGAAGTTAATATTTTAGAAATATTTCAGTCCCCCCCCCCCCCAAAAAAAAAAAAAAAAAAAAAAAAAAAAGTTTTGAAATCGAAGCAATTTTTTAACCTTTTCATTCCCTGTGATGTCAATTGAAATCATAACATTTAATCTTTTCTGTCTTCAAATCTAAAACTGATTCAAAATGAACAATATTAATAATCTATTTACATTTTCCCACTGAAAAATATAGAATGTAGCTGGTTTCATTATCTAAGTTGATGAACGAAAGTATGTTTTACTCTATTCTGATAATAATATCAGAATTAGTTTCCTTTTCGGGGCAATTTAAGTAAATTAATCGTTTCAAAGATGTATTATTATTATTATTTTAATATTCGTAATTAGTATTTTTATTAATTGTAAAATATATTTATTACAAAATTTTAATGTGTTTGTTTATCGAAAAGTTATGATTTTAAATGGCATCAATGTCCATATTAAGTACAAATAAACACTTCCTAGTTGCTTTGTTAACTATGTCATACTTGCCAGCCATCTCATTAATAGGCAAAAAATTGTTAACGGCCCTTTTTTCACACCACTTTATGTTTAGAGTAATTCTCTCTAAATGTTATTACGATTAAATAAGATTAAAATTATTCTAAAAAAAAAAAAAAAAAAAAAAAAAAAAAAATGACTGGTGTGAAAAAAAAAAGGCGAGTACTAAAAATTTTACGTTTCATAATGGTGTGGTTGGCAGGTATGCTACGTATATTAATTCTTACTTTTCATTACACTCCTATTTTCAAAAATTATATATTTTTTGCTTTTGAAATATATTCATGACTAAATATAAGATTTATTGTTTCATAGGTGAAAAAAAAAATTATATATATATTTTTTTATAAACCATGTTTTTAAATTTTCTGTTGAATCATAGTTATAGAACTAACTACATTAGCACTTTATCAATGCGTATCAAATCTTTAAACCGATAGTGACGACCATTTTTGTGAGATACATAATTTAACTTTTTACAATTTTTTAACGCTCACGTTTAATTAAATTATTTATTTAGTCACGTTTATTTATTTTTATGTCGAAAGAAAATGAACTCGTATTTTTTTTTTATATTTATTTATTTATTTATTTATTTATTTATTTTTTTTTTTTTGGCAACAATTAAATTATAGCTAATATTTTAATGGCTATTTATGAGGTATTAGGAGGTTATTATTTTCATATTTTAATTAATTATAAAACTATTCGAAAATTCGAAAATCGGACTTCGAAATATTGTGTTGTCATCGGGTTGTGAGCTATTGTGAAAGTTTCAAATGTCTAGCTAGTAGGGAAGTTAGTTAAAATTCGATAGCAAGATTTGTACTGGACAAACAAAAACAAACAAGAATAGAAGTTAATAAAAACATGGTAAAATAAAAAAAATAAATAAAAATAGGAATGAAAGGGTTAAATGATAAAATTAATTTTGCTAGAATTTATTCATTCTGCAGCTTGTAAATATTTAACATAACTTAAGTAGTCTCCTTCTTTAAAATAAATAATGAACACATTATTATAACAGGACTGCTCCAAGCGACTTTATATATATATTCTTTTCGTACCACTGTTAAAAAAAAAATACAAAATATTTATGCAGAACGCTCAAAACTGCTCTTTAAGCGGTGAGCGGCATCCTATCCCACGCAGGTAAAACTGCATTTTGCCTGAATAAAATTATTATAAATTTTATGTTACGTAAATAGTGGTACGAAAAGTATATAAAAAAGTCGCCTGTGGGCAGCCCTCAGTGATGCCAGATGGTCGAAAATTATTTCCCCAAACAGGTCTTCAAATTTCCCCAAATCAGGGATTTTTTTTTTCGAAAAAATCCCCAACTTGATTTCTACTAAAAAGGGAAAATAAAAATTTTTCAAAATAAAATAAAATAAATAAGTAAATAAGTAAAATATCAAGCAGATTTTTCTATGATTTAAGCTCAGATTTTTCCCCAAATGAATGCAATTTTTGAAAAAAAATCCCCAAATAACAATAAAGCTATTGAAAGTCCCTAGTCGTAGGGATAAATCATTACGTTGCCAACATTGACAGAATGTTGCCAACATTCATTTGGGTTTTTACGTTGCCAACATTGATTTGGGTTTTAATTGACAGAAAGTTGAAGTCCCCAGATTTGTCCCCAAAAATTTTAGAATTCCCCAAAAAAGTCCCCACAAACATTTGGTCTCCAAAATTGTCCCCAGAAGCCTTAAAACTCCCCAAGCGCCAGCTAGGGGGCCGGGGGGGGTACAGGCCCCACCGTCGGGGAGTCCGTGACCCCCCATCGGGGCATACTTCTAAAATCTGTCGGGGAGAAAAATACAAAATTTTCAGTTTTTCTCCTTTTAGCAGCATTTTTCTTTCCTTTTACATACTTGGAACATTCCAGTTTTTGCATTCTATATTCAATAGAAGAAAGTATTGGATTCATAAAAATTTTCAGCTTCCGGTTTTCCACGAATATACACATTTTGAGAGGTCCAAAACACATTTTGACCATGATATTTTTAGAAAATGTCTGTCTGTCTATGTGTGACAAATTTTTTTTTCTAACTATATCTCAAAAACTACTGCACAGAACTACATATAAATTTGTATGTAGAGTTGCATCATGACATAAATTAGTGTCTATTAACTTTTTTCCGAATCGCCTTATAGGTGGCGCTGCTGTACTGCAATTTTTTTCATTCAATGGAAGGCTATATCTCAGGTTCTATTTTGCTTAATCGAACAAACTTGATATGCGAGAGTGCCATTATGAAACATCAGGTTGATTTAATTTAGGTGCATATTGGCCGATAAGTTGCGCTGCTTTGCTGCTATTTTCCCCGAGAAAAGGAAGGCTATATCTCAGTTTCTATTCTATATTATTGCAAATAACTTTGTATATGACAGGGCCATTATGAAACATTATGTGGAATCAGTTTCAGCGCACATAGCCAGATAGGTGACGCTCTTGTGCTTCAATTTTTCCGTGAATGGGAAGGCTATATATCAGATTCTATCGTATACAATTACATTAAGCTTGGTATATGAAAGGGCCATTTTAAAACAATGTACTGAATCAATTTAGGTGCATATGAGCTGATAGGTGGCGCTGCTATTCTGTAATTACTCAGTGAATAGGAAGACAACACCTATTGAAAGGGCACCTCTCTGGAGAACCAATTTTCTGTCGCACGATAGGTGGCTCCCTTAAGGAAATTCGACTCCTGTGATCAACAGATACGAAGATTAATTTTTTCTTATGAATTTTCCTTCAGGCACTCTGCACATATTTTTTTCTGTGGAAAGAAAATATTATACACTCAGAGAATGGCACAATGACCTCTAAAACCACAAGGAGTACTAACAAATGGAATGGTACAAATATTAACAGTAATATTATTAACAATATTGCCTTTTTTGATAAATATCCATATAATAAACTCTTTCTATGTATTGCCCCCCTGTCGGGGAGGTGGTGTCCCCCCGTCGGGGAATTTCTGGTGCTACTACTGCCAAAATGGGGACAAAATCCCCAATCTGGCATCACTGGCAGTCTTGTTATAAATAAATTTAGAAGGAAAAAAAAATCATAAGTCACTGATAACTCGACATAAATATAAGATCTGTTTTCAAACGAAATTGAAAATATAAACTGTCCTGTTCCACGTCCATTATTGTACTTTGACGTCAAATTTTCTATAAACAGATATAACTTAAAGAGAGAAAAAAAAAATTAACTCTCAACCCACGCTTTCTTTGCATTAGAACTATGACGGAATTGAAAAATATTCTCGTATACTGATGCCAAAGGAAAAAAAAAATGTTTTTATTTCTGTTTTTTTCACCGCTATCACTCTTCGGAACATGATACAACTGTAATTGTCACTTCATTTTTTGTAACATTGTTTACCAGGAACGATGTTTCTGTGTATCAAAAAGAAAGAAAATGCACTTAAAAAACATTCTTTGGCTTCCCTAATCATTAAGTGCACTTTAATTGATGTTAAAAAATATGTAATCATAATCCTAATAATATTATGTGAATGCAAACATGCTTAAATGTTTGGTGTCCCATCAACGTTAAAATGACTGTACTAACTACTTTAAATTTTTGTAATTCTTTAGTTCTTTTTATTTCCTATAAACATTTAATGTTACATAAATTTAAAATTTTCAATTAATGTAAGTAATTAATAAGTTCTTTCTTGTTGCACCACCTATAAATGAAATTCTAAATGAAATTATTTTGAATTACTCAGAAGTAATTTTTCATCAGTATCAAATTAACATGGCAATAACTGCATAAATTTTTGTATATAGTACTTAGTTTGTGGTCCATAAAAAGACATAGCTGCCAAGTTTTTAAAATTATTCCGGAATGCTGTTAGCCACGCCATTTTTTCACACCGTAATCATTGTAGAAAAATTTTCTTCAACATATAATTATGATTAAATGTGAAGAAAATTACTCCAAAAAGATTACGGTGTGAAAAAGGGGCGGGACTAACAGCATTTCGGAATAAATTAATATGTTGGCAGCTATGAAAAGAGGAAACAAAAAACAATTTTAATAGATTTTCGGTCACATGTGTCTTTTTTTTTAGTACGACAGGACTATTTCTTTCAATCTGCCATTTTGCGTCGTTACCAATTTATAGTGTTCCACTTCGAAAATGTCTGTCAATATTCAATTTTACCATTTAATTTCTTACTCTATCTTAAAATATTTTGTGAAATCCGTAAAAACTTTTATATATATATATATATATTTTTTTTTTCACTTTCCATAGGTGAGGATCGAACTCACAAACTTTGGGTTCGTAATTGTGTTCTCTGACCACAGAGCCAATGGGTCTTAGCAGAATATTTCCTGATTATTTAAACTAATGTTTTCAGATATTTTTAGACTGAAACTGTGAAATTTATTTAAAATGTGTATTATTTTCAATTTATAATACAAATATATTGATATTAATTGTGTTTTTGAGAAATTAATAGATTAATATTAATTAATCTGCGATGAATTTTGAGTATAATTTAAATATCGAATAATTAGTTTATAGTTTTTTTTAATATTATGTTTTGTTCTGTAGAAATTGAAACTTTTAATTATTAATAATAAATACGAAATTGCAATTAAGATTATTTTACTAGTTAAAATGTTTAGTAAATGAGTAATAAGCAATTGGGGGAAGATACTATACAATTAATGCATTCAAATTTTATTAATTTATTTGGAATAAAAAATCAATACATTATTTGAATATGTGTTTAAGAATTTTACTGCGCACCCTCTATTATTATTATTATTATTGTTGTTGTTGTTGAAAGGGTGTTAAAATACAAATATAAGTAGTCCTGTCGTACTAAATCAAAATCTGTCATAGACAAAATTTCATCCATTTTTTTTTTTTTTTTTTTTATGTTCATTTTATCATTGTTACACTTATTCAACAAAAGTAAATTAACATGTCTTGCTATGATATGGTAAAAAGCACGGCAAAATAGTGTCTAGAATTAATAATTATTTTACAGGGTTACACAAAGCATACAGATATGCTTTCCATTATGCGCAGTAACAATTGATTGTGTATTTTCGGTGAGTTATATTCATTTTCCACATTCATGAAAAATATTCCATTTGTACAGACTCAACGGCTGTATTCATTTCATTATTAAATGAGTGAATAATATATTCTTTCTAATCTTTCTAATGCGTCCTAGCCTGTAATCACGAGTAGTTTGGAGAAAACCAAGGAGAACTTAAATAAATAATAATAATAATAATAATAAAAATGTGGTCTAGAAGTTTCTACAACGAATGCTATAAAAATGTTTATTATAATGGGCACTTTTCATGTTAAATTAAACTTGCGCATCTCGTTTGAAAGCGGCAAAATAACGATGCAAGCACAGTTTTAAATAAAATTTATAGAGTTTAATTGATTAAATGTAAAATATTGAGGTTTTTACAACTATTCTAATTAAAAAAAAAAAAAGAAAAAAAAGCTTTAGAGTTCATATATATATATATAATGGTTCAATTTAATTTATTGTAACATATTTTTTTTCCCGGCTTTTTCCCAAATTCTTATGTACTTACTGTCATTCACTACGGTATGTTTGTGAATCTCAACCAAATAAAAAATGCGCCTCCATTTTAAGGTAAATACAAGCTTTTTCATTTGTCTCTCCGTGGCTCAGTTGGTAAGAGCGCCATGTTAGTAATGCGGTGGTCCCGCGTTCGATACCCTGAAGGTCCGGAGTGTTAATTTTTGCAGACAATTAGCAGAAGTCAATTGATAAAAGAAAATTTATCGTTGACTACACAGTATTCTAAGAATTTTTGAAGAGTTTTTTTTAAGAAGCCTTTTTCTTACATCTCTTAAAAGAGTTTTTTGTGGCCTACAAGCGCCCTCTATTGGGCGGAATATTCACTAAAATGTCAATAAAACAATTAACAATACAAAATAAAAATGATTAGGAAAAACAAATAAACATTAACCAAAAAAATGTAAAGTTATATGTTATGTGTGTAAAGTTAACAAGTAAAATGTTAAGTTATAATATAAAAAAATAATAATAAACTAAAATAATAATAAAAAGGTGCCTCAAACGAATAATTAATTGCATATATATTAGCCCTTAATTAGAAAATGAAATCACAAAACTTATAAGCAATCGTGTATTGCTGCCATCTGTTGTGAATTTTAAGAAATAATTTATCTTTTCTTAACACAGTTCAAATTTCCCCAATTTTGGCTAATAAAAAAAAAAGTTACATTTTTTTTTTTTTTTTTCAAATTAAATTTTATTCTAACTTCGAAAAGATTTATATGATACGCTATAATAAGAATTTGGGTTTTAAAAGCTTTTTAAAATAGATTATTTTAGATTGCATACAACACATGTCTTAAAATCTAAATATTGCATATAACAAAGTTTTGTATAGAGAAAGGTATAAAAAATCTAAATATCGAATTAAATTAATTTCTCTTTTATTTCATATAAAAGTTTTCTTTTTATCAGAACTCTGCATAAACTGATATGCATTTAGTACCCTTCGTCACATGACTAATCTAACACTTAGCAAGATTACTGCTTCCCTAATCCTCTCACACAGAACACTGGAATACAGATTTATTACGTAAACGTATACGTAAGATGAAATAGGGAATCATTTTAATCCCAAAAGAGTAATCGACCTTTACACTCCCCACAACCCCATCAAAAAAAAAAAAAAAAAAAAAAAAGAAAGAAAGAAAAAATTGCAAATTGGGGGATTGTTTTTAGTTGAATTTGAAAATTATAAAATCCACTAATCAATGGAGGGAGAAATGAAATAATGATTGCACTAACTGACGATGGAGAAATTCATGTAAGTAAGAAAATAAAATCATACATAGATTATGATACATTTTCCAACAGTACGAAGATAGATTTGTAAATTTTTGGGGTATTTGACCCGTATGTAAATGTTATACACATACATTTTTTTAGCAAATATCTGGAGCTTTATAGGTTGTTTATACATGAATGTCAACTTTCGTATTAAAAGTTTTACGTGATTATTATTAATATTTGATGCCTTATATACATGTTAACTTGATTTGTGCTTTTTTAAAAATTAACTATCATTGAAACTAGTGTGTTGGGACTATCACAAAACATTATTTCATATTTTCCTATGCAAATTCTATTGAATATAAAAGAAAGTAAAAAATTACTTACATTTTTAAAGTTTGATAAATCAATGTAAAAAATCCGGAAGGGTTCTAGTCGACTTCACAAACATTTAGTAATTAACGATTGTTTAGATTAGTTTGAAGAAGAGAAGTCTTTTTTTTTTTTAAGAGGGAAATTATAATAAGGTGTTTGAGTGTTCTTTCTTAAGTTTTATGTCGTTTAAAGGATCATAATGTTTCCAAATTCTTTTGTGCGCCTCTGTAAATGAACTATCAGTAATAAGCTTACAATATTAAATATTTATCTTTTGTTTTTGTTTTTTCTTTTTAAGTTTCAATCAATTTAACATTACTGAAGCGAAACTTTAAATGATTTGGGCCCATATACAGCAATGTATAAAAATTCTACTTTGTATACCGGCTTAAAAAAAAAATAAGTCTTACACTTTTGTAAATCTGTACGGTTGTAGCGATAATAACCTGTAACATGCCTACCCATTTATATCTTAATCGAATGTAGAGTTTAGACGTTATCGCACTTCATATATTTTATATCCATTAGCTTTAATGATAAAGTTTTTTTTTTTTTTTTTTTTTTTTTTTTTTGTTATTCTTGTAAAAGAGCTGTGTAAAGAAAAAAAAAAACTGATACATCAGATTTATACTTTTCTTCTTTAACATTGACTGTTAAAAACAACTTTTTAGAGCTCCGAGTATTGCGCAATACTATTTGTGAATTTTCCCCCCTCCCATCGAACTATGTCACGTGACTCACTCAAAAAGAGAACTGTGATTAACTTTTGTTTTAGTTAGAAGTGTGGTATTGCGGTGTGCAAATATGTAGCAGTGGGCTCTCTAGCCGATTAGCCAAACATGTTAAAAATTAATCAGTTTCATTTCTTTTGTAAATAGTTATTTCTTTTGTGTGCTGTGTATCATCGTAATGTGTCCGTGAAATTAAAAATTATGTTTTAAGTGTGACAATGAGTCAAGTCATCTTCTTTATAAATTTTAAGAACATTCTATTCTGCATTCGTTGTTTAAAGCTGTAGGTTCTGTATTTATCAAAATCTATAAAAGTTGTGCGACTGTGACCGATAACCTACCTACCAATTTTTAGTTCAATTGGATAAGTCATTTAGTCGCTGTCGCCCTTAAAACAATTTGAATCCATAGGCCATACTGATAAAGCATTTTTCTTTGTGTTCTTCTAATATATACATAAGTGTTTGATGATTAAGAATCTATGCAGTTCGTTCGATGGTGACTCATAACATTCTTAACAATTTTTAGCTCAGTCGAATAAGACGTTTAGATGTTATCACACTTTAAATAATTTGAGCATGTCCATAGGCCTTAATGATAAAGAAATTTTCTTTGTGTCTCTGTAATATATATATATATATATATGTACTAGACTTACTAGAATTCATACAGTTCGTGCGACGGTGACTTACAATATAGATACCAATTTTCAGCTCAATCGATCAAAGCGTATAAAAGTTATCTTACGTACATACAGATACATACATAAAATAACAAAAATAACAAAAAGTAAACATAAAAATAATTATAAGATTAAAAAACTTTTTATATACCATGTTTTTAAATTTTCTGTTGAATCATAGCTGTAGAAGTACATTAGCAATTTATCAATGCGTATAAAATTTTTAAAGTGATAATGACGTCAATTTTTGTGAGATGCATAATTTAACTTTTTACAATTTTTTAACGTTTACATTCAATTAAATGTATTTATTTTTAAGTCGAAAAAAATTGAACTCATATATATATTTGGGGGGGAGGGGAACAATTAAATTATAGCTAAGATATTTTAATGGCTATTTTTAAAGTTATTAGGAGGTTAATATTTTCATATTTTAATTAATTAAAAGAAAACTAAACAAAAATTCGAAAATCTTGCTTCGAAGTATTGTGTAGTCATCGGGTTCTGAGCTATTCTGAAAGTTTCAAATGTATTACAGTACTTTCCTCACATAGTGTATGTTCTGAAAGTAAAAAATAATAAAAAATTATCTTCATCAATTACGTACTACTTAAAAAAAAAAAAAAGTACACAAGAGATATCTTTGTTTTACTCTCATTTATAATACTGATCATTACATCCAGCTTGTTTACATCACTATGCCGATCACGAAATCAAAGAATACATGACATAGCTTATCACACGCACATGATACAAGTAATAAAATTAGTAACCCTCATACATAATCTGTTTCCATATATGAACTGCTGACATTGATATATTTACATCCATGTAATAAAATGTCATTTACACATCAAGTTCAGTGATTGTTCTCATGATATATTACGGCTGTTATTTCATTGATATTAATTATTTATTCAAATTAGACAATTTGTTATTGATGTTTATGTAAATTATCTTTTTCCTAGGACCTTGTATCGCAGACCGCTTTACTTTTAAAATATCGAAAGCACTATTAGTGGTTTTGTAATTGGTAGTAATTTTATACATTGGCATATTTTAGTCATATAAAGTGATGCTATCATCAGTTAATGTATATGACAGGAATATGTGATTATCTAATCTGTAGTATAAAAAGGATATGTAAAAAGTATCTTGTTAATTTCTTGCTGGATCAAATATCACATTAACCATTGAAGTTTCTTTGAAATTTTTAGGATTTTTTTTTTTCTCACTGTTATATAGTGTCAATAACCTTTTTCCTTTCGATTTGTCTCTGTGTATGTCTTTCATGAAATTTTCAATTAAATACAGTTGGATATGAATTTGATTTAATTTTAGTTTGCTTAAAATAAAACTTATATTTATTTATTTATTATTATTATTATTATTAGTGCTAGAGGCCTATTTCAGTCGGTACAGCGTTGTCGAATTTTTATACGTCACTCTTAATAGTGCTAAGGGCCTATTTCAGTCGGTTTATTGAATGGGGATTTATTGAATGAAGTCCCCCCAAGGCACAACTTTGACATGAGTCCCCCCCCAGGCCCAACTTTGACATGAGTCCCCCACAAGGTACCCCTATTTCAGTCGGTACAGCGTTGTCGAATTTTTATACGTCACTCTTAATAGTGCTAAGGGCCTATTTCAGTCGGTTTATTGAATGGGGATTTATTGAATGAAGTCCCCCCAAGGCACAACTTTGACATGAGTCCCCCCCCAAGGTACCCCTATTTCAGTCGGTACAGCGTTGTCGAATTTCTATACGTCACTCTTAATAGTGCTAAGGGCCTATTTCAGTCGGTTTATTGAATGGGGATTTATTGAATGAAGTCCCCCCCAGGCCCAACTTTGACATGAGTCCCCCCCAAGGTACAACTTTGACATGAGTCCCCCCAAGGCCCAACTAAGGGTAAGGTTTATTTATACTTTAATCCAAAAAACATGTGATTTTTCTTTTTTTTTTTTCTTTTTTGAGGGGGGGGAGGGTAGGGGGTTGAAAATTTGACAATAATTTGATATAGAGCAAAAAATGGCTTGTATCAGGAAATATATATAGATCTGGACATTTTGTGACTGACAATAATATATATATAATTTCTATAACAGTATATAATTTCTTTACTATTTGTGCATATTACGTTCTTTGTTTACGAAGTTTTTAATTCATCAAACAGAAGATAAATTAGTATATTTAATGCTTTGTCTTCTATATCTTTTTTTTTTTTTTTTTTTTTTTGTCTATTAGTTGTATATCTACTATTTATCAAATATATCTATTATCTATATATTCGTTTTAGAATTTTAAAATATTTTAATTTATAAAAGAAAGGCTTTTTTTTTTTGTGCGAGAAAATTATTTTTCAATTTTCTTTATTCGATATAAAGTCTAAGATGTGTAAAAGCCTAAATCTAGTGGCCCAACAGTGACCGAGATGCTCTGCTCGAAGCTGGTAGACGCGAAGTCCCATGTCAAACTCGTCGGCTTAGCTTTTCGGAGTATGCCTTGTTTTTTTTTTTTTTTTTTTTTTTTTTTTAACTTGCGTAAATACAGACACTAGGACTCCTTAAAAAGATTTCATGAAGGGCATCTCCCTCAGGTCTAGAACTCAGTGCAGTCACACCTTAAAAACACTACTAACACCTAACAACTAGGTATCTCATAAATGAGGTAATTAAATGGGATAATACATCAAAACGGGATAATATGAAAATGGTAATTTACAATTACCTTCCAAAATATGACTGAATAACGTTTTAACGTACGACAAAAGAAGCGCATCATCGAGTCTTGTTAAGAAAAATCTGGAGTGACTCCACTCGACTTTCCGAACATTGAGTTAATTAACAGTTTTGTAGAAAAAGTAAAGAAAGAGGAGTTGTTAAACAAACAAAAGAGAGAAAACCATAATAGAGTATTTGAGTATTTTTCTCCATGTATTACACGATGTTTTATTGAACGCTACTGGACTTTGAGCCCATAGATCATAATGATAAAGAATTTTTCGTTGTGTCCCTGTAAAAACCTATAAATGCTAGATTCACCAAAATAGTGCAACCGTCATTTATAATATTCCTATAAATTTTCAGTTCATTTGAATAAGGCGTTTAGATGCTATCGCACTTTTAAAAATTTGGTCCCATAGGCCATAATGATAAAGAATTTTTCTTTGTGCCCCTGTAAAAAAAACTGTAAGTGCTAGATTCACCAAAATCTATAAAGTTCGTGCAACTTCACCTGTAACATGTATAAAATTTTTTTGCTCAGATTAATAAAGCGTTTAGACTCTATCGCACTTTTAAAAATTTGGCCCTATAGGCCATAATGATAAAGAATTTTTCCTGGTGTCCCTATAAAACTAGTTGGCATAGGTGGACTCTGCTCAGTTCCCCATCATATTTATGTTCTCATAAATTTCTAGTGCGAGACATATCATAATCATGTTAAACGAAATTAATTTGACCAAAGCTTGATATTATGACAGAATGAAATCCCCGCCTAATAGGCTATCCACCGTTAACTTTGATATATATATCTTATTCTAATCTATTAATTTATTTTATCAGGGTCAATTCCGTTGTTTAATTTTCATCGTACTATTTCCAATGCAATAATCCTCAAAATTCCTATTTATATGAAAAATTTACAATTTCGCTATGTTGATAAAATCGTAAATTACGAATGATTTACGAAATTTTCCTATTAGAATATTTGTATTCAATCATGTTCAAACAAATATCATAAATGTAATTTTGAAGTTGTCTAATGTATTTACGATCCTCAAAATGGAAATTTATGCTCAATTTTGCCTTATTCTGACATGTTAAGTAAATCGTAAATTCCAAATAACTTACGAATTTTTTAAATTGGAAAAATCGTAGTCTATGATATTCATGCCAGTATCCTAAATAATATTTCGAAAGTGGTTTGACATCTTTACGATGAAAATATCCCTCAAGATTGACGTTTATGTGAAATTTTGCTCTATTCAGCCATGTTAAGAAATTCGTAAATTTCCAATAACTTACGAAATCATTATATTGGAAAATTCATAGTCATTAATAATCATGCCAGTGTCCTAAATAATATTTCAAAAGTAGTCAGACATCTTTACGATGAAAATATCTCTCAAAATTGACGTTTATGTGAAATTTTGCTCTATACTGCCATGTTAAAAAATTCGTAAATTTCCAATAACTTGCGAAATTTCCAAAGTAGCATATTTATAGTTACTGATGTTCATTCCGGCATCAAAACTGATATTTTAAAACTAGTCTGACATTTTTACAGTAAAAAGTTTCCATTAAATGCACGTTTAAGTGAATTTTTGTCCTATTCTCCCATGTTAAGAAAATCGTAAATATCTAATAACTTACGAAGTTTTTAAATTCGAATGTTGCAAATGAATAGGGTTCTTGCCAGTGTCGAAAGTAATATTTTAAAACTGATCTGACCTCTCTGCGATCATTTGTTCGTGAGATATCGTGTTAACAGACTAACAAACTAACGGACTAACACACTAACGGACTGACACACTGACACACTAACAGACACCCTACAGACAGACACCATAGAAATTTTGTCATTTTCGGATTCCTCACACCTGAAAACGTGTAGAAAAGTCAAAAAACCGAGGTCGAAAATTTTCACGATTACCTAAGTTCCCCATACCTATAGTATGATGGGGAACTAAAAAACTATAAGTGCTAGATTCACCAAAATCAATAGGTTTCGTACTATGGTGACTAATATACGTACCAACTTTCAGCTTATTCGAACAAAGAGTTTAGACGCTAGCGTGTTCACTCACATACATACACACACATACATGCATACACATACATGCATACACATACATACATGCATACACAAACACATACATACATCATCGTAAAAATAGTGAAAACGGACTCAGGGGACCTCGAAACGTATAGAAACATCGAAATCTCAAATTCGAATTTTTGACATGATTTGATTACAATACTTTCCTCACTATAGTGTTAGGAAAGTAAAAGTGAGTTTGAAGCCTTTGTACATATGTGTGTGTGTGAGGGAGGGGGAGGGGTGTAAGGGGAGTCTGTCTGTAGAATTATAGCTTTCAATAATAATAATAATAATAATTAGTCGACTTTCACCCGTCTAGCGGTCGATATTTTCAAATATTATTTATGTTATTATTATTTTTTATAATCACTTTATAACTATTTTTCTGGTTTTTTATTCCTCCAATTTTTCTTAATGTATAGACCATTATTTACCTTTTTTTTTTTTTTTTTTTTTTTTGTGGGGACCGATAAAGAAAACTGTCCGATCGTCGAGTGGCATTCTTTAGATGGCATTATATCTTTAAATAGTAATTATGAGTTCATAGTCTCCGAAAACCTTTAAATTTAATTGAAAATTACGGATTTTATATAAAAATAATATTTAATTAATTTCAAGGTCGAGTTTTTTTTTTTTTTTTTTTTTAATAAATACATCACTGAATGTCAAATAGTTTTATTATCAACTATTAAATTATTCAGTGCAACTCGAGTCTGAATACATTTGCTGCTAATCTAAAAAGGTTAAACGCATACCATTTCATATCAGTAGAGATTTATGACCCATTCGACAAATTCTGTTGGTAAACACCGGAATGTTTTGCGTTGATTCATGTCATATATTTTAAAAAGCTTTTTTAAAGGTCGCGGAAATCTATTGATGTTTTAAAACTGACTCCACCCTATTACGATTTCGCGTGTCTAAAGGCCGAAACGAGAGGAAAGTTCAAAATGTAAATAAAGCTAATTAATTCATGTTCTCATATCGTACAGAAAAATGAGTTCGATATATAAATTTTTCACGCATGAAAAAAATAAAAACTATTGCATTGGACATAGAATTACAAAGAAGCCTAAAATTCAAATTTTATGTTTTAACACTTTATGTTCCAACCGTTTTAACCCTTTATGTTATAAAATAAACCCAAAATGTATTTGAAATATATTTTCTTAGTTAAAAGAATTTTTTAAGATACTAGGAGCCTCTGCCCCACTGATCGATCCGCTCACCAACCCCCTACCACCGACTCGCTTCGCTTATTAACCCCTGCGGTGCTCTTCCTGCGTATTCGCTACTTTACCTTTCACTGAAAAAGAATATTAATAGTGCATAACACAAGCAGAAAAATGTTATAGAAATCCCCATATCCAGTGTCAAATTGAAACGCATAATATTTAATACCACTTTTCTTCAGGAAATACTATGTTAAAAATTAGACTCTTTCTATTCTGAAAAAAAAAAAAAAAAAAAAAAAAGGTCTTAATATCTAGACCATTTTGTGCTACAGCTTTAGCATATGACCCATTTATCGACTTTTAAAATTTTGTCACTGTTTGCCGATGGATTTTTTGGTATAATTGCAATTTTTTTTTTATAAATCTAGTACCTATTTTTTCTGATGCCTATACTTTTTACTATTGAATTTTTACTTAATTTAGCTCAGTGTATAGAGCTGTCTATATATCTCTAATGTACAGCTAGGAAATAATTTTACACATTCGTAAATATCTGAAAAAAAAAAAAAAAGAAGTTTATTATTACTTTATTTGGGAAAAATCTCCTACAGCTTCAATTTTTAATTCTTTCCTACCTACTTCTTAAAACAACGAAGGATAAAATTTACTCGATTACCTGTAAAAGTTTTAGGTGATGATTTTTCCCCCTCATAATTAGAAGCATGAAATGTGTCATAGAAATGTTTAATTCTGTAATGTTAAAAAATTATCAATGCGAAATTAGAAGATGCTGTCATTTATAAATGAGTTTGACTCTAAAATATTTTTTTATGCCAAAATATATACGAAATATTTTAAAATGTGTTTTTAAATAAAAAAGATAAATATACTTTAAAGATAAAAAGAAATGCAGTCTGCAGACACGGCCTTATTTCATTTTTCACACACGCGCGCGCGCACACACACACACACACACAAAAAAAAAAAAAAAAGAGAGAGCCTTAAAAAATAAAAAAATTACAAACATAAGAAACTGCCGATAAGAAAACTACTTTTTTAGAAATAGAAAAAAAAGAGATACAGACGACAAATTACAATCATAAATTCATTTCTTCACTGAAAATATCTAAGATAACGTTTTTTATTTATTTACAGATGACAAATTTCTTTGTTATCAATAGCAACATTGGCTTTTGGATGACCATGGATGAAATTTCATATTCCCTGGTAATTGTGACGTCATAAGACTGAAAGGAAAACGAGTTGGAGAAACTATTTGCAAGTTGGCAAATAGAGTACCTTTATTAACTCGACATGTTTTTATTTATAACTTTGTTAATTAAGATGATAGAAATTTGAAACCAAAATAGTATTATTCGGCAAACATCGGTACCTCTCACGACCCTGAAAACCCTTCCGTTTGCGAGGAGATGCTGTCGCATGAAAAAAAAAAAAAAAAAAAAAAAAAAAACGCCAGTGGCAGAATTTTTTTTTTTTTTTTTTTTTTTTTTTTTTTTAAATATATAAACAATGAAAATTATGCATTTCATCTCATCATAATAAGGATTGATTGAAGTTGTTTCTCTAGTGTACTATTTTGTTAATAACACTACGCTGAAAAAAAAAAAAAAAAAACGAGCCCTGATACCATTTCTGCTGATTCTTATGTAAAATGACCTCCTGAATCTGAATATGTTCCCCATTTTACTCCATCACCCACCATCTTCTCGGGACGTCACATCCTTCCCCAATTTTTATCACTCTTCGGTAATTTTATGGCCATGAATTTGATTTGGAGAATGGAAAATAATTATTTTAACTCTTATATATATATATATACGAATATATATATAATAAACGATAATAATAATTGAATAATAAAATATAATAAATGTAACTTATGATTTCAGTGGCAAATCCCACTTAAATCTTCCCCTTGCTGCAAATGTTCATGTTATAGAATTTTTCATCTCTTTAGACCTTTCCGGCACAGTGTTGCCACTGCGGAAACACCTAATTTTAATTCTCAAGTGCAAAAATTCATCGCAGAAATTTTTTATAGTATTTTTTTTTTCTATAAGATAGAGGTAAAACTTCATTTATTTTTTGTCTTCTAATATCGTTCTTGAATTCCGACGGCTGTTGATTTTAAATGAATAGAATTACTTTGTGTCGGAAAGGGTTAACAGTTAAAATATTACTTTTCTCCTCGATAAATCAAATTTATAGCCATAAAATTACTGAAAAGTGGTAAAAATTCATTACCTACGTTAGTCGGGTAATGAAAGTAAATAATTATAAGATAAAAATATTTTTTTTATAAACCATGTTTTTAAATTTTCTGTTGAATCATATAAACGCTACTGAAGGCAGCCGGAACCCCAGCAATTGGATAAAAGTATTAAAAAAATTCCTTGCTATCGTCTTTTGAGCTATTATAAAAGTTTCAAATGGGGAAGTTAGCCGGGAAGTTAGTTAAAAGTTGATTGCAAGCTTTGTACTGGAAACGCTGCCGAAGGCAGCAGGGTCCTGAAGCAATTGGATAAAAATATTTTTAAAAAGCATTTTCACCGTATTCTGAACTATTCCGAAAGTTTCAAATGTCTAGCTACTCAGGAAGTTAGTTAAATAAATTTTCTGTTGAATCATATGAACGCTGCCGAAGGCAGTGGGGATCTGAAACAGTTGACTAAAAGTATTTAAAAAAATGTATTGCCGTTGTGGTCTGAGCTATTCTGAAAGTTTCAAATATCTAGCTAGTCGGGAAGTTAGTGAAAAATCGATTGCAAGCTTTGTACTGGTAACGCTGCCGAAGGCAGCAGGAACCCGAAACAGTTGGCTAAAGGTATTTAAAAAAATGCATTTTCACCGTGTTCTGAACTATTCTGAAAGTTTCAAATGTCTAGCTAGTCGGGAAGTTAGTTAAATAAATTTTCTGTCGAATAATATAAGCGCTGTCGAAGGCAGTGGGACCTGAAATAGTTGACTAAAATTATTAGAAAAATGTATTGTCACCGTGTTGAGAGCTGTCTTGAAAGTTTCAAATGTCTAGCTAGTCGGATAGTTAGTGAAAAATCGATTGCAAACTTTGTACTGATAACGCTGCCGAAGGCAGCAGGAACCCGAAACAGTTGGCTAAAGGTATTAAGAAAATGCATTTTCACCGTGTTCTGAACTATTCTGAAAGTTTCAAATGTCTAGCTAGTCGGGAAGTTAGTTCAATAAATTTTCTGTCGAATCATATAAGCGCTGCCGAAGGTAGCGGAACTTTAAATAGTTGACTAAAATTATTAGAAAAATGTATTGTCACCGTGTTGTGAGCTGTCCTGAAAATTTCAAATATCTAGCTAGTCGGGAAGTTAGTTAAAAATCGATTGCAAGATTTGTCCCTGACAAACAAACACACAAACAAACAAACAAACAAGAATCGAAGTTAATAAAAACATGGTAAAATATAAACAAACCTCTCAGTCGACATTTTGTGAAGGCCAAAATTAGAAGTAGCCAGCCACTACTGTCCACAGTTTCACCAAAAAAAGGGAAAAAAAAAAAAATCATGATTAAGTATTCTCTTTTAATGACCCTTTTTCTTTTGCTTTTTTCTTTCTTTTTTTCTTTTTTTTTTTTGTAATTCCTTACAAAATTCCCAACAATGTATTTCTTTTCCCACCTTTTCCGCACATGCAAACACACACACGCACGCACGCACTCACTCACTCAAAACAATCTCAATTTCATGTCATTTTCACTTTCAATGTAATTTATTCCATTTTTTTTTTTAATCAGTACCACATTTTGACGGCTTAATTTTAGTTAATTATATAAACAGAAGTTTAATAAACTAATTATTCAGTACTAGCAGGCTTTGACCGCTTCGCTGGTCACTATATTTAAAGGAAACTCATTTCTATATAGTTTTATGAAAAAAAGAGAAAATAATAATACTGAAACCGCTCAAAAGTTCGCTTTGGGTTCCCGCTACCTTCGGCAGCGCCTTGTTCGTCCTCGCATTCTGCGATACCTGTCCCTATTGCCTGCGACAATGACTTACCCGTGGGCTTCCATTTAGGTGCTTATCATATATGACAATTTCGATACGGACAGTATCGAAAATTTTGAAGTAGCCCTTTATATTTGAATCTTAGTTATATATGAGCAACATTATACGTGATGTACATAATATTTGCTTTCAAGTTATTCTCTATATTTATTTGATTTAATCGATCAACCATAGAATGACAGCAATTTCAAGCCAAATATAATATTACAATATGCTATGATCGGCTACTTCTATCGCATGAGACAATTATTATTATTTTGTGGTTATATATACTTCATGCTTAGTTAATGGTAGTTGGTATATAAAAAAATAAATAAATTAATATGTAAACTTGATCATGGTACAGCCTTAATGCCCTTGGCGACTTTTAAATTTTTGTTGCCATTTTAGACCAAAATATAATTTATGCGATTATTGTTCCTATACGCAAGCGAAGTGTGACGTCACTGACCGTCCGTGGATGCAAGAAAATGATTTCCTATGTTAATCGCCCATTGGATTTTTTGTAAAAAATGATTAAAAATCGAAGAAAATTATTTCCCGATTTTAATCCCCATATTTGGGTACATATATGTATTAGTTATCATGTGCATGTGTTAGATTGAGTTATTTTGCTGTCAAACTGACAAAATTTTAATTTTAAATTTCAAAACTCTGTCGTTCTTGGCGCTTATTGTATTTGGTGATCAAAAACCTAATACGAAAATATACATGCCAGATGTATATTTTCGTAATATGCATTGTACGAAATATTGTTTCATATTATTCATTACTGTCTTAAAATAAGTTGTTAAAATAACCATGATTTTTGAAAGGAATTAAATTATGTTCGCCAAATAATTTGGCGATATTTTATTTTTCTACTAAGGATGACCGATATCAAATCTATTCCGCTACACCATATTAATATTTTATATTAGATACTTTATTTAGACATTTGAAAACAAATTTGACTTCAAATTATGATAGAATATTTATCATTTCCCTTTTAATCAGTATATTAGTTGGATATTGTGTAAATATCATCCTTTGAAATGAAATGTTTGTGTTTTCCATCGAATATGGAAGTTTAGCATTTTTTTTCTAGAGTTTTGAAATTAAAATTTCAAATTTTGTCAATTTTACAACAAAAATAACTTAATACATGGACATGATAACTAATACATATCTATACCTAAATACGGAGATTAAAATCGGGAAATATTTTTCCTCGATTTTTAATAATTTTTTACAAAAAATCCAATGGGCGTTTAACATAGGAAATATTTTTCTTGCCTCCACGAACGGCCAGTGACGTCATCACTTCGCTTGCGCATTTCTTTCTATCTTTTCCTTGGCGAAAAATGTCCGATCTACTTCAACATCAAAATTATAAAAAAATTTTCAAGAATTATCAATAAGAAAATACCTTTAATATATTGCTGAATTAGCGTTTATGCCAAGCGTGTTTCATCCGCCGTACTAAAAAAAAAAAAAAAAAAAAAAATCTGAAGTTGAGGTATATAAAAAAATGCTGTGAAATAAAATTCAGAAGAAATATGTTAGATTTGTAATATTACTATTTTATTTTAAAATTATAAAGTGTCATTTTTTCATCGACCAATTTAACATTTAGTAATTTCTTATTTTTCGCGTGAAAGCATATTTCATTTTATGCTGAAAACAATAAATAAATACATCTCGTAAACTTTTTTTGGCAACAATTAAAAATTTAAATGGCTTATATTAAGTCAATATAAGTCAATAAGTTTATTATTTTCATATTTTAATTAATTTTAAAGATTTTTTTCGATTTTTTCTCGCCTTTTAAACCTTCCCTAGACCTCCACGAACATTTCAAGACTAAGATAATATAAATCCGTTCAGCCGTTCTCGAGTTTTAGTGAGACTAACGAACAGCAATTCATTTTTATATATATAGATTCTTATCTAAAAGTGCCATTGTTTTAAAAAGTGGTCATAGATGGAACAGTTAACACATTATTGGCCTTTGTTTATTAATAAATCTTTCAGTGTTGCCCTTGATGACATTTTGTTTTATGTACTCAGTTATATCTAATCCTCAAAAGGGGAAAAAAAAATATATATATATATACACTAAGCGACAAAAAAAAAGCCGCACTTGGATTTTTTCCTTTCGCCTTCTACAACCGCCAATTTTATCGTTTAAAAAGCAAATTTTCGAACAGATTTTAATATGTTGGCCTCCACATACACTTTAGCTTTGAGTCTAGTGTTAAAAACAAAATGCAATTGTCAGAAAAATTGTAATTTTAGAATTTATTTCAAAAATGATAAGAATAAGGCAGTTAACGATGCCACAAAAAGTATTAATTTTTGTATGAAAATCAAAAAATATTTTAATACGTGAGATGGCATAATACTTAAATGTTAACGATATATTGGTAAAATGAATTTTAGCAAAATATAAATTTTTTTTGGTCGTTTAAACTGGGAATTTGGCTTTAAGCGGTCATGTTGCTCATCCAAGCAAGATAACCGCAAGTTAAAATGCGAATGTTTAAAAAAATCGATTTGTATCATGTTCAGAACTTAAAAAAGATTTTTAAGAAGTGTATTGTAAATTATTTACTTCAAAAACAATGCGGGAACAATTAAACAACGCGGGTTAAAGAACAGAAGATCCTCGAAAAAAGCCATTATTAAGGAAAAGAATTAGAAAAAACAATACTTTAGTTGACCAAAATTTAAAAACATTATCAGTTAATTATTAGGCTGAACTGGTTTTCTCTGATGAATCAAGTCTTCTTTATTTCGAGCAGTTGAAAAAAGCTAGAATGAAGACGAAAATGTGACCGACTTAATGAAAATCGCACTTTTAAAACAGTGACACATTCTCCGTACATTATGGTACGGAGGTGCATAACTTTTCAAACACTCGGGGAAATTTTTATGCTCAAGGGATCAATTAACTCGAAATAAAACACAATCTGCATAAAAGTGGTGCCTGACCGACTATTTTGGAGGTATCTTAGACATTTCCGTAAACAGCATTTGAAGATAATAAGGCACCTTACTACACGACGTCTGTGGTAAATTTATTCACTTCAAATTGTCAAAATTTCTTATACATTCCCATGAGAACCTATAATTCTGTAAGTAATCATACGTTTTTTCTCTTTAAGTTAAATACCACAAAGGATATAGTAGAATTTCTTCTTTACCAGACATGGAAATGGTCAAAATCGCGATTCGCTCGAAAATGTTTCGTCTATAAAAAGGCGAGGGAGAGGGGAGAGGATTCAAAATTTGCAGCCTATAACTCTGCCAGAACTAGAAAAAAATATTTTTGATATTTGGCACATTGAAATTTCTGAGATTTATATTAAAACACTGTATAAAACTATGCCATTGCGCATTAATGCAGTAATTCCATATAAAGGTGGAATTAACCCAATGCAGAATACATATTTTTAACAAAAAATTGCTTAGATCTAACAAATAAATAGTTTTATTTCATATATTAAAATATAACTTGTTTATTTGATATAATAAATCGTAATAGAATGCAAAGTGTATAATTATTGCATTATGTTCAAAAAGAAAGTTTTATGCAGATTTTTAAAAAGTACTTCGTAGAGTGCAATAAAGCGAATTATTAAATCGAAAATATACATAGGTATCATTTCATACCTTTGGTATTATGCAAACAAGACAGTTTTATTTGTTTCAAACATTAATTTTAAAGTTATTAGAAATAAAAAAGGTATAAGTCATTTTTTCTGCAGTGCGGCTTTTTTTTTGTCGCTTAGTGTATATATTTGATCCAAATTTAAATGATATTTTATTTTATACGGGGCAAAATATCATTTATATTCTTTTTAAACGCAAATACTTCCCCTATCTAACAGCTACTGTAAAATGCGCCTAAAAACTTACATTGACCATAGCCTCCTTAACTAGATGCCTGTCGCGTGGCTCTTAAACTTGGCAACAGGTCGAACGGTAGGCAGCGCCACCTGGTACAGATTGCTCGACTTTTTTATTCAACTGTCACCAATAATTTTAAGGAGTGATATGTGATATATGTAATCGACGTTTCTTCGATTCTATTCGACTTTTTTGTATTTCAAATCCCACTTTTAAAAATTTTTGGTGACCGTTGAATAAAAAAGTCGCGCAATCTGTACCAGGTGGCGCTGTCTACCGCTTGAACTGTTGCCAAGCTTAACAGTCACGCGACAGTCATTTACTTAAGGAGGCTATGCTTTGACAGGCAGTTTATGAAAATTTTGTAAGCAAACATCATAAATTTCAAAATGTCGCAACTATCCTTTCGGATCGAATTTTTTTGCTGTCATATTGCCTTTTTTCGCCTGATGAATGATCGCGCACAATTATTTTGACTCGTAATAATTGTTGCATATAATTTGCAATTACGGTCGGTTTATTTATAATGTTTTCATTAATTTCCATTTCTACAGACAACAATGGTGTTTAAAGCTTGACTATAGACTTGCCAATTATTATAATGTATTTCGTAAAGGTGTTAGGACCCACCTTTTACTCATTCACCCTTTTTCGTAGAGTAATTTTCTCCAATATCTACTTTATATTAAATAAGAAAAAAAAAAATATCTTCAAAAAAAAGTGGTGTGAAAAAAAGGGAGGATCCTAACACCTTTACGGAATATTAAATAATTGGCAGTTTTAGGAATATTTTCATGTTTTTCTGTTATCTAAATTTCAGTTTTTACTTAATCATCCTACTGGTAATAGGATAAATAACCTTTTCTCCTTAGTCTCTTAAATACTAATTACTTTATAATTATTCGGACATAAGAGATGGGTTATAGTGTAGTGTAGATTAGAGTCCTGCATCAGGTCGGATACCCGCGGTTACCCACTTTGTGGGTTGAATTAGCATTAATTTTTGACCCTCAAAATATTTTTCTTCGAAGAATTTTTTATGTTGCTTTTTTATGAATATAATCTTTTGAATTCAGAGATTGGATGACCCTTCGTAGCAGTTTAAAGCAATATGACTCATAAGTTTGATTCGTTGGGAATAAATGCATAAATATTAATGTTTGACGTTTAAAACGTTATATTAGAAAATTATTTGCCTTCCAACGTCTATTTACTTCCTTATTTTTCTTTTCTTTTCTTTTTATGCAGGGGGATTATAATTAAAGTTATAATTTCAAAAAGCTATGATTTTAAAACTAGTGTTGCGAATGACTTGATATTTTACCAGAACATTGTTAGGCAATGGAATTTTGTTTGGCAAAGGGGAAAAAAAAAAAAAAAAGAAGTTCCAAAACAGTGATGCCAGATTGGGGATTTTGTCCCCATTTTGGGGATTTTTGAGGCTTCTGGGGACAATTTCGGGGACCAAATGTTTGTGGGGACTTTTCGGGGGAGTTCAACTTTCTGTCAATGTTGGCAGCGTAATGATTTATCCCTACGACTAGGGACTTTCAATAGCTTTATTATTATTTGGGAATTTTTTTTCAAAAATTGCTTTCATTTGGGGGGGAAAATCTGAGCTTAAATTTGCTTGATATATATATATATATATATACATTTTTTTTTTTTTTTTTTCCTTTTTAGTAGAAATGAAGTTGGGGATTTTTTCGGGAGAAAAAAAAAAAAAAAACCTGATTTGGGGAAATTTGAAGACCTGTTTGGGGAAATAATTTTCGCCCATCTGGCATCACTGTTCCAAAATGTACCGTTAAATCATTCACAAGATGTTTGTTTCATGAAGCTCCTCTTTTTCTCTTGTCACTATCACTGTTTCCGCTGTAAACACGTATTCTTGTCTTTTTGCTAAAAAAGTTGTCGTAAAACCTTAAAGCCTATTGTTTCCTGCTACTCTAGTCTATTGCTAACAATATTCCTGTGCATAATTAATCTATTTAGGCATTACTTTTTAGATTGCCTTGACAGCGCCATCTATAGGCACATTTTATAAATACTTTTTTCCTTCACCAAGCAAAATTCCATTGCCTCACAATTGTTCTGGTAAAATATCAAGTCAATTTGACCGTTAGTTTTAAAATTATAGCGTTTTGAAATCGTGACTTTAACTATAATCACCCTGTGCTGTTACTACTTAAAACAGGGTGGACTTTTTAAAAGTAAGCGTAATACACAGAAAATTTTGTTACATTATACACTGAAGTTGTGTTTATAATTTGATTAATTATATTTAATATAATTTTAATTATTCACTAGTTTTAATATAATTATGTATTTTTAATATTTATGTAATAATTTATTCTCTGAAAGATATGTTCAGAGCTGTAAAACTACCTAACTATCTAACATGCAAAAACTCTGAAAATGCAGATTGAGACGTACTCATGATATGTCGTATGGCTACCTATAATAAGTGATATTTGGAGTGTACTTAATATATTAGAAGGTAAATTAAACATTCAAAGTAAGAAATTTCTATAAAACAAAATTATTTAACATGGAACTTAGAAGCATCAAGATTTTCAAAAACTTTAAATCCAGGAGTAGCCCCTGAAAACTTTCACCCCCTGAATATAACTGTATTTCGTGAAATAGAATTTTAATTCAACTTCTGTATCATGTAAATTGAATAAATACTTTTTAGAGGATCGCGGGTCAGGTCACGGGTAAAAAGCTGCGGGTTCGGATCGGAAGGGGTCAAGTTTACTCGACCCGCGCAGGACTCGCAGTGTAGATGTGGGAAACAAACAATAGTTTAATTTACGATTTAAGTAATGTCTAAACACAATTTTGTGTTATTTCCAATTTATAAATCTGATAACAAAGCGTAAAAAGTGTGTATAGCGTAAAAAGTAGGTTCAAAAAATGTTTATTAACACTCTTTTTTATTAGCTTCACTTGTATGTATGCTTGTATGTATGTTTATAACCGCTCTGGGAGCAAACAAAAAATCTATATTGTAAAAAAAGACTTTCCCTACGTGAACTCTGTGGCTGTGAGGTAAAGCTCTGGGCTACGAACCTAAAGGTCTAACGTTCGAGCCCAGTCAGGGGAGATTTTTTAAATAGGGTTTTTGTTTAATTCTAAATTATTTATTTAATTAAAGATTTAAAAATATGTAAATGTTACGGTGTATAACTCACACGATTCTCTCTTACCCTGCAATTTAATTTTATAAAGTTAGATATTTTATGCTTTTTAGTTCACATTTCAACAAAAGCGTGTTCTTTAATTTTTTAAAAGTATAATTTTATAATTTTATTTATTTATTTATTTTTCAATAAAACGAAAATATAGCTAATTTGTTGGTATTATCATTTCTCACCTGTAGCATTTAACAAACAGAGATTACATGACATTTCAAGAAACTCAGCTGTTAGCTAAAACTACACATGAGAATTACGTCATTGAATTTTATTTCATAGTTGGCGGGTGATTCGGAATTCCAACCCATTTTAACTAGAGAGCGGGAAGAGCATACCAGAATGTAGCATTTTTTTCCCCCCACCTGGCAACCTTTTCACACCTTCAAGGTTTTGAAAAACAATAGAGGGCAATCCAAATTGACATTAGTAATTTCTCCTCCATTACTTTAGCAGTTAGACAAGATAAATATTTTCATTTCATTTCATTTCACGCTTGTAAATTGAGCATGTTACACCTGTAAATAAATAAGCAAACTTCAGGAAAATAAATGTCAAATGATTCTGAGATCCATATCATACTATCTTTTTCTTTTGTGGTTCTCGACGTTTTTCCTTCTGCATCTTAAACGGGTGACGGGGGAAAACCTGTTAGAAAAAAGTTTGTGAAACAAACCACATGTTTTTTTTTTTTTTGTTTAAGTTGTTCAGGAAGTAGAGCTTTCCAAGTTGACTTGGTGTGAATGAAGTGCCGCCATTCATAGTTTTTCTTGAAGAGTTTTTTTTTTTTTTAACGTAAGATCCCAAAAATAAATTCAGTTGTTGTTGTTGTTTGATTATAAGCAAGTTAAAAGGATTAATTGATATTTGTTGATTTAAATAAATATCATCTTCTTAATAATAAAATCCCAAACTTTCCGAAACTAACACTGAAAATGATGTCATAGCTAAAACAAAGAAAGTAAAAATTTTATCTACAGTCACCATACGAGCATTTTAACTAAATAAAGTGAGGGAAAAGGATAATTTAACAGAAAAAATTTACAATCTCAACAATGTATCGAGATAAAGAAAATGAAATTTCCTCTTTAACTATGGTTTTTTATGGTTTCAGAAGATTCGTTCAATGATTGAAATAAATTAAACATACAAAGTTCATTGGTCCATTTACAGAGATTTATTTAAAAAAATTATTTTAATAATAAATAAATTCAGAAAATAATAATAATAAAATATGTAAAATTCAACTACGTTACAAGAAATTAATAATAAAAATAAATAGATAGACACTTAGTTTTAAATTTGAATTAAAAAAAAAAAAAAAAAAAAAAAAAATTACAATGCCATTTTTAATTTTTTTTTTTTTTTTGGGAGACGTTTGGAGTTCAAACTTATAAATATCATGATGTAAAAGATGAAGCCATTTGTTCTAAATATCATGTAAACCAATGTTTAATAATTTAAACTGGTAAAGATAAATACATTTAGCAGTATATGTATAAAAATAGAGTTGTAAGCTTTCGAAATATTATAGAGTCGACATGGTTGCTTATAAAAATATTTTAACTTTCTTCTATATTAAAAAGAAGAGAATATTGGATTCATAAAAATATCTGGACTTCAGACTTTCGATGGATTTGCATGTTTTGAGAGAACCAGAACTCGATATGACAGTTTTTAGAAAATGTCTGTTTTTGTGTATGACACAAATTTTCTGCCAACTCTAACTTCGGAACTAATGCACAGAAAATTTTTAACAGTTATTCGTAGTTTGATCTTGACATAAATTAGTGCTTATCAACTTTTCAAGTTCAAAACAATTAAGGCTGTCAAACTTTTTTTTTTTTTTTTTTTTAATTTTTTTTTTATGATTTTTAAAATAACAGTATAGGACAATTATTTCGTATAAATGTGTACAATGAAAATTATTTTTAGGCAATTATTATAAAATTTAAAAGAATCATTTATAATATTAATAGATAACCAGGAAAAAAATCTTACATGCAGAAAGAAGCATATAAATAATGCTCCAAATGTAATTTCTCAATATATCAGTGCTTCTCAAAAAAAAAACTTTTCACTGCCTTTTAAAACTAATGGTTAAACCATAGATATATGATATTTAAAAAAAAGGGATTTCCCCCCCCCCCCTCAAAATAAAAAATAAAAAATAAAGTGTGTATTTTTAGATATGTCTATGTAGAGGAGAAAACTGACTGCATTCATGACGGAAAATAATTTTCTTTAAATAATTTCTACTGCGTGAATTTGTATAAAATGATATAGAAGATAGTTTTATAATTTTTATAACATACTCATACTTGCCAGCATTCTAATTAATATTCCGTAGTGTTGTTAGTCCCGCCTTTTTTTTTCCACACCAGTAAATTTCTAGAGTAATATTATTCAAATACAATCACGATTAAATAAGAAAGAAAATACTCTAAAAAAGATACAGGCGTGAAAAAGAAGATGGGACTAACAGTACTAATATTAATTAGCATGTTGGCATGTATGCATACTAGTTTTACTTACAAATCTGAAACACTCAGGTCTTACTATTATACTGTCTTAGTGAGGAAGAGGGCGAAGAATTAAAGAATTACATCAAAAGTTCACACTTCTAAAGCTACAAATAATAATAATAATAAAAAAAATATGCACCCAAAATCCATGGAGATAGGGACATTTTCATTCATTTAAAATTTCTTGAAGAAATTCCATAATTCAGCGTTTACTAATAATCTTTCCAAAATTATAGTTTTCTTTTATATCTGACTTGATTCGTGCATTCATGCATATACTAATATTGTTTTTACTTTCTTCTATATGTAATATAAGAGAAAGTATTGGATTCGCGAAAATTTTCGACCTCCGGTGTTTGACGGATCTACACGTTTTGGGAGGTCCTGAACACGAATTGATAGTTTTTAGAAAATGTCTGTCTGTCTGTCTGTGTGTCTGTATCATTTTTTTGTGGGCACTGTATATCACGAACCAATGAATGAAATTTAACCAAACTTGGTATTTAGTTGCATCCTAACATAAACTGGTGGTGATTAGATTTGGGGATCAATCGCTCAAAAGGTGGCGCTGTGATCGCATTTTTTGTAAACTTTTAACATGGCAGTATAGGACAAAATTTCGTATAAAAGTGCATAATGAGAGTTATTTTGAACTTGTGATTGTAAAACTAATATGAATTATTGATAATAGTAGTAGTTAAAAAAATTTGTGCATGTGGGGGCATCGGTTCCCCCCCCCCCCCTGGGGGGGAAGTACCCTCCGGGGGGGGGGAGTACATTTTCAAGAAGGGTATCTTTCGAAAGGTCTCGTCAATACCTTTAAAACGAATGGTTGAATCTGTGATAACTTAAAACAAAGTTATCGATTTTTTTTTTTTTTTTTACTTTTAACGAAAAAAACTTTGAAAAAAAAAATCGTATTTTTTTTTTAAACATGGCAGTATAGGACAAAATTTCGTATAAATGTACATAAAGAGAGTTATTCTTAACATGTGATTGTGAAATTAATATGTATTATTGATAATAGTAGTAGTTATTTAGGGGGGAAATTGTGCCTGTGGGGCATCGCTTCCCTCCCTGGGGGGGGGGGGTAAATTTTCAAGGTGGGTATCTTTCAAAAGGTCTCATCAATACCTTTGAAACGAACAGTTGAACTATAAATATGTGATAATTTGAAACAAAGTTATAATTTTTTTTTTTTTACTTTTAACGAAAAAGTTTTTTTTTTTTTTTTTTCTAATTGTTACTGACTGAATTTGTATAGGAAAATATAGAAGAAAGTCTTGTGGTGGCCACAACATACTAGTTTTAGTTTTTAATACAATATTTAAATTAAAATGAAAGTTTTTGTGTAACGTTATCTTTAAAAAGAGAATTTTCTGAAAACCTATTTTAATATAGCGTATCAAATATCTAAAATCAAATTTTATAGTAATCATAAAATAAAATAAATTCAAAATTAAAGTAAATTTAAGCAATTTAATGAAATATGGAAGACACAAATTAAAATATAACAAAATTTGCATATTTTAAAAATAAAATCATCTGCGCTTAAATATTAACGAAAACACTTAAAAATGTTCCGTTAAAAAAAAAAAAAAAAATGTATAAAGTGAAAATAAATCAAGAAATTGTTATTTATAGGATTTAATATCAACCTAAATAAACACAATAATAAATATCGCATAAATTAATCCTTTTGAGCTAATTTGGGCTGCAGCATGTAATTTGACCGGTAAGTTTACTTTCATAAAACGCGTAGGTGTCAGTAAACAACCAAGTAAAAAAAATTCATGTAAAAAGTTGAACTGTTGATAAGAAGCTGAGTGATGTGAGATTTTTAGTTTTTGCTCCACGTGAGTTTTAATTTATTTTCATTCTTATTTTTCCTATTCCGTTTCTTACGTCATTATTATTTTTTTCTTCATCAAAAAATATTCTACGAGTAGTACGAATGCTTTTTTTTTTTTTACGATTAAAAATAAAATTTACAGTAAATCAGGAAAGGTAAGTAGAATTCTAAATTATTTAAGCTATATGAACTTAAGGTTTTTTACTAATCAAACTATATTTGCATCGAAAAATTTTAGTTTATTAGAATTCGTAATATGCGATAGCTCGTGTAAATTATAATGGCAACAACGAACTAATTTAAAGAAAATGGCCATCAAATTGAATTGAGCAGCGATTCTAGTCTTATATATCTCGTTGGTCTTAAGTAATGCTTGGAATTTAATTTAAAATAATCAAACAAATACTCGGTATAAGAAATTAAATAAGTGTACTTTTCACGTTTTCCTGGTTCTCGTGATTCACACATAAACGGGATTTAGGAAGCGAAAAAGAATTCAATTTGCTGCTTCTCATTCATTTATATTGTAAGTACTAACAGAAATAATATATTTAAGGATTATTTTTCTATTTGTAAATTGTATTAATGAGTTTTTAGTTTATTATTATGTTACTAGCCCATCTGCTCCCGGCCAGTGCTCGATTTTTACACATGTATTTACAAATGTATTTCTCCTTGCCAATTCAAATCAATAAAAATTGGTTTACATGATATTTATAACAAATGATTTCATCTTTTACATTATTATACTTATATGTTTTGAAGTACAGACGTCTCCCAGAAATTAAAAATGACATCGTTATCGTTTAATTAAAATTTTATAATCACATGTTATTTATAGTATTAATTTCTCATGACGCAGTTGAATTTTACATTATTTATTTATTTATTTATATTTATTTATTTATTACTGAAATATTTTTTTAAATAAATATGTAAATGTTCCAATGAATTTTGTATGTTTAATTTATTATTTGAATCAATGAACTAATTTTCCAAAACCATGCAAAATGGATGAACATTTATTTTCTCTATCTCAATACATCGCTGCAATAATTATTATTTTTTTTTTCATTACTTTATTTAATTGTACGCATGGAAAACATGGATAAAATTTTACTTTTTCTTTATTCTAATTGACTGTTTTAGCTATGACATAATTTTCACCATTAGTTTCGGGAAATTCGATTTTTTATTATTAAAAAAAAAAATATATATATATATATATATATTAAGTTCGAATCTTTTGTATTTTGCTAAATTTAATATATTATTTAATCTTTTATCTATTTTTATCTATATAGTGCATGTTAAAGTCCCATTAGATTAAGAACCGTATGAAATAGAATTTACGGAAAAAAATATCAGAGATATTTTCAAGGATCTAATGTCTTCACTTTACAGTACTTTAATATAACTCCATGTCTGTAATCGGGCCGCGGTAGCCCAGTCGGTAGAGCGCCGGCCTCGTAATTGGAAGGTTGCGGGTTCGGTACTCGAGCCGGTCAAAGCCCGTCGTGTACACTAATGGTGGCTGGTGCACGTAAAATCTGTTGTGGACGCAATGTCCTCCATGTTCCCATCAAAAATTATACCTCTGGGGGTCACCGAAGCGGGAGAGCCATCCCTTCCGTGGAGGATCAAAATTGTGGTGGCATGTCTCCGGACCACCTCTAGGGCTGTGCCCAGACCGTCGCCAATTGCCCACTGCGCAGCACTAGTGCGACGTAAAACCCAACCATCCATGTCTATAATCCCTTAGAAAGACCTCGACGGAAGGCATTTTCTACAGGTCTAGGTACCTGGCGTAGGCAGCCTTAATGCATTACACACCACTATCATTGCGTTACACATGGCATTATAGGTATTGCTATTATAGTTATCTAACGGCTATTTTCTAAAAATTAGTCATAGAAATTACACTTCTTAAAAAGACATAAATATTTTGAATTTTAAAATATATTTTCTTAAAAATAGTTTAATTCAATAAATGCATTCCTATATAATTAGAAAGATTAAATAGTTTTATTTCTCCTTTTGAAGTCTTACCAATGAAATAAAGAAAAATTATTTTCATACGAGTACATTTTCATGCAAAATTTAAAAAATAATCAACAATTTAAGACTTCAGACTTAAAATGAAGTTTTATCAAATGATGATTACTGAGTTATGCGACATTTAAATCTTTTGACGCTTTTTTGTGCACAAAAAAATCCATATAAATGAACTAAATTTACGAGTTTAAAAGTCCGATTACCTAAAATCAACTAATACAAATGTCGTAAAGACATCTACAGAATTCTTATTCTTTTTTTTTTTTTTTTTTTTTGACATCTGTTGTAAGATCTAAAACTGACATAGCTAATCAGAGCTTCTGTTGATTTCCTTGTACTAACCTACTAATGCATACAAAAAGACATGTTAAAGGAGGTGTAGCAAATTTGAAAAATAAAATAAAATAAATCATTACAACCATTTGTGAGGTACAGACTTTTGTTTCCACTTCTGATTTTTACTCAAGCTTCCCAGATTTATCTGTGCACCGGAAACAAACGAATACCTACGAGAAAAAAAAAAAAGTAATAATAATAATGTGAAAAGGAGTTAGTATGGTGAATTTGAAGAAGATACGTTGGATTTTCTTTTAGGACACCCACTTCCGAGACTTAAAATTGCCATGACAAATCTGGACGCCTAATCAATTTTCCTGCAGCAACCATTATACACTCATGTTTGTGAAAATTGCAACACCATGAAGGAATGATGTGAATGAGCTGAAATTTTCAGCAAATGCAAATTATGATGTGTTAAGCAGATGATTAACATTTCAGAGTCACCACGCATGCGTGGACTGAGTAACGTCTTCTGAACTGCTGCTGACACCGTATAACGAGCTGTATCGGGACGTTGAAAAATAGTCTATGATTATCTGTTAGTAGTGGTAAATGTTAGGCGAGACGAACAATGCTTCTTTGACGAAAGAAGGTGACATTTCAACAACTTACGGAGTTTGAACGGGAGAGAATCATTGGACTTCGTGAAGGAGGACTTTTCTATCGTGTAATAGTATCTCGTGTGCAGCATGGCAGCAGCACAGTGGTGCGAGTTTGGAAGAAGTGGGCTGACGAGAATCAGACAACTCGGAAATCCGGATGTGGACCCCAAAAGATGACGTCAACGCGTGATGATGGGCACCTGGTCCGCATGTGGCTGACGGACCGTACAGCTTCATCTAGACAGTTGGCAGCACTTTGGTCCACAACTACAGGTGTATCAATGTCTGCTTCATCAATTCGTCGATGTCTGCTGCCCCATGGGCTGCGTGCAAGAACTCCTTTATACAAGATCCCCCTCAGGCAAAACTATCGACTCCTGCGTCTGCAATGAGCTCATACAGATTTGCATGGAGATTGGCAACAAGTGGTTCTTCCTGATGAATTCAATAATATGTGGTGCTATGATGGTCGTATATGTGTTCGACGCTATGCCGGTGAACGCTATCATCCAGAGTGCATTATCAAACATCATGGTGGACAACATCTGGTCTTATGGTCCGGCGTGCGATATTGCGTATCATGGACGATCTCAGCTATTACGAATTGTGGGTAATTTTAACAACAACAGATATATCAGTGAAGAGCTGGAGCCCGAAGACAACCCTTTCCTTCAAGGACAACCCTTCCTCGAGCTGTTTTCCAACAGGATAATACCCGCCCACATATTTCAAGGAATGTTCAAGACTTCTTTTCAACAGAAAACATACAGATTCTTCCTTAGCTTGCTTATTCTCCAGATATGCCGCCTATTGAACATGTATAGGATTTCGTTGGTCGATGTCTCGCTCGTGATCCTCATCCTACAGCTCCTACATGTGAACTTTGGGTGTGCATACAAACAATATGGAATGCTCTTCTCCAGGCAGCCATTCAAAATTTGTTTATGCCACGTCGCATAACAGTATTTATTACAGCGCGTAATGGCTACACGAATAACAGATTTGGGAGGCTTAATATTTTTTTGTTTTGAAAATTTAATAATTTATTTGTATCAATACCAGTCGATTTGTGTATTAAATTTTATTAACTTCTGACAATTCCGCCATAGTGCTGCAATATTCACATTCATGAGTGTATACGAAGGGACATCCAAAAGGGGGTTTCCATAACAAAATTTAAGAAAATTGTTAGAGCTGTTTTTGAGATACAAACTTAAATTAAAATTTCCGGTTTTCTAAATTTCAACAAAAGTCGTTGAATGCAATTATACACCGGATATGACTTACATATAAGTTACTGATAATTTTATTTCGTTTTCTAAATATGGTAGTCAGAAGATAGCATGTACACACACACACATACTAACCAATTTTCAAAAATCACTTTTTTGGACTCAGGAGACTTTGAAACATGTAATCAGTTGAAAACTGGATATCGGAATTTTTGACCTCATAAATACTTTTTTTTACCTACGGTAGTCGAGAAATAGATGCAATAATACGTTATTTAGACACCCCCTCTCCCCCACAAATAGTTTCTTTTAAAAGAAAAGAATACCCGATATGAATTTGTGGCATGTCTGCTACTGCTACTGTTGTCTGTTATACACAATAAGTCCAAATGAGTCTTTAAAAAATTAATAGCATTTTCTTTTATTTCACGAAAGTTCTCTATTCTTTAAAAATTCTCAGATAGAGACGTTTTATAGATAATGTATTCGACATTCATTATAATATTTTTAAAAGGTTTAAAAAAAAAAAAAAAAAAAAAAAGGTGTCTAGACAGTAGACACCTCAATTCGATTTTTTAAGTTTATCGAACTGTCTATTTGTTAATGAACGTGACAGTCTGCAGAATGCTTGGATATCGAAGAACAAAATTTTGTTTAAGTTATTGGAGTAATTAGGCATTCTAGAATGATTCCCTTGGGAGATTAATTAGGTTTAAAAAAAAAATCTTTACAATTTTACTCATAAGCGAATCATTTAATAAAATATCTCAGACTCTGGGTGCCATTAATAATTCAAATTCAGATATCATTTTAAAAGGTGGATTTCTTTCATAAATGGGGTTTCAGCTACATGTATTTAATTAATGTTTTCGAGAAAAGTTTGATGTCAATTAATTTTTTTACGAGTCAAAATGTTTTGCAAGACACGTACGAAATTCGGAAAGATTATTTTAGCTGATTATAATTTATGTTGAGAAAAAATTCAAATCAAAACTGTCTGTTAAGAGAACATTTTTTTTTTTTTACCATAATAAACATAAATTTGTATGATACAATTATAACTGCATAACTTATGTAACCATATTAAATATACGCGTTCCCAAATTGTTATACTAAACATCAATATCGGACAAAAGCAACGATTAGAGAAACATAATTTATATATATATATATATAATATATCAGATTATGATTATTAAATAATAAGCTACAAATTCCAGACCTGAAGCATATTTTCATCCACTTGAACTATGCTGCACAGATAAATTGTTAAAAAATATTATTAATCCATTTTTTAGATTTTTAGACTTTTAACTCAGTGTATTAGTAATTGGATTTTTAATTCATTTTAAAATGATTTACTAACTCTGTGACAATGAAAATATACTTTATTTATAACTTAAAAAAAAAAAAAAAAAAAAAGCATTTTTTGATGAATTACTAATTTTCATTTATTTGTCGGTTTTAGGTCGAATTCGGGTAAAAAAATAAATCGGGTTTCGGGTCCTCAAAATTCTCTTGAAGGCTCTCTTGCTTGATTTTCAGGTCGATGAAATATTTTTTTATCGGGTTGGGGACCGTGCAGGGCTTTAAGGTGGACACATAGAACATTTATACCACTTTTGAAACCTTGTGAATTTTTTGCAATTTATTCCGTTACTGTTGTATGTTTTCATTGTAATAATAAATAATACCGTTCAAAATCGGCTCATTCTTTTTGGTACACCTTGTATATTAAATCTATATATATGAACATAAATTTATTAGGAGAAGGAAAGAATAAAATGTTATTTGTCACATTTTAAAATAATGATAATGAAAGAATAAAGGAAAGAAGTAAAATGGCAGACTGGAACTTCGTGAATAATTCGGTGATCATGTCTACTGTAAGAAAAGTTAGTGTAACATATGACCTATCCGGACAATAATGTAGTTCAAATTTAATTAAGAGGCCAAATAACACTTGCTTAAATACGCCAGTCGGCAGTAAACATGCTTACGGAAAATACCCTTATTTAATGATTAAAAAAAAAAAAAAAAAAATCTTTAGATATAAATTTTGTTTTTATTATTGTTATTATGTGAATAAATTTTTTGTTTAAGAGTTTAAATTATCATTTTCGTAGATTTAGACTCATTGTCTTAAGGTGAGATCTCTTAAAAAAAAAAAAAAAAAAAAAAAAAAACTAATTACTTTATTATAAAATGCCAAAAATATAATGGTTGCATCCACAAGGAGAACAAAAAGTGGGTTGTAAATGTCTAGATATCTTTTATGAGAATTTGAAGAAAATATTCCCAATACCTTATAAAGACCGATAATTTAAAAATGAAAAAGTATCCCAATCTATATAAATTTTATCAAAAACTCGAAAAATAATAAATAATACTGTCGAATTAAAATATGAATAATTCTATGTATAGTACACTACAAAATATGCCTACAAAAGATTATTATTTATTATTTTTCGAAATAACTTATGTAACTGAACTTTTTGGTGCAACTGACCAAAAACTCTGTATTGCCAATGGTTTTGTCGTTTTTGTATTTTATTTAATTCGTAATAATATCAATTTAGAAATATTCAGAAAATATTATTTTAATTCTCCAAGTAAATAAAGAAAAATGTATTCACATATTTGATTCACAACATTGTTATTAGGCAGGCAAAAATAATATTACATTATTTTGGTCATAAATATTTTTTGCTACATATGATAAATATGCATTTTTCTTCATCATTCCTAACAAAACACAAGGTTATTCTACGAAACACGAGTTGTTAATTCATTTTTCTATCCATGAAAAAAAAAGAAAAGAGAGAGAACTTCTTCATATATTTTTTACTAAGTATGATATCTTCATATTTTAAAAATAGTCATCTTATACATTAATGCATTTAAGAGTTATCTTTTGTGAATGAGTAAAGCTGTAAATCAAACAAGTCATTAATATAGGTTTATTAATATTAAATAATGAACGTCATATATAGTACGTTTGCAAATTATTTAATGCAACGTCATTGTTCGAACAGGAATCATTAATAAAACAAGATCAAGGATGCAACAGTATTTCGTGTAACTGTCACTGGTTAGTTCCTATATTTGATTAGCGTGATGTGTTTCTGAGCTATTTAGGGTAATAATGTATTTACGTAACCGTGAAGTCCATAAATAGTTTATAGCACCTTCGACATTTCATACTGGGAATGACTGCTTAATCTAATCATTACTAATTGGTTTTATGGATCATTCAGAAAAATAGTTTATATTAAAAAGTGGATTCAGTCGGATTCGGTTTATCAAATGTATTGGATTTTTCATGAAATATAGCCACAAATTTCGTTTCGTTAGGAAATATTTAAAAACTAGGAAACCCATGCGAAATTTTCGCAGTCTCTTTCTTTCCTTTTTATTTACCTTTAAAATTTGAAACTCATAAGTCTTATACCAATTTCACCATCCAATTAAAATTTTAATTCACCAGAAGCCAAATTATTAAGAGTTTTTGAGGGATGAAACGCTATTGATAGTTAAACCAAATCATTCAAAGAAAAGTTTCAAATTAAAATTCATGTTTGACGACCCAGTGTTCATATTTCCCCAGGCAAGACAGCTTTAATAGAGGACCCCTATGGTGACTTTTAAATTTTTACCGCCAGAGAGATCTCTCTCTCTCTCTTTTTTTTTTTTTTTTTAATTGTTTATTCATTTTGGCATTTTTTTTAAACACTTAGTAAGTACTATTTTTATTTTTTTTTTATTATTGCGTTTTTCAGTCAATTTATGAAAAAGGTTATATAATTTATTTTTATCTTTAAAGTATTGCTGCGTTTAAAAGGACGCTTGCAAGGATTGTAAAGATGCAACTTTTAAAAATAAATTTTTCTATAAAATGATCTAATCAGAGAAATATCGACATTTTTTTTTTTTTTTTTTTAATTATATCACCGAGCTGAGTCAGCTGCGTGCTTAAATATTACTTGCATATTATTTTTTATCCTCGCGTACTTTATTGCACTATCTTATCGTTTCTACAAAATAAAATCGTAACTGGTCCACGTTAGAGAAATATTATATAGATTATATATATTCTCATATATTTCAAATTATAAATAAAAGCTATAATGATCTATCGATATTGCAATAGCAAATACCTGCATATAATGCAACAGTATTTCGTGTAAGCTGTCCTGTTCGGTTCTTTTGTCATTAGTGTGATGTGTTTCGGAACTATTTAGAGTAATAGAATATTTACGTAACCGTGAAGAGTGTGAATTGTTTATAACAACTTAAAAATTATTTCATATTGTGAAGGTCTTCTTAATGTAATATGGGCATTGCAAAAACTTCAGTTCATATTTTCCAATAGAAATAAATAAATAAAAATAACCCTTAAATGCCGTTTGTTGCCTTTCGGCAACATACCCAATTTTGTCTTCTAAAGTATTATCAGAATAATATTGAAGCTCTAATGCCTCATGTTTGGCGACTGGCAACAAATTGCTTTTTAGCTCTAAACCATAGTTAAAATAAAGTAGGATTTTTTAAAAGTATTTTTCCCGTAATTTATTTTATAGAGGTAGGAATAAAACATTTTTAAATTGATTTAAAAAATAATCAGGCATTTAAGGGATAAAGAAAAAAAATGTTTACATTTAACAATAGTGTATTCAATTGGATATGGTTTGTCAGATTTTACTAGATCTTTGATCAAATATATCAACAAATTTCGTTTAATTAGGAAATACTTTTACATTTATATATCGTCTCATTTTAAAATTACAAATGAAAACTAAAATGATTTATTTATGCTGTTTCTTTTTTTCAACCAAGGTCTCTAATTTTATAAAGATTTTATATATAAGATAATCAAGTTTTTCTTTCCATTATGAATTGTAATTGTTCCTAGAAACATGCACATTTTTAAATTAAAAGTGCAATTTAGTATTCTTAAACGGGACTTGGGCAACTTTGACAGTACTAATGTAGTAGGTTTCATATAAAAGCTTATATTTCCATTTAACATTCACAAATGGAACTATACTGGATTTATTCAATAAAATATATATTCAGGCAACAATTTTTATGGTTTTTTAAATATATTTTTTAATTATAAATTCACAATTTCCATTTTTTCATGAGTTCGAGATCTTCAAAACGCTAAAACTTCTACAGATATTTATTTTTTGGATGTTTAATAGAACATACTTAAAAGAATTAGTAATGGAGTTTGAAGTCATAAACCTATTTCTGGTCCTGTTTAATTTCACTGTTCTGGCCAGTGTTGTAAAATTTAGCGAATTTTTTAGTATTCACCACTAAATTTTAACTGTAGCAGTTGTCTACTCACTTCTCTCTAAAATTTCTGGAGTGAGAATCTCTCTCCTTAGAAAAGTGATTTCTATTTTGACACCAATTAAAGTGAGAAAACACTATTATCGCTCTTGAAAGTGACATTTCTCACTTTTCGTGAAATAGTGACGTATAGTCACTCTGTCACAAAGAATGAGGTCATCATCTATTGCAATATCAAACTTTTGTAGAGTGAGAAATTGATGGCGCCATCTATTAACCATATTTCGAATGAAATACGAAAGACAGTTTCTGGACGACCTCATGCATGTACTTGTTTAACAGAACTTATTGAAGATTTTTGATGAATAAAAAAGGAAAATAATTAAGTTTAAAGATAATTTGTTAAATATTCTTTTTCCATACGATTGGCAAAATCGAAGTAATATTATTAATAAAGAATTGAAAATATTAAGAAACATATCGAAATTCGTATTAGAAAGTAAATAGTTTTATTCAGAAAGTATAAGAGCAAATATCAGAGCAAATATTTAATACACAATGCCTTAAAAGCTATAGCAATCCACATTTTTACTATGTTCATTGACAGCTAACATATGAGAAATATTCAAAAAATTCGCTATAATATTTTACTAATATTTAAAATCAACGACAAGTTTTATACTCCGGAACAGACGAGATTTTCAAGAAACTCTGTACATTGGTCTATGAATATTTATTTATTTATCTATATATTAATTTGAAACATGTTTTTGTCTGTCTCCACTATATTGAGAGAACGGCTATGTGTAAAAATTTGTTTGAGGTGTCTAAAAAAAGGTCTTGGTCTGTAGATGTGTTATGAAAAGAGAAAAATAAAAAAAAGACGAACGGTCCCAATTAATATACGAAAAATGCACATTTCTTTTTTAGAATGACGTCATTTTCGGAAATGCAAAAATACAGCGAGTTAATCTGAATTTTTATTGCCTTCTAAAAACAAAGTTCACGTGTTATCATTTTATTTTAAAATTATTGTTCCTTTTTTACAGTGTGGCAACAGGAAAGAATATTTATTTATTTTGCCGCTTTTTCTCTTATTTCTTTATTTCATTTTCGGAATTGCAAAAATAAAGCGAGAATCTGAATTTCTAGAATTTTTATTGCCTTATAAAAACAAAGTTCACGTGTTATCATTTTATTTTTTAATTATTGTGCTTTTTTTACGGTGTGGCAACAGGAAAGAATCTATATATTAATTTGAAACGTGTTTTTGTCTGTCTCCACCATAGAATAATAATAAAGGAAGAAGGAGCGTATATGTTTTGGTTTCGGTTTGTAAAATCCAGGAATGCTGGGTATGGGATTGTAACAATGCTTCAATCTGATTGGTTGGCGATATTTTTGAATCGTCTCATCTCTCTGTCAGCGAGGCAGCACCCACAATAAACAGCGATAAATGTGCCGAGCATGGATGCCCTACTTTAAGGTTTTGAGTAGCAAAAATAGCTTTCGCTGGCAATTCACTAGAAGTGGTTTGTAAGCATTAGAGTATTGACGTGTTCCTTCTTCCTTTATTATTATTCTATGGTCTGGTCTCCACTAAATTGAGATAACGGCTAGGTGTAAAAATTTGGTTGAGGTGTCTAAAGAAAGGTCTTGGTCTGTAGCTGTGTCATGAAAAGAGAAAAATATAAAAAGTCGAACGGTTCCCCCCTCCCCCTGGGGGTGCAGGGTTTAACAACACGTTTGCGCAGAGCCCGCTTTACCCATTTAAGGGCCCGGGGCTGAGATAATAGCGGACCCCCCCCCTTACACACACACACACATTTTTCTTTTTCTTTAATATGAATGTTTATCATTAGGTAATATTTTACAATGGTCATATTATAATAAGATTCTTATTTTACGTGGCGGAAGGTAACAGATTATATTATTCTCTCCCCCCTTTTCTCTTGAATGACTTTTGAAATTTTAAATTTTAATGCATTTTTTAAAAATATTGATTTTTTTTTTTTTTTTTTTTTTAAAGTTTAAGTACTAAAAGAAATTTTTAAAAATTTGTCTTTTTAAAATATTTTTACATAGCAGTACAAGGATTTTAATTTCTGACTGTAAAAACCGAATTAAAAAAAAATTACATTTTTTTTTCTATTTATTGGGTTTTCTTGGCCCCATCTAGGGCCCCCTTGTTCACTGCGCCCGGAGCTGCAGCCCCCTCAGCCCCCCTTTAAACTGGGTTCTGCGTTTGCGAGATAAACTCAGCTCGAAATTACTTCACGGTGAAGAAATTGTACATATGGGAACTAGACTCGAATACTAAAAAAAAAATATCTGCAATTTTGGAATTTTCGTATTTAAAGGGGGAAAAAAGGAGGAAAGTAGATTTGGAGGGGGGGGGAAGGGGGGAAATAATATTGAGAGAGAAATCCGTTCTAGACCCACACATGTAGCACCCCATTTTAAAGGTCTTGAAATTTCATGTTGATTGTGGATGTTTGCATACAACTTAGGGCGCCCCCTGGTGGTAAAAAATGGAACTAGGTAATTTTGAAGTAGGCCCTATGATGTTACACCTTATTTTAAAGGTCTTGGTATTTCCTGACCGTTGGTGATGTTCGTACAGAACACACTGTGCCTCCTGGTGGTGGAAAGTGCAACTAAAGGATTTTGTAGTTGACACAACCATGTGACACCTTATTTGAAAGGTCTTGGAAATTCAAGACGATTGGTGATAAAGGTCTTGGAATTTCATGTTGATTGGGGTTGTTTGTATACAATATAGTGCGCCCCCTGGTGGTTAAAAAGGGAACTAGGTGATTTTATAGTAGACCCTATCATGTTAAACCTTATTTTAGAAAGGTCTTGGTATTTCCTGACCGTTGGTGTTGTTCGTATAGAACACGCTGTGCCCCCTGGCGGTGGAAAGTGCAACTAAAAGGTTTTTCAGTTGACACCACCATGTGACACATTATTTGAAAGGTCTTAGAAATCAAAGGCGATTGGTGATGTTCGTATACAACATACTGCGACCCCTGGTGGAGGAAAGTGGATTTTGCAGCGCGTGCGTAGCATGCCTTCTATACGGTGACGCAGCCACAGGCAGAGGTAACACGAGTCAGAGGTTTGTTCGGTTTAAGGTTAATTTTTGTGAATTTTCTCATGTTATTAGCGGCCTGCATATACGCTGCCGCAGGCACCGGGTCACGAGCCCGAGTTTCGTTCTGTTTGAGGGTTGTTTTTTTTTTTTTTTCCTTTTTTGTTACAGATTATTATTATTATTATTATTATTATTATTATTATTATTATTATTATTATTATTTTGTGACGCTTTCATTTAAAAATAGAAATTCAAACAAAATCGAGTTAAAGATATAAAACCATACAAATTTAAGGTTTATTTAAGGTTATTATCATGGGCCCGGGCATTGCCGGGCGGGTTCATTCGGTTCCAAGTTAATTTTGGGGAATTTTTTTATGTTATTAGCGGCCTGTGTGTGCGCTGCCGCAGGCACTGGGGTCACAAGGCAGAGTTTCTTTCGGTTCATTGTTTTGTTCAATTGTTTTGTTGCAACTGATTATTTTTTTCGTGATGCTTTCATTTAAAAACAGAAATTCAAGCAAAATCGAGTTAAAGGAATAAAATCATACAAATTTAATGTTCATTTAAGGTATCATGGGCCCGGGCAACACCGGGCAGGTTCGTTCGATTCCAGGTTAATTTTTGGGAATATTTTTTATGTTAGCGGCCGGCGTATGCCGAAGGCACCGGGGTCACAAGGCAGAGTTTCGTTCAGTTCGAGGTAATTTTTTTTTGTTACAGCCGATTATTTTTTCGCGATGCTTTTATTTAAAAATAGAAATTCAAACAAAATCGAGTTAAAGATGTAAAACCATGCAAATTTAAGGTTCATTTAAGGTTATTACCATGGGCCCTGGAAACGCCGGGCGGCTCAGCTAACATGTAGTCTTAGTATTAAAGAAAATAGAAAATAAAAGATAGCAAGTGTTTATTTGGAGTCAGTTTTAGTCACATTGACAGTACTTTGTAGAAAGTGATGTCATATATAGTATTTCTATTTATAAGCATTTTCCAGACTTTCTTTTTTTTTAAGTGAAATGTCATAAATTATATTAGATTTTTTAACTTGAAATACATTTAACTAATGATGCGACGATTTTTGAAAAATTACGGTCAATAAAGTAATCGTCGAATTCGACGAGTTCCAGCTAGTTTTATTTTATTTCTAAACATGTACACTCGAATAACTTCTTTTCCCCATAAGCTACTTTAAATAACTATTTGTCTTACGAAATTTGTTTTCAAGTATACATTTTACTTTTAAAAAAATTCTAATTTTAGCAATTTGAAATAATTTCAATTTTGAAATGTTCATTAGAATTCTAATTTTATATTGTTGATAAATGAAGTAAAAATTTATACATATGATTAATTACGTATGAGAATGATTTAATAATGTAAATTAAGCAGTTAGTGCATGTGCTCAATGGTTCAGTGGTAAAACACTCTCCTGCTACGGGGACGACCTGGGATCGATTCCCGACAGATCCAAACTTCATTCTTTCCGTTATTGAACTGTAGTCGATTCATAAGGGGAAACGAAACAATATCGTCTTGCGCACACAATTTTTTTAAAGAAAAAAAAATCTGGAGTGACTCCACTCGACTTTCCGAACATTGAGTAATTAACAGTTTTGTAGATAAAGTAAAGAAAGAGTAGTTGTTAAACAAACAAAAGAGAGAAAACCATAATAGAGTGTTTGAGTATTTTTCTCCATCTATTACACGTTGTTTTATTTAACGCTACTGAACTTTGAGCCCATAGATCATAATGACAAAGAAATTTTCGTTGTGTCCCTGTAAAAACCTATAAATGTTAGATTCACCAAAATGCTTATAGTTAGTGCAACAGTGATTTATAATACTCATATAAATTTTCAGCTGAATTCAATAAGGCGTTTAGATGCTATCGTACTTTTAAAAATTTAGTCCCATAGGCCATAATGATAAAGAATTTTTCTTTGTGTCCCTGTAAAAAAACTGTAAGTGCTAGATTCACCAAAATCTACACAGTTAGTTCAACTGTGATCTATAACATGTGTACAATTTTTTTGCTCGGATTAATAAGGCGTTTAGACGCTATCACATTTTTAAAAATTTGGCCCCATAGGCATAATGATAAAGAATTTTTCTTTGTGTCCCTGTAAAAAAACTATAAGTGCTAGATTCTCCAAAATCTATACAGATTGAGTATTTGTGATCTATAATATGTGTATAAAATTTTTGCTCAATTGAATAAGGCGTTTAGATGCTATCGCACTTTTAAGATTTTGCTCCCATAGGCCATAATGATAAAGAACTTTTCTTTGTATCCCTGTAAAAAAACTATAAGTGCTAGATTCACCAAAATCTATACAGATTGAGTATTTGTGATCTATAATATGTGTATAAAATTTTTGCTCAATTGAATAAGGCGTTTAGATGCTATCGCACTTTTAAGATTTTGCTCCCATAGGCCATAATGATAAAGAATTTTTCTTTGTGTCCCTGTAAAAAAACTATAAGTGCTAGATTCACCAAAATCTATAGGGTTCGTACTATGGTGACTTACAATATGCGTACCAACTTTCAGGTTAATCGAACGAAGCGTTTAGACGCTAGCGTGTTCACCCACAGACATACACACATACACACATACACACATACACACATACACACACACATACATACATCATTGTAAAAATAGTGAAAACGGACTCAGGGGACCTCAAAACGTATAGAAACATCAAAATCTCGAATTCGGATTTTTGACATGATTACAATACTTTCCTCACTACAGTGTTCGGAAAGTAATAAACTGTCATATTTTTTAAGCTGCTCGGAATAATCTCAATCTTAATAAAGAGTAAGAAATCTCACTCTTTCGAAAAGAGACTTTTCACTCTTTAACCGTTTGCTCCATTTTGGTATCTTCAAAGAGTGATATGGCCAGGCTCCAGACCCTGATTACCCAATAGGCACGAAAAGCATGTGCTTCCCCTGGAAAATTTTGAAAGGCCTCAAATTAAGCAAAAAAACGGGCCCGAATTGTAAACTTATGGTCTAAAGGCATTGTCTGATTATAAAACGTCACAGTCCTACCTGAATGCATAACTATCATTTCTAGATTATATAGGATATATGCTAATAAAGCTTTTGCACATTCATTTATAATGGAATAATTTCATATATTGTGGTGAATATAGGATTTCACCAGTTTACATCTTGGTACAAAAATCAAGTGAATTTGCTTGTCTATATTTTAAGCGAATTTACTTGTCCTCAATTCCAGGTAACTAGAAATTTTAATGAAAAATTTATAAATTTTTCAAGATGTTTGTATGAGTCTTTAGACCAAGAAGTCAGTGGGGGCCCCCAAATGGATTTGTGCTTCCCCTCAATTGTAAGGTTAATCGGGCCCTGGATATGCTGCTCTTTTAAAGTGAGATCTCACTCTTCATATTTTAGAGTGTTCGAAGGTTAATCGTCCACTATGTATATCAAATGTCTCTTCTCAAAATTATTGGGGGTAATTGAAAAGAGTCACTAAATTTGACAACACTATTTAAAAGGCTTTAGATCGTCCAGAGCTGCCAAAGGGTTAATTTGTGATTCCTCAGTTTGCATTTGTTCATGAGTTCGGGATCTTTCAAACGCTAAAATTTCTGCAGATATTTAAGAAAGGCTTAATATTTTTTTGGATGTTTAATAGAACCTATATTTAAAAGAATTAGGGATAGAGTTTTGAAATTTATTAAATAGTTTTTGAAGGGAAAAAAAATTAAATAGGCATGTCTAAGCAAAAATTTGAAAAAAAAAAAAAAATATTTTTATGTTTTAATTTTTAATATTTTTTCTTTTAAAGATATCGCAAGACTCATCTCTAATTATTTAAGTAAGTTCTGTTAAATATAATATATATATCTTTCCATTTCTAATAACTGATGAATGTTTCTATTGGTTTAATGGTTTTTGCAAATTATCTCATCGTTAGGCTTATGTGTTTTGTTTGTGTCCTTTTTCTTCTGTATCAGTACTTTAACATGTTTTTACTAATCAGTATAATCAAATTAAATTATCATCGTGACAATAATTTTATTCGAAATACATCTCATTTAAAATTTCATATGTTTGTATTTTCATCTATCTTTCATTTGCTGAGTGTTGCAAAGGAATTAAATTATTCAAATTATATATATATATATATATAAAGTTTTTTCTATATCTGTTAGCGTTTTGAAGATCATGAATTCATGAGAAAATGCAAACCGAGATACCGCAATTTAAAGATTTCAAATCTGTAAAAACTAAGAGAAAAAAACATAAGAATTGTTGTATGAATGTATATTTTGGTGAATAAACCTAATATAATTCAATTTATAAATGTTGAATATAAGCTTTTACATGAAATCTACTATAGTGGTGCCATCGAAGGTGTCGAGCCAAGTCCCCTTAAGGAAACATGAGGCAGACAGACATCTTTTAATAACATAGTTTTTGAATATTAAATTAAAAAGAAAAATATGTATACATATCCTCTAAAATATTATTTGAAACTGAAGTAAATATCTTAACAAATATTTTGAAATTGTGTAGCTTGGTCACCAGAATTCTTTTTGTTCCCACTCTTTCTCCAGATTTTTAATATTGCTCAAGAAAATAGTGATATTTCAGTACATTTTTATTGCTTAGAGCTTATTTATAATTTTTAAAATGATTAAACTTAATATATATATATATATAAGCATGTGTTTTGAAGAAAGGTATATCATAGATTAGGTTAATTTTCTTCATCGCTCATTTTTTTCAAATTTTTAATATTGTGCAATAAAATTTGGATTTTTTAGCTCAACTGTTATTTTCTTATGAATATGTATGATAATCCTCTTCGTATTTAGATTTTAGACAGTGATGCCAGATGGTGATTTTGTCCCCATTTTGGGGATTTTTGAGGCTTCTGGGGACAATTTTGGAGACCAAATGTTTGTGGGGACTTTTTTGGGGAATTCTAAAATTTTTGGGGACAAATCTGGGGAGTTCTTCAACTTTTTGTCAATGTTGGCAACGTAATGACTTATCTCTACGACCAGGGATTTTCAATAGCTTTATTGTTATTTGGGGATTTTTTTCAAAAATTGTCTTCATTTGGGGAAAAATCTGAGCTTAAATCCACTTAAATCCGCTTGATTTTTTTTTTTTTTTTTTTTTTTGGAAAAAAAATTTATTTTCCTTTTTAGTAGAAATCAAGTTGGGGATTTTTTCGAAAAAAAAAACCCTGATTTGGGGAAATTTGAAGACCTGTTTGGGGAAATAATTTTCGACCATCTGGCATCACTGTATTTAGAAAATCTGATAGAAATTGATACACATAAGATATCCAAAACGTATGCGGTGTATTTTTAATATTTAGAAGTTACTTTTGTAAATTGCATTCTTAAGGGGCAATGGAAAAAAATCACTACAATACATCATAATTAAATTCTTTATGTAAAAAAAAAAAAAAAAGAAATTGAAAATAGCTTTGTTCCCGAGAGAGTTTATAAGTCATATAAAAGGATTTTTAAAGATTTTTCTGAAGATGGAGCAAATCCTCGTCTAAAGCATTTCAAGATTTGTGTATTTTCATTCAGTTAATTTGTATTATCTTTTTACAAGTACTTTTCATTACTGCACTATTATAAACAATTACATGCAATTTCTTTTGTATTCAGCAATTGTCATTTTGACAGTTTTTTAAAAAATTAAATCAAAATGTGTTTAGATGTACATAAATGTTTCTTATTTTATGTATAGTTTAGTTCGATTTCTACAATGATGTATCTATGTTACGAAAGTTTTAATAATAAATTTGAAATTTTAACCAAATACTCTTTTTAATTTATTTTTCTTGAAAATATGTACCGTTCTTGCCAGCTAGAGAACGTGCAAGATGTATCAGTGCGCTCTTTGAAAACTACTAAAGTAACGCGTAAACCAACTACTATACATGTATCCATATGTAACAACGCAAAATTACAGGAGAATGAAATTTTATTTTTATTTTGCTTTGTATTTGTAATTCTATACAAAATTAGAATAATACTTTCGCTACAAACATGTGCTCGTAAAAATTCGACCGCAACACGACCTTGTCGGCAATTGTTTCAAAACTACTGTTGAAAAGAGAGAAAAATAGAAATAAAGCCACGAGATGACAAAAGACTTCAAATGCGCCGGATGTAACACCGTGACTCATCTCCTACGCTTGAGGGAACTGCAACTTTCAGTGATTAAAAATAATATATATTTTACCTAGTGACCAAAATAATAAATTAAAAAGTCACCCATCTCTTTAGAAGTGGAAGGGCGAAGGCCATGCTTACGAGACGTGATTGGATTATCGTGAAACGAAAATCCAATTTAATGGAATTCTGTCTTTATGCAAATATGGCAAGTTGAAGATGAGTTTTAAATGTTTTTATCTCCAGATTATCTCCTGCGGTTAAACGTAAGTGCTTTGCCCTCATTTTGAATTTCTAAATATAAAACGAATATTCGAAACGGGTATCACCATAAATTAGTTAAATGTCCTTATCAAATGAACTAAAACTTTTGGAAGTAAGGGTATTTATACATTTTATTGAGCTTCTTATAAAAATAGAGCATAGAGTCATGTAATTTCCCCCCCATTTCCTGTGCCTATGGCCGCCCATGATATATTTATCTAATCGTAAAATTTCGTTTTTTTTTTTTTTTTTTGGTCGGTAAAATTTATTGGCTTAATTTGATGACACTGTTAGGATTAGAGTCCTGCATCGGGTCGGGTAACCCGATTTTACCCGTCGGGTTGGCAATTATTTTTTCTTGCGGGTCGGGTTCGGGTCGGGTTGAATGTATTTTTTTTACTTGCCGGTCGGGTTGACTGAATCTTTTTTCTTAAGGGTCGGGTTTAGTTTTCTACGAGTCGGGTCGATTTGAGAACGTCTTTCAAAAAAAATTTTACAATTGTAAGCAAAAATTTGTTGACATAATTATAGCTCTATAACTGTTTTTAAACATTTGTCGGAGCTCCGTATTCGTATCCGTATCCGCGGATATCCACCTGAAAAAAAAGATTCGTTATCTGGAGTATAAGCATAATATATATATATCCGTATATGTTTTCTTTTCTTCGACAAATCTAATACGGATCTTTTGTAGAAATTGTATGAAAATTAGAAAGTACTATAAATCTTTATTGACTATTAATGATATATATATATATATATAACAGAAATACAATATAACCTCGCTTTTATGTTCTGGAAATTTAAATTATTTCTCAATTTACATTAAGATACCTTTATTTTCAATGAATTTTAATCCACGTTTTTATATTAACGAAATTTTGAATTTTCTTCCATCTACACTTTTATATACAGCAGATACAGAAGTTGTGATTTAATAAAAAGAAAGAAAGAAAGAAAGAAAATAAACACATTTAGGAAACAAATTCCATCAAGGCAGATTATATTCTTTATCGTCTTCTCTAGAACAAATAAACTTTGCACCAAAACTGCAACCGAAGGAAGTTAATTTGCTGATCGTGTGAATTTAAAGTGATCGTAATAAAGCAGATGTTTAATAGCGAATCAGATACATGCTACTCAAATTATTATAGTAAAGTAAACATCCACATCGAACGAAAGTAATAAAGAATGATACTTTTTTTTTTTTTTTTTTTTTTTTTTTTTTCATAATATAAGTATTAAACCATAAATTACTAACACTTAAAATGAAACACATTTTTTTTTTTTTTTTACTCTTGAAGTTCACAAATCACATAAATGGTTAAAAATTATTATTGATCCATTTTTCGGATTTTTAAATTTTTAAGTTAATACAGTTAGTAATTACATTTTAAATTCTTTTTAAACTAATTTACCAACTTTGTTTCAATGAAAATTTACGTTATTTTATAATTTAAAAAAGTTTTGCATGATTTTTAGATGAATTAGTAATCTTCATTTAGTTTTCGGGTCGGGTTCGGGTATAAAGGGTTCGGGTCGGGTTTCGGGTTGATGTAAAATTCACCTGTTGGGTTCGGATCGGGTTAGGACTTTAGTTCGGATATTAAAATAGAATATTACACGATTAGTCAAAAACCTTTATGCTTGGAATCTCATATCAACCTAGTGAATTAATATGTGATTTCCATTATCAATGATTCAGAAAATGTTACTGAATTACATCCAAAATCCAAGAAGGAAATATAATGAAATATATCTTACAATTTTCTATAAATATCACGACCTTTTTGAGCTTTTGAATAAAATCATTTTTTTTTTTTTTTTTTTTTTTTTTTTTTAAGTGATGATAAAGTACTTGTTTATGAATTTTACCGTGATTTGTTCTTTTCTCTTCATATTTTAATAATTTTACCATTATTTTTTCTATCATGCACCATGCTGAATGTATTGCAATAGTTTTCATTATCACAACTAAAAATTCAAAAATCTTTTCATTTATTCTGTAACGTAATTATTAAGTGCTTTTAAATTTTCAATATTCAGTAAAATACACTTATATTAAAAAAAAAAAAAAAAAAAAAAAAAAAAATGAAAAGTATTTTCCTCTAGATAAGCGATGTGATAATACTGAAAAGAATAACGCAGGTCGACATGTAAAATTTTTATCTCATAATTTTGGCTGATCTTTGTGAATTTTGGTGTGCTGAAAACGTAAATGAAGCCAGCTTTTCTCTATCACGTATAGATTTTTGCCAATACAGGGTGCCTGCCTATACAATTTCTCCCTTTACTCTTCCACCAATATAATTATGTGGTAAGTTTTATAGTATGTTTCCATGATTAATTATTCATAGATGCCTATTGTTGTAATTGTGAAGTACTAGTGCGACTTAAATCCATATCAATCAACCAACCAACCTATAGTTATGATGGTATATGTAAGAAATTATGTCGGTAAACACCCTGTATTTACAAAAATCTATACGTGATAGAGAAAAACGGGCTGCATTTTCGGTTTCAGGGCATGAAAAATATAAAGTTCAGCTAAAATAATCAAATCAAATTTTGTCAACTTCATTTTTGTAGGCCTGTGTAATGGAAATGTTGCTTAATATACTCGTTTTGAATGGAAAGCTATAGATTCCATTGAATTGCGATCTAACAACAGAAAACGTACTTACACACTAGCTTTTGATTCTGCACGTAGGTTTCGAATCGTACTAAATGCTACACACTGGCGTGCCAACTTTAAATAAAGAATTGATTACAAAGTGGTTCCATAAAAATCTGTGAAGAAATCTAAGAATTATCTAAAATTGTTCATTTGAACAAATAAAATTGTTCGCGAATTAAGAATAACGTCAGAAAGAAAAAAGCAGTAATATCAACTTTCTTTATAGCTTAGATCTCTGCTTCTCCCCAGAAAAGAAGGAAAAGAAAAAGGGATTTTTCTTAATGGGTTTATGCAACCTTGAATATTAATCCCTGCTCTCTCATTTTTCTATGAAAGATTAAGCCGTTAGTTTTCATAATCAGTTTCAACATATTAAGCTAACTGTATCATGTAAATTATCTTTTCTTAGTTGAAGCTATCATATATTCAAGGAACTACTGCTGAGAAGTACTGATGTGGTTTTTGACCTTGTAAGTTTTAAAAGATTATGCTGTTTGTATTGCAAAATATGGAAAGAGTCATGAAATCTAATTTGTAAATTTTTTTTTAATTCAATTAAAAAAAAATAATAATGTTAGATACATACGCACATTGGTATAATAACACGTATTCATATATATAATTGATGAAGTAACATTCTTATAACATATTTACTAATGAATCTTTTCTTACAAAAACAGAAAAAGTCATTATTTAAAAATCATTTTTTCTGAGTATAAACAGTTTTCTGCCATTATGGATATAGTATACATATGAAAAATTACGCAATCTTATAAAATATGAAGCATACTAAATCCTAAAAGAAAGTTATTTTTACATTTTTAATCGTTTTACTATCAATTTCACCCGTTACACTTGTCACACTTTAGTGGAACAAATATATAAACTTGGAACCTGAAACAAATCACTTATATAAACCTCTAAAAGAATATTTCACTGAAATCGGTCAATTAGTTCTCCAGAAATTAACAAATTTAGAGACTATCTGCGATCCAGATTCATAATGCTTTGGCAGCATATTTCAAGGGTGTGCTACGAGCGCACAATTGTTTCAAAACCTTCGGATAGAAGTATGACATGTCAAAATCAGCATTTTACCAAAATTTTTAAATTTTCTCCACCAACCCCATAGTTTAAGCCTCGCAGATTCCTATCAGATCTACAGGCAGCTTTGTACGTGCTATAATAATTAAATATACCTTTTTATGTCCAAAAGAAAATAATTAATGTGTAAAGATGTTGTTTTCAACATGGTATATTTAATCTTTTAAAGCTATAAGGACACCAATCTTACCAGATTTATGTTGAAGTATAAATTTTCGTAATTTTAATTAATTTTTTATTATTCACGAGTAAATAAATATACTTTTTTTAATGAAAAAAAAAATGAATGAAAGAATATGTAAGCACTTATTCTTTGTTTAATTAGCATCAGCTTGCTATTAAATATTTAATGATTTTAAAGATATTACGAGGTTTTTAATTAATATATTTTAAATTAATGAGAATAGTTTAATACAAATGGTCAATTCGTATTCCCTGCATTATTTCTTTATTTATTTTTTGTACCTTTGGCAGCTTTTCTATCTTCAATGGTTCGTGAAAAAGATACCATGATCTTGATCCCAACCATCTCTAGGAGAGAAAAAAAAAAAAAAATCATAGTACTGCAATTAAAATTTTATTCCAGTAAAAAAATAATTATAGTATAGCTTTATACATTTATGCAAATGAAAAACATATAAATGCTTGAGTTTTTCATCTTTTCATTATGCATTCTTTTGTTTTCTGAACTTTGAAGGCCATGAAAAATACTGTTAGATTTTTATTTCTTTATTAGTAATTAATAACACTGGATTTCAAAAATGCATACAAGACTGAAAATAAATAGAAAGGAAATAATTCTTAATGAACGAAAATTACAAATGTTTTGCATACTTAACAGTTGCCATTCGGCATAATAGGCGACTAAAATTCATATATGCATTTCAAGTAATTCTCGAATGTCCATGACCTTTCCGTATGGTCTTGCAATCATTAAGCTGTTGTTCTGTTTATGCATGTGTTCGAAAACCAGTCACGTTAGTCGGAAGAAGGTGACTTTTTTTAAACGCGCCATTTCGATTCCTAGATGAGAAATATTAAATTTTAACCATTTATATCCCAAATTATGAAGCAAGCAAAAAGCTAGAATATTGTAGCCATTACTAAACTTTCTTCTATATTTTCTTATACGAATTCCCTCAATACAAATTATTTATCAGAATTATTTTCCATAATGAATGCAGACTTTTCATGTGAGAAAAATATAACACTCAAGAAAATCAATTTTGTGTCCTACAGACAATATCTTAAAAAAAGCATTTTTTCATTTTTTTTTCCCCTTTAAAAAAAAAAAAAAAAAGTAGCAAATTACATATATGTTGTTCAACCTTTCCTTTTAAAAATATGGATGAGCATTTTTTAAAAAAGACTCACGAGTACTATTAAAAAATTTCACCACCTCCTACCTAGACGGGAGAAAGCTGTGTTCCTACATATACAAAACTTTTATCCTGGTTGATTATCTCTATTATAAATATATATATCTTTTTTGGTTTCGCAATATTGAGTGAAAAATAATTATTATTGTGTACATTTATACAAAATTTTGTCTAATGCTGATATATCCAAAATTTTTAAAGAAGGGGAAAAGAGTGCCACCTGTTGATTAGTATTCACCAGAAATAATCAGCAGCAACTTAATTCAAAGTCAAACCAAACATAAGCTTATATTTAATTCCGTCCATTTGTTAAAGAGATATGCATCCACAGAGTTTTGGTAACGCACCACACGAGAAGGAAAGAGACACACGCAAATGGACATTATCTAAAAATGGTCAAACCACGTTCAGGTTATCTCTAAATGTGTAAATTCATCGAAAACGGGAAGTCGATAATTTTCACGAAAGTATATACATTTTATCCTAATTAAGTACTTTTGCCATTTCTTTGATAAACTCGATTTTATACACTTCTTAATACAATACAAATTTAATGTCCCATTGGGATTTAAAACAAGAAAGAAAAATCATGCAGTACGCATTGATTAGTAACACTTTCCAATTGTACGTAATTGTTGTATCGAATAACTTTTAATATTCTTTCCCTACGTTATCACACAACAGACAGAAGGACTGAAAAATATACAGATAGACTAATTGATTTTAAAATTACTCTTAATCATTTTGGAAAGTGTTAAAAAAGCTTAACGCTAACGAAAATGCAGCCATTAGATTATAATTACAGCTTTTGATCTCTCTGAATATTTTAGTGTAGACCTGTAAATCAGAAAGTTAATCATATCATATTCTATACAAAACATTATTTTAGAATATAAATAATACATTTCAATATTTTTATGATTTTTTCAGTAGAAAGACTTTTAAATATAACTTTCAAAAAATGCTGTCCTGAAACGTAATGCATTGGCTTTTTTTTTTTTTTTTTTTTTTGTTGTTGTTGTTGTCCCTATAAAAAAACTAGTTGTATAAGACCTATTAATGTCTTTTTAAATGGGGAACATTCTATACGGGAAATATTTATAAATATAACACTCATAGAACACAATGCTTTCGAATGCTTTTGGGTGGCCCTGTACACAAACCAGAAGAGATATTCACTCCATTTTCAATACGGAACACCCGATAGTGAACTTCAATAAAATATATCAGTTTTGAGAAATTCCATAAATATTTACAGGAATTAGAGCTCGGACAGACAGGCAGTCAGATAGACGGACATGCAGATACACAAAACTGAAATCATATTCACACTTAAAAAATGCCAGAAAATGTTAAAAACGCTTAAAGTAAACGAAAGTACAATTCTAGCATTTTTTCATTAATACCTCTTAATATAACTGGATATTTTTGTGCCACCCTGTAAATCTAATGCTAATCCTGCTATATTCTATGCAAAGCATTCTTTTGTGCATATAAATAACATATTTCAATTTCCCAAAACTTCGTGGAAAGTAAAGTTATTAAAATTTTATTTTTAGAAATATCTCTCATAGAACGCAATGCTTTGGAATACTTTTGAGTGTCCCTGTGTATAACCCGATGGTGGTTATTTCCTCCATTTTATACAGGAAACATCCAATAGTGAACTTGAGCAACATATTTCAATTTCATTAAGATATGTCTACAGTAAAGTTATGAAAATATGGTTTATAGAAATACCTCTCTTGAATGCAATGCTTTGAAGTACTTTCGGGTGTCCCTGTACACAAACCAGTAGAGGTATAAACTCCATTTTCAATAGGGAACGTTCGATAGTGAACTTGAATAACATATATCAGTTTCAAGAAATTCCATAAATATTTACATGAGTTAGAGCTCGGACGGACAGACATTCAGACAGACAGACGGACATGCAGATACTGAAATCATATTCACACTTAAAAAATGTTAGAAAGTGTTAAAAACGCTTAACGTAAACGAAAGTACAATTCTAGCAATTTTTTATTAATAGCTCTTAATATAACTGGATATTTTTGTGCCACCCTGCAAATCTAATGCTAATCCTGCTATATTCTATGCAAAGCATTCTTTTGTGCATATAAATAACATATTTCAATTTCCTGAAACTTCGTGGAAAGCAAAGTTATTAAAATTTGATTTATAGAAATATCTCTCATAGAACGCAGTGCTTTGGAATACTTTTGAGTGTCCCTGTGTATAACCCGATGGTGGTATTTCCTCCATTTTATACAGGAAACATCCAATAGTGAACTTGAACAACATATTTCAATTTCATTAAGATATGTCTACAGTAAAGTTATGAAAATATGGTTTATAGAAATACCTCTCGTAGAACACAATGCTTTGAAATACTTTCGGGTGTCCCTGTACATAAAACAGTAGAGGTATAAACTCCATTTTCAATAGGGAACGTCCGATAGTGAACTTGAATAACATATTTCAATTTCATTAAGATATGTCTACAGTAAAGGTATGAAAATATGGTTTATAGAAATACCTCCCATAGAACATAATGCTTTGAAATACTTTCGGGTGTCCCTGTACACAAACCAGTAGAGGTATAAACTCCATTTTCAATAGGGAACGTCCGATAGTGAAATTGAATAACATATATCAGTTTCAAGAAATTCCATAAATATTTACGGGAGTTAGAGCGCGGACAGACAGACAGACAGACAAACCGAAGTCATAAACACTTTTCAACCTTGTTGGAAAGTGTTAAAAAGAAAAAAAGAAAAAGAAGGGTTGAGAGGGATTAAGGAAGCATCTCGCTGTTGTTTATTTATTTATTTATTCATTTATTTGTATTTATTTATTTTCATTTATTTATGGCTAATTCTTTATTTGCATTACCTAGACTATCCAAATTTCTTCAGAATCCTATAAAATTTGTCTGCTTTATATATATGTACATTGTATATTGAAAACCTTTTCAAACGTTGCAGTAAATGAAAGCAAGTATCACATGAATAGCTATATAGAACATAAATAAAGGTTTCGGAAAAAATTAAGCATCTTTAACTAAAACATACAACATCAATACTTTTTCAAGGGCATAGCGTGAATGGTGCATGTAAATTACGTGTTATTTCTGTCTAAGTGTATGCACCTTGTTTAGCAATTTCTTAATCATTTAAATAAGTATATATATATATATATATATATAGAGAGAGAGAGAGAGAGAGAGAATTGATATGCATACAGATCACATTACTTTTTAAAGGAACTTAACTTACTCATCATGGTGCATTCCCCCCCCCCCCAAATTCCTATGTTTAGATCGATAGAGTAAATGCCACATGTTTCATCGAATACTATTGTTAAATCACACTGGAAGTTTTTGATTAAATCGTATCAATTGAAGAATTACTTTAGTCTGTGGCACTGAATTTAATAATATGCGACAATTAAATTCAATGCAATAAGAAATATATATGTGTTTACGCATGTGCTGATAGGAAATTTTAAATCTTTCGTTGACCCGATAATGCCGTTGTCTTGTTTTTGGAAAAAGAAAAGGAAAATTCATTTTTCCTCCATTATACTGCTTAAAAAAAAAAAAAGAGTTGAAATATTAAAATACATTATATGAGCGTATAAAATCGTAATTATTTTTTACGAAAAAGTAAAGTAAGAAAATGGAAGAAAGAAAACTTTTATTTTTACACTGTTTCATCCAAAAAGTTCATAATTGAATAAAATATTCAAATTTATAAAATTTAACAATTTGATTTCAGAAAGAAAATTTTCCCGAAATATTGATTTTTGAAACGTTTTAAGATGTTTTTAATTAGTTTTTCTTTCTTTTCTTCTTCTTCTTTATTTTTATTTTTTTTTTTTTTTTAACTTAGGTTAAATTTTAGCCCTCCTCCCCTTCGAAAAAAGAAAAAAATGGTATCCTTAGCGTGCTATCAAATTGGCCTGTGCATTAATCCGGATATGCTTTGAGCTTATCTGAGAGTATTATTTGTTAAAAATGCACGTGATTAAAAGTAGAATTAATAATTTACGATGAACTAATTATGTAGAAAAATGTTCTTTTTTTTTTTTTTTGTAATAAGTAATTTGATTGGATTTTTCAGGTTAAGAAAATTTTCATTATTCAGGCTATTTATTCTGAAGGTATTATTCTGACTATTGTGATCTACTTATGAGAAGGAAAAAATCATATATCAAGAAAAGGGGTTTTGAAATTTCTTTTGACACAGACGTTATAATTTGACGGAATATCCCCGTCATATTAAGCAATCATTTTGATAAATTAATTATTCTTTACTAAGATATGCTTCCTAGAATGAAAAGGAAAAGGAATCTAAAATAGTTTTCAAGCTTTTGCTTATAGCCACATTTTAACTCAATAGGCTAATTTCCTTTTTTCTTTTCTTGAAAATGATATACTGTTTTTGTAAGACAGGTATATTCTGTGGTGTAATTAAAAAGTTAGTTTTCCTGGAACTCATATAAATACATAATAATCTCGTGAAGGAAAATTTTATGAAAGAAATGTATAAAAACTTAATGCCAAACTTTTTTTAAATGATAGGTTGAATAATATCTTTCTAATGTGGCCATGACCTCGTGTTTGGAATAATTAGTTTGTCACACAACGTTGCGTTTTACGTATTTTCGGATTTCTATTCAACGTACGTTTTCGAGACGTCTGAAGCAATGTGTTTAATACAGTTAATGACACGCTTGGCGTAAAGTTTAAATAGCTTCAAAAGAATTTCGTAAATCAAACTTTTTATAAGTAGATACCGGAATTCAACTTTCAGATTTCAAAAATCTTTTGTTTGCTTATAAAAATTTTTTCAATAATTTGTCAGATTGCATCATATGTTACATTATAAAAACAGTGTATTTTTAAAGGGAAATTAGACGCATTTATTATTGTTACAAAAATTCCAAATTTTAAAATGAATGTGATGTTACAATTCTGATTTTTTTTTTTTTTTTTTTTTCACTTTTAGCAAATATGTTGTAGTTACATTATTTAATGCGGATAAATTTGTTTTTAATCCTGTTGTTTCAAACTTATAATACAATGATAAAAATTAAGTGCTCTATGTTCATAAAGAATAAATAATTATAAGATAAAAAGAACTTTTTATAGTACAACGTTTTTAAATTTTCTGTTGAATCATATAAACTTGACAATTCTATGTATTAATAAATACTTTTTAAAAACTGTTTTTGATGAATTATTCCATCAACTTCTAAGAAAATGATCAATTGCGTAATAAAGAAAGCAATTATAAAAAAAAAAAAAAAAAAAAAAATTTCAAACATTTATTAATTGAATAAAATTATTAAAAGAATGCATTGTCATCGTTTCCTGAGCTATTCTAAAAGATTCAAATATCTAGCTAGTTAGGAAATTAGTTAAAAATCTTTTGCAGGATTTGTACTGGACAAATAAGAAAGCGAGTTAATAAAAACATGGTAAAGCTGTCCATGCGGGCTTTTGTGTATTATAAAAGTGCAAGAAGATTTTTTAGTGGTTAAAAGTAGAAACCTTCATATAGCCCCAAAAACTGAGGTATGTATATATATATATATATATATATATTAGGGTGGCTTAGATGTTTTTATTTACTCTTTTCTATCAAAATGTCTTTGTATATGCGTACATGCATTGTAGTTTTAATTAAAATAATTTATAAACTTTCTTTTTTGTTAGAAAATTTTTTAAATAATTCATATGTTATATTATCCTGAATCTTAGTTAATAATCCTTAATCTTAGTTAATCTAAATCCTAATGTTATATTATCCTAAATCTAAATTACTGTTATTCAGAAGTAATAATCAATGCCTTAACATAATTTCATGTTGATTATAGAGTTGTTACACTTAACAAAAATATTCATAAAACTCTTCCGAAATTCAATTCTACGATATTTAAATAGGCATTTTTAGTACTAAAATAACGTTAAGGCCTATCATAACTCAAAAAGCGAGTCTAGCGTGTTTGTGTTTAGATATTTCTGAATAAAAATTATTATTGGTACAAATAATTGCTGGCGGGCATAAAAAATATATTTACTATATAAGATGTCGGATGTTCTGAGACAACTGGATATCCTCCCTGGAGAGCAAAAGTGTGATCATAATTACCTGTGTGTGCTTCATTCTTTATTTCTTTATTTGTTTTACCTACATCCCAATGTAATAAATAAACAAACAATATTCGACTTGTAAATCCTTATATTTTCAAATGCACATTTTTTTTTTTCAGTTTTTGCTTCACACAAGACATGGTTTTCCGCTATTCCCAGGAAAAAATTCCTAGCTGTAAAAACATTTTATGAACGAGTCATTGACTACGATTCGTGCCTTCTCTTGGAAATACAATGTGTTGTAAATCTTTAAAGCGTAGAAATTTCCGGCGAGATTTATTTTTATCACTAAATTCATGCACGATCAAAAGATTTCTCTAAAGTGTTTATCTTTAAATGGCTACTTTAGTGTTTCATACACTGAAGTAACCATTTTAAGATGAACGTTTTAAAATAAAGGAATTTATGGAATTTTATGAAATTCTGATAGTTAATGAGAGGGATTTTTAAATGCTAAATCTTAATATTCAAGTTTATGATTGCTTATTTATGATGTCTATGATATGATGTCTCTCTTAGTATGTTATTATAGTCGTCGTGACCTTTTTTGTTTATTATTATCATTTTTTTTTAATAAAGTTATCAATAACATGATTGATTGCAGTGATAATCTTAACTGTATTCAAATTAATGTGCCAACCAAGTCTCTTATAGAAATAATCATTTATTTGTCACTCCATTTGTAAAATATAATTATATTGGTAATTTTTCATTATATAAATTTTACAAAATTTTTAATGAGCTTTCTGTGAATTTGGATATTTTTAACATGTCTTTTACTGTTTTTAAGGCTAAGTGTTTTGAACTATTAAATTCATAACATGTAATTATTATTATTATTTTTATTTATTTATTTTGTTTATGTTTGATGTATTGTATTATAGTTTCATTCAAACAACACTGTGATTGGATGTTTCTGCAGTGTGCTTTTCTTTAAATAAATAAATAAATAAATAAATATTTTTAAAAAATCTTCCTATAGCGCTGAAACAAATTTACGCAACACTCTGCGTTGAAAGCATTTAGCATTATCAATTTTCTTTCTTCGATTAATATAAAGCATTATATTTTTTTACTGTATTTGTAAGAAGTTTAGGAAATCGTCTGAAAGATTATTGTAATAACTCCATGGGTGATGCCGTACCTCGTAGGACAATGACTCTTGAATATAGTTCTTATACTACTCGCATGTAGTTTCATAATATTTAACAGAAATGTGTGTCTACAGATTTTTGTTAAAAACAGTGTTTAGTAGCGTATGAATAATTGTGTAAGTAATATTTGTCCTCTCTGCCTATACCCATAACTCTAAATTTGTTTGTATTTGGGAGTTTTGAGATTTATTTCTCAATCTTTGTAATTCATATTTTAATTTTACTGCCCTGAATAGATAGAAAATTTATTCATCCCCCCCCTCAAACTTTTTATAATTTTACAAAATCTTTTAAATTGATAACAAAATTAATAAGTGGTTTTCAAGAAAACTTGCATTACATATTACGATTAAGGTGTACTTTGAAATAGTGGATGGGAAATTTCTTTTAAAAAACAGCAGCATCTCATAATTTTGTTACTTTAAACTATGTAATATAATAGTTATAAAAATTTCCCTGAAAATTGAAATTTTTTAGTGCGTTCTTAAATATGTCTTATAATATTTGAAAGTAATAAACTATTTTGCTCGCCATTATTCTTATTTTATTCACTATTTCTGTTTCAGGAAACCATCAAAATGAATCGAACAATACAGACACTTGTACGGATTGCTTTATTCCTTGGAATCGTAGCTGCTGATCCTCCCAGATCTCCAATGCCATCAATACCTCCACTATCTTTATTTCCTGCTATGGCTCCTACGACTATACTAAAAGATGGTTGTCCTAGGAGAGAAGACATTCATCCCTGCGAATGTTTGGAAATACCTAAGCTAATAACTGAAGGCCCCAACGAAGAGATTGAAACAGTGGTATTCTGCAAGACGATTAGAAATTCCCAAGTGTTGCAGAATGCCATGAAGGGTATGCAAGGCCACATCATCGACTTCATGGTCTTAGATAGCTGCAAACTTCCACCTTTTCCAAACGGTCTCTTTTTCAACATTGGAATAAAATGGATGGAAATTCTAAACTCAACGGTTCAGTTTAAAACTAATTTTTTCCAATGTGCAAACAATTGTTGGTGAACTCTTATATTAATTCCATTTCCCCCCACGTTTTTTAAATTATAAAAATAAAATTGAGCTGGACTTTTTATTTTTTTGTTTCCTTTTATGGAACTTGGTGTCATTTCACATCTTCATATGGAGTAGAGAAGAAAAAAAAAAAAAAAAATACACGAACTCTAGAAATTTTTTCGTTGTTAGAGTTTCAACTTTTATGAGAAAATGTGTCAAATGTTGTGGTGTCATAGATTTCTCCCACTTGCCAAAATTTTAAAACATATTCTGCAAACTATTGGGATAGTGAGGCATATGTATACTTTCACGTTTATACAAAAATTTTATACATTTTTCGTCTGTCATGTACATCACTATTTTTAATGTTGTGAAGTTATTAGTACAGTTAGTTTTGATTGTTGTATAATACATGGTATTCCTATTATTATATCCTGTGTAATAAATTGGTTGTTGAAGCACTCACTTCATATTAATATTAGTTGAATAGTTTAGCCATAATTTTACTCTGGCATTTTATTATCAGAATAATAGTTGTAGCAGCTTTAAAATATATTATTTTGTAAATTTATTTATTTTGAAACAGTATTATGTTTGTACATACTTGTTATATAACAGTCGACATCGATAAGTCAAAATTTATTTTCAAAGGAGATGTATATATAAATACCAATATGTGTTTGACGCTACAAAATTTATATATTATGTAAGTTTAAGTATTCGTGTATTTTATTATTGTTGTTATTTTATGTTGTGTGATTACATCAGTTACTCAGTTTTGGTCAAACAGAATTTATTGATTAGTTAAAATATTGACTTCAAACAACGGGAAAACTTTTTTGGATTCCTAATTAATCACGAAAAAACACCAGAAAAATCATTTAAATATTTTAAATACTATTAATATAGCTTTAAATTGTATTTCACAGTATAAAAATATCATCTCTGAAAGATTATATATTTATGGAATAACCAAAGTGTATATTGCGTTTTAAATTATACTTAGAAAAATCTCTGGCTATCAGAATTCTAGTTTTATTTGACAAAAGTATTTAAATTTTTTGTGTATGAAATCAATTTTAATAATTTAACTTAAAATAATGAGCTCATGAAAATAGAAGGCACAGTCGAAATAAACAAAATAAACGGAAATGAGATAGAGCATTACAAAAAATAAGTAAAAAGTTTAAGAAGACGGTGGACATTATAAATTTTTTTTGTAAATCTTAAAATAAGGAAATGTTGCATATATGTGCTTTAATATATAACAATGTAAAATAAATTTATTTAAATTAAAAAAGTAAAATTCAAAATTTTAATTTTTGTAGAAATTTCTAGAAGAGTTTGCTAGTTTTTATTACCTCCCCCTCCCCCCTTCTCGGTTTTACTTTATTATTGTTCAGAGTTCTGAATGTACTTGTGTATTCATTTGTAGATTCATCAACAAGTTAGTTCATGTGAAATTTTTTTATGTTTAAAAGTAACATTTTGATGTGATTTTTTTTTTTACAAAATTTGTGTTTTAAAAGTCTAAATTAAGACTGAAACTAAAATGGATAGGCATTTATATTCGAATGTGTACGAGATGTCTTTACTGTAATTTTTATAAGACTTAGGCTGAAATGAGCAAGGCTGAAGCCTTTTAGAATTTTGCATTTTTTTGCGTAAATTATTTTGAAGAAATATTTTAATGCACGTGCATGCAACATTTTTTAATCTTAAGATAATAAATTATAAAAAAGAAAAAAGTGCCATCTTTTCTAATGACAGCAAGAATGTTTTTGAGTGTTAGCATTTTAAAATTTTTATTTAAGTTTTTGTGTATATATATATATATATATATATTTTTTTTTTTCAGTGCGTTTTTAAATATATCAACAAAGAAATTTTTTTATATAGTTTTTTTTTTTTTTAATAATAAATAAGCAAAAATAAATAAGTAATAATATAATTGTATTTTATGTTTAAATAATTACAAGACTAATATGATTACCAAAGTGTCAGACCGTAGCATGATAACTAAGGCCCCGGATCCTAGTATAGTTCATCGGTCTTAACCCACATGATAGACTTAGTATGATAATATAAATTGAATTCACCTAAAACTTTGTTAATGTTTTCTATTATTTTTGTTGATTTCTTTTCAAAAAATTCGAAAAATTTTCATTGATTCGAGAGAAAAAAAAAGAAAAGAAAAGAAAGAAATTTGAGCAGCAAGTGAGAATTTATGTTTATTTATACCCTATATTTTTTTCTAATAACGAATTTAAATAAAAATTAACTGATTTTCTCATTATATTTTTAAAATGGTGTTTTTCTTTATCTTTACTTTATTTGTTATTCTAAAATTACGTGGTTAAATTGAAAAGGAGAAAATATTTAATACAACGGAAATTGAGGGATTAAAAAAAAAAAAAAAAAAAAAAAAAAAAGAGGAATTCTTAGAAAAAAAGAGGAATTCTGTTAAAAATTAATATTTAATGATTTAAATTATATTATATAATTCATTTCTGAACTTTTGTATTTATGTTTAATTATTGAACATTTTATTGTTAGTAGGTTTTTGTTAATCTGTCATTTTCTGTAAAAGTACAAATATTAGATATAGCGTAATCTGATACTTTCATGATTAAATAAATAATTGTATATACAAGTTTTGAAATTTTTTCAGAGTTTTTTTTTTTTTTTTTTTTTTTTTGAAATTACACGAATTATACAAAAGAAAAAGAAATAATAACTTAAAACTCTTTTACAAATTGATAATAATTATTTCGAAGGTAATAGCTTTAATGTGTCAACAATTCTTGCCAGTACTGCATTCTTTAAGTTTGTAACTTTGTAACGTTTACTGAAATATTTCTGTTCTATAAAATCTTTCTTTAATATTTGATGATAATACTGACTTCTTTAAAAATCTTTGAACTGCCTTAGGAAAGGACAAAATTATAATGTTGTTTTTACTGTACGATTTTCTCAATATACTAAAATAAAGATTTTTCCAATTTAAGATTAGAAATATAACTACGGAATCAAAGATAAAATTTATCGTTATTATATATAACACTCATTAAAAAAAAAAAAAAAAAAAAAAAAAAAAAAAGAACTAAATATTATAATAATGCATTATATTGTAATTTTTAATTTTTAAGGAGATTTTTCACCTAACGCGCGTGGCCTAACCCCATGTTATTCTATGGGGAATTTGTTTTGAAAATTATTCATCTAATACATTTTTTTTTTTTTTTTTTTATCTTCCCTTTTCACGTTCAGAAAATTCACAATCCTTAAAATTGTTTCTTGTTTTCAATAATAATAATAATTATTATTATTATTATTTTCAATAATAATAATAATTTTTACATATTATTTTGAAGTAATAAAGTGCAAAAAATACACTTAGTTATTTTTTCGCACTTTATAGCTTTTAAACGAACTGTTAAAATTTTTAAAACGTAATTTTTTAATAATAGGAATTAACGGTTGTGAATTTTCTAAACATGAAAACAGAATTAAAAAAATTAAATTAGGCAATGAGTAATTTATGCATATTAAAAATTTTCACTTAAAATAACATGAATTTAGACTGCCGGCGAGAATGGGTAAAACATGTCTTCGTATATCAAGGAAAAAACAAGAACTGAGGAAACGGATATATCTCGTCTTGGTGGTCAGAATGTTAAAAGTAAAAAAAAAAAAAAAAAAAAAACTAACAAGATTTCTTTTTATTCAAATTATTCTTATTTTAAATAACTTTGTTCATCAACTCTTATTGTAGACTAATGAACTTAATTAATAAACATTTTCAATGAACTTTTTAGCCACATAGTGAGACCATGAACAATATGTATTAAATTTCTTCTTCTACTACATGTCTAATTGTTTCACTTATTAGATAGTTTTAATATTTATACTTTTTCTTGTGATTTTTTAAGAAGCTGCTATTTATCTTTTCCTCACTCACAAGAAATAGCTCTAGGTGTTAGTAGATGCAGCAACTGAAAAAGATTTTACTGTTGTGATATCACCCCTTTGTTATATGTAAATAAAGTTCATTATCTTATATTTGTTTTTTATTCTTACTTCATCCATTGCATTATTGAATTACTTTTTATTTTCAGAGACATAGGCCTGCTTATTTCAATCTACTAATTTGAGACGTCTCTAGTTTCATAGACCATAACGAATTATTTTCCATTTTAAAACTTTATAAAATTTTTTTAAACAGTTTAGGATTTCAATTTGTCTGCCTATCTGTTTATGCGTTTATCAGCGCTCTAATTTCCGTAAATATTATTAGAGTGTCTTTAAACTGATATGTATTGTTCAAATTCAGTATGACACATTTTCTGTTGAAAATAGAATCCCTGGTTTGTGCAGGAACTTCCAAAAAATTATGTCCTATAATAAAAAAAAAAATGCTGTGGACGTTTTTGGGGTGTCATGAGAGGTATTTCTAGTATAAAACATGTTTTAATACATTTGCACAGCTGAATAAATAATAAAATTAACATTTATTTTTCACATACACAAAAGCGGGTTTTCAATAGAATATGATGGGATTCGGCATTAATGATCGGGCGAAAATATTCAGATACATTTATTAAAGCATCCGGTTTTCAAATATGCATGAAAATGGTATCAAAATGTTTGCATTTTCATGCTCTATCATTTACAAGTCAAAATGAAAAATGTGCAATTTCCCCATTGGAAATTACGGAAAAGCATTTTCAGTTATGTTGATCACTTTTAACAGTCCCCCAACAAGTTTAAAAGACTAGGTTTCCGATTCTGCTATTTGTCTGACCGCACTCTTATTTCCGTAAATATTGTTAGAAGGACTGGAAACTGGTTTCAACTATTTATCAAGATTTTATGGCATGTTTGTTTTATAGAAATTATATAAATAACGCAACTGGTTTGTATTCAAGTAGTGCTCATAAACGATTTCTGATGCAGTACGATTTATTATGAGATAATCTTTTAAGCATATTACAATATCTTTATACTGCACACAACATAAAAAAATTCAGATGCATTATTGAAATACACAAAACCATTAATAAATAAATATAATAGTAAAATAAGGTACAGTCGGTAACAAAAGTCTCCGAACATTTGCAAAAATTCCTATATAAAAAAAGTACACTTAATACAGTTTTGTTAAATAAATCCTTGTCGAATCCTGTTTTTAGACTGACTAAGAACAGGATTCGACAAGTGTTTATTTAACAAAACTGTATTAAGTGTACTTTTTTTTTTATATAGGAATTTTTGCTAGTGTTCGGAGTCTTTTGTTACCGACTGTATGTTGTATAACTGTTTGGATTTTTAGGGCTCCGAAATATATAATGAAACATAAAAGGAAATTGCTCATCGTGGGTTTTTAGAGTTATGAAGATTTTTTTTATTGTTATTATTATAAGATAGGTAGGCAAAAGTTAGGCCGAGTGGTTATGTCACCGCACTGCTAATCGCCTTCGAGCGTAGGAGAGCGGGTTCGATTCCCCTGATGGCTCTGAGTGTTTTTCAAATTCTTCGTACTGTAATTCAGTCATGTGCTATCTGTCTTTATCTGACGAGGATTTACAAGCAAACAAATCTGATGTATATGTTGTGTTATCAATAAATAGGCAAAACTTTACATTATATAAATGAGTGCACGACAGAAAAACTAAAAGAGTACAATTTTCGCTATTGACGCAAGCACTGTTAACATAAATGTAATCACCTCCCTCACTCATACGTCATAGATATTTCAGACTTATTTTATTTAATCCAGTTGTAGTTATTATTGTGTTACGATTTATTTTCGAATACTTATATAATCTTAATTCATACATTTTTAATGAGCAAGAGGGTTTAAAAACAGTATACTTATTTTACTGTTATATTAGACGAACAACATCTTAAATTTTTTTTAAGTACGTGTATCAAAGCATTCATTTTAAAGCGTTTTCTGCTTGATTTCAGATTTTGCTGTTAGAAATTTAATCTCTACTTAAAACTTTTTTTTTTTTTTTTTTTAACTTAATTAATCGTTTAAATTGGATCTATTTACTATTAATATGGTTTTCCATAGCTTCAGACGATTTGTTAGTTCTGTTACTAAAATTATTAGTGGTAGATTACCAATCACGCATTTGTTTTCATTTCATGCATATTCGAGAAGTAAGATGTTGTAAATACGAGTAGTTACATTTTAGCTTACTTTTTTCGTATTATAAGATTAGATTTGTGGTGCCTGCTTTTTCGCACCTGGTTCTTTTCTTTCGGTAAATTCATTTCGAGACACATCAAGACACTGATCACACTTGGTTTCCTTTTAAACGTATATTTACTTACGGCACAAACATAAAATACATAACGAATACAGAAATTAACATCAAGTAAAGTATTTTCTAAAAAACATGTAGAATGGAACGTTAGTCCATCTTGATTCACATACGCACACACTGTTGCCACATTTTCATACCAAACTTTTTCAGTTCTTGTTTTTGAGTACTCTCGAAATCAGAGGTGCGGCGTTCACACCTTCCCTCCAGTTTCACTTGAGGGACAATGGCCTTCACAGTGAAACTACTAACAAAAATTTGTGGATAATTTATATAACTGTCCATGAAAGTCTAATTGTCCTTTTAAATTCTTAATTATTGTTTCATCTTTAAATAAATGTTCATGAAAGTCTAATTGTCCTTTTAAATTCTTAATTATTGTCTCATCTTTGACCTAATATGCAATGTTCCATTTAGAGCAATAACATTTATATTTCACTTAAAATTTAAATATTTTCTATGGTATAAAATAAGTAACATTTAAACACATAATAGAAATAAAATATATATATAATATATATGAATAAACATTTATCCTGACATGGATTTTCTTATGCACTTTAAATAATCTTAATGAATTAATATACTTGAATATAAGAAACAAAATAAACACACACATATATATATATGTAATAACAAATACAATATTAAACTAACTTATGACTTTATTCATGAATGCGTGATAAAGCATCTGCAATAGTATTACTGCTTCCTGGCTTATGAGCAATAGTCACTCGATAGCGAGATAGAGCCAATGCCCATCTTTGTAATCTGGCGTTCTTAGGAACTGTTTCTGTCAAATATTTTAAAGGGTTATGGTCCGTGTGTAAGATAATAGTGGTTCCATAAGTCCACATTTCGAATTTACCTAATGCCCATATTACAGCATAAGCTTCCCTTTCAATAGTGCTCCACTTTGATTGAGCAGGGGTCAGTTTTTGGCTTGCGAAAGTTATAGGTTTCAGTTTATTCTGCTCATCTCTCTGCATTAGACAGGCTCCAATTCCGGTCACTGAAGCATCAGTATCGATTTCAAAAGGTTTCGACATATCAGGTGTATACAGAGAGGTTATAGAGCACAAACAATTCTTTAACGAATTAAATGCGCTTTCGGCTTCTTCTGACCATGGAAGGTCGTTTGGCACAGTTTTTCGAGTTAAGTCCGTTAAAGGTTTTGCTATATTGGCATACCGAGGCACATAGTTTCTGTAATAGTTAAATAATCCTAGGAGTGACTTCAATGTTTTCTTAGTTTTAGGGGCTTTCAAATCTTTAATAACTGATATCTTGTCCGGATCTGGGCCGTGCTCTCCTGAGCCTACAACATGTCCTAAATATTTTACTTTCGACATCGCAAACGAGCATTTCTTTAAATTTGCCGAAAAATTCAATTTTTTCAGAGTCTCTAAAATGGATTTAATATGATTAAGATGATCTTCCCAGTTTGAAGAAAATATGATAATATCATCAAGAAAACTTTCGGCGTAGTCACTATGAGGTCGTAATACTTGATTCATTATTCTTTGGAATGTTGCTGGTGCTCCAGATAACCCAAATGGCATCACCTTCCACTGATACTGACCCTTTGGAGATACAAAACTGGTTAATTCTCGGCTTTGCTCTGCTAAGGGTATTTCCCAATATCCCTTAAGAATATCTAAAGTTGTCAAGTAACGAGCTCCACCAGCTTTAAATCTAAGATTTTCTGAATTCTGCATAGGAAAAGGTGGAATTTTACTAACTGAGTTCAGCTCTCTGTAGTCCACGCAAAGTCGGACAGTTCCATCTTTCTTGGCTACACATACCAATGGATATGCTATTTCTGCTGAAGAGGGTTCTATTAGGTCTTTTTCCAATAATTCCGCTATCTGTTTTTCTATATTAGATCTTAATGTTTCTGGAACTTTATAAAGATGAGGTTGTTTCCTCTCTACTCCAGACTTTAACTGGATAACATGTGGAGGAACTTTGGCTTTCTTTAATTCCCCATCAAATATTGTTAGATATTCTTTAATCAGATTCAACAGCTGTTTATGTTGCTTTGCTGATATCGAATTTGATTTTATACCAGCTTTTAGTTCTTCATCTGTTACTTGCCGTGATTCTACGGGCGCATGTCGTATATCTCCAAACTCTTCATCTGTTTCGTAAATAATTCCTACAGCTCTGACAGGTTGAATATATTTACGCAATTTATTTTGATGAAGATGTCGAACACTTCCATCAGGTAGTTTGACATAAAAAGAATGTGGAGACTTCTTTTCTACTATTTCTCCTGGTCCTTTCCATTTTGAACAAAGACGATTTGTTGAATCAGGGATTAACACTACAACTTCATCCCCAACAGAAAATTCGGTATCTTTTGACCGTAAATTATGATAATGTACATATTTCTGCTGCTGTTCTTGAGCTATGCTATTCGCATACTGTGCCGCGTCTTCTAAACGTTTCCGGAGTTTCAACAGGTAGTCAGCTACAGATTCTCCAATCCCTTGAGGAAGTACGACTTCATCTTCCCAACTTGATTTGAGGATGGCTAGAGGTCCTACAGGTGGTCGCCCATGAACTAGTAGGAATGGGGCAACACCCGTTGTAGCGTTAGGCACTTCTCTGTATGCCCATAACAAGAATGGCAACTGTTTATCCCAGCCTCGACCTTGTGAATTAATTGCATGATGTAGCATGGATTTCATAGTTCCTATCCATCTTTCAACTAAACCATTCGATTGTGGATAACCTGGAGTGGAAAATTTAGGAACACATCCTAATCGTTTTAAAAATTCTTTTGTCAGCTGTGCGGCAAAATTTCTTCCGTTATCCATTGCAATTACTCGAGGAATTCCAGTTCGTACAAATATTTCTATAAATGCATCACAGGCTGCCTTTGCTGTTAAAGACTTCAGAGGTATTGCTTCCGGCCAACGACTATGCTGGTCCATAACGCACAGTACATACTGATGGCCACGTGATGACTTTGGCTCTATTGGGCCTAAAATATCGGCATTAACCACTTGAAATGGGAGTTCTGGCCTTCCAAGAGCTTCGATAGGTGTTCTATCGTTTACTTTTCCTTTCCTGCGCATTTGACAATCATGACACGAAGCACATAATTGTTTAACTTCTTTTGGCATTCCTTCCCACCAGAAAGACATTGCAATTCTGTCTCTGGTCTTCTTAGCTGCCAGATGTCCACCAGTAGGAGTTTCATGAGCTAATTTCAAAATGTCCTTTCTTCTGCTTGCCGGTACGACCAATTGAATATATTTCTGTCCGCCTACTTTACCCATATGATATAATAAACCTCTTTCAATCCAGTAACCATTTTTATATTGTCTAGCTTCTTCGAAGCACCTTTTCAATGTAGGACAGGCTAACTGTTCATCCCTAAACACTTGTGCTTGTGGGACAGGGATATTTTCATTTCTTTCATCCTTACTATCGGTTTCGGTCAATGTCTGTTTAACTACTGAGTTATTAAAGACTTTGGTTTCTGGATGATGCGACTCGCTGTTGTTCAGCTTTGCCTTTCGAATAGTCTCGTGACTTTCTCCCTCCATACAGAACATACACTTTTCATTATCTTCTGTGAGTGGGGTACTAATTGCCTCATCCCCAAGATAATTGTCGTTTGAATTATTCTCAGGTACACTGAACAAGGATTGTTCACCGACTTGATTTATTGTGATTACTTCAACCTCTTCTTCTGAAGAATAGTTTCCGGGAGACCTTCCCTCCACTTTGAACAAGGACGGTTCATTGTTTTCTTCCACTGGGGTGATATTAACCTCAACCCCTGAATTTCCAGGATTTCTTCCTTTCACATGGAACAAGGATTGTTCATCGACTTCTTTCTTCGGGATATTCACTTTATCCCCTAAAGAAATGTTTTCGGGAGACCTTCCCTCCACACTGAACAAGGATTGTTCATCGACTTCTTTCTTCGGGATATTCATTTTATCCCCTAAAGAAATGTTTTCGGGAGACCTTCCCTCCACACTGAACAAGGATTGTTCATTAGCTTCTTTTACTGAAGTGATTCCTGTATCATCTCCCAAATAAGAACGCTTTTGTTCCTTCAACCATTCATATACCCTGGGAGTGATTAAAGCTTCCTCATGCAGCCCTTCTACTACTGCAGCATGCACTTGAACATATGGAATGATTTCTTCATCTGTATGAAGACTTAGCGGAACTGACACAAGTTGTGCTTCCACTGGATTACCTATAGCAGGTCTCAAAAGAATTTTCCCACTTGACTGTAAGTGTTCCTCAGGTACAACTGATTTTCGTAGTACGGTGATTTCTGCACCACTGTCCACGATGCCTTGAAATTTTTGACCCCCGATTCCTAAATCCACTTTCAGAAGCTCGCCATCTTTCTCGTTGACTGGAAATTCCCACTCGAAACAAGCGCTATTTAGATTAACACTGACCTTATTAAGGCCCTTACTTTCTTGACTCTTTTTGTTTGTTTTCACGTAAGATGTACTTGCTGAATTCAATTTGGGGCAGGATTTTTTCATATGGCCTTCCTTTCCACACAAATAGCAGGAGAATTTCGGACGAATGTCTCTTTGTTCTTGCTGTGGCTTAGTAAAAACCCTTTTCTCATCTCTATTGTTATTTCCGAAATTCGCCCCTTTGGATGGAAGATTCCAATTTTCTTTATGAGAAATTTCTCTCGGTTTTTTATTGAAAGTCATTTTGACATTTTCATAATCATCTAATTTACTGGAAATAATATCAGATGACTTAAACAAGGACCATTCATCGATGAAATGTTCTTTAATTTCTGGAGGTACTTTCCTTTTAATTTGATCTGTAATAATCAAATCATATAATTCTTCAAATGTGTTAACTTCTAATCCCCGAATCCATTCAGTAAAATAGTTTTTCAACTCGTAAGCAAAATCTCTCCATGTGATATCAGCTTTTTTAGTATGCTTAATGAAAAGTTGTCGAAATCTTTCAGGAGTAAGTTTATATCTCTTTAACAATAACTCTTTTACTTTTCCGTAATCATTCGTGATTTCTTCGTCTTCCCGAGCTATAACTTCCGCGATTTCGTATGGCAGTAGCCCAATGAGATGAGAAACCCAATCATCTCTTTTAATTTCGGCACGTTTTGCCTGCCGCTCAAAAAGAACTAAATACAGGCTAATTTCGCATGTTTTAGGATCAGATTTTTGTAAGATGTTATGTAATTTTACGCGCGTTTTCTCAGAAGTTTCATTTATAATTCCTTTCTTCTCAAGTTCTATTCTTGCATTTTCCAACCGCATTTTTTCCAATTCTATTTCTTCTCTTCTTAGGCGTTCCTCCATCTCTTCTTTTCTCTTACGTTCCTCTATTTCTTCCCTTCTTATGCGTTCCTCCATCTCTTCTTTTCTCTTACGTTCCTCTATTTCTTCCCTTCTTATGCGTTCCTCCATCTCTTCTTTTCTCTTATGTTCCTCTATTTCTTCCCTTCTTATGCGTTCCTCCATCTCTTCTTTCCTCTTCCGTGCTTCAAGTACGTTCGCTAATGTTTCTTTAACAAATTCTTCATCGTAATTCTTTGAAGCCAAAATAGCATCTCTTAACTCATATAACTTTAAATGTTGAGTTCCTTCCACTCCAAGCTCAGTAGCAACTTCTTGCAAATCTTTTTTATTCCCTTTACCCAAAAATGCCATCTTCGGATGGATGAAATCAAATCAAGTTCAAATTTTCCTTAAGAACGCCAGATTTGACATCTTATTTTTTATCTTAAACAACATTTTCCCCCAAATTAAATAAAATAATCATTAAGTCGGAATGCATACATAAAAGGAGAAAAAAAAATAATATGTATCGAAATAACAAATAAAAAAAAATGTTTACACAATCAACTCTTTCATTAAATAAATCAGAATATACTTTATTACATAACCAGCTTTCAATAAATTAGAAATAATGTTGCCATAGCAACACAATCAACTCTTTCATTAAATAAATCAGAATATACTTTATTGCATAACCAGCTTTCAATAAATTAGAAATAATGTTGCCATAGCAACCTTTAATCAAACTTACTTTTAAACAGAAAAAAAAAACAATTTCCGATTCATTCCTCAAAGTAAAAAAATAAACAAAACCGGACATTCACAAGAATAATTCACTAGTTTTTTTTTTTTTTACTGAGATATTTCATTAATATTCCAATAATAATAAAGATAAATAAATATAAATAATTATCAAGGTCTAACAAATACACAATCATTCAATAAAACAGAACAAATAAATCAAAACAGAGCTCTCTCTCTTTTTTTTTTTTTTTATCTGCTTTAATGAAATCTTATTTATTCTAAATCACGTGATGAATAAAAAGAACACACAGAAATTAATCACAATTATCTTGAATAGCATAAAAACATATTCTTTTCATCATTCTTTTTACTATTTTCCGGCTTTTTAAATGCAAATAAACAAATATATTTCTATTTTTCATTTTTCAAACACTAGAATTATTATTATTTCAACATTACGAAATATTCAATTTTCATTTACATACTCTTTACCTTGTTGGAATACAAAATCGGAACAAAATATCTAAATGCTTAATCCGAATTATTTAATATGAAACTTATACAAAATATGACTCTTGATGGAACATAAAAAAAAAACATACCCCCTTTTTTTTTTTCATCACTATCATGAAAAAAAAATCCATACTTGCACTAGCTATTTCACATATGCTTGTCGACTTCGCCAATTGTGGTGCCTGCTTTTTCGCACCTGGTTCTTTTCTTTCGGTAAATTCATTTCGAGACACATCAAGACACTGATCACACTTGGTTTCCTTTTAAACGTATATTTACTTACGGCACAAACATAAAATACATAACGAATACAGAAATTAACATCAAGTAAAGTATTTTCTAAAAAACATGTAGAATGGAACGTTAGTCCATCTTGATTCACATACGCACACACTGTTGCCACATTTTCATACCAAACTTTTTCAGTTCTTGTTTTTGAGTACTCTCGAAATCAGAGGTGCGGCGTTCACAAGATTATATTTATATCATTTTACCTTGTTCTTGCTTTTCTGCTAAATGCATGATTCTTACTAGATAAATATTTTTGAATGAAAATATAAAAAGTTTTTTTTTTTTTTTTTTCTTTTAATTGGGAGGAAATTTTTAATTAAGGAGAAGCAAATGCCCCTTCATATACATTATTTCCCCCTCACTAGGAAATTTTGTCCTATATTGCTACATTAAAAAAATATGTAAAAAGAAAAAAAAAAAAAAAAAAAAAAAAACAGCGTCTATCGAGTTATTGATCCTCAAATGTAATTAACACCAATTTAAGTCGAGATCCAACCATCAAGTTTGATTGAATTCCATTCACTCATTCATAAGATACTATGTAGACAAAATTTTAAATACATACACGCAGATAGACATTTTCTAAAAATTATCAAATCGCGTTCAGAATATCTCAAAATATGTAAATCCATTGAAAACGGAAGAGGGGAGAGAGACGGGGGTAGTAGTAAAGGAGGAATAGGTATATGAGATACAGTCGGTAACAAAAGTGTCCGAACACTAGCAAAAATTCCTATGTAAAAATAGTACATTTCATACGGTTTTGTATTTTAAATCCTCTTCGAATCCTGTTCTTAGTCAGTGTAAGAACATGATTCAATAAGGCTTTATTTAACAAAACCGTATGAAGTGTACTTTTTTTACATAGGTATTTTTGCTAGTGTTTGGACACTTTTGTTACCGACTGTACATATATTTATTTTAAAAGTATTGTTGCTATAAAAGACTGAAAACTAAAGCCCCACACATTTTGTTACATTCTAGAAATTATTTCACATTTTCACTTTCTATTATATCCTAAAATAAGTTGTAGGATTCGTAAACATTTTTTCGACTTCAGGTTTTCGATCGATTTACACATTTTGAAACGTCCTGCACACGATTTGACCACTTTTATAAAACAAGGCTTTCTTTCTGTGAGTGTGCAGCCGAAATTCGTAGCAGCTTGATGAAAAATTAATGCACAGAATTTCATAAAAATTTATATTTAGTTGCACCTTGACAGAAATTGGTGCCTGTCAAGATTTGGGGTATATCGCCTCACAGGTGCTGCTGCTACGGTTTCTCCATTTACGTTAAGGCTATATGTTAGCTTCTATAGTGTATAATTACACATATGAGAGGTTCATTATGGAAATCTACGTTGATTCAGTTTAGGTCGTCAGTTTTCGCTGTTATGCTGCAATATTTTTCGTATAAGGAGTAGCCACATTTCATCTTCTACAGCATATTAATACGCCAAACTTGATGATGATCATAAAAAGAAAGGTTGAACTTATATTAGGTGCATATCGGCCGACAGATGTCGCTGCTATTATTCCTCTTCTGTGATTTTCCACAGGGGTACATCTCATCACCTATCAATTAAAACTGCACCAAACTGCAAATGCGAAATTTCTTTTATGAAAAGTTAGGATAAAATTTTTATGCATATTAAACAATAGGTGGCTGATATAGAAGAGATTTGCGATGTCCACAACATACTAGTTTTAGAAGTATGTCTGCCATAGGAGGTTGAAAATTGCTTCTCCATACATTTCATCATATTCGAGAACTTATTTTATATTTTTAAATATGAATATGTTAGACTGGGATGCTATCCAAAATCCGCATAAAACAAAACAGCCAGTAAAAAAGTGAAACTATCTCGTTATTGGTTAATCGCTTCGCAAATTCCGCCTACAAACAACTTATATTGGGCAGTTTGGACATCACATGCGGTCGTTATTGGTTGATTAAACTGATAAAGCGAAAATTTAGAACATCGATTCACATATTTATGTATATACAGTCGGTAAAAAAAGTGTCCGAACACTAGCAAAAATACCTATGTAAAAAAAGTACACTTCATACGGTTTTGTTAAATAAATCCTTATCGAATCGTGTTCCTACACTGACTAAGAACAGGATTCGATAAGGATTTATTTAACAAAACCGTATGAAATGTACTTGAATCATGTTCTTATACTGACTAAGAATAGGATTCGACAAGGATTCATTTAATAAAACCGTACGAAGTGTACTTTTTTTACATAGGAATTTTTGCTAGTGTTCGGACACTTTTGTTACCGACTGTACATATTTTAATATATAGACACATATATATACATATCATATATATGCATGTTTTAACATTTTTACACTCTCAATTATAAATACATATTACAAACACATTTTCATATCATTATAAACGAACACACGTATTTTTAATCCTAAACCTAACCATGATCCGTTATTACTGCGTGCTGTATAAAAGTCGATTTTTTTTACTTTCTTCTGTATTCAATAGAAGAGAGTGTTGGTTTCTTAAAAATTTTTGATAGATTTACATGTTTTGAGAGAAATCTGTATCTCAGGAACTACTGTTCAGAATTTCATACAAATTGATATGTAGTTGTACCTTCACATAAATTAGTGCCTATCAATTTTTGGTGAAAATTGTCCAACAAGTAGCGTTGTCATTCCGCTTTTTCCAAATTTTTCACGTGGCAGTGTAGGACAAAATATTGCATAAATATGCATAACGAGACATATTTTTTAAAAACTCATTTTGAAACTAGAAAGAATTATTTATAATTATGAGAGTCAACTGCGAAATTTTTTTTATATACGTAATAGCATCGTTTCCCCGTCGAGGGGGGCAATTTTTCATTATGGGTATCTTTCAAAAGAGCTCGTCAATACCTTTAAAACGCATGGTTGAACCATCGATTTGTGATAATTTAAAATAAAGTTACGGATTTTTTTCCTTTTTAACAACAACTACAAAGAAATATATGTATAGGGAATAAAACTGACTTTCTTTGGGTATTTAGTGTTATACTTCTTTAGAATGAAAATCGGCTACGTTCATCATGAAAAATAATTTTAAAAAATAATAATTTTAATAAATACTGTGTGAATTTGTATAGTAAATTATAGAAGGAAGTTATATGATGGACGCGCAGCATACTAATTATAAATTAATATTTAGCTATAATTTTATTCATGACCTAGTAAAATCTTATCCATGACTTTTCTTTATTATTTACAAACTTTTATTCAATCTCCTCCTTAATGCTCTTGCATATCACCTGCATTAGCCATAAAATCTGAAACATTCTTTCAACTTGGAAACTGAAGCCTGAGAATTAGGCCTCCCACCCGGGACCTTATCGAACGCTTATAGTGGGGTCCCGCGTACGTTGCTAGGCAAATGAATATCGTAAGGCTTCAGGCAATGCGATTAAAATGTCGAGGAAAATTTTTTGGAGAATTGGCCCCTCACAAAGACTGAGATAACGGAGAGCAAATAGAGATAAAACGAAGCTTGAATGTAAAGCTATGAAAGAAAAATAAATCTCATACATATTTTCATAAAATTCACGCTAAAACCTGTGTTGGTGGCAGCTTTAGAAGGTGGATAATTTTCCTTCTTGTATATTTTATATTTTAGTTTTTTAAATAAATTTAAGGATGTAGAGAGAGGGATGTTTCTCATATATGTTTATGAGAATATGTTTCCTAACGTCAATTCGTATGTTTTGACCGTCACAAAACTTTCTTCTGCATTTTTTTAAATGCAAATTCACGCAGTACCAATTATTATTTAATTTATTAAAATTATTGTTTATTAAAATTGTTTTCCGTAATGAAGGCAGATGATATTCTTCTTAAAAAAAAAAAAAAAATCTTAAATGACTCTTGCTGTTATAAATACTTCTAGCTAATTTCGCAATAATTCGTTCAAAATAATTCACAGTGTGATGATTTATACGAAATTTTGTCCTTGCCGTATTAAAAATTACGAAAAACCGAAGCGGCTGCAACACCTGTTTGGTGATTTTCACCATAATAAATATAATTATCACCATTTTAAGTCAATGTCATCCAGTACACTGGAGAAAAGAAAAAGGAGCCTTAGAGAAAAAGTTACAGCGGAAGGATTTTTATAGCCTTGAAACCACCTAAACTCTACAGACCATAGGAAACAAGTTAAAGGCAGTTTTTTAACAGAATAAAATTTTATGTGACATACCAGCCTGTAATTTTTTGTAAAATAAATGACTGAAGAAATATTTTATCATTTTCCTTTTCCATTGATTAACGAGGAAACTAGAAAAAGGTACGGGCTGACACGGCCGGAAAAAAATTTCATTCAGGCCCGGCTTGGCCCGAGTATACACAAAAAAATTGAGCCCGAGCCTGCAAAAAAATTATAAGCCCGAGCCCGGCCCGGCCCGAAAGCAAATTGAAAAATTCGGCCTGAACCCGGCCTGTGCAGACCTCTAGACAGACAGACAAACCGAAGTCATTAACAATTTTCAACCTTATTTGAAAGTGTTAAAAAACATTTAGAAAGCGATAAAAACGATTAATATAAATGAAAATGCAATTCAAGCAAATTTCCTATAATATACAGTAATATAACTGAATATTTTTGTGTGGCCCTGTAAATCTAATGGTAACCATACTGTAGTCAATAGAAAGCATTCTTTTGTTCCTATGAATAATATATTTTAATTTTATTAAGATTTGTGCAAAGTTCTTCAAATTTGGTTTATAGAAATGCCTCTCATAGAACGCAATTCTTAGGAAGACTTTCAAGTGTCCCTGTATACAAACCAGTGATAGTATTTACTCCATTTTCAATGAAGAACATCCGATAGTGGACTTGAATAGCATATTTCAATTTAATTAAGATTTGTGTAAAGTAACGATCTTAAAATATGGTTTATAGAAATACCTCTCATAGGACACAATGCTTTGGCATATTTTCGAATGTCCCTGTACACAAATCAATAAAGGTATTCTCTCTATTTTCAATAAGGAACATCCAATAGTGAACTTGAATAACATATATCAGTTTCAGTAAATTCCATTAGTATTTACGGGAGTTAGAGCACGGACAGACAGACAGACAAACCGAAGTCATTAATACTTTTCAACCTTGCTATAAAGTGTTAATAAAAACCAAATAACTGTGCGTGATGAGGTTTAGCCCTGCTTACAAAAACGCATTCTGTGTAGACCGAAAATAGCAAAAGTAAAACAACGAAAACAGTCTGGTTTGATCTTCAGTGAGCGTTATTATTGGTCAGTCTCAGTGTGTGTGTGTGTGGGGGGGGGGATTGATTTGTATCTCCTTATTTTGAGTTTGGAGGTTGGTAATATTACTACCGATTGAAAAGTAAATTGAATTTTTTTTAAACGACTCTTTTTTAGTTGAATGATAATACCACAATGATGCAAAATTCTATTGTTAATTTACTTAAAAAAAAAAATGTATTGATGGTTAGTAAAAAAACCAAAACTATTCTCAGTTATAAAAGAGAGTGACTCTCGCAATGTCGGTAGGGATAATCTTGAAGATATTTTGGTTACTTCAAGTAAGTTGATTTGTATCTCCTTATTTTGAATTTTGAGGTTGGTAATATTACTACCGATTGAAAAGTAAATTGAATTTCTTTGAAACGATTTTTTTTTTTTTTTTTTTTTTTTTTTTTTTGTAGTTGAATGACAATACCGCAATGACGCTAAATTCTATTGTTAATTTACTTAAAAAAAAAAAAAAAAAGATGGATTGATGGTTTGTACTTTCTCGTACCCTGGATTTTAATATTATAAATGCAGGTTGGAGATTAAGAGGTAAGATAACGAATACTGTTATGTAAACTATGTTAAACAATTCAAATTAGGCTTAGGAAGAGTTTTATATGATAATTAGTTCTGTGTCAGAGGGGCTACCGCCCCTCAACCCCCCGTTTCATTACTGCACCTATATCTATATAGAATTTAAATCTGTTATTAAAATTAAAAGTTCACTTAAGGGGACTGAGACGTTTGCAACAACCGTGAAGTGTGAAATTTAGGTTGTTGCTTTTAATAGCCATATATTTTTTAATTATGCGTGTATGAATATAAATTTTTTATGAGATATTAACAAGAAATTCAATAAATATTTGATGCAAATTATTTAAATATAGTCTTTTAAATATTTATGTGATAATATTAAGCGCAAATCTTTAAATACTAATTTTTGCTAGCGTTTCAATAATTTTGCTGCCGACTGTACATAGCATGAAAATAAAATCAGTCGAGCCAAAGAATCTGTAGAGATTCTTTGTATCGAGCATCGATAACGATAATATTCCATTTCAGTTACAACATGACAGTGGCGCTATCTATAATCTATCGATTTAAAAAAAAAAAAATCTCAGAGGTTTTTTTTTTTTTTTTTTTTTTTTTTAATTTATAAAAATACTTTTAAAATCACATAAATTTATAAGGCAAAATAATTTAATTTTAAATAAATTTTAATAATGTTTTGCGTTTTCTCTATATTTTATAATTATAATTTTATTTACACTTAGCTACACACTATGCTACTTAAAAATAAATGAATAATAACACTTTATTTTATCAAAATAGTATATTTCAACAAATGTATACTGTTAAATAAATAAATAAATAAATAAATAAGTAAAAAATAAGAATGAGAATCTAATATTTTAGCAAGTTAATTTACTCACAAGGAAACATTCAAAAGGTGTCATCTTCAAAAAGTATTAAAAAATATACATGTGATTCTACTCTTCATAAAACACCAGAAAATGAAAAAATTATCGACTAAAATTAATTACAGCGACCACAAAAAATTATTAAAATTAAGCATATTTGGCGATTTAGCGCTGTTAGGCGATACGTTTGCTAGCACCGAGATTGCCGTGTACGAACAGAACCGTGTTTTGATTTTCCGCCAAGTACTCAAAATCAATCACCTAGCAGTGTGAAATAACCAAATATGCTTAATTTTGATAATTTTTTGTGGTCGCTGTAATTCATTTCAGCCGATAACTTTTTCATTTTCTGGTGTTTTATGCAGAGTCGAATCAAATATATATATATTTTTAATACTTTTTGAAGATGACACCTTTTGAATGTTTCCTTGTCAGTAAATTTCTTATAATAAATTATACTATGTAAATTTTTACTCGTATAAAATATCAATATTTTAAGGTTATTCTTTCTAAATTTTTTTTTCTATAATATATTATGGAAATGAAATATCAGAAATTATAATAATTAGATTTAAAAGAAAAAAAAAACTTTTTTGATTTTAAATATCTATCTCCATCTTTTCTAAACGAAGTTTTCAAGTGATAAAAGTTAATTTTTGAAGAACAATAAACTATGAGAGTTTATTAAAAGATTTTTTTTTTTTAGATGGCGCCACAATATAAAATCCTGAAATATTATCCTGTGTAAGGAAATTTTCGGCGAAAATGCAACCAATTCGCGAATTCTTATTCACCATCATGATGATGATAACCGATAAGAATTCGCTAATTGGTTTATTTTAATGTACTTCCTTGGAAAGTGTGAATCAGTGAATTATCTTTATAATTGAGCTTTAATCAGGCGTCTGCCATAAACATATGAAATATTAATGTCATCTGTTCGATCTATCATTGGCATTCGTATTGCACTGCATTTGCATAAAGAGAAAGGAATATTCCCATTCCGAATTGGTTAAAAAATTTCTTGTGCATGCCCAGATCGTACGATTTTGGTCTTACAGAAAGTGCTTTGTGTTTTAATATTACAGATAGTAGTAAGCTAGGAAAAAACTTGTGTACATATAGGAGCATCGCTTTCCCCGTGGGGGGGGGGATTGCTCCCCGGGGTTGTAAATTTTCAGTATGAGTAACATTCAAAAGAAATCAGCAATACCTTTAAAACAAATGGTTGAACTATAGATCTGTGATAATTTAAAGCAAAATTAGGGAATTTTTCATTTTTAATGTGGAAAAAAAATATCTCATTTCTTCTGATGTCGGCACAAAATTGACTTTATTCGGAATTTAATGTTGTACTTCTGTGAGATAAAAATCGTTTGCATTCATCATGGAAAATACCTTTAATAACTAATAATTTAATAAATAATTGGTGCTGCTTGAATTTCTATGAGATAATATATAGGAAAAAATCTTGTGTGGCCCCAACATACTAATTTTTTATTTCATATGCATGCCTACAGTAAAACTTGCATAATGCGAAACTTGTATAAAACGGATATGTAAAGAATACAAACATTGTAAGCAACGCTAAATAAATCGCTAAAACTCGCAACAATTGTTTCAAGTCAAAATAATTGAATATATCAATTTATCAGGAGGAGTGAAGTAGGTGTACGAATATGCAGTATGGAAGTGGCAACCCACACCAGTTTTTCAAAAATTATAATGTTTTTTAATATTTGTACCTATATTGAATTCGATTCTTCATATCTATTATTTTATTAACTCATTAAGTGATATATATTTAGATTTTTTTCATTATTATTTAAGATTCTTAAAATGTTGACCAAATTTCTTGCGTCAAAAAATTTCTAATGCTGTATTATTCTTTTCTTGATTTAGGCAGTATCGCCTATCCTTAAACTTTAAATCTGAATAATTAAACACAAATTATCTCTATGAAGCAGTATTTCTTTAAAGACAAGTATATTGTGGCCATTACAAAACTTTCTTCTATAGCTTTTTTATATAAGAACACTACTTACTAATTTTTTACCACTTTACATGCATAAACGTTTAACCATAGCTTTTCACAATAACTATTTTAAGTATGATTTATTTAAGTATCATTTAAGCAGATTTATGCAATTTTAATCACGAGATGCTATGATGTAATCATATGAAAAATCAAACAAGGTCAGTAATAGCTGTGCCACCTATCGGCTCATATGCACCCAAACTAAATCAGGATCGTTTTCATAATGGTTATCACGCATATCAAGTTTAGTGCATTCATCTGCAATAGAAGTTAATATTTAGCCTTCCTATTCACGAACATAATTTGCAGGTCATCAGCGCTATCTGTCGGCCGATATGCACCCGAATACAAACAGCAAACTGTTTAATAATGGGTTTCTTATATTCCAAGTTTTGTGCACTTTTATGCAATAAAGTCTGAGATATAGCCTTCCCTTTAACAAGAAAAATTGCAGCACAGCAGCACCATCTATTAGCGATTTGCACTCAAATTCATTTAGTATAATGTTTCATAAAGATTCTCTCACATTCTGAGTTTTGTTCGATTATACGCAATATAACTTGAGATATAGCCTTCCCTTAAATGGAAGAAATCACAGTATAGCAGCTCCACCTGTTGAATGGTCAGTACCAAAAGTTGATAGGCACTAATTTATGTCAAGGTGCAGCAATATGTGAATTTAAATGAAATTCTATGCACTAGTTCCTGATATACAGTTACCATAAAATTTTTCACACGCACGCACACACACACGCACTTTCTAAAAATGGTTATAAATTGTATTCTGGATTTCTCAAAACGTGTAAATAAAATACGTCGAAAACATAAAGTGGAAAATTTTTACAAATCGAATACTTTCTTTTATTGAATATACAAGAAAGTAGAAATAATTATATATCTTATATATCAAACAGTTTCACAATATAATATCAAACAGTTTCACAAAAGGGAGATTACCCCCCCCTCCCCCCCTGCGAGCCATCCCTTCCTTGGAGAATCAAAATTGTGATGGCATGTCTCTGTGTCCCAGACCGTCGCCAATTGCCCATCTGCGCAGCGCTAGTGCGACGTTAAACCCAACCATCCCCCCCCCCCCAAAAAAAGTGGTTTAGCTACGCTAGTGCTCTTGCATCTCTTAAATTAACTGTAAAAATTGTTCACCAATGTAAAATGTCTCAAATCTTCGTAAATATATTTGTACTAATTTTTTTTTTCCTTTTTTTTTGACAAAATGAGAAAAGAGATGTTTTTATATTATTATTTAATCATTTTAAACTCAAATTTTAATATGATTGTAAGTTATTTATATTTTCAATCTATTAAAAACTAGAGGTTAAAGAACCCCCCATCCTCACATACGCAAACACATCAATACTAGCTGATCTCTACTGTCTAAGCCTTAAATTTTCGTACTTAACAGCACATTTAATCTGAATGTTAATCTGCTCAACCAGCAGATAACATTCCAAAATTGCAAACTTTCATCATTCAATATTTCCCCTCCCCCCCTTTTTTTTAATGTCACATAATTATTAATTACAAAAACATTGTAATTACCTATTTTCCTCTTAGAGAATTTTTATACGTGTTAATTTGGCCCACCCAAAGGAATTCATAAAATATTCTTTATACAATTTCATTACGGAAATACTGTTGGAGGATTCCATTGTAATTTATAACTCAGCATCCCATGGCCGTCTCATGATGAAATTCACAATAATTATAAACAATAGAGGTAAGAACATATAATTTTTAAAAGAAAATTAAATATGTACTTTTTGAGATATTTAAGGTCAAAAGTCGAAATCTTTGACCTCGAATTGAAATTTTTTAAAAATATGTGCATGTAATATATCATTTGAAAGCCCGTTTCATAAGCTTTCTAATGATACTAATATTATATTTCTAAGTTAGTTAGAAAATAAAATATATGTGTACATTTGTAATAGAAGAATTTTGAAAATTTGCCTTTTTTACCCATTTTTGCAGCTCTGTTTGTCAAAAACTAAAAGAGGTAGGGACTTATTAATTGATATACATTCATTTCTCTATAGAACAAATAAATGAGCACAAGTTCGTAAAAATCTAAAGGGCTCAGGTTAAAAATGCAGCTTTTTTGTTTTGATTTGACATAAAATGAAATGACCCTAATATTCAAACATTTTTTTATATATATTAAAACTAGCGAGCTTTACTTCCGTCGCTACTAAATATATTTAAAAGAATTTTGAAAATTCAATATTACTTACTAATACATAAAATATTAAAATATATAAAAATTCATGTAATTCATATAAATTTCATATAAAAAACATGAAAATAGTATTTTTTATAATAACAAAGCAACTGATTATAAAAATAATATTTTTCATAAATTAGTCAAATATAACTTACTGATAAAAGCTTATTCCATTTCCTTTCATATATTGCTTGGCATTTAAATATTCTAATAAATATGATATTTATTAGAATAATTAAAAGCCGCGCAATATTTTGGCATTTTCAAGCCGACAAGTCCATAGTGACCGAGTTTCAATACCCTTTAATGGCTGATAGCAAACTTTTTTTTGGCATCAAAAATCTTGAAAATCTTTGAAACATGGAGATGATAGAGATTGATCCATATAAATGAGTTTTACAGAATACAGGAAACTTTAAGCGGAAGTGATTTACACCTACGTCATCCGTATTTCCTGTACGTTTCTCGTTTGGCGAATTATATTCTGTGACGGTGCCAGCTGTCACCAGCTGTCAGCTTGGCGTGATAGATCTCAGGACTCATTATATTGCTGGGTTGGTCGTCGGTGTGTGCGTGTGGTGTTTGCTTCTATTCCGCTCTCCAAAATTTGCTTGTGCTATAGCTGTACTGTACAGTTACTCTCGGAAATATTATTTGTTTCAGGTGAGAATTTTAATTAACATTATTCAATATTACTGTAGTTTCACTGTATTCCGTTTTTTAATGTATTTTTAATACTTTTAGTATTTTGCAAGTAACACATAATGTAGGGATGTGTTTGCACATGTTATTTATATGTATGCATGAAATTAGTTTTAATTACTTTAGAAAATGATACAACTTTAACATTTGTATGTTGTGTTGCTAAAGTAAACATGATTTTAACATTATAGAAGCATGCTTTTATTATGAATACTCTGAAACATAATTACTCGTTGCATATTCTTTTTTTATTAATACTATATGAATATAATTACTCGTTGCATATTCTTTTTTTATTAATACTATATGAATATAGTTACTTGTTGCATATTATCTTTAATTATGCATAACAAGAATCTTAGTCATTAAAAATTTTATTTCACAATAATAAAGCATGTGGAAAACTACTTTGGTTTTATTTTTATTAATGGCATATATGTAATTGTTGTATAGAATTAACTTTAATTACTTGTGAAAGAAAGAGAAAATCTTTCACGATTTTAAATATAATATTAATCAAAGTAATTTTTTTTTTTAATATTTTGAATTAAATTAAGTTATAATTTTCATTTGTGGTTGTAGCATGTAATTGTTATGTAATTTTTTTTTTCCACATTGAAAAGAGCATGTTAAATAAAGTTAATTGCAGGGGTGATTTCTATCTGGGAAAAAATAAATAAATAAATAAAATATATACATTAATGAAAATAGCTTGCTAAGTGTTTCAGAAAATTGTATATGTAGTTCAGAAAACTTGATTTAATCAGAATCACCCTTGATGACTTGTAATTGTATGCTTGACAGAAAATTTTTAAAATGATGCGAATCTTTTGACTCCTTTTCGTGTAATTGCTGCCCAAACTTAGTAACAGAAATTTTCAGTAGCCACAGGGCCACTTAAGAGGGTTATAAAATATATTTTAAAGCCCCCCCCCCCCCCATTACTCTGTATACAATTTTAATTTAACTATAAAAGAAAGTTATTCCATTTTTTGTACACAATTGATTTGTTTATCACTGACTAAATAATTTTACTTTGTTTTTATTTTCTCTTAATATTACCGACCTTTATTTAGAAATTTTACCTTAAAAAACAAAGCCACTAATGAAATAGTTATTGCTAACTGTTGGCTGCTAATATGAATTTTTCCACTTTTTGCTATTTATTTCTTTTTGAGTTCCAATACCAATCTATGAGATTGTTGTAAGTACTATTTCTGTATTATAAATTATCTACTATCTGAAGCTGAATATGATGTGAAGATTGATGCCTGTTCCTGGAAAATTTAAGAATTAATGCTAGCTAAACCCATCTTCAGACAAAAATTTATAAAATATTTTCTGTCTGTTGGTGTGTCTTTGCTGGTTGCATTTTCTGCTTCTGATTATTAGTTCAAGAATTTTCAAGGAGAGTAAGTAAGCATCTTTTGAATGTATTTTTTTCCTTATACATGAGATATTTACATAATATATTTTCAATATTTGATGTACATCATGCATTGTGTATATGTGTCTCTTCCCTTTTATTTTAAAATTCAGTTTTTATTTATTGAATTTATATTTTAATCATGTTCCAATATTTTGAAATTGATAAAATTTATAGATCATTGTAAGTATTCTTTATCTATTATAAAACTGCCTACTATCTGAAGCTGAATATGATGTGAAGTTTGATGCCTGTTCCTGGGAAAATTTAAGAAGAATGAATGCTAGCTAAACACATCTTCAGACAAAAATTTATAAAATACTTTCTGTCTGTAGGTGTGCTTTTGCTGGTTATATTTTCTGCTTCTGATTAGTTCATGTTCAAGAATTTTCAAGGAGAGTAAGTAAACATCTTTTGAATGTATTTTTTCCCTTATACATGAGCTATCTACATTCATATATTTTGAATATTTGATGTATGTCATCCATCCTGTATATTTCTCTTCCCTTTTTATACTAACATTAAATTTTTATTTATTTTACTAATAAATTTATTTAGGGTATTGTAATTTTTTTTTTTTTTAATTTATTGAAATATACAAATGTGATTGCATTCAAGTAATTTACCTTATTTCAGATATTTGATTTTAAATTCCAGAATTTCAGGGTTTATGTATTCCCAGTTACCCCTGAATATAGTTATTTGCTTGGGGTGGGGGGGGGGGGGGGGGGTTAGTTCAGAAAAAGAAATAAAAGTCCTTGTGTTTTATATTTTATTGAAAATTGCTTGCTTCTAATTTCTATAGCAATAAGCTTGTATTAAAAATCAAGATGTACTCATTTTGCATATGTTTCACTTTTTATTTTTTTTTTCTCTTTTAAATACAAAAATTTACTTATTTAAGGAGGTGGTGCAAAATTTCAGATTTTTTATTTACCTTATACACTCATCTGGGAAAAATAAATCTTTTGTTACATAATAATAATTCATCATATTTAGCAAAATATATCTGTTGTCGAATATCATTTACTAAATTACATGACAATTGACTAACACAAATGCATAATCTTATATTTAAATTCTTTGCTAAATTTAAAAAAAAAATGCTATTTCTTTATTTAAAAATCAAGCCTTCAAAGCAATTAGTAAGTTTCAATTAGAATGTTAACCAAAACTAAGAATTACAGAAAAGAAAACTGATGTTGTTTAATAAATATTTACACACATATAATTTATCCATACACAAACGAATATCAGACATTATAGGAATCTATAAAAGTGCATTAGAAAAGTAAAAATATTTATCAAATCACTCAAATATTTTATTCTATTTGGTTTTAAGAATTGTATGTGTGTATGTATATATGCATTCATATGGTCGTCATACAAGAAATCCCTTTACAATCAGTTAAGTATCCCTATACCATAATAAGTTGAAGTACAAAATTTCAACATTGTAAAATAATAAATCTTTTTTCTATTTTCTTTTTGTCTTAATATATGTATATATAAATGAAAAATAAAAAGTTGTTATACTATAAAAATTATACATAGACACAACTGTTATAAGTAAGTTTTTAAATTTAAAAGTTAATATACTTAATTTTTCTACTGCATTATCATTTAATTTGCAATAAATATAATAAATTAAAAAAAAAAAAAAAAAAAAAAGAAGGGAAAAAAAATATTTTGCCTTTTTAAATGAATGAATTAAATAAATAAATAGCGCAATAGTGGGTGCTAAGATACACAGACGATTGAAATGAAAGAATTAAAAAATAGAGAAGGCAATGTTTAAAACTGAATATATATATATATATATATATATATATATATATATATTATTATATAAAAATTCATATTTGAAATTTGGAAAATTCTCTATGAGGCGCACACCTGCAGAGTTCCAGTTACCCATCTGCCAAGTTTTATAGCTCTGCAATCAGTAGTGTGAGCACTAGAGTACAGACAAATACACAGGCACTTCTCTTTATATAGAATAGCAGGCTACGCCCGCTTTACTGGTCACTATATTTAAATGAAATTTCAAAATAATTGAATCACTATTTTTTATATAACATTATAAATAAAAACAAAAGAGAAAAAAAATACCTACATTGAAATCGCTCTAACTTTACTTCATAAGTTTGGGTACGGTACCCACTGCCTACAGCAGCTATTTTTTCGCCCACACTGCATCGGGTCCATGTTCTTATTGCCTACAGAAAGGTCTTTCTCGAGCACTTCAATTTGGGTATTTATTGATGACAGGTGGATCTGCTATTATTTAAGAACTATTATTTTAAAAATGACTGTATCTCAGCATCTATTAAATATTTTAGTTTTGGAAGCATACATTTTATTGCCCTCGCTCTTTACACAACATTACCATATGATTCTGACCAACATAATAAATAAAATAAAAAGTAGATTTTCTTTTAAAAATAATTAAATGAATAAAAAACAAATTTTAATTATTTTAATCCTTTCTTAAATAACTATTTTTTCTGATAAATACTATAAATTTAAAATAATAATAATAATGATGATAATTTTTTTAAAGGAATTAATTACAAAAAAAGGAAAAAAAAAAAAGTTGTTATAAAAGTTATACATAAACATTTTTTTTTTTTTTTTTAATACGTTTTAAAATTTAAAATTTTAATATACTTATTTTTTTTTTACCGCATTACCATTTCATTTTCAATAAATATAATAATAATAATAAGATTTCGCCTTCAAGTGAAATAAATAAATAAATAACCTAATTGCCACTGCTAAGATATGCAGATAATTAAAATGAAAGAATAAATTTTAGAAAGGTGAAACACAGAAGCCAATATTTAAAATAGGAAAAAAAAAAAAAAATTAATAATATTCAAATTCGAAAAATTTTCGGCGAGGTGCATACCTGTAGGGGCTCTGCTAAGTTTTGTAGCTCTGCGATCAGTAGTGTGAACACCCGAGTGCAAACAGACATAGACACACACAGAGATTCTTCTTTTTATTTATATAGATTATGTATTTTAACGTGATGGCAAATATGGAGATTTCTAGAATATTGTTCTGCTTTTGTCTTATGTTATATATTATCATTATTCCTATTCAATCAAAAGCCAAGCGGCAATTATGTGGGTAAAGCCCCGCAAGAGGATTGAAGCCTCCCTCGAGGACTGGTTATCGGAGAGAGCTGGGGGTAGAACCCTCTAGTTTAATAAAAATAAATCTAATTAAAAACTAATTTTATCATAAGTGAAAATTTTTAATACTGAAACTTTAAATACTTTTATTTAAAAAAATTTCTATGAATGATTAAAAATAAAATAAATAAATAAAAATAAGTAAATAAAAAACTGATGTGATTTATAATATATATAATATATATATTTCTAATAAATTAGTTGAGATTACTAAGTACTCGTACTATTGTTTCGGGTCTTTATTAAAAAAATCTGTTTTAAAATACTTTTCATAAAAATAATCTGGTGTGTCACTCACACTATTTTCTCTTACCCTGAAATTTAATACTATAAATACAGGTTGGAGATTAAAAGGTAGGATAACGAATACTGTTATGATAACCTATGTGAAACAATTCAAATTAGGCTTAGGAAGAGTTTTATATGATAACTAGTTCTGTGTGAGGGGGGGGGTCTCCTCAACCCCCCGTTTCATTAATGTACAAAAAACAAGCGATGTAAATTTAGCTTAAAACATACATTATTTGCCATAGCTCTATGAGGAATTTATTTTAATTCCCGAACAGCTGTCTTGGAAATGGTAAAATATTATTAGTAAAGCACATCCACTAACAACAAATAACTAGTGTGTTGTGGCCACCACACCACTTTCTTCTATATTTTTCTATACAAATTCACTCATTAAAAATAATTTATTAAAACTATTATTTAAAAAAATTATCTCCCATGATAATGCACACGGTTTACATATTAGAGAAGTAGTATAACACTAAATATATATATATATATATATATATATATATATATATATATAATGAATTTATTCTCAATATTACAATTTTTTTTTTTTTTTTTTTTTTTTTTTTTTGTTAAAAATGAAAACAATCGATAACTTTATTTTTAATTATCGCAGATCGATGGTTCAACCATTCATTTTAAAGGTATTGGCGAGCTCTTTTGAAAGAAACCCATCATGAAAATTTACTCCCCTCGAGAGGGGACTTCCTTCCCACTGGGGGAGGCGAGGCTCCTACATACACATTTTTTTTCCCACTTGACTATATTACACAAAATATATATTCGTTTCATTTGGTTTTGTGTAGTCTATAGATATTAAACTCTTACCTGGAATTTCCCCGTAGACGTAATGTATTTGAATACTTTTGAGTGTCCCTGTACACGAACCATTTGCTTCATCTCGACGAAAAGCTTAGTGTAGCATCCCTATATGATACATATTTAGATTACCGAGTTTAGAATTTCTGCTACTATTTGTTCTTGAGATATGCTGATAACAGACAGACACGCAGACCATTCGCTAAAAACATGATTTTCGTATTCAGGGGACCTCAGAGTCAGAACATGTAAATATAACAAAAACTCACGTTCGAAAATTTGACCTTAAAACAATATTTTCTCGACCCTATGGGTAAGAGAATGTAAAAAGGTTTTATATATAAAAAATAGTTTGAAATATTTAGTGAAATATTCTAATTAAAAAGAAAAAAAATAAACTAATTTATTTATTAACAATATAACTTTTAACAAATTATTTGAAGGTGCTTAATACTATTTTTTGCACTTTCAATAAAAAAGCCGATTTCCGTGGCCGAGCGGTTCTGTTCTCGATGCTGGTAGGCTGGAGATGTCGGGTTTAATCCCAAGTCGCCTTCGTCCATCTAGCTGTTGGGTTTTTTTTACGGTTTTCTCTGAAGCTTGCGGAAGAACAGGCTAGTTCTTAAAATAATCCCATGACAATAAATTTATTTGCATGCGAATAATACATATTTCTTTTTATGTCGGAAAAAATAAACCTGTAACAATTTTCTTTTATTTAAATTGAGGGAGAAGATAATTATTGTATGTAATTGTAAAAACTTTGACATATTTAAAAATCGACTTTAATGTGTTGGATTAATAATTAGTAAAAAGATTAAGTTAAACAAAACTCACCAATATCTGAGAAAAAGTTCAAACCGTTCAAAAGTTAGATTTAGAGAGAGAGAGAGAGAGTTCAAATTATTTTTAGCAATTTTTCTTACATGCTTCAGCATCATGAATATAATTCAATATTACTTTCGCGTCATTTTTATTAATTGAATCTTTTGTAGACAATCGGATTCAAAATTATGGAATAAACTACTTTTCACACGTTCTTACAGTTAAATAAATAAATAAATTTGAGTTTAATGTATTTGGTTTATTTCTTGACGGAGCTTTTAATGTAGATTTTAATTCAAAAAGCGGAAGAGAATTCATCGAAAAATTAAAAATTATTGTTTTTCATTTGGGGAACTAATCCAAACTTCAAACTATTGTAGAGCCAGTGTTACCAGATTGGGGACTTTTTTAATTCAATATCCACCAGCAATTTTTAATTGTAACTGTTGCCTAATCGCTTCGAAGATTAATAGTCTTTTACACACATCAAATATCACTTCTCAAAATTATTGGTGGTAGTTGAATAAAAAACGTCCCCAATCTAGCAACACTGTGTAGAGGCCCGTGACCAAATGCGGGTACTTCGAAGCACCTCGTTGACTTGACTTACAATAGACGCTATCTCTTCCAATAAAGGTATGCAATCGGGGGCTGATACGAGTATGCACATGCACAGTTATCACAAATCACAGGCCTTTACATGGAAAAATTGACAAAAAACGTTTCTAATATACAAAAAAGTCCTGTCGTACTAGATTAAATTCTGGCTCTGACAGATTTTTTTTTTTTTTTTTTTCTTTTTCATATATTTCAATTAGTGCTGTACGGATTAACTCTTTGTCCAAGCACTACGGTGTTTGGGAAGTAAGGCCAGGATCCTAGGCCTGAGGGGGAGTGCCCTCCGTGAGGGATCTTTCTAAAGGGTCTTAGCCAGTATTTACGCGTTTCGGAGAAAACCACGGAAAACTCTGAACGTCTAGGCCGAAGAGCGCACCTGGGATCGAACCTGGCAAATGCATTTCGGTGAAATGCCGTGAAACAACAAACGCTATCTTTATCTCCCTACCAATTTATTTTTTTATTTTTTTTATAAAGTATTTATATACATAGCATGTTATTAATATTAGCCTTTGTCAATCCACTGCAAGATGAAGGTCTTCCCTAGGTGATCCCAATCTACCCTGTTTCCTGAAATTTTTCTCCATTCCGCTTTTTCTAACTTCACAATCTCATCTCTCGAACGACACATTTTTTTTATTTTTTTTTTTTTTCCTGATCTTTTCTTATCTCTCGGAATCCAAAAGAGGACTTCGATGATCCAATCTATCGCCGTTTCTTCTGGCAAGGTGCTCATTCTAGCTGCATTTTAACTTTTTAATTCTACGAAAGGCATCAGTAACTTTGGTTTGCTCCCTAATCCATGTGTTTCGCTTTCTGTCTCTTCAGGTGAATCCTAACATGCATATATCCATGCTTCTCTGTGTTGTTCGAAGCTTTTGTATAATTTTACTCATTAATAATTAAGTTTTTGAAGCATAAGTTAAAACAGGAAATATATATATAATCCAAAATGTGTAAACAGTGGAACAAATTTTATAATTTCGTTTGTATGAATCTTCTGTAGTTTATTGCATTTTTTTTTTTTTTTTTAATTATTATAGTAAATCTTAAAATCAAACAATGAAATATTTTTTGTTGGAAACGTGTTTTATGCGATCTTTCATTATAATTATATTTTGAAGCCCTCTGTATTTTACAAACCCTTAAAATCATGTTAAAAAATTTTGCAAAAGAAAAGAATCTGTTTCAATACTTTCATGATTGTTCGAAAGAAAACAAAATGTTTATGATTTCGGTTTGTCTGTAAGTCTGTCTGTGCTGTAAATTATTTAAATACAAATTGATCGTCCAATAAAACTAAAATTTTCTGACGTGTAAAATAATATGTTCTCTGTGAAAAGTCGTACGTGCTGCACTTATAATTGATTTACAGGGGCATATAAAAATATTTGGATACACTACGGTTTATGTGCGGTTGTTATTTGAAGTGGTACTACCAAAAGCTGTGAAGTTCTACTTACGAAGCTGGTAAACAGGAAAGGTGGGATTCGAAACCAGGTCAGTCATACTTGCTGGTTTAGCTGCTTATGTAATTTTCTGTGGCTTCCCTGAATCTCACGTGACTATGGATCAGAATCCTTTAGAAAGGCCTCGTATAAAAGTTACGTTTCACCTTCTTTTATTGACACCACACACACACACACACACAAAAAAAAAAAAAAAAAAAAAAAAACTGAATTAAGTTTACTATACAGATATTACTGAGATTCACTACAATACGCTTAATTACAAATTATATGCACTTTATTTCCTATTTATATACACAAAGAGCTAAATTTACTTTTAAAATGATTATAAAATATTTTAACCAGGTGATTTATCATGTGTTCTCTTTTGAATCGTATTTTGACTAAATTAAAATAATAGCATCAATTTGAAAAAGGTTAATAAAATTAATAAAGAGTTTTTAAATTTCATGTTACCCCAAAGGGAAAAAAAAAGACACACCAAGATGAAGTGGGGACAAAAATTGGTAGATGAGGTGGAATGAGGAGGTCCGAATGGGACAAAAAATGGTAGATGTGATGTACATGTGGAGAAAAACAATTGATTACAGCTTTAGAAAATTTGAATGATTTAATCAAGAGAAAGGGCCTTACAAAGTAAACAAGTCAATAACGCGTTGGTCCACTTCTGGCCCTTATGTACGCAGTTATTCGGCTTGGTATTAATTGATAGAGTTGGCAGGTGTGCTCCTGTGAAGTATCGCGCTAAATTCTGTCCAATTGTTGCGTTAGATTGGTAAAATCCCGAGCTGGTTGTAGGACTCTTTTTATGATGCTCCAAACGTCCTCAGTCGAAGAGAGATCCGGGGACTGAGCTCAACCCCACTGAGCCGCCTATTAAGGGTATTTGAAGTCAATGAAGTACCAGTTGCACGTAGGATCGACGATAATGATAAATTGGTGCTTGATTCCATCAAAACCTGTATGTATGTCAATTTGTGTCCAGTTTGCATTACTCCTTCTTGGTGCGTCACTTTTTTTGTTAAACAGTATATAAGACCACTCATTAAATAAACAAAGATGAAAATTATAATAGGCCGTTTCAGTATTTTTCTGTATTGTTTAATTTTTACTCTATTGCATTTCAAATAATTTGATCCCGTAGATAATAATGAAAAAGAATTTTTCGTTGTGTCCCTGTAAAAAATTTATGAATGATAAATTCACCAAAATATATACAATTCGTGTGACGGTGATCTAATAAGAGGCCTGTCCAACCCAAAACACTTGGCGGCCGCACTGAAAATCTGTTTTATTTAGGCGGGCCGCCGCATCGTATATGCACACATATGTGTATTGTTTGTGAGTGCATGAATTATAATGAAATGCCTTTTTAATTCCCCATCATACTATAGGTATAGGGAACTTAGGTAATCGTGAAAATTTTCGACCTCGGTTTTTTTACTTTTCTACGCGTTTTCAGGTGTGAGGAATCCGAAAATGACAAAATTTGTATGGTGTCTTGTCTGTTAGTGTGTTAGTCCGTTAGTTTGTTAGTCTGTGTACACGATATCTCAAGAACAAACTGTCGCAGAGAGGTCAAATCAGTTTTAAAATATTACTTTCGACACTGGCAAGAACCCTATTCATTTGCAACATTCGAATTAAAAAACTTCGTAGGTTATTAGAAATTTACGATTTTCTTAACATGGGAGAATAGGACAAAAATTCACTTAAACCTGCATTAAATGGAAACTTTTTACTGTAAAAATGTCAGACCAGTTTTAAAATATCAGTTTTGATGCCGGAATGAACATCAGTAAATATAAATATGCTACTTTGAAAATTTCGCAAGTTATTGGAAATTTCCGAATTTCTTAACATGGCAGTATAGGGCAAAATTTCACATAAACGTCAATTTTGAGCGATATTTTCATCGTAAAGATGTCAGACGACTTTTGAAATATTATTTAGGACACTGGCATGAATATTAATGATTATGAATTTTCCAATATAAAAATTTCGTAAGTTATTGGAAATTTACGAATTTCTTAACATGGCAGTATAGGGCAAAATTTCACATAAACGTCAATTTTGAGAGATATTTTCATCGTAAAGATGTCAGACTACATTTGAAATATTATTTAGGACACTGGCATGAATATTAATGACTATGAATTTTCCAATACAAAAATTTCGTAAGTTATTGGAAATTTGCGAATTTCTTAACATGGCACAATAGAGCAAAATTTCACATAAATGTCAATCTTGAGGAATATTTTCACCGTAAAGTTGTCAAACTACTTTCGAAATATTATTTAGGATACTGGCATGAATATCATAGACTATGATTTTTCCAATTTAAAAAATTCGTAAGTTATTTGGAATTTACGATTTACTTAACATGTCAGAATAAGACAAATTTGAGCATAAACTTCCATTTTGAGGATCATAAATGCATTAGACAACTTCAAAATTACATTTATGATATTTGTTTGAGCATGATTGAATACAAATATTCTAATAGGAAAATTTCGTAAGTTATTCGTAATTTACGATTTTACCAACATAGCGAAATTGTAAATTTTTCATATAAATATGAATTTTGAGGATTATTGCACTGGAAAGCATGAAAACTAAACAACGGAATTGACCCTGATAAAATAAATTAATAGATTAGAATAAGATAAATATATCGAAGTGAACGGTGGATAGCCTATTAGGCGGGGATTTGATTCTGTCACTGTATAAGCTTTGGTCAAATTCATTTCTTTTAACATGATTATAATAGGCCTCGCACTAGAAATTTATGAGGTCATAAATATGATCGGGAACTGAGCAGAGTCTCCACCTATGCCAACTAGTTTCGAGGGAGAGCAGGGTGAAGATTCAGAGCTGAATTTATTAATTTAAATTATTTTCTTTCATAAATTAGCAATAACGAAAAAAAAAAAAAAAAAAAAAAAGATTATACCTTAATAACTATGATAAAAAGAATGAATAATGGATCTAATAAGGTTTCATTATAACAGTGTAATTCTTTTGCTAACATAACCGTTGAATTTTTTTTTTTTTTTTTTTTTTTTGAAAAGTCATAACGGATTTATTTATTTTTAATCTGTTAACCAAAGTTGTCAAACTTTACATATCGCTAGTCTCCTCACGGGCTGCAGAAAACTATACGGCGGGCCGTGGGTTGAACACTCCTGATCTATAACATGTGTATAAAGTTTCAGCTCAATTAAATAAGGCGTTTAGACGCTATCGCATTTTAAAACATTTAGGCCATAGGACAAAATGATAAAGAAATTTTCTTTGTGTACTTGTAAAAAAAAACTATAAGTTCTAGATTCACCAAAATCAATAGGGTTCATGTTATGTTGCATTCGTACCAACTTTCAGCAAACAAATTCGAACAAAGCATTTAGGCGCTATCGTGATCACACACATGCATATCATCGCAAAAATAGTAAAAATCTTGAGTGACTTCTTACGACTTTCCGACGGTTAACGGTTGTATAAGCAAAGTAAAATAAGAGATGCCGTTAAATAGACAAAAGAGAAAAATATAACAGGGTGTTTTTTACAGTATTTATTTATAGTATTTTACAGTATTTTTCACTATAAAAAAAGTCACAGAAAAATAGTTCGGTCGCCCTGATGAATAAAAAAATCGTTATAAGATGTAGCAAAAAATGGTGCTATTATTATTTTCGAAATTTAATACGTATTATCAAGAAACGTTGTCAAGCAATACCCCCACTATTTTTTTTTTTTTTTTTTTAGCTTCATCTTATAAGACATTTATATGCTATCACACTTTAAAGTTTGAGGTCATAAGCCATAATGATTAAAAAAAAAAAAAAAAAAAAAATCGTTATGTCCTTGTAAAAAGAACTATCAGTGCAAGATTCTCTATAATTAATACAGATCGTGTGACAGTAACTTATAATATGTATATAAATTTTTAGTTCATTTGAATAAGGCGTTTAGACGCTATGTGCATTAAATAATTTGAGCTTATAGGCCATAACGATAAAGAATTTTCCTTTGTGTCACAGTAAGAAGTTATGTACTATAGTCACCACAATCTACATAGTTCGTGCAATGGTGATTTATAACGTGTATCTAAATTTTCGTACGGCGGTAAAAAAAGTCACCCTAAAAAACTTATTAAAGGACTTGGAGCTGATATACCTAATTCAAGTTTTCTATGACATATCGATATTCTGTATTGAAAATGATATAATTATCGCAACTAATGCGTGTAGAGGAACTTGCAAAAATATTTCTGCTGCATTAAAGTCCATGATCGGTATTTTTAAAAAAATCTTCATTTTACACTGAACATAACATAAGAAACACCTTTGCGTTTTTTGCAGGTGGTAAAAAAGAGCCTGTGTCTTTTTATTCTATGAAAACTCGGCCCAAAGATGTTTAAATGCATATAAAAAGGTAATATTTAAAAGACTAAGAGAAATAAGAATAACATGAAATATGTGTTTACTAATGTAAGATATACCTCTTCCATTGGACTGGCATAAAAAAATATTTTGATGAGTCGACGTATAATCGGAACTTTAGTAAACAATTTAGGAACTTACAAGTTTTATTTTATACACTAGGGGACTCTGCCCCCTGCTCGCTCCGCTCACCAACCTCCGAGGGAGGCTTCGCCTCCCCCAAACACACTTTTCTTATTAACACATGCAGAGCTCTGCCCACCTAGTCGCTGCTTTCTTTCCCTGAAAAGGAATATTAACCGTGCATATAACAAGACAAAAGCAGAAAATTATTATGGAAGTCCTCATATTCAATGCCATACATATGTATGTGTATATATATATATATATATATATATATATATATATATTATATATTAATAGAAAGAAATTCACAATATATAGGATATTTTGCATTACAGCTTTAGTATATGAGCCTTTTTATTTCTTTTTTACAACTTTAGATCCGGACCACGGTACCCCAGTTGGTAGAGCGCCGAGCTCGTAATTGGAAGATTGCGGGTTCGGTTCTCGAGCCGGCCAAAGACCATCGTGTACACTAATGGTAGCTGGTGCACGTAAAATATGTTGTGGCCGCAATATCCTCCATGTTCCCATCAAAATTGTACCTCTGGGGGCCACCGAAGCGGGGGAGCCATTCTCTTTCTTGTAGGACCAAAACTGTGTTGGCATGTCTCCGTAACATCCGTAGGGGTATGCCCCAGACCGTCGCCAATTATCCATAGCGCAGTAATGGTGCGACATCAACACAACCTACCTAATTATCTACCTACCTACAACCATGGATCATATATTTATTTTCCTGTGTAAGAAAATTAATTTGATAAAAGTAGAGAAAAAATGTTATTTATTTTCTTTCTTTTTTACGTGCATGGTTTCGAGCCGCGGTACCCTAGTCGGTAAAGCGCCAAGCGCGTAATTGGAAGATTGCCGATTCGATACTTCAGCAGGCCAAAGACCGTCGTGTACACTAATGGTGGCTGGTGCACGTAAAATCTGTCGTAAGTCTTCCATGTTCTCTTCCCCACTATACCTCTGGGGATCACCAAAGCGGAGGGCATCCCCTGCGTGAAGGATAAAAATTGATTGCATGTCTCCGGAACATCTCTAGGGGTACATCCCAGACAGTCGCCAATTACCCATAGCTCAGTACTGGTGCGACGTTAAATCCAACCTTCCTACCTACATATACATACCATACAACCATGGACCATATTTTAATTTTCTCGTGTAAAATGACTTAATGACAGAAGAACAAGGTCACTGGGAGAAACTTTTTTCAAAATGGCAAATAGAGTACCCTCATAAACTTGTCGTTTTTAGTTAATAACTTCTTTAATTAGAATGATAGAAATATCTAAGCAGCTGAAATGTCTGCCTTGGAGTATTCGGAACACATTGATACCTCTCATGACGCGAAGGACCCTGCCCTCCGCTAGAAGATGCTGTCGCAGACAAAAAAATTTGACGCTAGTGACAGTACCTTTTTTTTAATATATAGAGAAATGGAATTATAAATAACATTACTATGCAGAATGAAAATTAATAATGTAATGTTATAAATTTAAATTTTTTTTTAAAGGTAGTGTTAGTTTTTAATTTAATAGTAGTGCTTGGTGAAATAGCATATACTTACTATTTAAGTATTGAAAATAAAAATGCATTTAAAAATAGCACATGGATAGAAAAATGTGTAGAATCATATCTTGATTGCAATATGTTGCTATTTTTTTCTCTTAAGAAATTACGCCAATATATATATATATATATATATATTCTACCTTCATCTAGAACGAATAGTCATTTTCTGAATCCCTAAGCTGGATGTATAAATTTCTTAGTTATGCGTATAAGGTAAAGAAATAAAGTGAATAGAAGAAATGACCGAGAATTTCGAACAAAGCGACAACGCATTTTTGTTTGCAGCACTCGTGCCTACTTTGTCCACCTGACGAAGAATCATGTCTTATTTCGACCTGAAATAATTGTTGCATGTTTTTGCATTTTATGGTGTTTATTCAAATTTCTGTACGTATAACAGACATTATTTTCAAATATACGGCCTAAAATATAATTAAAATTTCATGAGAAAAAAAAAAGCAGTTTTCAGTAATTAAAAATAAATGTATCATTTAAATTTTGTGCTGCTTCGTTTCCTACGCTTGCACTGTAAGATATAGATCTAATAGACTGTCCCTTTTCAATTTTTGAGTTTTTTTTTTTTTTTTTTTTAAATATGAAATTTCAGTCAAATTTTAAGTTTTGTTTGAAATTAATCTACCTTGTTTGTTTTACAATACTGATAGAGAACTGTTGAAACACTTTAGTTCTTATGGATTTTATTATTAATAGTCATCGAATCACAAACACAAGTGCGGCAGATTCTTCTAATGATATCAGATAATTTTCTACATTTTTTATTTTATTTATTTATTTATTTATTTTTAACTTCCATTACCCTACTACCGTAGGTAATGCAAGTATTGTATTCGGTCCAAAAATTCGATATCGAGATTTCACCTGATTTACATGTTTTAAGGTCTCCTGAGTAAAAAAAAATGGTTTTTGTCAATTGGTCAGTGTGTGTGTGTGGGGGGGGGGGTCTTATGGCTATCAAATTTTAATGAGAATTGGAAACCGGAAGTGGTATCTCAGTCCGTATCTCAAAAACGGCTCTAACGATTTTCTTCAAAATTGCTGTATAAATACTCTATTAGATGTCCTTTCGAATGATATAGTTGGTTGGTTCAGGAAAATTGATAGGCGTCCTGTATCAATAGCTCAATTTCAGGTCTTGCAAGTGCGTATCTTTTAAAACAGCAGCATGATTTTTTTTTTTTTTTTTTAACTTTCCATGTTAACCCTCTTTTAATTATCATTTTGTATGTAATTGTTGTTTTCTGGTCAACAATTAATTATGCCAAGCTTTGTAAAAGTTGGTATCTCAAAAACGGCTCGAACGAACGGCTCAATCCCTGAAAAAAAGGCACTTTTGCAATTTGCAAATCGCAAAATAATAAATATCAAATATAATGAATTTAAAAAATGGTTTTCAAATTAATATATATATTTTTTTAAAACTGTTCTAATATCGATTTAAATAAAATTTTGTGTATATACCACTTACTCTTTAATAAAAATTACAGTGAATGTTACACGTATCGGGGGGGGGGGGGGGGTACTAAGAGAGGACAGAGTGAAAAAAGTGGTTGCTTTTATATCACTATGCTAGCTATTTTTATGAACCTTTATATGACTATCACTTACTTTATAAAGCATGAGTATTTGTACTCACATAAAAACAAATGCAAACGAAAATATATTTTATTCATACGGAAAGGAAAGGGAAGGAAGAACGTATTATGGAAATTTAAACCATCGCATTTTCCTCACCCTACACAGAATTAAACGAACTAAAAGAAAAAAGAAAAAGTAACAGAAGAAAGAAAAAGAAATTGTAATAAAAAATATAATTCTGGTTAGAAGAAATTTATATTAATAAATTATTGTACAAATTTAGTAAAACACCTTGAAAATCAGCATATTACAAGTATTTCCGTTTAGATTATACAAAATAATAGTTGAAATAACTATTCTTAAATATAATTTTTTCATTTTTATTTCGCTTATATGAAATAATATTGGAAATGTCTGTTCTTAAATATATTTTTAATTTACGTTCATTTGCGACTTCGGTTCGGATTATGGATCGGCAATTTAATGTAATGAATATAATTTAATGAATGAATAATTTAATGTAATGAATATAATTTAATCTAATGCAATTTAATGTTATTGAAATATGCTACTAAAACCTGCTTTCTACAGAATATAATGCATGTAAAATTTAATTCTTTTTGACAAGTTACACAATTATCGCCTATAGCTAATATTTATTTTGTTAAGCAATAATCAGGGCCTGACTAGCGCACGGGCCAACTGGGTCTTGGACCAGTGGGCCTTGACATAGAGGGGTCCGAAATTTTGCTTAAACAGTAAAAAAAAAAAAAAAAAAAAAAAAAAAAAAAAATGCAATTAAAAATTTATGAAAGATGACTTCGAAAAAAATTCTTTTTATGAATTTCATATGTGAAAGCGAAATAAAATGTTTTACAAAGGGAATCATGGGTCGATCCAGGTAAAAATTGGGACCCATTTGCTGCCCCTTCACAAAATTCAAATCTCTAAATTGGGCCCATTCACAAGATTCAAATCTATAATATGGGTCCCTTCACAAAATTCAGATTCTTAACAACAGCCCTTTTACAAGATTTATTTTTAAAAGTTAATTAAATATTTTATTTAATAAACTTATAATTAAAATATACCTTTATAATTATCTTCTTTAAAATTTATATTTTGCACTTCATAGTGTCTATAAACTTTACAACACAATTTAGAAAAAAATCCTACATTTCTTCTTCTTCTTCTTTTTTCTTTTTTTTTTCTTCCATTTCACTTTTATTTCAGAAGTCTTTGACAAAAGCTCAGAAATACAAATCTCCTATTGTTTTATATAAATTTACTTGCATCTCGGGCTTGTTAAAATTATACACTTCTTCGATATTATATTATATTAACAAACATAAAACAGCTATATAAATATTACTCTATACAGTGTCAATTTTTAGTATTTTGTGTAATAATGGATATAATGGCACGCAAAAAGTGAAAAATAATATTATAGAAACGTTACAAAATATTAAACATTTCAGAATAATATATATATATATATATAAATTATTGTAGCTACCAAATTTTATTTTGGCATTTTGCACAATTGATAGAATAATTATGTAAAAAAATAAAATTGTTATAGAACACAAATTTCATTCTCAATATGACCTCGTGGTCATGACTGAAACGTCCGTGAAAAAAAACTGAGATATTTCTAACCCCTACATTCCCTGTTCTTAGCTACCAATATCCATTAATTTTCATTAAAAGTGTCTCTTTTTTCCTGTCACTGTAGCAAAGACCATTTGACTGAAATAATGAAAAGACAAGAACTAATTGAAATTTTATCGATAAATATTATCTCCTCTCTATCTGCTTGTTTACTTAAAAAATATTTTTAATGTTACATTCGAATTAAACTAAAATTGGGTTTTGAACGATGAATATTAGTAACTGGATTTGAAATTGAAATCGATTCAATTTTCTTTCCTTTTATTCTAGAACCATGAATAAGAAGGAAAAGGGACACATCCACGTGTTTCTTCACGCACACATTACGAATTATCAAATTTTGTGATCCATATTCCTGTTAGTAAAAGTTTTTGTTGCATTCTACGATTATGGTATTCAATATATATTTAAATTTACTTTATTTATTTATATAACTTCCGAATAAACATTAATGTCAGTTTACATGAGATTTAAAAAAAGGATTTAACAGCAGTTTAGTTTACTACGAATTATTCTTTATAGCGAAAGAAATTATTCAATCTAGTATCATTTCGTAGTGTAAAAAGAAGGGATTACGGCATTACGGGAAAAAAGGGCACTTTTGCAAATTGCAAATAAATAAATATCGAATAATGAATTTAAAGAACGGCGTTCGGATTATATTTTTAGAAATTTCAATTGATTCGGTACAATATTCACTTTACTACAGCAAGGTGGGGGTTTCACCAGATTGAAAGGAAAATAGTTTTTATATCAATTTCTTACCGATTTTAATAAAACTTTGTATAATCACATACAGTTTGTGGAAACATTACAGTAAGTGTCAGACATAATTGGGAGGAGGGGGGGGGGGGTAGAGGAGAAACGGGTAGAGGAAAATAAAATGATTTTTTTTATATCACCATTTTACCGAATTTATTGATATATTCTATAACTACCATTTATATTTTTTTATCAAGATAACAATGACTGTTATATATACCTGGAGGGGGCAAGGGGGTTGCAGATGGAAATAAAAAATATTTTTTAAAACTACTCTAGTACCGATTTTAATAAAACTTTGTACATATACCGCTTACCGTCAAAAAAAAAAAAAGCGTGAGTGTAGCGTGTTAACTATATCTCGGGGGTGGATTCCTAAGTGAGGTGTAGGGAGTGAAACTTTCTATAACTTTGTACGACTTTATATGAAACTTTGTATGATTAGTATCAATTACTTTTTTTTTTTTTTTTTTTTTTTTTTTTTAATTATAATGAGTTACCTGTAGTTAAAAAAGGGAGGCGAATGGGGGAATAAAAACTGGAATAAAAACTTTTTAAAGCACTTATGATCATTTTTTATTGAAATTTTGTGCAAATATCACTTACTGTTAATGAAAAATTACAGTGAGGGTTACATATGTCTGGGTGCGGGGAGGGAGGGACTGGAGATAGAAGGAAAGAAAATGAATGTTTTCTATCACCATACTTTGCATTTTAACAAAATTTATGATAATTATCACATAAATTTCAGGAAATTTTACGGTGATTGTTATATATATATATCTCAGAGAGCTATGCAGGGCAGAAGAGAAAAAGGGTTGCATAAATATCACAATGCTCTGCTATGAAAGTTGTAGATTAGAGGTGCCGGAAGATTCGATTCAGGTCTCTTTCGCCGGAATAACTATTCAGAATTTTTGTTGATTTTCTCTAAACCTCGCGTGAAATCGGGCTAAGATTCTATAAAAAGACCACCGATGGAAGGCAGGTCTACGTATTATCGTAAACAATCGGCCTTTAGAATCTCTTACCTTCCATTCCCCCCCCCCCCCCCCCAAAAAAAAAAAAAAAAAAAAAAAAAAATGGGGATAAGAAAGAGTTAAGATTTTATTAAAAGTGTGATTCATATCACCGAAATTTTAAATTGTTTGTGGAAATAGGCTAGTCTGTTTGTTTGTTTAAATGTTGAATACAATTTAAGTATACTTGAAATAATTTTAATATAGAAAATTTATAAAAGGTTGATCTATTAATTTTGAGTTAGACCAGAAAAATGTCATCTTTATGCATATATATTATAAAATTAAAAAAAAAAAAATTTGAAAGACGCCCTTAAACATGTGGCGCCCTTGGGCTGCAGTCCAATTAGCCCAATGGATAAGGTGGGCCTGGACGTTATCTCGGAAAACCAAGTCATAGAAATTTTTAATTAATGTATTTCACTTTCGAGAAACATTTTTTTTTTTTTTTTTTTCACATAATTCAAATCACATTTCAACATACAAAATAGCTTTAACGCAATTAGAAAAATGTCTTACTGGAAGATTTTTTTTCAACGTAATTGTAAGAAAACATTCTGGGAAACTGCATATATTAAAGCATAAGTTATGTATAATGAGTACTCGATCATTAAATTTGAATGCTATGATTGAAATAGTATGCTTTTGTACATTTAATGTTGGAAAATTTTTAATACATCTAGCGACTCCAGATTGTAATCTGCAAGCTAATAGAAGGAAGGTGTCAGATTCAAACCCAAATCGCACTCGTCGGCGAAGCCGTTCGTAATATTTAGCAGTTTTCTCCAAAACTGGCTTAAATACAGGGTAGGGCTCCTTAAAAAGACCCTCTCCCCTTACGGCGAATATTGCTTCCAGATCTAGAACCCAAATGTAGTCAATCGCCCTTAATCCTCAAACACGAGACACTCAATTATTTTAAGGCTAGCAATGGTGATGGCATTCGTGAAAGCGGTACTGCACAAAATTAATGCATTAAAATGTTCAGATTGATTAGTATATAAATGTGACTGAGAATTGCTGTAGATTGTAAAATTACAGTGAAACCTTGGAAATCCGAAACTTTGGTTAAATCGATATTTAAACGTAAAACTATCCTGAAATAGAATTGTTGGATAAAGAAAATTTTTATAAAATAAAGGAAAAAGACGCATATTCTGTGTAAAAATGAGATATAACGCGATAAATTAATAATGAGATGAAATTTCAAATTCTATAATTAATGCGCATTAATTCAACACTTGCATATCGATTTGAGTAAATCCATTTTACTTATTAAAATAAAAGTAATATTGTAAGGTATCTTTCCCCTCTTTTTTTTTCTTATATACATAAGAAGAAAGTATGAGTTTTGTGGAAATATTTTTTATCAATGTACCTTTTCAAGATGTCCTGAAAATGATTGACACGATTTTTCCTGAGACACTGTCAGTGTGTCAGGTCTCAGTGTCAGTGTGTCACGCCTCAGTCTGAATCTCAAAAATTATGTTACACTGCATCTTGCGATCCTGTGAGCCCACCAGTGGCCGTGCGGTTCTGCGTTCAAAGCTCATAGATGGGAAGTGCCGGGTTCGAACCCAGGTTACGCCCATCGACCTAGCCGTTCGGAGTTTTCCGTGGTTTTCTCCGAAACTCATGTAATTACGGGCTAGGATCCCTTAGAATGACACCCCATGGAAGGCATTCCGCCTACAGGACTACGACCCAAGCATAGTTAATTGTCCTTAAACCGTACAACAACAACAACTACAGCAACAAGAAGCAATGAACGAAATCCAACTAAACTTCGTATTTAAATGTACTTCTATTTAAACCGCTACTGATTATATTTGGGGATCAGTCGCTGAACACTTGACGTTGTCATTTCTATTTTTTTTTTTTTTTTTTTTTTTCAAAAATTTTAACGTGGCATTAAATGCCAAAATTTCTTACAAATATACAGAATGATATTTTTTTTTTAACAAACGACCAGTAAATTAATCAGAATTATTGATAATGCTAGCTGTAAACTAGAAAAAAAATACCCTGTATATCTAGAAGAATTACCCCCTCCCTTTACTTCCAGGTACAAATTGGATTTCTTTCAAAAGAACTCGTCATTACTTTTAAAATAAATGATTGAACCATAGATATAGGATAATTTAAAACAAAGGAAGAGGGTCCATAATAGGGTTTTTCAGCCTTGTGGAATTTCAGTTCCTATTTCATTAATTAATTCTATTAATGTTTAGACCACTATAAATAAGAAATGATGTGAATTAGTTCCAAAAGTTCAGTATAACTAATATGAAATATGATATAACAGTGTCAATGCCTAACCGCTCACGGTCATTGTTGTATAGTGCTAAATATAAGTTCGGCCTAAAATTATATAATTTTAGAACAGGATTTTCTGTATTAATGTTTATATTACAAATGAATATATGTTATATATATATATATATACACTTTGTAATCAAAGTATTTGGATCCATTGTACATTAATAGTAGAAAGATGAACGCTGTGTATATTCTTAACCACTAAATAATACGAATATGCCGAATTTAGCGGAAATATCCTACAACTGAGCTGTTCCTTTTTCTACAATACACTTATAATTCAAAATTGCATAATTCTGAAATTAAGCTCCTTTTTAAAGTTTGAAAATTTTAAATAATATTCATAAGGATTATAATCATGTGCACAGTTACATATTTAATTTCACGTTGTAATAAGCATTGTACATTGAAACAAATGTGGCGTGCAAAAAAAAAAAAAAAAAAATCAATCTTCCTCTTTTTAAAGGCAGTCAGGGGGTTAAGAAATACTGTAGCATACCGAGCAAAAATAGTGTACCGAACTATTGTAGCATTTGTAGCATACCGATTGCAAAAGTAGCGCCCTAAGCGGAGTTACAGATTTCGAAATGTCGCAAATTCTATTCTCTGAACTAGAAGTGTTAATTTTGTTTAATCTATAAAATGTTCAAATAAAAACATTTAAATATTGAAAATATATATATATATATTTATTTAGTGTAACAAAGTGAGATTTAAATGGAATTTGATTTAATAAATTCAATTTCAACAGTTTCATCTCTTTTAAACCACCGTGAAGTGGTAGCGTACGCAATGTATACGCTGTAATCAATGTTGTGTTTTTTTTTCAATTTTTATCTTTTTTTTATATGAGCGAATTGGAGCAACATTTTAATCTTTATTTAGATCATAGCGTACTTCATAATATATTTCAATAAGAAAGTATTGCTCCTTTGTGCTCATATAAAAAAAAAAGTAGGCCAAGTCTCTGAAAATGGGGTAATTTTGGCAAAAATGCAAAATTGTGAATCTTTGGGCCCTTGGGAACAAACAAATACTGGAATAATGTAAAAAAAAAAAAAAAAAGAAGAAGAAGAAGAAGAAGAAGCTTAAAATGTACATGTTCTAAAATAATTAAATGCATAAAATTTACATAAATGATCAATCCGATTTTTTCCTTAATTTTAGGGCCAAAAAAAAACCCCTAATGGACCCTCATCCTTTATTGATTTTGTTCATTGAAAAAAAAGGCATTCTTTTTTCGGATATCGGCAAATAATTGGTTCTTACTGAACATTTCATGTTATACTTCTCTGAGATGAAAATCGACTCCATTCATCATGTAATTTTAATAAATAATTTGCACTGGGTAAATTTGTATGGGAAAATATAGAAGAAAGATATGTGGTAGACATAATGCACTTTTTTTTATTTTCCCCAGAGAGAGAGACAGAGGGGGGGGGGTTATTTTTTATTTATAAATTAATTTAAAACAGTAAATGTCAGCAAATAACAAACTTGATATGAAGAGACGTATCGGCATGGATATTATATAGTTGTATTGTATATTTACATGCACACATAGTAAATAATTGTTAAAAGTCTTTCATTTATTCTCTTTTAAGTTTCTGCATCCATTTTTTCATTTTTTTTTTTTTTTTTTTTTTTTTTCCCTATCCAATTTAATATAAAAATGCAGGGATATACACGATGCAAAAAACGGATCCCGGAAAAAAGGGCACCGGAAAAAAGGGCACCCGGAAAAAGGGCACCGGTAAAAAGGGCACCGGAAAAAAGGGCACCCGGAAAAAAGGGCACCGGAAAAAAGGGCACTTTTAAAATTCGCAAATCGCAAAATAATAAATATCAAATAATGAATTTAAAAAATGACTTTCAAACTACATTTTTAGAAATTTCAATTGATTTGGTACAACATTCATTTAATATATATCTCGGGGAAGAGGGGGGAGGGGGGCAGGAGCAGATCGAAAGAAAATAATTGTTTTTACAAAAACTCTTACCGATTTTAATGAAACTTTGTATAATCACGTACAACATGTGAAAAAAATGACAGTAAGTGGCAGGCAAACTTGGGGGGGGGAGGTAAAGAGGGGGGGGGGCGAGGAAAATAAAATTATCTTTTATAGCACCGTTTTACCGATTTAATGATATATTCTATAATTATCACTTACTTTTTATGAAGATCACAATGAGTGCATTATATACTGGGGGGGGGGCAAGGGGGGATATGCAAATAGATTTCATTCTACTTTAAACTACCCTTTTATCGATTCAAAAAACCGTATAATCACGTATAATTTGTGAAAAAATTACAGTAAGTGGCAGACATATATATATATATATTTTGGGAGGGGGGCAGGGGCTTAAAGAGGGGGAGGGCAGAGAAAACGAAATGATTTTTTTATATCACCATTTTACCGAATAAATGATACATTTTATAACTATTACTTAATTTTTATGAAGATAACAGTGAGTGTTTTATATATCTGGGGGGGGGGCAAGGGGGAGCAGATAAAAATAAAATATATTCTTCTTTAAACTATCCTATTATCGATTTAAAAAAAATTGTATAATCATGCATAATTTATGAAAAAATTTACAATAAGTGTCAAACATACTTGGAGGGGGGGGGGGGGTTAGGAAGGGAGCAGAGGAAAAAAAAATTGAATTTTTATATTACCATTTTAGCGATTTTAATAATGTATTCTATAATTACCACTTAATTTTTATTAAGATTACAATGAGTCTATTATATACTTGGGGGGGGGGGGCAAGAGTGTTAGATGGAAATAAAATATATTTTCCTTTAAACTACTCTATTATAGATTTAAACAAAAACTTTGTATAATAACATACAATTTGTGAAAAAATCACTCTAAGTGTCAGACATACTTCGGGGGGGGGGGGGGGGAGGGGTTAAAAGAGGGAGGGGGGCAGAGGGAAGTAAAATGATTTTTTATATCACCATTTTATAGAATTAATGATATATTCTATAACTTTCACTTACTTTTTATGAATTTTCACAAATTGTATTCTATTATACAAAGTTTTTTGTTTAAATCAATAATAGTGTAGTTTAAAGAAGAATATATTTTATTTCCATCGGTTCCCCCTTGCCCCCCTTCCTTAGGTATATAATGCACTCATTGTAATCTTCATGAAAATTAAGTGGTAGTTATAGAATATATCATTAAATCGCTAAAAGGGTGATATAAATAATCACTTATTTCCCCCCACACACACACACACACTAAGTATGTCTGACACTTACTGTAAATTTTTAATAAATTATACGTGATTGTACAAAAAAAAAAAAAAATAAAAAAATAATAATAATAATAATCAATAATAGAATAATTTAAAGAAGAATATATTTTATTTTTATCTGTCCCCCTTGATCCCCCCCAGGTATATAATACACTCACTGTGATCTTCATAAAAAGTTAGTGATAGTTATAGAATATATCATTAAAGTAGATAAAACTGTGATATAAAAGATAATTTTATTTTCCTCTGCATCCCCCTCTTTAGCCCCCCCCCTCCCCTAAAGTTTTCCTGACACTTACAGTAATTTTTCACAAATTGTAAGTGATTATACAAAGTTTCATTAAAATCGGTAAGAGTTTATGTAAAAACAATTGTTTTCTTTCGATCTGCTCCTGCCCCCCCTCCCCCCTCCCCCATCTTCCCCGAGGTATATACTAAATTAATGTTGTACCAATCAATTGAAATTTCTAAATGTGTAATTTGAAAGCCATTTTTATACATCATTATTTGATATTTATTATTTTGCGATTTGCGAATTGAAAAAGTGCCCTTTTTTCCGGTGCCCTTTTTTCCAAGTGCCCTTTTTTCCGGTGCCCTTTTTTCCAGTGCCCTTTTTTCCGGGTGCCCTTTTTTCCGGTGCCTTTTTTTCCGTGCCCTTTTTTCCGGTGCCCTTTTTTCCGGGATCCGCAAAAAACTGTTATAAGTTATTTTTCAGTTTATAAAGTTAGCGAACTTTTTATCGCATTCCTTATTTATTTGTTGTCAATTATTAATTATTTTAAATTTCGTTAAAAAATTCTTCCTATTCTTATACTTTATTTCTCTTCAATTTTTAAATTTTAACTTTTGATATGCGTTCGAACATTTGTGTGACGAGTTGAATGTAGAGGTACTCAGACTCATCTTCTTACCACCCGTCAAGAATGTAAATGGGTTTAGTCGAAAAAGATACTGGGGCAAATTTTAGAATTCTTCTTATCTCTACAAAGATCACAGGCTGAGCTGGACATCTGGGATTCTGGGAAAAGGTATTTTGGACCGGATTGTTCCGGATTCCGAGAGGGAAACTCTTTCAACTTTCATATGTGCTAGAAAACCATTAGCGCTAATTATCTATACATCCGTTTCAACTATCAATAACCAGTATTTAGGGGCGTTTTTCCGGTCTTTCACATTGCAACACCACATGTAAAAAAGATTTGAATTTGAATCCAAAGTCAGGAAGTTTTTAGATTTCTCTTTTTTCTGTTGCGAAAAACTAAATAAATGTCAGCTGCTCCGTTATTAATTATGAAATGATTAAAATATTAAAATGAAAAGATATTTTAATCTAGTTAAAACAATACATATGATTTTTGATTTATATAAAAACAGTTTAATTTATTCCTTATAAAATCTCAATAAGTAAATCTTATTTCTGTTTTTTTTTTTTTTTTTTTTTTTTTTTTTTTTCTTTTCCTCTTTTATTTAAAAATTTATAACGAAAAAAATATGTATATGATTTTTACATCCTTTCTACTGATTAATTTTTCACTTACACGTGTAAAAATTATAATATTATGTAACTTCAAAAGAAATTGTTTCAATTTTAATAATGCTCAAAATTAGCGTTTATTTTAGACAAGGAGGAAAATAGCAGCGCACAATAACTACATAAAGCAACGCATTATCATAATAATAATAATAAAAGAACATTCTGCAATAGGAATATAGTAAAAAAAAAAAAAAAAAAAAGCATATAAAGAAGCAGAACTGCATTAATTCTGGATTAAACTATGTATATAATCTATATAAATAAAGAGAAGTGTCTGTGTGCCTGTGTGTGTGTCTGCGCTCTGGTGCTCACACTACTGATCGCAGAGCTTCCAGATTTGGCATACAGGTTCCTGGGACCCTGCAGGTATGCACCTCATCGAGATTTTTTCGAATTTCGAATTTGAATTTTTTAAATTAATGTTTTTTCGATTTTAAATATTGGCTTCAATGTTTCATTTTTCAGAAATTTATTTCGTTTCAAAAGTCTGCGTATCTTAGCAACGGCTATTAAGCTATTTATTTATTTAAATTCATTTGACGAAGAAAACTTTTTTATTATATTTATTGAAATCAAATAGTATTTATTGACACATACAGTCGAAAAAATTAAACATATTAAATTTTTAGATTTTGGCATATAGGTAACTGGGACCCTGCAAGTGTGTACCAAATCGAGATTTTTTCGAATTTCGAATTTGAATTTATTAAATTAATATTTTTCCGATTTTAAATATTGGCTTCTTTGTTTCATTTTTCATAGATTTATTCTTTTGCTTCAATCGTCTGCGTATCTTAGCAACGGCTATTACGCAACTTATTTTTATTTAATACATTCATTTGAAGGAGAGTTTTTTTTTTTTTTTTTTTTTTTGTTATATTTATAGCAAACAAAATTGTAATACAGTAGAAAAAATTAATTATAATTAGTTTTAAATTTAAAAACGTATTTATAACAGTTATGTTTAATTTTTTTTATAGTAGAACAACTTCTTATTTTTCATTTTTTAATTAATTCCTTTAAAAGAAAAAACTTTTATAAATTATTTTTTTTATTTACAGTATTTATCGGGGAAAATGTTAGTATATACATAGTAAAAAGGATTAAATTGATTAAAATTAATTTGTTTACATATATATATATTAATCTACTTTTAATTTAATTTTATTTTATTACATTGGTCGGAATCAAATCGTAATATAGTGTAAATAGCATGGGCGAAATACATGGTTCAAAACTAAAATATTTAATAGATGCTGAGATACAGTCATCTTTAAAATCGTAGTTCTTAAATAGTAGCAGATCCCCCCTGTCGTCGATAAATATCCAGATTGAAGTGTCCGGGAAAGATCGTTCTGCAGGCATGGGAAACCTAGACCTGATGCAGTGCGGGCGGGAAAAAAGCTGCCGTAGACAGCGGGTATCCGAAGCGAGGTTTGAAGCAATTTTAGTTACTTTTTTTGAGTTTTTGTCTATAATGTGTTGTAAAAACATAAATATTAATTCAATTCTTTCGGAAATTCATTTAAATATAGTCACCAGCGAAGCGGGCGTAGCCTGCTAGTCTATATAAATAAAGAGAAGTGTCTGTGTGTGTGTCTGCGCTCTGGTGCTCACACTACTGATCGCAGAGCTTCCAAATTTGGCATATAGGTACTTGGGACCCTGCAGATGTGCATCTCATCGAGATTTTTTCGAATTTCGAATTTGAATTTTTTAAATTAAAGTTTTTTCGATTTTAAATATTAGCTTTAATGTTTCATTTTTCATGAATTTATTCTTCGATTGTTATCGTCTGCGTATCTTAGCAACGGCTATTATGCAATTCATTTTTTATTTAATGCATTCATTTAAAGGCGATTTTCTTTTCTTTTATTATTATTATTATTATTATTATATTTATTGAAAATCAAATGGTAATGCAATAGAAATAAATTGTTACGTTTATTTATAAATTTTATACTGGAATTTTAATTAATTCTTTTAAAAGAAAAATCTTTTTTTTTTTTTTTTTTTTTTTTTAATTATTATTATTTATAATATTTATTGGGTGAAAAAAATGGTAGTTTATAGTAGAAAGGATAAACTGATTAAAATTCGTTTTTCATGTATTTAATTCCTTTTAAAAGAAAATCTACTTTTTTATTTTATTTTATTGCACTAATCGGAATCAAATCGTAATATAGTGTAAATAACGGGGTCTATAAAACACATGGTTCAAAACTAAAATATATAATAGATGCTGAGATAAAGTCATCTTTAAAATCGTAGTTCTTAAATAACAGAAAATCCACAAGTCGTCGATAAATATCCAGATTGAAGTGCCCGGGAAAGACCTTTCTGTAGACAGTGGGAAACTGAACCCGATGCAGTACGGGCAGAAAAAAGAGCTGCCTTAGGCAACGGGAACCTGAAAAAGCGAAATCTAAAGCGATTTCAGTGTTTTTTTTTTTTTTTTTTTTTGTAATGTGATGTAAAAAAATAAATACTGATCCAATTCTTTTGAAAATTCATTTAAATATAGTGACCAGCGAAGCGGGCGTAGCCTGCTAGTATATAAATAAAGAGAGGTGTCATTGTGGGTGTGTCTTTCTGCGCTCTGGTGCTCACACTACCGATTACACAGCTACAAAACTTGGCATATGGATACCTAAGATCCTGTAAGCACCTCATCCAGTTTTTTTTTTCGAATATGAATTTTTTTTTTTTTTTTTTTTTTTTTTCAATTTTAAATATTGCCTTCTATGTTTCATTTCTCATAAATTTATTCTACCATTGTTATTGTCTGCGTATCTTAGCAACGGCTATTACGCTACTTATTTTTTACTAGTAGGCTACGTCCGCTTCGCTGGTCACTATATTTAAATAAATTTTCAAAAGAATTGGATCAGTATTTATTTTTTACATCACATTATAAATAAAAACTTAATAAAAAAAAATAATAATTTATAGATAAATAAATAAATAAACATTGCAATTGCTCTAGACCTGGCTTCGAGTACCCACTGCCTACGGCAGCTCTTTTTTCCGCCCGTGCTGCATCAATGGGGGGTGGGGTCCAAGTTCCCACTGTCTGCAAAAAGGTCTTTCCCGGGCACTTCAGTCTGGGTATTTATCGACGACATGTGGATCTTCTGTTTTTTAAGAACTACGATTTTAAAGATTACTGTATCTCAGCATCTATTATATGTTTTTTTTTAACCATGCGTTTTATAGCCCCCGTTAATCACACTGTATTACGATTTGATTCCGACCAGTATAACAAAATAAAATAAAAAGTAGATTTTCTTTTAAAAGGAATTAAATACGTGAAAAGGAAATAAATTTTAATCAGTTTAATCCTTTTCCACTATATACTACCCCCCCCCCCAATAAATATTATAAATAAAAAATAAATAAATAAAATAAAGGAATTAATTTAAAATGAAAAATAAAAAGTTGTTATACTATAAAAATTATACATAAACATAAAAATTTATTTATATTGCATTACCATTTGATTTTCATTAAATATAATAAATTTAAAAAAAAAATATTTCGCCTTCAAATGAATGTATTAAATAAAAAATAAATAGTGAAATAACTGTTGCTAAGATACGCAGACAATTACAATCAAAGAATTGAATTTATGAAAAATGAATCATTAAAGCCAATATTTAAAATCGGAAAAAAAAAAAAATAATAATTTAAAAAATTTTAAATTCGAAAAAATCTCGATGAGGTGCACACCTGCAGGGTCCCAGGTACCTATATGCCAAATTCGGAAGCTCTGCGATCAATAGTGTGAGCACCAGAGCGCAGACACACACACACACACACAGACACTTCTCTTTATTTATATAGAAGACTAGCAGGCTACGCCCGCTTCGCTAGTCGCTATATTTAAATGAATTTTCAAAAGAATGGGATCAGTATTTATTTTTTACATCACATTATAAATAAAAACTTAATTAAAAAAATAATAATAATTTATACATAAATAAATAAATAAATAAACATTGAAATTGCTTTAGACCTTGCTGCGAGTACCCGCTGCCTACGGCAGCTCTTTTTTTCGCCCGTGCTGCATCGAAAATTAGATGAATACTAGTTAAACCACTTAGAAAGACCTCGCGGAAGGCATTTTCCTTGACCTGTTGACGGATTTGTGCCGAACTTTGATAGATGCAGCTGCATTTAAATTGATAGGGAATTTTGTGCCGTAGTTCCTGAGTTTTTTGTCACACACACACACGCAAGAAGTTAAAAATATTAAATGAAAATGAAAATAAAACATGCTAAGGAAATTTAAGGAATGAATATATTAGCCGTTGCAAAGGAACGTAACTACAAATTTTAAGGTAAAAAGTAAGTTATTTTATTTTATTTATTTGTTTTTACACTTTTTGTATATTTAGACGAATTATAATTTTCCGTTTTTTCTGTCATATCACATCAAGCTAAAATATATTTAAGATTAATCGAGAGAAATCATGTAAAAGAAATTTACGAAAATGAATATAATAATCGCAATCACATTGCTGAGTAACGCAATACAGCAGCCGCATGCTTTTATATGAAAAACTGGAGTTAAAAAAAAAAAAAAAAAAAAAAAAAAAAAAAATGTCGTCCTAAATTAATTTGTGTTTTTGCAGAATTTTATGTCTATTTAAGGAATATATAGAAAACAAAAACAGGCTTCGCCCCCCCACAACTTTTTTTTTTTTTTTTTCACTTTTTGCACTTAATCTTTTGTACTTAAATTTTTTTAGAAAAAAATTGTTAAATCTGCATGTGCCATTTGAAAAAATGTAACACAACGGTTTCTAATTCAGCTTGTTTTCTCGATTTATGTTACGTACTTACTTTTTATTTGACTGGAAATAGAAGTGAGTATAATTCTATTTATTTTTTGTGTTTCTGTAATTTTATTTATTAAACTACTGAAATACTCTTTTGAGTATAGTCAATGTCATTTGCAATTAAAATGTCCAGAATCAGTCGGTCTCATTGAGAGGCAAATAGAGAAATTCATGGACATGTATCGTCATGTAAACAAAGATGCTCTTAGAGTTTTTCCCTTCTTTTTCATGAATAGTGACTAAGAACATTGCTTTAATGGAAATTTTAAATTTCTATATTTATTATTTAAATGCTTACAAAAAAAGAAAAAAAAAAAAAAAAGACTAGGCACCTTTGACTTGGTACCACTGAAGGTATATAAAGGCTTATATTTTAATTTAAAATTTATAAATTTACCTATGTTAGGTTTGTTCGGTAATATATGTATTCAGGCATAGGCAACAATTTTTATGGTTTTTGATAAATTTTCTACAGATTTAAAATCATTACATTGAGTTTTCTCATACACATTCATTTGCATATTTTTATGAATTCATGAACATCAAAATGAAAAAAAACTTCAACAGATATTTAAATAAAAAAAAAAGGCTTTTTATTTTAAATGTTTACTAGGGATGTATTTTCCAATATCTTTAAAAGAAAAAAACATTAATAATAAAAACATTACAAAAATGATATATTTTTGTAAATTTTCTTATAGACTTGCACATTTTAACCCCCCCCCCCACCACAAAAAAAAAAAAAAAAAAAAAAAAAAAAAACCTAATTAATAAATTTTAAAATCCACCCCTATATGTTTTAGGTAAGTTCTATTAAACAAAAAAAAAAAAAAAAAAAAAAAAAAAGAAGAAGAAGAAGAATTTTTTGAAACATTTGTAAAAGTCTTAGCATTTTGAGATCACAAATTCATGAAAAAATGCAAACTGAGAAAACGCAATTTAAAGATGTCAGATCTGTAAAACATTTACCAAAAAGAATTGTTGCCTGAATATATACTTCACTGAGCCAAACTAATATAGTCAAGTTTATAAATTTTAAATGAAAATGTAAACTTTTATATAAAACCTTCAGTTCTGCCAGGTCTCCTTAAGAAATAGACGACATTACAGTTACGTCCTTTAATTAAAAAAAAAAAAAAAAAAAAAAAAAAAAAAAAAAAATTTTTTTTTTTTTTTTTTTTTTTTGTTATTACAAATAATATCTCTTTACATTTTCGAGTGTATATCATTGTTGTTACTCAGCTTCACAAACTGTTATTTCAGATATTATTAGACTACACACATTATTCATGCTAAATAAAGAATATTATTTCCTTTTGCAACTCGGCGCAACGCTCAGGCAGAAAAGTCCCGTAGATGAAAGGATTTCCCCCAAGGTGATTTACACCTGTGTTGCCAACTGTAGAGATTTGTCCCTATATATAGGGACATTTAGCAGCTCTTTTAGGATTGTGGGGACTTTTTGGGAGTAATTCCGCACGAAATTTCATGGAACGTAACTTCAAATTTTATGGTAAAAAAATAAGATTTTTTAAATTTATTTATTTTTACACTTTTTGTATATTTAAAGCAATTAAAATCTCCTGTTTTTCCTGTCGTATCACATCAAGTTAAAAAAATATTTAAAATAATTCGCGAGAAATCGTGTAAAAGAAATTTTAAGAAATGAATATAGTAACCATAATCACATTGCTAAGAACGCAACACAGTTATATTGCATGCTTTTATATGAAAGACTAGAGTTTATATATATATACATATATATAAAACTGCCGTCCTAAATTAAATTGTGTTTTCTGCAAAATTTTATATCTGTTACTTAAAAAACAAAGACAGGCTTCGATCCCCTTCCCCTTTTTTAGTTGACTTTTTCACTTTTTGCACTTAATTTTTGTATTTAAAAATGTTTTAGGAAAAAAGAAATTGTTAAATCTTCATGTGCCATTTGAAAAAATGTAATTCAACGGTTTCGAATTTAGCTTATTTCCTGGATTTATTTTACTCTACGTACTTTTTACTTGAAACAGAAGTGAGTATAATTTTATTAAAAGGAGACTTGGTGCTGGATAATTAAAGCAACTAAAAACTACGACGTCAGAAATGCCAAAGAGAAAAAATTGGGCACCTGACAGCTGTTTTGGTAGCATTTAGCGTACCTTCTTCAGTGCGTAAAGAAATGAGAGAGAAGTGCGACTTTTATATATAGAAATGGGACCGAATTCTGTTCAAATAATAGAATTACGGTTGGGGGGGGGGGATTGGCTAATTTTAGAAACACTAGTTGTGAAAAATGCAAAAAAATTTAAGAAAATGTAGCTTGAATGTAAAATTTCTAACAATCAGACAAATAGGGTACAGCGAAATCACAATTAACAATATTTTTAAGATTTTTATAAATAAAAAAGCTTCAAAGAAATCGAGTTCATGAGTGGATTTAGATCTGCAAATAATCTTAGCTAAATCAAATTTAAAATTATGGTTTTCCGCCCAAGAATTCTTTAAAATAGTCGATTTATTGGTTTCTTGCTTATGGACGTAATTAATATGTTTTTTTTAGACAGAATTTAAGACCACGTTTAGTTTGGCCAATGTATGATAAACCACACTGGCAGGAAATACTATTGGTGCTCCAATAATTATACACATCTGTAGCATCCTTTAACTGAGAAAAAGTGAGTTTATTGGAAGGCGAAAAAATTATTTTAAAATCACATTGTATGAGAATTTCAGCTATGACATGACTGGATTTAGGAAAATAGGGTAAAACAACACTGATATTAGAAGAGAGAGACTGATTTAGTAGATTAGATTGATCAGTAGTAGATACTGATCTTTCAAAAATTACAACTCCCTCGTACTTCGTCCTGCGCTACTGATGGGGCACATACATTGAAGAAATAAGAATAAATAAATAAATATACCAAAAAATAATTTGTTAAAAATGAGAAGGACATTTGATAACTTTGTTTAAAATTGTCACTAATATAATGATACAACCATCCTTTAAAAAATATTAACGGATTCCTTTGTAAAATACTCATATTGAAAATTTACATTTCCGGGAAGGGTATACTTTCTGTCAGGATGAAGAAATACTTTTGAAATACCTTTCGAAGGTAAGCGATGCTTCTACATATTCAAAAAATAAAATTCTATTAAAAATAAAATTTTTAAACTTTCCGGTGACTAGTTAAAAAAAAAAAAAAAATTCACTGTGTACATTTACTGTCCTATGTTAATATATTAAAAATTATTAAAAAATTTAACGATACCGCCACCTTTTGATCGATGCATACCAAAAGTTGATAGACGGCAATTTATGTCAAGGCGCAACTAAATTTAAAATTTCATGAAAATATGATCATTAGTTCTCGAAGAAATCTTTTTTTTTTTTTTTTTTTTAAATAATTAAACGTTTTGAGTTCTCCTGAATCTGGTAGTGTGTGTGTCTGTCCTTTTATCAGAATAACTACAAAATAAGCCTTAACTGGAAGTCTTAATTCTTCATTTTAAATATGTATCACCAAGAGATATTACATAGCATAGGTAAAAAGCATAGGTATAAAGCATAGGTAAATTCCGGACCGACATCCGGTATTTACCTATGCTTTTTAGAAAGGATGGAAGAACTTTCTTTTTGATTCGTTAAACGCGAGGAATCAGTCACAAGTTTAAAAGGGGGTCTTCGCTTTTTAAATGTTTTGTAGCATAAGTTTGATATAGTATTGTACTGTAAGTTTAATACACGCAGATACAGATGCATTAAATAGTGGTTTTGGTTATAATGTAATCTATTTTCCTTTCGTTTAATTTCCGTATGATTGACCTTTCATCCATCAGTGTGTTAGATGATACTCAGATTTCATAGAACTCAATTGCAGCAGTAATAATAAAGTATAAATACAATAAAATATAAGCGTAACGCTATTTATATATGATACATTAAAGATATATTATTTCTTATAAACATATGTATACGATCAACAGTTAAAACACATAAATTTCAATTGATTTAGTAACATTTTACTATGAAATAACAATACAGTTATAAAACAAGATTTTAAAATATACATAGAAAAATATTATTAAGAGAGATATGCTTGCATTACAATTTATTTAAACATTGCCGTATTTTCATGCTTCTAATTCCAAAATCAACTCTAAAACAGAAATAGCCAAACAAGTTATAAAAAATATAAGTAATATAACGGAAAAATAATCCATCTGAATACACACAGATTAAAAGTTGTATTCTTATTTATAGTGGGAGATAACACACAAAATTCAAATAAATGAGAAAATTTCAAGATAACATTCAGATAACGCCACTTGTCGGCCGATATACACCACTGTAAAACTGGTGCAGTTTTACACTGTAGAATCTGTGATATAGCCTTCTCACAACCAAGGCAAATTGACACATAACAGCATTGCCTGTCGGTCTATGTACACTTAAGTTAAAATTGATGCAGTTACACACAGTAGCTGCATCCTTGAAATAAACCGAATAATTTCAATATAGCAGCGCCACCTGTCGACTTATATATATAAAAAAAATAAAAAGTATGCACTTATACACTGCAGAATATGAGATATATCCTACCAGTAAACAGCGAAAATTGGAGCTTAAGAGGTCCACTTACAGCACAATAAACACTCAAGTTGAAGTGCCTGGTTGGTAAGATGCTGCCGTAAACAGTGGAAACTCTGATTAGACATAGGGTTGGTGGAGATAGGGCGCAATATATTTTTCGCTATCGATGGCAGTGGAGGGCCTTAAGTGGTTTGTACGATTTCAAAAATTCTTTTTTAGTTTTTATTTATAAAACGAAAAAAAAAAATCTGGTGTGACACAACCACACGAATTCCATTACTCATTATTACACGTATTATATGCATTTTTTGGAGATAATGTATTTAGAAGGCGTAAAAATGATCTAACGAAGTAGACACCTAAAAGTTTTCCTGTAAGAGAAACTTGATACACGTATAAAGACCTATAAAATAGAGTTTACATAGCGAGTTAAAAAATAAGGGGGGGGGGATGGTAGTTATTTTGTAAAACACCAATTTCCGAGATCTAAAACTGATCTACCCAATCGGGATGACTTTTTATTTTCCTGTAATAACCAAATAATATATGACAAAGGATATCTAAAATGGATTTATGTAATAATTTTCAAGAAAATCGTTAGAGCTGTTTTGAGATACCAACTTTTACCAAAACTTGGCGTACACAATTATTGATCGGAAAACAATAATTACATACAAAAGGATATTTAAAAGGGAGTTAATATGGCGAGTTTGGAAAAAAAAATGTACAGCAGTTTTTAAAGAAACTAACTTGCTAAACCTGAAATTGAGCTATTTATACAGGACGCCTATCCATTTTTCTAAATTAACCAACTATATAATTCGAGAGGACATCTAATAGAGTGTTTCTATAGCCACGTTGAAGAAAATTGTTAGAGCCGTTTTTGAGAAACAGACTTACGGTTTCCGATGTTCCACTTCAAATTACCCAATTTTCATCAAAATTTGGAAAATTCATCTGTACACTAGACCTGTCTCAATTCTGAAGTTTCGTATAGCTTTATCTTTAAAAGCTTCGGAGATATGATAGCTAGAAGATTCCCCACATACATACACACACACTGACCAATTGCCAAAAACTAGTTTTTTGGACTTAGGAGACCTCAAAACATGTAAATACGGTGAAAACTCGATAGAAAATTTTTGGAGCGATTACAATACTTCCATTACATAAGGTAGTCGGGTAACGGAATAAAAATAGTGATTTATTTTATTTGTAAAAAGCACTACAGAACTGGAATTTAAAAGTAATAAGTACAAAACTTTGAAACAACATCATATAATGTAAGAACTGATAACAAATGTTTCAGATCGAAAGAGTACACGACCCTTCGTCAGGCAAAAAAAAGTAGGCATGAACAAAGTAGGTGTTTGTGCAGTTCGTGCGTTATCGCTATGTTTACAGAATGTGACTACCTTATCCGCCTGACGAAGAGTCGTATTTTCTTTCAACCAAAACAATTGTTGAGAGTTCTTGCATTGTATGGCGTTGTTTAAAAAATTTATACTTATTATTTATTTTATTTATTTATTTATTTATTACTTTCTTTTACCCATACAAATGGGTAATTTAATTCAAGCTCCTTTTTTTTTTTTTTTTTTTTTTTTTTAACCATATATTTATTTATTTAATCTATCTTAACCTTTTAATGAAAGTGTTTGCCCTTATTTGATTTTTTTTTTTTTTTTTTTTTTTTTTTTTTAACTATTTAAAATTTTAAATATGTTCAGACTAATGTGTATATTTATTTCTTTATTTAATCTTAAAAAAAAAAAAAAAAAAAAAAACAGACAAACACACAAAACAACCGTCAAAAACCTGATTTTTGGAATTATGGTATCTGAAAACGTGTAATTATAGCTAAAACTCCATTTCGAAAATTTGACGCGATAACAAAAGTTCATCTACTGTTATATGAATAGAAGGTAATAATAATTAATTTAATTCAAGTTTTTTTTTTTTTAACTACATGTTTATTTATTTAATCTATCTTAACCTTTTAATGAAAGTGTTTGCCATTATCTGATATATATATATATATATATATATATATATATATATATTTTAACTATTGAAAATTTTAAATATGCACACAAACCAAACGTCAAAAACCTGATTTTCGGATTTATGGTGTCTCAAAACGTGTAATAAAACTCAATTTCGAAAATTTGACGCGAAAACAAAAGTTCATCCACTATCATATAAATAGGAGAAGGTAATAATATTTAATTTAATTCAAGATTTTTATTTATTTATTTATTTTCGAAGTATATATTTATTTATTTTATCTATCTTAACCTTTTAATGAAAGTGTTTTTGCTATTATTTGATTTTTTAAAACTATTTAAAATTTTAAATATGTTCAGACCAATGTGTATATTTATTTCATTAACTAATCTTAATAAACACACAAACCATCAGTCAAAAACCTGATTTTCGAATTTATGGTATCTCAAAACATGTAATTATAATTAAAACTACATTTATAAAATTTGACGCAAAATCAAAAGTTTAGCTACTGTCATATAAATAGGAGAAGGTGATAATATTTAATTTAATTCAAGCTTCTTTTTTTTTTTTTTTTTTTTTTTCTTTTTTTTTAACTATATATATATTTTAAATGATAGATATCGTAATAAAATTTAATCTTAAAATTTAGCAATTAATAGATACAAAACAATACCAACACAAAAAAATAGAACTCATTTTAACTTATAGGAAAGACTGACACAAAAATGTTACGATACAGATTAAGAACCAATAAGAGACAAAAACAATTTAAATTACTTACGCCGACATGAATGATAATAATAAAAAAAGGATCATTAAACTTAATGACATAGAAAATAAATAAATGACCACAGAAGTAATTGGATAAAAATGCTTAAAATTAGAAGTAAATACTCATCAGGGGGTATGTACTTCATAAAGCTGTGAAAGCTGCATCGATTTCGTAAAACAATATAGCTAATCATAGCAATTTATATTGTTCCAGCCTCCATCGAAGCAGCAAAACCGTATTGAATGAGAAATTAAATATATTATTAAATTAATTCTTCATGGAAACCAGAGAGAAAACTAGAAAAAACCATAGTAGCCACATGTAAAACATTTACACAAACTGGAGAATAGGATGATGCCAAAAAAAAAAAAAAAAAAAAAAAAAAAAAAAAAAGAAATTAAAAATAAAAGCTTTGCAAACATCGATTAGTCGATTCTATCTTAACCTTTTAATGTAAGTTTTTGCCATTATTTGATTTTTTTTTTTTTTTTTTTTTTTAACTATTTAAAATTTTAAGTATGTTCAGACTAATATTAAACTAAAGTATGTGTACATTTTAAATATTTGTTTGATGATTTACTCTTTAAAAATGTATTTTCAGTACTTTTGGAAAATTATAGTACTTAGTTTTAATTTTAATGTACAACAGTAATTGGATAATCTCAGTAATATGGATTAGTAATTTTTGAAACTATAATTATAAACGCAATACTAAGCAGTATAAATTGTTAAATCACTTATGGCAATCGTTACCGATTTAATTTTTATTTTGAAACACCCCCCCAGTTTACAAGAGTAGAGTGGAAACGCATAGGTAAATTCTGGACCAACGTTTGGTCCGGAACTTACCCATGGGGTTGGTCGTGCGAAAAGCTACATAATTAGTCTGGTCTGGATCCGGAATTTTCCTACTCTGGAAAAAACACTATAGAAACATCTTTATTTTCATAACGATGCACATGTCTATGAATTTCTCTTCAATAGCAAATTACATTGACTATATCAAAACAATACCTCAATAGTTTAATAAATAAAACTAGTGGATCTGTAGATCAGTAGCCTTAACGTCCTATTTACATCAGACATTATTCAATAGGTCATTTTTATTTATTCCTTATTATATAATAGTATATATTGATTCGATCGAATTGTTACCATAATCAGATACATTCCTCAGGGGGGCTGCTGCCCCCTTAATACCCCTCCCCCCGCTGTATCTCTCTTTGTATATCTATCTGTATATCACATATATGTATTCTTAATAAACGACGGTCTTGTATTATTTCCCTGAAATTCATAAATACCAAATTTAATAAGTACAAAATTTCATGCAAAAAAAAAAAAAAAAAAAAAAAATACATAGCATATCGGAAATATTTTGCGTAACCTTGTAAACTAATTACCAATTCTATGCCCACAATTTTCAACAGAAAAACATGCTTTTAAAATTCTAATAAAATTTCATTATATTTAATGGGGTGTAACCATGTTAAAATACACTTTTAAGAAATACCGACCATAATAGTACGAAATTCTTTTATGTATCCCGGAAAAGTAGCCACAGTAATTATAAACGCCAATAATAATAATACACATAATTAATTATAACTCATTAATTTTTCAACTAATTTGACATCATTTAGATGATTACAGTACTTCCTCGTAATTAATTTGTATGGTCCCAAAAATTATTTAGTCTATACAGACCCTTTTTTAAGAGTAAACATGATTTTAAGCATCTTTATAATGCATATTAATTCTGTAAAGTTCAATGCAGCATAAACGCATTAAAGTGCGCTCTTAGCTAAAAATTTGTCCATAGGCTCTAATGTTACGAAACTCTTTTATGTGTCTCAATAAACGAACCATAAACATTGTATACACCAGTAAAAACTATTCAGCTTATTTTGCTTTTAAAATTAATATTTGTTCCAAATTTAACATCGTTTGGATGACTACGTGACGTTGTCAGAACACTTTTGTAAGGTCCTCTACATTAATTAGAAAGCTTAAGAGCACATATTTTCTTCAAATAACATAAGTTTAAGCATCTTACTCACGTACGCTAGTTTAATTTTCTTGATTGCAAAGTAATGATGTTAAAATGCGTTTACACTAAATTCACCCCATACGCCGTAATGTTAAGTATTTTGGCGTGTCCCTGTACACAATCCATAAAAAGTATAGACAGAAAAAATTATATAGCTATTTCTATACCGAGCCTGAATGTATGTATCAATTTGCATGTCAATCGGAGAATTTTTGCGGCCGCTATTGCAGTACATACAAATTCTGCCCATAGGCCATAATGATAAGAAAATATTCTGTGTGTCCCTGTACACGAACTACAAATGGAATACACACCCAAAACTATACAGCAAAAACTCTGTGTGGTTCATAAATATGTGTACCAAATTGCAAGTCAATAGCGGGATTTTTGCGACCGCTATCGCGCGACAAATACGGTAACCGGTAAAAATGGTAACAGAAAAAATGGTACCGGAAAAAATGGTACCGGAAAAAATGGTAAAGGAAAAAATGGTAAACGGAAAAAATGGTAAACAGAAAAAATGGTAACGGGAAAAATGGTAATGAAAGAAATTAGTAAAATCAAATTGCAATAATATCATTATCATATCATGATGAAAGCGATTTTACACAGCTATTGGGTGGCTCAAAACTAAAGTGGTCAGAAGATTTTTGGATCGCTATAAGTATAATAGTTCCTGCTTTTCCTGATTCGTTTTCAATGGAAGGGGTGAAGTTTTTGAACTTAGAATGTCAAGGTCATTTTTTAACTTGTATTATTGAAGAGAGAGTGATAATCATTCCAGAACATTTTATTTCGGCATAACTCCTCTCTCTCCCTGGAGGAAGAACAAGTTTGGTCTTGATTATACAGATTCGATTATCATTATACCCACTGGAACCGGTCAATTCGTTAACAAATTTCAAGGTACTTGTTTGTTCTTGCTTAAAAAAAAAAAAAAAAAAAAAAAAGGCGATTTTCTTTTTGGCCCACCAAATGTTTTAGGTTTCACAAATCTGCCTTATAAGAAACCAAAAACACTTAAACGCAAATTATAATTTTTTTCAGATAGTGTTTAAAAACTGACTGAGATGATTAGCATTTTTTAATTTATTTAATAAAAATATAATATAGGAAATATTATTTTTTAAAATGTGTTTTAAAACATTACATTACTTATATGATTAACATTTATAAGTCTGATAAAAAAAAAAAAAAAAAAAAAAAAAAAATGTATTTTTAGTTATTGCTGAAATTAGAAATATTGACATTACACAAATTTGTTTAAGTCGATTATAGATCTATTCATCCATTCCAGTTATATGAATACCTAGAGATATGAAAACAAGTTGTGTACAAAAACTGAGAATGGAACTACTGTCACAATAATGTTGTAAAGGGATTCCGGAAAAAAAAAGGGCACTTTTCCAATTCGCAAATCGCAAAATAATATGAAATAAAGAATTTAAAGAATGATTTTCAGATTACATTTTTAGAAATTTCAATTGATTTGGTAGAACATTCAATTAATGTATACTTGGAGGAAGGGGGGGACTAGGAGCAGATCGAAGCAAAGCAATTGTTTTTATATCACATTCCTACCGATTTTAATGAAACTTTGTATAATCGCATACAACTTGTGAAACAATTCCAGTATGTGTCAGACATACTTGGGGGGGGGGATTAAAATTTCATATCAAATATTGGTAAAATATTACTCTGAAACAGAATTTTACAGAAAAGAATACTCTGAAACAGAATAATCTGAAACAGAAAATAATACTCTGAAACAGAATAATCTGAAACAGAAAAGAATACTCTGAAACTGCGCTGCCGAAGGCTAGCTACTACTGAATATTAAATAAAATGTTGACAACTTTGTGACAGATGGGAGGTCCAAAGTTCAAACCCAAGTTACGATAACAAACACGCATACAGACCAACCGCTAATGACCTGTTTTTAGAATTTGGAGGGGCCTCGATTTTTTCAAATATCACAAAAACTCAATTTTCGAAATTTGATCCTAAAACAATACTCTTCTCTACCATATTTCGGTAAGGGAAATTGAAAAGAAAAAAAAAATGTTCTTCTACAAATACTAGCTCAGTTAAACAAGAAAAAATTAAAGCAAAATTCAGAAAAAAAAAAAAAAAAAATATATATATATATATATATATATATATATATATGGGAGGAGGGGGGGGGGCACCAGAAAGAAATTGTGCCAAGGGCGCCAGTTATGCTGGCTACGCCACTGACTTGTGTAACTGTCATAGTTACACAGCAAATAAAATGCAGATATGTTTTTTTTTTTTTGTTGTTTTTTTTTAAGCCCAATTTGTAAAGATATATGCTTTTTGTTAAACATAAACTATATATATATATTAGCCGTGAATTGTATGCGCTTGGGAACCATTGTTATCCGTTCGACCCACATGTCAATCAACGAGTTTGTTATGAGGGGCATGAAAACAGGACAAGATACCTACTATAAGAATGAACTATTCAAAGATGAAAGAATTTTCATTTAGAAAAAGCAGGGCATAGCAATTTAGAAGACGTATTCCAATGACGGTCCAGGTGCTCATATTTTTAAAGACATCTGTAACATAGACTTTTTTTTATGGTAAATACTGAAAAAAAAAAAAAAATCGAAATTTACTCGCCATAATATTCTGTAGTACAAAAGAAACTTAATATCTTTTGCATTTAAAATGTAATAAATCTAAAAATATTATATCATTTACAAAAGATTTGCCAATGTGCAAATCCCTTATAATAATAATCGATAAAATCTCTGATAAAAAGAGAAACATTCATAAAAATATTTTATTGTAATTATTATTTATTAATTTATTATAGATTTTGTGTTTAGAATTAACATGGATTACACAATATAAAGAGCCTATCTAATATGGATTTTTATTAATTTTCGTTTATTAGTGCGTATGAAACAAATATGTAACTTTTATGGGTTTTAAAAATTTTGCTGTCTCTGAATTCCGTGCTAAATAATTTGTTTGTACATTAATTTCTCATTTTTAATCTTTTATTTGTCTCATAATGTATCAGGAACTCCAATATCTGTTTTTTTTAAGGTATAAATAATATTTAAATAATAACCATTCATTTCGCATGCATGTTGCAATTTTTAGGATTATTGCATGTTAACTAGTTTTACCCCTGACAAAAGGACATTAAATATGGAATTAATGATACAAATTTCAGATCATCATTACAGATATTTTTTAGATACTCAATTTTGGTGACAATGTACCATGGATTCATAGTACAGATGTTTCAGAATACTAATTTTCCACTTATCATTTTTTCCGTTTACCATTTTTTCCGGTACCATTCTTTCCGGTACCATTCTTTCCATTTACCATTTTTTTTCGGTACCATTTTACCGGGATTCGACAAATACACAGATAAACAAACACGCAAACACACAGACGGAACCCAAAACCGTTTTGAGTCTCAACAGAGGGCTTCCACTTACGTTTCGGCCAGGGCCTGATTATCCAAAAGGCTCAGGAAGCACAAGCTTCCCCTCTAAAATTTAAGAGGGGACCCCATAAGAATTAAAAACATGGTCTTGAATTTTTTGTTTCATATTTTCACACTGGGATTGAATTTTTTCTGAGAAAGGTTACCTAAAACAAGACAAAACACTCACTATTTCGGGGAAAATCTAATATTTAACCTCAAAAATCTCAGTGTTCTTAATTAAAAAGTTGTATGATTTTAATGTTCTGTGTAGAAACCACCCAGATGTACGAAAAAAAAATAATAATAATAATAATAAAAATAATCAACACACACTCTTTTTTGGTCTATAGCATTTTTATATTACTACTATATGTAACAGGAAAACAAGATTTTCAAAAATGAAAGGGGGCCCCGAAATGATGCTGAGCTTCCCCTAGCTTCAAAGCTTAATTGGGCTCTGGTTTCGGCAATTATACTCACTTCTGGTTTCAGTCAAATAAAAAATAAATAGGGTAAAATAAACCTAGAAAATAAGCCAAATCAAGAACCGTTGTTGTCTTACATTTGTAAAAATGACACATGCAGATTTAAGAATCTTCTTCTAAAAAAAGTTTAAATACAAAAGATTAAGTGAAAAAAGGGAAAAAGAGAAGGAGGGGGGGGGGGGGAATCGAAGCCTATTTTTGTTTTTTAAATAGCATATATGAAATTTTGCACAAAACACAATTTAATTTAGAATGACAGTTTTCTTTGTTTCTTTTTTTTTTTTTCCCCTTTAACTCAAATCTTCCACATAGAAGTACGCGGTAACTGTGTTGCGTTCCTTAGCAATGTGGTTATATATGGTTATTATATTCATTTCTTAACATTTCTTTTACACGATTTCTCTCGATTTATTTTAAATAAGGTTTCTAGCTTATTGAAATACGACAGGAAAAACGAAACATTTTAATTGGTCAAAATACACAAAATGCGTAAAAATAAAGAAATTAAATAAAATAACTTATTTTTTATCATAACATTTGAAGTTACGTTTCTTAGCAACGACTAATATATTTGACCTGTTATTATTTGACTAATACATTTATTTCTTAAATTTCCTTAGCATGTTTTATCTCCATTTCAATTTAATATTTTTAATTTCTTACAAAAAGGAGAAAAAAGAAAAAGAAAAGCAGTATTTAATTGATAATACGGCTAATACTTTCTTATTACCGTATTTAAATAGCTTATTTAACTGAAAGCAATAGTCTTAATAAAAATATTTTTGTTTAGCTTCATATGAGAATGTATATAGATTTTCTGTATAGAAAATCTTGAACAAAGTTACAAAAAAAAAAAAAAAAAGGGCAACATAATCTATGCATAATCCCAAGCAATTTCGTATGGAATTACTCCCCAAAAGTCCCCACAAATTCAGAATCTGTCATCGACATCCTAACAGAGCTGCTAAAAGTCACTACACGTGGGGACAAATCTCTACATTTGGCAACACAGGTGTAAATCACCTTGGTTTAAATCCCCTTCATGTTAGGGACTTCTTTGTCTGAGCGCCGCGCCAGGTGTCAGCTCTCCCTCCCATCTCTTTCCCTTCTATTTCTTTTCCAAGATAATTAGAAATATCCATATGCTTCTCAAAGGATTAAGACAGGGCACGAAATTTCATCGTAGTTTACACTCGCCGAAAAAAAAAGTTACTCGCCACAAAATATGATTAACTTACTCAACTTTTTACATATAAGGTGACCAGAATTTTTTATTGGTAAAAGAGGAGAAATTAGACAACTTATAGTATTTTACTTTATAAGAAAATAGAAGACATTCACTTTTGAAAAAGAGTTCATTTTAGAGGACACAAAATTGAATGAAAATTATTATAAAAGCCGATTCAAAAGCTACTTTACACAAGTGATGAAAACATTTTTATCTCAAATAATAAAGTTGGATCAGTATACCTTAATTTAAATTAATAATATACGGATACGGGAGGAAAAATCCCTAATTTTTATAGGTGTCACTAGACAGATTTTCTTTTTTTCTATTTAAATTATTAAAGTTTGCTAGAGATGAAAACTTTTTTTGTGTGTGTAGTACTTTCATGCAGTTACATAAAAAAAGTTGGTATACATTTTTTTTATTATTATTATTATTAAAATCATAATTATCAAAGAAAAAATAAAATTAATATTCGGCGGATGAAACAATTTGTTTTAACGAACAGTCTTTCTTTATCAACATTTTATAAAAGTTCTCACAAGTATAATCTAAATTAGTCTTATTAGTTAATAAGTTTTTTAAGTAGGTATATAAAGGGGATTTTTTTCCAGTGATGACGTTTTGTTCATTAAAGAAAACAGTTGCTTTGTGAGAACTTTTTTACCAGGAGGACATAAAATGAATTCAACTAACTTTTGTGTATTTTTGTGAAGTGGTGGTAGTGTTATCATTAAGGCCAATTGTCTGACCTAGGGCTCTAGGCCTGAGTAGGAGAGTCTTCTGTGGGGTCTTTCTAAGAGGTCGTAGCCTATATTTACACTAGATTCGGTGAAAATCCCGGAAAACTCCTAAAGGTTAAGCCAACGAGCGGGACCGGGTATCGAACCCAGCACCTCAAGTATACCAGCTTCGATAACAGAAGGTCTCGGTCACTGGTGGGCCTATTTTTATAAGGAATATTACTCATGCAAAAGTAAGAAAACACGTCAACCCACCGCGTATCAACCGGAGCACGACCTTCTTAATGATTCATGACAATTTCAATAGTGATTTCGTGTTCTGTATCAAAGAACCGTACAAATATAGAGAATACTTTTATTTCTTTTTGATTCGAAGAATCTGAATAGACATAAACCATAATATTCTTTGGTAAGTTTATTAGAAAGTGTTTCTTTTGCGAACCTAACGCAGAAAAAAATTAGTGTTCACCGTTCGATACAGCCAATAGCCGATTGATCTTTCCAGTTTTGCGAAATTTTCGAAATTAAGGACTAATCCTTTTCATTTGAAAAAGAAGATAGAAGATGAAAAACATTAAAAAGAGGACTTTTTAGTCCTGCATTTTTTTTTTTTTTTTTTAAGAGGGCAGAGTCTTGAAAAAGAAGACTATCCTCTTAAAAAGAGGATGCCTGGTCACCTCACCTAAGATTAGCATGATTTTACGTTTTTAAATCGATACATATATATATAGTAGAACCGTATATTGGAAGAATTCTATCTACATTTAAACCGAAATTTTACTCGCCACAGTAAATTTTCCACTCGCCAATGGCGAGTTGGCGAGCGGAAATTTCGCGCCCTGATTAAGAGATGTTTATCTATAGAAAAAAGTGACACTTTATAGAGAAAATGGAGCTAAAATATGACAATTTTAAAATCTTGTTTAGCTTGGTTTTATTCTTATAACCTTTTATATTTTGCTGTGTTTATTTTAGATTGCAAATTATGTTATTATAGAATTAATATACCGCAAACGTGGTAAACCACTAATTTTGTTTTTGCCCATCAGACGGGAAGTGCCGGGTGTGATCCCAAGACGGGGTCGTTGATTTAGGTGTTCGGAGTTTTCCGCGGTTTGTCAAGTTGTTTTGTAATATGAATTACTCTATCATAATTAGAGAGCGTATTTTTTTCTTTTCTTTTTAAGAAAAATTATAATTTTGCAAATTAGGTTTCGAATTTTGCCGCTTATTATAATTTTAAAATACATAATAATTTATTAAAAAAAAGAAAGTTTGGCAGTTTTGTCAACAAGGTCTGTATGTAATTTTGCATGTCTACCAGCTTGTTCTGAAGTTGGAAGGAGGGGTTGGGACTTTTAATCATAACAAGGTCCCTGTGTCGTGTAAATGTTAAGGCCGATTGACCACATGAAGATCCTGGGAATAGGTGGAGTATCATTCGTGAGGAATCTTTCTAAGGGATCGCAGTCCGAAATCACGTGATTTTGAAGATAACCACGGGAAGCTCCGAATAGCTAGGCCAACGAGTGCGACCTGGAATCGAAACCGACACTTCTCGCCTACCAGCTACCAGATCAGAACCTCTCTTACCATTTGTTCTGACAAAATAAATGAATAAATAAATAACCCACACTTTCCTTAAAAATAAGAAGTTGCGCTCTTTAGCAAAGGACGCAACTTCATATTTTAAGGTTACTGCATAAATTTAATACTGTTATATAAACCTTCGTTAAAAACAATTTAAAACAGCCTTCGGAAAAGCTTCATTTAACAAAAAGTTCTCTCTCTCTCCCCCCCCCCCCTCCCCCGCCGTTTAATATTGTATTTTCATTTAAAGAGAATTCAAAAACTGTTATTAAATTTAAATGTAAATTTAAAATTATTCAGACAACTTTCACTCACACCATTCCTTGAAAGGAATTTGGATAAAAATTTTCAAGTAACAACCTTATGTTAACTTCAAAATAGTACAACATTTGAATTGGCTGAAATTATTTGTTTTTAAGTTATTCTAATAAAAATAATGAACAAAGATTAAACGTTAAAAACATGTCTTCAATATTGAGGGAGCCTCAAAACGTATCAGTATTTAAAAAAAATCTGTTGTGAAACAACCACACGACTTCCCTTTACCAACTATTACACGTATTATATGCACTTTTTGGAGATATTATATGCATTTTTCGGAATTTTCCAGTAAGAGAAACTTGATACACGTATAAAGACATATAAAACAGAGTTTACATTGCGAGTTAAAAAATAACAAAAAGAAAAAAAGAGTTTTTTTTTTTTTTAAACATCAACTTCCGAGATCTAAAACTGAACTACCTAATCAGAGTGAGCGTTAATGTTCTTGTAATAACCACGTAATACATGAGAAAGGGTATCTAAAATGGATTAATGAAACAATTTTCAAGAAAATTGTTAGAGCCGTTTTTTTGAGATACCAACGTTTACCAAAACTTGGTATTCTCACTTATTGACCGGAAAACAATAATTACATACAAAAGGATATTTAAAAGGGAGTTAATATGGCGAGTTTGAAAAAAATCTGTACAGCCGTTTTTAAAGGGACGCACTTGCGATACCTGATATTGAGCTATTTATACAGGACGCCTATCAATTTTCCTGAATTTACCAACTATATCATTCGAAAGGGCATCTAATAGAGTTTTTATATAGCAACTTTGAAGAAAATCGCTGGAGCCGTTTTTGAGATACGGACTTACGGTCCCATTTCCGGTTTTCCAATTTTCACCAAAATTTGGAAAATTCATTTGTACACCGGATCTATATCAATTGTGAAGTTTCGTAATTCTATTTTTATTAGTTTCGGAGATATGATAGCCAGAAGATTCCACACATACATACACACACCCTGACCAATTTCAAAAACTACTTTTTTCGACTCATGAGACCTTAAAACCTGTAAAACAGGTGAAAACTCGATATCGAATTTTTTGGTCCGAATACAGTACTTCCATTAGCTACGGTAGTAGGGTAATGGAAGTAAAAAGAACGCTAAATATCTCTATATATTAAAAAAAAAGTTACTGTCACTGGCGTCAAATTTTTTTGTCTGCGACAGCATCTTCTAGCGGAGGGCAGGGTCCTTCGCGTCATGAGAAGTATCAATGTGTTCCGAATACTCCAGGGAAGACATTTCAGCTGCTTAGAAATTTTTATCATTTTAATTAAAGAAGTTATTAGCTAAAAACGAAAATTTATGAAGGTGCTCTATTTGCCATTTTGAAAAAAGTTTCTCCCAGTGACGTTGTTCTTCTGTCATGAAATCATTTTACACGGAAAAATTAAAATATGATTCATGGTTGTACGTAGGTAGGTAGGTAGGTAGGTAGGATTTAACGTCGTACCAGTACTGCGCTATAGGTAATTGGCGACGGTCTGGGACGCACCCTTAGAGATGTTCCGGAGACATGCCATCACAATTTTAATCCTTCACGGAGGGGATGCCCATGCCCCCCCTCCGTTTTGATGATCCCCAGAGGTATAGTGTAGATGGGAACATGGAGGACTTTGCGGCCACGACAGATTTTATGTGCACCAGCCACCATTCGTACACGACGGTCTTTAGCCGGCTCAAGCATCGAATCGGTAATCTTCCAATTACGTGCTCAGCGCTTTACTTTCAGGGTACCGCTGCCCGAAACCATGGATGTAAAAATGAAAGAAAATACATATCAAGTTTTTTTCCCTATTTTTAGAAAATTAATTTTCTTACACAGGAAAATTAAAATATGATCCATGGTTGTAGGTAGGTAGATAATAAGGTTGGTTGTGTTTGACGTCGCATCATTACTGCGCTATGGATAATTGGCGACGATCTGGGACGCACCCCTAAGAATGTTCCGGAGACATGCCACCACAGTTTTGATCCTGCACGAAGGGGGTGGCTCCCCAGCTTCTGTGGTCCCCAGAGGTATCATTTTGATGAGAACATGGAGGATATTGCAGTCACGCCATATTTTACTTGCACCAGCCACCATTAGTGTACACGACAGTCTTTGGCCGGCTCGAGAACCGAACCCGCAATCTTCCAATTACGAGCTCGGCGCTCTACCGACTAAAGTACCGCGGTCCGGATATAAGGTTGTAAAAAAAAAAAAAAAAAAAAAAAAAAAAATGAAGTAAAAAGGGTCATATACTAAGGCTGTAATGCAAAATTGTATAGATATTATGAATTTCTTTCTATTAAAAAAAAAGTATAAATATTATATATTCTAATTTGACATTAAGTTAAAGAAGGATAGCTCGCTTATAGGAATTCTTGGGTGGACAAAAATAAAATTATTATTGTGAGAAAATATCGTGTTAGGTAAGAAACGAAAACAACTTTAAGGCCAGATGTCCGGGATATTTTAAAAATAAAGGCTTGAAAGCAGGGATAATGCTGAAAGGATTGGTTATTCAGGTGTACGATAGTAAAAGTCAAAATCATAACAAAAAAATAAAGGCACTGAGTGTAAATTTATAGCACAAGAAATATTTTCGATTAGAATACGTTCAAAAGAAATGTTAGAAGTCAAATTTTGGAAATGTCTTCTCTATAAGAGGAAAGAAAATTTATGTTACATACAAGGTACCGCCAAATTCAGAGAGTTTTGAATAGGTCGGGGACCAGAATAATGCAAGGATTGTTGGTAAGCGTTCGAGTCTACAAAAGGGTAGAGATGAATACGGATGAAAAGATGCGGAAAGCGCGCGAAAAACCAGCTGAGAAAATAAAATAAAATAAGGCTAGGAAAATTTTAAAAGGGGAAAGGAAGAGCCAATGACGGAAAATTTTATTCAATTCCTAAAATCCAATAATATTAAGGTTAACGACGAATTAGCCAGAGATTGGAGAGAAAGAGGGGAATATGAGAAGAAAGAGAAAAGGGGCATAGAAATTCGGATTGGGATATAGGGGAGGACGGAGAGGAAAAAAGAAGGAGAAGAGATTTTAAATTTGTGAACGTAGAGTCAGATTTGGATTAAGTTCAGTGTCGGGATTTTGTGATAAGTGTTTGCTCTGGAAGGATGATGATGCTTCAAACTGCGCTGAAGATTTTCGGTAAGCATTTTTATTATTTAGCGATTTCCTGAGTAATTTAAAATTAGGACTCCATAAAAGAATTATTATATATCGGTAAATTTTAGGTATGCAAATTTTAAACCGGCCATACGGGCCTAATGTACTTAATAATTTATGTATCCTAATTCCCCTTAATAAATAATATTTGGTTTTTAACATGATGAGTAAATTTCTTATTGTGCACTGTTTCATTTTATGCTAGGATGCCTCCCTAAGTGTTAAGTGGGAAATTTAAATAACCTGGGTTAAGTTAATGACAATACTAAACTTTCTTACTTAACTAAATTAAACTAATTATGGGGTTTATTAAGCAAGGAGTCATTCAGCAATATATTCTAATTTGACATTGAATATGAGAATTTCCATAATTTCTAATATTCACTATTAATATAAGTCTTATAATATGCACTATTAATATTCCTTTTCAGTAAAAAAAAGCATTGAATAGGCGGGAAGAGCTCTGCATGTGTTAATAAAAAGTGAGTCGAGGGAGAGGCGAAGCCTCCCTCGGGGGTTGGTGAGCGGAGCGAGCAGGGGGCAAAGCTCCCTAGTTTAGTTTTAAAAATACTTTATTTACCACATGGGTATAAGGAATTGATTTTTATTTCTGACCAGTTTTCCTGATTATGGCAAAATATTATAGTAAAGCACTTATTACATTCAATAATAGAGAATGTTTTCGATTAGCTATTGGTAGCCCTGTATATCTTCTAAAAGTTATGTTCAAGCCACATTGTGCACTGAAATATAATCCTATATTAATAGTATATAGCAGAATATTCTAGTTCTTTTGCGTAGCCTTGTAAATGAACGGGTAATGATTTTCGTACCATACTCTACATGAAACATGCTTTTATGACTATAAAAAATCTATATTCATTTAATTTGGGTGTAGCCTATAGATGTTAAACTCTACTTAATTGCAATTTCTCCCATAGACGTAATGTATTTGAATTTTTTTGAGTTTCCCTGTAGACGAACCATTTTTTTTTTTTTTTTTTTTTCTGAACGAAAAGTTTAGTGCAGCATCTCTATATGACACAGATTTAGAATACCGAGGTTGTTTTTTTTCTTGATATATAATGATAATATACACACAGACCAACCGCTAAAAACCTGTTTTTCGGATCCATGGGACCTTAAAGCGAGTAAATATAACAAAAACTCAATTTTGAAAATTTAACCGAAAAGCAGTACTTTTTCTGCCATATATATATGGGTAAGAGAAAGTAAATAAGTCAAATTGAGCATATTGTGTTCCTTGACGAAATATCTTTTTTAGATCCCCATCATACTATAGGTATGGGGAACTTAGGAAATCATGAAAATTTTCGACCTCGGTGAGGTTTAGCCCCGCTTACAAAAATGTATTCTCTATAGACCGAAAATAGCGGAACCCTCTGATTTGATCTTCAGTAAGTGTTATTGGTCAGTCTTATTAGTAAGGTGTCTGTGTGTGTGTGTGTGTGTTAGGGGGGGGGGGGTGCTCGATTTGCAGCTCCTTATTTTAAGTTTTGAGGTTGTTAATATATCTACCGATTGAAAAGTAAATTAAAACTCTTTGAAACGACTCTTTAGTTGAATGATAATAACGCATTGAAGGTAAATTCTGTTGTTAATTTTCACTGAAAATTATCGATGATTGGTAAAAAAAATTAAAAACAGTCCTCAATTATACAGGAGAGTGACTCTTGCAATGTAGGTAGCGACAATTTTTAACCTATTTCGGCTATTACAAGTAAGCGAACATTATTTTTTTCATTTTTTTAACTCTTCCCGTATTACTTTCTTCTATAGGTATAAGAAAAAAGTATTTACAAGTAAGCGAACATTATTTTTTTTTCTTTTTTTTAAATCTTCCCGTATTACTTTCTTCTATAGGTATAAGAAAAAAGTATTGATTTGGTAAAATTTTTGAACTCTAGTTTTTGACAGATTTTCAATTTACATGTTTTAAGATGTACTGAACACGATTTTACTGTTTATAAAAATGTCCGTTTGTGTGTATATAAAAAAAATTATTGGACACTGTATTTCACGAACCAATGAACGAAATTTAATCAGACTTGCACTTAGTTGCATCCTGACCTAATCTGGTTCAGATTACATTTGGGAGTCCATTTCTCAACAGGTCGCACTATGATTTCATTTTCTTATAATTTTTAAGATGGCAGTATAGGACGAAATTTCCTATAAATGTACAAAATAAGAGATTTTTTTAATGAATGATTGTAAAATTAATTATTGATAATAGTAGTAAACTAGATAAAAGTTTGTGTGCGTGTAGAACATCGCTTTCCTTCTGGAGGGAATTCCCCCCACCCCAGGGGCTGTAAATTTTTAATAAGGGTAACATTCAAAAGAAATCGGCAACACCTTTAAAACAAATAGTCAAACTCTAGATTTGGGATAATTTGAAACAAAATTGTCGCATTTTTCATTTTTAATGGAAGGGAAAAAAAACTTTTCTTTTGATGTCAGAACAAGTTGACTTTCATTCGGAATTTAATGTTTTACTTCTCTGATATAAAAATCGTCTGCTTTCATCATGGAAAGTAATTTTAATAAACAATAATTTAATAAATATTTCAGTGCTGCTTGAATTTTTATAAGATAATATATAGAAGAAAGTATTGTGTGGCAGCAACATACTAATTTTTTATTTCATATGCATGCATACAGTAAAACTTTTGTAATGCGGAACGTGCATAAAACAGAAATCTAATGAATACAAACTTTGTAAGCAATGCTACAAATCGCAAAAACTCACAAAAATTGTTTCAAATCAAAATAATTGAACATAACTGTTCATCAGGAGAATGCAATATGAAAGTGCCAACCCACACAGTTTTTGAAAATTATAATGTTGTTTAATATTTATACATATATCGAATTCGATTCTTCATATAGATTATTTATTTATTTATTTATTCGTTAGATGATATATTATTTATATATATATATATTTTTTTTTTTCATTACTATTTAAGATTCTTAAAATGTTGACCAAATTTCTGGTGTCAAAAAAATTGCCAATGCTGTATTATTCTTTTCTTAATTAAGGCAGCATCTTCTATCCTTAAGCTTTAAATCTAAATAATAAAACCCAAATTATCGCTCTAAAACGGTATTTCTTTAAAAACTAGTATATTGCAGTCATCACAAAACTTTCTTCAATATCTTTTTTTTTTTTTTTTTTTCTTTATAAGAGCGTCACTTAATAACTTTTTACCATTTTGACATGCATAAACGTTCAACCATAGCTTTTCACAATAACTATTTTAAGTATGCAGTTTTACGCATTTTTAATCAACAGATGCTGAGATGTAGTCATATCGAAAATCATAGGTCAGTAATAGCACTGCCACCTATTGGCTGATATGCTCCCAAATTAAATCAGGTTAGTTTTCATAATGGTTATCACGCATATCAAATTTGCTGCATTTATATGCAATAGAAGTTATAATTTAGCCTTCCTATTCAAGAGCGTAATTTGCAGCACATCAGCGCCACCTGCCGGCCGATATGCACCCGAATACAATCAGCAAACTGTATCATAATGGGTTTTTAATAATCCAAGTTTTGTGCAATTATATGCAATAAAGTTTGAGGTATAGCCTTCCCGTTAACGGGGAAAACTGCAGCACAGCAGCGCCATCCATTAGCGGATCTGCACCCAAATTCATTTAGTTTGATGTTTCATAAAGACCGTCTCATATTCTGTGTTTTGTTCGGTTATATATATAACACTATAACAGACCTTGAGATATAGCCTTCCCTTAAATCCAACAAATTGCAGTCTAGCAGCACCACCTGTTGAGTGATCTGCACCAAAAGTTGATAGACATTAATTTATGTCAAGGTGCAACTACATATGAATTTAAATGAAATTCTGTGCACTAGTTCTTGAAATAGAGTTGACATAAAACTTTTTGTCCTACGCAACAGACACACATTTTCTAAAAATGGTTAAATTCAGTTCTGGACCTGTCAAAACGTGTAAATCCGTCGAAAACCGAAAATTTTTACGAATGCAATACTTTATTTTATTGAATGTACAAGAGAGAAGAAATAATTGTATATTGTATATATCAAACAGTTTCACAAAAGGGAGATAAAAAAAAAAAAAGGTTACTTCCCCCCCCACACACACACACACACCCGAAATTGCGGTCTAGCTATGCCAGTGTCAGACAACTTCAAAATAACATTTATGACACTTGTTTGAACATAATTGACTACAAATATTCTAACAGGAAACTTTCGTAAGTTATTCGAAATTTAAGATTTTATCAACATAGTAAAATGGGGCGATATTCCATATGAATATGCACTTTGGGGATTAATGTAGTGGAAATAGTAACATGAAAATAAACTACGAATTTGACCCCAATAAAATAAATTAATAGATTAGAATAAGATAACTATATCGAACTGAGCGGTGGGTAGCCTATTAGGTTGGCATTTTGTTCTGTCACTGTGTCAAGCTATTGGTAAAATTCATTTCTCTTAACATGAATGTAATATGTTTTGTACTAGAAATTTATGAGAACATAGTGAGAACATTTAATGGGGAACTGAGCAGAGTCCACCTATGCCAACTAGTTTTTTTTTTTTTTTTTTTTTTTATAATAAGTCTATCGTAATTAGAAAACGTAATTTTTTTCCTTTTCTTAATATATATATATATAACTTTGCCAATTAGGTTTCCAATTTTGCAGTTTATTATGATTTGAAAACACATAATAGTTTATGTAAAAAAAATTCCGCGATTTTGAAGATAACCACGGGAAATTCCTAATGACTAGGCCCATAAGTGCGACCTCGAATCGAACCCGTCACTTCTCGTCTAACAACTTCGCTGGCAAAACCTCTCGAGCATTTGCACTGCCAAAATCAATCAAAAAATAAATTACTGACTCTTTCTCTTAAAATATGAAATTGCGCTCCTTAGCAACGGTTATTGCATTAATCTCTTAAAATTTCTTTCACAAGTTTTTGTTCAATTTTATTTTATATATATATATATATATATATTTAACTTGATAAAAAGTAAAATAAAATCAAAAACCGCAGTAAAAACAAAAACTGTTTTCATTTGGTATTTTCTTTTTCTATTGAAATAAATAGACCTCACGTTCTAATAATACAATAATATGCATGCTCACTTTAATTTAATTTTTTTATTTCCCCCATTTGAAAATTTATTAAAAACCCTTTGTACTGCATATTATTATTTAACAATACTGTTAAATAATAATGCTGTTATTTTTTTATTACCTCAAAGTATAGTACATAAAAATCAGCAATTAGGATTATATATTATTGAGTCTCATATTTATTTTACAGTATATATAAACACACACACACACACATATAATTGTGTGTGTGTGTTGGGAGGTAAAGAAATTAAATATACATATCCATATTCATTGTTAATTCAAGAACATGAAAGGAGTTAGAAATATCAGTATATTAATTGAGGTTGATCTTTAATTAAACAGTTAAAAATTATTAAATAAATAAATATGCATGCTCCCTTTAATTTAATTTTTTTATTTCCCCCATTTGAGAATTTATTTAAGACACTCTGTACTGCATATTATTATTTAACAAATCTATAATTATTTAAACACAAACCAATATATGTTTAAAACGGTGATTTGTTTAAATTATATAAATGTAAAAATACAAATAAGAAAATTAAGAAGAAATTAGTAAATTCTTGTGAATTAATTACTTTTACCCCCAATGTAAGCTGAAAAAACATAAAAAAGTTAAAACTTTTTTTAAAGTTAAAGAAAAAAAAAAAAAAAAAGTTTATTAAAAGAATAAGTCAAATTTGTCTTATTTGTGTTCTTTGATAATATATATTAATAATATGTAATATTGCTTGATATTTAATTGCAAGAATAGTAAAAAAAATAATAATAATAAATAAACATCTCTTGTGTATTTTTGGAGACTACTACAATACATTAAGAAAAGAACAAATTTTATGGCTTTTATCCACTTTTTTCGTTATCACCTACCGCACAAACCGGTATTATCTTTCAGTTTCTTCTAGTCAATCAGGTTCAGGTCAATTGATAACTGAAGATTTTGTTTAATCTATACGGATTACTTTTTACGCCAAATAAAGATACATCACTATCTTTTATAACCCTGCTATCTATGTCTGCTTTAGGGTTGCCAAAGTGATTAACATCAAATTTCCTGCAATGTAGAAGACTCCATATAAATTACTATATCCATGATTTGTGTCATCTTTGTTTTGCACATTGAAACCACCAACCAACCAACTGTAACCATGCTTTGTTTTTGTTTTGTTTTATGTTCTTTTCTGATTGGTGCCGTTCAATCTTCAAATAATAATAATCAGACGTGTAGTGCATGTTGTTTGGTTCGTTCTTGAGAAACAGTACTTTGGACTTGATAATTAATAAATGTAAATATTAGAAAACAAGTTGTTAGATTTGGATGTTCTTTATTTGTAAGATTATTTTATCATTTGAACTTTCTATTAAAATTCAATATGAGCGATAAATCTACAGAAAATCAAGGTGAATTAAGTAATGACGGTTTATTGAATTTGACACCTGAAGAAATTTTTGATAAATTAGCCTTGGTAAATATGTTATCAGGATTCTCTGTGTACAATTATTTAGTTTTAAAGGAATATATATATAACCAAACATTGAACATGTTTGATGCATATTTCATATTATTATAACTTGGACAAATGTATTTTGAACCTTTACACAAAGTTTTGTTTCAAATAAGTTTTTGATGGCAAGCTTAAAAATACTATATAATTCATCCATTTCTAAAAAAAATATTTTAACCCAGAAGTTTTTTTTTTTTTTTTTTTTTTTTTGTATTCGTTAAATTAAGAATACTTTTTTTAAATAAGTTTTTGTGTTATAAATCATAGTAACCTTAAAGAAAATTTCGTATTTTAAAGAAAACTAATGCAACTGATAATTACAAATCAGAATTATCTGTTTTAAAATTTTGAATTAAAAAACTCTGAACAGATTTAAGATAGAACAAGTAGTTTCTACTGCACAAAACTGTCCAAATCACATTATAATGATATTGTTTGTTATAAAAGCAGCTAAACTATAACAAAGAGAGGAAAATCTTCCCCACCCTCCTCCCTTCACACATACCTAGGTAGTAAATGTCTTATTTTGATATGAAGGAAAGTGTAAAGGGCACACCTTTCTTTTATAGCTGTGCCATATGGAGCCCAGGGATGTTTGTGTTCCACATCTTTTCCTTTAGTAACTACCAATAATTTTGAATTGTAATTTTTATTATATTTAATTAGTGAAAATTATTAGAAAAGTGTAAAACATATTTTTGTTAAAAAATTGTTGTTAAAAACATCCAGGACACGAACCTGTTCTTCAAGATTTCCTATATTTCTATCATAAACAAAATTTGCACAGTTGAAATAAAATGAATAGAACTATACATTTTGTGCGACCACTGCAAGAGTTCAACTTTAGTGTTCAAATTATGCAGATGAGCATGTGTTGTGTTGAATGGGAGGAGGGCCTCTGAAATCACTCAAGTCCTCGGACTTCATGTTGCAATGATTGAGACTTGATTAATATGGGGTTTTAGAGGTTTGCTCATATTCACATTTTACATGCCAATCCTTTATAATTATTTAGTAATGTGCATGATTCACGAAATTTATAATGATGAGTTAACAATGGACTCTTCCCAGCATCGTCTGCTCAATCATGTGATAGATGGAAACGAAGAATCAAATTCAATTAAATATTGTTCTTAAGAACAAAAGTGTTAATATTTAATATAAAATAAAATAAAAGTAATATTTTGCATTTGTAAGCAATAGAATAGTTGCATTTGTAAATTTAATAATATAAAATAAAACATTTTATGTGTTTTATTTTCAGCTGTAAGAATCGATTTTTGTACGTTGTAGTGTAACTGTTACATTAACTGATCTAGCAATAAATAATAGCTTCTTCTTGTGGAATGTTTATGGATTATAATTTGAAATTTTAAAATGTTTTCATTTAATTTAATTGCATAAAGGTATAACAACAAGTTAATTAACTTAGTTACTGGTCTAAATGGATCACCGTATGATGTTGCACTGTCAATGATTTAAGTACCAAAAATCAGAGTATTTAACATGTTCTTCATGACCATGAATAACAAATATAAACTAAATGATAATTGTAAATGTATACAGCATACAAAAGATGATGAATATTGATATAAAATTGGATTAAAAATGATGTATAAAAAAATAACACAGATTAAATACGATTGATCAAAAATAAGAATAGAAAATATGTTATTTCAGCACTCGCTCTAGATATACAAGACTTCGTCTGCTATAAGTTTTTCATCTATTATGTGACCTCTGATGTCAGGTGGGAAGAGCCCATTGGTTGGAATGTTTCTTTCTGCCTCTTAAAAGTTTCAGGAAAAATTCAAAACTTGACATGATTCAAAACATCGATGTAGTAACTGATTCATACTGAGAGTTAAATAGTGGCCATATTTTCTCCAACAAACATGGTTTGATGAGACACCTTGTATTAAGAATGTGTGCCTTAAATTTTTTGAAAAATAAAAAGTTTATCGCAAATTATGATTTCTACATGCTACGGCGCTACGCCCCTCAAAAATAAAGTAACAAGTAAGTTTAATTCACTGTACAAAGTAGAATGAAACTTAAACAGGGAAACAAATTTAAAAAATGATAATAATAATAATAATATAAAGAGCTTAACTACACTAATGAGTTTTAACTTTGGAATAGAGTAGTATTAATATAACTTAAGTTATTGGTAACTACATGTAAAATTTATATATATTCTGCATTTACAATAAAAATTAGTGTATTTAATTATTTTATAATGAAATATAAGAACTTTTGATATCATTAATCATATTTCATTTATAATTACATAAAAAATAAAAGTTTAAAGTGATTTAATCATTAAAAAAATTTTAAGGAAGAAACGTAAAAATTATTTTCAGTGTTTACTTATAAAATTAGTGTACATTACCATTCAAGGGTTAAGTCTGAAAATATATTGCCAGTTTTCTTTATGGTAAAGTTTAGGCTTTTGAGAAAATAAATAATAATGAAATTAAGTAATATTATTCATAATGATAAGATGGCCATAATAATAATATAGTAATTTTTAATAATGGATGTCAGATAAGTGATAGTTGTTTTTAGTCATCCTTTTTGTCTTAAATAATAATCTAGAAAAATTCTGGTCAATTATCCAGAAACTTTGGGCATATAAAGAGCATGTTTTACATAATATATTTTAGCAAAAGTTTTGACTTGAAGATAAAAAAAAAAATTGTAACAAATTAAAGCTAGAAATTAGCGGTCTCCACTCGCCACATGGCGACTAGATTTTAAAAAGTGGCGACTAAAGAAATTGCCTTTGGTCGCCACTGCAGTGGCCACTTCTCTTCTACCCATTCTTTATAAAATATACCCCATTCCAAGGCAAACTTGGATAGCGCGGCAGCTTTTTCGCGGTAAACGCGCTGCGCAAAGAATTCAGGCTGTTCTAAAATCTAACCTCGCTACTTGCAAACATATTTCGGAAGTCAATTTTAATAGTAAACACTTAAAATTCTTCTACCCATTCTTTATAGAATACCTCATTCCAATGCAAACTTGGATCGCGCATCGCGCGGCGGCGTTTTCGCAGTAAACATGCCTTGCGCCTCGAATTCAGGCTTTCTCAAATCTAACATCGCCACTTACAGACATTTTCGGAAGTCAATTTTAACAGTAAACACTGGAAATTGGCGGGTAGTCTTATTCATATACTAAAGAAACGTATGGCTTTTTTCCATTTTTCTATAAAAGTATTAGATTTTGATTTTTAAAAAATGTCAAAATGAGAGTTTCGGCCGACTTTCGGGAGAAAGAGACGAAAAGGAAGCTCGTGAGATAATCAATCGGCTGAAACTCCGATTGTATTACGTTTGCAGAAAAATTAAAAACGTCATTTGACGCATTTTCACTTCAATAGTCTCCAAATGTCCAAAATTAATTCACATTCATCCAAAAAAAGTAAAAACGTCCTTCAAAAGAAAGTTGGAATGCACATTTAAAGCCTCTTTTTTTTTTTTTTTTTTACGAAAGGGAAAGAAATTTTCAACCCTTTTATTCAACAAAAATGTGCACCTGGCGTGTTTTTGTTGAATTCGCATTTTAGGATAAGAAGATTGCCACAGTTTTTGAAATGAGTTTCAAAAAGTTGACTACCTTAATTATTTTCTTAATGATTTGTCGAGACTGAACATTGAAAAAATTAAAGAAAAGAAAATTTTATTTTACTTTTATCAGCGAGTGGCCACTAAAAAAATGAAGGCTAGTGGCCAGTGGCCACCAACCAAATTTCTTAATTTCTACCTTTATAACAAATTGAAGAAAAACAGAATGTTTTTGATCACCCTGTAAAAAGTAGATGCCTGAAATACGTTCTGGTTGAAGTATGTAATTTTGAGACTTCTAATTGTCTGGATTCATTTTATAAAGCACATATATTCATGGAGATGGAAATGGAAAGTTTCTTTATTTTTATTTATTTATTTTTTTTTAAGAAACTTTTTTTAATTTTAATTTGCATAATATAAAGCTAATGCAAAGACATTTTCAGGAAACTTGACACACATTAAAATTAAATTAAAGCAATATACTGCAATCAGAAAAATTATGAAACATGAGCTTTTTTATAACTGTGTATGCACAACACAAACACTTTAAAAATTATATTTGCATAATTTAATAGCCTAATATGTTGAGCCTATATTATATTACATGAAAAAATTCCCAAGCAAATGTTGTGAAAATTCAAAAAGTTGTCTTAATAAGTACAAACTATAAACTGAATGTTAGTTCTAAAAAAAAAACTATAAGAGACGTTATGCATTTTTTTATTTTATTTTTTTTTTTCAGTTAGTGGTAATATAATGTTATTTGATTGTAAATAAATGTTAAAAAAATCATTTTCGCTTCCCTCTTATCATTTTCGTTTTTCCTTTCTTTGGAAAGCTTAAATTCACTTCATTCTATCAATGATAGATAACATTTTCAATTTTTATTATATTTGCTTGGGATTTTCATATAGATAGCACAGCACATTTGGCAGTGGATTGTAGAAATGAAATTTTGCTAACACATACATAGCTAAAAACTATTTTGTAAGTATGCTTATATATTTTTTAGATGCTTAATATTTTTATGTTCCAATTGCAATATGTTGTGCCTAATGTAGTATGACAAGCTTCCTAAAAATGGCTTTGTATTGGGTTTAAGGGCCCTCTTCACTCACTGCAGCCGGAAGCCGAACTTAATGTTATTCTTTGGGAAATTTTCCTTTACAAATAACTTATTAACTAACACATATTTTTAAATTCTGTTTTCACATTCTGAAAATTCCCAGCTGTTAAATTGACGCACCTTTTGTAAAAAATTATTTTTTGTATTTTATTTTGAAGCTGCAAAATACAAATTTTCAATGTGAATTTTTTTTCATTTTGCAATTTCAAAATAAAATATTAAAAAAAAAAAAAAAAAACATTTTTAAAAAAGGTCTGTCAATTTAACAGTTGGGAATTTTCTGAATGTGAAAACAGAATTTAAGAATATGTATTAGTTATTAAGTTATTTGTAAAGAAAATTTCCCCATAGAATAACTTTGGCTCGGGCTTCCGGCGATGGTGAGTGAAGAGGGCCGTTAATACCCTGCATGTTATAATAAAAAAATCTAGTGTGAAACAACCACACGTCTTTCATTATCCACTATTGCACATATTATATGCATTTTTTTGGAAATAATGTGATTAAAAAATATAAAATTGACTCAACAAAGTAGACACCTAAAGATTTTCTGGTAGGAGAAAGCTGTTACACATGGACATATAAAACAGATTTACATAGCTAGTTAAAAAATAAGAAAAAAAAAATCGGTAGAGCCATTTTTTGAAACACCAATTTCCGTGATCCAAAACTGACCTACCTAATCAGGATGACTGTTAAATTTCCTGTAACCACATAATACATCAGGAAGGATATATGAAATTGGTTTATGTAACAAGTTTCAAGAAAATCGTTAGAGCTGTTTTTGAGATACCGACTTTTACCAAAACTTTACATATGTAATTGTTGACTGGAAAACAACAATTACATACAAATGGATATCTAAAAGGGGGTTAATATGGTAAGTTTGAAAAGAATCTGTATAGTCGTTTTTAAAGGAACGCACTTGCAAGACCTGAAATTGAGTTTATTTATACAGGGCGCTTATGAACTTTCCTGAACTAACCAACTACTAATCCATATGAAAGGACATCTAATAGAGTGTTTATATAGCAAATTTGAAGAAAATCATTAAAGCCGTTTTTGAGATACAGACTTATGATCCCACTTCTGGTTTTTTCAATTTTCTCTAAAATTTGGAAAAATCATCTGTACTGTACACCAGACCTGTCTCAATTCTGAAGTTTCATAGTTCTATCTTTATTAGTTTTGGAGATAGGATAGTCAGAAGATTCTGCACACACATACACAGCTGACCAATTGCAAAAAACTACTTTTTTGAACTCTGGGGACCTTAAAACATGTAAATCAGATGAAAACTCAGCATCGAATTTTTGGACTGTATACAGTACTTCCATTACCTATGGTAGTAGGGTAATTAATGGAAGTAAAAAGGGGCAATTTCTTTTAAAATTTTTAAAGAAATCTTTATATCTCGATAAACATATGTGCTTGTCTCATGTAAATGAATACAGGTAGTAATTAAAAGAAGCTTCATAATTACATGCTGCAGCTAGAACATATTTCAAGCATTACTTTTTACAGGGCAATCACAAACATTCTGTTTTTCCTTTAGTTTTTTACTGGTTCCCTATTTGCTTTTGGGTAAAAATGTCACCAAAATATATGAAGTGTAACATGTTTTTTACATTCCTGAAGTTTTGAGGTAATTCATCAAGAACTTTTTGAGATGTTTGACAAAATGTTTGAAGTTGAAAGTGTTTGGTGATTTGTGGAAAAGTAATGCATATATTTGTAAATTTTGTAAGCTGTCTTATGAAGTTATTTTTCTGAATTGAATCAAACTTTTTCATTCATTGACTCACAACGTTATCATTAATGAGCCAAGATTGACTAAAAAAAATTGACAAACTACTTAATAAAATCCACATTTTTTATCCCAAATTTACATTAACCTAACCAGAGTTCCCCTTAATTTCCATGAAAGACTGGGTGTTAGTACTTAGGAAAAATGGGCAAGGTGCCTCTAATAAAAGAGGGCATATTTGTGGAGGCATATAGGAGCAACTTTTATGAAAAAGGACATTTCACTTTGCAAAAAATGTGCATCAATATTAAAATAATCTGGAGTGACTCCACTCGACTTTCCGAACATTGAGTAATTAACAGTTTTGTAGATAAAGTAAAGAAAGAGGAGCTGTTAAACAAACAAAAGAGAGAAAACCATAATAGAGTGTTTGAGTACTTTTCTCCGTATAATACACGATGTTTTATTTAACGCTACTGAACTTTGAGCCCATAGATCATAATGATAAAGAATTTTTCGTTGTGTCCCTGTAAAAACCTATAAATGCTAGATTCACCAAAATGCTTATAGTTAGTGCAACAGCGATTTATAATATTCATATAAATTTTCAGCCCAATTGAATAAGGCGTTTAGATGCTTTCGCACTTTTAAAAATTTGGTCCCATAGGCCATAATGATAAAGAAATTTTCTTTGTGTCCCTGTAAAAAAACTGTTAGTTCTAAATTCACCAAAATCTATACAGTTGGTGCAACTGTGACCTATAACATGTGTATAAATTTTTTGCTCAGATTAATAAGGCGTTTAGACGCTATCACACCTTTAAAAATTTGGCCCCATAGGCAATAATGATAAAGAATTTTTCTTTGTGCCCCTGTAAAAAAACTGTAAGTGCTAAATTCACCAAAATCTATACAGTTCGTGCAACTGTGGCTTATAACATGTGTACAAATTTTTTGCTCAGATTAATAAAGCGTTTAAACGCTATCGCACTTTTAAGATTTTGTCCCATAGACCATAATGGTAAAGAATTTTTCCTGGTTTCCCTGTAAAAAAACTATAAGTGATATAGTAATATACTATAAAAACTATAATTCACCAAAATCTATAGGGTTCGTACTATGGTGACTTACAATATACGTACCAACATTTAGCTTATTCGAACAAAGCGTTTAGACGCTAGCGGGTTCACTTATAGACATACACACACCTACATACATCATCGTAAAAATAGTGAAAACGGACTCAGGGGACCTCGAAACGTATAGATACATCAAAATCTCCAATTCGGATTTTTGACATGATTACAATACTTTCCTCACTATAGTGTTCGGAAAGTAAAAATTTTATGTTTATGAATGCAGTCAGCAGTTATTACTGCCACTGTGACACCTTATTTATACATTTAGGAATAAATTTTAGTTTATTTGTTACTGTTGGAAGTTGTAGAAATCTGCCAAAGTACCTAAATGTAAAACAATTAAAGCACTATTTTTTTGGCAATGAGGGTATGTTTTGGGGGCATGTAAGGCATATTGTGAGAAGCAAGAAAGGGGCGTGTTTTAGAGGACGAAGAAAGAGGATGCATTTTGTTCTTTAACCATCTGACCGCCGCTGGTGGATCTATCTAGTCACTGAACTGTTCTTTCCCCCCAATACGTTTGCAATTCAAAATTATATATTTATCAATTTTTAGCTTGTTTAAGTTTGAAGGTCTTTTATAATAGTCATGAAGATTATTATGATGTGCACAGTTACATTTTAAATCTAAAGTTCAATTAAGTCTTATTTTAATACATTGAAGAAACTGTGCAGTGAAAATAACATTACAGTTTTGCCCTTTTCAAAGGCAATTAGAAGGTTAAGGGGTATCTAGAGTGCTCATTGAATTTCAAAGTGCCGGCTGGGCGCAGCACCCTTCTTAGAGACTCTAGGTAGAACTCTAGGCCTGATCTAACTAAATCTGCTTAGAATATGAGGGCTTTTATCTATGTATATTTTATTATAGTCAAACCTCATTAATGGGAACATCCTTATCATGAATTTATTTTAACATCAACTGTTTCCACAGTCCTCGTTAAAATGATATTTGAAGATTAATTTCTGAGTTACTGATAACATGAATTACATATAACATGAACAGATTTTTTATTCTCTTTGAAGATTTGACTGTATTGTATAAAAAAAAAATAATAATTTTTTATTATGTTTTATAGTCATGGCTTGAAAAGCATGGAAATGTATTCTGTGGTTTTGTTAATGGACGCTGGCTACAGAAGGAAAAGTATCTAAATTCGGAGACTAATCAAGTGCAAGTTTGTGATATTTACAATGGAAAACATCTCTATAATATATTTGTTCCAGTTGATAACAAAGCACTATTTTCACAAGCTGCCAAGAATTCATCTGAAGGTTTTAAAACATGGTCCTGTATGTCACCAAAATCCAGATCAAAGATTTTGCTTAAGTATGTTATTTATAAAATTTTTCTATAAATTTTATGTCTATTAACTATTTTTTTTTTTTTTTTGCTGTGAATAACATAACAAGGATCAATCCAGATAAAAATTAACATCTTTTTAGCTGTTCCTTCACAAAATTCTGCTTCATTCAATTTTCTTCACAAAAAATTGTTTTGTAAAAGTGATTCTACGTTTTTAATATATTTCAAATGATAATTGGTTCATTAAAGACTGTTGTCTTTATATGAAATATTATCTTGAGCGATTGCTAAAATAAAAGTTCTTGCACAATATATATTTTTTTTCTTTTCACGCAAATGTAAAAATTTCACAAATGTTTTGTGAAATTATATACAAACCATTACCCAATTTTGAAATTGTTATTATTCTTGCCTTTGGTTTTAATAACAGTAGTAATTTTTCTAGGAGGAGTTTTTACAAAATTGCAACCAGCACTTTTGAGCAAATCATCTATAATACCGATTGAATTTGTAGTTATGTATTTTTACACAATTAAAAATTATTTAGTTCTTGTAAATATTAATTTGTTAATTTAATTCAATAATTATCTTGTTCATTGAACTTTATTTCTTATTGTTTTTTTTTTTTTTTTTTTTTTTTTCACAACATGCTTAATTATTTTTAACAAAAGGCAGTAAAGGTGCAATTTTTTTTTCTTTTTTTTCCAGATGAGGGGCAAGAAGGATTTAATTTTTTCAATTATAGGGCAGGCAGGGCCAGGGGTGGCGCCAGCTAGGAGCCCCCCCCCCGTCGGGGAGTCTGTGACCCCCCATCGAGGCATACTCCTAGAATCTCTCGGGGGAAGAAATACAAAATTTTCAGTTTTTCTACTTTTAGCAGCATTTTTCTTTCCTTTTACAAATTTGGAGCATTCCAGTTTTTCCATTCTATATAAAATAGAAGAAAGTATTGGGTTCATAAAAATTTGTAACTTCCAGTTTTCCATGAATATACACGTTTTGAAAGGTCCAGAACACGTTTTGATCACGATATTTTTAGAAAATGTCTGTCTGTGACACGATGATCTCCAAAACCTACTAACAAATGGAATGGTACACATATTAACAGTAATATTATTAACAGTATTGCAGTTTTTGATAAATACTCATATAATAAAGTCTCTTTATGAAGTGCCCCCTTGTCGGGGAGGTGGTGTCCCCCCGTCAGGGAATTTCTGGTGCCGCTACTGGGCAGGGCTCAGTATCATTTCAAACATGATAGACTTCATTAATCTTCAAATTCTAGAAGAGTAAAAATGATAGGTGGTTTCGGGCCATAATTTGCAAAACAACAAATTAAAATATATTTTTAATAACATTTTAGTCTATTTACCTTTTTCATAATTATTATTTTTTAAATTAAAAATCAATCTTTTCTTACAGTTTTAAAAGTGTCTTACTTTTATTTGCACAAATATGTGACTAAAGTTTTATCTACTATATTAGTATTATATAAGAGTTCTTTTTTCTAAAATATTTTATTTTTGTCTGTTTTATAGATACAATTATATGTACTAAATTTTTATAAAAAAAATTTGCATATTACACACATACAAGATGGTTATACTTAAATTCTTGTTTCTAAAATGGATAAGTTCATATCATGAATCGTCTCTATACTGAGTTTAGTGGCAATCTACTCACCCATTTTAACTGCAGAAAGCTGTTTGCAGCAAAAGTTTAATGTCTATATATTTATATTTTCATATTTTTTTAGTTTATTTATTAATAAACAACTCTTATGAATACTTTTCTTTCAATAATACATAAAAATAATGAAACTATAACAACTACTCGATATTGGCTGAATACTTACAAGGGAAGTATGAATGAGTAAAATTCCGATTTAAACAAAACCAAGCTTAAATTAAAGAGCATGGTCGAAAACATACAGTAGCGTACAAATTTGCTGCGACAACCCCCCATGGAGCGAGAAAACGACCCTAAAAGTTTTAGTTGTTTCTGTAAAAACCTATGAAAGAGACTCCATTAGCAAGACGTGAGAGGTCGTGAGATCGAACCCAGGCGACTGCTCGTATTTTTTTTTTTTTTAATATTATTAATATATATAAATAAAATAAAACAAATTATTAAAATAAATGAATAACTTTAGAGAAAATAATTATGAAATTAAAAATAAATATACTCTATATACAAAAATATTATTAAGGAATATAGGGTAAAATTATCTCTTTACGGGAAAAAAAATTATATATATATATGTAAATAAAATTTATATTCTCTTAAACTCGTCATTTATATAAATTACAAAGAAGAATTAAAAATATTTTTTTTCAGTTGAAAAAAAATGTTTTAATAATTTAATTAAACATTTAAATATATTTTTTAATTAAATTTAATAATTATCTTCCTTAATTTTTTTCCTTTATTTTATTAAAAAAAAAAAAAGTATGCATATAATATATCTGTATATGCATATTTGGGAAAGAAAAAAAAAAAAAAAAAGGATAAGTGTTCCGTCGGGGCTCGAACGCAGGAACTACGTAACACGAATCCAAGACCTTGCCACAGCACCAGGCTTCTGCGAGCTGGAGTCTTCTCTTTTCGATTATGATAAAAAGCATCTAAAAGTTTAAGGGTCATTTCTTGCCCCCTGCGTAGTTGTTGCAGCAAATTTGAACGCTATCCTATGTTTTCAACCATGCTCTTTAATTTAAGCTTGATTTGGTTTAAATCGGAATTTTACTCATTCATACTTCCCTTGTTAATCCAAATTTGGCCGAGTACCGAGTACTTGGTGCAGCTCTATTTTATATCATCAAAATTTCAGCATTTATGACTTTTTATGATAATTTTGTTTTTACCTTTACTTTAGCATTGCTGAAACCCTAGAGAAGTATCGGGAGTTATTTGCCACTGTTGAAGCAGTATCGTCTGGAAAGCATTTGTCTAGAGTAAAGGATAATGATATTCCTAATTTAATTGAGAGTTTTAATTACTATGCTTGTGCTCATTTAGAGAATGATTGGATTCCTTCAGGTATCTATATTTTTTTCATATTGTATACTCAATGTGTGAATAGAGTGTTGGCTAGGTCTGTCTCCAGCATATTCTTTTATGACTTTAAGGGGATTCTTCATCGATCATCCTTAGCAACCAAATTCCATATGGAGAAATTTAGTACTTAAATTACTTATTGTCTAACATATTTTTTAAAAAATCATTTTTAAATTTAAAAAATCACAAGCGTTTAATTTTTTTTCAAAAAAATGAATATTTTAATTTTTAATATTTCATTTTAAAGTTATAAAATGCAAAAAATACATTTTGTTCATTTTTCATATTTTCAGGGGTTAATCCAAGCAAAAATTGGGACCCTTTTGCTGCCCCTTCACAAAATGAAAATCTTTAAAATGGGCCCCTTCACAAAATTCAGATCTGTAAAATGGGCTCTTTCACAAAATTTCAAATCCATAAAATAGCCCCCCTTCACAAAATTCAGATTCATTAAAACAACTCTTTCACAAGATTTCATTTTATAAAAATGATAATTTTGTAAGATTTTTCCTTGTTTATAACATTATTTTTAATAAGTTGTTCAATGAAATGCCATTAACTTGATACCAGACATTAGACAGAGTAACTGTTAAAATGAAAGGTTTGACACAATAATTCTTTTTTTCACAATAAGAAATAATATTTCACAAAAATAATTCGTTTTTCACAAAAAAATGGGCTCCAAAAATTAAAACCTGGATCAACCCCTGATTTTACATCCTTTAAAGCCCAATATCAGAAATTTGAAACATCATTTTTTAGAAAACAGAAGGAAATCAAATAGTTGGGAATTTTCTAAATGCAAAAATGGGATTAAAAAAAAAAAAAAAATGGTATTGAGTAAATTGGGCACTAAATTTCTTCCTACAATGACATGGAATTTGGCTGTTGGCGATGATTGCTGAAGAGTTTCCGTAAGCCTTTCCTAAATATTACTCCTGCTACTTTCTGTACTTCTATTTTCAAGTTCTTTGGTAGGGAGCATTATTGACAATAGTATAGGTCTGATGGTTAATCTAAGCATCAGTGACCTCCAGTTTCTTTTTGTGACAGTCATTATAATTTTTATCATATTATATTAGGCTTTGGCAAATTAAATCCTTGTTATTTACATGCAATAATGATGTACTTATTCTTTGTAAACTATTTGCAATATGAAAAAATAAATCATACATGATGCTTACTGTCCCAGTTAGCTGACAGTTAAGCATACATATTCCCCATATACATTGTGCTGCTTTCTTTGCACATGCTACAATAAGAATCTTACCTATGTATACATAGCTACCAACTCTTCTGTTTTTCAAAAAAGACTTCATACTGGAAATCATTTATAATTATTTTATGTTTACTTAATCGTTGAAAAAATATATTTGACAGATATATTTTTTTTTAAATAGTAGTGATCAATCTGATTTAAAAATTTGAGAAGTTTGCAGCTATGTACATATATAATATATACATATGTATAAGTTAATTATCTTATTTGATATCAAATATAGATCAAATCATGCACAAATAGGATCTAATCTGATAAAAAAGTTTAGCATTTTAGCTGAAATTTACTACTAATAGTTCATCTTCTCTGTATGCAGCATAAAGGTCAATATTCTTTTAAAACTTGCTTTATTAAATTGTAGAACCTATTAAAAGATAGAAAAAGTTTTCCATATCTCTCATTACTCATGCAATTTTTGTTATTGCTTTTTTGAATATAGTCTGTAATATTTTGCATCAATTTAAATTTTGCTGATTTCTACACATTTTTGTTTGAGTACCAGTATTTTTGTAAATGGGTCACTAGCACTATAGAAGAAGTTAAATCTGAAAAGATCACATGTGAAGTAAAGGTTTTTATACTTAAAAAAAAAAAAAAAAAAAAAAAAAAAAATCTTCTAGTGAGCTGTCAAAGGAAATACCTGTACTTATTAAGTTACTTAACCAAGCAATTTTAATTCCAGTATCAGAAGTTTTCTGTGAAAGTTGGGGTTCGGATATTGAGGTGAGCAAAATGCAGTTTAGATGCAAAGATGGAAATGACGAACAAACTTTAATTGTTAATAAAATAAAGTTTATGCTTCTTAATGTCCCTCCATCTGGTTACACAGAAACCCAGAAAATTTTATAAAGTTGCATTAATTTCAACTTTTAGAATCCCTTACTACAAATATTTTATTACTGTCAGTAAGAACAAAATCATGGACAAGGATATTTCTTCTTATGTGATAAGAAGGATAATGATTAATGCCAATTCTTTACCTAGCTATATGTCTTGAAATTTTATAACTGCAATGCTTTGACGTATCTAACAGATTAATAACATTAGATAAATGCAAACTTATGTTAAAAATATATTTAATGAATCCAGTAACTTTTTTTCCCAGTAACTTATTGCGAAATTATGCTGCAGACTATTCTCTAATGCCTAAATGGTTGTCGCAGATTGGCAGAAAAAATTCTGCTACTGACACTGTTGATAAGGGACAGGAGCACAATTTTATATTTTAAGGTAAAAAATCAGTGATTATTAGATTTTCATTACTGTGGGTGAACCCTATAAATGGCATAATTTTAATTACCTTAAAATTATTTAATTTATCTTTTAATTTGACATAGAATTATGATATAAACTATGTTATATCTATGTCAGTCAAGTTTGTTATTTCTTGAATTGTATAAATTTGAGGGTTGGCTAAGCTGGACCCAATAAGTATTTTCTGAAAAAAGAAAAAAAAAAAAAAAAAAAAATACTTCTGTGTTTTTTTAGTTATAAGACTTTCTTTGATAAAATAAATTTGCAAAATACTAAGTGATTGAAACTTATTTATTATTATTATTATTATTTATTTATAAAACAGACAGTTTACATAAAGAATGAGTTTGAATTATAATTTTTACATGTAAAATTTTGCTCTACTTAACTATATAAAAAAAAATATTAAATTTTATATTAATTTACAAAGTTTATGAATTAGAACATTAAAATCAGGATTCTGGCCAGTGTCTTAAGTAAACCTGGTCTAACTTTTTAACCATCATTCATTCTTAAGATAATGTCTACACAAACTAATGATAAACTGACTAACCTAAATAAGAATACCACATCTTTTTTGTGATTTTAGGATTTCTCATACATCAAAATTTGGAAAAATGTCAAAAAATTGAAGTTGAAAATTTTCATGAATACCAAAGTTTTCCATACCAATAGTACGATGGAAAATCATATATGAAATTTTTCAAGCATGAATACATAGATTGCCATTATTTAAAATTGGTCAAGAAATAATTCAAAATCATTATATCAAAAGTCAAAAGTGGCTTTACTTTAATAAAAGTTATATTACATAATTTATTTGAAGATAAAAAGTTGTACATATATCTATCAATCATCATAAATGAAAACAGCTAAAATTGAATTTCAGGAATTTTAATTTAATATACTTTAATTTGAAGACTTATTTCTTTCTTTGAACATTTTGGCAATTGTTAAGATAACTTTATAATGAAAATTTAGAAATATCTTTTCTAATTAATTAATATATATATATATATATTAATAGTTGCTTATTGGTTACAATTGTAAAAATTACAATAATAATTACATCTTCATCTTTTTTTCTTCATGTAATTTCGGATATATATATATATAGATATTTTTTTTAATTGGGTTATAATTAGTCCTTAATAAAAAAAAAAAAAAAAAAAAAAAATAGAGAACAACTATTCTTCAATTTCTTTTTTTATGCTTTATTTTGCTTTATATTAAAAAAGAAAAAAGCTTGTAATTATTTAAAGAATACTATTATATTAACTGTGTGTCATGAATTTTGATTAACAAAGATCACCATAAGACTAATACAGCCTATGATAATTAGAACATCTCTTAAAAGTTAAATTTATGCAGAAAATACATAAACATATAGGCAGGAAAAAAAAATAATAATTTTGAGACTTTTCTAGCTATTCATGTTTAGTACTTTAATAAAAAATATTTCGCTAATAAAACTTAAAAAAATAATAATAACATTTTTCTCAAAAATTTTGTAATAAAACTGGGATTTTTTTTTCAGGTTTTATTTGGAAAAACACAGCCTAGGTTTTTGCCAATCCTTCTAAATTTACTATCAAATGAATATGAATCAAAATTTCAAATCAATCCACGTAAAAGACTGTTAGCTCTCATTTCTGCATTTTATTTAAATAAATTAGTATATTGTGACCATCACAAAACTTTCTTCTAAATCATTCTATATAACAGCACTACTTACTGTTTAAAATGTGCAAAAGTTTAACCATGGCTTTTCACAATAAAGATTTTACTTATGGAGTTTGGTATAGTTTTAATCAATAGATGCTGAGATGTGGCCATTTGAAAAATCACTATGGAAGCTCTACCTATTGGCCAAATATACCTAAATTAAATCAGCATTTGTTTTCACAATAGTTATTTTAGGGTTGGGGACAAAATATCGCGAAGGCAAAAATGAGTTGGTAATTATTAGTAATGTTGTATAAAATTTCATGACAACACATACCTTAATCAGAGCACTGACATTCTGACAAACCTACAATATAAATTTTCATAAACTTTACTTAAAATAATTTAAAGACTATATTTATTAACTTTTTTCAAAATTAGTCATAATGAATTCAACTGTGCTTATCAATTTTAAAATTTTTAATTCAAGTTTGTGAACAGTGTTCAGCTCTCAGCAGTGATGTGTACAATATTTTTAAAATGTATTTTGAATAGTGAAAAGCAAAAGATAAAGTAACTTAAAAATAAACATAGATACAATAATGAAATTCAACTCTATGATTTAATTAATTATTTATTTTAATTAATTAATATTTATAAGGCCATGTGGCCACTGCCAGAGATCACGCGTGACACAAAATCAAATTTTCAAATAGATCATACTATTTTTTTTATGCGAGATTTTGTCTTGCGATATTATGTCCGGATCCCGTTATTTTATATATCAAGTTTTGTGCAGTTATATGCCACAGAAGTTCAGATTTATATTGAACCCTGCTATTCACAGGGTGAATTGCAGCACAGCAGCACCACCTGTTATTTTGATATGCACCCAAATTAAGTCAGCATACAACAGAATCTGAGATATAGCCTTCCCATTCTCTTTGAAAATTGCATCACAACAGCATCACCTGTTGGTCAATGTACATCCAAATTAAATCAATATTTTGTGTCATAATGGCTCTCTCATATACCAAATTTTGTGCAATTATGTACAATAGAATCTAAGATATAGCCTTCCCTTAAATTGAGGAAATTGTATTATAGCTATTAGCTGCACCACTTGTTGAACAATTGGTACCAAAAGTTGATAGGCACTAATTTATATCAAAGTGCATCTACATATAAATTTATATGCAACTCTGTGCAGTAGTTCCTGAGGTACAGTTGCCACAAAATTTTTGTCAATTATACAGACAGGCAGACATTTTCTAAAAAATGGTAAAATCGTGTTTTGTATCTCTCAAAATGTGTAAATTCGTTGAAAACTGGGAGTTGAAACTTTTTACAAATCCAATACTTTCTTCTATATTTAATAGAATACAGAAGAAAGTAGAAATTTGGTTTTCCAGCTAAATACAGAATCATAAAATTAAGGTTTTTACAAAATTCAGGAAAAAAAAAAAAAAAAAAAAAAAAGAAAACAATTTCACAAAAACAGGATTTTGTTAGAAAAGCATGAATAGACTCCCATTCTGTTATGAAATTTAAACTTTCAAAATTTATGAAAGTTCTATTTAAATCATTTATTTAAAAAGTTATTATTATTTAACAATATTTTTTTTCAGCAACAAATAATTTAATTTCTATAAAATGAAATTATTATTTATTAATTACACATTATACTTAAAACTTGAGTTTATTGGATTCAAATTGTAGTATTTAAGAATTATGATGTTAATGTTTAAAATATTGAATACTAAAAAGTTGCCAGTATCAAAGATCTGACAATTTAAGACATATTTTTTAATGGAATACTTAGTTATAATATTTTCATTTTGTTCAACTAAAAACCTGCTCTGAACAGTTTTTAAATATTTAAATATTCATCTTTCCTTTAAACTCTTATGTTTTTTTTTTTTTTTTTTTTTGTTTTTTTTTTTATATGACAGAAGCCTGTTTTTTTTTTTTTTTTTTTTTTTCTTTTCAGACAAGATACCAACTAAAATTTTTTTTATTTATTTTATTTTCTAACCTTTTGGTATCAAGTTAAAACAAACAATTTATAATTCATTACAAAAAGAACACATTGCACTGCACATCTTGCAGATTGCACTGCAATTTTTTTTTCTTTTTTGCCAAACTCAATTGTTGACCTAAAAACAGCAATTACATATGAAAGGATGTCTAAAAGAAAATTATTATGGTGAATTTGAAAAAAAATTGTCCAACCGTCTTTAAAGGAACTCACTTGTGAGAGCTCAAACTGACCTTTAATAAAAAAGTACCACAAAACTGGCGTTGTAAAAAATATTACTTACAAACTTTAAATAAACACCATAAAATGCAATAAACTTGCAACAATTGTTTCGGGTCGAAAAAACACACGACCCTTCATCAGGCGAATAAAGTAAGCACAACACTCGTGCTTACTTTATTCGCCTGATGAAGGGTCGTGTGTTTTTTCGACCCGAAACAATTGTTGCGAGTTTATTGCATTTTATGGTGTTTATTCAAAGTTTGTAAGTAATATTTCAAACTGACCTTACTTATATAGGACACCTATCAGTTTTTCTGAACTAACCAATTAATATGTACAAAAGGACATCTAATGTTTATTTAGCAACTTCAAAAAAAATAATTATAGCCATTTTTTAGATATAGACTTATGGTCTAACTTCTGATTTTCAATGTTCATTTTTCCAATTTTCACCAAAAGTTGGAAAATTCATTTGTACACCTGACCTGCCTTAATTCTGAAATTTTGTCATTCTATCTTTATTAGTCTTGCAGTTATGATAGTCAGAAGATTTTCCACGCATATGCACACACACACACTGACCAATTACCGAAAACCATTCTTTTGGACTCAGGAGACCTTAAAACATAAAATCAGGTTAAAATTCAATATCAATTTTTTGACTGAATACAATACTCCCATTATCTACAGTATTTGAATAATGGAAGTAATAAAATATTAAAAAATAAATAAATAAATAAAATCAAATAACAGCAGTTGTCATGTATAGGATTCTCAATATTGGTTTAGATTTTACAAATTATGTTTTATTTTAATTGTTACTAAATATTGTAATATATTTTTTTTTATCTTATTATCTACAAAATTGTGTATATGTTAATTTGCAAAAACTTTTGTTAAAAACGAAGAATACAAACAGTGTTGGTAGAGAATTTTAATATAGATTTTACTTCAGAAGATGGACCAGATTTTATTGCATTGTTAATTATTGAGCTTTATTTATAAAATAATCAAAAGCCTATTCAACTGACAGAGTGTACAACAATACATCTCAAATTTTCCAATGAAAGTATGCAAACAGGAATTTACACAATTCTGATAGTTAATGTGCACAATTACTACATGCCTTTACATAAAAGAATTTACCAAAAAAAAAAAAAAAAAAAAAAATCCTTTCCTCTAGAATTAAATTCTGTTTAGGACATAATTTTAATTTATTATTTTAATTTAATTTTAATCCAATTTCTAATGCAAATCATTTTTTTTTTTTTTTTTTGTATAATAGGTCCTATTTGTGTTGTTCCAGAAGAATACAATAATCCATCTCTAATTTTAAGTTTAAGAGTTAGTTCCATATTAGCATCTGGGAGCTCAGTTTTATTGCTTCCCGACATTAAATGTTGTTTGTCATCATTTCTTTTAGCGGAAATCTGTTTTGGATCTGGGTAAATCTTCTTTTATTTGTATTTTTTTTTTTTTTTTTTTTTTTTTTTTTTTTATGTTTTTAATGCTGTTTTATTATTTGAGTATAGTTTTATTATAATTTTTATGATTATATAGGAGCATTTCATATTAAAATTATTATTATTATTATTATTATTTTGTACGGTATATGCATTATCTGATTTATTGAATACTAGCTAATCCTGAGAATTTGCATGTTCATTATTGGGAAGGGGCAGCACAGTTGTTGTGTGGATCTAGTGTTGACTCTACAACAAAAGGGCCGCTGGGGGGAACTCGATAAAAGGGCACTTTAACCCTTTCAGGGGCGGTGGCTAGAGGGTCTATCCACCTACTTTAGAAATTTTTCTCTAAGTGTGCAGTGGCTACTTTTTTTATCCACTTTTATGAAAAGGTAATGTGTACTTCTAAAATTGAAATAGAGATGGCAGAACTACAGTAACTTTAAGCAGGATGTGCCTGTGACTTTTTTAAATGGACAAGTTGCGGGAAAATTTTTTGAAGTTTCTTTTATGCATTTTTATGAAAAATAATTTTTTATTCAAAAGTATTTGGTAGTGTAAATATACTGTAATGCACCTTTTAAATACAACAGATTTACATAGTATCTTAGATCATTAATTTTAGTTTGATTTTTAGGAGCATCTTTTAGGTGGATAGGCACAGTGGCTAGAACGCCTAGTCACCACCCACAAAAAAATCCCCACATGCTGAATTTTTTTATTCATCAAATATGACTTGTAGGGGATGTTTACTTTATGATATATATTTTTTTAAAAAGAAATTCAATCATTTTTACTTAGTGCCCCTGAAAGGGTTAATACTCTCAAAAGGGGCACTATAATATTCTCAATAATTCAAAAAGGGCACTATAACATCTTCATAATATATCACTTACAAAATGTAGCCCCCCCCCCCCAAAAAAAAAAAAAAAAAAAAAAAAAAACTTACTAATTTTTTTTATAGCAGCAATGTATCCAAGGTATAAATAAATAAACAAAATAATGAAATTAAAAAAAAAAAAAAAAAAAAAAAAAAAAAGCTTGTACAAATAACATTATATCATAGAAGAATGCACCAAGACAAAATCAGATTTTTATGAGAAACAATTTTGAAAATTTTTTACATTTTTGAATGAAATATATCACTTACAAAATGTAGCCCCGAATTTTTAGTTGCTATTTGGTATACTGAATATTCATTATTCAGTAATAATCAAACATTTAGTGCATGCCTATTCAAAAGAAATTTGTTTAATTACAAGAACAAGACAATTGATGTGAAAATAATTTCAATGCTATACTTTAAACAGATACAAAAATTGAATTTTTTTAAACAAAATCTTAAATTTTTGGAGTAATAATAAAGTCAAAATAATGGACAATTTTAATAGTTTGGATATTAGAAAATGTAATAAAACTGAATCTACAATAAAATAATTGAAATTGTACAACATTAAATTCAATTTTAGTGCAAACTAACAGCCATGAACTTTTCTGAAACTTTTTTTTTTTCTTTCTTCCTTAAGATTATTGCTAAATATACCTCAAAAATCGAGAGTTTCTCGTAGAGGAGAGGGGGGGAAGAGGTAGAATTACGTTTTTACCGTTAATTAAATAAATATGCTATTTTTCCCGTATTTGACAGAATTCGCGATATTTTTACGACCGATTGCCGAAATTTTTAATTATTTCACTGCAAATTTACAAAATCTACTTTTAATAGCAAATAATTGCTAATAATATACTATAATTTTGAATCTAATTGATAAAATTCACTCTTCTTTCAACGATGATTCCTAAAATTCGCGATATTTTTGCGGTTAATTATATCAAAAATGGGGTTAATTATTAACGAAATATACAATTATCTGGCTGCTAATCAATGAAATTTGAGCCCTTTTTAAAGCTACATCCCCCAAATACCAAACTTTGCTGTTAATCGATGAAATACGCACTTTTTTCAAAACCTAATCCAGAAATATGTGAAAATTTACAGATGAATTAAAAAACACCGGATTATTTCATAGCTAATTGTCAAAAATTACGTTTACTCGGAACTAAATTATTTTTTTCTCCTAATAGGTAAAAAATTGCGCATTTTTTTTCAAAGCAGATTTCTGAAATACGCGATTATTATGCGGCCGATTGTCGAAACACGCTATTATTTAGCTACTAATCTATTAAAAATGCGTTCTTCTGAAAGCTGAATCTTAAATACTCAACTATTTTGCCACTAATCAATGAAATTTGCATTTTTTATTTTATTTTATTTTTTAAGCGGAATCTTGGAAATCGGGAATAATTTTGAAGTAGATTTCGCAAATACGGGATCGCTTACCCACTAATAATAAAAAAAAATTATGTTTTATATGCTATCATTTGACTGCTAGCCAATAAAGTTTTTTTTTTTTTTTTCCTCTAGTTGATTTCAGTAAATCGCGATACATTAGTAGCCGATAATGGAAACACACAATCATTTCGCCACTAATTAACAAAATTTATGTTTAATCGCAATTAATCGCTGAAAAAGGTTTTTGATGCTAATCGATGAATTTCTTGCTTTTTTCAAACATGATTTGCATTATACGTATAATTTTGTGGCTTTTTATAAAAATTTGGAATTATTTTACAGCTAATTTTTAAAATTACGTAATCGTAAACTAATTGCTAAAATAGATGTTATTTTTCTAAAAATGTGTAATTATTTAGTCATAATAAATCAGCTTTTTTTTTTTTATTTGATTACTGAAATGTCATTTTTTGCGGCTGATTTATAAAATACGCAATTTTCTTGACAAATCCATTTTAAATCCGACGATTTTTGTGAAAGTCCCATTTTCAGATATGAAAATTTCTTAGAATCACCCACGCACTATAAACACTAAGTTATCGCGTATTCAGTTACCCCAACAAAAAGCACAGAAAATATTCTTTTTCTTTCTCCAACGGTAGATACTTGGTACGATAAAGTTTGAAATTTTCCATGATTTTCTCAGAAACTTGTATATTAAAACACTTAGGAAAGTTTCCTATTACAGAGGACAATTCCTCCGTTAAAGTCTGACTAAATACTGTTTTCTCCAAAACTCGCGTGATTACGGCCTAAGACACTTTAGAAAGTCTCCCACGGAAGATAGCTCTTCCTGGTCTTAGATTCCTTGCGTTGTCAATCGTACTTAAAGTTCAGTAGCTTTGAATCCATTATTTTTATCAATAAATAATTGAAATAAACAGTTTTTTTCGTAAGAAAGTATTATTTTTAAGCGACTTATTAAGCATTAAGATAACCCATGAAGATAATCAATCATGGCATTCCGTTTCTTTCTTCCCCCCTTTCAGCTTGCGGTTTTAATTAAGCACACTCTCAGCTAATGTAAACAAATACTTGTTCCCGTTCTGAGTCAGCAATATTTCGATTACGCAATGCCTAGCACTAGAATGTTTTTTTCTTTTTTTCTTTACTATTTATTTATGAGTATTGTACGATGAAGCACCTGGTTCTTCAGCTAGATTGCAAAAGTTAGTTTTGTTATTTTTTTTGTTATTTTATTTTTTTTTCAAAAGGAGTTGAAGGGCTTTCATAGATAAAAAATAAAATTAAAAGAATTCTGTTTATGCGGCAACTGTTGGAAATGCAAAATCAAAAGTTGATAAGGATTGGATCGCCATATGTGTGCAAGGCAAAAAAGAAAAGAAAAAAGAATAGTAGTTTTTTTTTTGTTTCAGTGTCTGCCACTATTCAGTTTTATGTATTCAATAAAATATATTTAGCTAGGTGGTCAAGGCTGAATTTGCGGAGCATAAAAAATAACTCGCGGAGTTTTTAAATTTTTTCGGAGAAACTTCACAGAAATCGGAGCAGTTGGGAACCCTGTGAAAAATACAAATAAGGGCCGCCGGGCGCTAAAAATGAGTTAGTAACGGCCGCCGGGCGCTAGAAATGAGATAGTAAGGGCCGTGGGGCGCAAAAATGTGTTAGTAATGGGCCGCCGGGCGCAAAAATGTGTTAGTAATGGGCCGCCGGGCGCTGCGCCCTGCTAAATCGGCCTAGAGTCAACACTAGGATCTAATTGTAAAATTCAAATAAAAATTTTATTGTTCATTCAAATAACATTAATAAAAAAATCCTAAAATCATTATTGAAGTTAAAAAAGAAAAAAAAAGCTCTGTTTATTTTATTTTATTTTTTTATTGTAAATAAAGCTACTGATAATTTTAAATAAAAATATCCATATTTATTTTCATAAACAATATCTTAACGTGCACTCAAGTTGTTTTCTTTTTACTTTTTAAATACATGGTATCTAAGGAAAGTAGTCTACTCATGAAAAAATTTCACTGTAAGATTTTGGTGTACTTTGTTTTACAAAGTTTGTGCAGGCTAACTCAGGAAGCATTATTCAAAATTCATGCTATTAGCCAAAACATTAGCAAATTCTCAACTGCCAATTTTCAGCTGTAAAAGGTAGTTAAATCTAAACTGATAAATGGTATTTAGATGCCAATAACCCTAGCAGTAGCGCAGCCAGAAAATTTCGGTAGGGGGGGGTCTAAAAAGAAAAACTATAAAGCATGTAGGGCCATTTGAAACCTATTTTATGTATATGCCCTGACTAACTCTAAGGCATGTGGGCCCCTCTTCTTTAAGGGGCCCACTCAGAATCGTATGCAGGTATTCTGCAACGTAAAGACCTTTTATGCCACTGCAAGCGTGGCCCCTAGAAAAAGCTTGCCCCGGGGCTCCAGGTAGTCTAAATCGGGCCCTATATGTGAGTTTTTTTTTAAAGCTGTCATCATTTAAATTTTTAAAATTACAATTATTTTGTATAGAAATCATTGATCGTGTTTTCGTCCGATTTTATTTAATGAGGCCCACTATTATAAAAATCTGGTACGAAGTTTATTCAGAAATTGGATATATTTGACAGCTCTTTGTAGTTTTAGTCTATGGGGGGCTGATACAGGCAACAATTTTTTCACTTCATTTGCAAATTTTTTTCTGGTTCAATAAATCGGTCCCCTTTTTTTAGGTTGTCATGGCCTACTACATCTGAGAAACCTACCATACCTAACATAATTATAATAATTAAATTAAATAATAAGGGGAAAATACTTTTCGAGTTATTTTAAGATTTTTGCATATCACATTTTTTTCTTATTAAAAAGGGATGACCCTAACAGCACGATTCAAAGTCATATCCTCAAATTTCGAAATAAAATTAACATATTCAAATGCAAAACGGGGGTAAAATCTCTGAAAATGGACCAAAAATATCTTTACAAATCGTTTCATGTTTTATTTTTACTTTCTCCCATATTTAATAGAAGAAAATATTAGATTCGTGAAAAATTCTGGCATCGTGTTTTCGATGGATTTACACGTTTTGCGAAGTCTAGAACACGATTTGAGCACTTTTAGAAAATGTCTGTCTGTATGTGTGACAAAATTTTGTGGCAAATGTATTTCAGGAGTTACAGCACAGAATTTCAGAAAATTTGATATATAGATACACTTTGACATAAATTAGTGCCTATCAAATTTTGGGGAAAATTATCCAACAGGTGGCGTTGTCATCCCACTTTTCTAAAACTTTAACATGATGGTATCGGACAAAATTACGTATAAATACGAAAAGAGAATTATTTTTTAATAATCATTGTGCAATTTAAAAAAAAAATAATAATTGTAATTAATGATAGTTAACTGGGGAAAAAATTGTATATGTAGGAGCAATGCTTTCGCCCCTGGAGGGAAGTCCCCCCGAATGAGGGGGACGAATTTTAATTTTGTGAATCTTTCAAAGAAGCTCGTCCATACAATACCTTTAAAACGAATGGTTGAACCATCGACTTGCGATAATTTTAAATAAAGTTATCGATTTTTTGAATTAAAAAAAAAAAAAGCTTTTTTTTTTAAAGATGTCATATAGAGAATAAAATTGACTTTCTTTGGATATTTAATGTTATATCATTATTTATTATATATTTAGGGAGTAAATCGTCTGCAATCATCGTCGAAGCTAATTTTAATAAATTACTTTTGCTGGTGAATTTGTATAAAAAAATATATAAGAAAGTCATGCGGTGGCTGCAACATGCTATTTTTTTTTTTTTTTTTTTTTGTTGTTGTTCCATACGGCAGTTACATAAATAAAATATGAAAAATTTACATTGTGCACATAATTGTGTATATAATTAGGAAAAGTTTAACAAGAAACCAACAAAATTTTGTATTGCTTGGCCATCATAAAACTGTCTTCCATATCATTCTAATGTATCTAGTTGTGTTTCTAAAGACTTGAACTGTTGTTGAAAGACTTAATAACTACCCCCAGTTTCTGCCTTGTTCTTCTATTTTTTTAAATTTAATTTTCTTTTTTTCAGCTTTCAGTTAATTTTTGGCGAGATTTTGTTTTATTTGAATTTTTTGACAATTTTCCCGCAAACTTGGTCGACAGAAAATGCTGGTTTCGAATCAGGGCTTTCTCAAATATCTAAAAGCCCTCGTTCGAACCCAGGTCACGCTCTTCGGTTTCGCGTTTCGGAGTCTTCAGTGGCTTTCTCCAAAACTCGCGTGAACACGGGCTAGAATCCTTTGAAATGACCAAATGTAGGGTACTCAAACATTAACACCATTTATCCCTCTTTGTTTAGCGAGTTCCTTTGTTATTATTATTATTATTATTATTATTATTATCTTCCTTCCTTGTTATTGAATGATGTGCAAGAATTTCGTTCCCCCAGTAACGCATGATCAATTGCATATAATTTCACAAAATGTCTCATTTAGTTACATTGTGAAAATTTGGAGCAAATAAGATTATGAAATAATAGGTTTTCTACCATATTTTTTGAAAGATCTACCACAGAATCTATCACGTAGAATTTGCCGAATTTTATATCAGTGATACTTACGTTATAATAATAATAATAATAATAATAATAACAACAACACCAATGATATCAACTGTTGGTCTAACTTCTGTGTATATAGCTTAACAAAAATTGTTGCAAAGCTACAAATTTTTGAAAACTATATCTCAGAATCTATAAGATGTAATTAAACAAAAATAACTATGCCAGTAGTTTTATAAAAATAGCTGTTTTTTTTTTTTTTTTCGTTTCTGGCGAAGGATGTGCCAGAAAGTACTTTATTCATTATGTTTGAAAGTTATAAATGAAAAATTTGTAATGACCCCCTTCATATCATAATAGTTTAATATTCAATTCAAATCCCAAACTGAAAAACTGTAAACTACAGTCGGCAGCAATAGTATCCGAGCACTAACAATAATCCCTGTTTAAAAAAAGTACACTTAATACTGCTTTGTTAAATAAATTCTTGTCGATTCATGTTCTTAGTCAGTCTAAGAACATGATTCGACAAGGATTTATTTAATAAAACAGTATTAAGTGTACTTTTTTGATATCGGAATTATTTGCTAGAGCTCGGATACTTTTGCTTGATAACTTTGGTTATCTTTTGGTCCTCACATCTAATGAAAAACATTCCTTAATTTATTTTTATATGGGTATACTTAAATATCTTATAATTTAAAATATCTTTTACTTACTTATTTTCAAATTTAATTTATCCTTTTAAATCCTTTTCTTACTCCATGCTATTTCGCGGCAAACATCGCAGTTTGTTTACTTTTTAGCTGTTGCCATTCTCTGCACTGTTAAAATAACTTTTTCTCCTTGTTGCCATCGTATCTTAATTCATTAAATTAATTATGAAATGTTTCAACTTTGGCCATAAGGTGGCGTCATCGTTATTTTTACTATTTTGATTTTGACCACACGGTGGCGTTATTATCGATGTTTTTCTGATCGTTTTATGCAAATATTGTATTCTTTAATGATATAAAAGTTCGATTCGATCGTTGTACGGGGCAGTAGCAGCAGTGCAGCAACGAGATGCATTAGTGTGTTTTCCAGTGAGCTGGTCTCCTGTTTAGATAAGATGTTTGCTGGTTTGGAGTTAAAAGTTTTATTTAATTAAAAGTTTAAGCATATGAATTTTTTTTTTTTTTTATACGAAGTTAAGTTTTAATATGTTAAAAGTTGATGCTGGTTTGCCATGAAGTTAAAATAGTTAATAACTAAATTCTGAATAAAGTTAAAGTTTTTTTGAACTCTTGTCCTTGTTCCTTATCGTTTTTAAAGATGATAAATTTCTTCTGTTATGAACTTTAAAGACTTTTTGTTGTTATATCCTAGTGGTCAACAAGGCGACCCTAGGGATGTTAATTTATCTTCATAATTATTTCCCCGATGGTCAACTTGGCGACCATCTATCTACAATTTTCGTTTGCTTTAAATTACATCTTCTTTTGTTCGATCGTTATCTACAGTGATAATGTTTTCCTTGGAGTAACGTTTATTTGCTTAGTGGTCAACCGGGCGACCCTAAGGGATGTTAATTCAGTTCCTTGATTATTCCCCCGATGGTCAACTTGGCGACCATCTATCTGCAATCGTCGTTTGCTCTGAGTTGCATTATTTTTTGATATCATCTTACGTTTATCAATGGTCAACTTGGCGACCTTGATTTGTGTTAAATAGTGTTGTGTTTAAAAGGGGACTGTGGGACAAGATGTTTTCTTTCTTCAGAAATGTTGTGTAAAGAGCTGAATGTTTTGTTTTTTCTTCAAGCTAATGTTTTACAAGGTAATTATCCAGCTTATATTGCTACCTTATGTTAATGCTTTATGTTAATTGTTTTTTTGATTAAAAGTTTGTTATATATATTTACATATGTTTTTTGATATAAATAAATTTGTTAAGTTTTTTTTAAATTTTCCTTGTTTTTACTGAGATCAAGTTTTCTAGTCACTAGTCATTTTACACTTTCAAAAACTTAAAGTTCAAACGTTTCTATTGTGCAAAAACTTTGCTTAATATTAAATTTTAATAGACAGACCACTTCTAATGGTCTTCAACAGTTGGGTTATGGGCCCAGAAATTTTTGGATAAGTTTTTTGTATGTATAGAATTCTTTAATTGTCTTTGACTAGTGTTTTTTTGACTCAGTGAAGATTGGGAAAATGGCGTTTAATTTGACTCCCCAAATTGAAAAGCTTGGTTCTACAAACTATGCTGGTTGGAAAAATGACATTAAATTTTTGTTAATGGAAAAGAATGGATATGAAATTGTTACTGGGGTAGAAAAATCACCTGGTGCAAAGGCATCTGAGGAGGTAGTTAATGATTTTAAAAGGAGACAAAATTCTGCTATGTCTTTACTTTACCTTAATTTAGAATCAGAATTTCGTGGTTTAATAAGTGAGTGTTCTGACCCCTCAGAGGCTTGGAAAGTTTTAAAAGTCAATTTCCAACCAGATAGTAGGAGTCACCACATGAAATTGTTTTCAGAGTTAATGACATGTTTTATTCAACCTGGCGAGTCTATTGGTCTCTTTGCAGCTAGAATTTCAAAAATTGTAGATCAGTTAAAAGCTATTGGTAAACCAATAAGCGACGAGTATGTATGTTTCCAAATTTTGAGATACTTACCTGATAAGTTCGATCAAATAGTGCAACAGATTTTAAGATGGCCTGATAAAGAGTTTTCGTATAAAAATATTGTAGTTGAACTTTGTTCTGAAGAGACACGACTCCAACTACGCACTTTTGATAAAAGTAAAGTTGAATGTACAATTGAGGTTCAAAGTGCTAAATTTAAGAGAAAATCTGTAATTGTTTGTTGGAGGTGTGGTAAAAAAGGCCATGGTATTAAGGATTGTCGGGTTAAGCTTGAAAATAATTCATCTGCTGCAAAAGAGAAACCACTTAAAAGTAATTTTGTTAAGAAGGCTGGCTCCAGTCAACAGTCTCGAAGTGATAAAACTCCCCCACGTAAAACTCAAAATTTTATTGCTGAGGCAAACCTTAGCAGTTTTGATCGAGAGGGATGCTGGGCTTTTGACACCGCTGCCTCTCATCATTTTTGTAAAGATAAAGCCCTGTTTAGTAATTTTGTTGAAGTGTCTGGTGATGAGTTACACGTGGCTGTTGACGGGGTTACCTTTCCTATTACTGGTAAAGGCGAGGTAGAACTGAACTTTAATGGTGTTGAAATAAAATTATGGAATGTGTTGTTTTCACCTAACTTAAGGAAAAATCTTTTAAGTGGTTCTAGATTCGACCAGGGAGGTGCTAAATTCATTGGTAAGTCTGGCAAGTTGAATGTGATCAATAAGTTTGGCAAATTTCTTTTTTCTGCAAAACTCTATGACGGGATATATTACACTTTTCCAAAAGTTATTAGGAGCAGGCATGGTGTTAAGGTGAATGGGGGGCAAGATGTAAATGAAATTGCTAATTCTGAAGTTTCAGCTTCACCTACATATGAGTCCGTCAATGTTAAAGATTTGGACACATGGCATTTGCGTTTTGATCACATCAGCCCTGAACTCATTCTTAACACTAATCGTAATTCTGCTGTTAAAGGTCTGCCTCTTTTAAAGTCTATAGATAATTTTTTTTGTGATCCTTGTCATTTGAGTAAGCAAAATCGTGTTTCCTTTAAATCTATAGGTCATTCTTTTTCTAAAAAACCATTAGAAAGGCTGTTTCTTGACACTTGGGGACCTATTAAAATAAATGGGAAAAGAGGCGAACGTTTCTTTTTGTCCATAATAGATGATTTTTCTGGTAAAACTGCGGTTTACCCCCTTCAAGAGAAGTCCATGGTCTTTGAAATTTTTAAAAGACATGTTCTAAGGGCTGAAAGGTTTTTGGGTACCAAGTTGAAGGCCATACGCACCAATAATGGTAGTGAGTTTGAAAATGACCATTTTAGATCTTTTTGTAATGAAACAGGTGTAATCCATGAGCTAACAAATACTTTTACTCCAGAACAAAATGGTACATGCGAACGTTTTAATCAGACCATTATGAATTGTGTTCGGGCAATGCTGAAATCCAGCGGGTTGTCTGCCGATTTTTGGCCTGAAGCGTGTATGCATTTTACTTACACTTGGAATAGAATCTGCCATGGGAAAAATACGAAGACCCCTCTTGACCTCTATTCAGGTAATAAACCATCTGTTCGTCATTTAAGACCTTTTGGTACTGTAGCTTATGTCGGTGTTCCTAAGGCTAGGCGTAAACATAAATTGGATTCGAAGGCAAAGAAAGGTGTCCTTGTTGGATACGCTTTGCGTACTCGTGGATATAGAGTTTGGTTAGATGATGATAAGAAGGTTGTTGAAACCATTAATGTTTCGTTCGTTGAGAGTAAAAACTTTCCGAGCAGTGGAGCGGTGATGGGCGACTCCTCCTTCGAGTTGGTGTATGTCCCAGAGGATCAGCCACGGCCCGTTGATCAGTTTCATCTTCCTGATCCGGAGCCTGGCACTTCTGGTGTCGTGCCCAATGAGACTGAGGATGTCGTCCCAGCCATTCCTCATACAAGTTCTACACCTTCTCAAGTTTTGTCATCCCCGAGCTGGATATCTAATCCAATCTGGTACAGGAAAGTCGTTCCCAGGCCTAAAGGAGATAAAATTGACAACTACTATTATCCTGATGGAGAGGGTAAGAGGCTCCCTCAAAGATCTCCAAAAGATATTGAAAAATTTTGTTTAGCTAATGGTATTGATTACAACCCTGCCAACTTTGATTTTTCAAAATTTAATACTTTTTCTGGTGTAGTTAATTCTGACGTTATACCTTCTGCGTCCAGCACCTTAAGTTGACTAGAGGTGGTGGTCCCTAGAACGTATAAACAAGCCCTGAAATCTGCCCAGGCGGATAAATGGCATGAGGCTATGCTGGAAGAGTTAGAATGTATGGCTGCAAGAAAAGTTTGGCATTTAGTAAAACTCCCTGAAAACAAGTCTGTGTTAGGAAACCGCTGGGTTTATACAGTTAAGCGCAATGAGTCTGGTGCCATAGTAAGGTACAAAGCAAGATTGGTTGGGGTTGCGCAAGGTTTCAGCCAGGTACAGGGTGAGTCTTACGACGAAACTTTTTCGCCCGTTATAAATTTTTCAGTAGTCAGAGTTCTTCTTTGCCCTATTAGTTTCATGTTGTGGCTGGGTTAACGTACAATGCGACATAAAATGTGCATATTTATATGCCCCATTAAAGGATGAAATTTATATGAAACAACCAACTGGGTTTGCTGAAAAAGGCAAAGAGAGTTGGGTTTGTAGATTAGACAGAGCATTGTACGGGTTACACCAATCTGGCAGATTATGGTTTTATGAATTAAATAAAGTGTTGTTGGAACTTGGTTTTAATAAATTTGAAAATTGTAATTGCGCATATTCATATCTTGATTTTTCAGTTCTGTTGGTGTACGTGGATGATATCGTCATTTTTGCTAGAACACAGTCACAGACTAAAACCATTTTAGAACTTTTGGAATCTAAATTTGATTTGAAGGTTTTAGGTATCACTCGTAAATTATTAGGCGTAGAATTTGAATATACAGATGCAGGTGTGTTAATTCACCAAAACCAGTATATTGGTGAAATAGGTGAAAGGTTTAGAAACCACCGTGTTCCTGTTTCTTCTTTGCCAATAGTTAAAGGTGTTCAGTTTTCTAAAAGTGACTGTCCAGTTGTTCAGGCAGATATAGATGAGGCATCAAGTTTACCTTACAGAAATTTATTGGGTTGTATTTCATTTCTTGCAAATCGCACTAGACCTGACATTGCATATGCCACTAATATTTTTTCACAGTTCCAACAGAATCCAGGAGTTAAACATTGGCAGGGCTTACTTAAATTATTAGGTTATATCAAATTTACCAGTCATTATAAACTTTCTCTAAATTGTAAAAGCATTAAATTACTTTCATACTCTGATGCAGATTTTGCAGCTAATAGGGACGATTATGTCTCTATGGGTGGTCAATTAGTACTTCTGGATAATGCTGCCGTTTCGTGGCGCTCAAATAAACAGAAGGGTGTGACCATTTCTACAATGGAGTCGGAGTTTATTTCAATGTGCGATTGTGTTAGGGAACAAGATTGGTTTTATAACATACTATTAGAATGTCAAAGTTTAAAAATTATTAAAGAGAAATTTGATGTACCAACACTTTTTGCTGATAACCAGGCTGCCATTAGATTCACTAAATCTAGAATTGAAAATTTTCACACGCGCCATGTAAATATAAAATTGTTTTTCATTAGGGACTGGTTTGATGAAGGGAAATTTAACCTTCAGTATGTTTCTTCTAAGTCCAATCTTTCCGATCCATTCACAAAGCCACTTGCCAAAAATGAATTGTTAAAATTTATAAATATAGTTTTCTTTCAAAATTCTTGTAATTAAAACTCTTCTTCTCCACTTTGCGGATATTTTTTTTGTATATATGTATATAATTGTTGGTATGTATGTGAGTCACAAGCGCTTGTGCATATGTGTTGTATATAGTGTATATAAGTATTTCATCTATTTCATCATTTATAGTAATTTAGTATTGTATATTAGAATTGTGTTTTGCATTGGTCTTGTATATATTGTATATAAATTATATTATCTCTTATTGCATATTTAGAATATAGGTCATATACATAATCATATTAATTGTATTGAGTATTTATAATGTATTTTTCTGCTTAGTATCTGCATTGTGGGGAATTTGCGTTTGATTATATTTATAATGAAAAGGGGGGAAATTAATTGTAAAATGAAATTTAAATTTAATCTAAAATTACTTTCATGTGCTGTTTCGTAGTACATGTTTAAAATTTTTTTTATGTACTATCTTTGAAGTACATTTTTCTTACTAATTATTAAGATGGTTAATATTTGAATGTTTTTTTCTTATATGTTGCGGTGGGGGGCTTTGATAACTTTGGTTATCTTTTGGTCCTCACATCTAATGAAAAACATTCCTTAATTTATTTTTATATGGGTATACTTAAATATCTTATAATTTAAAATATCTTTTACTTACTTATTTTCAAATTTAATTTATCCTTTTAAATCCTTTTCTTACTCCATGCTATTTCGCGGCAAACATCGCAGTTTGTTTACTTTTTAGCTGTTGCCATTCTCTGCACTGTTAAAATAACTTTTTCTCCTTGTTGCCATCGTATCTTAATTCATTAAATTAATTATGAAATGTTTCAACTTTGGCCATAAGGTGGCGTCATCGTTATTTTTACTATTTTGATTTTGACCACACGGTGGCGTTATTATCGATGTTTTTCTGATCGTTTTATGCAAATATTGTATTCTTTAATGATATAAAAGTTCGATTCGATCGTTGTACGGGGCAGTAGCAGCAGTGCAGCAACGAGATGCATTAGTGTGTTTTCCAGTGAGCTGGTCTCCTGTTTAGATAAGATGTTTGCTGGTTTGGAGTTAAAAGTTTTATTTAATTAAAAGTTTAAGCATATGAATTTTTTTTTTTTTTTATACGAAGTTAAGTTTTAATATGTTAAAAGTTGATGCTGGTTTGCCATGAAGTTAAAATAGTTAATAACTAAATTCTGAATGAAGTTAAAGTTTTTTTGAACTCTTGTCCTTGTTCCTTATCGTTTTTAAAGATGATAAATTTCTTCTGTTATGAACTTTAAAGACTTTTTGTTGTTATATCCTAGTGGTCAACAAGGCGACCCTAGGGATGTTAATTTATCTTCATAATTATTTCCCCGATGGTCAACTTGGCGACCATCTATCTACAATTTTCGTTTGCTTTAAATTACATCTTCTTTTGTTCGATCGTTATCTACAGTGATAATGTTTTCCTTGGAGTAACGTTTATTTGCTTAGTGGTCAACCGGGCGACCCTAAGGGATGTTAATTCAGTTCCTTGATTATTCCCCCGATGGTCAACTTGGCGACCATCTATCTGCAATCGTCGTTTGCTCTGAGTTGCATTATTTTTTGATATCATCTTACGTTTATCAATGGTCAACTTGGCGACCTTGATTTGTGTTAAATAGTGTTGTGTTTAAAAGGGGACTGTGGGACAAGATGTTTTCTTTCTTCAGAAATGTTGTGTAAAGAGCTGAATGTTTTGTTTTTTCTTCAAGCTAATGTTTTACAAGGTAATTATCCAGCTTATATTGCTACCTTATGTTAATGCTTTATGTTAATTGTTTTTTTGATTAAAAGTTTGTTATATATATTTACATATGTTTTTTGATATAAATAAATTTGTTAAGTTTTTTTTAAATTTTCCTTGTTTTTACTGAGATCAAGTTTTCTAGTCACTAGTCATTTTACACTTTCAAAAACTTAAAGTTCAAACGTTTCTATTGTGCAAAAACTTTGCTTAATATTAAATTTTAATAGACAGACCACTTCTAATGGTCTTCAACATTGCTGCCGACTGTACATGTCATTTTTCTCAAGGATATTTTTAAAATCCCATGCAACAATACAGTAAGTTTAAGTTTTCCTCACAATGGAAAGGACAAAAAAAAGTAATTAAATCGCATTAAAGATATTTACTTTCATCAACAAATTTTGGTTCAAATCAAAAGTTTATCCAAAACAGTAAGAGTTTCTTTTAAAATTAAGGGTTTTACTACCTATACCCCTTTCAGGATTTTGATTAAATTAAAATTGTACATAAATCTTAAATAGGAAAATTCGTTAAACATTATTTTAATAATAATAATAATAATAATAAAAACCTTTTAGATTATGAAGCATATATTTCTTTCTTTTCTTTTCTTTTTTTTTTTTTTTTTTTAGATCCAACCAAAAAACATTTAATCTAGACTCAGTTTTAAACTTCTAAATTTGTACATGGGTTGAACTTATTGAAGATGAAAAATGCATATTACGAGTATAACTCCTTACAATTATATATTTGAAAAAATATTAAATAAATAAGTGCATAAATAAACTATTTTTAAGAAATACCAAATAAAAACAGAACTTTAAATCTTATTTTTGTAAATAAATTTAACTTTTTTTAATTAATGATTAATTTATTAAAATTCGAGATTAATTTTGTTTGAGTTTTTCCACTTTCTGTTGATTTAGATCTATATATTTAACTATTGATTTACAACATTTAAAACTAGACTTATTGTCCTTTTGAATGAGCCCAGGTTGCGCTCCTTTGTCTAGCCGTACAGTGTTTGTCGTTGTTTTCTCCGAAACTCACGTGAATACGGACTAGAATCATTCAGAAAGACCAGAGGCCATTCCATTCAGACCTAGATCCCTATAGAAGATAATCGGACTTAACCCTACTCCAATACGATTTTTTTGAACATTTATAATTTGAATTTATAATTAAACCATTTAAAACATAAACAGAAAAGTGCTTACCTTTTTCATCTAAAAAACAAATAAAAATCTGTAACTGGCTGAGAAACTTTTAAATTTATCATTGATTCTGAACTTCTCGGAGAAGTCTTCTCCCAAACTGACCCTCGTCTATAATCCCTTTTTCTTAGAAATTCTAGATGTATGTAAACAAAGAAAAATTTCAGGAATACTTACCAACGGTGACCTGTGTGGGGTGTCGTCTGGTCTGAAGAATGAATAATAGCGCACAACACATGTTGCCGCAAAGCCGACATAATGCGAGAGATCAAAAACAGGGATTTCAACTCCAATTTTAAGGGATCATTGTTCCCATGTTTCCAGTTTCAAAATAATTTGTCACCTTCCTTGAAAAGGTAATTTAGTGCTTTGACGCTAGAATCAGATGTTTTCTGAAAACTGTTACACCCGAGCTTGCCGAAAAACATTCTTTCAAAAAAGGATAATGTAATTCGCCCCTTGGATACTTTCTGAAGAAATTTAAGTGGAAATCAAGAATATATGTATTCTGAAACAATTTTGCTAGCACACTCATATATAGGGTTAGAGTGGATTTATGAGATACATACTATGTTAATTTAATATGTTTAAAGAGAAGAGAGAATGCAATAAGACAATAAGGCTTTTATAAAAGAAAAAACCTGGAGTGACTCCACTCGATTTTCCGAACTTTAAGTAATTAATGGCTGTATAAATAAATTAAAGGAAGAAAAGTCGTTAAATAAACAAAAATGAAAATTATAATACGATGCTTGAGTATACTGTTTCGCTTTACACTATTTCTCTTCAAATAATTTGAGCCCATAGATCATAATGATAAAGAATTTTTATTGTGTCCCTGTAAAAATCAATAAGGGTTTAACTCACCAAAATCTATACAGTTCGTGCGACTGTGACCTATAATATGTGTACTAATTTTCAGCTCAATCGAATAAGGCGTTTAGGCACGAGGCACCATGACACTTTAAATAATTTGAGCTCATAAGCCATATAATGATAAAGAATTTTTCGTTGTGGTGTCCCTGTAAAAAAACTACAAGTGCTAGATTCTACAAAATTCCTACCCCTCGTGTGACAGTCATCTATAATATGTATATAAATTTTCAATTCAGTCCAATAAGGCATTTAAACACTATCGTACTTAAATAATTTCTACCCATAGGCTATAATTAGAATTTTTCTTTGTCTCCGTAAAAAAAAAGGGCTAAATTTACCAAATTCATTTGGGTTCGTGCTACGGTGACCTATAACATACGTATCAACTTTCAGCTCATTTGAACTTAGTCCCTATCGTGTTCACTCACATATATCGACTCACATTACAAAGCCTTTATCACACATAAAAAATTCGAGCCCATAGGCCATAATGATAAAGAATTTTTCTTTGTGTCATTTTAGTAAAGCTGTACGTGCTAGATTCACCAAAATCTACACTGTTTGTGCGATGGAGACCCGTAACTTGTATTTAAATTTTCACCTCTACTGAATAAGGCATATAGATGCTATAAGTTCTATATTTTATTTCACTAAAGATTTTTTCTGAATTTTATTATAATTATTTAAATTTATGCCTCCACCCCCTTATTTTTTTACTAACTGCGGGACTCTGAACGGTTTACCGTGTTTTGGGGGACGCCCTGCTTCCTTTCCGCCATCCGGACATCTCGTCAACGCATGCAATAGCTTTCTCTGTTGCACTTAGGGTTTTTCAAGGAGTTAAAAATTTTATTTTATTTATTTATTTTTTTTAACTCCTGGTGCTTCACTCTGAAAAATCTCTGCTCACGCGTGGAATAAAGCACTCACGTTGAAGTTGACTTTAAAAAAAGTTGGGCCCATAGGACATAATGATAAGAAATTTTTCTTTGTGTCTCTGTAAGAAAAAAAAACTATAAGGACTAAATTCATCAAAATCAATAGGGTTCTTGCTAAAGTGATTTATAACATACGTACACACTTTCAGCTTATTGAAACAAAGCTTTTAGATGCTATCGTGTTCACTCGCAGGCACACACATACATACTTATATACATACATCACCGTAAATATAGCAAAAATGAACTTAGGGAACCTCAAATCGTGTAGAAAATTCAAACTTCAAATTGTTGCAGTCGGATTATTTGGCATAATTACAATACTTTCCTTACATACGTATGTTTGGAAAGTAAAAAAATGTCGACTTTTCTACAAATTTCTGGTCGAATTTTTATACGTAATGCCAGGGCCTGCTTGACTTCATGTAAGGCGTGAGGCACACATGCTTTCTTAGACCCTCGCCAGTACTTGAAGATGTGAAAATAGTTGAAAAAGTGACCAAAATTTTTGTACACAGAACAAATAGTGATCAAATAATCACAAAAGAAATTAGTTTTAGGGCCCCCTGCTATTTAGGGCCCCGGGCCCCACATGCCACTGCGATAATCAGGCCCTGCATAATGCATAAATTTCCGAATAAAAAATCTTAGCTCATAGGGGGGTCCGGACCCGCTGGACCCCCCCCCCCCCCGTCGCTGCGCCACTGAACCCTAGTTCTGTTTATCAGATCCAAATGAAACTTCAAATGTTAAGTTTATTACATAAAAGAATCACATTTGTTATATTTAAACCCCTTGTAGATCAGTATTTAGAGAACAAAGCACAGCTATTGATTAAATACTCCAAAATCAAAAACTCTACTGGCCTATGCATTTTCATTAGTTAAACTTTATTTTATTAAAAAAAAAAAAAAAAATCTTGTAAAACCAGCACTTTACTTTAAGATTAGAGTTTTACAAGTTATTTATATTTTTATATAATATACTACTTAATATGTATTAATATAAAGAATATAACATTAATAGAAAGATTAAGGACAAATATATGCGTTATTTCTTATTATGACATAAAGTGCTTAATAAAAATAAAGCAATAGCAAAATAGAAACAAAAATAAATTACCTGAATTTTAATTTTGAATTTTTTACATGTTTCACAAGGCTTTGAAACAAAGTTTGGTTTGTTACTCATGAAGAATGGCTGCAAATTTTAATACAAGGAATTTGATAGCATTAAAAAAAAAAAAAAAAAAATTGGAAATAGGTTTTGGTTAAAAGAGTTTTGTATAATAGAAGTTCTAATGTATTGTGTTGTCAGTTTAGTGGAGGGATGGTGAATTTTTAGAAATTCTTATCAGCCAAGGATTTTTTATTTTTTTTTATCAGCTAGCAATATACGATACATAATCGGTAGTCTTTAAAACAAAATTTATGCAATTGTAAGATGAATTGGCCATTTAGTAGAATTCTTTCAAGATCTCAATGCATCATTTTGTAAAATACAGTGTTCAATGTAGAATAATAATAATTTAAAAGGTAATAAAATCTAAAGTAGGTGCCCATTCAAACACTGTTCATGTTCTTGAAAGAAGTTTTTTTTTTTTTTTTTTTAGCATTTTTCTATGTTGAATATTGGCAGTGAAACTAAATGACTTAAAATCCACTCGACATGTCTGAGAAATTGCTCGCCAGTGGCGAGTAAATCAAGGATTTCTCCACCCCTGATTCAGTTCCTTTTATTAACATACACCTGTCTTTGATATTCTTACATACTTGTCTAAATTTACTTTGTATGTGTAATTAAAAAAAAAAAAAAAGTGGCTATATATATTTTTTGCAAAAAAATATTCATGGTAGTTATTATTTTTTAGAAGTTTTATGAATTTGTTTCTTACAATGACTTTCAATTTTTTCAGGCTTCCTGCTGGTGTTCTTAATGTCATTCCAATCAATCAAGCAAAATTTGATTCTCTAGGAACATCACCTGTTTTTTCAAAGTTAATTTTTACTGGAAACAAGGAAAAAAGCACTTTGTTTTCCAAACTCAGTGCTGAAGCTGAAACACCCTGTGATATTTTAATACCTAAGAGACCTGTGGCAATTGTGTATGAGAGAGCTGATTTGCATTCAGCTGCTGATAGTATATTAGTAGCCTTTGCTAACCAAGATACCAGGGTAATTTTATAACATTATATATTATCGTATTTAAACCTACACTGCACCAATTTTTGTTTAGGGTCAATATTTTTTTTATACATATGTTATACAGTTATACATATATTTAAGGGATGGAAAAAGCTATAAAATATTATATTTAAAAAAAAAATTTGATTTTTTTCCCCTGCTATTTTTGGGAAAGTCTGTTGAAATGCATATATGAAATGACTTTTTAATATTTGGCATTCAAAACTTCATATAATTTCTGTATTTGCTTATGAAAAATATGATTTCTTGTAGCTGTTTCTTCTTTAGTTTCAAAAGTTAGCTTTGAGTTATGCATATATTTCGAAACTTTTTTCTCCTCTTCCCATTCTCATCTCTGTAATACAGGGGATGAAAATTATTAAACAAAGTAGAAATCTAACATTTAGTTATTTTTGGCCTTTATTCATTACTTCAATTTTCAAACTTTGGTAATGTAAAAAGTGTGCTACACCTACCTAATATATTTCAGAAAAAGTTTTGTTTCAAAAGTAAATAAAGAACCAGTAAAAAATGCAAAAAAAAAAAAAAAAAAAAAAAAAAGAAGAAGAAAAAAAAAAGAAAAAGCTTTGAATCATCCTGTAAAAAATAATACTTGAATTGTTACTGTAGCATGTGATTTTGGCGCTTTTATTTATCTATATTTATTTGTATGTGAATAGCATAGCATGTGTAATTAAAAATGATTTTTTAAAATGATGATATTTAATCAGGTATTTAACCCTACAAGGCTCAAATTTTTTTTAGTGCGCAACAAAAATATATAGGTTGTAATTAGTGATCAGAAGATAGGGAAACTTATAAAAATAAAAATAAAACCATATTTTACGGAAAAATCAACTTTTTAGCTAACGTACCACATGTGAAACATACATAAAAATATGATTTACTAATACGTTTACTATTGTAATATAAAAAAACAACTTACCTCTTCAAAATATACACTTCGTTATAACTCAAAGTATTTTTTTTCGAGTCAAAACTGTTCAATAACTATTCTTTTTTTATTTTTGAATTCAGACAAACGACTAACACATCACTTTCATTCAAATTTCACACTGAGTGCACTATAACAAAAACACAAACGACATCTTTAGGTAAAGATTCGTATTACTACGTTGCTAAATGTCAGTAGCTTCTTTCAAGATGTCAAGAGATGTCGCTACTAATAGTTTTATTGCTATAGGAATGATTAAAGTCGATGTTCCACATATGGAACTGGGTGCCTTGTAGGGTTAATACTTTTATGCAATGATTGCAGTATCTATGCTGTCCCTGCTGTAATATGTCAAGTTTTCTAAAAATGATGTTGTATTGGCTTGAAATTCTGCAAGTTATAAACAAAAGATATTCCAAAAATTTTCATTTTTATAAAAGAAACTTTTATAAATCTGTGCTTATAAATTTACATACAAATGGATATAGATAACACTGCTCTGCATGAAAATTGTCCCCAGCACCATTTTTTCAAATTCTCATGTAAAATGACCTCCTGAATCTGCATATGATGCCCATTTTGCCCTGTCACCCACCATTTTTTAGGGAAGGCCCCCTATTTTTATCGTTTTTCGGTAATTTTATGGCTATAAATTTGATTTTTAGTGGTGGGGGGGGGGAGGATTATTTTAACTGTAAAATATCTTCTGAGCGACTACAGTGTTAGAAAATTTTCAAACATGAACATTTGTGCCAAGGGGAAAATTTAGGGGGGGGGGGGGTTGCCACTGAAATTATCCATCACATTTCTTATATTTTTTTAATCTATTATAAATGTTATTTATTAAATATTAAATATTTTTGTTTTAAGTGTTAAATTATTCTTTTTCATTCTCCAAATCAAATTTATAGCCATAAAATTACCGAACAGTGATAAAAAGTGAGGGGAGGGGGTGGTGTCCCACGAAAACGGTAGGTGACTGGGCAAAGTGGGAGTCATATTCGGATTCAAGAGGTCATTTTACATAATAATCAGTAAAAATGGTATCAGGGCTCGAATTTTTTTTTTTTTTTTTTTTTTTTTTTTTTTTTGTGCAGCACAGTGTAATTAAAGAAGTTTCATAATTATATGCTACAGCTTACAGCTACAATGAAGTTCCAACATTATTTTTAACAGAGTGATTCAAAACATTTTTTTTCTCTAATATCTCTTACAGGTCCTCTGTTTACCTTCAGCCCATGTAATTTTTATATATTTGTGGTAGGTATAAAATGTTCTTTACACCCAAAAAGTTGGAAATTGAAACCATAAAAAATGAAAACAAAAAGTAAAGAATGTATAATTTCTACTTGCATTTTAATATTTTTTTATACCTGTGTAAATTAGCATTTTACTATAAAAATTAAATAAGTTAATTAATATCCCTAAACTATTTACTGCCCTAAACCATCTTTTAAAAAAAAAAAAATAATAATAATAAAATAAAATAAATTAGAATTTTTTTTTTTTCTATTTTTTATACTTTGTTACATTTTTTATTGTTTCTAACCATTTCCCCCCTTTAACAGAGCACAAGTGGTGGTTGCAAAGTGATGATACAAGAATCTGTTTGTAAAAAATTTCTACAAATCTTAACAGATCGTATGCCTAATGTACTCGTTGGCCACAATATGTCTGCAACAGATATGTCTTGTATTGTAAGTGAAGAACAAAAAGCAGTTCTAAATGAATGCCTTAAAGAAGCTGAAAAATTATCAGAAAATGTATGTAGAATTTAAGAGTTTGTTTATTTCTATTAAATTGTCTGATTAGATGTTTTTATTGCTGTTTTTATTTATTTATTTTTTCATTCTTTACAAATTTATCTTTTATACTTTAGGCAACCATTGAGTTAAAAGAAGATGAAGACAGGAAATATACTTATATGACACCTACGTTAATAACTAATGTGCCATGTGGTTTCCGGTTAGCATATGAAGAGGTATGTTTCTTTATTTATTTTGGCTGCCTGTTAAATTTTTTTAATTTTAACTGTAACTATACTTTTCATAGTTTCAGAGTAACTGGTTTAAGGATTTAATAAAATTTAAAGTCAGGAAATTTTGACAAATTTTGGAGAAATAAGACATATTTGAAAGCTTGTTATTGTAAATCGCTAATTTGTTCGCAAATGTTGCGAGATTTTCTAGGAAAAGTTGGGGGGAAAGTCAAGAAATTTGAAAGAGTTCCAATACTAGTCAACGTGAGTTGTGGAGGGAAATATTACAGAGATCACTAAATATTTCATGTTCCAGAGTTCCCATTAGAGTGTGAGATCACAAAATTTTTTTGTATTTTTTTATTTTATTTGCATGAAAATTCTAATATTGCAAGAATTATGCACAGTCTTCAGTGGTCCATCCAGGAAATTTTTTGGTATGAAAACAGAGCCATCATTAAAATTAATTATCTTAAAACTGACCATTTTCAAAATCATTGACTTTAAAACGTATTCTTCACAAAAATCGTACAAATTAAAAAAAGATTTTCAGAAATTTTGGATGGGAAAATTGCATATTGCAGTAATCAGCTCCAACTGATAATATGATATGTTTTAGCAATCAAAAATTAAAAAACAGAAAAGTTGCTTTTTTTTTTTTTTTTTTTTTTTTTTTTTTAAATTAAAAAATATCTGAATTAATTTATAATGAATGATTCAAAAAATAGTTTTTATCTGAAATATATTTGTGTTTTTACTTTATTTTCAAAAATTTCCCTTTATATCTGACTAAGGATAAATTAAAAATAAATAAAATAGTTAAATAAAATAAATTCAAAGTTTTTTTTTTTATTCATTAGGTGGCTCTGCCCCCTTCTTCATCCACTCACCAACTCCCGAAGAAGACTTTGCCTCTCCTTGACTTGCTTCACTTATTAAACCTAGTGCAAGGCAAAAGCAAAAGAATGTTTCAGAAATCCCCATGGTTAATGTCAAATTGAAATACATAATGTTTAAGGGGACTTTCAAATTTTTTTCTCTATTTGGTGAATAATTTTACACATTCGAAAATATCTGAAAGGAAATAAGTTACTATTAAAGTTGAGAGTTAATTATAAGAGTTATAATTATTATTATTTTTTTAATTTGGAAAAATCTCATTTAATTTGGAGAATTAAAAATTGAAGAACAGCTTTAATTTTTAATTCTCTCCTACCCCCTTCTTAAAATAACGAAAGAGAAAATCTACTTGATTGTTTATAAGAGTTTTAGGTGATGAATATTTTTCTTGCCATAATTAGAAATATGAAATATGTTATAGAAATGTTAAATTCTGTAATGTTAAAAAATTATCAGTGCTAAATTAGAAGTTGCTCTCCTTTAAAATTAGTTTGAATTTGAATTTAAACTACTTTTTTATTCCAAAATATATTCAAAGTATTTTAAAATGTGTTTTTAAATAAAAAATATAAATACGCTTTAAAAACAAAAAGAAATGCAGTCAATTATACAGACACGACATTAAACAACCTAAGAAGTTCCCAGTAAGAAAACTAATTTTCTAAAACTAGAGAAAAATGATATCTGCAGATGACAAATTACAATGCTAAATTCATTTTTTTATTGAAGATATCTAAGATAAACTTTTTATTTTTTATTTTCAGACGGGAAATTTCTTTGCTACCATTACCAGTATTGACCTTTTTTTTTTTTTTTTTTACACCATTGATAATGTTTTAATTTTCCTATGGAAAAGTGATACAGCTTTGAAAGAACAACGATTTCAGAAACTTTTTGAAAGATAAAAAATAGTCACATTTATTGATAGAGCACCTTTATAAACCTGGTGTTTTTAATTAATAACTGTGTTAATTAAGATGATAGAAATTTTTAACTAAAAATAAATAAATAAATAAAATAAAAATGTAATAAAAAATAAATTAATTAATTTTCCTTTAAATAGTAAAATTTGGTACTTCAACATTAAACACATGCCAGTGATTAATCCCCATTATGAACTGAAGTAAAATGACTAATTGATTATTTTGAATACATATTTAGATGTATTTTTTGATCAAAGTTCATAACAACTTATGTTTTTTTCTGTCACAATTTATATCTAATTTTTTGGTGACCTTTGTTAAGCTAAACATATGGCATATGGTTGATGTGAAAGTACTAGAATTTTTTCGTTTATTTAAAATACAGTGTTGAAGATAAAACTTGAAAAGGAATGTTATTTGTATTTCAAGATTATAGTCTAGATTATGTGTAGAATTTAGTCAAATTAATTTTATTATTTTAGTATGTTTAAAGCACCAATGTTCAAACAACTCTGCCACATTTTAATATTATTAGAACTTGTGACTTGTTAGCTTTGCTCATTAACGAGTCACTATTTTTAACCCGTTAGTAGTCGCTAGTTCAGTGATTCTCGACCACTGTGCCGCCAAATTCTTAAAGTGTGCCGCCAAATTTTAGAAATGTATGTAGTAAAAATTATAATACTTTTTTTTATTACGTGTAAAGTTTGTTTAAATTAAAGAAAAGTACACTGGGAAAGAAAACTGTTGTTTTTACAGTTAAATACCATAATTTTAACTGTTTTTATCTTCGATAACTGTGAGCTTTCATAAAGTGAAATATTTGCCCCAAGTGATATGTGTGCCGCAAATTTTAAAATCGTTAAGTGTACCACGACAAAAAATAAGTTGAGAATCACTGCACTAGTTGGTCGATTTATCACCCATCCTTTCAATGTCATGACTTTTCTATTCAATACCCACCAAAAAATTTAGAAGTGGCATTTGATATACATAAAAGGCGAATCAACTTGAATAATCATCAATTATGTATATCAAATGCCACTTCTAAAAATTTTTGGTGGCTATGGAATAAAAATGTTGCGATATCGAAGGGACGGGCGGCGAATTGACCAACTAGCGACTACTAATGGGTTAAATGAATCATTTTTTTTTTTTTTTTATGCTGAAGGGGGGGGGACAGGGAGGGAAATCATTAAAATAGTAAAAAATTTTTGTGCACTAAAAAAAAAAAAACAAATATAATCTTTGAAATTTTTTTTTGTGAATGCAAAATTAGGGGGGGAGGGGGGAATGTAATGTGTAATTTTGTAAACAAATTTCCCTATATAATAACATAAGACTTTGACTGTTGGCAAGATAGGTGTTGTAAACTCTTAAGAATCAATATTATTGATTTTATTTTAACTTCTGTCTAATTTACTTAATTTTTTTTCTTCAGTTAGGTGGTCCTGTAATTGTAACAGTTCCTTTCCGTACTGTAAAAGAATCATTAGCCATGTTTAATTCTGACAACAAAGGCTCTCCTGTTAGCATCTGGACTGAACAGATTTCAGTGGCTATGGAAGTGGCTTTAAAACTAAAGACTAGTGCTGTATGTGTGAATTCGTCAAATGTAAATGATGCTAAAATACCATTCAGCAGTATTCATTTTAGTGGTAATTCTATTGCTGGTGGAAAAGAAGTAAGAAGGCTTTCCTTATTTATTTATTTATTTATATTATTTTTTTACTGTTGTAAATGCATTTAATTACTATTTCATAAAATCTCTTAAAGTGTTTAACCCTACAAGGCACCCAGTTCCATATGTGGAACACCGACTCTAATCGTTCCTATAGCTATAAAACTATTAGTAGCGACCTCTCTTGACATCTTGATAGAAGCTACTGACATTTAGCAATGTAGTCATATGAATCTTTACCTAAAGATGTCGTTTGTGTTTTTGTTATAGTGCACTCAGTGTGAAATTTGAATGAAAGTGATACGTTAGTCATTTGTCTGAATTCAAAAATAAAAAAAGAATAGTTATTGACTAGTTTTGACTCGAAAAAAAATACTGTGTGTTATAACGAAGTGAATATCTTGCAGATGTAAGTTGTTTTTTTTATATGACAATAGTAAACGTATTAGTAAATCATATTTTTATGTATGTTCCACGTACAGTACGTTGAGCTAAAAAGTTGATTTTTCCGTTAAATATGGTTTTATTTTTATAAGCTTTCCCTATCTTCTGATCACTCATTACAACCTATATATTTTTGTCGCACACTAAAAAGAAATTGAGCCTTGTAGGGTTAACTCTAGAACCAATGTATGTAAATTTTATATATATCATTCATTTTTAGTTGTTTTCTATTTCATTTTTCTTCCACTCTTGATTGCCCTTGAGTCTCTAGTAATATATTATATGAAACAGCGTAATTGAAAGGTACCTTCCTATTCTAGTGATACATCATATACAAACACACTACCATTCTGGGGTTAATGTGATTCAATCTCTATGTAAAGGGAACTTTTTCATTTTCATGTTTTAAATTCTTTGATCTTTCATCTCTTGCAGATAAAGCATACATCCAAACAGCAAACAAATTTTGCTTTCCTGAAGGTATTGCTGTTTAGGAGTATTATTGAATTCGAAATAATGCAGAAACAGAATTTATGCAATAGATGTGTTATGCATTTTTTAGTTGATATATATATATATTAATTGACTATTTGTAATGCTACTGTTTAAGTATCTCAGGATTCCCACCAAGTCACTTTTTTCAGTTAGTCACTTTTATTTTCATTGGTCACTAAAAGTTACTTTTTCCAGTAAATGGTTATATAAAGTCACTTTTTTTTATTAAAAAATACCCATTTTTGTCACTTTATGGTCACTTTTTAAAAAATGTTTAATAATTTCATAAAATCACAAACTTTATAAAAAAATTCACTTTGCACTCAACCGTCTCACAACAAGTATCTCCATGGTAACTAAGTGAAGCTCAACTAAATTCAGATTTTCAGACTGTTTCATCTATGGTTCATCTGTTTTCAACTGTTTCATCTATTATAACTGTATCTGTACTATGAATCTTTTTTTATATATATTTCAAATGTTGCTGTACTCGTAACAAAAAAAGAAAAAGGCTTTGTCCTGATGAAGCCCTGATGGTCAGGGAGAAAGGCCTTGACAAGTTGTAATTTTAATTGATAATTTTAATTAAATGTATCATTTTATACGTGTTGTAAAGTGAATATTTTTATAAAGTTTGTGGTTTTCCTACAATTACACGTGTGCTTTTGATATCTCTATGTGAGATAAGATTTTAAATAATTTGATAAAATGTCTTGCAAACTTTTCTCTTGAACATCAAGAAACCTAGCCGTATTACATTACATGTGTATTACTCACTTACTCATAGCCAAAGTATTCAAAATCAAATGTAGAAGCACTGCAAGAGAATTGGAGTGATTTAATTATGTGGGGAAAAGCTGTTTTTCACCTTCAACTTTGTAGGTGACAGCTTGCTGGTGTTACGTGTGCTCTAGCCATTGCTACAGAATGATCCACGGATTGAAATTGAAGCAATTTGTTTGATAATTAAAATTATATAATTCACATTAAAAATAATAATAATAATAATTTTATATGTGAAAAATGTTTCAAAGATTGAAATTCTGTTTATTTAGTATGTTCAGAGTATCACAAAAAAAAAAAAAATAAATAAATAAATAAAAATAAAAAGTTTGTTAAAAAAAAAAAAAAAATGAGGCTGTTTACTTTAATATTAACTTATCATAAGTGGCTGTAGACTATAAAAACAAAAGTACAAGCAGTTAAAATGCATGCATTTTTAAATAAATGTAATTTATTTATTATGTGTATATATGTGGGCAATATACATTTCTGGTTCCTGGAATGCTGTGAAACTGTTGGTAGAAGGTTACATGTCAGGAAGAAAAGTATCTAAAAGCCTGTGATTATATAAAATGTTTGGAAAAGACCAGGGGTGAGGCAACTGAGGCAGCCGCCTCAGGCGCAGTGATGCAAGGGGCGGCATTTGGCATATTTACATTGAACATAGAATTCATTACGAGAAGAAAAAAAAAAACTATTTCGTGGTTTATATAAATTATGAAACATTTTCTAACTGCATGTACTTACTATTATACCCTTTAACCTTTAAATTTATCTCTTTGCAATCTATTGTCCACTGCTAAGCCTCGAAATGACGAATATTCGTGGTCTAGGGTACGATAACGGCGCTAATATGAAAGGGTCTCATTCAAGTGCGCAAAAAAGAATTTTAGAAAGAACTCTAAAGCTTTTTATGTACCTTGTTCATGTCATTCACCAAATTTGATTATTAACGATACTACTAAAAAATCCGGTGAATTATGCAACTTTTTTTACTTATTCAAGAGCTCTTTGTTTTCTTTTCGACATCTACGTTCAGATGGTCAGTGTTAAAAAAACACATAATTTCTTTAACTTTAAAAAGTGTTAGTACGACTCGATGGGAAAGCCGGATTGAGACTGTAAAACCGCTTAGGAATGATTTGCCCAATATATATGACGCATTAGTCGAAATTTCTCTAGATATGTCAAAAGATAGTGAGACAGTCTGTAAGATTAAATCACTGGCTAAAAAAATAGCAAAATTTAAATTCATTTGTAGTACTTTGGAATGAAACTTTGACCAAAATAAATATTGCTTCAAAACATTTAGAAAGCCCAAAAATGGTCATACCGGAATCTATTAAGGTTTTAGAATCGTTAAAATAATTTTTAAAAGACTTTTGTGAAAATGGCTTCCAACAGATTATGACTTCCACAAAACAAATTTCAGATGAAATGGAAATAAGTAATGATTTTGAGCCATCGTGTTTGGTAAGAATTAAACGCAAAAGTAAGCTATTCGCTTATGAAGGAAGGAACCAACACTCCCATCGAAGACCCATCAAAAAAATTTGAAATTGAGGTGTTTAATTATCTTGTCGATATATTCCATAATTCAGTTACCGAGAGTTTTAAACAATTAAACGACTGTAGCAATGTTTTTCAATTTTTGTATGATATTCCTTCCTTAACTGAAGTAAACTCAAGCACTATCTTTAACTACTGCAATGTCTTGCATAATCATTTAACTGATGATATCGAGTTAAATAATTTATTTAACGAATTGTTAATTTTTAAGAATATCGTAAAAAAGAGAATGAAAGCTGTTGATATTTTAAATCACATGCATAGAGATAACTTTGTTGAAGTGTTTCCAAATATCTATATCCGTTTCAGTATTCTTTTAACTTTGCCGATAACAGTTGCTAGTAGTGAACGTTCGTTTTTAAAATAAAAAATTATAAAAAACTACTTAAGATCTACGATGGCTCAAGAGGGCCTGTCAGATTTAGCAGTACTGGCAATTGAAAATGAAATTGCTTCTGATATTGATTATAATGATATAATTATTGATTTTTCAAAATTAAAGGCAAGGCGTGTCAAATTTTAAAAGAAAATGCTTAATTCTTGTCAGATTAAATTTTTGTAAATACACTCTATGACAAAAAAAAAAAAAAAAAAATCGACGCACCAAGAAGGAGTAATGTAAACTGGACACAAATTGACATGCATACAGATTTTGATGAAAAATGCAAAATTTTAAGGTTTGGCTGTCATCGAATGAGCATGTGACGCTGCATCGCATCTTAACTGCGCAACTGGCAGAAAACTAAAAATGAGAAGTTTTGATTCCATGTCAAAAATTCTTCGAGAATTCCATTCCGCCTACTCAGATAGACAGTAACTATGCCTCGCATACAGGTGTGCAAACAATATGCGCAGATGACAGCATTTGAGAGAGGTGTGTAGTTGGGCTCAAAGAAGCCAGTTGGTTTAATCTGCGAATTGTTTGACAATTGGATAGGAGTGATGCCACTTTTAGATGATATTGACAAGAATGGGTGAACCATGGCCGAACACAGCATCAGGGAGAAAGAAGTCAGTCTAGAGAGAACGTGAGGACCGATCAATCGTCAAAGCGGTACTGAAAGCCCCAATTCATCATTATCATTGATCCTACGTGTAACTGGTGCTTCAGTGGCTTCAAAGACCATTAATAGGAGGTTCCGAAAAATGGGGTTCAGCTCACGTAGCCCCTTGTGCGGACTACTATTAAACTTTGTATACCGACAAGCACGTTTGCAGTGATATCAGGATGGATCGAACTATAATGTCACTGAATGGAGTAGAATTGGCTTCAGTGATGAGTGCCACTCCGATTTGAGCCCCGATGACCAGCAAAAACGCGTCAGGAGACACCCCAAAAAAAGGAGGGATTCCAACCCGACTGTCGAAGAGCTATACATACCGACAACCAGGAGCGATTATCTGGAATATCATTTCATTTCATAGCAGGACCCCTTTGGTTGTCATCCGTGGTATTTTTACAGCACGTTGACGACATTATATGTCCCTTTGTGTGTCCCTTCATATCACGCAATCCTGACCGTATATTTCAGCAAGATAATGCCCGCCCGCACACAGATATAGTTTCTACTGCTTGTTTTCCTGCTTGCGTAATATTATTTTGGCCAGCAAATCTCTCTCCCACTGAGGACGTTTGGAGCATCATGAAAAGGGTCCTACAACCACCTCGGGATTTCGCCAATCTAACACACCAATTGGACATAATTTGGCATGATATCTTGCAGGAGCATATCTGCCAACTCTATCAATTAATGCCAAGCCGAATAACTACTTACACAAAGGTCAGAAGTGGACCAATGCGTTATTAACTTGTTGATTTTTGTGAGGCCGTTTCTCTTGATTAAACCATCCTAATTTTCTAAAACTCTAATCATTTGTTTTTCTTCGCATGTACATCACATCTACCAATTTTCGTCTCATTTGGATAATTCCTTCTTGGTGCGTCGGTTTTTTTGTTATAGAGTATAATATTAATGATGAATACGTATATTTAATGCATATGTATATTTAAGTGTAAATGAACACTTAATTTTAAAATACGATTATATTTATTACATAAATTTATAAAAACATGTTGGTTTGTTTAAACTTTTTACTTGTTTTGGATATGTTCTTGTAAATAATAAAAATACGTAAATGATAGCATTTTTCATCATTTCAAACGGATATGTGAAAATTCTGGAGAGTTTTATCATATTCTTTCCTTTATTATATAATGTAAGTTTATTTTCTGTAATTTAAATATGAAAATGGAAGAATCCAACCAATAAAGTGGTGACAATTTCATAGAAATTCTGAAGACTATAGGCCCTTTGTTAGTTACTTCTTACTATCATTGTTTCTGTCTAATTATATTTGTGCCTTTAAAAAAAAAAAAAAAAAAAAAAAAAAAAGGTTTACCTGAATCCGATGTCGATAACAGAGAAAAAAACCATAATTGTTTTCTGTTGTAATTTATTATCATTTACATTGAGGCTAAGAAAGAAAGTCGCCAATTGGCAGTCTTTACATAGAATTACACCAGTCCTTCAAATTAGCATTTAGATTTTATAGCATCAGACATTCAGTACGAGAAAGTCTGGGTTAAAAATATTGTTCAATAAAACACACAGTAGCATCAATGTATTACGAAAAAAAGAAAAAGAAAAAATACAATTTCTTTTGCTAAATCATCCTTCTTCCATTATTTTATTCATTCCTCCAAACCAAGAATAAATATTTATTTTATTAATTAAATAAATTTTTTGGACAATTCCTCAAAAACAAGGATAAAAACTTTTTTTTTTCTTTATTTCAATTTATTGTTTAGCAATGGCATTTGTTTCGAGCTTTACTTTCGATAAACTTTGGTTTTTATTATTAAAAGGTTATCAAAAAAGTTTTTATTTATGCCTACTACATTTTTTTAAAAAGCTCTATAACTTGCTTTTTATAATAGTGGTTTGTTATTTAAAATTTTACAACGAAGTAGGACTGCTTTTTAATGCACCAACATAATTTGTTTTCCGTTAATGCCTTTTAAAACCTTTTTTTTTTTTAATCAGACTTAAGTTTTTATTTATTCTTTTATTTTTATTTATTTTTATTTTTATTTTATTTTTATTTTATTTTTATTTTTTACATTTATATTATCGATGCAATAAATAACTTTTATCATTGAGGTTAAGTCATTGAGATTTTCTTTTTAAAAATAAATAATATGGTTTGTTGCTCACACAACTTTCGTTATCCTTCATTTCAATGCTATAAAGATAAATCGCAGGTAAAGCAGTTCCGTTAATTATATTTAATAAAAAAGAACGTGTAGGTATTTTGAGTAATCCTGCATATTTTCTATAAAGTATATGCACATCATATTGTTTGCTTAAAATTAGTCCTATATGAAAAACCCATCCAGCAAATTCAAATTATTAACCTAAAATATCCTGTATATTTTAATGTGCTTAATATATACTTGGCAACCCTGCAAACGAATGTTTAATGATTTCCATACCACAATCTACACAAAATATGTTTTTATGCATATATATATATAAGTTCATTTCATTTTCTGTAGGGCAGTCTATGTTACCCTGGACTTATCAGAAATTTCCCTCATTCCCCATAGCAGGCCCATATTATCGCATGGGCAAGCCGGGACTTTGCCCAGAAACCCCGGACATTGAGAGGCCCCCCAAAAGCCCTAATATTAAATTACAAAATATTCCCTTTTATTTCAGTAAAAATTCAAATCTATATATATATATTTACATTTATGAAATTTATCTTTAAAAAATACTAAATGTTCTCGGAAACAGAATTTTCATTTTTGATATATTTTGCTTTTTCTATTTCTGTTGGCTCATATAATTCCTTAAATAGTGGGGCCTTGGATCAACATATGCCGTGATCGTTCAGGCAGAGAGTTTGAAATGGTTCGAAATTCATTTTAATTAGTATATCACACTGTAATTAATCCTAGTGTGTAAACAATTGCAGTAGAGAGATAATCCAAAGCTGGCAAATCTATGACTACTAAATTTATATATCAGTTCTACAGTTCTTGTTTAGTGTAGATTAAACACACTACAAGTGCTTTTTTATTGTCGCCTGTCAGTTAGGATATCATGAAGGGATCAGCAGAACAAATCCATTCCATATTCAACTGTTTGTAGCTAACATAAATAGTAACTGAAAATGTAAAAAAAATTAACATATTTAAATATCTAGCCTCGAAAATATTGTTTATGCATTGCACATACGACGGATCATCTATCGGACATAAATGATGTTGCAACGGTTTCGAGGGGGCCCCTAATTTTTCCTTGCCCAGGACCCCAAACAGTCATGATCGGGGCCTGCCCCATAGACATAATATATTTAAATTCTTTTGGATGGCCTTGTACACTAACCATTTGATTGATCCCAACAAAAAGTTTAGTGTAGCACCACTACATGATAGAGATATAGAATACCGAATGTGGACTTACTGCTACTATTTTTTCTTGAGATATGCTGATAAGGCACACTGACAAGCAGACAGACACACACAGATCAATCACTAAAAACATGATTTTCAGATTCTGGGGACCTCAAAACGTGTAAATATAACAAAAGCTCAATTTCGAAAATTTCACTCCAAAACAAAACTTTCTCTGCCATACATACTGGTAAAAGAAAGTAATTATAGTTAACATGTTGATTTTCTTATGCTAATAAACATTTGAGTAGTGATGACGTCATATGGGCGGCAGATTAATGCTTGCCTCAGGCGGCAAAATATCTAGCGCCGGCCCTGGAAAAGACTACTTGGTGCTAAAATATTTTTAAAAGGGTCGCCGGGTGCTAAAATGAGTTGAAAGAGGGCTACCAGGTGCTAATATATATTTAAAAGGGCCGCCGGGTGGAGCATCCTGCCAAATTAGCCTAGAGTCAGCTCTACTATAGACTAAAGTTGATAAAGAATTTATCTTTGTGTCCCAGTAAAAAAAAAAAAAAACTGTAAGTGTTATATTCTCCAAGATGTATGCAGTTTGTGCTATGATAACCTATTACATATGTACAGTCACCCAAAAAAAAAACGCCACCCCCCCACCTAATTTCGCCGTAAATTATCGTAGAAACATTTGACTGGCACCGATCGATTTGTAATAACGTCTAGTTTATAACGGTATAGTTAAATTTTGCCTAAGGGGTCGTCTACATATTAAAACTGGCATTAACTTCATTTTCTTCAATGGCAACCCCTATTTTCGACTTCATATTCAGATTTCTGAGATCAAGGCGGTTCGAAAAACATACCTATTTATATACCTTAAATCAATTTTAAATAGAGTTACACGTGAAAATGTATTAGGGGTCCGTCTATACATTTAGAAAATATAAATCACGATCTACCACCCAGTATACATTATTTATTAAGTTTCACACCGGAAAAAAATTTCAGAAATGTTAATTATAAAATAAAAAAAATGAATAATTCACAGAACTTTCTGAGTTAGTTTATGAATTAAAAGATTTTTATTGGTTTCTATTGATTAAACATCAGATAGTTCACTTCATACGAAGAAAATTAAATAGCTTGAATAGATATTAAAATATCTATCAAAAGGAAAAAAAAAAAAGATGAAAAGATGAATGGTTTTAAATTTGTTTGAAAATTCAAAATTATTTTAACTCAAGCTGCCGTATAATTGTCTGAAACGGCGGCACTCAACCTGGTTCCCACGGCCGTTTCACAGTGACAATGGCAGTTTGTTCTGATACTGCAGTACTTTCATTTTCTTTTATTGACTTTTTTAAAATATTAAAACAGATTTTTTTATTTTTATTTATTTATTTTTTTTAATTAATTTTTATTTTATTTTTTTCATGACATTATTAAAAACTTTTACATAAATCTCCACGATATTCTTTTGCTTTTATATTTTATAATGTGTAACAAATTAATATGCAAAATAATAAATCCTACTACTTAATGGGATGTTCTAAAATTCTACACTTTAACACACATACCGAAGTGGACGGTGGGTGTAGAAAGGCTGACTACCCTTAATCTAAATCTTCACTTGAAAAGGTCAAAATGTTACATAACTCTTTTTTTTTAAGGAAAAAAGAAGAAGATAAGGAGGAGAAGGAAAGATCAAAACGAATATAAAGCATATTAAACGTTAATACCCTTTAAACACTGGAAAAAGGCGGGGTTTTGTATTGTGTGTCATTTGGGAGCTGTAGAGTGCCAGAAAATTACTTTATGTAATAAAACTTTTCATTTAAAGGGTATTTAAAGCAGCATTATATTTAATACATAGACTATTCAGAAAAAAAAGTACCATTCATCTGGTTCATGAAAAATAAAGAACATTTTCTGGCATTGCTCTATGTATATACATTCTTGTCAACCTATCCCGGAAGATTACTGGTCCCGCCCCTTTCCGTACATTTTTTTCACATCAGTCTTTTTAGAGCTGTGTCAGCCATCGGTGGCTGACATTGATCTTTCCATTTAGGCTAAGTCAGCCGGCAGTGTAAAATATGATATAAAACTACAGAACTTACATAGTTTTAAGTAATTACTGACAATTTATTTAAAATTTACTTCATGTTTTCTTTTTTTTTTTTTTATAGGATTTTTATAGGATTATATCGTTAAGGCCTAATGGGGTTCATTGAAACTCGATAAACATAACACGCTTCTAAGCAGCACGTGTGGCCTGAATGGGATTTCCATAAGAATTCTCGTGGCGCTCAATGAGTTAATCGTAAATGTATTTGAAGTTAATTACTCTAAAAATTAAATTGTGTACACACAGGGGCGGGAACTAACAATGTTACGGGTTAGATTGGCAAGTATGCATATATATTTTGCTTGATTTATAAAAATTTATAACACATTTTCTTCTTTTTTTTCAGTATTTTGTGTTTATATCTCTCATTAAAAATAAATACAATATTCATATATAAACATTTCCGTACAGTAATGTATATAAACATATTGATTAAAGAAGATTTGTTGATATTATATAATTATTCTTCTATCTGTATAGTATATTAACACAAATATATTTTGTAAATTTCGCAGCATCGAAAAACAGCAACATAGCTTCCATATCAAGGCTTAATGTAAATAGGACGTAAGCGTACTGTAGCTAGTGTTGAAATTTGAAAAAAAAGAAGAAAAAAAAAGAATAACAGTGGGCTAAAAATATGCCGGAATAAATTAAAATGTTGTTTATTCTGGTTTTAGTCAGGTGATATCACTTGTGCTAAATAGCTGGATCCGCCCTCTCTTAAGCTCAGGTTCAGCTCATCATAAAAATATTGTTTTTAATATCTGCCGCACCAAAATGTTCAAAACACAAATGCCAATTTTCATATGTTTTGAAATCTTCCCGTTTCAACTTTAAAAGCATTTAGATTAATTTATTTTATTTTGAATTTTTAAATTTAGACGTTTAAAGTCTTTTAAATGAAATTTCAGGATTCTGTAAGATCAATATCTATATATTTGAAAGTAATAAGACAATTCCTTTGTTTTAAATTTTTATTCCATAATAACTGTGACTTTGATTTCGTGATTAGGAAATTGAAAATAAATACTATTGAGCTATGTTCCAATAATAGATCTTATAAACTTAAAAAAAAAAAAATAATAATAATAAAGCAATTTTTCACTATTTGATTCTGTATTAAAAAACTTTTAATAGAAATTTGATATTTTATTATGTTACATTATGGGATAAATTTTAAATAACACAAAGCTTACAAACGGTACAGTAACTAAATGCAAATATGTCAAAACAAAATTTAAACAGAAAATTTATGGTAAAAAATCTTTTTAAAATTATTAAATATTCATAATAATAATAATAAAACGATTGTCGAATGAATAATTGCTGTTTCATGCAATCAGTTTCGCTGTACCGTGTTTTCTAAAACATGATATTTAACTAGAGGTGTACGTACTCTTGAATATTGAAATGCGAAAAAAAGTGTAACAGGGTTAAAATAGAATTTTAGCAGCGAAAAACTAGAAAAAGATATTTAATACTTATGAAGAAAGACTTAACATATTAAGATCGGATATATTCTTCTCTTGTACCGTAAGCCACGCCTTTTCACAAATTTTCTAAAACTTTATAATATAAAGCAAAATAATTTTGCATATTTGTAATTAAATCATTTAAGTTTTGTCTTCAATAATCGATGTAGTAAATACCATTGTGAGTTATGCATACCAGCGTCACATATAGAGTCAAATAGGAATATGCAAATTTGTCTTTTTTTAAAAATAGTGTTTCAGCGAATCAGAGGCTTCTTTTCTTTTGAAATTCTTTCACAATCCCTCGCCTACATTGTGATAACTTTACAAAAATATGCCAATTTGTATAATAAACATCGAAATATTGCTTAGGAAACAATAAAAATAACATAAAGGTAAATTAAAATAGTTTTCTGTCAAATTATATACAAACATTTACTTATAGAGGATACAGATTATAACAAGTGACGGCCCCCTAACAGGAATAAAAAGTGAAATATCACTGTAACTCAAAAAATAATGTTAGGAACGAGCTGTAAATTTGGAAACCCATGTTTTTGATGATGCCCGTTCTATTCGTGCAAAAATTAACATAGGTTATAATTCATAATTTTTTCAAATATGAATTTATTAATAATTTTCATAATTCAAAAAATGTTTTTTTAGCAAAAATTTGCATGGAATATGTTTGGGTCACTTCATTCTAACGAATAAAAAAAATAGAATTTAAATATCATAATTATTTCGGAAGATATGATTTAATGTTTGTCACATTCATTTAACATTAGCACCCCCAAACTTTGACAGCTTATAACTCTATGAAAAATTGAGCGAAATATATAAACTATACCATTTTCCGTGATGATTTGATCCAAAGAATTCAAATAAATTATAAAAAATGGGGGTTACCATTGAAAAAAATGAAATTGATGTCAGTTTTAATATGTAGACGACCCCTAAGTAAAATCTAACTATAACATTATAAACTAGACGTTATTACAAACTGATTGGTACCAGTCGCATGTTTCTGCGGTAATTTATGGCAAAATTAGGTGGGGGGGGGGGGCGTTTTTTTTTTGGGTGACTGTACCAACTTTTAGTTCATTTGAACAAAGCATTTAGATAACATTGTGTTCACTTACACTCAAGAGTTAGCCTACATTGAGAGTAGAATCGGAGCCTGATTCTGGGACCAATTCTTCACCAAAATATTTAAATAATTTAAAACAAAAAAATGTTTAGTTTCCTTAAATTTGAAAACATTGTCACAAGTTTAAAAATATTGGTCACCAGGTGACTGTATTTCATGAGCCCTGCACGTACACCATATTAATAAAAAATTGTTTTATATATATGGAAAGAAAAAATATTATTTTTAATTTAGTACTCGCAAATAATTAATAGTGGACAAAATGGTATTTTTTTCCAGCAGTTTTTTTCCATAAACGAACAACCCTGAATTTAATCATCATTTATAAATAAATTCAATTTTTTTTTCTTTTTAAGAAAGTTTTTTTATTACATCATTGTAAAATGAAGTAGTAGATTTTACTTTATCAACCAGTTGGAGAAATGCTCACTATGTGAAAATTTCTACCGAAGATAAGAGAAAATCCCTAATGCTTTAAAAATACCTAAAACTTCAGAACAGGCTCTTCAAGCATAGCATGACTTGGATACTTTATACAGCAGAACACCCCTTATACTTTATATGAATGAGAGTTTGAGGGGCAATGAATATTACCTTAATAGCAAAAAATCCCTATATCAGGGCAGGCTTTACAAAGGTAGTGACCTAAGCCGTAAACTGGTCAGCAGACGTGTCGTAAACAAAGCGAGAAGGAGTGAAGTAACGATGACAATAGTATCAAAAGAAGCACTCGGATTTATATCCAGGAATAATGTAACAAAAGAAATTTACTTTCACTATAGTTTTTGAAAACTGAATGACAATACTTGCTTCTATAGTGCATAGATGGAAGTGCATATTTAACAAAATTAATTGAAATAATTTATTTTGAAACAAATTATGTTTAAAGTTTAGATAGATTTTAGTACCCAGAAAATACGCCACTGATATACAACCTCTGACAATAAAGTTTGGTGAATAGTCCTGTAACATTAACGTAGATGAAATATTAACGAAAGTTACTTTACTGTCCTTCAAAATAGTCACCTCCCATAACTATCCACCGCTGAGATCTGCTATACATGTCCTGTAAACTTTGCAAGAAATCTTTATTTGGGATGGTATTCAAAAGCCTCATCACGTGTCGTTGGATGTCAGGAATATCGTCAAATCTCTTTCCTTTCAAAGCAAATTTGAGTCGTTGGAATAGGAAGAAGTCTGGAGGATTGAGATCTGGCAAATATGGTGGATGTTCAATTTGCACCACCCTCTAAACATGCCTGCTTCTGATCGTCAGTCAAGGGATGTGGCACAAAACGAAACTGATTTTTTCATTTCTCTGTTCTCATTTAAGAACCAACGCACTAAACAAGCACTTTGTAAAACAAGTCTTACACGGAACACAAACGACGCTCAACTGAACAACGGTGGGGGCAGATGGTCAACACCTGCCACTACACAGGTGCCGCGTTTTGTTTCGCCAGTGTTGCCAGATCGGCCGTTCTGACTTCATTCACCGAACTTTATTGTCAGAGCTTGTATATATATTCATTCAGTGTTAAAAAAAAAAAAAAAAAAAATATATATATATATATATTTTTTATTTAGGCATTGCTTCATCACATGTCTGTAACTGATTCTGAAAAGGAGACTTCCGAAGTTAAGCAAACTTATGATGACTGGTTATCTTCTCCCAACAGATTTGAAAAAGATGATTTTTCAATTATTGGAACAAATAGCACTGTGTAAGTTATCTGCTTTGGGCAATTTTTGTATAATTAATAATATTAGTGAAAATGATTGTTTGTGTGAAGGGGAAAAACGTATCACATATATTATTATCTATATTATTATCTTATCTTCAATTTCATTTTAAAGGAGATAGTATTTTAACTAAAACGCTATAATTACACTTAACTTCAATTTACAATGTTGATTAGTTCCCCAACTATTATGTTTCTTGATTTTGTGTTCTGTTTTGCAAGGCCATACATAGATTTTTTTTTTCTTTGAAGTGCTTGGGGAAGGGGAGGGGGCAGTTGTTTCAAATTTTAGTATAACATATATTAGATCTAGAAAAAATATATTACATATCTGCAAATATTATATGGTTTTATGTTGAAGGAGGGCTAATATTTTAAAGATTTTGGAACATATGTTGGATACTTCTTATCTATTTTCATTTCTAAATTATACGTTTTTTCTTTGATTTTTTTCTGCTTATTTCCAACCAAGTTTTACCACTAAATAAAATGTGGGATCTTTCTCTTTCTCCTTTTTTTTTTTTTTTTTCTCTTTCTCTCTCTCTTATCCCAGAAGTCAAATATCCTTAGTCTTTTATTAAATCACCAAATTTAATTCAAAGTATTATATTTTTTGCTGATAATAATGGTGTACCGTATATTTCCGTGTATAAGCCAAGAATTTTTGGAAATTTTTCAGAAGCTGAAGTATGGGGGGTCGGCTTATATACAAGTTCACATTTCTAGTAAAAAACATAAATTAGAAACAATGATTGAATACATATATTTTAAGCTTAAAAACTATATATAAAATAAAATAGTGCTATTAAACCTTATTTTTAAATATTTATCACATATAAAACTCTTAAATTAGCAATTTTAAATTTATTTCTAGAGCAGTTCGATGTAGTCACGTGTGTTTATTTCTTTTTTTACATGATGAAGCATTTTTCGCCCAAGATCAAATTTATGGCATTCAAAAGTAAATATACAAACAATTTAGGATAGTCAACCATGAAAAGCATTTTTCTATTCTAAATAAATAAATAAAAAAAATTATATTGCACATTCTAAAAAAATAAAACTGGCTTAGTTTTTGCATGCAAAGCATATGTACACCAAAGCAATAATGCTTCAGAGCTGGTACCATGCCGGTAGCCGACATCATTGGCAGATTGCATGAACGAAGTAACTTCTCTGTCTGATTTGGAAATAATATAAGAGAAACTTGAAAAAACAGGACTCCCAATCATATTTTTAATTTATACGATTAAATCATCTCTGTTTAAAATGTTTCTAATGGACAATTTTTTATAAAAATATGAAAAAAATGCCAGCGACATCACTTTGCAAGTGATGTCGCCGGCATTTTTTTCATATTTTATTTCAAAACTTTAAAAGAGTATTTTTTCAATTCGGCCTATACACGTGTTTACAATTTTAGGCAAATTTTTGCAGGGAAAAATGTACTCTTGGCTTATATTCGGAAATATACAGAAGTTGGGATTTTGAAGGCTTACTCTAGTTACTTAATATTTAATTTGTCTATTGATTACAATATAACTGTTTTTCTTGCTTTTTCTATTCTTTCTATTCTATTTTTTTTTACATTATTTAATAGATTTTCTGTTTTTGAAAGACATCCATCAAAATTGTGGTACATATTATTAACCTGATTTGTAAAATGGATGTTCTATTTTGCATAGCTCAAAACCATATGGTAGTAGAATGTTGCAAATTTATGTTTGTGACTATCATTATGTCACTGGATTAACCACTCAGAGTGTTTTGTGATTTTTTCCAAAACTCATGTAAATATAGTCTAGATCTTGTTAGAAAGATTCCCACGCAGGACATTATATTGAGGCCTGCATCTTTCAAGTAGACAATTGCAACAAATTCTTTAAAATAATTGTACACACTGTAAATAATACTCTTAAACTGTTTTTGAACATTTGGGCTAGCCAAAATAAAAACAAAAATAAAGTCAAATGAGAGAATAAAAAATAATCGCTAGTCAAATAAAGAATAAGTAAGCAATGAGCCAGAACTCCTTCCCCCTCCCCAAGTGCAGTGAAAATAAAAAAACAGGAATTGAGCATGTGATCTTCATCTCCGTTGAAGGAAGAAATTCCGTGGCCTTGAAATGACTCATCTAGAGAAATGGACTATAGTTTAGGATATGAAGTTAGATCTTTTAATTACAGTCAACTCTCAAAAATCTGCAATTCTCTGAAATCTGCATATTATTTGCAATGTAAACAAGCATTGTAACAATTGATTTGTTGATTAGTGGATTGCAAAAATTCAGCTATATTAGGAGATAAATCAATTATTAACTTGTGCTAGTGAGTGAATCACCAATCAAATCACTCAGCATATCACAGAGAAGGAAATGATAAGTGTAAAGAGAAGGACAGTTTTCATGAAAGATTTTCTCTTATGAAAATAAATATTCAAACTTTCTCATAGCACAAACTTATGTAATTGATCAAGAATTGCTGACTTTTTTGCAGGTTATAGGAAAATAAATATGTATGAATGAATATTCTTGCTTAATCTACTATTGATCAGACTTTTCAAAAATCTAGATAATTTGCAACTATAATATGATATATAAAATTTGTTCTTTAAAATAAAATTTCATGAAATATTTGTACTTTTATTAGGCACACTTTATTTCTCCAAAAATAAATTCAAAAATTGGCGTACAGACAATAGCAAGAAATTAAAACTTCTTCACACACCATAAATTTTAAATCAGCACAACCGGTTTCGAAAGGACGTAGCCTTTCTTCGTCAGGTGCAAACACGTGCAACTGCCATGGAGGCAAAAGCAAGACTGAAAGCAGGACAAAATCCAGAGGGGGAGGAGCAACACAAACAACCAATAGGAAGCAACATGCAGGGCAGGACCAATCAGAGAGGAAAACACGGACACACACACCACAAAAAGAGGAGGGAGAAAAGAAGTAAAAATTTAATAAAATTTATCCATTAATTTATTATTATTTTTATTTTAATTAGAATTATTTTATTATAACTAATATGATGTTATAAACATAATGAAGGAAATTATTTAATTGAATTAAACAAATATTTCCAGGCTGTAGACAGCAAAGTGGAATCAGATTTTTCATTGAAAATTTTATCACGATTAAGGTAAATAGCTAAATTTTCCAAAAAATCCAGTTTGGAAACGCGTTTGGCATGAAAAATAATTTTGGCACTCTTAAAATTAAAACTATGATCAAATTCCCAACTGTGCTTCGCAATAGAAGATTTAAGCACAATACACGTAAGTGTATCTTGGCACCTTTTACACTTACGTGTATCGTGCCCTTAAAATTTGTTGTGATACTTCTTCTCTTAAAGAAGAACTGAATTATTTAAAGTCTGTTGCTATTGAAAGAGGTTTTAGACCCTCTATAATTGATAAAGCTCTCAAGAAGTTCAGTAGGCCAACTTATAATTCTACTCTTTCCATTGATGATAAAATTAAACCTGATAATCTTGTTGTCTTACCTTTTTATCCCCCCTTATGTTTTAAATTAGCCAAAGTTTTGAAGCGTTTCAATTTTCACGTTATTTTTAAATTTGTCAATAAATTCCAATTCCCTTCAACCAAATCCCCTGTTCCCGAGCTTCAAAAATGGGGTATCTATAATGTCCCTTTGTAATAACTGTGATTTATCTTATATTGGTCAAACTAAAAGAAATCTTGAATGTCGTTTACGTGAACATTCTCGGTATGTTGTTAATCAAGAAATTTCTAAATCTTCTATTTTGAAGCACAGTTGGGAATTTGATCATAGTTTTAATTTTAAGAGTGCCAAAATTATCTTTCATGCCAAACGCGTTTCTGAACTGGATTTTTTGGAAAATTTAGCTATTTACCTTAATCGTGATAAAATTGTCAATGAAAAATCTGATTCCACTTTGCTGTCTACAGCCTGGAAATATTTGTTTAATTCAATTAAATAATTTCGTTCATTATGTTTATAACATCATATTAGTTATAATAAAATAATTCTAATTAAAATAAAAAAAATAATAATTAATGGATAAATTTTATTAAATTTACTTTTTAGTTTAATATTATTGAAAAAAAAAAACAATAATAATTCTTTACTTCTTTTCTCCCTCCTCTTTTTGTGGTGTGTGTGTCCGTGTGTTCCTCTCTGATTGGACCTGCCCTGCATGTTGCTTCCTATTGGTTGTTTGTATTGCTCCTCCCCCTCTGGATTTTGTCCTGCTTTCAGTCTTGCTTTTGCCTCCATGGCACTTGCACGTGTTTGCACCTGATAAAGAAAGGCTATGTCCTTTCGAAACCGGTTGTGCTGATTTAAAATTTATGTTGTGTGAAGAAGTTTTAATTTTTTGCTGTACTTTATTTCTGCATTGTATGTATAACATATAAATTGTTTCTTAGAGATTTGCTACTCAAATGAGGTACTAAGATGTAAATAAAAGAAATTATTCTAAAATCAGCAAAATTCAGAAATCTGCAAAACACTTCGTATAAAGCTGTGTGGATTTTTGACAGTGTACTGTATTTGTTTCATAAGAACAGCAGAAGATTTAATAAATATCAATACCGATATGTCATGCAACATTCCTGGTTTAGTTTCACTAATTTTTTAATTACTTATGTATCAGCTTAATTATAAACATTAAATGAATAAATATTTGAAAAGCTTTAGAAGGACGAATTAACTTTAATAAACTTTAAATACCTTTAACAATCCTTCAACTTTAGCAGCTTTAATTATTATATATTTCGACTTGCACTCGCAGTCATCCTCAGATGTTGGCTTTGCTGCACTACTGAAACATGTCTTCATCCTCTTCCACATCACTCTCCTTCTTGCTTACGTCATTTTTCCGTCGGTACGTCTTTATCACCTGTTGCCAGTCTTTAGTTATGATGCTATGCTCTCTCTCATTTACTGCCGTGTTAGAGGTTAATATCTCTAAAGCTTCGCGTTTCATGGCGTAGTTGTGTGAGTTGTAAGGTGCTATTTTAACGGTTTTTAGGGTATTAGTTATTATAGGGTTAGTTTTATGTGTGCGTGATAAGGCAGTGGAGCTTCTATTGTATTTTAGATCGTTAATATGTTCTATTTCTCTGTCCTTAATTTTTCTCTTCGTCATTCCGATGTAGGTTGCAGGTTTGTTGTTATTTTCTAGATCGAATGTAATTTTGTATATTCCCGATGTTTCTTTAGGGTCAATAAGGTCTTTTTTGTTTCGGATTCTTTGAATGATGTTCCTATTGGGTTTAATGGGTATGTGTATATTATGTTTGGAATTTTCGTTTTTAATTTTGTTTGCTATGCCATTGCAGAATGGTCCAAAAAACAAAACCCAAGTTCACCACCTCCATACCATTCTGCAATGGCATAGCAAACGAAATTAAAAACGAAGGTTCCAAACATAATATACACATACTTATTAAACCCAATAGGAACATCATTCAAAGAATCCGAAACGAAAAAAAAACCTTATTGACCCTAAAGAAACATCGGGAATATACAAAATTACATTCGATCTAGAAAATAACAACAAACCTGCAATTTACATCGGAATGACGAAGAGAAAAATTAAGGACAGAGAAATAGAACATATTAACGATCTAAAATACAATAGAAGCTCCACCGCCTTATCACGCACACATAAAACTAACCCTATAATAACTAATACCCTAAAAACCGTTAAAATAACACCTTTCAACTCACACAACTACGCCATGAAACGCGAAGCTTTAGAGATATTAACCTTTAACACGGCAGTAAATGAGAGAGAGCATAGCATCATAACTAAAGACTGGCAACAGGTGATAAAGACGTACCGACGGAAAAATGACGTAAGCAAGAAGGAGAGTGATGTGGAAGAGGATGAAGACATGTTTCAGTAGTGCAGCAAAGCCAACATCTGAGGATGACTGTGAGTGCAAGTCGAAATATATAATAATTAAAGCTGCTAAAGTTGAAGGATTGTTAAAGGTATTTAAAGTTTATTAAACATTAAATGAATATTATTGTAAAATTGCAGTAATACAAATAAGATGAGTACATGTTGTAGAAATATAAACATGCTATATAAAAAGTGGCTTAAGTTAGTTAAAATAACCGTCTCCTTTTTCAGTGTACATGTTTAATGATTTATAAAATTATTGCTCTGTACAATATGAATATGAAAAATTGTAGATAAGATATGAAATATTGTTATTATATACTACAGGTATTTATTTATTCATATTTTCCTGAAAAAAAAATTTCAAAATTTACTCACACCAGTCTTTTATTTAAACTATGCATGATGGAAAAAGACGGGCTTAACATATATAGGATTAAATACAGGGTGTTTCTAAAGTCCCGGACCCATTTGATGTTTAATAACTCATAAAATAATGAAGATATAAGCAAACTTATGGCATTTATTGATGGAATAACTCATATATCTTCTTTTCAGGTTTGAATATCTTTACTTTTGTAAATATCGTCTGCGTGTGTGGTTAATTTCAGATAATTTCATTTTCCAGTCTAAATATCTGTACTTTTCTAAATATCGTCTGCTTATTAATTGCATTTTTCTCTCTTTTGTTTTTGGCAACTATTGCAATGTTATGTTTACTTTTGGTGTGTTTGTTCTATGTAGTACTTTTGTATGTGATGTTTTATTCGAGCGGATATTAAGGAGAATACATACACCACAAGAGAAAGCACAGATTTTATGGTGGTCGATATCAACTTGATATTCTTCGTGCGACGAAGGGGGCACACGTGGAAGTTCATTGACAAGGGTCATGAAACTTTTTGAGTCTATCTAACCATTTATGTTATTAATTTTAATCTATCTTTATTATTTTATGAGTTATTAAACATCAAAATGGGTCCGGGACTTTATAAACACCCTGTATTTTTTTATATTAATCAGTAGATCATTCGCACATTAAGTTAAAGGTTCTAAATATGATTTCTGACTTTGATTTTTTTTTTTTTTTTAATTTTTTTATAAAAGTTAAAACCTTTTAAAATATTTAATAGCTGTTTGTAGTTTATTAAAATATTCTATTTTTCTTTTTTCTTTTTTTACAAATTTTAGGCTACAACTTAGTGTATCAAGTTTTAATTATGAGTAATTTTCATTTTAATGTATAAAATTTATATTCTTAGCATTAGCCTCAATAACAGAACAAAATTTTGTTTTTATTAACACTTTTCAAAAGTTGAAAAGTGTTTACGTCTTTGGTTTGTCTGTCTATATGCACTCTTAATTCCTGTAAATATTCATGGAATACCTTGAAACTGGTATATGTTATTCAAGTTCACAATAGGATGTTCCTTATTGAAAATGGAGTAAATACCATCAATTTGTTTGTACACATGGTCGGGTTCCCACGAGTCAGAAAGAACCTAGAAAACCTGTAAAAGTAAGGGAATTTAAAAGTAGGGAAAAAAGTCAGGGAAATGTCAGGGAAAATTGTAAATATTGCCCAAAAACCTTGAAAAATATTATATAAACTTGGACAATGCTTTTTGTAGCATGCAATTTATATCACAAGTCGCTTTCGTTACTATGTTGTCTTTTATGTCATGAACCAAATTTTGTGTCTTGAATTCTCTAAAAAAAAACCTGGAAAACCTGAAAAAATCAGGAAATTTAATTTTTGAAATTGAGGGGGAACCCTGACATGGACACCCAAAAGAATTCCAAAGCCTTCCCATCTATAAGAAATATTTTGATAAACCACATTTTATTATCTTTATTTTCCACAAATCATAAAGAAATTGGCATTTATTATTCATAATAAAAAAAAAAAAAGAGAGAGAGCGAATGTTTTCTATATAATAGAGTGTGATTATCATTAAGATTTACATGACTACACAAAAATATTCAAATACATTAAGAGCTATAACTGGAAATTGTAGGAATTGCATTTTTGATCTTAATACTGTAAAAATCAGCATATGGGCCACATTCACATACAGGTCGCACTAATATAATTTCAGTTCCAGAAAAAATTAAATTTTGCAGAATCGCCGCAACTCGTGTAAGGACCACAGTTCAAAAAATAAACTGACACCTAAAACTCTATAAAATTTCGTAAAAACAAGTACTATTTATATATTCGTTGCAATATTCATCGTTAATATCAGATATATCGGCAAGATGAGTTGCGGCTTTGTTTATCTGACAAAGGGTCGTGTTTTCTTTCAACCTGAAATGGTTGTTGCATTTTATGGTATTTATTCAAAGTTTTGTAATTATTGCTTTTTAACGTCAGTTCTGTGGTGCCTTTTCATGTTTTTTATACTTTTTGTTGCTTCTTTGGGCCAAATAAGTAGTTTTGGGATTATTTCTGTTTTCTTTTTATTGTTTTATTTGTGAAATTTCCCCACCCCTTTTTTTCTCATTTATTGTGCCTTTTATTTCGAATTTTTATTTTACCGATTGTTTTTTAATTGTTTAACCCCTTCTTTTTTCCTTTTTTGATTTTAACTCTGCCTACTTTTATATTCTGAAGTTTCTTTTTCATTTATTTGTGTGAGATGTGTTGTTGCTTTGTTTGTAGCATTCATGTGTAATTTGTTCACCTGAGGTTCATGTTTCCTTTCAACTCGAACGAATTGTTGATAAAATAGTTGAGTTAATGCTATTGAACTTTTTAAAAATTACATCGTTCTCATGATGAAAAACTTCATTACTAAAAGTAATTAAAAGCATTGCCGAAGCAAATGCCGAGCATCAACTTTGAAATATGATGAATATACAAGTAAGGCTAGCTTACATTTTAAATAGCACAAGTTAATTTCACATCCAAACTACACACCCTCCTTTTGAGCGGATCAGAGAGCTACAGTACAACATACGCCGATGCCACCTACTGACATCTGCGGCAACCGCACAGAAATTGAAGCAAACTCATTACTCCATGGTTCACTGGTGTTATTGCCTGTGATGACATTATATACCAGTAAATCAGAAGAAAGGGTATGTACATGCTTTATTGAGAAGCTCGGGCTGAAACAAAGTTTCTTTACATTTAGAAGGATAGATTGTGAGTGAAAAATTTGATTGAGGAACAATAGTAAAGCGTATTTTTCTATAAAGTTCTTGCATTTTATCGCGTTTATTCAAAGTTTTGCACTAATTACAATCATATTACATAATTCATTCCAGCTGCTGGCCGAAGAGAAATTATATTTACTTTAAAGAAAGTCTTCCGCCTTCTCCTTCCCCTTCGTTTTAACTGGAAGGAATGTTTTTATTCAGCTTTGCGGTGCACATCATTGCATACTCATAGCTCAAGTGTAGAAACTACTCGAATAGAATGCAGTTTACTTTTTTTTTTTTTTAATTCTTTTAATTTTTTTACCATTTATCTGCCCCCTTTCCCCATGCACACACTGAAAAAAAAAAGTTCATTTTTGATGACTGTGATAACAGAAAAAAAAAAAAAAATATATATATATATCTATATATATATTGTGTATCAGCTGCACTTTTTGTTAAGGCCGCAGCCAAGAAAAAATCATTTTCTTTTTGTAAGGTTTCACAACTCATATACTCTTTTTTATGGTAAGTCTTTTTAATAAAATTCTAACAGTGTTTAAAAGTGATTATGATTTTAATTAGCCCATCTGTCTATCTGCTTGTCTGTCCGTGCTCTAACTCTCATAAATATTTTTATCAGGGTTGGTATGGTTTAAACCAACTGTTTTTTTCTCCCCCATAAAATCCAATTTTTTTTTCTTTCCAAAAAATTAAAAAAATTTATTCTATTGTCCCTTTTTCAATTGAATTTTATAAATTATTTTTGTGTAAATGACTTTTACTTTTAATTCAGTTTATTTCAATTGTAATTTTGCTTCAGAGAAGGTTTTAGTTATCTGTTTCATGTGTGATTGGCTGACTTTATTAAAAGTTATTATATATGGGGGGGGGGGAGATCTAGAAATTGTAGAAGAAAAATATCTATATTAATTATTTAAAAAATTATAAATGAAAGGGCTAAATGCAGTAAAGTAAAATAAATAATAATGGAAAGCACATTTATTTTGTACAAAATATAAAGTGAAAATTGTATAATTAAAAAAAATTGCTCTCATTTTTGTTTTATTCAAAACTGAAAAAAGTGGTCTTTAAAAAATTGATGTATATGGTATTTGTTATAATATGGTAATTAATAGCAGCCCATTTTCTTATCTATATACTAAATCCAAAAGCAAGATATACTGATTTTGAATTATCAAATAAAAAAGAAGCTGCATTAAAATTTGTCCAGGCAGTAAAAAAAAAAAAAAAAAAAAAAAAAACTTTGTTTTTAAAATTTCAGGCAAAATATTCTCCATTCAAGGACATTTTGAAAATTATTTTATTAAAATGTAACAGCACTAGAATTAAGAAAATGATATTAAAATTTTTAATATCCAAGCAGGGGTGCAGAATATGTCCGAACGCCTGAACGAAGTTCGGGGGAAATTTTGAATATTTTTTTTAAGAGAAAATAAAAATGTAAATCAAAAATAACAATTTGCTACTTTGAAGTGCTTATACACTAACAGCGATATTTTTATGTTACACTGTATATTTATTCTCTTAAAGATTTATTACATAGAACAAATGACTTTGTATAGCAAAGTAGATTTTTGCATTATTGAGGGAAATTTATACTGTGTTTGGGGGAAATTTCCGAGGTTTGAACATTTTCTGCATCCCTGTATCCAAGTATTGAAAAATGTTGAAATAATTCTAATCGCAAAAGATTCTACATCCGATGAAGAGTGTTTTCTTAAAATAGATGGTTGGTTGTATGTTGTTTATTCTTACAAGGTCCAGAAAAGGATATTCTGTGCCAAATACAAAAAAAAAGAAAGAAAAGAAAATTTAGTTTTTAAAATAGAAAATTTAGTTTCAATAAAAGCTATAAAACTTCTAATTTTATTTTAAAATATTAAATGTAAATTCTATTCAATATGTAACTTTCAAATGGATTGCAATATTCCATTACATAATCCAAAAGTATAATATTTTCTTAAATCTCTTCCTATAACTCTTTTTTATTGTATTGGAGTTTTTAAAAATTTTTCCTAATTCATTGAATTAAGAATTTCATTGTTGTTAAGTTAATTTTTTATCGCTAAATTGTAGGAAAGGCATGTCAGGTTTAACATTCACTATAAAAAAAAAAAAAAAAAAAAATGTCAACTCACAGTAATCTGTTATTACCATTTACATCATTTTTATGAAAACTCAGTACTACAATTCCCAGTGGCAGAAACACGGCAACATAGTTGTGGACACAGAAAAATGGCTTACAGGCAGTTTTTGTCTGCACTAATAAGAAAAATTGGCCGCAACTTTCGTACAGTCTTTGTCTGCAGTCATAAAAAATTGTCTGCAATTTACGGACATTTTTTGCCTGCAACAGTGCGCTATCGATGCATGACGTCTTAGATGCTCTCTGGTAGGAACACACAAAACAGTGCTTAACAACGACGACCTAGGAAGCCCAGATCTCCCTTGATAGGCAGTACTATGCGCGTATTCTTTTCTCCTGTTACCTGTTACTGAGATTCTACGAGAATGTAGAAAGTGCTAATTTCATTTAAAACTGCTCCAAAACTTCTGCCCCACTTCAAAATTCACTTATAAAAATTTCTGTATCAAAACTAAAACTTTTATTTATAATTATTTATATTGTGTTGTGTCAAACATTGCTATAAAATATTTAATTGAATGAGTTCAACTTATTATTTTATAATTGTTTATACTGTATATTGTTCTGTAATAAATTGTATTTGTGTATTGTTGCACAAGATCACCACTGTTGTTAAGCTCCCCCTCCCCCCCTCCCCATCCCAAGATTGCTGCTATCAGCTTTCAGGCTTTTTGAGTGTAAAATAAATAAATAAATAAAACTTTATGAAAAAGATAAACATTAAAGCAAAATATAAGAATTCAGGTGGCAAAAGCCTGTGTTACAGAAATAAATGATTTGATTGTTTTATTTTTAAACATAAAAATAAAATAAGTAAATGTTTTATTAACATGGCTATGTGAAAACTTTTTTAGTTAGATGACATATATAAGAGAATTTCATGTCTGAAAGTGCAAACTTTGTTTCTTTTGTTTTTTCTATGCATTGTTACAGAAAGAATCATAACCTTAAAAAAAAAAAAAAAAAATCTCATCCCTGTTTATTATTAATAATTTAAATTATTTTTAGATGAAGTAATAATTAATATTGGGATATTGATTACTTTTTTTAAAGTGACAATTTTATTTACAAATATGTGTAATATGATTTGGAAACATGTACTAATAAAAACCTGGTTCAAACAAAAAAAAAAAAAAAAAAGAAGAAAAACCCTGATTTTTATAATTTCTTGAAAGTGATATATATTATTAAAATTCAATATGGAATGTTCTCTATTGAAAATATGGTCAATAACACTGCTAGTTTGTATATAGAGACACATAAAAAAATTTCTATTTCTATGACATGTGTTTTTTAAAACACATTTTAATGTCTTTATTTTGCACATATCTTAATGAAATTGACACTTATTATTCATATGCACAAAAAAATGTTTTCTGTAGAATGCAATATGATTAGAATTAAGAATTACAGGGCCACTCAAACATATTCACATACTTTTCAGAAAATTTTGGAGTGGAAGGCTGATTTTTTATATCAACTATGTGAAAAATACCAGAGCTGGGAATCTAACCTGGGCCTTCTACTTTACGTGCGGATGCTCAAACCATTGAGCTACCCTGACTGATTACCAGCTAGGCATTTCTCACATAACATTCGTTGGCAAAGTCACCGAGTCTGTAAACACAGCTGTATCAAGTGACATTATTAATCATGGCACAACTCCAATAGACCACGAAATTTTAATTTAATTTGGAAATTTATTTGTCAACCCTTAAAGTTCATTTCAGAAAATTTTGGAGTGGAATGGGAGAGCTTATTGGAGAGCCAATGAATGTTATGTGAGAAATGTCTAGCCAGGGTAGCTCAATGGTTTGAGCATCCACACATAAAGCGGAAGGCCCAGGTTCGATTACCGGCTCTGGTATTTTTCACATAGTTAGTATAAAAAATCAGCCTTCCACTTCAAAATTTTCTGAAATGAACTTTAAGGGTTGATGAATAAATTTCTAAATTAAATACAGTAGAGAGCCAGAAATCCGCCGACCTAAAATCTGCCAAAGTCTGAAATCCGCACAGCTTGTCAGATACAAATAATGAAATTCTCTATTAATAAGTTACAAAACTGCAAATCAGAATTTTTGAAAAAGATCTTAAATGCAGATTGTATGTTTGCATTTCATGATTACAAAAAAGAAAAAAAAATAATAATATGAAAGACTGCAAGAGCCAAGCTGCTAATGAAATTATTGACAGTATATTAAATTCATCAAAAGAAAATAATGATTATTGTGATATGATGATATTAATCAGGTAAGTAATAACAAACTAATTTTTTAAAATGCTTTTTGATGAAGGCATATAATTTGTAAGGAAGAACTCAATAAAATTCGTAGAAAAATAAATTTGTGTTACATTTACAATAAATAATAATAAAAATAAATAAATAAATCATGCAGGTTCATGTTTAGTTTAAAACTAGCTACATGTCAACAGATTTTATCTAAATTTGACAAATATTTTTTTCATTATTATTCTTATGTACTTAGTAATTTAATATTCAGTGTTATTATTCACTAGTATGTGTTTAGTTTGAATAATATTCTGTTTTTATTATATAAAGTGAAAATCATTTTTTATAGGCCCCGAAATCCGCAAAATCCTAAAATCCGCACAACCTCTGGTCCCGAACTGTGCAGATTTTTGACTCTCTACTGTATTCACTCACATACATTAAGGGTTGTAACAGGAAAGTGCTGGAATTACATTTTTCATTTTATTAAGGTTTTCAACACTTTCCAACAATGCTTAAGTGTGATTATGAATTCAATTAGTTTACCTGCCTGTCTTTTCTGTCTGTCCATTATCAAAATACATTGAAAATTAAATGTTGTAAAGAGTATGTACAGTTGGAAAATGTTAATAATCTATGCAACATAATTTTGAATTTTATTACTCTCTCTTTTTTTTTTTTTTTTTTTTTTTTTAAGCAGATTTCATTTTAGTCTTTAAGCATATATTAGTAAGGAGTCATTTCTGGTTTTGGTCTATTACTGAGAACATGTTAAATATCATATTTGAAAATGTCTGCTTATATTATACAGGTTTGTGATTTTTCAGCTAAATTCTGCTTTTATGTAAATTAATTTTTATTTTTGTAGTATGGTACATTTAACAAAGTCTGCATTTTGTAAATTGAAGTTTGTATTTTTTTATGTGAATTTTTATTACACTGTCTAATAAATTAAGGTTTCACATGTCCATGTTAGTAAAAACAACCAGTTCTTTCTTATAGGTTAAAGATAATAATATTAAATTATTTCTGTAGTATGCTTTGCTTTTGATGCTTTAATTCTAATATTTTGTTTTAATGTTGATTTTTCACATAAAATTTTAGCCTTTTTATCTTTTTTGTCTATCTCATTCCTGGTTATAGAGCAACAACATTTATAAAAATTTTATTTTGTAATCTGTTTATGTTTTTTGTTCTTTGTAAAATGTGCATTTTTCAATTTCAGAAAGGAATATAAATTGTTTATTGGAGGCACTATGAAACAATCGAAAAAAGGTATCATACAGGAAAATATCTTTATTCCATCTGCCACTGAGAGTGATGTTGATAGTGCAGTGTCTAGTGCTGTTGCTGAACAGCCTAAGTATAACAGTTTTATAAATTATATATATATATATTTTTCTCTTTGAGTTTATTTGCACTAGTTAATAGGGTTTATATCATCAATCCAAAATTATAAGCTTCCAGACAAGGTATATATATATATATATATATATATATATATACATAAGGTAAAAACACCAGTAGTGGACACTGTACCAGTAGTGGACACTTTTAAATTTAAACTCGGAAAATAAGCTTTCTAGTCCTTCTGAAGGTTCGAGCAATGTTCAGGAAGGAAGTTATAGTCCTCTACTATTAATGCTTATAACTACAAATAATTCTGGCCATCAGTTTTAGAATAATATTAGTTTAGCTAAAAAAATATGCCCTTTTTGTGATTATGCCGTTTTTTCTTATCATTTTGAATAAAGAAATAAAAATTTGTTTGCTTTTGCCTCTGCTTATTTTTAACTGATTTCTTCTAACTTTAGCTTCCATAGGACTAAAATAATTGTGCAGAATCCATTTATTGTGCTGTTTTTTAAATCTTTTATTAACATATAGTACTTTTATGGGTGTCCACTACTTGTACTAAAAAATGCCATCATGACCTGAAGTGGACAGCCCTGTCCACTACTGGCACATCTGACTTTTAAGGTCAGATTCAGTAGTGGACACAGCTCTGTAATTTCCCAAATTTAGAGTTGAGTTGAGTGTATTTAATGTCGCACGAAAGCTATACATTGAGCAATTAGCGAGTGTAAAATTTTTTGCTCAGATTAATAAGGCATTTAGATGCTATCACACTTTTAAAAATTTGGCCCCATAAGCCATAATGATAAAGAATTTTTCTTTGTGCCCCTGTAAAAAAACTGTAAGTGCTAAATTCACCAAAATGTATACAGTTTGTGCAACTGTGACCTATAACATGTGTACAAATTTTTTGCTCAGATTAATAAAGCGTTTAGATGCTATTCCGCTTTTAAAAATTTAGCCCCATAGGCCATAATGATAAAGAATTTTTCCTGCTGTCCCTGTAAAAAAACTATAAGTGCTAGATTCACCAAAATCAATAGGGTTCGTACTGTGGTGACTTACAATATACTTACCAACTTTCAGCTTATTCGAACAAAGTGTTTAGATGCTAGCATGCCCAGGAGCAGAAAGTGCTTAAAACTGCGACGCACGTCGCAGAACAATTGAGGCTTTTGCAGAACATTTCATCGATCCCCTAACTGGATGATGTTGATTGATACAGCTAACATTTTAAAATTAATAAAACCTAGATATGCTCAACTGACCTGTAAATCTGTTAGCATACTAGAAAATTGCTGGAAACAGTCATTGTTTCAATGTATAGACAAAATTTATAAACATTTTGTAAGTAGTATATCCGGTTACGTCGCAGTTCCGACCGGGACAGATCCGACCGGGGTTAAAATCGTAGCACTTGCGACCAAATTCTTAAATCTATGCACACCTGTTCATCGCAAGGTAGCTTTTCCGACCGCTATAATTAAAGGCATGGCAATCGCGTCGTCAATGGATATATCCCGCAAAAGATCACCATAATTCCCTTAGCAATGCACATTAGATTTAATGAACATTATTTCAAAACCAATCTATTTGTTGTTAAATTTTTCTCGCCAAAAAGATTAAATATTTTACAATGCAAAAATCATTTAAAATATGTTATAGTATAATAACATAACCAAAATTCTATTAATAATTACATAAATACAATGATGGTGCAAAAATAAATAAATAAATATAATAATAATAATAATAATAATAATAAATAAATAAAAATAAAAATAAATAAAGAGAAGTACCTATGAAATACCAATGAAAGAAATTTAGGATTGGTATTTAGTCAGACCCTGACTGGTGCTTATTAGATTTGAGGATCAATCGCTCAACAAGTGACGCTGTGATCCCATTTTCTCAAAATTTTTAACGTGGCAGTATAGGACAAAATTTCGTATAAATGTACATAATGAGTTATTTTTAACGCGTGACTGTAAAATTAATATGAATTATTGATAATAGTAGTAGTTAACTATGAAAAAAAATTGTGCATGTGAGAGCAACGCTTGTCCCCCCCCCCGGGAAGTAAATTTTCAGTATGGGTATCTTTCGAAAGGTCTCATCAATACCTTTAAAACAAATGGTTGAACTACAGATCTGTGATAATTTAAAACAAAGTTATTGATTTTTTTTTTTACTTTTAACGAAAAAAACTTAAAAAAAAAAAAAAAAAAAAATTGCATTTCTTCTGATAATTACAAAAAGAAATAACTTTTTTTCGGCATTTAGTGATATAATGCTGGCAGATAAAAATCGTCTGCATTTATAATGGAAAATAATTTGATAATTTAATAAATAATTTGTATTGAATAAATTTTGTGTAAAACTGTATAGAAGAAAGTCATGTGGTGGCCACATCATACTAGTTTCCCTTGCATATGTTCAAAGCTGGTAGACGTGAGGTGCCAGGTTCAAATCCCAGGTCACGCTCGTCGACCTAGCCGTTCGGAATTTTTCGTGGTTTTCTCAAGAACTTTCGTAAATACGGGCTAGGAACCCTTAGAAAGACCTCCACGGAAGGCACCCTATCAGGCCTAGGACCCTAGAGTAGTCAATCGGCCTTATTCCCAAACACTAACACCAATCTATCAACTTGAAGAGTAGAACCGCTCTGCTACTGAAATAGGTCTTTTAATTAAAAGTCCAAAAAATAGTATAAAGTAATTTGAACTAATTTAATTATAAAAAATTATGTTTTTAATAAATAAATTTTTATTTTTTAATTAGAATATTTTATTGAATTATTTATTTAAACTAGCTTTTATTATTACTATTATTACTATTATTATTATTATTTTCGTTCATAGAAAAAAATTTCTTTTAATATTAAAAGATTTTTCTATTAAAAGCCGAAACAATAATACTAAACTGTCTCTCTCTCTCTCTCTCTCTCTGTATATATATATATATATATATATATATATTTAAATTAATTTTCTAGTTTTTTACTTTTATTTTTATTTATTTATTTTAATCTTAAATTATTTACAGGAAAGAAAAAAAAAAAAAAAACAATATTATATAGTATTTATAGTATTTAGAAATATTTTTTTCAATTAAAAGCTCAAATAGTTCGATTAAACAAATTAATTTTATCATTAAACATTTTGATTTTTTATAAATGCAATCATTTTTAATTATACTTTTATATTACATAATTCTTTAGATTTTTTTTCTATAATATCTCAAAGAAAAAAATATATTTATGGGTCATTCTCTGAAAAGTGGGCATTTTTTTTTTAAATAAAGTAAAAAAAGATAAAACCTTAGTCCAAATAAAATTGCTCCAATTTTTTTTTTTTTTTTTTTTTGTACATGTACATATATGTTACAATTAATAAAAAAAATAATATAAACCAAACTGTATCTGATAATTTTTGATATAGCAATTACTTTTATTAATTAGAAAAATGAGGGAATGACTGTGAGCGAATGACAAATTTCTTCTAAAAACTACTTTATAAAAATATTATTAAGTTTAGTTATATTTTCAAACACTAAATATTTATTAAAACATATTTTTATTAATATAATATCATAAAAAAGCAAATTTGATTTATTTTAGTTAACTTTATAATGAGTGAGGGAATGACGTATAATAAAAATACTGTATTTCAATCTAACGTTTGAGAGCCTTATGCAACTCATTGTAAAAAGTATCGAACAGAACACAACATGGCTTTTTACTTTGCTGCTATACAAATTAAGTTTGACTTATATAAAGCACGGGCTGCCATTAATGGAGTAAGTAGGGGTGTGATTATAGTTTGATGAGGGAATGATATCTAATACCAGGGACAACAATAAAGTGTCTTCTAATTTCTTTCATTGCATAATATATAAATGTAGTATAATGGATAAATATTTATTAAAGTATGTTTAATAAATTTTTAATTCAAATAATCCAAATATACATGCTTTAATACTATAGAAACCATTTTATTTACTTACATGTGGGAATGGGGACACAGTGAGGGAATGATATTTTGCATTTTAAAAATTATTTAAAAATTATATTTGAATTCCAATAACCAAAGAATAACAGTTTATATGTAAAACCAACTAATATTGATAGTTTAAACAGCGTTTTGTTTTTGTGCTTTTAAAAATATACCCTCAAGACTACTGGGACATGAAATGACCACTTTTTAGAGAATGACCCTTATATTAAAAGTATTTAGCAATAGATTTTTCAATTAAAAGTGGGAGGTACCCCCCCCCCCCCCCCACCGCACTTTAGAATGTAGAAAACGAGGAGAAAAAAAGCTAAAATCCCATAGAAATAGCATGGAACAAAAACCAAAAAAACTTACAATGTCAAGTGTGTTAAAAAAAAGGCTCGCACCGGAAGTAATAAAAGGACAAAATTGACTAGAAAAAGACATCGAGGATCGGGTGGGCAAGGCTGGGGCAATAGACCTATCGTCCAGGATTAATACGTCTCGCCTATTATGAGTGGGAGGCATACTCCCCGCCCCCACCCCCCCAACACACACACACACACACACACACACTTATCAGGAGTTATTTGTCAAATAAAATTGTTTCTTAACCTGGTTTGAATTCTTTTTAACGTAGGTTTATATACAATTAATACTTGTTATCTCATCTCTTGTTCTGTAGTCTGTTTTTATAAAATTGAATTACAAGATAAGAATTACAAGATAAGCCATGTGAGTGCCACACTAGATTATTAAAGTAGGGAAAAGAACTAAAATACTAGCGCATACTAGCACTCCCTCCCACCTCAAGCTACGCACCAGAATTACATTACAATAATTGTATACCATTTAAAAGAAAAAAAAAAAAAAAAAAAAAAAAACTCTTTTTTTAAATTTATTGACTTTTGTACGAATTTGGGTTTTTTATTTAGTAAATAAATTCAGTTTTTTTAACTGTTTTTAACGAATTTAATCAGTGAAGCCTCCCCCTCCTCCCCCCTTACACATAAACACATCTCCTGTGTTGCACCTGCTTTCGGATACATCCGGTCGGAACTGCTACCCTCAAACCAAAACGGTCGGAACTGCGACGATTTTAACCCCGGTCGGAACTGCGACACCACCGTATATCCACATTAATGTGATAATATTAATGCCAAAAGCCATTGAAAAAATTGCAAATACTGGGTGTATGCCTCAATTTTAGATTATAAAAATTTTAAACCATGTTTTATTATAAATGTGTAATAAATATTTTACTAATAAGTATTATTTTTATGCTTATTTTGCATTTTACTGTGCTTTGACAAATTTGGACAAAATACCTGCAGAACATTTGCAAATTTTAATGTCTTGTTGCAGAACATCGGATATAATTCTGCTCCTGGGCTAGCATGTTCATTCACAGACATCACACATACATACACACACATCATCGTAAAAATAGTGAAAACAGACTCAGGGGACCTTGAAGCGTATAGAAACATCAAAATCTCAAATTCGGATTTTTGACATGATTACAATACTTTCCTCACTATAGTGTTCTAAATGTAAAAAAAAAAAAATAATAATAAAAAGTTGTGTATGCATTTTATTTTTGTTATCATCTTTTTGAAATTATAACTCAGAGAAAAATGTTAGAAAAAAAGTGCCAAAATGGCATAAAACTTAAAATATAAAAAAAATCAAAATAAATATAAAAATTTGTCAACATAATTTTTTTTTTTACATATAGCACACCATTATTAGCTGATGCATTTTTTAGAAAAATATGATAAGGTTTCCATGAGTAGTTTTTGTGTCTATAAAACTTCTATAACTGAAATGTTTTGCCTTACTTCGATATTAACCCTAACAACACATCTTCTCCGAAAGGCATCCTCAGGATGTCCTGTGGATAAAAGGGAAATCCTATGGACCTCCTCAGGATGTTCTGTGGACAAGTGTGTTGTTAGGGAAATAACACCTAAAATATTGTCTTGAGATGTAAACGGTTTGTTTCATCGTGTTTACCACACATTTCTGTACAAAAGTGCCAAATTTAATGTTTTTATGCAGGGTAGCCACTAGTCAGGGATTTTAAGCGAGTCTGGAAAAGTCATTGAATAGTCAGGAGATTACATGTAAAGTTAGGGCATTTGACAAATTTTGTTGAAATGAGCTATATTTGAAAGCTTGTTATTATGAATTGCTAAATTGTTCACTAATTTTGTGAAACTTTTGTGTGAAATAAGTAGCAAAAGTCGAGAAAAAAGGATGAAAAATAGTCATGAAAAAGTCAAGGAATTTGGAAAAGTTCAACTACTCTGTCAGTGGCGGATCCAGAACTTAAGGGGACTTTCTACCTATTGTCTCCGAAAGCCGAAGCCAATGTTATCCTAAGGGAAATTTTGCCCCATTATAATTCACTAACTAATACTTATTTTTAAATTCCGTTTTCACTTTCCAAAAATTTCCAACTATTAAACAATTTATCGCTTGCTAAAAATTGATTTTTTTTTTATTTTTAAGATTTCATTTTTAAGCTCAAAAATGAAAAATTTCACATTGTGAAAATTTGCATTTTACAACCTCAAAATAAAATATTAACAATTTTTAAAAATAATTTTTTGAAAGCGATAAATTGCTTAATAGTTGTGAAGTTTCTGAATGTAAAAACTGCATTTAAAAATATACAATAGTTAATAAGTTATAATAGGGCGAAATTCTCCATAGAATTACATTGGCTCTGGCTTCTGGCAATGATGATAAGTGGAGAGGCCTTTTAACCTTTGAGAGGGGCTAAGATTTTTCAAGGTGTTATTCCAGATCAAAGAAAAGTTTACAATTGTAATAGTCGATTGTGAATATCAGTACTTTTCGGGGAGCTTTAGCCCCCTCCCCCCCCCCTTAAATCCGCCACTGCACTCTGTTATGTAAACAGATTTTGTGGCATAAGCTAAAACAATGGAAAAGACATAATAAATAGTAAAATAGCAGTGACAGTAGTTTTTTTTTTTTTTTCTTTTTAAGATAGAAATATATGAGTTTACTGTAATAACAGGAGACTTGGCGTTGGAATATTAAAAACCCAAATAAACTACTACATCAGAAACGCCAAAGAAAAATATTTGAGGTGCATACAGCTGTTTCAGTAGCCTTAAGCGTACCGTCTTCAGTGCAAAAAGAAATCGATATGATGAATGTAATTTTTATTGTACTTTTTTCATTTGCTACTGTAATTTCTTTTTGCACTGAAGACGGTACGCTTAAAGCTACCGAAACAGCTGTATGCACCTCAAATATTTTTCTTTGGCATTTCTGACGTAGTAGTTTATTTGGGTTTTTAATGAGTTTACTGTATTTTCTTACAAATTTTTTTATTTATTGCTGTTATTTTGTGATCTCTAATGCTGACTGTAAATTACTTTATAATTTTAATCGATATGATGAATGTAATTTTTATTGTACTTTTTTCATTTGCTTCTGTAATTAACTAATTTTTACTGTATAACAATGAAACTGTGTTTCTGAGCAGGCAGAGAATGATAGAGTAGTAGTAAAACAAACGTCTCAATCATGAGCAAACAATTTTTATAAGTTTACAGTCTTATATAGTTTTCAACTCAGTTGAAATGTATGCAAACAATATTCATGTGTCATGATAACCTTTTAAATTATGTGTACAACGATTGTATGAAGGACATTGAATGCTGTCTTTTTTTAACAATTTTTATTTTATTTTATTTTTATTTTTTTCAGAAAATATTATGCAGTGTGCATTACATATGAAACTGCATGTTCATATTAAATAGAGTGACATGTACAACTAATGAACAAATAGTTAAATGTAAATTATATACAATGTTAAACTAAAATTTTAACAATTTTCACTGGGTTTATTTACTAATTCTGTGGATTGCTAAAAGAGGGGAATCCTAAAATTTGTAGCAGAAGCTATTGAAACATTTGCACACCCTTAGTTAAAGAAGGATAGACTGTATTTTGAAAAAGAAGATATAACATGTATTTATTGAATATTCAGCAAAAAAAGTTAAACACTTTATACATCTGTAAGATAGAAAAAAAAAAAAAATTAAAAACTGCATAGTAATTAAACAAATAAATAATAAAAGGAAAATATAAGTTACTTTTTTGTTTGAAGACTTGTCTTGTTATTTGATGCATTTTTAGCTGCTGACTCATATGTATAAGAAGACCTAACTATACTGCTATCTGAAGACCAAATTATTTGAGATTTTCTGCTCTCACTCAATTCATAAATTAAAATTCTGTCCTAAACAAAATTTTAATTTGGACAGGAAGTTTTTTCTTTTCTTTCTTTCTTTCTTTCTTTTTTTTTTTTTTTAAACTGGATGTTGTGACATGTGTTTTTGATCAAAGTTGTCTTCTGCCAGATAGTAACACATATATTTTTTTTTTAATTATTATTATTATTTTCTTTAATGAATAACTTTTTTCTGTTTCTAACCAGAATATAAGATACATCATATAAAAAACAATAATTAAATTCATGATCTATTTGAATGACACACTTTTTTGGGGGATGAGGGGAGGGGGGTACAACAGGTAACAATTTATTTTCTTTTGTTGAAACATCATATATTTTGTAAATATATCTTTTTTTATTTGTTTCTAAATATATTATTATACCTATCACATCATAATATTTTCCATTTCATTTTGCAAAGATTTTGCATTTTATCAACATTTTATTTTTTAAACTAAAGATAATTAAAGAAGAGGAATTCTGTCTCAAACAGAAATTAATTTTAGATTATATATATATATGCACATTGTATATTGTCTACTTTTTTTTTTGGTAATAGTTATAAATTGTTTATTTTAAATTGATACCAAAAGAAAAAAGAGAAAAAATGCTTTAATTTTTTCTACTTCTTAGAAATAAAAATATGTCTCTGTCCTAAAGAAGGGAAAAAAAAAGGAAAAAATCCCTAAAACTATTTCTTTTGAAAAATGTTTTTATATATTAATTATAATGATTAAAAAATGATCAGTATATAATTTCTGGAGTTACTGTGACATTTATTCATGTTTTGTTAAACAAATAACTACATTATTTATTTATTTATTGTAAAAATTACTATAATGTATTGTTCTTATAATTTCCTTCTCTTTATTTCAGGTGGGAATCACTTACAAACTTAAGGAGAAGGAAAGTATTGTTTGATGTAATTGATAAACTCAAGAAATCCAAGAAAGAATTTATCCATGAATTGCATAATGTCACTAAAAAATCTGCAGATAAGTGTGAAGTAGAGGTGGACTTAGCGTTAGATGTATTGTTTATCTTAGCTACTCAGCAGGATAAATGCTGTGGACCTATGCATGTAAGAATATTATTTTTAGTATTATTATATTATTTGTATATGTTTAATTTTTCCAGCTCAAATAGGTATTACATTAAAAATTATGAAATATTTCCTTACAGTGTAAATTTTATTCATTTTGTATCTTATTTGATGTTAAAATTTACATTAGAAACCATTAAAATCATCTTAATGCTTTTCAGCAGTTGTGGCACCAGAAATTCCCCGACAGGGGGGGGGCACTATATAATGAGAGTTTATTATATAAGTGTTTATCAAAAACTGCAATACTGTTAATAATATTACTGTTAATATTTGTATCTTATCCATTTGTTAGTACTCCTCGTGGTTTTGGAGATCATCATGTCACAGACAGACATTTTCCAAAAATACCGTAGTCAAAACGTGTTCTGGACCTCTCAAAATGTGTATATTCATGGAAAACTGGAAGCTAAAAATTTTTACGAATCCAGTACTTTCTTCTATTGAATATAGAATAGAAAAGCTGGAATGCACCAAATTTGTAAAAGGAAAGAAAAATGCTGCTAAAAGTAGAAAAACTGAAAATTATGCATTTGTTCCCCCGAGAGATTTTAGGAGTATACCCTGATGGGGGGTCACAGACTGTCCGACAGGGGGCCTGTGACCCCCCCGGCCCCCTAGCTGGTGCCACCCCTGCTTTTCAGCTGCTGCCGCAGGTGTTCTCGGAAATGCTCTTGAACTGGAGGACATTGAATTTTTTATATTTCAATTACTGCATCACTTAGAAGCAAAAAAAGTTTAAAGCTTTGAAATCTTCATGCATCTTTGTTATGCGACTGAATTTAAGAGTTCTTAATGAATGTAATATTTTCTAGATTTCAAAATGAATGCCCAGTTTAGTGTTATTCTGCACTCAAAGCTGGTAGAAGAAAAGTGCTGGGCTCGATCCTGAATCAAGCTCATTGACTTAGCTGTTCAGAGTTTTCCCTTGTTATCTTCTAAACTTACCTAAATAAGGACTTAGATTTTAGAAAGACCCCTTACGGAGGGCATTCCACATATAAGCCTAGGACCCTAGTGTGGTCAGTCGGCCTTAACATGTTCGTCGCTATGTCACCCATATCTGGGTGACGGGTATGCTTCTGTGTGGGCCCCATCACCCAAATATAGGTGATGCTCTTTTTGTTCAAGTTGATAGGATTTTAAGTTGTATTTTTATAAGGATTTTAATGAAATAAGCACTGAAATATAAATAATTATAAGATAAAAAAAAGCTTTTTATATACCATGTTTTAAATTTTCTGATGAATCACAGAGCTCTTACCAATGTGCATAAAATTTTTAAAAGGGTAATGACGTCAATTTTTGCGAGATGCATAATTTAACTTTTTATAATTTTTTAACATTCACGTTTAATTAAATGTATTTATTTTTTGTCGAAAGAAAATGAACTCGTAAATGTTTGGCAACAATTAAATTATAGCTAATATTTTAATGACTATTTTAACGCTATTAGGATGTTATTATTTTCATATTTTATAATTAATTATAAGAAAACTAATTGAAAATTCAAAAATGGACTTCAAAGTATTGTGTTGTCACCGGGTTCTGAACTGCTGTGAAAGTTTCAAATGTCTAGCTTGTAGGGAAGTTAGTTAAAATTCAATTGCAAGATTTGTACTTGGATGAAAACAAATTAGCAAAGAACATTTTAAGTAATTAGTTATCTGCAAAATCTGGAACTCAAGAAAAACAAATTTAAAGTTTAAAATTTTGTAAAAATTTTTTAAATAACATTTGAGGAGCTGAAGAATGATATTATTTTTAAAATATTACATAGCTTAGTACATTCTGTAATAATTATCTAGATATTTTTAATTGTATCTATTTTGATCATTTTCGTCATCTCTTGTTCGCTTAAGTTTCCATTTATTAGAGTTTTGAAAGTTTTATAAAGTTTGTGAATTGAAAATATTTCTTTTTTTAATTATTTAAATTAGAGTTGTGCCGATTAATCGGTTTGGTTAATCGATCAATGCTTAGTCGCAATCAATTTTTTTAATAGAGTTCGATTAAAAATTTTCAAAATCCGATTAAAATTTTCAAACTACGAATTACTGTAAAATTTTAAAATATTGTTTTGCTTACAAAATACTACCCCATCAGTGGCTGAGTGGTTCTGTGCTCAAAACTGGTAGACGGGAAGTGTCAGGTTCTATCCCTAGTCACACTCGTCGACATAGCCGTTCGAAGTTTTCTGTGGTTTTCTCTAAAACTCACATAAATGCAGGATAGGACCCCTCAGAAAGATTCCCCTAGTGAAGTCAATCGGCCTTAATCCCAAACACATACACCCTACAGAATGTTTTTTTCACATATATATATTTATATCACATAAGATCAAGATTAGATCCCAAAAAGGTGAGTGTACTTGTGTGTTTAAGGAATTGGTTAAAATAGTATCTTTTTTATGATCTGTAGTGTAACATTTGGAAATAAACATGTCTGTTTCATTCTTATCTTTCATTGTATATGAGTGAGTACAGTTTAAATACTTAGTATTTATAAGGTACTTTTTAATTGTTATATATCAATAATTAAGAGGCAACTGCACTAAATATTCCTAATTAAATATCTTCACAATTAAATCTGAGTTTAACAGGAAATGTATTTCATAAAAAAAAAAAACTATGTATGAATTCTCAGTTATGTACAGATATTTGCAGTTGATTTTCGAAACATTTATATTCATATATAAAATAGTTTTTCATTTATTAGAAAAAATTAAGAGGTTTCCTTTTTTCATTATTTATCTGCATGTTTATTTTTGTTATTTATTGTTTAATTGACTCATTAAATTAACATGTATATCATTTTTATGATGTGTTGTGTACTATCTGAAAAGGAAAGGAAAAAAAAAAACATGTAGAAAGGTTTTATTCATTGTCCTAATAAGATTATACAAAGAAAAATCAAAATCGATTAAAAATCCGATTATTCAACTACGATTAACCCAGTTAAAAGTGTTAATTGATTCCCACCCCTAATTTAAATACATACTAATATTATTATTATTTTTTTAAAATTCTATTTCTGAAATTATAGGAAATCAAGGAAAATTTCATGGTAATACAAGATAAATATCCTTTAGGAGTGATTGGTGTTCAGTGTCCTGATGAAAAGCCGTTGCTTTCTCTTATCCTATTAGTTTTTTCAACAATTATCCATGGGAATGCTGTTGTTGCTATAAGTAGTATGCTGTATCCAACAATTGCTTTTAAAATGTGTGAGGTAAATATTATTATTATTTTTTTTTTTTCTGATTCAATTACACAGGTATGCAAAAATAAATAAAATCAAATAACTTGGGGATGCTGAATCCAAAAATGATCTCTCTTTCTGCCCGTCACAGAGGTGCTTAGTTACTCCTAACTGAAAATGAATTTCATATTGCTGTTTATGAATAGTAACCTTCATGTTATTTAATCAGCATATATAGTTACCCTCATCCGTGGCTGATTCTGTCACACTTTAGGCTTAAGAGATTTCCTTGGACTCAGTCTCCTAATTTTCATACTTTAGGCAATTTAAAAAAAAATCTAATTGTCCGATTGATAAGCTGTTTAAACCAACGCATTCAGAAAAATTACGCCTTTCATTTGGTACATTATTTGTAACGAATATATAATTACATTTTTAAAAATTAATTAAAATATGAAAATAAAAGTTTTAAAATACATTTTAAAATTTTAATTGTTGCCATTTTGTTTTTCAGCATAAAATGAAATATGCTTTCCCGTAAAAAATAAAAATAAATTTGCTCATGCATATGAAAAAAATGACGTCTATAAAATAATAATTTTAAAGCTTAACGAAGAGATAAACAGAGTGAGAAAATTTCGCACGGGTTTGCTAGCAAATGAATTATTTAAACTGAGAGTGAGAAATAAATAAAACAAAATGATTATTTTTCAACGGGTGCCTTAGTCACCCTACAACAAATTAGTCACAAATAATTATTATAAAAGAATAATAATAAAAAATTCCGGTATGAGGGTTATGGTTAATCCGTAATAACTTACTTGACCTCTGCCATCACATACATATTTTTTTTTTTTTTTTTTTTTTTTTTTTTTTTTGAACAAAATAATAAGGGTTACAATAAAAAATAACTAATGGTATTACATTGAACTAAACATATCTTTTCTCATAATTAAACAAATTATTCCTTCATGATATATTTAACATTCTGTGGAATAAACGAACTAAGTCACATGTTATTGAAAATGGTTTCATTAAAGTATTTCCCTGGTTTCTTTGAACATTTAAAATGTGAGCTAAATCATTATAACAATGTGATTCTTATTGCAAAACCATTGTTTGTAGAAATCAGAAAATGATTTCTTTAAACTATTTCCCTAGTTTCTTTGAATATTTAAAATATAAACTAAATCGCAATATTATAATATGTTTAAATATCAACTAAATCATTATGTTATTGCAAAATCATCTCTTAAATTTACAGAAAATTAGATCTGGTCAAACTTGATCAAAAATCAGATGTTTGTGAAATCTCATTCTGTAGAAAAGATGGTACAATTCAGTATTATATTGGGTATGACCAGCCACTTGTTTAAAATAAGCAGAAAAGAACATATTATAGATATCAAATATGGCAAAGAAATGGCAGCTTTATCCAGATTTAAAAAGCTCTGAACCAATATAGATATTTTTGGAAATAATAAAATAACTTATACATTTAGATTCTATTTCCTTTCAGTTATTTATGAATCAATAGAAATTTTAACACAGAAAAATCAAATTTGTAAGGAAACATCTTTTTAATTGCTGGCAATTTCCATTGAAAAATAATTTTTCAGTCTGATTAGGGGATAGATCTCTATAGGGTTATTAATCAAGTTAAGTTTCTTCAGTTGACTTTTATAATATAATTATTTAATACATTTATAGTTAAATTCAGGTCTTTTATACTTATGCACATATCCAATAACTTCTTTCAGTATTAAAAGCATATCATCATTATTCTGCTTTTTTTTTTGTGTGTGTGTGTGTGCATTGTTTAAACAGTTCTTTTAAAATATTTTAACACAGCTAATATAAGAAAGCACACAAACACTTCTATGCCCAGTAGCAGAATTTTCTTTATCTATCTGCAGGGGAAAAAAAAAAGGAATTCAGGAATGCTAGACCAAATCTGGTATTACAAGAAGTATTAGCAATTCATAAAATATGTAAAATTTGCATCTACAAGGAAAATAAATTGGGAATATGTAACAAGCACAATAATCTACAGATATATACAAATTGCATTTATATTTTCAAATCTGGCTTTTTTTTTTTTTTTTTTTCTTTTTTTTTGAACTGTTAAATTAATCTGCAGAACTTTAAACAGTGTGTAAAGTTTGCCATTGTGCTGCACTGTTTCTGCTACTCAGCTTCTACGTGAATATTTTAAAGCACTTAAATTTTTCCCACATAAATGTACATTTTAGTTTAATGTATTTTTGTTCTTGATTGAAAATTATTAAAATGTTTATCCACTTAGAAAGATTTCCAAATATATATGTAATTGATAAAAATTTTATTTTAAAATAACTCTGGTATATTTTGGTTTCAGATATTCTCAAGTGCCAAAATTCCTGGAGGCATCATAAATATCATTTGTGGAAATAATAAATGTTTGGTTCCTGCACTGTGTAAGAATACAGATGTCAATGCCATATGGTTTACTGACGTGCCACCTAAAATTATCTATGATAATAGCAGTCTTTGTCAACGAGTATTTCATTGTGATAAAATGTGGGTTGGTTTTAATAAAGCAAAGAATTTAAAGTGTGTCAATGAATGCACTTTTACTAAAGCTATTATTTTACCTTTTGGTGATATCTATGCCAATTGATAAATTGTGTTTTATAAGGTATATAATTTCTACCTATCAGATAATTTCAATACAGTTCTGTGTTTCTTTTTAAATGTTTACTTAAACAAAATTGTTTTTTTCTAATGCAATTTAGAAAGAAAATATTTTTGGTTATTTTACATCTTATTATTTAGTGTAATTGTTATTTTATATAAATTTATACAGCAATCTTAGGTTATGATATTTCATTGCAATAAAATTTAGACTGATTTTTATTAAAGCAAAAAATTTAAAATGTGTAAATGAATGCACTTTTACCAAAGCTGTTATTTTTACCTGTTGTGGTATTTATGCTATCTGATAAATTGTATTTTGAGAAGCATAGTATTTTATTTATGAGTAATCATAAAAGTTAATTCAATAAGTTTTTTTTCCCTGCATTTTAAAATAAAGTTTTAATATCTTTTATTTATCGGTTGACAGAAGATTGTTTAAGTAAGGAATGTCCAAGTACAATAATCATATTTTAATGCAAATAATTAGAAAATAAGATATTTCTACAAAATAAAAATATATTAATATGTTAGTTTTAAGATTAAAATAAATGAGATTATCAATTAATTTTTTCTTTGTGATACAAAAAATAGTCATTGACTTTATAACTTTTCAAATGCTAAATAAATAAATAAAAACATAAAAATATTTTTTGAAAAAAAAAAAAAAAAAAAAAAAAAAAGAAACGTGTTATTATAAACTGTGCAAATTTATTTTTTATTTTATTTTTTTTCCTTTTAATAAAAATTAGAAACTTTGTTTATTGTTATTATTATTTTGAAAAATAACTGTGATAATGTATTTTTTTATATATTTGTAAAAAGTGTAGGTAATAATAATTTTGTAAATCTAATATTAGCATAATACTCATATATATATATATATATATATATATATATATATAGTTTTTTTTTTTTTTTTTTTTTTTCTGATATTTGTAACAAGTTCCATTTTAGTATATTACATCTCTGTCTATTTATACTAACTGCATCAAACTTATTTATATAAATTAATTATATAAATACTGTAATGATAAAACATTTTCTCTCTTCCTTAAATTAAGGAAAGAGTTATTATTATTTTTTTATTAGACCCCCCCCCCCTCTTTTTTTTTTTTTTTTTTAAACAGACCTGTGTTTAAAAAAAAAAAAAAAAAAAATGTAGCAATTAAAGCAAATTTAAGAATGATAGTGATATTTTACTTTTCATGTGTAAAATAAATTGTTAGGTAATAATTTTATAAACTATTAATCTAAGGAATGTCGATATTTTGCACAGATTTGAACTACAAAGTCAGTTACGCTAAGAAATTGTATGAACAGTGTTGATTCCCTTTCCCTATGAAAATTTTATCATATTAAAGCATAAATATTGTCCCCCAATGCTTATATTTCTGTGAATTTTTTCTTTCTTTTTTAAATATGTAAAATTACTTTTTCTACTTGTTTATTTCTGTAATACTCTGTGTTTATATCTATAGTTAATCTGAAGCATGAAGGTTTTCATTACAGTTATCAGACAGGGGTGATTGTGCTCATGTAATTTACAAAAGTACATGTTACTGTTATTAAAGAAAATTATGTTTAAATATTGCATTTTGTTAAATTTAGAAAGATATATATGCTTTCTTTATAACTTTTTTTATTGTTAAAAAAAAAAAAAAAAGAGAGAGAGAGAAAGAGAGTGAGAGAGAGAGAGAATAAATTGTTCTAGCATGTGATTTTCTTTTCAAAAGGCCTATAAAATAATAATTATGACATTTAAAGTTATTTTAACATATTTTGTAATTTCTGAGTTTCAAGGAGTTTTTTCTTTGTTGTTTCTATTATCACTTTTGGTGCAACAAATTATATTTAATTATTGTTTGAACATTTCTTTCATTTTAACACATTTTTAAACTGTTATAAATTAATTAAAAAATGTTATTTAAAGGTACAGTTTTATTTTAAGATTTTTTTTTTTTTTTAAATAAAAGGAAAGTAAATAGATTATAAGACTTCTTCACACACCATAAATTTTAGGCCAGCACAACCGGTTTCGAAAGGACGTAGCCTTTTTTCATCAGCTGCAAAAAAACACGTGCTACTGCCTTGGAGGCAAAAGCATGTCTTGCTTTTGCCTCCAAGGCATTAGCACGTGTTTTTTTGCACCTGATGAAGAAAGGCTATGTCCTTTCGAAACTGGTTGTGCTGGCCTAAAATTTATGGTGTATGAAGAAGTCTTATAATCTATTTATCGTTTGTACACCAGTTTTGAATTTAGTTTTGGTGAAAAGGAAAATAGTTTGAAATAAGTTATTATTATAAGAAATTTTAGCTTACACTCATTGTTTTTTCTTATTTGATATGCCTCCATTTAATTTATTGGGAAAATCTTAATATTCTATTCATTCCATTTAGCTTTGTTAATTGTTACATTCTGCTATAAATGTATATAAGTACAGGAATAAACAAGTTTTTGAACACCAAAGGAAATAATCTTAACAAGCAGACAACTCTTTCAATCATATTTAGCATACCATTATCAATGTATAAAAGAAATGAAACGAAAATGCTCTTATGCCTGTTTAATCAACCAATAAAATTAGGCAGAATGTGAGGGATTACTCAATAGGAAATTGAGAAATTTTTTCTTAATATTTTTTCAACATTTTTATGATTACAATTTTTCAATTTTCTATTGGCTAATCTCTCACATTCTGCCTAATTCTCTTGGTTAACTAAACAATCATAAAATCTAATTCCTTTCTAACTTATAGCAGGGGTGTTTATGTTCAGGGTTTTTACTCTAACCCATGTGTATTTTTTATTTTTTATTTCTTATAAAGTTATTTTTTGTTTCCATTAGTAGTTCACTTGTCATCCAGGTGATATGTGAATGAAATGTAAAAAGATTGAGGGCTTCTGGCCTAAATAGTTTGAGTATTATTTGATATTTTGGGTTTTTTCTAATTTGAGGCTGTAGTTTTGAGGGTTTTTACCTTTGAGTCACAATCACCCCTGTTATAGGAGCACTTCTTTTTAGTTTCTTTTGTGCACTAATGATGGTAAACTAAATGTTACCAAAACAGCTGTCTGCTAGTTCATTATTGTCTTTAGGATTCAAAATGTTGTTTTTTATTCCTGTGTTTATCTCTAGTGCCGAGTGTTGTTATATATATATATATATATATAAATTTGCTATTGTACAAAAAGTACCCTACCATTATTGCTTATTTAGTGGCTCTTATACTGTAGTCTGAGGGTACCTCATGATTCAAAGTATAGTTCTAAGAGGTTCACACTCAATGTAAAAATTTTGACTTTTTATAACTTGAACGAAACTTTACAATTAAATGAAAATAAACTGAAAATACTTTATTTTTTAAGTATCTTTATGTAGTTTATATATCTCTAAATTTTTCTGTCTCTTTTCATTGATGCGTTTTATGATTAATGATTATTTAATATGATTATTATTTATTTATGTTTGTATGCGGTACTATCATTAGAAATAACATTAACTGCACTCTTAAATCATAAGACACTGACTCAGAAAACTGGCAAGTACAAGAAATGGGTCCATGGTATGAAAGTTTAGGAATTACCTTATTTTGTGTAAAAGAAAAAATAAAATAGATCAAAAATATTTTGCTATGAATATAAAAAATTAATTTTTGTACTTATATAAGTGCAATTTTTGGAAGCATTTATATTTTGATAAGAATAAATTGTATTAAAATAAACTTTTGTGGTTGGTTTTATTAATGCCCTATTTCTGACTAATATGTTATGGTCGCCAGAAGACTTTCTTCTATTTTATCTTAAACAAACTCACAAGAAATTCAGTAAAATATAACATTAAATACTGAAAAAAGTCAATCTTGAACCAACATTAAAAAAAAAAAAAAAAAAACTTTGTTTTAAGTTATCACGGATCTATGGTTTCAACCATTCGTTTCAACCCTTCTTTGCATGATTTCTTCTTTTTTTGTGAAATAAAGCAGGGTGATATAATTCATGCTCTAGATTAAAGAAAAAATGTTTTAAAAAATCCTAGTATAAATATATAATATAAAATAAGTAAAAAACAGTATAATGAAAATATCCATCATCATGCAAATTTACATGTTAAGCTCAGTACAAAATAAATAAAAATAATAATATATCTTTGTATCTTTGCATAGTGAAGTAAATTTCATCACCTTTATTAGCAAAAAAAAAATTCTCAGATTAGTTATAAAAAAATATTCAAGAAATCACACGTTTCTTCCAACCACAACAAACAGCGGAATGACAAGTTCAAACCCATTATAATAATTGTGACATTTGATTTTTTTTTTTTTTTTTTTAAGCAGCTACATTTCTTATTATGCAATAGTTGTGAAAGACGTTGCCAGCAACAACCAATTTTGAATACAATTTTTTGTTCACTAAATGTAATGATGGAAATTTCCATCATCATGCAAAGAAGGGTTAAAGATATTGATGAGTTCTTTTGAAAGATACTCATATTGAAAATTTACACCCCTTGAAGGGTTACTTTGTCCTCCGGAGGGAGACAGGGTGGAGTGATGCTCCTGCATGCACACATTTTTTTCCCTAGTTTACTACTACTATTATCAAATATTCATATTAATTTTGCAGTCATAAGTTTAAAAAATCATTCTTATTCTATACATTTATACAAAATGTTGTCCTATACTTCCATATTGAAAATTATAAGAAAATAGAATGACAGCACCTCCTGTTGAGCTATTTATCTCTAAATTCAATCGGCACCAGTTTGGATCAAGGTCCAACTGAATACCAAGTTTAGTTAAATTTTGTTCATTGGTTTGTGAGATAGAGCATCCACAAAATTTATGATACACACAGACTGACAGATATTTTCTTAAAATGGTCAAGTTGTGTAAATCTATCAAAAACCAGAAGTCAGAAATTTGCACAAAAACACTTTCTTTTTATATGTATAGAAGAAAGTAAGCATCATTAAACTGATATATTAATTGTATTCACTGTAATACAGAGGGTTTAAACAGGAAATTGTTACTGTCTATCTTTTGAAAATTAAATTGTATCCGTACATGTATATGAAATTTTGTCCTATTCTGTCATATTAAAAATTTGGAAATGTGGTATGACAGCACCACCTACTGAGTGATATGCACCAAAAGCTGATGAACACCAATTTAAGTCATGATTCAACATTCACAAAATTTTGGATACACACAGACAGTCATATATTTTCTATAAATGGTCAAATTATTTTTAGGACATTGTAAAACATGGATATCCATTGGAAACCAGAGTTGAAAAAATTTCATGAATCCTGTGAATAAGTTCACACATGTTGTTAACTTTGAATTTAATTTTTTTTTTAAACAAAAGCTGAATAATAAATTAATGCATTTTTGCATTAAAAAAAATGAAAAAGAGATTAATTAGGTTTCAAATTAGATATTGTATTATTCAAATAATTTGTTCTCAGGCATTGAAGAAAAGAATTGTTTTTAAATGTCATCAGAAATCACACAATTTAAATGACACACATGGCGTACACAATATCAACATGAATTCTTAACAGACATCATTCATAGACCTAAATTTTATTTATTTTATAACTGTAAATCTAAAAGTAAAAATAAAAATGTTCATATATTTTTTAATATGAATGTACTTCCTTTAATAAGATAATTAAAAAAAAAAAAGAGAAAGAGAAAAATGTAGCTTAAAATTCTGACATCATTAAATATAGATATGGAAAGTGTTCTCAAATATTTCTAAAGAAGAAAACTCATTGTCAGAATTAATGTGGTTTTATAAATAGCGGAAGCAATAATTCATTTGAAATTGTGCAATATTAATCATTTCAAATTTGCACCTGCTTTTCTGACGACGTAAAGGCGCTTGGCAAAACGAGCCTGTCAAATGCAGGGTTAATGCTTTTTTAAACCATCTTTCAAAATTCAAAAATTTAACATTAGTTTATGCCTGGGAACAAAGAGTTCAAATTGGCGTATACTTTGTGAGAAACACTGATAACGGAGGCAAATGGTTACCCTTCAGGGCGGCAAACATCCGTGAGAGCAAATGAAAAAACCATTCATTCGACTTCTGCGAGTGGCAACAAGAAGACATATTTTAGCTACGCTCCTTGATTTTTAGCAATTTATTCCTGAACTTATGTTTTTATTATGAACCTGAAATAATTAGGCAATATTTGGCATTTATGGGTTAAAGCGTTTATGCTATTTTTCTGATAAGAACATTGATATATGCAGTAAAAATATGGCTAAAAATTGATAATTTTTTACTACTAAATAATCATCTGGATAATCCTTTTGGACAATTAATTTTCTATTGTCATCCAAATTTCCATAACCTTTTTCTCTCCTTCCAAACATATATAATGTAAGAAAAGTATTGTAATTCTGGGATAGGGGGAATCGATTTTGAGGTTAAATACCTTTAAAAATGCTTAGTACAAAACAGTGTTTCTGCTGCGGTAGCATTTTTCGCGAAATGCTAAAAGACTTATCCAAAATGCGAAAATGAAATAACATGTTTCCGCTTTTTTGCTAAAGCATCTTACTAAAGACAAATTGAAAAAAAAAAAATCTTCGAAAATATTATAACGAATCTTTCATGGGAAAAAAAATTGCAACATTGATCAAGAAAAATCCATTGTTTTATGCATATAAGGAAAACCAAATGCTGGACTATGCATAAGAATCGCATACAGGAAATCAATTTGTAAATAAGCATGAGGCATTTGTAAAGTGGTCTAATATAAAAGAAAGAAAAATTATAATTTGTAAACCAAAAAGCTTTCAATAGTAATAAACAAATTTCACTTATATTACTTATTATTATTTTTTTTTTGTAAGTTATGTTTTTATTTTCAGATACAGTATAAGCTTAATGTAGTTTTACGTGCCATTGTGATAATTATATCTCCAGAAAAATAATATACTTCGTATATAAAATGTTCATACTGCTTTAAAAAAGTTTACAAAATAAAGTAATAATCTAAAAAGTTTAATATTTTTCAAGTCTGCCAATAAATGTGTTAAAATATATGCTTGTACTATATTCGAATTTATCTGGTTACAGCGGTAAGTTTAATCATTAATTACTTTTTTGTTTTTTATTTCAAATTAAATTTTTTTTTATTTTCTGTGTGTAACTCTTTAAAGACCTGATTAAAAACTTTTAAGTTTAATTTGCAAATGAAAATCAAACATGTTGAGGCGTTTAGAATAATGTGTGAACTGATATTCATCTTTTTCTACTGCTTCTGGCATTTTCACATTTTGTTAAAGCTTTCTTTTCTGATTTTAGCTTTTTTGCTAAAGAAAATTTTCACTCAGCTTAAACCCTGGTACAAAATGTGAATGGAGTATCAGAATTTCAAACTCTAGAATATATAAAAGAATAAAGTCATTCTGGTTTTTCTATAATTTTCTGTGAAGCTCCCATACAGAATTTGAACGGCTTAAGTACTTTAAAATATCTTTGGAATGATGTACTTTAATCATAATTAGAATTGGAGGTATTGAAATTTTAAAAGATTTAAATGCCATCTTTACGACTGAGATTTGAAACATCTACTCTTCAATTTCAATTGAAATAAGTTTTTAAATGATATATTACTTATAAAATTATGTTAATTAGAAGCTGAGATACAAAAGTAATATAAACACTGTTATAAAAGAGATTTGTGCCTAACTTGTTTGTGGTTTTCTTTGAAACTTGTGTAATTCTGGGCTAAATATTGGTAAAAATCCTTAGTACGAAATGTGAATGGAGCACCAGAATTCCAAACTCTGCAAAATATAAAGGAATAAATTCCTGGGTTTTTCTGTAGTTTTCTTTGAAACTTCCGTTTGGAATTTGAACGTCTGTAAAAGTGTGCAATAAAAGTACTTTAAATTATTTTTGGAATGATGTTTTATATGTAATTTAATCATAATTAGAATTGGAGATATTGGAATTTTAAAATATTAAAATTTTGATCTAGTGACAGATTTGCTACATCTACTCTTCAATTCCAATTCAAATAAATTTTGAAATTATATATTACTTATGAAATTATGTTAAAAAGGAACTGAGATAAAAAAGTAATATAAACATTGTTATAAAAAGATTTGTGTCTGACTTTTCCATGTTTTTCTCCTAAACTTGCATAATTCCAGGCTGAATACCATGAAAGGATCTTAGTACAAAATGTGAACTGAGTATCGGAATTTGAAAGTCTTCAAAATGTAAAAGAATAAAGACATTTTGGGTTTTCGTGTTCTCCGAAACACCTGTATGAAATTTGAATGCGTTCGATTTATCTCACCTTGAAAACCTAATAATACCAATTTTCAGTGCTCTAACTCTATTTCTACATTTTAGCCCCTTCGCCCTCCCCTTCCCATCCCTTCTAATAATTTTACACTTTCAAAAATATCCACAATCGGTTTCTCTGGCCTTAAAACAGTATAATATCAATTTTCAACACTTCCCGCCCTCCTAGTAATTTTACTGTTTAAAAAATATTCCCTATCGGTTTATCGGGCCTTAAAACCTAATAATACCAATTTTCAATGATCTAATTTTTTTCTAAATTTTTCTCAATGTCCCATCAAAATAAACTCATGCACTTAATCAGAACCTACACACCAAAACTGGATATCCTGAGGTAATTTGGAATAGAGTTTGGAAATGTAATTTTACCCCTCCCCTTTGTGGCGAAAGGGAGGAGTTTTGCAAAATCCCTTTATAATGTGTGTTGGATACACATAACCAACCTACGCAGCCAAAAGTCACCTTCGTGAGATAATTTAGAGAAGAGTTACAGTTGAAAACTTGTTTTTTGCCCCCTCAACCCCAAACTTTAAAAAGAGAATATTTTGCAGAATCTTTTTATAATGTGTGTTAGATACATATAGCACACCTACATACCAAAATCAGCATATTGTTGCCACAACATTACTTTCTTTTATATTTTCGTAAACAAATTCACTCACTAAAAATAATTTATTAAAATTATTATTTATTAAAGTTAGCTTCCCTGATGAATGCAGATGATTTCTCCAAACTTTAAAAAGAGAATATTTTGCAGAATCTTTTTATAATGTGTGTTTGATACATATAGCACACCTACATACCAAAATCAGTATGTTGTTGCCACAACATTACTTTCTTTTATATTTTCGTAAACAAATTCACTCACTAAAAATAATTTATTAAAATTATTATTTATTAAAGTTAGCTTCCCTGATGAATGCAGATAATTTCCATTCTAGACAAGACAACACTAAATATCCAAAGAAAGTGAATTTTAATGTTTATATGACATCGTAAAAAAAGTTTTTTTTTCTTTTTTTAAATGAACAAATTACTGATACTTTACTTCAATTTATTACAGACCTTAGTTCAACCATTCATATTAAAGAGGTATTGACGAGTTCTTTTGAAAGATACCCATATTGATTGTTGTTTTTGGCAGTTGGTCAGTGTGTGTGTATGTATGTGTGGTATCTTCTGGCTATCATATCTCCGAAACTAATAAAGATAGAACTATAAAACTTCAGAATTGAGACGAGTCTGGTGTACAGATGAATTATCCTTATTTTGGTGAAAATCATGGGTGAAAGTCTTGCGTTTACAGGACGAAATTCAGTCTTTCAAAAATACCCCAGGACGGAGGTGAGACGGAAAAATCGGACGACTTTCTATACTACCTTTGCATGCAGCTTACCTAAAACATGCAAGATCCTCGCGTTTTAGTGCAAACCTCAAGGAAGGTAAATTAAAAAAAAATTTCAGTCTTGCCTACATCTTACAACTTGCATCCATGGTGAAAATTGAAAAACCGGAAGTGGGACATCGGAAACCTGAAGTGGGACCATAAGTCCGTATTTCAAACACAGCTCTAATGATTTTCTGCAAATTTGTTATATAAACACTCTATTAGATGTCCTTTCGAGCGATATAATTGGTTAGTTCAGGAAAATTGATAGGTGTCCTGTATAAATAGCTCAATTTCAGGTCTCACATGCATGTTCCTTTAAAAACGGCTGTACTGATTATTTTTCAAACTCGCCATATTAACTCACTTTTAAATATCTTTTTGTATATAATTATTGTTTTCTGGTCAATAATCGATTTTTTTGTAAAAGTTGGTATCTCAAAAATGGTTCTAACGATTTTCTTGAAAATTGTTATATAAATCCATTCCTTTTTCATGTATTACGTGGTTATTAGAGGAAAATAAACAGTTACCCTGCTTAGGTAGGTCATTTTCAGATCTCGGAAATTTGTGTTTCAAAAAATAACTCTACCATTTTTTTCTCTTATTTTTTACCTCGCTATATGTAAGCTTCATTTTATATGATTTTATATGTGTATAAAGTTTCTCTTACCAGAAAAATTTTTGGTTTCTACTTCTTTAGGTCACTTTTATGTTTTCTGATCACATTATCTCTCAAAAACACATATACTATGTGTAATAGTGGGTAATGGAAGTCGTGTGGTTGATTTACACCAGATTTTTTTTTTTTTTTTTTGTAATTCCGTTTATTTGTACCACTAATGTATAACTGTTGGATTAAAAATAAAACCTGCAATTAATGTAGTCTATATAAATAAAGAGAAGTGCTCTTCTATCTGCGCTCTGGAGCTCACGCTACTGATCACAGAGATGCAAAACTTGGCGAATAGGTAGCTGGGACTCTGCAGGTGTGCACCTCATCAAAATTTTTTTAAATTAAAATTTTTTAGTTAATTTATTTTGGATTTTTTCCTTGATATTTCTGTTTCATTTTCTAAAATTTATTCTTTCACTTCAATATTCTGCGAATCTTAGCAATGGCTCTTAGGTTTTTTTTTTTATTATTATTATTATTTGCTTAATTTATTCATTTGAAAGCAAAATCTTATTATTGTTATTTATTTATTTTTATTTAATTCATTTAAAAAGGATTTTTCAATTTACAGCGACTATAAATTGTATTTATTTAATTCCTTCATGTTAAGGCAATTTTTTTTCTTTTTGTTTATTTATTTATTACATTTATTAAAATCAAATGGTAATACAGTAAAAAAAAAAAAAAAAAAAAAAATAATAATAATAATAATAATAAATAAAAAAATACTTATAATAGTTTATGTATAATTTTATAATATAGTTAATTGTACTAAAATTATAATTTTATTCTACATAAAATTTTATTATTACAAATTGAGGGTTGAAAAATAGAGTGATTTGGTGTTGCTAATGCATGGCACCAAAAAGAAAAGATTTCAATGCTGAGGTATATCCATCTGTAAAATCGTAGTTTTCCATCTGTCGTCCAATAAATAACCAAATTGAAATGCCAAGAAAAAGACGTTGCGGCAGGCAGTGGAACCTGCTTGCATAGACTTGAGCCAACATAGTAAGGAAGAGAGAGATGCTGCCGAAGGCAGCGGTTATTTGAACGATGTTTCAGTGGGATGTCAGTTGGATTTTTTTTTAAATAGTGTTTGTCTATAAAGTGTTTCAAAAATTAGTGATTCATTTTTGAGAATTGATTTAAATATAGTGACCAGCAAAGTGTTACTATGGATTATTTTTACCACTTTCCAACAAAGTTGAAAAGGGATAACTCGGTTTTTATGTCTGTCAACCCATTACCATAAATATTATATTAAATAGCTTTGAAACTGATATATATTTATCAGGACTGCACAAAACGTAACTAAACTTATAGAATTATTATGTTACACAAAAACTTTACAATAGCATATTTTGAGTTGAAAGTGGTATAAATAGAACTACTGGTTTGTGCATGGGGATTCACAAATATTTAAGGAAAGTATTGCAATCATGAAAAAAAATTGATATTGACATTTTGATCAGGGCCTGATTATCGCACAGGCTGACAAGGCCTCGGCCTAGGGCACCTCTATCTACAGGCACCAAAATAATTTTTAAATTTAAAAAATGCTATTTTTGGAAAAGATTTCCTTACAAAAAATTAACCAAAAGTTAGCTAACGATAATAATCTTTAGTTGAAAGTAGGGATTTTTTAATATCTTTTAACCAATTATCCGATTAAATTAAAAAATACAACATTAGCTAGATTATGAAATATACCAGTTTTCGTGGAGATCGGCCAAATGATATAATATTTTACAGCAGACCATAAAATTCAGATAAATTTTCACTTGCAGATTTACAGTTATATAATACAAATTAAAGAACTTTGTATCATCCTAATGGAAAATATCTACATTTTCAGTAGTATTTGATCAAGTGTTCATATTTACATACCCGCTGACTTCGTATGGTATGAATGAGGTAGATTAGTATTAAAAAAGAAAACAGCATTATAAAGAATACCTTGTAAAAAATTACATTTCTATGCAAGTTGATTCCAACAGTCATAGAAGAAAGATTGCCCCTGCACCAATAATAATAATAACAGTTTGAGGTCTCGTTGCAAAAGAAGTTAAAACGAATTTCTTATGAAGGTGATGCTTTAACTTTTTTACCAGCAGTCAAACTTTGTGCACAAATTAGATTAAAAAAAAAAAAAACCTTTAGTTTTTTCTAGAGGGGAAGGGGGGGAGTGGGCACCAAAATCGTCCTGGGCCTTGGGCCCCAACAGATGGTAATCAGGCTCTGATTTTGATGTATCTATGCATTTTGACGTCCTCTTAGTTCATTTTGCTATTTTCACAGTGATGTTTGTGTGAGTGTGTCTAAATGCTTTGTTCGAGTTAGCAGGAAATTGGTACGTATGTTATAGGCCAACACAATAGCACAAACACTATTGATTTTGGTGAATCTAGTACTTATCTTAAAAGGACTCACAAAAAAAAAAAAAAAAAAATCATTATTATAGTTTATGGGCTCAAATTATTTAATGTACAATAGCGTCTAAATGCCTTAGTTGAAGGAACTTAAAATATATTATACATAGGGTAAGTGCACCAGTGATTGACACTTTAAGGCAATCTCTGATGTTTTTAATGTTCTAGTCATCAGAAAATATTTTTAGAAATCTTAAGTCAGTACATATGACATGAAAGACATTCAGAATGACACTTTAAGGCAATCTCTGATGTTTTTAATGTTCTAGTCATCAGAAAATATTTTTAGAAATCTTAAGTCAGTACATATGACATGAAAGACATTCAGAACCACATATATGTTAAAACATATACATTTGATAACTTTTTTTTTTTTTTTTAGTATTAATTTTTATTTGATACCCACTTAATGTTCCAGTAATCGACACTGCCAGTTTTTCATTTTGTCAGTAATTGGCACCCTGTGTTCTAGTGTTTGATACTGCTAGTTATTCATTTTACGAGTTATTAGCACCTTATGCTCCAGTGTTTGACATAAAATGTTAAAATTCTTATATGTAAAATATATGATTTTATTATTTTTCTTATTTATTAATTATTTCGGGGTAGATGTCAATTACTGGAGCATGCCAATCATTGGAGCACCTACCCTACAAACTGTATGGGTTTTGGAGAATCTAGCATTCACAGATTTTTACGTAGACACAATGAAAAATTTTTTATCATTATGGCCTGTGGGCTGTAACTATTTGGAGTGCAGTAGCATTAATTTAAACAACACACCATATGGAGAAAAATACTCACACACCCTGTTATGATTTTCTCTCTTGTTTATTTTACGACTTTCTTTATTTTAATTTATTTAAACAATTGTTAATTGCTTAATGTTCGGAAAGTCGAGTGAAATCACTTCAGATTTTTATATTTTATAAAACGTAATGAATTAGCTTGCATTATTGAAATGCATGAAAGCATGTTTCTTGTAGAGTATGGTATGTTGCACATAAAATTTGGTTTATAGGTTGATACAAAAATATTGAAATACACTATGGTAAATAAATGAAAATTGTTCAAAATACAATTTGTTTCAGTTGTAATAGGATTTTTTCCCCATTTTATTATTATTGTTGTACAGCATATTATATCTATATGCCATCTATAATTTTTTTTCTACATAAAGCAGTTTATTTCAAGTTTTCCATTTAAAACAAAGCTGCAATGATAGTTTTTGCTGCGAGATTTCTTTCTCCATAATTAAAAACAAAATATATTTTAAGATATCACCACAGAGCCAAAATATATTAAAAGTTAAATGATATAATGGTAAGTGCAGTTGAAAAGTATTTTATAATTCATACGAATCACATGATTTTTCTTACTTGTGTTTTGTAGATTGGATTTTTACATTCGACATAACCTTGGGTCAATTTGTCAACATCCATTGAGAAGGGGGAAAAACTGCCCTATTTTTGCAGATTAGATTTTCTTATTTTTAATTAGATATTTTCTTTGCAGTTAATTTAATTGTCTACTTTTAAACACATGAATTAGGTTTCATCAGTGGGGGAGAGCTTCTGCTGCCTACGCTGGTAGATAGATTCATACCAGGTCGCGCACATCGGCCTATCTGTTCGGAGTTTTCTGAAGTTTTCTTCGAAACTTACGTGAATATATGCTAGGACCTTTTAAAAATACCCCTCATGGTAGGCACACGACTCAAGCGGAAAAGAGATTGCAAGATAAGGGGCAAAATATAATGTTTAAAAAAAAAAAAAAAAAAAAAAAAAACGAAAAAATGAAAAAGAGCCAACTATAGTACAAAAACTGCCTAGTGATTGGGTTGGAAATCAGCCAGCTTGGATTGGTTTAAAACTAGCCAGTGGTTGGGTTTGAAAGGATTATATGTAGACAAAATAAAGTATTCAGCTAAATGCAACATTTACATTGCAGGATAGGTTAGAAAATACCAAAGGTATATGCATACTTGCCAACTATCTCATTATGAACCGTACAATTTTTAGTACCCGCCTTTTTTTTACACCAATAATTTTTACTTTCTCTTACCCATAAGGTAGAGAAAGTATTGTTTTTGGGTCAAATTTTCGAAAGCGAGATTTTGTTATATTTACACGTTTTGAGGTCCCCTGAATACGAAAATCATGTTTTTAGCAAATGGTCTGTGTGTATGTCTGTGTGTCCGTATGTCTGTGTGTGTGTCTGTATGTGTGTCTGTCTGTTATCAGCATATCTCAAAAACAAATTATCGCAGAAAGTTCAAACTTGGTATTCTAAATGTGTATCATATACGGATGCTACAGTAAGCTTTTCGTTAAGATCAAGCAAATGGTTCGTGTACAGGGACAATCAAGAGAATTCTAATACATTACGTCTATGAGGGAAATTGCAGGTAAGTAGAGTTTAATGTCTATAGTCTGCACTAAACCAAATGAAACGAATATAAATTTTTTGTAATAGAGATAGTTAACTGGGAAAATTTGTTTGTGTATGTAGGAGCCTCGCCTCCCCCCCTGGGGGGGAAGTCCCCCCTCGAGGGGAGTAAATTTTCATGATGGGTATCGTTCAAAAGAGCTCGCTAATAACTTTAAAACGAATGGTTGAACCATCGATCTGCGATAATTTAAAACAAAGTTATCGATTTTTTTTACTTCTAACGAAAAAAAAACTTAGAAAAAAAACGTATTTTCTTTTTTAAATATTGAGAATAAAATGGACTTTTTTTTTTATATTTGGTGTTATACTACTTCTCTAAGATGGAAATCGTCTGCATTATCATAAAAGATAATTTTTTTAAATAATAATTTTAATAAATTATTTTTTGAAAACAGAATTATTTTTTAATAACCGAATTAAATTCTATATAAATGTACGTGCATTAATGAAACGGGGCCCCCCTCATACAGAACTAATTATCATATAAAACTTTTCAGAAGCCTAATATGAATTGTTTAACACAGGTTTACATAACAGTACTCGTTATCTTACCTTTTAATCTGCAACCTGTATTTATAGTATTAAATTTCAGGGTAAGAGAAAGTCGTGTGAGTGACACACCAGATTATTTTGAGTAATTTTAGTTTTATTTAATCGTAACAACATTTGGAGAGAATAACTCTAAAAATATAGTGGTGTGAAAAAAGGGGCGTTTCTTCAGGGGGCGTTAACAATTGTACGGTTATTAATGAGATGGTTGGCAAGTATGTATATGTAATCGCATAGTCAGGCAAAGTACTGATAGTATAGTAACCTTTCGAAATTAATTTCAGTATGAAATAAATATTATATATGATGCTTGCCTCCTCAATATAGCCGACAATTAGTATACATTCCCTATATACGTTATACTGCTTATATTGTCTATGCTTTGCCTAGAGCCTTTGCATAATCAATTGGCCTTAATTCCAGCACCACCCCATCCACAGTAACTAGAATAATCTACTTACTGTTGTTTTATTATTCCATTTACACATTGATTTCGTCAGTTTAAAATACGTAAATTAAAATTTCTAACAAAATAGGAGAAAGTTTATTTATTATTATTTTTTAAATTTCTATTGATATTTATATATTTACACCATTAACTAATCGGTTCTATTCATAAAATACCACTACTGTGTATCGTAAATCAAGAGCAATCTGAGTACTTTAGAAAAATAATTGACAAACCTAACAGTTAATAATTTTTCAATTATTAATATTGAAAACTTAAAAATATGGGCAGGAAATTGCGTTGGAGCTGCAATGATGGGTTCAAATACCGGATTTCAAGAAATCGGAAATTTTATTTTGTATACAGTCAGAAAAATTGAAGCCATATTACGGGCAACGGCCCGGCAGCAGCGATTCCAGGCAAATAAGGCCGTAAAAAAAGGTTTGAACCATAAATGATGTATTCTCTTGTAATTATGCGTTGTGACAAACATTTAACATTAAATTAAATTATTTGAATTAAATTAGGAAAACAATTGCTCTTTTATATCAATCGCTATTTGTATGAATATATAAATAAACTTTCTCAACCAAGAAAACTACAATTATATTTTCAGTTTCAAATAAAAAGTTATTCTTATATGATGGCATCACTGAAAAAATAGCACTTTACATGGGATTTGACCGTAAAAATACAGTTTGAGGGTAAGCAAATAACGAAGATTAACTGCTTTTGCCAGTAAAAGAACGCCAGTAATCCAAAATTATACTTTTATTATATCAATTTAGGGGCTTTGATCGTTTAGTTAGCGAAACGGTCATTTTCCGTAAAATTATACCGTGAAATCCGGTGATTTTACATTATTTATTTATCTTTACAGTGTGCAACATTTGTGCTTTTTTATTACGTATTAAATATTTACTATGCAGTAGATTAAGTTAGATTCAAAAATAATTATAATAATCTGGTAATTATAATAATCAAGTAACTAGTGTGTTGTGGCCACCACACAACTTCCTTCTATATTTTCCTATACAAATTCACTCAGTAAAAGTAATTTATTAAAATTATTATTTAAAAAAATTATCTTCCATGCTAATGCATACGGTTTCCATATTAGAGAGGTAGTATAACACTAAATATAAAAAAAAAAAAGTTGAATTTATTCTCAATATTACATAAAAAAAAAAAGAAAAAAATCAATAACTTTATTTTAAATTATCGCAGATCGATGGTTCAATCATTCATTTTAAAGGTATTGACGAGCTCTTTTAAATGATACCCATCATGAAAATTTACTCCCCTCGAACAGGGGGCAGGCGAGGCTCCTACATATACAAAAAAAATTTCCCAGTTGACTATCTCTATTCCACGAAATATATATTCGTTTCATTTGGTTTAGTGCAGTCTATAGATGTTAAACCCTACTTACCAGCAATTTCCTCCATAGACGTAATGTATTTGAATACTTTTGAGTGTCCCTGTGCACGAACCACTGGCTTTATCTCGACGAAAAGCTTAGAGTAGCATCCCTATATGATACACATTTAGAATACCGAGTTTGGAATTTCTGCTACTATTTGTTCTTGAGATATGCTGATAACAGACACACAGACCATTCGCTAAAAACATGATTTTCGTATTCAGGGGACCTCAGAACATGTAAATATAACGAAAACTCACGTTGAAAAAATTGACCCTAAAACAATACTTTCTCGACCCTATGGGTAAGAGAAAGTAATAATTATAATCTTTATTTAAAATTATTATATTATTTATATCAATGTTTTGCATGCATGTTCTTTTCCACTATTAATAAAATATAAATATTTACAACTGTCTTGGTTGATTGGTTGGGTTTAACGTCGCATTAGTGTTGCGCAATGGGAAATTGGCGACGGTCTGGGACTCACCCCTAAGGATAGTCCGGAGATATGCCATTACAATTTTGATCCTCCATGGAGGGGATGGTTCCTATGCATCGGTGACCCCTAAAAGTATAATTTAGCTGAGATCATGGAAGATTCTGCGGCCACGACGGATTTTACGTGCACAATTAGTGTACACTACGGTCTTTACACAGTTGGAGTATCGAACCTTCAGTCTTCGGATTACGAGCTCGGCGCTCTACCTCACAGATTACTATACAGATTGGACAGTGAAGCTAAAACGCGAACCGGAAATATAGTGGTACCACTAGTGTCAACAGAGGGAAACTGCATGTTTGAAGTCTACATGATTAGCATCTTTGATCGAACATTGTTTTTTCTTTTTCGCGATTAGTCAGTAGCAGGTTAGTATGTGAAATTTTCTTTTTCTTCATTTTTTATTATTTTTGAATTCACAAAATCATAATAAAAACATTCACAGCTATTCTTCTAAGAAATAAAATTAATTTTTATCATGTTTTAAAATATATTTTGCCAAACATTTCTTATTCAAGTACAGATTAAAATAACAAAGTGTAACTCTGAAATAGCAGTGTGAAATCTTAAATATTTAACATTGCTTGGTTTAAATAACACAAAATGCTTTAAAATGAAAAAATATTATAGATTTATGTACGTTTTCGAAATTTATTTGTTTTATATTTAGTACTTGCTTCTTAAAATAAATTGCTTTCGACAATCAAGTTCGTAAACAATAACAAAGTTGCAAAACGTAAACATCAATACAATGGTTAGTTGGATGGATGTTGAGTTTAACGTTGCACTAATATTATGATATGAACTTAGATACAATAACAATAAGATGAGCGATTGCGTAAGCTGTAGAGCTCGAGAAACTTATAGCCGTTGACAATAGGGTCGTTGCAGGCAAATTTTGGTTACCGAAGAATATACGGGAGTGTCCTATCTGTATAATAATCTGTGCTCTACCTACCGGGCTACCGCAGTCCTACAGCTATCTTAAACTAAAAAATAAAAAAAAAGGATTTTTCCTTGAAAAGAAGTAAAATAAAAAGTATTTAGACTACTTCTGAATATTTATATATTCGACAACATATTATAATATTTAGCAAAACTGAATAAAAATATGTAAATATTTGAATAAAATAAGCATTTTTCTGCAAATATTATCTAAGTGTTCAACTAAACTAAATATGAAGTTTAAAAGTGTAACAAACTGGATATTCTACATAAAGACTGAAAATAATTGGTATATGTACAAAATCTTTACATACAAAGACATTTAAACTTCTACAGTCTCATATTAATTATATATATATATATATATAAGAAGATTATGTAAAATAAATTTCTTAATAACAGAAAAGTATCAAGATATCCTTTTTTTTATTAAAAGAGTTTATCTTGCATGTATGGCCTGAGTTTCACGGAAGTGGCTCTAACGATTTTGATAAAAATATATGAGATGACAATCCAACCTGGCTTATCTTCATTTTTAGGAAAATTAGCATTCACTGGTAACCCGTGCTACGCCCTGGATAAAGTATAGTAGATACCTTGTTTTATAGGAAACTGCTGGAACGATTTTGATAAAAATTAACTTTTTATGTCGATTATTTTCGCTGTATTAAAAATCTGGAGTGACTCCACTCGACTTTCCGAACATTGAGTAATTAACAGTTTTGTAGATAAAGTAAAGAAAGAGTAGTTGTTAAACAAACAAAAGAGAGAAAACCATAATAGAGTGTTTGAGTATTTTTCTCCATCTATTACACGTTGTTTTATTTAACGCTACTGAACTTTGAACCCATAGATCATAATGACAAAGAAATTTTCGTTGTGTCCCTGTAAAAACTTATAAATGCTACATTCACCAAAATGCTTATAGTTAGTGCAACAGTGATTTATAATACTCATATAAATTTTCAGCTCAATTCAATAAGGCGTTTAGATGCTATCGTAATTTTAAAAATTTAGTCCCATAGGCCATAATGATAAAGAATTTTTCTTTGTGTCCCTGTAAAAAAACTGTAAGTGCTAGATTCACCAAAATCTATACAGTTAGTTCAACTGTGATCTATAACATGTGTACAATTTTTTTGCTCGGATTAATAAGGCGTTTAGACACTATCACATTTTTAAAAATTTGGCCCCATAGGCATAATGATAAAGAATTTTTCTTTGTGTCCCTGTAAAAAAACTATAAGTGCTAGATTCTCCAAAATCTATACAGATTGAGTATTTGTGATCTATAATATGTGTATAAAATTTTTGCTCAATTGAATAAGGTGTTTAGATGCTATCGCACTTTTAAGATTTTGCTCCCATAGGCCATAATGATAAAGAATTTTTCTTTGTGTCCCTGTAAAAAAACTATAAGTGCTAGATTCACCAAAATCTATAGGGTTCGTACTATGGTGACTTACAATATGCGTACCAACTTTCAGGTTAATCGAACGAAGCGTTTAGACGCTAGCGTGTTCACCCACAGACATACACACATACATACACACATACACACACACATACATACATCATCGTAAAAATAGTGAAAACGGACTCAGGGGACCTCAAAACGTATAGAAACATCAAAATCTCGAATTCGGATTTTTGACATGATTACAATACTTTCCTCACTATAGTGTTCGGAAAGTAAAAAAGTAATATCAAATTTGAAAAATACCATAGATTAGAAAATATTCCATCTAATCCACGAGATTTATTTATGTTTATAATATATGCATTTGAATCAAATATTAAAAGGATGTAGTTATACTGTTCATAAAAATTTCCCTTCGTCAAAATGAAAGATGTGCAATATAAATTCTTTTGTCAATTCTGTAAATTTAACATCCGACAATCGTTTTCTAAGTAATCATTCGATGCAATCATAGGCGTTCCTCACGCAACTGGAGTTCCGTCCCTTTACTTATTCACATTCTTATTGTGCTTTACGTTATTTCCTCCACTGACCTAGAGTGAAGAACCTACATTTCTCTTTTCTTTTTACTTTTTCACTGCTTGACCGATCTTCCATCTCATTTGTAGATCATACTATGAATCTTAGCGACCTCGCCACACTTTAGGAGAGAAATTTGAAGAACAACATTAATATGAATGACGTGACAGATGTCAATGCTAAAATATGGTATGTCAAGAAATGTTTATTTATAAGTAATTAGTAATCCTTATTAAACCATTTAAGTCCTGTTTTCAAGAAACCTCTTTCGTACAAAATTATTTATATATGCGGTGTACACCATTCTTTTTCATTTATAAACTCTGGAGGTTACCGAAGCGGATCCTTCCGCTGAGCAGGAAAATGGTGATGACATGTCTCCGGATCACTCCCTAGTAAGGCATACACTACACATACGAGCTGACGCATCTGACATTTTTTTGCTTTAGGGTAGAGTGACCATATTTTTTTCATTTAATTTGGGGACAAAGATGGTGGTGTCCTCGAATTTCGAGGACAATAAATAAATAAATAATTGAATCACCTTAAATTGTACAATTTTTTGGGGACGAAGGTAGTTTTCGAGGACTGTCCTCGTCATTCGAGGACATATGGTCAGCCTACCTTAGGGTTGTCACATGTACCGAACGACTCCGTAGATTACACTGCTCGGCATGAAAATTGCCTCTGACACCATTTCAGCATATTCTTATGTAAAATGACATCCTGAATCTGAATAGGATACCCATTTCGCCCTATCACCCACCGTTTTTTAGGAATGACCCCCTATTTTTATTATTTTTCTGTGATTTTATGGCTATAAATTTGATTTTTAGGAAGGAGGGGAAGATCATTTTAACCGTTAAATATCTTCTGAGAGGTACAAAATGGAAAATTCAAAAACATGGGCATTTGCGATTTTTTTTTTTTTTTTTTTTTTTTTGGGGGGGGGGGGGGGATTTGCCACTGAAATTATGCATTCCATATCTTATACTTTTTAATCTGTTATTAGTGTTTTTTTTTTTTTTACTTTATATATTTTTTGTTTTTAGGTGTTAAATTAATTCTTTTTTCATTCTTCAAATCAAATTCACGGTCATAAAATTATCGAACAGAGAAAGAAATTAAGGGAGGGGGTGGTGCATCTAGAAAACGGTGGGTGACTGGACAAAATGGGAGTCATATTCGGATTCAGGAGGTCATTTTACAAAAGAATCAGAAAGAATGGTATCAGATCTCGAATTTTTTTTTTTTTTTTTTTTGAAGAGTAGTGTTATTAAGCGCTAGCTACTGTTCTCTTCATCAGATGTTGTTTTTGAGTTTTCTTAAAATTGTTTTTTAGCTTAACAAAATGTGAAATAAATAAATTGTTCAAATCACTCAAGGAAAGGACATAAAAATGTCTATAATTTCCTTAGATCGTACGCAATGAAGAACATACACTGGTGTACAATGTTAAAGCAATAACTTGTTTTCCTCTTTTGCAAGTAATTTTTAATGAAATAAACACAGAAATATAAAATTTGGATGACAATGTCCGTTATCATATCACCAATCTAATTTTATATAACTTTAGCATAAGTAATAACTTTTGAACTAATAATTATTCAATTTTTCTGTAAAGTAAGCTTTGGAAAAAATGGAAAATTTCAACAATATTAGAAAAGGAAACTTAATGAAAAATGGTCATAAAGATGCATTACAGACAGGTAAAGATGCACATACATGCATGTGTTAAAAAAAAACCGTATTTTTCTTCCTGTATTCACTTTTCTGTTTCTTCTTTTTTTCGCATGCGAATAACTTTTTTAAAAATATACATACAAACATAAAAATTGAATATTATGAAATTATTTATCAACATTTTTATTATCATGGTGAAGCTCATATTTTATAAATTAGTAATTATATTTTTTCAAAAAGTCTGTTATGAAAGTAAAAAAAAAAAAAAAAAAAAAAAGTGAATACAGAAATAAAAATCGGGATTTAGTTTGACATTTGAAGGCATGTGCGTCTTCACCTATCTGTTATGCATTCTTATCACTATTTTCCTTAAGTTTTCTTTTCTAAAATTGTTGAAATTTTTCATTTTTTCCAAAGATTACTTTGGAGAAAAATTAAATAGTTATTAGTTTAAAAATTATTACTTATGCTAAAGTTTTATAAAATTCGATTAATGATATGATAACAAACATACCACCCAAATTTTATGCTCATATGTTTATTTGTTTGAAAGTTATGCGCAAAAGAAGAAAATGGAGGAGGAGGTTGTTCCTTTAATTTTGAACGTCAGTGTAAGTAGCTGTGATGAATGCGCTAAACGTGTGATGAATGCGCTATTTAACATGTTCTCCATGAACATCAATAACAAATATAAACTAAATGATGATTGAAAATGTATACAGCAAATAAAAAATGGTGAATAATGATATAAAATGGATTAAAAATGATGATGTATACATAAAAAGAAATAACACAGATTAAATACGATTGATCAAAAATAAGAATAGAAAATATGTTATTTCAGAAATCGCTATAGATATAGAAGACTTCGTCTGCTGTTTGTTTGTCATCTATCATGTGATCTCTGACGTCAGGTGGGAAGAGTCCATCTCTTTCTTTTCCGAAAAAAAATACTGATCCTTAGCACATAATTTCATTAAAAAACTAGTATGTTGTGGCCACCACAAGACTTTCTTCTATATTTTCCTATACAAATTCACACAGTAAGAATATTAAAAAAAAAAAAAAAAAAAAAAAATACGATTTTTTTCAAAGTTTTTTTTTTCGTTAAAAGTAAAAAAAATCGATAACTTTGTTTTAAATTACCACATATTTATAGTTCAACCATTCGTTTTAAAGGTAGCGAAAGCAACCTTTCGAAAGATACCGATATTGAAAATTTACATCCCCCCCCCCTGCCATGTTAAAAGTTTAGAAAAAATACGATCACAGCGCCACCTGTTGAGCGATTGATCCCCAAATCTAATCAGCCTCAGTTTATGTCAGGGGCCAACTAAATACCAAGTCTGGTTAAATTTCGTTAAAAAAAAAAAAAAAAAAAACGTTTTTTTTTCTAAGTTTTTTTTTTGTTAAAAGTAAAAAAAATCGATAACTTTGTTTTAAATTATCACAGATTTATAGTTCAACCATTCGTTTTAAAGGTATTGACGAGACCTTTCGAAAGATACCCATCTTGAAAATTTACTCCCCTCGAGGGGGGACTTCCCCCCCAGGGGGGGTGGCGAGGTTCCTACGCATACAAAATTTTTTTCCCAGTTGACTATCTCTATTATAAATAATTCTTGTAAATTTCATAATGATTACTAAAAAACTAGTATGTTGTGGCCACCACAAGACTTTCTTCTATATTTTCCTATACAAATTCACGCAGTAACAATATTTAAAAAAAAAAAAACGATTTTTTTCAAAGATTTTTTTTTTTTTTGTTAAAAGTAAAAAAAATCGATAACTTTGTTTTAAATTATCACAGATTTATAGTTCAACCATTCGTTTTAAAGGTATTGACGAGACCTTTCGAAAGATACCCATCTTGAAAATTTACTCCCCTCGAGGGGGGACTTCCCCCCCAGGGGGGGTGGCGAGGTTCCTACGCATACAAAATTTTTTTCCCAGTTGACTATCTCTATTATAAATAATTCTTGTAAATTTCATAATGATTACTAAAAAACTAGTATGTTGTGGCCACCACAAGACTTTCTTCTATATTTTCCTATACAAATTCACGCAGTAACAATATTTAAAAAAAAAAAAACGATTTTTTTCAAAGATTTTTTTTTTTTTTGTTAAAAGTAAAAAAAATCGATAACTTTGTTTTAAATTATCACAGATTTATAGTTCAACCATTCGTTTTAAAGGTATTGACGAGACCTTTCGAAAGATACCCATCTTGAAAATTTACTCCCCTCGAGGGGGGACTTCCCCCCCAGGGGGGGTGGCGAGGTTCCTACGCATACAAAATTTTTTTCCCAGTTGACTATCTCTATTATAAATAATTCTTGTAAATTTCATAATGATTACTAAAAAACTAGTATGTTGTGGCCACCACAAGACTTTCTTCTATATTTTCCTATACAAATTCACGCAGTAACAATATTTAAAAAAAAAAAAACGATTTTTTTCAAAGATTTTTTTTTTTTTTGTTAAAAGTAAAAAAAATCGATAACTTTGTTTTAAATTATCACAGATTTATAGTTCAACCATTCGTTTTAAAGGTATTGACGAGACCTTTCGAAAGATACCCATCTTGAAAATTTACTCCCCTCGAGGGGGGACTTCCCCCCCAGGGGGGGTGGCGAGGTTCCTACGCATACAAAATTTTTTTCCCAGTTGACTATCTCTATTATAAATAGTTCTTGTAAATTTCATAATGATTACTAAAAAACTAGTATGATGTGGCCACCACAAGACTTTCTTCTATATTTTCCTATACAAATTCACGCAGTAACAATATTTAAAAAAAAAAAAAAAACGATTTTTTTCAAAGATTTTTTTTTTTTTTTTGTTAAAAGTAAAAAAAATCGATAACTTTGTTTTAAATTACCACATATTTATAGTTCAACCATTCGTTTTAAAGGTATAGACGAGACCTTTCGAAAGATACCGATCTTGAAAATTTACACCCCCCACTGGGAGGGGGGGTACTTCCCCCTAGGGGAGGAAGCAATGCCCCAAATTTTTTTCCTAATTAACTACTACTATTATCAATAATTCATATTAATTTCACAATCACACGTTAAGAATAACTCTCATTATGTACATTTATACGAAATTTTTTCCTATACTGCCATATTAAAAATTTAGAAAAAATACAATCACAGCGCCACCTGTTGAACGTTTGATCTCCAAATCTAATCAGCCTCAGTTTATGTCAGGGGCCAACTAAATACCAAGTCTGGTTAAATTTCGTTAAAAAAAAAAAAAAAAAAAAAAAAAGAAAAAAAAAAACAATTTTTTTAAGTTTTTTTTTTCATTAAAAGTAAAAAAAATCGATAACTTTGTTTTAAATTATCACAGATTTATAGTTCAACCATTCGTTTTAAAGGTATTGACGAGACCTTTCGAAAGATACCCATCTTGAAAATTTACTCCCCTCGAGGGGGTCTCGCCCCCAGGGGGTGTGGCGAGGCTCCTACGCATACAAAATTTTTTTCCCAGTTGACTATCTCTATTATAAATAATTCTTGTAAATTTCATAATGATTACTAAAAAATAATTCTCTTTAAGCACATTTATACAAAATTTTGTCCTATATGACCATGTTAAAAATTTATAAAAAGCGGGATGGCAACGCAACCTGTAAGACAATTTTTACCAAAAGTTGATAGGCACTAATTTATGTCAAGGTGAAACTACATACCAATTTGTATGAAATTCTGTGCAGTAGTTCTTGAGATACAGTTGCCACAAAATTTTGTCACACACACACACACACACACAGACAGACAGACAGACAGACACTTTCTAAAAATGGTCAAATCGTGTTCTACAGCTCTCAAAACGTGTAAATCCATCAAAAACCCGAGGTCGAAAATTTTTACGAATCCAATACTTTCTCTATATTACATATAGAATAAAGTAATAATTCTCTTTATGCACATTTATACAAAATTTTGTCCTATATCACCATGTTAAAAATTTAGAAAAAGCGGGATGGCAACGCAACCTGTGAGACAATTTTTACCAAAAGTTGATAGGCACTAATTTATGTCAAGGTGCAACTACATACCAATTTGTATGGAATTCTGTGCAGTAGTTCTTGAGATACAGTTGCCACAAAATTTTGTCACACACACACACACACACAGACAGACAGAGAGACAGACATTTTCTAAAAATGGTCAAATCGTGTTCTACAGCTCTCAAAACGTGTAAATTCATCAAAAACCCGAGGTCGAAAATTTTTACGAATCCAATACTTTCTCTATATTACATATAGAAGAAAGTAAAAAGTGGTATTAAATATTATGTATTTCAATTTGACATTGAATATGGGTATTTCCATTTTTTTACTTTCTTCTATATGTAATATAGAGAAAGTATTGGATTCGCGAAAATTTTCGACCTCCGTTTTTTGACGGATCTACACGTTTTGGGATGTCCTGGACACGAATTGATAGTTTTTAAAAAATGTCTGTCTGTGTGTCTGTGTGTCTGTGGTTTAGTGTTTTCACCGTATCTCATGAACCAATGAATGAAATTCAACCAAACTTGGTATATGGTTGGACCCTGGCGGGGCATTCTGCTGATTAGATTTGGGGATCAATAGCTCATCAGGTTGCGCTGTGATCGCATTTTATGTAAATTTTTAACATGGCAGTATAGGACAAATTTTCGTATTATTCACCGTATCTCACGAACCAATGAATGAAATTCAACCAAACTTGGTATATAGTTGGAACCTGACGGGGCATGGTGCTGATTAGATTTGGGGATCAATCGTCCAGTAGGTGGCGCTGTGATCGCAAAATTTCGTATGTTTCACCGTATCTCACGAACCGAAGAATGAAATTGAACCAAACTTGGTGTATAGTTGGACCCTGACATAGAAAGGGTCTGATTAGATTTTGGAATCAATCGCCCAGCAGATGGCGCTGTGATCGCATTTTATGTAAACTTTTAACATGGCAGCATAGGACAAAATTTCGTATAAATGTACATAATGAGCGTTATTTTAAACTTGTGATTGTAAAATTAATATGAATTATTGATAATAGTAGTAGTTAACTACGAAAAAAATTTTGTGCATGTGGGGGCACCGGTTCCCTCCTGGGGGGGAGAACCCCCCGGGGGGGGGTAAATTTTCAAGATGGGTATCTTACGAAAGATCTCGTCAATACCTTTAAAACGAATGGTTGAACTATAAATCTGTGACAATTTGAAACAAAGTTATCGATTTTTTTACTTTTAACAAAAAAAAAAAAAAAAAAAAAAATTTTTTTTTTTTTTTTTTTTTTTTTTTTTTTTTTAAACGAAACTTAACCAAACTTGGTATTTAGTTGGTCCCCGACATAATTTGGTGCTGATTACATTTAGGGATCAATAGCTCAACAGGTGGCGCTGTGATCGCATTTTTTCTAAATTTTTAACATGGCAATATAGGACAAAATTTCGTATAAATGTACATAATGAGCGTTATTTTAAACTTGTGATTGTAAAATTAATATGAATCATTGATAATAGTAGTAGTTAACTACGAAAAAAATTTTGAGCATGTGGGGGCAACGGTTCCCCCCCTGGGGGGGGAAGTACACCCCCGGGGGGGGGGTAAATTTTCAAGATGGGTATCTTTCGAAAGATCTCGTCAATACCTTTAAAACGAATGGTTGAACTATAAATCTGTGATAATTTAAAACAAAGTTATCGATTTTTTTTTTACTTTTAACAAAAAAAAAAAAAAATCGTAATTTTTTTTTTTTTTTTTTTTTTAAATATTGTTACTGATTGAATATGTATATAGGAAAATATAGAAGAAAGTCTTGTGGTGGCCACAACATACTAGATTTTTTATGTAGTATTAATTTTCCTGTTCAGTGAAAGGTAAAGAAGCGAATATCAGCAATTCCTATTCAGCGAAAGGCAGAGCGCCGCAGGGGTTAATAAGTGAAGCGAGTCGGCGGGGAGGCGTAGCTTTCTTCGGGGGTTGGTGAGCGGAGCGAGTAGGGGGCAGAGCCCCTTCCCTAACAGCACACTTGTCCATAATACATTCTGAAGGTGTCCATGGGATGTCCATAGACGTCATTTTCATCCACAGGACATCTTGAGGATGTCATTTCGAAAAGGTGTGCTGTTAGGGCTAGTATTAAAATAAAATACTTTCTGGATGTACTGCATTTAACTGTAAGCAATTGTTTGATGTAGATTTTCATCGTCAAAGTAAACAATTTTAGTTCATAGATAATTATATGACTATATAAGATAGTATGCTTTTGAAAAGTATAAATAAACGCATTAAAAAAAAAAAAAAAAAAAGGTTAAGAAATACTTTAGGCTTAAAAAAATTATAAAAAATTATAAGATTAAAATACTTTTTATGAACTCGTAATCTTTTTTTTTTTTTTTTGGCAACAATTAAATTATAGCTAATGGTTTAATGGCTATTTTTAAAGCTATTTGGAGGTTATTATTTTATTGTTTTAATTAATTAAAAGAAAACTAATCAAAAATTTGAAAATCGGGCTTCGAAGTATTGTGTTGTCATCGGGTTCTGAGCTATTCTGAAAGTTTCAAATGTCTAACTAGTAGGGAAGTTAGTTAAAAATCGATTGCAAGATTTATACTGGACAAACAAGAATAGAAAGTTAATAAAAACATGACAAATAATTAAAATATTAAAAAAAAAAAAAAAAAAAAACTTTTTATAACCAAGTTTTAAAATTTTCTGATGAATCATTAACAAAATACGCATGCATAAAAAATAATATTTAAGCAATATTTAAGCACCCGGACGCAGATCAGTGAAATAATAATAATAATAGTTAAAAAAAAAAAAAAAAAGAGTTGGTTTTAAAAATAAAACATTACTCCTTTTAGAACAACGCATATTAGCATCGTGACAAAAGCGACATTAGCATTTATCAATGTGTATAAAATTTTTAAATTATAATGACGTCAATTTTTGTGAGATATAATTTAACTTCTTATAATTTTTTAACGTTCACGTTTAATTAAATGTATTTATTTTTATGTCGAAAGAAAATGAACTCGTAATATATATATATATATATATATTTTGGCAACAATTAAATTATAGCTAATATTTTAATGGCTATTTTAACGCTATTAAGAGCTTATTATTTTCATATTTTAATTAATTAAAAGAAAACTATTCGAAAATTCGAAAATCTGACTTCGAAGTATTGTGTTGTCACCGGGTTCTGAGCTTTCAAATGTCTAGCTAGTAGGGAAGTTAGTTAAAAATAGATTTCTATTGCAAGATTTGTACCGGACAAACAAACAAACAAGAATCGAAGTTAATAAAAACATGGTAAAAATGCATCTTGCTGTGAAGTTATATTGAAACATGTTCTATATTTTAGAGGAATATGTAATATATATATATATATATATATATATATATATATATATATATATATATGCAGGATCTCCTAAAAGTATTCGAGAAGATTTTTGTCTTGGAGTTGACAATTTAAATTTCATCTTCGATCAGTAAATATGTTTTTGTTTTATTAAATTTGAATATACTGTGGGATGCATGTGCTATGTAGAATTTATATATAGAATAATCTAATACGCTAAAATTATATAAAAATACAATGTTGTTTTATGTTTATAAATTGCACAAAGTTTTCTCTCCTTGCAAAATGTGAAATTTTAATAATGTTGATCAGTGCTTGAGCTAAATTATAAGTTGTTAGAGAGGATTATGTCTGACGTTTAGTCTAAATATGTCAAAGAAAATTGGTTAGAATGGTAATTATGTTTTCTGACTCATATGGTCGACAAAATGTTGTTTTGGAACTCGATGTTTTTGACGTTAACTATTTGCTGTAATTACGTGTTTTAATGTCTTTTGAATATGTATATCAAGTTTTTAGTGGTTCGTCTCGGCGCCTGTTACCAGTATTGTTACTAGTCTGTTACTTAATATCAGTATACCTTAAAAAGAAATAAATGAAGGAAGTTTATCTTAAAAAGAAATAAGTGCAGGAAGTCTTGTAAAAATTTTATCAAGATCGGTAAGTTCCCCCGACAACTTCTCTTGACATTGCATAATTTGCAAAAGCACTTTCAATATGTCAGTTATATCCAATTCTAAAGAATGTTTCACTTAATCTTTGGGTAGCCCTGTATATAAAGTGTTAATGGTAAACGCTCTACAAAATGAGCTGAAAATTAGCATAGCGTAAGTGAAATGCATGACACGATTTAAAATAAATGTTGAGAAATTTCTCGATATACACCCCGCGACAAAGAGATAGGTACGAAGTGTTTTTTCTTTGATTTTTCGTAAAATAACATCACGCGCACAACTTAAAGGATACACGCGCTGCGCGCGCGTATTCCTTCCCTGACCCTTCGTGCCCCCTAAAAAAAAATCATTTCTGATCGGGTTAAAACTCACACCGGGTCCCCATTACTATTTCTTTTATTAATATAGCTATACTAACAAAAGAAAGTGTTTGTTTGTCTGTCTATTTGCGACGTACAGAAACGTACAGTTCAGAAAACTCTTTTCTAGATAAGGGATTGTATGTAGTTTTGCAACGCATCTTTAGATTTTCAATATTCGTATTGGATTAAAAAAAAAAAAGAATATTTTTATTCGATTTTTTTGCGTTTCTTCTCGACATTTTTCTTTGAGTTGTAATTTCACATTCATACCAATAAAAGTTAAATGTTTACAACTTTTTATTTTATTTTATTTCATTTTTAATCTAAAAAGAAACATTTATTTACACGTGAATAATTAAAAAAAAAAAAAAAAAAAATGTCATAAAAAAAATTCTGATAAAACTGGCATCATGATATCGACTATCAGTTTTTTTTTTTGTAGTAACCAAGTAATACATGTGAAGGGACATCTAAAAAATACATAATGGGTCTATATATAGATTTAAAACTTCTTAACACACCATAAATTTTAAGCCAGCACAACCGGTTTCGAAAGGACGTAGCCTTTCTTCATCAGGTGCAAAAAACACGTGCTACCTTGGAGGCAAAAGCAAGACTGAAAGCAGGACAAAATCCAGAGGGGGAGGAGCAACACAGACAACCAATAGGAAGCATCATGCAGGACCAAACAGAGAGGAACACACACACACACAAAAAAAGGGGGGGGGGAGGGAAGGAATAATCAATTAAATTTTTTGTTTTATTTATTTAATTGATATTATACTAATAAGTAAATTTAATAAAATTTATTTATTTATTAATTTTTTTTAATTAGAATTATTTTATTATAACTATTATTATGTTATAAACATAATGAAGGAAATTATTTAATTGAATTAAACAAATTTTTCCAGACTGTAGACAGCTAAGTGGAATCAGATTTTTCATTGACAATTTTATCACGATTAAGGTAAATGGCTAAATTTCCCAAAAAATCCAGTTCGGAAACGCGTTTGGCTTGAAAGATAATTTTGGCATTCTTAAAATTAAAACTATGATCAAATTCCCAACTGTGCTTCGCAATAGAAGATTTAGAAATTTCTTGATTAACAACATACCGAGAATGTTCACGTAAACGACATTCAAGATTTCTTTTTGTTCGACCAATATAAGATAAAGCACAATTATTACAAGGGACATTATAGATACCCCACTTATGAAGCTCGGAAACAGACACGGACGGGGGATTTAGTTGAAGGGAATTGGAATTTATTAATTCATAAAGCTATCAAAAAGTTCAGTAGGCCAACTTATAATTCTACTCTTTCCATTGATGATAAAATTAAACCTGATAATCTTGTTGTCTTGCCTTTTTATCCTCCCTTATGTTTTAAATTAGCCAAAGTTTTGAAGCGTTTCAATTTTCACGTTATTTTTTAAACCTGCCAATAATTTCCAATTCCCTTCAACTAAATCCCCTGTTCCCGAGCTTCATAAGTGGGGTATCTATAATGTCCCTTGTAATAATTGTGATTTATCTTATATTGGCCAAACAAAAAGAAATTTTGAATGTCGTTTACGTGAACATTCTCGGTATGTTGTTAATCAAGAAATTTCTAAATCTTCTATTGCGAAGCACAGTTGGGAATTTGATCATAGTTTTAATTTTAAGAATGCCAAAATTATCTTTCATGCCAAACGCGTTTCCGAACTGGATTTTTTGAAAAATTTAGCCATTTACCTTAATCGTGATAAAATTGTCAATGAAAAATCTGATTCCACTTTGCTGTCTACAGCCTGGAAAAATTTGCTTAATTCAATTAAATAATTTCCTTCATTATGTTTATAACATAATAATAGTTATAATAAAATAATTTTAATAATAATAAAAAAAAATAATAAATAAATAAATTTTATTAAATTTACTTATTAGTATAATATTAATTAAATAAATAAAACAAAAAATTTAATTGATTATTCCTTCCCTCCCTCTTTTTTTTTTTTTTTTTTTTTTTTTTGTGTGTGTGTGTTCCTCTCTGTTTGGTCCTGCATGACGCTTCCTATTGGTTGTTTGTGTTGCTCCTCCCCCTCTGGATTTTGCCCGCTTTCTGTTTTGCTTTTGCCTCCAAGTCAGTAGCACGTTTTTTTTTTTTTTTTTTTTTTTTTTTCACCTGATGAAGAAAGGTTACGTCCTTTTGAAACCGGTTGGACTGGCTTAAAATTTATGGTGTGTGAAGAAGTTTTAAAATCTATATGTTGATTGTACACCAGTTTTGAATTTAGTTTTGATAACAGGTCTAGTTTGAAAAATAACTGTAGAGCTTTTTTTTTTTTTTTTTTTTTTTTTAGAAACGTACTTGCGAGCCTTAAAACTGACTTATTTTACAGGACATATATAGATTTTTCTGAAGTAACCATCTAATGCATACGAAAGGATATTTGAAAGAGGGTTTATATAGCAGGTCTGAAAGAAAAAAAAAAAAAAAAAAAATAGAGTTATTTTGTGAGACATGGATTTCCGGTCTCGCTTCTGGTTTTCCCATTTTTACCAAAAGTTGGCAAAATTGTATGTACGTCGGACCTGTCTTAATTCTTACGTCACGTTTCCTTGTTATATATTTATTAGTTTTGGAGATAGGATAGTTAAAAGATTCCCTTCCCCTTCACACACACTGACCATTAAAAATAAATAAATAAATAAAAATGAAAGAACTTTTTTGAATTTAGGAGACCTTAAAACACGTGCATCAGCTGAAAACTCGGAAATGAAAATTTTTTACTGAATTTACTGAATACTTCCATTACTCACGGTATAGTTAATTAATGGAAATAAAAAACTACGATAACGTTATTTCATTAAGTCAAAAATACATTGTGAAACAAGGTACCCTAAGTTTCTTTTTGGTCATAATTATAAATATTATAATAGGAAAAGCTTTTTTTTAATAGAAAGTAGGAAAAAAGATAAGAGTGATAACAAATATGCAAACGAAGAGCTTTGCTTAAAATCATCCGTTTTGCTGTATGTTTGAAGAAAAAGAAAAAAAACCAAAATATTTAGTTTTTCTCTGCATTTATTTACCTTAGTCGTTCTGTATGTCTGTGTCAAATCTTGCATTCAATTTTTAACTCATCTCCACCGAACCGACTTTGCTCAATGTTTATATGTGACTCCGTAGTCGATGACAAAACAATACGCCAGTACTTTTAGGAATATATCTGACCAGAGGCAGATTCCAGAGTTAAAAATCTACATTTGTCAGATCTTGCGATTCCTTATGATGCATTTCTTTCAAACCCATTTTAGTCAAATTTTTAACACGAGTCTATGACAATGCAATATGCAAGTATTTTCAGGGAACTATTTCACTGCGGGGGCAGTTTTCAGAGAGAAAAACCTGTCTGCCTGTGTCAAATCTTACGATCCATTTTTAATTCACTTTTGCTAAACCCATTTTACTTAAATTTTATGCGTGAGTGCAATATGTTATCTTTTCAGGGACCTATTTTATTAGGGACAAAGGTTCCAGGGACAATCTAGCCTGTGTTAAATATTGCGGCTCATTTTTGTTGCCGAACCGATTTTAGTGTTATTTTAGACATAAGTTCATCACAATACATTGCAGAAGTATTTTTCGAGTTATATCTCATCAGAGGTGCATTTTAGGGGGGGGGGGGGAAACCTGTCTGTTGGGGGCCATGGCTTCCTGCGATTCATTAAATTGCAGGTAACCATGGTTGGGGTAAAATCTTCCGATTACATTTTAATTTTTAATCCACTCTCTCAGAATCGTATTTTTTTAATACAATTTTGAATAAAAGTGTGTTTTTAAAATATTGAAATCTATGTGGCATTATAATTTATCTTATTTGTGCGTTATGTGATAATCTAAGCATAAAATTCTTTGTGATTTGTTTATTAATTTATTTTATGTATAAGAATAAAGTACTGGATTTGTGAAAACTTTCGAACTCCGGTTTTCGATGGATTTATATTTTTTGAGACGTCTTGAACACAGTTTGATCATTTAAAAAAATATCTACCTGTGTGTCTGTCTGAGTATGTGTTTAAAAAATTTTGTGTACGCTGTATCTCACAAAACAATGAACGAACTTTAAACTAAGCTTGGTATTTAGTTTGCTCATAACCTAAAACGGTGCTGATTGAATGTGGCATCAATCGTTCGACAGGTGGTGCTGTTATCCCATTGTTTATTATTTTTATTACGGTGGTAAGGGAATATTTTTTATATAAATGCTCATAATGAGAATTATTTCTGACTTTTCAATATGAAGTAATATATATATATATATATATATATATATATATATATATATATATATATCATAGTAATAGTTAACTAGGGAAAAAAAATATGTATATATAGAGGTATCACTTCTTTCCTGGGGGGGGATGCACCCACCCCCGGGAGGTGTAAATTTTTCACATAGGTATCATTCAAAAGAACTCGTCAACACTTTTAAACGAATGGTTGAACCATAGATCTGCGTCAATTTAAAACAGACTTTTCGATTTTTTAAAACAGCGCCAATAACAACAACAACAACAAAAAACAATTTTTTAAATGTAGGCACAAAACTGACTTTCTTCATTGAGTGTTATACTATTCTGAGATTCAAATCATCTGCTTTCATCATGGGAGATAATTTTGATAAATAATATTTTTAATAAATAATTTATACTGTTTGAGTTTATGTAGGAAAATATAGAAGAAATTTTTCTGTTATCAAAACATACTAGTATGTAGTATAATTTTATATTTGCTAAGATTTTCAATTTATTATACCTTCCCCCAAAGTTATTATGAATCCCAATCGCAAAATAGTTATGAATTTGATCAAAACCACTGCATTGAGAGTATAATAACAATAGTTATGAAAGCATATTCTTTTTATCTTTCTTTAACTCATCCTGCTAAAATGCAATGTGATTCAACATCACCCTGGCGTTTGACCTCATTGCCACCTTTGGCGACATTTCACGTCTTCGTGATTTCGAACAAAATTCGATTTCTCCAACAGCGTCAGTAATGCTCCCGGTAGATTCATTTATTCATTGAAACTCGCAGTATATCGTTGTTATCAAGCCCCTGAGAGTTAGCGCTAAGCCCAACAGCGGGTTATGGAAATTATTTTTCATGGCGGAACATGGCTTCTACCGTTCTGTCGGTCGTCCCGTCCTTAATATCAGTTCTAGCACTATTCTATCTATTCTCGGATAATAGCTTTGCTCCTATTCCTTCTGTTGGTTTTCACTCGGAATACGATTATATCATTGGTGAGTTAAAAAAAATATATTTAAATATTTTTACTTTCTTCTATATGTAATATAGAGAAAGTATTGGATTCGTAAAAATTTTCGACCTCGGGTTTTTGATGGATTTCCACGTTTTGAGAGCTTTATAACACGATTTGACACTTTTTAGAAAATGTCTGTCTGTCTGTCTGTCTGTCTGTCAGTCTGTCTGTGTGTGTGTGTGTGTGTGACAAAATTTTGTGGCAACTGTATCTCAGGAACTACTGCACAGAATTTCATACAAATTAGTATGTAGTTGCACCTTGACATAAATTAGTGCCTATCAACTTTTGGTAAAAATTTTCTTACAGGTTGCGTTGCCATCCCGCTTTTTCTAAATTTTTAACATGGTGATATAGGACAAAATTTTGTATAAATGTGCATAAAGAGAATTATTTTTTAGTAATCATTATGAAATTTACAAGAATTATTTATAATAGAGGTAGTCAACTGGGGAAAAAATTTTGTATGCGTAGGAGCCTCGTGAACCCCCCTGGGGGGGAAGTCCCCCCTCGAGGGTAGTAAATTTTCAAGATGGGTATCTTTCGAAAGGTCTCGTCAATACCTTTAAAACGAATGGTTGAACTATATATCTGTGATAATTTAAAACAAAGTTATCGATTTTTTTTACTTTTAACAAAAAGTAACTTAGAAAAAAAATCGTATTTTTTTTTTATTATTATTATTATTTTTTTTAAACGAAATTTAACCAGACTTGGTATTTAGTTGGCCCCTGACATAAACTGGGGCTGATTAGATTTGGAGATCAATCACTCAACAGGTGGTGCTGTGATCGTATTTTTTTTCTAAATTTTTAACATGGCAGTATAGGACAAAATTTCGTATAAATGTACATAATGGGAGTTATTCTTAACCTGTGATTGTGAAATTAATATGAATTATTGATAATAGTAGTAGTTAATTAGGAAAAAAATCTCGGTCATCGCTTCCCCCCCTCAGGGGAAAGTACCCCCCGGGGGGGGCGGGGTAAATTTTCAAGACGGATATCTTTCGAAAGGTCTCGTCAATATCTTTAAAACGAATGGTTGAACTATAAATATGTGATAATTTAAAACAAAGTTATCGATTTTTTTTTTTTTAACGAAAAAAAACTTTGAAAAAAAAATCGTTTTTTTTTTTTTTTTTTTTTTTTTTTTTTTTTTATTGTTACTGCGTGAAATTGTATAGGAAAATATAGAAGAAAGTCTTGTGGTGGCCACAGCATACTAGTTTAATTAAAATATCTACTTTTTTTTTTTTTTTTTTCCATGGATGACACCTTATAAAATAAAAATTTGAACAAAAATAAGTTTTTTTTCCGAGTTTCTCAAGAAATTAATTGATTTTATTGTTATTAATTTTATTTATTTACTTTTTAATGTTACTATTTTTTTTTTTTTTAAAAAAGGGTATAAAATCACTTTTAAAACACGTATATAATTTTTAAAAAAAATTAAAATCGCTGTAACTGTATTGAAGTTCTCCAGTATATAATGCTGTCTACTCTGCTGTTAATTAACAACACCTGAAGATGCTATTTTAATAACAGCGAAAAGCTTTGTGTTTGATTTTAATAAAAAAAATTATATACGTGTTTTAAAAGTGATTTTATACCCTTTTTTAATATGTTTACACGTGAAGTCATTACAAATTTTAAACTTTCAGTAGTTTTTAATTTTAAATGTTAGTATTTTTATTTATTAATCATTATGATATATAGCTCAAGTATTATTATAAATAGCAAAAGAATTGTAAACATAATTTGTTTCCAATTGTAATAGTAAGAAATGATTACACATAATATTTATATCATTATTATTACACATAGAATTTTATATCATTTAAAATGGATTAATAGCTTTTTAAGAAATTATTTAATAATTCTTAAAAAGATGTTCTTGTAAAGTTTATTTAGCTTTCGGGAGTATACATATTCCAAAAATTAATAAATTCACCTTTTCTAAAACATGGTCAAATTGTATTCAACAGATCTCAAAACGTGTAAATCAATCGAAAACCGGAATTCCAAAATTTGTTACGAATTTAATACATTCTTCTGTGAATATGGCAGAAAGTGAAAAAACAATATTATATTTTAATAATTATATTAATAAAAAAGGTTGGTTACAATTTAGTTAAAATTTATTAAAAGATAAGACGATACAGTAAACTCACAATTATCCGCCAGCGGTTATGCACATTGCAGATTATCTGTGGGTGTGGGAAAAGGGTACGATCAAGAAAATGTATTTTCTCGAAAAGAAACAAAACCGAATATTTCATTTACACAAAAAAAATATGTAAATAGAAAGAACTATATATATATATATATATATATATATATATATATATATATATATTTATTTATTTTTTGTACAGTACAGTACGGTACTGTTTAATTTTATGACTGTTTTTATATTCTTTAGTCACACACAAAAATACAAATATTTTTATTATATTATGAATATTTTCACTGTTTGTATTATGTTTTATATACTATACCATCAAGTCTTTGAGCTAAAATGTTTTTCATCCCATTTGTCTCTTATTATTTTCTTCTGAATGTATATATATATATATATAAAAAATATTGGATTTGTTTCGATGGATTTACACGTTTTCGGATGTCTTGAACACGATTCGACTTTTTTGAAAATGTCTGTCTGTCAGTCTGTGTGTCTGTGTGTGTGTAATCATAAATTTTGTGGACGTTGTATCTAATGAACCAATGAACGAAATTTAACCAAACTTGGTATTTAGTTGGGCCCTGCCATAAACTGGTGCTGATTAGATTTGGAGATCATTCGCTCAACAGGTGGCGCTGTGATCCCATTTTTTTTTTCTAAATTTTTAACATTTCGTATAAACGTATATAATGAGAATTATTTTTAATATGTGATTTTAAAATAAATATGAATTATTGATAATAGTAGTAGTAAACTAGGAAAAAAAGTTTGTGCATGTGGAAGCATCGCTGCCCCCCCCCCCCTTCCCCGTGGGGTGTAAATTTTCAATATGGGTATCTTTCGAAAGATCTCGTCAATTCCTTTAAAACGAATGGTTGAACCATAGATCTGTGATAATTTATACATCATACGAGTTTTCAGTCGTTTTGCGGTTTTTCAGTGTTCGCCGAACCCGTGCCATTGAATTCCGCGGATAACCGGGTTGGTTGGTTGTTGGTTGCTTGTGTGGGTTAAGGCCGATTGACTCTTCTAATGTTCTAGGACTAAAAGTGGAGTACCCTCCGTGGTGGAATTTCTAAGGGATCCTAGCCTGTATTTACGCGAGTTTTGGAGAAAACCACGATAAACTCCGAACGACTAGGTCGATGATCGCAACCTGAGTTCGAACCCGACACTTCCCATCTACCAGTTTTGAGCACAGAACCGCTTGGCCATTGGTGAGGTCGCGGATAATCGCTAATATATTGCATTTGAAAATTAATTCCTTAATTGTATTATTAATGTAAAATAGGAGATTAATATTAGTCTTATTGGATTTGTTTTAGAAAATAAATTGTAAATATCTTGGTATGGAGTATTAAATGAAAACTCTGAAATGAAGCTATATGAGAAATATTAATTGATGTAATTTTTTTTATTATACTTTTACCTATGTAAGTCAAGCGAATGAAAAAGAATTCAATTTTTTATTTGCTAGACTGTAATAAAAACATGGTAATTATTATAATGTTAATTTAATTATTAACATAATTATGATTATAATTACGTTATTATAAAATTCTTAAAAAAAAAAAAAAAAAACGAGAAAACAAAATCCATTTTATCTTATTGTTTTAATGTATACATCATTTCAATAAAACAGTAACTTTTATTTGATTTGAAGAAACATAATTTTTAAATTTAGTAATATTACTTATAATTTAAATGACATGATAAATAAAAACATAAAAAATAAAAACAAATAAGATATGTTTGAGAGATTATTCATTCGGGCGTGATAATTGCTTTTACATGTTAAATTATACTATAATTTAGGACTTTACATAGAAACTGCATAGTACAATATAAGTAATTAAAATAAATCTAAAATTGCTTCTTTTTTCTTCTGAAGGAAAAAGACTAAGATTAACAGTTCAACGTGTAATAGGTACGCACATAATACTAAAACGTAAAGAACACAATATTTCCATTCAAGCAGATATTAAAGGAGCACTGCAGCTTTCTTTTTGAATTAAAAAACAAATCTTTTTGTCGTTAAATGTAGCTCAAGGCCTAAACAAGAAATAATAAGCGGAGAATTTAATTAATATGAAAACAATATGCATAATCTTTTTTAAAATTTCCTTTGTCCCAATCCCCGTGAATTTTTCATACTGCAGGGATCGTAGTGTTCTATATTTTGAATACCACTATTTTTCTACAGTTTTTTTTATTGATTTAATCTCTGAAATTTGACCGAAATTCATTAAAGCAAAGTTTATTAAATAATAATAATAATAATAATAATAATAATAAATAGCGGTGTTCAAAATAAAGGGTACTTTAACCGCTGATACTGTGTCGTGCATTTCATAATACAACAACAACAACAACAACAACAATAATATTAATAATAAAGTCGTCATGCATATTATATTTTAGGGGGTTATTTATATTTATATTATATTTAAAATTTGGGTCTGGGACACCAAATTTTTGTTTTTATTATTTATTGATGAATTGCTGTAATTATTTTTTCTGAAATTGGAGCTGTTTTGACGATGAAGTTAAGCAAGAAAGAATCTTAAAAAAATTTTAAATAAAATTTTTAAAATTTAAAATTTGTTATATCTCATGAACTAATGGATCAATTTACAAACTTTTTTCACTCTTTTATACAGAAAAGATTTATCTTCAATTTGTCTTCGGGATTTTTATTTAGGAGCAAAACCTTTTTGGTAATCCAAAAGTTATGCATGAAATAAGTACTTTTTTCAAGTTAAAATTAATATTTAAAAAATTTATTATTATAATCAGAAATCCTGACAAATTGAAGATAAATCCTTTCTGTATATAAAAGTGAAAAAAGTTTGTAAATTGAACCATATTAGTTCATGAGATATAACAAATTTTAAATTTATCAAAAATTTTAAATTTTAAATTTTTAAAATTTTACTTTAATTTTTAAAATTGTATTTAAATTTTTTTAAAGATTCTTTCTTTCTCAACTTCATCGTCAAAAAAGCTTCAATTTCAGAAAAAATAATTACAGCAATTCATCAATAAATAACAAAAACAAAAATTTTGTGTCCCGGACCCCCTTAAAACTAAATAATTAACTCGTTTAATCAAAAACCCTTTTAATGTGCCATAAATATTACTGACTGACAATTACTTTATTAAGTTCAACGCAAGTTGCAATCGATCATAATATCAAATTTACCGAAAAAAAAATAGTAATTACATGTTTTAAAAACAGCATTTTACCGAATATTTAGAGAATTCTGAAGATGTCTGAGTCATTGTATACATTATTCATCAACTTTCTTCTATATTTATAGAAGTATAGAAATTTTTCGACTGTGAGTTATCGATTGTTTACACATTTTGAAATATGCTAAACACAATTTTACCATTTTAAAAAAGTGTCATCACCAAAATTTTGTAGCTGTTCTAGCTCATGGAATTTCAAAAAAATTTATATTTTGTGGCACCTTGATATAAATTTATGATTATCAACTCTATGTGCAAATCTACAAACAGGTGGCACTGCTACACTGCGATTTATTCTATTTTTGGAAGGTTATATCTCAGTTTATATTCTACATAATTGCACAAAACTTACTATTTGTAAGGACTATTATAAAAGACCATGTTGATTCATTTCGGGTGCATATCAGCAGAAAGATGCCGCTGCTGTGTAGCAAGTTTATCTTTGTGCGGGAAGATGTATCTCAGCTTTTATAGCGTATAAATTCATCAAACTTAATAAGGGAGATTTCCATTATGAAAAAATTCTAAATTTGGGTGTATATTGGCTGAAAGGTGGCACAGTTATTACTCACCTTCTGCGGTTTTTAACATGACTGTATCTCAATATCTGTGGCTTAAAATTGCACCCAATTGTATATACAAACTATTTATTCTGAGAAACTAAGATTAAAAATTCGTTCACCTTAACTGGTAGGTGGGGCTGTTATGTAGCACAACATAGAAAAAAAAATTATGAGGACCACGTCATATTAGATTTGAAATTGTATCGAAACATAAAGAAGTAAAAGTATAAAAATGACTTCATAAGTATGTCACTATTTCATTATGTCAAAAATAAATATAATTTCAATCATTATTATTTTAAAAGTATAATATTTGTCATATATATAGCATTGAACTTATTTCATTAATTTCCAACAGACATTTTTTCTTTAACGCCTCTGCCCTTCTTTTACCTTGACAATGACATTCGACCTGAACCTTAAATGACTATGAAAATAAACAATCAGTATTTGTTTCAGAATTTGAGGTCTTTGTTTTTAGAGTTTTTCTTCAGGATAGAAACAAGAAAGAGGGTGGAGTGCACGCTGTTCACACCTCGAAAAACAACACATGCTGCGTAAACACATTTTTCCAATTTTTGTCTACCTAGAAAAATGTACGAATTTGCAATTAAAATTTCTGATCTAGAATGCAATGAGAAAAAGGTGAATAACAAATTTTATGAGTTCACAGAAAGGTTAATGATGAAAGTAAGTACATTAAACTCTTAGTTAAGGTTCACGAATTTTCACATAGTATATCTTCGTGTAGAATAAACAAAAGTTATGTTTATTTTTCCGCTCTTTAATTTACACTTTTAAAAGTGAAATTTTCAGAAAAATATAAATTTAATAAATAAATAAAACTAGTATGTTAAAGGTACCACAAAACTTTCTTCTGCATCATTCTGTGTAATAACGATGTGTATTCATTAACATGCGCAAAAATTTAATCATGGCTGCTCACAATAAAGATTTTGCATATGCAATTAAGGTGCGAATTTAACCAATAGATGCTCAGATGTAGCCATGTATAGAATCACAGAAGGCGAGCAATACCAGCTACACCTATCGGCTAATATTAAACCCAAATTAACTTAGAATATCGTTTTAATAAATATCTCCCTACATATCAAGTTTAGTGCAGTTATACGCCGTAAAATCTGACATATATCTTTCTTATGTACGGGAAAAATTGCTACACAGCAGCGTCACTTGTCGGCCGATTTGCACCTAAATTGAATTAGCATTGTGTTTCATAATGGTTTACTCACATATAAAGTTTTTGGCATTTATACACAATAGAAGCTGAAATATAGTTTTTTTTCAGTAAATGCGAAAAATCGCAGCATAACCGAGCCACTTGTTGTGCAATTTGTGCCAGAAGTTGATAGGCACTAATTTATAGCAAGGTACAGTCGGTAACAAAAGTGTCCAAACACTAGCAAAAATTCCTATGTAAAATAAGTACACTTCATACGGTTTTGTTAAATAAATCCTTGTGGAATCCTCTTCTTAGTCAGTCTACGAACATGATTCAACAAGGATTTATTTAACACAACCGTATGAAGTGTACTTTTTTTACATAGGAATTTTTGCTAGTGTTCGGACACTTTTGTTACTAACTGTACAACTAAATACAAACTTTTGTGAATTTCTGTGCTCATGGGCTCTTGATAAGGTAATGATTCTGGAGAGAATGCAGCCACAAAAAGAATTGTTACACACACGCATACATACAGACATTTTCTAAAATTGGTCAAATTGTGTATAAGATAGTTTTTTAAATAAATATTTAATTAGTCGCGCTACATACAAAATTCTTGTGATAAATGAGAAAGATCAGCTTACATCTAGTTTACTATAATCTTACCTTGAAATTTAGCAACAGTTTTATCCATAAAATATATTTGTGGAGGTCTATATTCCCCTTTTATACATGCAAGAAACAAATGAAATTGTCCACTTCCCCTATCCTTTTTTAAAAAATTATTCTTTTCAAGAAAAAAAAAAAAAAAGTTTTTTTTTCACCATACAAATTGTTTTCATGATGCACTCGTATCTATCCGGGTGTTGACAATAAAAAAATTTCCCCCTGATTTTTCCACCAGTATTTTTCTTTCGAAATTTTTAGTAGTAAGTAAGCTTACACGATTAATTAAGTAAAAAATTATTATATAAATATTATGGTGAAAGAATCAGGGAAAAATTTTGTCTGTCAACGACATCCTGTCTATATATATTAACCGATGAAGTGTCTTACTTCATCATTTCGACCCGAAATAATATTCGCGTGATTTTTAAATTTATTGCCTTTGTTTACAAAAAATTTTCTCCTTGAAAAGCAATACTTCGGTATTTGTTTAATTTTTGCTGCAATGTCTTTAATGTTGAAATATAAAGGTTATATAAATGATGGAAAAGGCGATAGAAGAGCGCCATCTGTTAGGTAATCAATACTAAAATTTATTTATTTTTTTCCAATTTATGTCTAAATTTAACTTAAATATAATTTACCATTAAATTACATGTATCATATTTTATCACTCTCATAATATTTGCATACCACTATACTGCAAACTTATATTTGAGAACATATCAAAAATTTAAATCCAGCATAAACCGATGATAATTTTTTTTTTATTAAAATCACACAACTGATTGGAATCACCAACTGATTGGAAGAAAATCATATTTATTGAAATTTTTTTCTGAGTGAGTAATGCCGACCGGTTGTCGGCATGGGTAGCTCAATTGGTAGAGCCTTGACCTTGTAAGTTAAAGATCCGGGGTTCGACTCCCGGTCCAGGCATTATTTTCACTCAGTCGAAAAACATATATTTTTTTTTTCAATAAATACGATGATAAAATGTTTTTAAAAATGTCATGTCATCTTCTTATGAATTTAGAGAAATTATTTCTCTAAATTAAATATTTTTTGTAACGCATTCTTTGTGGTAATTTTTTCTGAAAAATTTTAAGTATATATCTGTACTGATAAGTATAAAGGATTTAAGTCCATATTCTTGATTTTTCAGGAGACGAAAAATAAAGTTAAACTAATTAAAAGCAAATCAAAGGAATCGATTAGGAAAAAGGGAGTTCGTTGACTTACACCCTTTATACCATTCAGTGATTGTCAACTTTCATTTAATAACGGGAAAAAATTGAATTAAATATTTTATACCATACATGAAATGTAAATTTATGGCCTGAACCTTTTTTTACCAATGCATTTTCTCAAAGACTAAATAACATAGACTTAAATCCTTTATAGCAATCGATTGAGAATTTTTTTTCTGAGTCTGACTATGTACTTAACTCGAAACCGACATTTTTGGACTTAAATCCTTTATACTTATCAGTATATATATATATATATATATATATATATATATATATATATATATATATATATATATATAAGTATTATAACAAATGCATATGTAATACCCAGAATTTAATAAGCAGATAAACAATTTGACAATTATTTTGTCAGTCTCTATTATTCTCAAAGCAAATGCCGGATTTATGTTGACTGTCAACAAAAGATGTTTTTGAACTAATTTAGTTTTTATTTTTATTTATAAAAAGCCATTGAAGCAAAGCTTTTCGTTTTATAAATCTTCAGAAGGCGTGATCGCACTTTTACTATTGTGTATTTTTTTTTTTTGTAAAAACACCTGTTTTTTTTTTCCTGTTATTTGTCTTTTCTTCCTTTCCCGCTTATTGAAAGAGAAGTCAAATACAAAAGATTCCTGTTAAACTAAAAAAATAATACCCAAATTAAAATACTGATAGTTGAAGTTCATTAAATTGTTTATTTTTTGTATACTTATTATTATTTTATTTTTTGTATACTTTTTTTTTTAGATTAAAGAAATATTTTTAAGGAAGTGTCTCCATATTGAAATTAATTTAATATATTATGTATGTAAAAACATTAAATGTTAAACTAGAGCAGTATTTAAAACTTGTTTGTCTATCTATCTATCTATATATCATCATCATCAATTTCAGCCTTTATCAATCCACTGCAAGATGAAGGCCTCTCCTAGGTGATTCCAAACTGCCCTGTTTTCTGCAATTTTTCTCCATTTCGCTCTTCCAAACGTCACAATTTCATCTCTCTAACGACACAGTGGTCTCTTCATAGGTCTTTTCTTATGTCTTGGTATCCAAAATAGGACTTTGGTGGTCCATCTATCAACATTTCTTCTCGCAAGGTGCGCAGCCTAGCTCCATTTTAGCTTCTTGACTCTAGAAATAACATCAGTAACTTTGGTTTATTTCCTAATCCAAGTATTTCTCTTTCTATATCATCGGGTGAATCCTAAAATACATCTCTCCATGCTTCTCTGGGATGGATGGATGGGTTTTACGTCGCACTAATGCTGCGCAGATGGGCAATTGGCGACGGTCTGGGACACACCCCTAGAGGTGGTCCGGAGGCATTCCATCACAATTTTGATCCTCCACGGAAGGGATGGCTCTCCCGCTTCGGTGACCCCCAGAGGTATAATTTTTGATGGGAACATGGAGGACATTGCGGCCACGACAGATTTTACGTGCACCAGCCACCATTAGTGTACACGACGGTCTTTGGCCGGCTCGAGTACCGAACCCGCAATTACGAGGACGGTGCTCTACCGACTGGGCTACCGCGGCCCTGCTTTTCTGGGTTATTTGAAGTTTTTGTATAGCTTTACATGTTAATGTCCAAGTTTCTGAAGCATAACTTAAAACAGGCAAAATGCACTGATCAAAAACTTTTCTTTTCAAACAAATTGGGAGGTCTCTTTTGAACCTAGCGCTATTTCTTCCGAATGCTCTCTATGCTCTGTTGTTAATTTCTTCCATGATGTTCCCGTTCGTCGCAAGGACTTGTCCCATATATGTATAATCGTTTCTAATTCATCCATATCAACAGTGATCTTCAGTGGAGAAACAAAAGAATTTTTGATCCAACGAGCTTGCTTTCTTTGTTTAATTCCTGAAGCATTTCTTACAAATCCTCAAATGAGTATTCCTTTCTGTTCCCAATTTAATTTTTTAAAAACTTCGTGAAGCACTGCATTGAAGTGTTTGGGTGAAAGTTCGGTGAAGTTTGGGTTAAATTGTGTCCCATACGGCTGTATTCACCAATAACTTCGACTCCCGGTAAAACACGAAAATTTGAAAAGCGCATAAAGTTAGGGTAAACTTTTCAGCAATATTTGATGCGTTGCTTAATGCTATCTATCGGCATTGTTACTTTCGGACTTTTTATCGGAAACTAACCAATCAAAGATTATATAAAATCTTCGTCGCTAGATGGCAGAAGAAGCCAGTCAGATTGTTTTAAATAGCTTAACCCTGCTTTTAGACGCTTTTCAAATTTTTGCATTGAACCGGGACTTGAAGTCAATGGTGAATATAGCCGTTAGTCTTACATCCTTTCTAATTTTGAATGCATTGCTCGTTTTGTGGAGTTTTAATTTGGCTGTTGCTTCTTTATAAATGTTTCCAATGAGGTGAATATATCCTGAATTAGTATTATTAGTATTCCTTAATGCATCCATAACTGCTAGTGATGATACCGAGTCAACAGCTTTTTCGCAGTCCACAAAAGCCACATACAGAGGGAGTTCGTATTCATTTACTTCTTTAAATTATTTCTCTAATTGTAAGAGTATGATCGATGGTACTAAAACCACTTCGAAATCCCTGCTTGTTCTTTAGGTTGCGCTGTATCTAATTGTTTCTGTAAGCGTTTTTTTAGAACTTTCATTAGAAATTTATACAAAATCGAGAGCAGGCTGATTGGACGGTAATTTAAAAATCTCCCTCTTCTCTCTTTTTAAGGAGCGTAAGATTATGAAGACATTTTTCCAGTCTTTTGGAACATCACACAATATTATGACATTTGTTGAATAGTTCACTAAGAACTTCAATGGCTTCTTTTAAAATAGCCACAGTGATTTTGTCTTCTCCTGAAGTTTTTTCCTTTTCCTTTACTTTTATTGCCATAGCTACTGCTTTCTCTCTCTCTCTCTCTCTCTATATATATATATATATATATATATGTTACCGCTAAAGTGCAGAAATCAGTTAATCTGCACATTAACTAGGGTGATCCGTTAAAGTGAGGAAAATTGCTTCATTTCTCAAATTACTTAAGTAATTAGCGAATTACCTAGATAATCTGAACATTGCCTACTAGGCACTAGTTAAAGTGAAAATAAGGTATCTGGTGTCGTAAGTTTACAGCACGCTGTGTTGTATTTGTTTTTTTCATTCGGGGGAAAAAAAATAGATTTTTTTTTTCTTTTTTCTTTCTTTCTTTACTTATTTTAATCTGTATGTGTTTTATTTTTTATATGTTTTAAAGTTATATTTGTTTTTATTTATTTCATCTTTTTTATTCTGTCAATATAAGTTTGAAGATGTTATGCATATTTAATATGAAATATAATATCTTTAATAGCGTTTAATAAATTCTATTTTATAAATGAATGTTAGAATTGTAATACAGTAAGGATTTCTTAAAAAAAAAAAAAAAAAATTAACCATTTTAATTTTTTAAAAATTTTTTATTAACAACTTATATTGCTATTACTATTTTTTTTTTTTTTAATTATGCACCAATTTTTAATTCGCTAAAGAAATATTAAATTAGACAAATCAGAAGCATTATTTAAGAAGTACTTCAAATAATTAAAACTGCTTTAATATTTTTTAGAATGCATGAAAATTAAAATGACAGTTTTCCAATGCTTTATTAAACTATATTTTGCAGTATACATCTGTACAAGTTTAGCAAATATATAAATTTTACAAAAAAAAAAAAAAAAACCTTTATTAACACCTTTTATGTGATAAACTACAACGAAATTATCTGAAAAAGCGAAAAAAAAAAAAAAATAATAATAATAAATAAATAAATAAAAGTATAATCATGATATATAAAATATACAAAAGAAACTTGAAACTGAAAGAAACAAAAAAAAAAAAAAAAAAAAAAAAAAAAATGAAATGAAATGCTAAAAAATTCACAAAAATTTCATATTAAGAATTTATTAAATGTCAAATATTTTTCAAAGTTAAAAATTAATACATCTTTTTTTTTTTTTTTTTTTTTTTTTTTTCAGTAAGTAATAGTAATTTGAATCAATTTTAAAATAAATTAGTTTTAAAAAGTTATGGTTTAATAGTTTTAGTTCGGAAGGAAATAACTACTGTAATGTAAATTTAATATTTATAATTCAAAATGGAGTTTCACGACAGACAGCTTTTAATTAAGATTAGATTTCATTAATAAAATGCAGACCCTTATCAAACATATATAGACAGAATTAAAAAAGATTGAAATAAAATCAAAATTAAAACAATTATAACTTACTTGTTACTTTAAATTTTGTGTTAGTCATGATAATAAACCTAATCATGGCTTCAATCCTCTACATTTTGCGTTTGCAGTTTATCATCATAGCGTAGCGGAAGGGGTAAAAATTTTAGTTTATGTTTGAAGGTCATTCGCGTACCTGTATCACATGGCTGTTTGACGTCATAGAGAATGCAAAAAAACTAAGGCTCGAAACAAACATTTGAACTTTAACGATACAGAAACCGCTAATATGCAGATTACCTAGTTAAAATGCGGAAAACTCTAGATTCCGCACTTTAACGGGTAATTTTAGTTAATCTGCAGAATAGCTAGGTAATATGCACATTAACGTATTTCGAGCTTTTACGATAACATATATACACAGTAAAGCACCGTTTATGCGTCTTTCAAGGGACTGAAGTAAAAGGACGTATAAATGAAAAGACGTATAATCGAAATTTTAATAATAACACTTTGATTAATACAAATTTAATGACACTTAAGCAAAATTTATATGAAAAAAATTAATAAAGTTTCTTAAGTTAGTAAACGTAGATTATACTTTTTAAGACAATAATAATAATAATAATAATATCATAAAAAAGCGAAAAAAATCATACTGTTAATACATGACTGGGTACTAATTACATATATCATATATTGAGTATTATATTATATTTCTTAAGAACTATATGAACACATTTTGAATATTAATTATATATATTGCGTACCTTTAATAATAAACATACGATTTATGTCCATACTGATAGTCATTTAATAACTTTAAAAATCTTTAATATTCGTCTGATTTGCTGCTTGTTTATGAGCATTAAAAATTCTACTGAGGATTCAATTTATTCTTTTATCAGTATTCGATCTTTTCTGTGTCCCTCGATTTAAGAAGGCTTTCTAGGAAAAATCCGTCTTATTTAGAATGGAAAATGATAGGTCCAGAAATTTTGCAAATTCTAGTAAAGTGAGAAAGACGTATAACCGATATTAGCGGCGTATACACGAAGAATTTTTGCATTAAAATGAATAGGAATGAATCGGGACTTCACTAAAAGGACGTATAAATGTAAAAGACGTAACGAGAGACGTATAAACGGTTCTTTACTGTATATGCATTATATATATATATATATATATAGATATAGGGGAGACCCGTGTACCTAGGGCCGCTTTTTTTCAATGGCCAAAAACAGAGCGCCTTGACCTGTTTAACATTATTAAACTGATATGTACATATCTTTAGGACTAATTACTTCCAATTTGGATTAATGTAAATACCTAAAATAATAAATTCCGATAAATAGAAGGTTTTTAAAAAACTTTACTCGTGGCCCTAGGTACAAGACCCTTATTGTACCTGGGGAAAGACATCATTGTACCTAGGGTCCTTCTCTCAAATTTAGATTTCACTTTGTAATGAATAGAAAATAAGCATATAAATATGTATTTTATAAAAGAAACGATGTCAAGTAATATATTTATTTATTCATATAATAATTATCATGTTGCCTTAATTTGAAACACGAAATTTTTCACTTTTTTTTTTTTTTTTTTTTTTTCTTTGGGATATTCTAACAGAATGTTTTTTTTTTTTTTTTTTTTTCGCTTCCATTTCTTTCTTTCTTTCTTTTTTTTTTTTTTTTTTTTTTTTTTTTTGTTTTGAGTGTCTCTTGGATTTCTAGATTTCTCTGGTTTTCGGTCACATCTTTTCTTTGATGTGGGAGGTTTTGCTTAGGTTCGTACCTGTTAAAGCATGGCACACGAAAAGATGTTAGATGTTGAAGGTTTCGAAATTTCAATAGGACACGAAACAGAGACATCCAGTTCTATCATTGTTGGTTCACTTTCTTCCTGGAAAATCTTTTTTTTTTTTTTTCTTTTTTTTATGGAGGGATCTTGTCTTTCAGTCACATTTGAACTTAAATATTCAACCTCATTGAATGTGTTTTGATTCATTGGCCATATGCCGGATACACGAAAGCCTTATAGAATGTTTACAGGAATAAAGGCCGACGGATAGGACTTGCCAACATTTTCAACAACGTCATATATAGTGATTGGTTTACCAGGGTTTGTCAGCATCCAATTACTACAGACTGTACTGTGTTTCTTAACACTTTCGCGACTGCTGGCGTACATTCACGTCATTTGAAAATATAAAACTCCACCAGTGGGCGCTTCTTTTACAACTTGTATGTTATTTGTTTCTAAAAAATATACACAATATTCATATTTGTACAATCAGTATACTATGGATGCAAATACTTTGATTAGAGAGAGTATGATTATAATGCATATCCATTTGTAATATAAATGTGAATACGGAAAAATTTGTTTTGAAAAATTGTAACTTATGAGAAAAACGCCCACAGGCGGACCTTACTGTCAAAAAGACAAAGACATGCGATTGCGAAAGTGTTGAAAGGTCCAAACACACTGGCCCTAGGTACAAGGCAGCTATGTGGCCCTAGGTACAAGTTTTGGTAACTTCATTCAAAATGCTGTCCACTAAAAAATCCACAGGCAGACAGGACTAATTAAATATCTCATTTATTGCTCAATATAAAAATCAAAATTATACACTAGAAATGAAAGAAAAATATTTGACTTGCCTTTGTAAAATAGCAAAAGAGAAAAATTTTACTTCAAATCATGTAAATTCGTTTTCTATGTGTAACTTGTCAAAACTTTCTCCTCAAAAATTCCAAAGTAGTTGTAAAAGTAGCAATTGGTGTTGTTACTTGCCCAATTGAGTATTAAAACTTAAAAATAAATATTATTCAAATAAAGTGGGATGGCCCTAGGTATACGGGTCTCCCCTATATATGTCTGTATATATAGAGAGAGAAAGAAAGAGAGACAGATAAGCTTTAAATATTGCTCATGTTTAACATTTAATGTTTTTACATACATTGAATTAATTTCAATGTGGAGATACTTCCTTAATATATATATATATATATATATATATATATATATATAAGAAAGAAAGAAATAGGCATTATTCCACATCGACTGATATTTTCATTTTTCTAACGGCAGCAAAATTATTAAAACACACATCCCCATATTTCACTTTTTTTTTTAGGACCAAGGACTATTAGTCTCAATCTGGGATTTTTGCGGTGTCATTTTTCGATAGTTGGACATTTATCGAAATCTAAAATTTATCGAAGATATAATTGAATAATTTGAAAGCGATGTTATAATTTAGAAAAAAAAAAAAAAATAATAGTCCTCCGTCCTAAACTAGATTCTGCTTTTGCCAGAATTTCATCAAAATCTTTTTTTTTTTTTTTTTTTTTTTTGTTTTTGGGAAAGAAAAAGAAAAGAAAAGAAAATTAATAATAATCAGTATCGAAACAAACACTATGGAAAAAGTTTTTTTTATAATAATTTTGAATTAGGAAATAAAAAGTGCGCGTGCAAAATGAAATAAAAATAAGTTAAAAAAAAAATGAATTTAATGATTTGATTTTTATATAAAACATGATCGCGTGCTATCTTAAAAAGTAGATGTAAAATTTAAAGCTTATGTGGTGCGTGTGTCATCCATAAGAAATTGCTTAAAGAAATAGAATAGAATAAAGAATGCAACGATGTTGGCTGCACTTTGTTATATAGTTTGAATTTTTGAATTTTATAGAAGTAACATCTACCGTAGGAATAATTTTTTATGTTAAAACTGTAGGGAATTGTTATGCGAGCACAAGCGATGCTACTTTTTTTTTTTTTTTTTTTTTTTTTTAAATTGCATAGTCATACTTGCCAACCATCTCATTAATAACCGTACAATTGTTAACGCCCCCTGAAAAAACTCATTTTTTCTCACACCACTATATTTTTAGAGTAATTCTCTCCAAATGTTGTTGCGATTAAATAAGATTGAAATTACTCTAAAAATTATTGGTGTGGGAAAAAAGGCGGGTACTAAAAATTGTACGGTTCATAATGAGATGGTTGGCAAGTATGCATAGTATTTTAGAACTTCGAAGATTATAGAAAACATATATCCTCACTCTTAGAAATAAAATATTTTAGGTGGACTTAACCCAAGTACCATGTTCTACATAATTAATTACCTTTTTTTTTTTTTTTTTTTTTTCTGAATACAAGATTAATCGTGTTTTGGTGCGTATATTTTTTTCGTAAAAATTTGTTTCAAATTCAAAGGATTTCAAAAATTTAATTGGATGAACATACGTTTAATTTTATTTGATAACAAGAAATAAGACCGCCAGTTAAGATAATTTGTTTCTCCGCTAGAGACATGTTGCCACCGGATTAATTAGTAAAACATCTGAGAACTTTTTTTTTTTTTCCGTAAAGTTTTGTGATTTAATAATTTCCCTTTTCATGTAACACCGTGCTTTTTAAAAATAAAATAACTTTCTGACACAGTACAACTCATGCATAATTAGTCATGTTTCATTTGTCTGTAAGCATTTTTTTTTTAAAGTTTCTTCCATGAGAAATAAAATTATTCATATTGCTGTTTATATGTAGCGTGAAACAAAGAACTCGCATTAGCAGTTAACAAAGATATAAAAAGACAAATTGCATAATACAAATAAGAATCTTTTCCCCTACTATTATGTCGTCTATTATATCGTAGGTGTATGTTTGAATGATTATCATTTTTTAAATATCTTATTTAATGTTTCATTATCGTCCACATTTTTATTTCTTTCCGAATGTACAGTTGGGGAAAAACAAACAAACACAACACTCGATATAACTTCGTTGCTAATCGATGCACAAAAATATAATAGATACCATTCGACTGGGACATGTTAGTACTTTTAGAAAATAAAGTGACATTTTGAATTGGGGGTCGTCTGCATATTAAAACGCGCACCAACTTTGATTTTTTTTCAATGGTAATACCCTATTTTTTTTTAGTTTGATCACTAATTTTAATCATCAACTTACTTTTTTCTAAACAGCATAAGACTAAGATCATGACTCGACAAATATTTACTTAACAAAACAGTATTAGGTGCACATGTTTTACATAGGAATTATTGCTAGTGCTTCAATAATTTTGCTGCCGACTGTAATTTAAATGCACATGTTTCTGCTCAACACGTGACGCCTAAAATCAGTTATGCTTTTTTTTTTTTTTTCTCCCCCTTTTAAAACATCAAAGAAAAGTTCTTATTTAAAAAATGCACTTTTTTTAATTTATCTAAAATATAATTCTAGTTGGAGCTGGATCTGCAGGAGCTGTGGTTGCAAATCGATTATCTGAAGATCCACATGTAACAGTTCTGTTGTTGGAAGCTGGGGGTATTCCTAAATTGAAAAGTGAAGTCCCCATTCTCGCTGCTCAGCTTCAGATGACCAGGAACGACTGGAAATACAAGACAACACCTCAGAAATATTCTTGCTTTGGTTTAGTTAATAGGGTAAGAGATATACTCATTTCTGCAAAGAGTAGATAAGAAAATCGAATACTGACAATAAAACTGCTATTATTTACAAGGTGTTGAAGGCTAATATTTACTTTTTAAATAATTTTACGAAGCCAGAAATTAAATTCCATTTGTTTTCTCTAACCAGAATTGTTTTTGAGTTACTGGGGTATTACGAAATACACAGGGTCATCGAAAAAAGTTAAACACATTTCGAAACACATAATTTTAAAAGAAATTAAGCAAACGCAATGATATTCTTTTCTAACAACCTGGTAAGAATCCAAGATTTTTAAATGTAACTGATATGCAACCTTGACTTTGAACGTTACTCAGCTGTGATACGAGATGGAAGAAATGTTCATTCGGCTTTCCGTCAGTGCTTTTCGTCATCGGTAGAACCAGTCCTGTGATATGGCCTCCGAGAAGTCTCGATTTAACACCTCTCGACTTTTTTTCCGGGGTTATGTCAAGAGCATTGCTTACAGCGTAAAGGTACGGGATTTGACACATTTACAGGGACAAGTTGTTGATGCAGTTGCCACAGTAAAACCGGTTATGCTCCATAACTCCTGGTTAGAGATTGATTATCGACTTAATATGTACAAAGCAACCAACGGTACTCAAGGAAAAATTGTGTTAAATTCTGTACATTGCAACGAAACAATTGTTTGTTCATGTTAAGTACTTCATTAAATATAATACATAAAATGTATACACACTTTTTAGAAGATCCTGTTCATTGAATCTTTTGAAAGACGATATTCATTACTTTTAGTTCAACGTTGGTTTTATGCTCACTTTTCTTTATCAACTTTACTTTCGATAAGCCTAGAGATTGTGTAATAAGAATGCCTTTATAATCTCACTCGTAATAAAATTTTAATCTTCTTCTTCTTTTCTTCTTTTTTGTTTATATATTTTCCTAGTGAAGTGGTCATTGTGCTACTGGATGACCAAGCTTAAACTTAATTCTTTTTCTACTGTAATTGCGAAGTTAGTCAAAATTATTTATGAATAAGTTATCTGGATAAGATTCCATTTCTTTCAGACAGTGAAAATGCTTTGTTCCTATTTGGATAGATCACTTTGAATTTTGCCTGATAAGAAATAGTCTATTACTGAATCTAAGCATTTTTAAATATGTAAAGAGTAAAAGCATGAGTCAAAAATAAGGCTCCTGTACTTAGTTAAATTCTGTTTAGGAAAAAAATATGTTTTTAATTGTGTTTTGTTTTAAAATGAAATAGTAACAACAACAACAATAATAATAATATTGAAAAGTTATCTGTATCAAAAATACTGTTACCTAGAAACTACTATCCTAAAATTCGTACGCTTGTGTTATTTTTATTTCAATTTAACATTTTATACTGTGTGTGAATGGAGAAGGGAAAAAAAATAGTATTCAATGAACAACCTTTTATAACCCTTTATCTGGCATGGTTGCTCAGAAACAACATGTGGTTTTATCGTTTTTATGGGATATCGAGAATTCCAAATGATTGTTATTTGGAATTGTCGATGAGTTTTTAGTGGTTACTTTATAACTTAATACAGTCGTCTAATATTAAGTTATAAATTAACCAAAAGATGCTTTCTGATGGTTGCCGCTAGATGACAATACATGTGCAGATCTTGCAGACAATTTTTTATCGTTCGCCGAGGATTAAACGTAATTTTTGGTACAAAACAGACTATCTGTTTTGTGAATTACATGTCGGGAATAAGGGCGCTTTTAAAAATATGTATTGTATATAATTACTTTACAAATATTTATATTTCAGCAAATGCCATGGCCTCGGGGTAAAGTACTTGGAGGATGCAGTATTCTTAATTACATGCTTTATATACGTGGAAATAAGAGAGACTACGATAACTGGGCCAAAAACGGAGCTTATGGATGGAGCTGGAACGATGTCTTCCCGTACTTTTTAAAATCCGAAGATAACAGAGATTCCCACATGGCATTTAATGGTAAGAGGTTGAAAATGATTTTTCATTCTATTAAAAGTATTTGAAACTTTGAAAAGGATCAAAAGGGAGGCATGAATTAGTCATAGTGATAGCAAAAGTAAATTTGCATTATAGTTCAGGTCAGGTCAAATAAAATTAACCGAATGTAGGAACCATTTGCATTTCAAAACTGTTTAAACAGATTTTGACATTAAATTTTAATTACATTTTTAAGACGTAATTTAAGGAGGCACTGCATGTTTTTTTTTTTTTTTTTTTTTTTTTTTAATGAAATTGATTTAAAATTCAAAAGTTTCTTTCTGAAAAAATTTAGGTTACATAATCTTAAAAGAGTTTAACGGATATCATTAACTTTAGAAGAATTTTATCTAATGAAAAAAAAAAAAAAAAGTAATTAATTTAATAGAAAACAGCTTTTCGGGAAATTCAAAGTAAAGAACTAAAACAAATGCATGCACTTGCACGCATGCGCATGTATATATACAGAAGTATTTTATAGTCTCGTTATATTACTTTGAGCATTAAATAGTATTATAGCAATACACACGATTAAAATATACCTATATTTCCGATAATGCAATGATAAAAATATTAAAAAAAAAAAAATTTCCACATCATTGCCGAATTTAAAAAACGTATTGTTTAATAGGGGTAAAAAAAAATCAAAAAAAAAAAAAAAAAAAAAATCGAATATCTTATTTATTTATTTTTAAGAAAGAAATTTTACTTAAGGGAAGGATAGATGTCGAAAAATTTTCTTTTAAATTACTGTCGTAGAGTTATGCAAGTTTGCATACATGAGGATTGAAACGTATCAGTATTAAATCTATTAATATTTCTCAAATACTATTAAAAATAAAAAAAATTTAAAATTTCAAGTTTTTATTTTTTGAAAATCTTTAAAATACTCCATGCGATTTAGTTTTTATAATTTTCTACTGCATTTTACATTATTATAGTTTATCAAAGTATTCTAAATATATTTGTGAATTATTTTATGAATTGATCCAAAATTTTAATTAAAAAAAAAAATATTTTTATGTTTGAATGTTAAAAATTTGTACGAAATTCCAGCATTCAAACAACATATATATATTAACTTATCAACAATTATATAGATTAACTTATCAATAAATCCTCAAACTAATGTGCAAATATATTTAGAATATATTAATAAACTATAATAATGCAAAATCGAGAGGAAAACTTAAAAACAGCTCATGGAACATTTTAAAAATTTTCAAAAATAAATAAATAAATAAATAAATAAATAAAATAAAATAAAATAAATAAAATAAAATAAAATAAATAAACAAACAAATAAATAAACAAATGAATATATAAATAAAAATGAATAAATTAAAAAAATGAAAATTTAATTTTTTGAATTGTAATACACTTAATATTTTTACATTTCAATGCGCACACGTGCTAAATCACACAACTCTAAGACAGGAAGATTCAATGGATGATTTTCAATGTCCACCATCCCCTTAATGCCTCAAAATTCATTTTTATCTGATTATGTGAATTTTTATAAAAAATGTCAAAAACGTTTTACTTAAATATATTCAAAGAAAAAAAAAGTAAGGTAATTTAATAATAAAATTATAAACCCAACTAATTCAATTAAAGAAAATTTTTACAGTGTTATCCAAATGAAAAATATATAAAATAAACAGCAGTAATTTTTTTTCAGGTTTAAAACAATAATCAGATTATAAAATAAATTTTTGTATAATCTTGCTTTAGGATATCATGGGATCAACGGATTTTTGACAGTATCCAGTCCTCCTTTTGTCACACCACTTGGATTCGCTTTCGAAAGGGCTGCCGGTTACCTTGGGTATCCCAAAATAGATTTAAATGGTCCACTCCAAACAGGTAGGTTTTTGAATCTGAAAATTTTAATAACTCAGTTTTGCAATAATAAAATAAGACAAGGAAGAATTATAAATCACTTTTAATGGATTACAAAGCATGCTCTTAATGCAAGTTTAACCTTTTTTAAAAATCCTATTGACAGAAAATCTTGAAAGCAGTGCATAAAATAAGAAGTTTATATATAGTTTATATAATTTGTACATAGTTTATATACATAAATGAAGTTTATATATACAGGGTGTCCCTGAATTCATGCGCCAAACTTTAAGGACAGATGAAATACATATAAAGGAGCAATTTTTGTATAGCAATAGGGGGTCGAAAATGAAGAATGTAGGCGGAAAAACGAGAAATGCTGAGGAAAAGAAAGGTAGCTCTTTACCAACATAATATTACAGAAAGTGCTCAAATGTGTACAATGTTCGTATTAATACAACCAGTACTTTAAATACATCGATTAGAAACAGCATTATTACTATGCATATCTTTGTGCAATCATTCACACACACACACACGCACAAAAAAAAATGTTTGTTACAAATTTGAAGTTCAAAAGCCTTCATCTGTTAAAAAAAAATAACAAAAAGCAAGCGGTTTTTAAAGGGTTAAGATGACATTTGTGGCCATGGGTTTCTATGCAATTCTGAATCCTTATGATGGGCTCTAGCTCCCATTAAAGTTTGGCCCATGAATTTAGGGGCACCCTGTATATATATATATATGCATACAATACAACAGAGCTTACACCTATTTGTATATGGCATTCAATCAAAGCCCATAAATGAGTATTGTATGTTGTGTGCCTTCATAAAAAAAGTTCTTAATAATTTTTCAAAAAAAAAAAATTTTTTTTCAAATTATTTCCTGTACTTCATATAATACATTGTTTCTTGTTGTGCAATATATGAAAAGGTATTCATAATATATGTGGTAAACTTATTACATGAAAATGTAAAGGATTCATTGGTGTTGGAATATGTTAATAAATACCCTGGTATATATATACAGGATGTCTCAAAAAGGTTGAAACGCGCTTTATTTCTTTACCCGTTACAGATAAATGGGCAATGTGAATTGAAAAAAAAAAAAAAAAAAAAAAGTCCAAATTAAGGCAGAAAAGACGACTAATCCCATTAATTTTTAAAAAGTTACATTTCTTAAATTTTTATACAATCCCTCTACGCAAATTTTGTCAATTACAAAGTTTATATTTTTCATTCAACAAGACCATTAGAAAAAACCGCATAACTATATCTTTAAAACCAACCAAATTATGATACAGAAAAAAAAAGTGACTTATGCCATTTTTCCGTATCATTTAAAAGACTGGCTTTTCGGTGAAAATAGAGATCATTTACAAATTGATAACGGAAATGTTTAGATCAAAAACATAATGTGTCGAGAAATTCTCAAATGTATTTAAATTAATCCTTAGAATTTTAATGCAAATGCTATGATACATTTCATCTTTTTATAATATGTCACAAATTTATATTTCTATTTTGATATATGGTCCCTGTAATCAGAGTTCAGTTTTCAACTATGTATAATTCATTCAGTTTTAAAGGTACAAGAATGTTGTTTTTGCAATGATGTTGTGGCATTGAAAATAAAAACTTTTTAATTGACCAAATTTGTCTAGAGGGGTCGTATAAAAAATAAAAAATGTAATTTTTTGAAAATTAACATGAAGATATTTTTATTAGAGTAGTTTTATTTCCTATCTTATTTTGTACACTTTTGCAATTTACACTACCCTCTCATCTCTAACAGGTAAAGAATTAAACCGCGTTTCAATCTTTTTGGGACACCCTGTATATATATATATATATATATATATATATATATATATATATATATATGTATATATATATATATATATATATATATATATATATATATATATATATATTACATAATATATATAAGCACTGCTGCAAACTCTTTTGATTTTTTTGAAAAAAAATTATACCAGAATTTCATAATAATTAAATTCAAGATATTAAATTACAGAAAATATTTAATTAAATATTATTTTCCTATAAAATTTACAATTTTAAGTTGGAAAAATGCAAGTCTGCAAATTATGAAATGCATTGGCCTTGAATTTAATAAAATATTATTTATTTAACTCGTACGAGTAATTTAATAACATTTTAACACTTTCGTTCCCCATGATGCCAGTTGGAATCATAACACTTAAGTTTTTCTTTCTTACCGTCTAAAACTCCCACTGATTCAAAAGGAACAATATTATTAATCTTTATAAAATTTCCTACCGAGAAATATAGATTTTAGATGGTTTCTCTATCACTGTCCCCCTCCCTGTTTTTGGTGAATGAAAGGATGCTTTACTCTATCCCGATAATAATAACGGAATCAGTTTTCGTTTTATGGCAATTTAAGTGAAATAATAGTTTCAAATATTTTTTATTACTTTCTCTTACTCATAGGGTCGAGAAAGTGTTGTTTTAGGGTCAAATTTTCGAAAGTGAGTTTTTGTTATATTTACATGTTCTGAGGTCCCCTGAATACGAAAATCATGTTTTTAGCAAATGGTCTGTGCGTCTGTCTGTGTGTGTGCTATCAGCATACCTCAAGAACAAATAGTAGCAGAAATTCCAATTCCAAACTCGGTATGCTAAAAGTATTCAAATACATTACGCCTATAGGGGAAATTGCAGGTAAGTAGAGTTTAACATCTATAGACTGCACTAAACAAAATGATACGAATATATATTTTTTGTAATAGTCAACTGGGAATTTTTTTTTTTTTGTGTATATAGGAGCCTCGCCTCCCCCCTTGGGGAGGGGAAGTCCGCCCCTCGAGGGGAGTAAATTTTCATGATGGGTATCTTTCAAAAGAGCTCGCCAATACCTTTAAAACGAATGGTTGAACCATCGATCTGCGATAATTTAAAAATTTTTATTTTTTTCCCCTTTTTAATTAAAAAAAAAAAAAAAAAAAAAAAAAATGTAACATTGAGAATAAATTTAACTTTTTTTTTTTTTTTTTTGTTTTACATTTAGTGTTTATACTATTACTTCTCTAATACGGAAACCGTGTACATTATCATGGAAGATAATTTTTTTTAAATAATGATTTTAATAAATTATTTTTATTGAGTGAATTTGTATAGGAAGGTATAGAAGAAAGTAGTGTGGTGGCCACAACACACTAGTTATTTGTTGTTAGTGGATGTGCTTTACCAATAATATTTTACCATTTCCAGGAAAGCTGTTCGGGAATTGAAATAAATTCCTCATAGAGATATGGTAAATAATGTATGTTTTAAGCTAAATATTCATCGCTTGTTTTTTGTACATTAATGAAACGGATTGTTAAGGGGGGCGGTAGCCCCCTCACACAGAACTAATTATCACATAAAATTCTTCCTAAGCCTAATTTGAATTATTTAACTTAAGTTTACATAAGAGTACTCGTTATCTTACCTCTTAATCTCCAACCTGTATTTATAATATTAAATTTCAGAGTAAGAGAAAATAGTGTGAGTGACACACCAGATTATTTTTTAACGCTTATAATTTGTATTTTAATTGATTGTAACATACGTATTTCTTTCAAGATTTTGATACTTTTATTTATTGAAAAATTATGATTTTAAATGGCATCAGTGGTCATATTAAGTACAAGTACAAATAAACACCTCTTAGTTGCTTTGTTGACTATATTAATTCGTACTCTGCTATCGCTCATATTTTCAAAAAAATATTTACATATATGTATATATTTGAACTATATTCATGACTAAATATAAGATTTATTGTCTTATGGATGAAAAAAAAAAACTAGTTGGCATAGGTGGACTCTGCTCAGTTCCCCATCATATTTATGTTCTCAGAAATTTCTAGTGCGAGACATATTATAATCATGTTAAAAGAAATGAATTTGACCAAAGCTTGATACAGTGACAGAATGAAATCCCCGCCTAATAGGCTATCCACCGTTCACTTCGATATATTTATCTTATTCTAATCTATTAATTTATTTTATCGGGGTCAATTCCGTTGTTTAGTTTTCATGCTACTATTTCCAATGCAATAATCCTCAAAATTCATATTTATATGAAAAATTTACAATTTCGCTGTGTTGATAAAATCGTAAATTACGAATAATTTACGAAATTTTCCTATTAGAATATTTGTATTCAATCATGTTCAAACAAATATCATAAACGTAATTTTGAAGTTGTCTAATGTATTTAAGGATCCTGAAAATGGAAGTTTATGCTCAATTTTGCCTTATTCTGACATGTTAAGTAAATCGTAAATTCCAAACTTACTATAACTTACAATTTCTATAACTTACGAATTTTTTAAATTGGAAAAATCATAGTCTATGATATTCATGCCAGTATCCTAAATAATATTTCGAAAGTAGTTTGACATCTTTACGATGAAAATATCCCTCAAGATTGACGTTTATGTGAAAGTTTGCTCTATTTTGCCATGTTAAGAAATTCGTAAATTTCCAATAACTTACGAAATCTTTATATTGGAAAATTCATAGTCATTAATATTCATGCCAGTGTCCTAAATAATATTTCAAAAATAGTCTGACATCTTTACGATGAAAATATCTCTCAAAATTGACGTTTATGTGAAATTTTGACCTATCCTGCCATGTTAAGAAATTCGTAAATGTCCAATAACTTGCGAAATTTTCAAAGTAGCATATTTATAGTTACTAATGTTCATTCCGGCATCAAAAGTGATATTTTAAAACTGGTCTGACCATTTTTACAGTAAAAAGTTTCCATTTAATGCACGTTTAAGTGAATATTTGTCCTATTCTCCCATGTAAAGAAAATTGTAAATTTCTAATAACTTACGAAGTTTTTAAATTCGAATGTTGCAAATGAATAGGGTTCTTGCCAGTGTCGAAAGTAATATTTTAAAACTGATCTGACCTTGCTGCGGCAATTTGTTCATGTGATATCGTGTACACAGACTAACATACCAACGGACTAACCCACTAACAGACTAACAGACACCCTACAGACAGACACCATAGAAATTTTGTCATTTCGGATTCCCCACACCTGAAAACGTGTAAAAAAGTCAAAAAACCGAGGTCGAAAATTTTCACGATTACCTAAGTTCCCCATACCTATAGCATGATGGGGAACTAAAAAAAAGAGAATGAAAGGGTTAATAATATTTTGTTCCTTAGGTGTCTCTATACCCCAAGGTACCATTCGCAAAGGAGCTCGTTGTAGTACAGCTAAAGCCTTTTTATCATCAGCTAGGAAAAGGAAAAATTTAGACATTGTAATTAAAGCATTTGTTACTAAGGTAAGTACTAAGTTTTTGCTCATTATGTATTTCCCCCTTTTTTTTATATATATATACATAAACGAGAACATTCATCATTTCGATTAATGATTTTTTTTTTTTTTTTTATAAATTCGTTTTAATATTTCATCAATAAAAATAATCTTCTGATTTTTTTTTTTTTATCATACTTTAATACGCTTGCGATATGTCTCTCAATGTGGTTTTCCCTTAAATTTTCCCACTTACTCGCTTAAACATGTATATTCCCTGTACACACACATTTCCATACATGTTTGTAACTATATTATTACTTTTTAAATTAAATTAAAATGGGTCATATTTCGGGAATTAAAGCGGCAAATGAGTCAGATTCATCTTTTCTCCCTACGAATGTAATCCTATGGGATTTTCGTCGCTTCGTGTCTAACGGCTGTATTCACCAATAACTTCAACTCCCGGTTGAACACGAAAACTTGAAAAGTGCATAATGTCTGGGTACAACTTTTCAACAGAATTTGATGCGTTGCTTATGCCATCTAGCGGCATTGTTACTTTCAAATTTTTCAGCAGAAAATAACCAATCAAAAATTATATGAAATCTTCGTCGCTAGAAGGTAGAAGTAGGCGGTAAATTTTTTTAGAAAGCTGCACCCTGCCTTTAGGCTCTTTTCAAGTCTTTTCATTGAACCGAGAGTTAAAGTTAATGGTGAATACGGCCGTCAAAGATATCTCACTGAAAAAGGAAGTTTTTCAAATTCTGTATTTTGACTTCCACACTTTTTTTTTTTTTTTTTAAAGAAAGTTGTTCAGTAAGATAAAACTTGACGCGTTTAATTTTTGGATTCTGTTTTTTGTATTCCACTCTTTTCTTTATTGTTTAAAGAAAATTATCCACTAAGCCAAAAGGTGACAGGTTTAGAGAGTAGAATTCAAAAATCAAAATTTGAAAAACTCTATTTTTCAATGAGATATCTTTATAATTGCGCTAAAAAAAAAAAAAAAGTAAGCAGATAAATAAATAAATAATACAGACTGACAAAAATTAAGTTGACAAAATTTGGTTTGATGATTTCAGCTTATCTTTATGTTTTTTGATATGCTGAAACCGAAAATGCAGCCCATTTTTCTCTATCACGTATAGATTTTTATCAATACAGGGTTTTTACCGACACGATTTCTCATATATACCATCATAACAATCGGTTGGTTGGTATGGTTTTAAGTCGCACTAGTGCTTCACAATTACAACAATAGGCATCTATAATTAATTAATCATGGAAACATACTATAAAACTTACTATATAATTATATTGGTGGAAGAGTCATGGAAGAAATTCTACAGGCAGGCACCCTGTATTGACAAAAATCTATACGTGATAGAGAAAAACTGACTTCATTTTCGGTTTCAGCACACCAAAAAACATAAAGATCAGCCAAAATTATAAAATCAAATGTTTTATCCAATAAATTTCTTTCTTAGTGAATTTTATAAAGGAAAAAATGATTAGAGTATGAAGTTTCAATCAATTTCTCTTCTTCAGCGAATAAAGTGATCGTTTTCAATATGATCCATGGATTTCGTGTATCACACGTTGCATCCCAATTCTCAGATTGATGATTCATCCATTCATCCATTAATGATTTATGGATTTTGATAATTCTCATAATTATTATCTACATAAAATGTCTTTTTTTTTTTAATAAATATTTTCATTATTTTTATTATTATTCAACATTGAAAAACTTACACTCGATGTTACTATTTTTGCGTGATTAAATGTGTTTCAGATAATATAACGTTACATGCTTTTATCTAACTTGGATTGTTGTCCTTCAGGATCAAATGTTGCAAGTCATTTTAACCATAGCCTCCTTAACTAGATGCCTGTCGCGTGGCTCGGAAACTTGGCAACAGTTGAAGCAGTAGACAGCGCCACTTGATACAGATTGCGTGGCTTTTTTATTCAACTGTCACCAATAATTTTAAGAAGTGATATATGATATATATAATCGACGTTTATTCGATTCTATTCGCCTTTTATGTATTGGGTTGTTCGATAAATAATGTCGTTTTTCCCCCATGTTTTTCAAAGGGAATTTATTTATATTAACAACAAACATTAATCAATGATATGTTGACCATTTTGTTGGATGACCTTTCACCATCTTTCGGTAGGTTGAAAAATTCCACGTTCGAAGAAACCTTGGTTTTTAGAAGCGAATGTTTTAAAAAACGACATTATTTATCGAACAACCCAATATATCATATCCCACTTTTAAAATTTGTTGCACAATGTGTACCAGGTGGCGCTGTCTAACGCTTCAACTGTTGCCAAGCTTCCAAGCCACGCGACAGGCGTCTAGTTTAGGAGGCTATGTTTTAAAACACTTCCTATCATTATTCCAGTTGAAATCTTGCATACATGTACAGTCGGTAGCAAAATTATTGAAGCACTTGCAATAATTCCTAATTAAAAGATGTGCACATAATACTATTTTGTTAAGTAAATATTTGTCATTATCTTTGTCTTATACTGTTTATAAAAAAGTAAGTTGTTGATAAAAATTAGCGATCAAACTAAAAAAACCAGTAGGCATAGGTGGACTCTGTTCAGTTCCCCATCATATTTATGTTCTCATAAATTTCTAGTGCGAGACGTATTATAATTATGTTAAGAGAAATGAATTTGACCAAAGCTTGACACAGTGACAGAATGAAATCCTCGCCTAATAGGCTATCCATCGTTCACTTCGATGCATTTATCTTATTCTAATCTATTAATTTATTTTATCAGGGTTAATTCTGTTTCTTAGTTTCCATGCTACTATTTCCAATTTCTTACTATTTCGATCCTACTATCCTCAAAATTTCTATTTATATGGAAAATTTCCAATTTCGCTATGTTGATAAAATCTTAAATTATGAATAACTTACGAAATTTTCCTATTAGAATATTTGTAGTCAATCATGTTCAAACAAGTATCATAATTGTTATTTTAAAGTTGTCTGATATATTTATGATCCTGAAAATGGACATTTATGCTCAATTTTGCTCTATTCTGCCATGTTAAGAAACTCGTAAATTTCCAATAACTAACGAAATTTTTATATTGGAAAATTCATAGTCAATAATATTCATGCCAGTGTCATAAATAATATTTCAAAAGTGGTCTGACATCTTTACGATGAAACTATCCCTCAAAATTGACGTTTATGTGAAATTTTGCCTTATCTGCCATGTTAAGAAATTCATAAATTCCAATTAATTTGCGAAACTTTCAAAATAGCATGTTTATAGTTAAGGTTGTTCATTCTTAATTTAAAATTGATATTTTAGAACTATCCTCACATCTTTACAATAAAAATTTTCGGTTTAATGGACGTTTAAGTGAAATTTTGCCCTATTCTGCCATGTTAAGAAAATCGTAAATTTATAATAACTTATGAAGTTTTTTAATTCGAATGTTGCAAATGATTAGGGTTCTTTCCAGTGTTGAAAGTAACATTTTAAAACTGATCTGGCTTCTCTGGGACTATTTGTTCTTGAGCTATCGTGTACAAAGACTAACAAACTCACTAACGGACTAACAAACAAACAGACACTCTACAGACGGACACCATACAAATTTTGACGTTTTCGGATTCCTCACACGTGAAAACGTGTAAAAAAGTCAAAACACCGAGGTCGAAAATTTTCACGATTACCTAAGTTTCCCATACCTATAGAATGATGGGGAACTAATATATATGAAAAATGTGGATGTGTGTTTCAATAATTTTGCTGTCGACTGTATAACTCCGATCACAATACGTTATTGAGTAGTAACGGGCTTAGGGAGGAGAACCAGGAATCTTGGATCCCTAACTCCGGTTAAATATTTGATTACGAGTTATAATCCATTTTCTATCATCCGATTGAGCCTAAAAATTGCATACATGTATGCAATGTTGCCAGATTTGGGGACTTGTTTATTCAATATCTATCATCAAATTTTAACTGTAACGGTTTCCTAATCACTTCGAAGATTAATCGTCTAGTATGTATATCATTTATCACTTCTCAAAAATATTGGTGACGATTGAATAAAAAAGTTGCCAAGTCTCGCAACACTGCATGCATGTATAATTTCAGTGACACTACATGCGGAAGCACTAACAGACTTTTATTTTTTTGCGAGGGGGAGGGGTAGCTAGGTTTTCTAGGTTCCCAACTCCAGTTCAAAATTTTTAGTACATTTTGACATAAAAACATGTTTCATTTGTTTATTTTATTTATTTATTTATTTATTTATGTATTTATTTATTTTTTTCTTTAAATAGCAAAATCATTTTCAGTTGAGTGTTTTTCTAATAAAACCTATGCGATATTTTTTTTCCCTCTTCGATATACTTAGATAATCATCGATAAATACAGAAGAGCCACAGGTGTCATATTTGATCGCCTTGGAAAAACATTCACAGTCCGTGCAAGGAGAGAAGTCATCGTATCCGCCGGTACCATAAATTCACCTCAATTGCTCATGCTTTCCGGAATAGGACCGAGAAAGCAATTACAAAAGTTTGGGGTAATACTTTAATTTATTGATTATTCTTATTTGTATACATTTCAATGACTTAATATTTAAAAGTAATAATAATTAGTTAAATAGTGGCTATTCTAAAAATTAATTATTATTCTAAAAATTAATTTTATTTTAAATTTCATAGTTTTATACATTAAAGAAGTTAAACAAACTGGATTATTTTATTATATGCAGTATTTATTATGCTGTAAATTAATTCTCGCTAGGGTATAAGTATGATTCCACTAATTATTTCTTCAATAGAAGAAAGTAATGGAATTGCAAAAAATTTACACTTCCAGTTTTCGATGGATTTACACGTTTTGAGAAGTCCAGAACGCGATTGAAACATTTTTAGAAAATGTCTGTCTGCCTATGTATATGTGTAACAAAAACTTTGTGGCGACTGTATCTCTGGTACTACGGCACAGATTTGCATATAAATATACATGTTGAAACAACTTGACCTAAATTAATGCCTATCAACTTTTGGTGTCAATCGCTCAGAAGGTGGAGCTGCATATAGTGATTACCACATTTTAAGGGAGAGCTATATCTCACTAAATAATGCACATAATTGCGTATAAGTTTTTATTAGATGGACCTTGACATAAATTACTGCCTATCAACATTTTAGGACTAAAAACTCAAAAAGTGCTGCTATACGGTGATTTCGGCAATTTGAGGGAGCGCTATCTTTTAGATTCTATTACGTATAATAATAATAATAATAATAATAATAATAATAATAATAAAATTGATATCTGAAAAGGTCATTATGAGAAATTACGTTGATTCAATTTAGATGGATACCTGCCAATAGGTGGCACAGCTATACATCAGTTTCCCCCGAGAACGCTTCCGCGGTCTTCTCCGAAATTCACGTATATACGGGCTAGGACCCCTTATAAAGACCCCTAGGGAGAGGGCATTCCACCTATAGGCTTAGGACCCTAGTGTAGTCAATCTTCCTTAAACCAAAAAACCAACCAACCCGAGAACGAGAAGGCTATATCTCATTTTCTATGGCGTATAACTATGTGAGAAAACCATTATGGAAACGCATTTTTTAAGATGTTATTTATAAAGAATAAAATTGTCTTTCTTTGGATATTTAGTGTTAGTTTTCTTTAAGATGAAAATCGTCCGCATTCATCACGGTAGATAATTTTAATAACTAATAGTTTTAATAAATTATTTGTACTGAGTGAATTTGTATAGAAAAAAAACGGAAGAAAGTCTTGTGGTGGCCACAGTATACTAATTTTTTCGTGTGTCTTTGTGAAAAAGGACAAATGTCACCTATGTTCTTGATTAATTATTATTATTATGAATATTATTTTGACAGAACGTATTGTAATTGTAAGGTATCTAAATATCGTGTATCATTTACACCGTCTTGAAAGAATAAAACGTAATTAAATTTCACTTCAATAATCAGCGATATAAATCGCAATATCTATAAAAACGTTTTTTATGTCCATGAAATGGACGATAAATGTTACAGAAACACCTTCTAACTAAACATTTTTTTTTTTTTTTTTTTTTTTTCTATATTTATAACTTTTATAGAAAAAAAAATTTTTTTGGAATATCAAAAAAATTTTTAATTGTGTTTTCCAGAACTAGAACGTTTTTTGAAATTTTAGAATTTGAAGAGTCCTCCGTGGGGTTGTCTTTCAATATGGTTCTGACAAGGTCGTAGCCAGAAAAATTTTTTGGAGGGGGTTCGAACTTTAGAACATAAAGTGAAACGTTAAAAAGGAAGAATAACTCAAAAATTATCGACAGTCGGAAAAATTTGAGTAGGAGGGGGGGGGGGGGGGGGAGGAGAGTGTTTGACGCTCCCCCCCCCCCACCCACAAAAAGCCCCTCTTGGCTACGGCCTTAGGTTCTGACCCGCATTCACGCGAGTTTTGGAGAAAATCTCAGAACATTTCAAACAGTTACTATATATGTATATATAATATATACTATATATATCTATAACTTACTATATATATATATAATAAATAAATATTAGAATTTATTATTATTATTATTATTGTAAAGTCGATTGCAAGATATTACAAATAAAGGTATGAAAAAGGATTTTACAGATTTAACAGACCTCACCAGTGTCTTAGAAGTTCAGCTCTAGAAGCTGGTGGATGGAAAGTGTCGGATTCGATCCCAGGTCTTGCGTTTTTTTCGATATAACTGTCCGGAGTTTTCCGTGATTTTCTACAAAACTAGCGTAATTATGGAACAGAACAACTTAAAAAGACCTCCACGGAGGGCCTTCCACCCAAATCTCTTGTATCCAATTCCAAATGCAGTCAATCGGCTTTCTTTAATCCACACTTTAACACAAATACAGATTCAAGAATGCCAGACGTATCCTCTGGTGCTGCCCTCTGGCACAGCGGTGCGGCGTTGAAAGCCGTGCATCGTCTAACGTCGTTTCAGTTCGGCAGACTTCGGCACGGTGTTTCTGTGCGTGCGACTAGACGTATGCGTGTAGACTAGTTGCTAACTGCTTATAACTGATTCTATCTCTTTTAGACACAATGCTAGGTGAGACAGCGTGCTTTCTGGCCGCGTCCACGAGTGAGTTCGAGCCCGCGACTAGTTGAACCTTAACGTGTATGTATATGGTACGACTGTACGAAGCTCGCACGGATCGAGACGAGCTGCTCCGAAATCGGACGAATACGTAAGCAGCTGTTTGTGAGAAAGTATATAGGTGTATAGGTATCTATCATCTATGTACAACAGTGAATAGCTGTACGCGTAAAATTTGTGTATAAAGTGTTTTAAATATGAATAAACAAAGTGCATTTATTAATGAAGAAAGTGATGAAAAAATAGTGAAAGAAAATGAGTGAGTACTCTATATACATACATTTTATTATTATCACAAATGCAGTATTTTTTTTTTTTTTTTTTGAATTTTTTTTGAATTTATATATAATACTGCAATAAAAATAACCTAAATTTTTGATATTAAAATGAGCGATCTTAAAAGTAGCCCTCTTTTATACACACAAACACACACACACACACACACATATAGTTCAAATTCTCAATTTAGATTCTCAATATGTATGTATATATATATATATATATATATATATATACATATATATATTCACTCTTCATCTATATATATATATAAAAGAGCAGAGTCTGTCTGTCTGTGTGTCTGTTCGCTATAGAAACCTAGGCCGTTTCACCGAGTGGGACCAAATTGGGCACGGTTAATGTTTACGACCCGAGAAAGACAACGCCGCAAGCGATTTTACAAAATTCGCCCCCCAAAGGGGGGGGGTAGGGGGCAAAACGAAATTTCACAAAATCCTTCATTTCTCAAACAAAAAAAAACAGATATCCGTAAAATTTTTGCTTTAAAATATAGCTAATAGAAATGTCTAAAAATCGGTTTCTGGAATTTTTGAAATTCGGTCACCAAAGGGGGTGGGGGGTGGGGGGGAGCAAAACGTGATTTCACATGCGTAAAACGTGATTTCGCATAATCCTATATATCTCAAATAAAAAAAAAAATAGATAAACGTGAAATTTTTGCTCTAAAATATAGCTAATAAAAATGTCTAAAAATCGGTTTCTGGAATTTTTGAAATTCGGTCCCCAAGGGGGGCGGGGGGGGGGGGGGCAAAACGTGATTTCACAAAATCCTTCATTTCTCAAACAAAAAAAAACAGATATCCGTAAAATTTTTGCTTTAAAATATAGCTAATAGAAATGTCTAAAAATCGGTTTCTGGAATTTTTGAAATTCGGTCACCAAAGGGGGTGGGGGGGGGGGAGCAAAACGTGATTTCACATGCGTAAAACGTGATTTCGCATAATCCTATATATCTCAAATAAAAAAAAATAGATAAACGTGAAATTTTTGCTCTAAAATATAGCTAATAAAAATGTCTAAAAATCGGTTTCTGGAATTTTTGAAATTCGGTCCCCAAGGGGGGCGGGGGGGGCAAAACGTGATTTCACATGCGTAAAACGTGATTTCGCATAATCCTATATATCTCAAACAAAAAAAAATAGATAAACGTGAAATTTTTGCTCTAAAATATAGCTAATGCAACTATCTAAAAACCAATTTCTGGAATTTTAGAAATTCAGCCCCCAGGTGGGGCAGCAAGGGGGGGGGGCTATGGGGCAAAAACAAATAGAAATACAGTTAGGCCGTTGTCGAATGGGGATATTTTCGATTGTGTAAAGTTATTAGGAGGGGTGAGAAGGGAGGAGGGGAGGGGGGGCAAAAAAATAAAAATAGTGTCAGATCGTTCAAAATTGGTACATAGAGGTTTTCGATACTTAGAAATCGATTGCGGATGATTTTGAATTTGTAAAATTATTAGGAGGGACGGGTAGGGGGGTGGGGCGGTAAGGGGGGGGCTATGGGATAAAAACAAATAGAAATACAGTTAGGCCGTTCAAAATTGGTACAGATAGGTTTAAGAGGCCTGCAAGTCGAATGGGGATATTTTCGATTGTGTAAAGTTATTACGAGGGGCGAGAAGGGGGGGGGGCAAAAAAAAAATAAAAATAGTGTCAGATCGTTCAAAATTGGTGCATAGAGGTTTTCGATACTTAGAAATCGATTGCGGATGATTTTGAATTTGTAAAATTATTAGGAGGGGCGGGTAGGGGGTGGGGCGGTAAGGGGGGCTATGGTGCCAAAACAAATAGAAATACAGTTAGGCCGTTCAAAATTGGTACAGATAGGTTTAAGAGGCCTGCAAGTCGAATGGGGATATTTCGAAAGTGTAAAGTTATTAGGAGGGGCGAGAAGGGGGGAGGGGAGGGGGGGCAAAAAATAGAAATAGTGTGAGATCGTTCAAAATTGGTACATAGAGGTTTTCGATACTTACAAATCGATTGCGGATGATTTTGAATTTGTAAAATTATTAGGAGGGGCGGGTAGGGGGGTGGGGCGGTAAGGGGGGGCTATGGTGCCAAAACAATTAGAAATACAATTAGGCTGTTCAAAATTGGTACAGATAGGTTTAAGAGGCCTGCAAGTCGAATGGGGATATTTTCGGATATTAATATCAAATGGGGATATTAATATCAACGAAAAAACTTGAATTAATATCAAAGAAAAAAAAATACTGCATAAATAAAATAAATAAATAATTATAATTGCATAAGTTGATAAAAAATGCTATGCAATAACTTTACCACGGCAGTCCCCGAGTGCCACACGTATTTTTTTAAATAAATATGTATTTTGTTATGTTTGAAAATTTCCAAAAAAGAAATTTCGTTCTTGAAATAAAGCTTTAGGTCATAACTGAGTTGAAGTATGGGTTTGGCATAATAACAGGAGAAAAAGAAAGCTGAAAGAGCAGAATTTATAGCTATGGTATCTAATAAAATTGTGCCTAGTGAGATAAATTTTGAATAATTTCTAGCTTAGTAACAAATGAAGATCAGACATTCAAAGGGATAACTGTTTAACTATTTTTGATTTTTATAATTAAAATTTTTGTGATGAAAGATTATTTTATTTATCCTCTCTCTCATCAAGGGGAAACGTTTCAAAATTCAGTATTATGAGTAACTCAAAAGTCTCAAAATAGCCTGAAGTTAAAATTAGCATTAGTATAATTTGTAATAAAACATTAAAAAATGCAAATAATTTCAAAAATTTTCTGTGGACTACGAAATTTTTTCGTGGACCATTTTCCGGTTTGCGATCACTGGTTTAGAATATATTCAGAAATTAACATTTATCGAATTTCAAAACAAAAAAATATTTTTCAAAATATTTTTTCATTAATTCTAAACTGTCTTTGTTGGATTTCTTTGCTTTTTTAAATACATTTTATTTTATTACATTTATGATATAACTCATTTTACTTTTCTTGCTTGTTATAATTTTTATTCTTCATTAAGATACCAGTGATAGCCGATCTCCCAGTTGGTGAAAATCTTCAGGATCATGTGGGTGCAGCTGGTATGCACTTCGTTATGGGCGATCCCGTCTCTTTACTGCCAGAAAGGATAGTGACAATAAGAAATGTTTTGAATTTCCTTACCTCTGGGAAAGGTAATTCCAATCTTGTTTTAATTTATTTTATTATTAAATGAAATAATTATCCAATTCATTTCAATTCGCATAATCCCATTTAGATGATTAGCAGATTTAAAGATGTTACTTAATAACAATTGTGAAATTTTGGTATTGGTATTAAGATTAAGGCTGATTGACTACACTAGGATCCTAGGGCTGAGGGGGAGTGCTTCCCATGGGGGTCTTTCTAAGGGGTCCAAACTCGTATTTACGCAAGTTTCCAAAGTGCTTTCGAATTTCTAAAGAAGTTATGGTTCTAAAATCATAGTTTTACACATTTCCATGTAAAAGAAATAAGGAAAAAAAATTTAAAGGTAGCCTTTAGGAAACCTGCAGGTATTTTGAACTTTCTAAAGTAAACGTATATGGAACCTTTAGAGAAACTAAATATTTCCTTAAAAAAAAAAGAAAAAAAAAAAAAAAAAAAAAAGACCTGCTGTTTTTATTTTACTTCAAAATACCTTTGGAAACTTTTAAAATACCTGCAGTTTTTTTACTGATTTTTTTTTTTAACCTGGATTAAAAGACATACGTTCAGGGCCAGATTATGGCACGGGCACACAGGGCACTGGCCCAGGACCTCCAAATTTAGGGGGCCTTATTTGTAAAGATTCAGAGGTAATAAATAGTACATTTCTTTCCATTATATGTCTATTAAAAACAAAAACTAATTAAAATTTTTTTTCTATATTCAATTAGAAAGCTTAAACAATTGTTAAATTTTGTCATTAATCTCCTAAACTAATTTATATTGGCTGATCAATGTGCTTCATTTTTTCATTTGTCTTGAACATAAAATTAATCATTTTGCTACAGGTTGCTACAAAAATGAGGAAATAGAAGGTATAATTGAAGGGAAATTTAAAAAATGCACTATTTTATTTTATTTGAGAATGGGTCCTTTAAGCGAGCTCTATTGAGCAGGGGAAGGGGACCTCCAAATAGCATCAGTGCCCCGGGTCTTCAAAAATCATAGTCGGGCCCTGCATACGTTGAGTGAAGTGGGGTAAATGTAACTTCGACTTATAATGAAATTGGTAAACTGAATTGACTTAATAGTCTCCAAACATATCTGTTTATTTAAAGCTTTCCTTGTTATAATTAGCCAAAGGAAACCGAATCAAATGTGAAACAGCGATGGTTTTAGAAGTTTTAAAAAATGCTTACACTGCCCTCTCCGACAAAGTGCCTGCTCTGAAAATTCTTAATTTTGCGATTGCTGTGCTTGTGAATTAAACTTCACATTTTTTGATAAGGATACTAAGCTTCGTATTTAGATTTTGAATAGATTTTGAATTAGGCTTCAGATTTGGTCTATTTTTTAAGCTTTCTTGTTTGTCACCCATGCCGTGTCTGTGTTAGGATTAAGGCCGATATTAACTGCACTAGGGTCTTCAAGGGGGTCTTTCTAAGAGGTCTTATTGCATATTTACGCAAGTTTCGAAGAAAAACGTGGAAAACGCCAAACAGCTAGCCCGATAAGCACGACCTGGGATCGACCCTGGTACCTCATGTCTACTAACTTTGAGGACAGACCATGTTGTCCGCTGGTGAACAGAGAATTTTGCATGTAGTAAAGTGTAACCAAGTTGCTTACATTTATTCCAAGAATCTCAAATGTATCACTTTTTTTTTTTTTTTTTTTTTTTTTTTACGGTTTTGTCTTTTAACTTTTTATGAAATCTAATATCCTAATGTTTTTTTAAAGCTATTTTGGAGTATTAAAAAAGTTCAAGATATGAAATGCTAGTTAAAGACGTACAAAACAGTTCGAAACTTCGTAAATGAATCCAGATATTTAAAAAATTCAAATGTTCAATAACTTATTTCTTAATGTTCTGTAAATAGGCACAACAGACCGCAGCTATTGCCAAACCATGAGGCAACTAGAAAAAAAAATCATCTGTTTTTTTTATTTCTTTCTTTAAGTGGCGCAATGTTAAATTAAAAAATGCTGCTGATATTTTTTTATGAGCCAATTAGACGAAATTTTTGTCTAATTTTTTTTCTTCAGAAATATAAGTATAATAGCAACTGAGCAAAATAAGGTCAAAATCGAACTATACCAAACTGCTGTTACATTTTTCCTATTTCACCTTATTTATTTTCTGACTCCTACGTCGTCATATAATGTACAGAGTAAAAATACGCTTTGTGGTGCGTTGATATAGAAATTAAGACCGATTGTGTACTCTAGGAACCTAGGGCCGGATAAGATACCTTTCTAAGCCGTATTCATGTGAGTTTCGTAAAGAAACACCATGGTATTTGAGTCCTGCATCTGCTCGGTAACATGATTTTCCTCGAATAGATTCACGAGTTGGATTCGGGTCGGGTCAATTAAGTTTTTTTTCTTGTGGGTCCGGTTCGGTCAAGTTAACTGAAATATTCCCTTTGTCAGGTTCGTTTCGGTTTTGTTTTCAATGTGTCGGGTCCCTTTAAAAACATCTTTACAAACGATTTTATACTGTAATAAATAGAAATTAAATAAAATTGTAGCAGTATAACTTATGTAAACATGCTATACTTACCCTTGAAACAGCCGCATCGGACTGCTTAATGTGTGACGACCTAAATGTTATCGCCATATCAATTTAACTTTAGATTGAAGCTGAAACTTACTTAAGCACTTAATAAATTTATGAAGTAATGACAAAGTCAGTTTTATAAAATAAATGAGCTTTTATTTGAGCTTAATAGAAAAGGTGGGCGTTGGACTTTAATTATATTTAATATCTTTATAACTTAAGATGGGCAGCCATACTAACTATTCTAACTTTAAATAATTGACCACAAATAATTTCAACTACTACATTTAACTTCATTAACTTTTACTGCTGCTACTAATCTTTCGTACGCGGAAGGATTCCCTATACCACGGTACTACTCGACAACCATCATCTAATACACTACTCTAAGCAGCTAACTCAACAGCCTACCTTCTAATCGGCTACCTCCCTCTAACTAACTCTCTTACTCTCCTTCCAACTCCTTTCATACAGTTTCTTTCCAAAATACTTTATAAAATTAACATATCGCAGATTACAACTTCATTTTAGGATGAGAACTAACTCTATTACTCTACTGAATCCTAAATTCTTCGCATTCACGTTTTACTCGCAAAGTGCGAATTTTAACTGTAGCACTTTGCTATACCTCACAGTTCCTCCCTAAAAGAAAAAATTTCACGTAAAAAATCCTCAACGGGTTTTTACCCGTGAAAATTTTAAAGTTAATTTAAAACAATGCTATGTTAATTGAAAAATAGCCGCAGTTACTTACTGCTAAAATTGAACTGCATAAGAAAAAAAAAAAAAAAAAAAAAAAAAAAAAAAAAAAAAAAGAGCGGGGAATTTAAATTAGACTGCTCAAGAATAACTATTTGCTTTTAAAATGTAATAAGGAAAAAATTTTTAAGAGTACAGGGCCAAAAAACTGGACACTTAGCTTTTTAAAAATGTGACTTATTATGCTCAGTCTAAGTCGCTTTACACCGGAAAACCGCTTGTACTCATAATTAGTTAAATAAAGATATATAGTCCAACTATACAGTGGGGAATTACAAGTCAACTTTCCTTAAAACAAATGGAAAGGAAATAATTTCATTAATTTTAAAAATTTAATAGAAAAGGGATCGCTTAAACACAAAAATACGATCAGTCATTATTCAAATTTAAATTGTGCAAAATGATAGCAAAAAGAGTCTTTATTTCAGGTGTTTATCAAAAAAAAGATTTGCAATTGTCCACTCTCAGACGAATCTTGAAAGAGATCCGCTGTTGGCACGCTTCCAAAAATTATCAGTCTTCATTGCAAAAGTAACATTTGTAGAAATCAGCCTGGATTTTCAGATTTAACGTCTTCATTTCAAAAAGTAACAGGTGAAGGAAACAGATTGTACTTCGGATTAAGAGTCAGGATAAGCAACTGGACCTCAGAATTTCTAAAATTAAAACTCTTTTTAACGTATAAATCAAAAATAGAAGGCACACTACACTTTTATATAGGTAAATGACATTAATTTTATAGATAAGCAATATTTCAGCTAGCTATTTGCATACGGAAAAAACTAAATGGTTAGTGTAGTAAGGTTAGTTGTTAAACGCGAATTTACATGCAAAATAGCTTAAAAAATTCTTTTAACCCCATATGAATATATACATAAAACTCTTAGTGAAAATGCAAGAGTAAACAATAAAAATATTCATTTTATACAATTTACGACATTTAGAAAAACATAGATAAGGATAAAAAATATTTCAAAAAGTTTTTTCAAAACTGCAGTTGATGGCTGAGAAATAAAAAAGATTGACGTACATACATATAGATCATTTACAAAACTATAGAGAAGAATGTTTATACACTTATAAAATTTCATTTTATACAATTTATAAGACATTTAGAGAAATATAGATAATGAATATATACAAATTGTTGAAAAAGTTTTCAGAACTGCCGTTGTTGGCTAGGAAATAGAAAAGCATTAGACTATATACATATAGATCATGTCAAAAACTAGAGAAAATTTATATACAAAAAGGTAAGAAAATTTATCGTACTAATCACTGCAGGTGATGGCTAAAACAGAAAACATTTAAGTACATACATATAGATCATTCAAAAAACGAAAGGGGGAAAAATTTATATAAAAATGTTCAAAAAGGTTTTTTACCAAAAACTGCCGGTGTTGGCTAGGAATAAAAAAAACATTAACGTACATACATGCATATATTATTTACAGAAAAAATTTATGACCTGTAATCAAAACATGAAATTTCGGGAGTTGAAAGTTCATGCTCCAAGTTTAAATTTTACATTTTGAAATTTTAAAAAGTTCATGGCTTTTAGCGCATAGTTAAAAGTCCAAAAGAAAGTCCTACATGTCGTAGATTTTATGACTGTTCTGATAGAAATGCACTTTACAATGAAAAAAATATAGAACCATAGCACCTGACAGAGTGATTCCTTGATATCAAAATCAGAGATGCGGGTCAGACTATCCTGTGGAGTTGCTGTTGAACTTTCAGCGCTGGTAGCTTGTAGAGCGGAGTCCGGCATCGGAGAGGCACTTTTCTGGGACGGACTCGAGCCCGGTACCTTGTCACTGTCTACAGTTCCTTGAAAAGGTTCCACTCGCTCTCTACTCGTTGAAATCGAGGTCCTGGAGGGCTTACAAGCTTTCAAACCTTTCGCTTCCTTAGAGGAAATTGCGACATTTTCTTGTATTTTAGACGGCGTGTCATTTAAACTAGCGACCCAGTTATCTGACTTTTTTGTTCGATTTACGACTTTATCGTTGCATTTATGTGCTAGATGTGCAGAACTAAAATTAGTTAACACTGCATTTTGAACTGTACTGCTTTCCTTTACATTAACTAGTAGATTTTCTTCAAAATTAGTTACGAGATCTTTAGAAGCACAGTGGATAAACTTTTCACTTTCTTTTACCACAGTTTCTGTGAAAATAACAGAATCGGCCGACTTGACTGTTTTTAAATGAGAATTATCAGGAGATGAATTTAACCCACTAGAAGGGTTTGCCGGCTCAAGAATTTCAAAGCCTAAATTGGAAGTATTGGCGGAAGGACTAGCCACGATATTTAATGATTTGTCACTTTCGCTCAGTTTAACGGTTTTAGCCGGCACATTAATTTTAATTTCATTTTCTTTTACAATCTCCGTCGCTATACTAGAGAATTTGTCGGATTTTTTATCCGTAGCTAAAGGCTGAATAACAGACGTAGATTTTTCTGTATCGCTGTTTGAAAGCGAAGTTTGCTCGTTGGGGACAACTGGTGTTTGACTTTTGCCACTAGAAATAACGTTTGTTTTGCCAGTTTTAGGTTGATCTAAATTAATCGAGCTTGCTTCCTGCGACTTAATAACTTCTTGTGGTTTTTCCACAGGTTTTATTACTGCTTCCCACTGACGCTCGTGAGGGGGGAAGGAACGGTCATGTTCTAATCTCAATCTATCATACCGAGTGGCAAAGAGGTTGATGACCCGACTTTTTAAGTCTTCATAGGTTGGATTTGAGCCAAGTGAATGGCAGGCGATTAATTCATGCCACTGTCTCAGTTCTCCTTTTAAGGAATATGCTAACCAAGCATATTTGTCGGCAATCTTAATTTAATAAAAGTAAAAAAAAATATTCAAGCTGTTCAAAAAATTGAAGCACACTCGTGGTGCCATCAAAAAATACTTGCTCGGGGGGGGGGGGGGGATTCGAGCAAAGTTGGGCGCCAGTGTGACGACCTAGCTTTCGTCGCCATGCTCATTTAACTTTAGATTGAAGCTGAAACTTACTTAAGCACTTAATAAATTTATGAAGTAATGACAAAGTCAGTTTTATAAAATAAATGAGCTTTTATTTGAGCTTAATAGAAAAGGTGGGCGTTGGACTTTAATTATATTTAATATCTTTATAACTTAAGATGGGCAGCCATACTAACTATTCTAACTTTAAATAATTGACCACAAATAATTTCAACTACTACATTTAACTTCATTAACTTTTACTGCTGCTACTAATCTTTCGTACACGGGAGGATTCCCTATACCACGGAACTACTCGACAACCATCATATAATACACTACTCTAAGCAGCTAACTCAACAGCCTATACAGTCGGTAACAAAAGTGTCCGAACATTAGCAAAAATTCCTATGAAAAAAAAGTACACTTAATACTGTTTTATTAAATAAATCCTTGTCGAATCGTGTTGTTAGTCAGTGTAAGAACATGATTCGATAAGGATTTATTTAACAAAACCGTATGAAGTGTACTTTTTTTACATAGGAATTTTTGCTAGTGTTCGGACACTTTTGTTACCGACTGTACCTTCTAATCGGCTACCTCCCTCTAACTAACTCTCTTACTCTCCTTCCAACTCCTTTCATACAGTTTCTTTCCAAAATACTTTATAAAATTAACATATCGCAGATTACAATTTCATTTTAGGATGAGAACTAACTCTATTACTCTACTGAATCCTAAATTCTTCGGATTCATGTTTTACTCGCAAAGTGCGAATTTTAACTGTAGCACTTGGCTATACCTCACAAATGCTTATAATAATTTAGAAAATAATAATTATAATATACAATATTAATATGCACAAGTATTACATACAAGTTTTACTCCAAACTTAGAGATGTTTCGAATTCTTCAAAAAAAAAAAAAAAAACATTACAGTAGAAAGAAATCTAATATTTTAGTACCCGTAATTTTAAGTAATTTTAAATATACTTAAAATATTTTTTAAATAGTACTTTTTGTATCTATAAAATGGAATTAATATCAACTGATAAAATTTTTTCATCCTGTAGGTCCAATGACAATTCTAGGAGGTGCAGAGGGGATAGCTTTTGTGAACACCAAGTATGCCAATCGCACAGATGACTGGCCAGATATTGAAATACACTTCATATCGAGCTCCCCTTCTTCTGATGGCGGCCAATACATCAGAAGAGTCATGGGTCTCAATGATCATGTAAAAAATTTTTGACAAATTTAGATTAGAATGTATCATTTATATAAGGTGATTCATTACCATTGTGACAAATTTTCAGGTGTTTTAAGGAGCACGTAAACGATTCAGAATTACACTGTAATACAGAGTCGGAAATGTCTCCTTTATGCGCTAGAGCGTGTTTTATAGGTTCTAGAGATTGTTTTAACCCTATTTTCCCATTAAAAAGAGCAACGCTCCCTAGTGTATAGATATTAATTTCGGACATCAAGAAAATTTTTATTATTGATCCAATGCATTTGCAACAGAAAGCCAAAATCAGTGCTATGACTAAAGAGTAAGAATGCTGTAAAATCAAGTTACAAATTTGTGTCTATCCTATATATATAAATTTGTATCTTATACGGATATATATATATATATATATACATATATATATATATATTGTATCGTATCTCCTACCATTTTCTTTTGCTTCCTCTCTTCCTGTATATAGCACGTTTGTGATTGATTGATTATTTTATTACTTTTTCGTTTATTATCTTTTCAAACGTCTACTTTTTTCTCTGTTTACTTTTCTGCACATCACATAATCTTGATATGGCAGCTATTTGCAGCTGATGAAGATTTCAATTTAGAAATTTTTTAACAACCTTGAAAATGTATTTTTGATATAATGGAGTAGAAGGCTGTTTTTTTTTTTTTTTTTTTTTTTTTTTTTTTTTATAACAACTATGTGAAAAATACCAGTTCTGGGAATCGAACCTGGGCCTTCCGCTTAACACGCGGATGCTCTAAACCACCCAGCTATCCCGGCTGATAACCAGTTCGGCACTTCTTACATAATATACGTTGGTAAGGTCACCGAGTCTGCATTAGATCAGCTATATCAAGTGACAAATTTAAACATGGCACAACTCCAATAGGCCCCGAAATTTCAATTTAGAAATTTTTTAACAACCCTGGAAATTTATTTTTGATATAATGGAGTAGAAGGCTGATTTTTTTACCAACTATGTGAAAATACCAGAGCCGAGAATCGAACCCGGGCCTTTCGCTTAACGCGCGGATACTCTCAGTGGTTTAGAGCATCCGTTCGTTAAGCGGAAGGCCCGGGTTCGATTCCCGGCTATGGTATTTTTCACATAGTTGGTAAAAAAAATCAGCCTTCTACTCCATTATATAAAAAATGATGAAGATTTGTTTACATTTTTAAAAATACGTTTTGTGTTACCAGACTATAAATGCAATAGCTTTCAATATGTAATAAAAGCGTTGTCATCCGTAACTTGGAATAAAGTAAGAACAAAAGCACTTTCTCATGTTATGGGATAGCTTGTTGCCCATATACACACCTGACAGATAATCAAAAATTATGAATTATTTTCTCATTATAAATTATTTTCTTCTTATCCTTGAAAGAAATAGCTTTTCACTTGCTTTATTTTTATTTATTTATTTAGCTTTAATTTGTAAGCATATTTTAGAAACGTTTTACTTCGTATTCAGTATTTTTATTTTCCTCAGATGTTCAAAGAAGTTTATGTGCCATACATCGGAAAAGATACATTCACAATGTATCCCGTACTTTTACGGCCACGAACGAAAGGCCAAATCACCTTACAGTCTTCTAGTCCGTACATAAAACCGAAGATTGACCCTAATTATTTCAGTCATCCGCATGATATTAAAGTATTAATCGAAGGTAAGATTCTTATATTATTCCAGATTGAAAAATTCAACTTGCACGATTTCCGTACATATTCCAAATATTTTTAGGAATGAAAATTTGTATGAAAATTGGCCTTCAACCTCCATTTCAAAATATGGGATCTCGCCCGTTTGCAACTGCTTTTCCAGGATGTGAACTGTATCCCCTGTGGAGTGAACCTTATTTAGAATGTGTAGCAAGAACCTACACTATAACCATTTATCATCCGGTAGGTACCTGTAAAATGGGCAGTCCATGGGATCCTTCAGCTGTTGTTGATCCGCACCTCAGGTATAGCTTTAACTTTTTATATCGTAGTTTTATTACTTTTTATTAAAATATGTTAAAAATAAGTTTTACTTATCAATTACATTGAAATATTAAGTAAGTTTTCTGAATATTTAATTAAAATAATTATAATAGTAATAATAATTGTCTTCTAAAAATCGTGGAAGTTATTTCAGTTCGACTCAGTTACATGTTTGTGGTTTTCTATATTGTTGCAGCAGTATAATGGTCTTGAAAGAGTGTATAAAGTATAAATGTCTAACTGAAAAAATAACCCTGTCGCATTAATAAAATAAATAGCAATTAAAATTTTCAATTATTCAAATTTTAAAAGTAGGCATTAGAATAATTGAAAATTTTAAATGGTTCTTGTTTTATTAGTATGACAGTATTATTGCTGTCAGTCAGAAATTTGACTTCGTCATCCTTTGCTGTATTTCACCTTGAATATGTGAGGTCTTTAGCTATAAAAAGCTACACTGTTCAATCGATTGCTACAAAAATTGGTACACTCACATCAGGACAAATTTATCAACAAAGTAGTATTTTTTCAGTTCAATTGGATAATTGATATAAAAGGTTTAAAATAAAAATTTCATTTCGGCTTTAAAATTATTAAAAGGAAAAATATGTTGGTTCCAAAAATAAAATAAAATAAAGTTTAAAAGTATTTACGACTTTGGTTCGTCTGTCTGTTCACCTTTTCATATCCATAGGTATTTTAGAATTCAATTAAATTTATGTATGTTATTCAGATTAATAGTAGAATATTTCCTATTAAAAGTCGTACATGTTGCACAACTGGTTTGAATGCAAAGGCTGCCAAATGAATTACGATACATTGAGGTCTAAGAGACATGCCTTATAAGCATATTTCAAAATCCTTATACTGCACTTATGAAATCAGCATACAGCTTTCAGGAAAAATAAATAATGTTTTTTTTTTTTTTTTATTAATTATGATTTAATAATTTTTTACCGGATCATAGAAAAATATTCAAATGAATTTCGAAAAAATTCTAGAAGTGCATTTTCAGCTGCATTATGCGTTTTTTTACACTTTCCAGTGATGTTGAATGTACTTAAAACTTAGTATTTATGAAATGATGAGTAAATATAGATAAAAAGTTTTATGAAATTCTAAAAATATTTATAGAAAAGAAAACGTGGACAGACAGGCAGATGAACCGAAGTCAAAGATATTTAAATTTCGTTGGAAAGTGCTTAATTTAAGAGCATCACAAGACACGATAATAAAATACGTAGATAATGGTATACATTGTGAAAAAAATAAATTCATCGCATACATTTAAAAAACAGGCTTCTTATTCTGAATTAAAGTCTGGTAATTAAATTCTCTGTAGGACAGAATTTTATTAATATTATCATTATTATCATATTTATATATATTTTCTAAAATGAAACTTGAAAAGTTTATTTAGAAAGAAAGGAATTGCGCTTATTTTTTTACACTATCTGCAAGTTTGAGAAAGTTTTCGCATGCTGTCACACAAAAAAAAAATATTTTTTTCATCGTTTAAATATGAAAAATATGTGGGGCTTAAACACTTGTTGCCCGCTTTTAGAACTTTCCAGGAAGTTTCTAAAACATACAAATTATTTATCCATTTTAGAAATGGGTATTTTCAACTTTTAGATCTAACCTGTATCATAAAAAAAGTTATGGTCCCTAAAACTGAATTAAGGCATCATGCAACTGCTTATTTATTTTATTTATTTTCGTCAAAAGAAATAAAGTAAAATAACAGTATTATTATGATGTTACCTCATAACACGGTTGAGTCAAAGTGAGCAATGCATTGTGGCACTCAATAGTTGCATTATAACAAATTCTATACTTTTAAAATTTGTTTAAATAATATAAAAAGGTGCTTTTTAAAAAATATATATATAATATTTTGGCAAAATCGCAAATTTATTCTTAATTTTATGAATAGAGGATAAAATTTAGACTATTAAAAGTAATAAGTATATATGTAAAACATTTTTATTCTTTCAGATAGCATGAAAGTAAATCATTTATCTTGTAAAGTATGAAAGAATAGCCTTTTAGCAATATAAAAGTCAAAATATCAGTAAATCTTTATTTGTACATATAGACTGTTCTAACTGAAAAAATATACAATGAAAAATTATGTCATTTTTACAGGATATACGTTTCCCAAACACTCTGAAAGTATTAAAATTAAAATTTCTGTTCTTTAAACATAATATTGAAAACCCAAGCTCCATATTATGTGTATTGATTTATATAAATAAAACTATTTTAAATGGAAAAGTATTAAGCCTTGGGTTTTTCTATGAAAATTAGGGGTTATAATACGCTACGGATGTTTCCGAGCAACGCCTCTTTTCCGGGTACTAAATAAATCTGAACAGGGACTTAAATTTGACTTTTATTAACTAAGCAACTTTAAAATGATAATTTTAAAACTATATAGACGAAAAAGACAAAAATGTATTTATTTTCATAAATACTTTTTTAATGAAATTAAATGATTCGTATAGAACTATTTACAAGATTGATCTTTATCTTTTAAACTATAAGCAGTATTTTCGTTCAAAAATTCAGCACAAAATTATGTTAAAAGTTTTCATAAAATTTTACTTCAAAATTATTTTTGAAGTATGTATTTGTATTTTTTAATTTCAAAACTTTTCAACATGAAATACTGTTTCTTGCATGATTTTTATGTATTTGTTTGCTAAATATAGTGTTACTATAAAAATTTTTAATGTTAGCTCAAATTGTAATATGTAGATGAGCCCCAAAATTCTGCCCTTCAATTAAATTAATATTCATAGATAAAAGTTAATAGCATCGGTATTTTCATCATTTGTTCCTTTATTTTTTCGATATTATTATAAAATCAGCACTTAATTTTTATTAAACTAGATTAACAAACGAAATTTCTAGAAGAAAAACTTTTCTTTTTCTTTCTTAATCGAGCGACTGAAAATTTCTTATCTATTGACTTTTTATGTACACATCTTTAATGTATATATTTTATAGGGTAAAAAGTATAAGAGGTCTTCGTGTTGTTGACGCATCCATCATGCCAACTATTGTGTCAGGCAATACCAATGCTCCAACAATCATGATTGGTGAAAAAGCTTCAGATCTGATCAAAATGAGTTGGCCCCATTAGAAGTGGAACATGTATGAAAATCACCAGCCACCTGTATTAAAGACAGCATTTCAAACTCTGCAATTTCTTCGAAGTAATGACCAGGAAATTAAGCTATGAGCATAAGATATTGTTTCCATATGTTTTAAAGCCAACTTAACCTGGACATTTGATGAATGTATACTGTATATTGCAACGATGCAATTACAAACTATTTATAGAATTTTGTAAATAAAATATATTTATTATTTTTTTAACCTCTACTTAATTTCGTAAATAGGATACTATTATGAGATGATCATAAACATAGACAATCATTCACTGTGTCATGAAATAGTTGAAAATTATGACAATTCCAAGTTAGAAAAATGTCTTATAAAACTGTAGAAATTATTATATTTAATCAATTAACATACATAGACTTAATTTATTCCAAATTCAATAAGTTATTTGCAGATCACTCAAAGAGACAGCAGAAAAATATGCAAAAGAGTTTAGCACAACCACCAAAGAATAACTGTTGATAGACAGGAGATAAAAGTAACTTTAAACAAAATTTTAGACCAAATATTATCGAGAAAGCCATTTATCTATTGATACAGTCACCGACGTGGAAGGCACACTTTCGAATCTAGAATGTTTTGTAGAATATATCTAGAAATGTTTCATGAATCCTCTTGAAACATTAAGAGTGAAAAGGATATGTTATGCAACATTATATTCTAGCGATAATTTTGCACCGAAAGCTTAAAAAAGGGATCAGTCACAAATTAACCAAAAAATATAATCTTTAGGACCAACTGTAAAAAAAAGTTCGAAATGAGTTCTAGAGATAAAATATGATTATGAACTTTCTTTTAATTATAAAGTTATGAGAATTGCACTTATAAACGGATGTAAAAGTTTCTTTAGTAACGTCCACAATTTTTTGTACGTTTTTTGTTTCTAATATACAGATATTTGGTACAAAATTTTGAATAAACACATAAAATATAAGAACTCTCAACAATTGTTTCGGGTCGAAAGAAAACATGACCCTTCGTCAGGCGAATAAAGTAGGCACGAGTGCTGCAAAACAAAGCGGTAACGCCCAAAACTGAGCTGAGTGAAGAGCAGAAACAAATAAAGTTGAAAATAAGTATAAATACTGGTGTGACAAAAACTATAAAATAAAAGAAGAAAATTTGTAAATAAATAAAATTAAAAAATAAAACAAATCTAAAAATGTAAAAACTAACGAAACTAAATGAAAACCAAAGTTATGTGAATAATTTACTCACACTTATGTGAGAAATTACTCATGTAATTACGGTTTTCGTTTAGTTTTGTTAATTTTTAGATTTTTTTTATTTTTTTATTTAATTTAATTTTTTAATTTTATTTATTTACAAATTTTCTTCTTTTATTTTATAATTTTGGTCACACCAGTATTTATACTTATTTTCAACTTTTTTTTTGTTTTTGCTCTTCACTGCACTCGTGTCTACTTCATTCGTCTAATGAAGAGTCGTTTTCTTTCGGCCCGAAACAATTGTTGCGACTTCTTACATTTTATGGTGTTAATTCAAAGTTTAGTACCAATTACTTTTAAACACCAGCACTGTGGGTCTTTTTTTTTTTTTTTTTTTTTTTTTAATAATATAACCTTCAGGGTTTTAAAACCAAAAGAATATCACTTTTAGGAAATTTGACATACATTAGACACAATATTACAGCAATCTGAATACAAAATTATTAAATATGATGAAATATGAGGCCAATTTACTAAATTCATAACTGCGCAGGCGCAAGCGCTAGCAAAAAATTTTTTTTGCATAATTAGTCAAGTGTATATATTACCTCTAAAAAAACCTCCAAGCAAATATCTTTAAAACTCAGAAATATGTCGCCGATAGTAAAGTTCATTTTCAAGTAGTACTTTAAAAAAGATGTAAAACCCTAAAAGAGCTTTACACGTGATATTTATTTTGAATCAACAAACAATGACGAACATAAATGAAGGTACACCATGCATTTTCTGGAAAAAAAAAAAAAAAAAAAAAAAGGAGAAACATTTGAAAACTTATTTTTATTAAAAAACATTGTTTATATAATCTTTAGAATATATGTATAGCTACAAAATATTAAATTAATATTAGAATTAATAAATTTACAAAAATAGAGCTTTTCAACATGAAATTGAAAGACAAAAAGGAAAACACAGTAATTGTAATACCATCAGACAGACTAACACGTTGAGTGCCACATCAGCCATCGGTGGCTGACACTGAACTTCCCGTTTAGGCCACGTCAACCACCGGTGGCTGACAGTGTAAAACATGATATAAAACTAAAAAAATTATATTGTTTTAAGTAATTACTGAAAATTTACTTAAAATTTATTTAATTTTTATTTATTACAGGATTATATCAATAAGATATTTTAATGGATTTTATTCAAACACGTTAAACATAAAAACGCATTGCTATACAGCTTCGCTTTGCTATGCCGCAACACCGACGCTTCTAAGCAGCCCTCGCGTGGCCTGACGTAGATTTCCTTAATAATTCGCGTGGCGTTCAACCTGTTGAAATGTTTAGTCAGTATTATTGACTATACATGCGATATTAAAGGTTATATAAAATAATGTTTCCAGTAAAAATAATAGATTTCAAATATTTTCGATATATTTTTAAAAAATGCAAAGTGTGGCATACACTTATGTCCATGATTCAAAATGAAATTATAGAGAAACCCCCTCAGCGTTGTGCTACTTTTTGAAGTACTTGAAAGTCAACTTTTCGATCGACGATATCTTTTAGTTGTAACGATATTTGTTTGAGAGTTTTTTTAGAGTTAGTCTATACATTTGGTTAATCAATTAGTTAGAAATTTTGCTAGCTGTTGCGCGTGGGCATTAAGATATATTTAGTAGAAATACTCATATTTCATTAGATATTCAATATCTTCGTATTCTGATTACACTATGTTGCGTATTATGTAGTATTATATAAGTTTTTTAAAAGTGACGTTTATTTTGGTTTTAAAACCTTTAAAGTTATAAACAAAAAACGTATGAAACATTGTCGACATTATTAAAGAAGTCTTTATATATCCGTAAATATAATTCCAATACTCATATAAAACATTTTATATAAAATTTTAAGAAGGCTCCTAATCATATACTCTCGCTAGAACTGATTTTTTTTTTTTTTTTTTTTTTTTTTTTTTTGTGGTGGTGGTGGTGTGTGTGTGTGTGTGGGGGGGTGTAATTCCAAAGGTTATTTTTTTGGTTAATTTGTAATGGGTCCTCTTTTAGTCTCCAGGATAAAACTTTCACTGAATTTAGTGGATAGTAGTATAACATGTTTTTACCACTAAAGCTTCAAAATAATTCATGAATTATTTCATTAGATATTCGACAAGAATGTCTGGATTCAAAAATTTGCCTTCACTCATGTCGATGACTGTAGTTACATTGTGAAAGATCAATTTGTTCGCCAGAGAAGTATTCATTGCTCTCCAGAAAAGAAAGAAAGACTCTTTTTATATATGACTTCTTGGAATTTCCAATTTATTACTTGCATTCATCCTTTCAAAAGCTTTGACGACAAATCAAATACAGATGCAACTATTTTTCAGTCACCTCTCGCCTCACATCGTTTTAATTACCAGGACTATATGTATATCTATACTGATGGTTCCAAAACCGGTGATCATGTGGGATCTATAGTGTTGTCTGTAGCAGTACCACATTCAGTTACAGCTTCCCTGACTACTTCTCTGCCTCTCTGCAGAGTTTTTTGCTATGGAGGTTGCACTAAATTTTATTTCCTCACATCCTCACAAAAAATTTATTAGCTACACAGACTCAATAAGTGTTCTGCTATGTATCATCAAACTCTTGTTCTCCATCCTTTGCATCTGTTTTACAAACTCATAACGACCTTTTAAAAAAGGGATTTCACATTTTATTTTGTTGCGTTCCAGGACATGTAAGTATCGTGAAGATAGAGATATTTAAAAGACTGAAAAAAAAAAAAAAAAAAATCTGGAGTGACTCCACTCGACTTTCCGAACATTGAGTAATTAACATTTTTGTAGATAAAGTAAAGAAAGAGGAGTTGTTAAACAAATAAAAGAGAGAAAACCATAATAGAGTGTTTGAGTATTTTTCTCCATATATTACATGATGTTTTATTTAGCGCTAATGAACTTTGAATCCATAGATCATAATGATAAAGAATTTTTCGTTGTGTCCCTGTAAAAACCTATAAATGTTAGATTCACCAATATGATTATAGTTAATGCAACGGTGATTTATAATATTCATATAAATTTTCAGCTCAATTGAATAAGGTGTTTAGATGCTATCGCACTTTTAAAAATTTAGTCCCATAGGCCGTAATGATAAAGAATTTTTCTTTGTGTCCCTGTAAAAAAACGGTAAGTGCTAAATTCACCAAAATCTATACAGTTCGTGCAACTGTGACCTGTAACATGTGTATAAATTTTTTGCTCAGATTAATAAAGCTTTTAGACGCTATCGCACTTTTAAAAATTTGGCCCCATAGGCCATAATGATAAAGAATTTTTCCTGGTGTCCCTATAGAAAAAAACTATCAGTGCTAGATTCACCAAAACCAATAGGGTTCGTACTAGGGGGACTTACAATATACGTACCAACTTTCAGCTTATTCGAACAAAGCGTTTAGACGCTAGTGTGTTCACTCACAGACATACACACACACATACATACATCATCGTAAAAGTAGTGAAAATTGACTCAGGGGACCTCGAAACGTATAGAAACATCAAAATCTCAAATTCGGATTTTTGACATGATTACAATGTTTTCCTTACTATAGTGTTTCGGAAGGTAAAAAATGTTTTAGTGTGGAAATAAAGTTCAATTATTTTATACAGAGTTTTGAAGTCATTTTTACTTCACATATGAAGCCTTCGTTTCACGATTTAGTTTTTTTTTCTTTTTTTCTTACATAAAATATAATTAATATGAAAATAATAATAATAATGATAAAATGTTTTGATGATTTTGTAAGGAAGTATTTTTCTTCTTGTCACTGAGATCCCACCATTGAGGTCGCCGAGAGATCCTGCTCTCGACAGAAGAGATGTGCCCGGTTCGATTCCAAATCGCGATAGATGGCTTAGCCATTAAGAGTTTTCCATGGTTTTCTCTAAACCTTATATAAATACGGTTCAGGATTCCTTGGAAAAACCTCAAGAAGGGCATTCCACCCTTCGAGTAGTCAGTGGGCTTTAACACCTACACCACCACACAATCATGCCATCATTTTCTCACATTTTTCGTTCAGGTGTTAAAACATTCTTACTTTATAAAAAAAATCTGGTGTGAAACAACCACACGACTTCCATTACCCACTGTTACATGTATTATATGCACGTTTTAGAGATAATGTTATCAGAAGAGATAGAACTGACCTAATGAAATAGACACCTAAAAATTTTCCAGTAAGATAAAGTTAATACACGTGTAAAAACATAAAACAGATTTTACACAGATTTTCTTTTTTTCTATTTTAAGAAAAAGAGATAAACAGAAAATTGGTAGAGTTTTTTATTTATTTATTTATTTATTTATTTATTTTGAAACACCAATTTTCGAGATCTAAAACTGATTTATCTGATCAGGATAATTATTAATTTTCCTGTGATAACCAAGTAAAGCAGGAGAAAGGATATCTAAAATGAGTTTATGTAACAATTTCCAAGAAAACCGTTAGAGCCGTTTTTGAGATACCGACATTCACCAAAGCTTGGAATAATGAATTGTTAACTGGAAAACAACAATTACATGCAAAAGAATATTTAAAAGAGGGTTAATATGGCAAGTTTGAAAAAATTCATACAGCAGTTTTAAAAGGAACGCACTTGCAGGACCTGAAATTCAGTTATTTATACAGGACTCCCATCAATTTTTCTGAACTAGCCAACTATATCATTCGAAAGGATATTTAATAGAGTGTTTATACAGCAATTTTGAAGAAAATCGTTTTAGCCGTTTTTGAGATATGGACTTCCGGTTTCGAATGTCCCACTTCCGGTTTTCCGATTTCCACCAAAATTTGGAAAATCCATCTGTACACCAGACCTGTTTCAGTTGTAAAGTTTCGTAATTCTAGCTTTATTAATTTCCAAGATATAATAGCTAGAAGATTCCCTACATACATACACACATGCACTGACCAATTGCCAAAAAACCTTTTGGACTCAGGAGACCTTAAAACATGTAAATCAGGTGAAATATCGATATCGAGTTTTTGGACCGAATAGAATATTTCCATTACTTACAGTAGTCGGGTAAGAGAGTAAAAAAATTTTTTTTTGAAAAAAAAAAAAAAAAAAAAGAAAAGAAAGAAAGAAAGAAAAAGAAATAAAGAACCTATTTATCTATGCAGAAACGTTGCATAAGAATGCTTTCAATTTATACAAATCGAATCTTTAAAAAATATACTAAAAAATAAATAAATAAATAAATAAATGAATAAATAAATAAATAAAACTAGGGGGGGGGATGAAGTAAAATAGAGTATAACTGTTTTGAAAAATATGGAAACTATTTTAGACTTTTATTTACTAAAGTTTTTTATATTTTAAAAGCTAAGAAAAGCGTAGGTTTTAATAAAATTAATGAAAAAAAGAAAAAAAAAGAAGCTTTTTGAAATAGTGATTAAATAGCTGCTTTTTATCATTTTATTAAACTCGGTGACACTCTTTAAAATTGGTGTTATAAATTTTGAATTAAAGTTGGAAAAGTTATAGCGAATAAAAAATGTTTTAACATCTGAAAAATACAAATTTGTTTTTATACAAAATTTTGAAGTCATTTTTACTTTATATGCAAATCCTTCATTTCATGATTTATTTTTTATTCTTTTCTTCCGCACAAAACGTAACTAGTATAGGGGGGAAAAAATGAAAAAAGAAAGTAAGCGCTTCGATGATTTTGTAAGGAAATATTTTCCCATTGAAGTCCCAGAGCGGCACGTAAGATATGAAATCGGGATCAATTTCATTATATTGCATTTCTCCTCCTCCTTTCTATCTTCATGGTAAGTATAAAAGGCAATGAAGCCGCTGATAAAGCTGCTAAGCCAAGCTTCCCCCCCCCCCCCCCCCAAAATTGTTCAGTTCCATATGAAGATCTTAAACATGTCATAAAAAATTTTCTTAGAGGCAACTGGGAAAGACAATGACAATGTCAGAATAACGACAAATTACTAGAAATTAAATCAAATATTTCAATCTGGCAAACACTTACTCGACGGAAACTTAATCCTTTCAGTCGCAGTGTTCCCGCTGATGGAACACCTAATTTTAATTCTCAAGTGCAAAAACTCATCCCGGAAATATTTTAGCAAAAAATTACATTTATAACACAGCAGAAAAGGCCCTTTTTTTTAACGTGAAAATTTAAAATTTCTTCTATTTTAATTATGTTCGTAAATTCCGGTGGCAGTGTAATTTAAATGATCCGAATTACCTTGCGCCGCAAAAGGTTAAAATACTCCGGAATAAATTGAAATGTTGGGATCTATGCAACTTTTACGAGTTTTAGTTGTCGATAATGTTTACTTATAAAGTGATTTATTTATTAAATTAAATATTATTTGAATTTAATAAGGTTTACTTACAGATGTTTTACACCGAAAATTTCTCGAAAAGGAACAATGCTAATTTTTTATTTTTTAAATATTTATGATCAGCTATGTGTCTAAAAGCCATTTTTAAAATTAGTTTAGTAATTTTTAAAATAAATTAAGTAGTGAACGTTAAAGGGTTAATGTCATAATTACTCGCATCAGAATCGGGCACACTATAGATTAACTCAAAAGCATCTACTTCTTGGGGAAAAAGAACCCAGTTGTCTAAAATGTCATTTCAGCTCTCTTACAATACGTCAAATCTTAACTGACTGTCCTTGCCTACGTCATTTATATAGATATTTTTTCAAATCCTCTTCGCCAAATCTGATGAGCCTTATAGGCATAAATCCGAATTTTTTTTTTTTTTTTTTTTTTTAAATTTTTACAATGATATTTAATTTTTATGTTTTATCTTTTATTATTCAAACCTTTTCCCCCTTGTTCCGTGTTGTGAATTTTCTTACTGACAATCTGGATGGGTGAACCCATCCAGATATTTCTATTTAATTTTTTTTTTTTTTTTTTTTTTTTGTATGGCGCGGCATACCCTACAAGCAACCATGTTCTTTCCCTAATTTTTTTTTTTTTTTTTTTCAATTCCTACTATTAGATCACACTCTCCCTATATCTTGTACAAATTTTGTAATCGTTTTCTAACTAACTTCCTAACTAGCTAGACATTTGAAACTTTCAAGATTGCTCAGAACACGGTGACAAGACAATACTTCGAAGACCGATTTTCGAAATTTTTATTAGTTTTCATATAATTCATTAAAATATGAAAATAATAACATCCTAATAGCCTTATAATAGCCATTAAAATATTAGCTATAATTTAATTGTTGCCAAAAAAAATAAAAAAAATAAAAAAAAATGCGAGTCCATTTTCTTTCGACATAAAAATAAATACATTTAATTAAATGTGAACATTAAAAAATTATAAAAAGTTAAATGATGCATCTCACAAAAACTTTCGATAGTGTTTGTAAGTAGGAATTGACTTAATTTTTTTTTTCTTTTATATTACTTGTTTACGGTCAAACAACCTTTAATCATCGCTCTTATGATTAAATAAGTATTTACATTTTCTTTATAATAAAATAGCTATTTGTACTGTTTTATATTAAATAGTTGTATTTCTAACATATAAAATAAGCATTCTCTATTTATTATTCTAGAAACATATTTATGTTTCTTAATAATGTTAGTGGTCCGCGGGACTTTAAATTATGAATTTAGTGGTCCGTGCGATTTTTCGCTGTGAATTTGGTGGTCCGCGAAGTCAAAAAAGGTTGGTGACCGCTCATTTAAAGCACCAATGTTCAAACATTCTATAGCATTTTAATATTATTAGAGTTTGCCAGCTTTTAGCATTAGCAGGTCACTATTTTAACCCTTTCATTCGCAATTTTTTCCATCCATAACACGATAAATCCTATATTCAGTCGTATTTTTTTTTCAAAGGTAATATATATAAATATTTTTTTAAATAGGAGTAATAGCAGAGTACGAATTAATATAGTTAACAAATCAAATGAGAGGTGTTTATTTATATTTAATATAACCACTGATGCCATTAATAATCACAACTTTTCAATAAATAAAAATATCAAAATTTTGGAAAACATGCATTTTGTAATTAATTAAAATACAAATTGTAAACATTAAAAAAAAAATCTGGTGTGAAACAACCACACGACTTCCATTACCCACTATTACATGTATTATATGCATTTTTGAGAGATAATGTGATCAGAAAACATAAAAGTGACCTAAAGAGAAAATCGTTAGAGCCGTTTTTGAGATACCAACTTTTACAAAAAATCAATTATTGACCGGAAAAAAATAATTACATACAAAAGCATATTTAAAAGTGAGTAAAAATGGCGAGTTTGAAAAAAATCCGTACAACCGTTTTTAAAGGAACGCCTTTGCGAGGCCTGAACTTGAGCTATTTATACAGGACGCCTATCAATTTTCCTGAACTAACCAACTATATCATTCGAAAGGACATCTAATAGAGTGTTTATGTAGCAAGTTTGAAGAAAATCGTTAGAGCCGTTTTTGAGATACGGACTTACGGTCCCACTTCCGGTTTCCGATGTCCCCCTTCCGGTTAAACTCAATTATTGACAGGAAAACAATAATTACATACAAAAGCATATTTAAAAGTGAGTTAAAATGTCGAGTTTGAAAAAAATCCGTACAACCGTTTTTAAAGGAACGCCTTTGCGAGGCCTGAAATTGAGCTATTTATACAGGCCGCCTATCAATTTTCCTGAACTAACCAACTATATCATTCGAAAGGACATCTAATAGAGTGTTTATATAGCAAGTTTGAAGAAAATCGTTAGAGCCGTTTTTGAGATACGGACTTACGGTCCCACTTCCGGTTTCCGATGTCCCACTTCCGGTTTTTCAATTTTCACCAAAATTTGGAAATTTCATCTGTACACCAGACGTATTTCAATTCTAAAGTTTCGTAGATCTATCTTTATTAGTTTCTGAGCTATAATAGCCAGAAGATTCTCCACATACATACATACATACATACATACATACATACACACACACATACATACACACTGACCAATTGCCAAAAACCACTTTTTTGGACTCAGGGGACCTCAAAACGTGTAAATCAGGTGAAAACCCGATATCGAATTTTCAGACCGAATACAATACTTCCATTACCTACGGTAGTAGGGTAATGGAAGTAATAAAATTAAAAATATTTCAAACAGTTAATTTACTTAAATTGCCCAAAACAGGAAACTGATTCTGATATTATTATCAGAATAGAGTAAAATATACTTTCATTTATCAACAAGGATAGTGAAATCATCTAAATTATATATTTTTCGGCGGTAAAATGTATATAAATTTTAATATTGTTCATTTTGAATCAGCGGGAGTGCTAGATGGTAAGAAAGAAAATCTGAAATGTTATGATTCCAGTTGGCATCACGGGGAATGAAAGGGTTAACGAATCACTCTTTTTTTTTTTTTTTTTTTTTTTTTATAAATTAAAATCAGTAAAATGTTTTGTATGTGTCCCAAAGAATTTATACGATTGATAATGTAAGTTCTTTGCTCTAATGCCAACAGGAGTTGTTTCTAACCCTAGTAATCAGTCCCTCTTTTGAGGAACCGGTTCAAATGGGGGAGAATTTTGGGAGTTAAACTCGTTGTGAGCGGGGCCTCGAGTTAGCGCTAAGCCCAACAGCGGGTTATGGAAATTATTTTTCATGGCGGAACATGGCTTCTACCGTTCTGTCGGTCGTCCCGTCCTTAATATCAGTTCTAGCACTATTCTATCTATTCTCGGATAATAGCTTTGCTCCTATTCCTTCTGTTGGTTTTCACTCGGAATACGATTATATTATTGGTGAGTTAAAAAAAATATATTTAAATATTTTTTAATTAAAATATATGCTTTTTCTTCCATAGATGGCATTTTATAAAACAAAAATTTGAACAAAAATAACTTTCTACCAAGTTTCTGAAGAAATTAATTAATTTTATTACTATAATTTTTAGTTATTTATTTTTTAGTGTTAGTATTTTTATTTCTGAAATATTATGATACTAGCAAACCCGTGCGAAATATTCGCACTTTATATCTTTTCTTATTTACCTTTAAAATTTGAAACTCATAAACGTTATACCAATTTCACCATCTAGTTAAAATTTTAATTTACCAGAAGCCAAATTATTATTAAAAACCAAATTAATATTGTACAATAGTGAAACCAAAATCATTCCAAGAAAGGTTTCCAAATAAAATCCATGGCTCACGATTCAATTTTCCACAGGCAGTACAGTTTTAATATAGGACTCCCAAAACACCTTTTAAATTTTTGTCATCATGTTGGCGATGACTTTTTATTAATTTTGGTAGATATATATATATAGTTTAAAAATAAATAAATAAAATAAAATAAACTAATTCCTATTTTGATAACATTTTTTATGATTGTGTTCTTTAGTTAATTCATGACACAAAAGTTCATATTCTGTATATATCTTTAAAATATTGCTAGGTTTAAAATGATGCTTGCAAAGATTCTGAAGAAACAACTGTTAAAAATACATTTTTTTCGTAAAATAATCTCATCAGACAAATGTCGTTATTTTTTCTTGTTAGTCCGCGCGCTATGATGTATAAATATTATTTTTTCATCCTCCCGTATCGTATCGTTTCGACAAAAAATAATTGAAACTGGTCCACGTTAGAGAAATATTATATAGATATGGCTAAAATATTATTATAAATGTCAAAGGAATTGCAAACATCATTTGTTTCTAATGTCAATAGTAAGAAATTATAACATATATCATTTATATCATTATGACACATAGAATTTTTATATAATTTAAAATGGATTTAATATTTAAGAAATTGTTCAATAAAATTTAAACAGATAGTCTTGTAAAGTTTATTTAGCTTTCGGGAGTATATGTGCTGCAAAGAATAAATAAATAAATGATTTTAACATTTAAAATTTTTTCAAACCTTATTCAGCAGATCTTAAAATGTGTAAATCCACCGAAAACCGGAATTTAAAAATTTTTAAGAACCTAAGACATTTTTTTTTTTTAAAACACTGAAAAGAAAGTGAAAAATAATATTATATTTAAAAAATTATATTAATAAAAAAGTTTGGTTACAATTTATTTTGTTAATGGATGAGATGATACAGTAAACTCTCGATTATCCGCGAGCGAATTATGTACAGATTATTCAGGGCTGTGGGAAAAGGGCGGGATCATGAAAGCGTAGGATCAAGGAACAGTATTTTCTCAAAAAGAAACAAAAACAAATGTTTGATTAAAAAAAAAAAGTAAGCAAAAAGAACTTTTTTTTTTTGATACTGTTCAGAACGGTACCGTTTAATTTATTTTATAAATTAGCCTACAGATTGCATCTTTTCACCATCGTAAATACGCTTTTTCAATTCCTACTATTAGTTCACACTCTCCCCTATATATATTTATACATCTTGTTCAAATTTTCAATCGTTAATAAAATACTTTTTATTCATCCGATCAAGTTCAAATACATTTTTTTTAAACTTGTAGTGGATGACACTTGATGTTAATACAGTTTTCTGCATGTGGGAGGATCACTCCCCCCCCCCCTGGGGGGAGTACGCCTCCGGGGGGAGTAAATTTTCAATATGGGTGTCTTTCGAAAGATCTCGTCAGTACATTTAAAAGGAATAGTTGAACTATAGATCTGTGATAATTTAAAATAAAGTTATCGATTTTTTTTTTTTTTTATCTTTTAACGAAAAAAACTTAGAAAAAATATTTCTGCTGATTTGCAAAAAAATTACATCTTTCGGCATTTAGTGAAGCAAGCAGTAATTGACTTTTAATTTTTTTTTTTTTTTTTTTAAATATTGCTTGTTTTGTTTATTGTTTTTATATCTTAGTCACACACACACGCATAGAAAATACAAATATTTTTACTGTTTTATGAATATTTTCACTGTTAGTCTTATATTTTACATACCATAAATCAAGTCTTTGGGTTAATATATTTTCTATCTCATTTGTCTCTTATTTTTAGTTGTTTTGTGGTCTGTATGCAATTTATACTAGACATGAGATCATTGCAGAGGTATTTTTCGAGTTCTATCTCATCAGAGACCCATTTTAGGGGGTAAAAAAACCTGTTTGTTAAGGTAAAATCTTCCGATTACATTTTAATTCACTTTCTCCGAATCGTAATTTTTAATATAATTCTGAATAAAAGTGCGTTTTAAAAATTTTCAAATTTAAGCGACATCATAATTTACCTTATTGGTGCGTTACGTAATAATCTAAGCATAAAACTCTTTGCGATTTGTTAATTAATTTCTTCTATATATACAAAGAAAATATTGGATTTGTGAAAATTTCCAAACTCTGGTTTTCGATGAATTTACATTTTTTGAGATATCCTGAACATAATTAGACCATTTTTAAAGATGTCCGTCTGTGTATGTGTTAAAAGAAATTTATAGACGCTGTACCTCACGAAACAATGAACGAAATTTAAACCAAGTTTGGTATTTAGTTCGACCATGAATTAAAACGGTGTTAATTGAGTTTGGAATCAATCGCTCAACAGGTGGCGCTATTATTCCATTTTTTTCCCATAACTTTTATTATGGTGGTATAGGACAAAATTTTGTATAAATGTAAATAATGAGAATTATTTCTGACTTTTCAATATGAAATAATATATGTATATATATATATATATATACTTATTTATGATAGTAATAGTTAACCAGGGGAAAAAAATGTATATATAAGGACATCACTCCTCTCTTGGATGCACCCACCCGTGGGAGATGTAAATTTTCAATATAGGTATCATTCAAAAGAACTCGTCAACACTTTTAAACGAATGGTTGAACCATAGTTCTGTGTCAATTTAAAACAAACTTATCGATTTTTTTAAACAAGAAAAAAGCATTTTTTTTTTTTTTTTTTTTTAATGTAAGCACAAAATTGACTTTCATCATTGAGTATTATATTCTTCTGAGACTCAAATCGTCTGCTTTCATCATGGAGAATAATTTTGATAAATAATATTTTTAATAAATAATTTATACTACTTGAGCTTATATAGGAAAATACAGAAGAAAATTTTATGTTGGCAAAACATTGTGGTATAACTTTGTATTCACTAAAATTTTCAGTATATTTTACACCACTGAAAATTATTATGAATATCAATCGCAAAATAGTTATGAGTTATTCGATCAAAACTACTGTATTAAGGGTTTAATAACAATAGTTATGAAACATATTCTTTCTATCCTAATTTAACTCATCCTATTAAAGTGCACTGTGATTCAGCACACCCTGGCGTTTGATTACCACCATTGGCGATATTTCACGCAGGGCGTAGTGTGCGAGGGGCAAGGGATACGCTTGCCCCAGGCGCAAAAATTTTAGGGGGCACCAAATATTGTTCCCGAAAAAGTCAAAAATGATCATTATGGTAGATTTCAATTTTGTTACAATTTTATCAGATCCTCCTATCATTACATCTGGCTAATCTTCGGTAGCTGCAGAAATAAAAAGCAAAATTAAAAATATTTTTAGGCCCTTCCTAGCCTTAAATTATTCACCCAGTGATTATAATGATATAGACGCTCTGATGTTCTTTTGCACTTCTGATGGACTTGTGCATCTCACGCCCACAAATTAGTCGAACACGGTAGTCGTAGAGTTTACGGGATGCTTAAGGGGACTCTCTACTTATTGTCTCCAAAAGCTAAAGCCAATGTTATTCTATGGGAAATTTTGCCCCATTATATCTCATTAACTAATACATATTTTTAAATTCCGTTTTCACATTTAGAAAATTCACAACTGCTTAATAGTTTATTGCTTTCTAAAAATTGCTTTTTTAAATTTTTAGTATTTTATTTTTAAGTTAAAAAATTCAAAATTTCACTTTGTGAAAATTCGTATTTTACAACCTCAAAATAAAATGCTAAAAATTTAAAAAGTCAAATTTTAGAAAGCGATAAACTATTTAATAGTTGTGTATTTTTTGAATGTGAAAACGGAATTTAAAATATGTATTTGTTAATGAGTTATTATGGGGCAAAATTCCCCGTAGAATAATATTGGCCTTGGCTTCCGTTGCAAATAAGTAGAGAGTCCTCTTAACGCTACGTTCCTATAAATTCATAGTACGGCAATGAATACAAGCGGTCTTTACATTTCGCGTCCATAAAGCTTTGATATAGTGATCATAATAACCAAAGCCTTTCTATAGAAAGACTCCGTGCCCCTTACGTCTATAATATGTTAATTCAAAGATTAATGTAACGGGGTCCTTATTTATGATGATTGTTGAGGTTTCACGTCGCACTTGTTCTACAATATAATTAATTGGCGACGGCTTGAAACTCACACCGAAGGGTAGTCAAGAGACATGCCATCGCAATTTTAATCTTCTACGGAAGGGAGTAACTCATCCGCTTCGGCGATCCCCAGTGGTATAATTCGGATAGGAACATGGAGGACATTGCGGCCACGACGGATTTTACGCGCACGACGATTTTTAGCCGTTTCGAGTATCGAACCTACAATCTATTTATAATGAAACCATAAAACCGTAAAGGTCTTATGGTTTGGTTATTAAAAGGTGATTGCTGAAATGAGGTTCTGAAACCATCTTAGCCATAAATTGTTAACGGGTGGCTATTTATAATCAGATTTTGATAGCGACATCTGTATCATTTTTATTTATTGATATATGTTTACTAGATGGCATAGGTGGACTCCGCGCAGTTCCTCATCACATATTTGTTTTCACACATTTTAATTATTGTTAAAAACTATCAAAGTAAAATTGACATATCGCATTCCGGCAAGAAAAATGACACAGCTTAAAAATGCAGTATTTGAGAAGAATCAACTTAAAGATGGTATAAAGAATGAACTTGGCTATAATAAAACTAACATGAATGCCTCTCAGGTGGATGAATTGAGAGTTATAGATGCGACATTTTCCGCACTCATTGGGGGCATTTTATACACATTTTTCAATAACATAAACCCAAATTCGCCATTTTAGGTTGATTTCTTTGGAAATCGAAATATTCCAATCACTTCGTTAATATATATATATATATATATATATATATATATATATATATATTATATATACATATATAGAATCGAAATCTTATCATTACGATAACTCCCGAAATAATACTGAATACTCCAAATCGAACCAAATTCGGACAGCAAATTTATCTTATAAATATTTTGGATAAGTTCGTTAACCTACTTCACAATTTTGTGTTCAAGTGGCGATAAATGCATAGACCATTTAAGGATCTCAACCAAGTAAGGTTCTCAACCAAGGAATTTTATCCGCCACGACATTTCCAATCGTTTTTTCTCACCAAACAATTCGTAACTCTGAACTTTCATCAAAATCGCTCGGTCCATTTTCGTGTAAACGATATTTCTGCCATACATTGTAATTGGTCTTTAAAGGTTTAACAGCAAATGCGACATTTTCTGAAAATGGAAATATTTCGAATCGTTTATGCACCCCCAAACTTTCATCAAAATCCTTATACCCATTTCCAAGTAAATCCAATTTCTGCTTTATATTGCAACTGGCCGATAAAGGTTTTAGCTGCGAATGCGAATTTTTCTGAAGATGAGGATAAGCCTTTAACCTCAAACTTTCATCAAATTCCTATAACCATTTCTAAGTAAACCCAACTTCTTCCATATGTTGCAATCGGCCGATAAAGGGTTAACAGTGAACGCTAATGTCTCTGAGGATGAGGATATTTCCAATCGCTTTTTCTCACCGAAAAATCCCTAACTCCAAACTTTCATCATAATAGCTTTCTCCAATTTCGTGTAAACCATTTTCTGCCATACGTTGCAATTGGTCTTTAAAGGTTTAACAGCGAACGCGAAAGTTTCTGAAGATGAAAATATTTCCAATCATTTATGTACCCCTAAACTTTTATCCAAAATCTCTATATCGATTTCCGAATAAACCGAATTTCAGCCATATGTTGAAATTGGCCGATAAAGAGTTAACGGAGAACGCGAATTTTTCTGAAGATGAGGGAAAGTCTAATCGTTGTAGCACCTCTCCGAAAACACTTAATCCCGAACTTTCAACAAAATCGCTATATCCATTTCCGAGTAAACTCGATTTCTGCTATGTTTTACAAGTGGCCGATAAAGGGTTAACTGTGAACGCGAATTTATCTGAAGATGAGATCCAATCGTTTTTTCTAATCAAAAATTCCTAACTCGAAACCTTCAACAAAATCGCTTTCTCCATTTTTCCGTGTAAACCCAATTTCTGCCATATACGTTGCAATTAGCCTTTAAAGGTTTAACTGTGAATGCGAATTTTTCTAACGACGAGCAAGCTTTGATCAAAATCCTTATAACCATTTCCGAGTAAACCCAATTTCTGCCATATGTTGCCATTGGCCAATAAAGGGTTAACAGCGAACGCAATTTTTTCTGAAGATGAGGGTTAATCCAAGCACCCCGAAAAACACTTAACCACAAATCTTTTTGAAAATCACTATATCCATTTCCGAGTAAACTCAATTTCTGCTACATGATACAATGGGCCGATAAAGGGTTAACAGCGAACACGGATTTTTTGCCTTGCGAAATTTTCAAAGTCGCATGTTTATAGTTAATGCTGTTCACCCCGGCTTCAAAACTTATATTTAAGAGCTGTTCTTACATCTTCACGATAACGATATTTCTTTTCATGCACGTTTAAGTGAAATTTTGCCCTATTCTCCCATGTTAAGAAAATCGTAAATTTTGAATAACTTCTGAAGTTTTTTAATTAGAATGTTGCAAATGAATAGGGTTTTTGCCAATGTCAAAAGTAATATTTTAAAACTGATCTGACTTCTCCGAGACTATTTGTTCTTGTGATATCGTGTACACAGGCTAACAAACTTACTAACGGACTAACAGAATAACAAACTAACAAACACCCTACAGACGGACACCATAGAAATTTTGTCATTTTCGGATTCCACACACCTAAAAAGTATAAAAAAGTAAAAAAACCGACGTCGTAAATTTTCGCGATTACCTAAGTTCCCCATACCTATAGTATGATGGGGCACCTAAAAATGCGACAACAGCAATTTCTGTAGTACAATCAATTCAAAACTTTTATAAATTTAGGATATTTTTCTACAAAACAACTTATACATAAAATTTAATACTGTTTCATTCCATAGGTGCTAAAAGGTATAACTCAACTAGTTGGTATAGGTGGACTCTGCTCAGTTCCCCATCATACACATGTTTTCATAAATTTCTAGTACAGACATTCTCTTATCAGGGTTATCATGGTAAGAGAAATGAATTTGACCAAACGCTTGACACAGTGACAGAATGAAATGCCCGCCTAATAGGCTATACACCGTCCACTTCGGTATATTTATCTTATTCTAATCTATTAATTTATTTTATTAGGGTCAATTTAGTAGTTTAGTTTTCATGCTACTATTTCCAATGCAATAATCCTCAAAATGCCTATTTATATGGAAAATTTTCAATTTTGTTATATTGATAAAATCTTAAATTACGAATAACTTATGAAATTTTCCTATCAGAAAATTTGTAGTCAATCATGTTCAAACAAATATCATAAATGTAATTTGAAGTTGTCTAATGTATTTATGATCCTCAAAATGGACATTTATACTCAATTTTGCCCTATTCTGCCATTTTAAGTAAATCGTAAATTCCAAATAACTTACGAATTTTTTAAATTGGAAAATCCCTACTCTATGGTATTCATGTGAGTATCCTAAATAATATTTCAAATGTGGTCTGACACCTTTACGATGAAAATATCCCTCAAGATTGACGTTTGTGTGAAATTTTTCCCTATTTCGTCATATTAAGTAAATCGTAAATTTCCAATAACTTACGAAATTTTTATATTGGAAAATTTATAGTCAAGGATGTTTATACCAGCATCTTATATAATATTTTAAAAGTAGTCTGACATCTTTACGATGAAAATATCCCTCAAAGTTGCCGTTTATGTGAAATTTTGCCCTATTCTGCCATGTTAAGAAATTCGTAAATTTCCAATAACTTGCGAAATTTTGCAAGTAGCATGTTTATACTTATTGGTGTTCATTAAGGCATCAAATCTGATATTTAAAAACTGGTCTGAAATTTTTGCAGTAAAAAGTTTCCATTTAATGCACGCTTAAGTGAAGTTTTGCCCTGTTCTCCCATGTTAAGAAAATCGTAAATTTCTTATAACTTTCGAAGTTTCTTAATTCGAATGTTGTAAATAAATAGGGTTCTTGCCAGCGTCGAAAGTACTATTTTAAAACTGATCTGACTTCTCTGCGACATTTTGTTCTTGAGATATCGTGTACACAGAATAACATACTAACACACTAACGAACTAACAAACTAACAGACGCCCTACAGACGGACACCATACAAATTTTGTTATTTTCGGATTCCTTACACCTGAAAACGTGTAAAAAAGTAAAAAAAAACCGAGGTCGAAAATTTTCACGATTACCTAAGTTCTGCATACCTATAAATCCCTTCCGTGGAGGATCAAAATTGGGATGGCATGTCTCCGGACCCCCTCTAGGGGTGAGTCCCAGACCGTCGTCAACTGCCCATTGCGCAGCACTAGTGCGACGTAAAACCCAACCAACCAACCCCATACCTATAGTAGGATGGGAAACTAAAAAAAAAAAAGAAAAAGAAAGAAATCGTGAGGAGCACGGCATAATAGCACTAATTTTTAAGTTACATACAATTTTTAAAAACTTATTTTTTTTTATAATAAATGTAATATAGATAATTTTTTCATGATTACAAACGATTGGTGCAGCTATCACCAAAATCATAAAAAGGAAAAAAAAAAAAAAAAAAAAAAAGGAGGGGAAGAAAAATTTATTTTAGTGTAGGAAATTTCAGGAACTCCAGAAGAAGCTGTAAATACAAAGCCTATAAATTATTCACATTCTGTTGTCGATGATGATTCAGAGTAAAGCCGATCGACGTTGGATTGAGGGTCCATGGGTATTTTTCTAAGTGAATCTAGTCCACATTTACGCAAGTTAAAAAAAAAAAAAAACACCGAACAACTAGCCGACCAGCGCAACTGGGGATCGAACCTGGGACTTCCCGTATATCACCTTTGTGAGCAGATACTCTTGGCTAATGCTGTGTTGTAAAAACAAAGGGAAAGACTTAGACGATTCAACCTAATTTCCACATCTGAACAATTAAGTGTTCTGTCACACAATACTAAGCAATGTTTTCCTTACATATGTATGTTCGGAAAGTAAAAATGTACTTGACCCATTTCAAAATGCACATCGAGCACTTAGAAACATTGCACCCTTTGTGTGGTTTTGTGTAATACTTATTTTGATTGATCCTGTAAACCAAGGATAAATGTTTTTCATTTTTAAGTTAGTCACACGTTATCTTTTAATTTATTATCATTTATTTTTGAGTTACGCGGATTAGTGAAGTAGGGAAATACAAGCAGGGAAAAAGAAACCAATTGCTAAACACCTGATTTTCGGATTCAGAGATGTTAAGAATTACCAATATAGCATAACCTCGATTTCGAAGATTTGACCCATAAACTTCTCTACCTGATATAGATAAGCGAAAGTAAAAAGCCATGCAAAGTTAAAACGCAGGTGGAATTGATGAAATAAACACCGAGCTCATATGAAATGTAATTGCATAAACACCAGTTAAAAAACAAATTAGTGAATCTTACAAAAAAAAAAAAAAGAGAGATAAAAGATAAAAAACTATGGATGAAATTCTGTCTTTGACAGAATTTAATTTGGTACAACAGGACTACTTATATTTGTATTTTAACGCCCTTTCAAAAAAAAAAGTGAAAACACTAGTCTAAATAATCATGACACATTCAGCCGGTACCCGTTGGCTCTCTGGTCAGAATACACAACTACGAATCTGAAGGTTGTGAGTTCGATCCTCACCGATGGGAAGTGAAAATAAATAAAATATCTGAAGATACTAGTCAGGAATTTTTCAGCCAAGACTCTGTGGTCTGAGTACACGACTACAAACCCGAAGGTTGTGAATTCAATAATTGTCGATGAGAAGTGAAAAAAATATATAAAAGTTTTTACGTATTTCACAAAACATTTTAAGATAGAGTAAGAAATTAAATGGTAAAATTGGATATTGGCAGGCATTTTCGAAGTTGAACGCTATAAATTGGTAACGACGCAAAATGTCAGATTGAAAGAAATAGTCCTGTCTTAAACAAAAAAAAAAAAAAAAAAAAACATGAATGGTTAAAGTAACCTGTTAATTTTTTCAGGAGTAATTTAATTTCACTCATTTAAGAGGATTCGACACAACTGAAGGTTTCATATTAAAACTTATATTTCCATTTAATATTTATAAATTAAACCATATTATATATTTAGCAAAATATATACATTCAGACAACAACTCTTATGATTTTTGATAGATACATTACAGATCTGAAATCTTTAAATTGTGGTTTCCCAGTTCGCATTTTTTCACGAATTCATGATCGTTAAAATGCTAAAATTTCTACATATATACACCCCGCGACAAAAAGATAGGTACAAAGGGTCTTTTCTTTGATTTTTCATAAAATAACATTATCTAAATTGTGCTTGTCATTTATTATTATCATAAAATAACACTATTCCCGGACTCATTTTTGTTTTAAGACTCATTTTGAAAAGTTTTAAGACTAAAATTGTTCTAATTTAAGACTACGCATCGCGACAAAAAGATAGGAACAAAGGTTTTTTTTTTTTTTTTTTGAATATGATTATTTTGAATATGAATATTTTGAATATGATTCAAATATTTAATATGTTTTTGATATGATAACATTTTGTTATGATAATAAAGGATCAGCACAATTTAGATAATGCTATTTTATGAAAAATTAAAAAGAACCCTTTGTTCCTATCTTTTTGTCGCGGGGTATATATATATATATATATTATATATATATAAACCCTAAATATTTTTTTGTATGTTTAATAGAACCTACTTAAAAGAATTAGGAATGGATTTTCCAATATCTTTTACAGGAATGGACTTTACAATATCAAGTAAAAGTATAACAAAAATCATGTTTCTTTCTTTCATTTTTTTCGTTTTCGTCAATTTTTACGTAGACATGCACTTTTTAATTTTTCCCCTAAAAACTTATTAATAAATTTCAAAACTCATCTATAATTCTTTTAATTAGGTTCTATTAAACATCCAAAGTAACTTTTAAGTCTTTTCTTAAATATCTGTAGACGTTTCGGCATTTTGAAGATCATGAAACTTCTTTAAAAAAATGCAGACTGAGAAAACGCAATTTAAAGATTTCAAATGTACAACAAATAAATCAAAAACCATAAGAAATTTTCCCTGAATATATATTTTATTGAACAATCCTAATATAGTTTATAAACTCATCTATAATTCTTTTAATTAGAGGTTCTATTAAACATCCAAAGTAACTTTTAAGTCTTTTCTTAAATATCTGTAGAAGTTTTGGCATTTTGAAGATCATGAAACTTCTTTAAAAAAATGCAGACAGAAAACGCAATTTAAAGATTTCAAATGTACAAGTGTACTATATCTTGTAGACATAGAACATCACAAACATCCATGGCCGCACCGGGATTCGAACCCGGGACCTGAGGATCCAGAAGCCAGCGGTCTACTGACCGAATCATCAAGCCGACTACTAAATGGAAATATAAGCTTTTGTATTGAATCTTCATCGTTGCCAAATGTGTTAAGTCCCCTTAATACCGAAAGTCACCAAAATTTACGAGGAAAATTAGAAGAAAAGATACCAATGAATTTTTTGCCAGTAGGTTATAAAAATACAGTCGGTAACAAAAGTATCCGAACACTAACAAAAATTTCTATATAAAAAAAAGTTAATACTGTTTTGTTAAATAAATCCTTGTCGAATCATGTTCTTAGTCAGCCTAAGAACATGATTCGACAAGGATTTATTTGACAAAACAGCATTAACTCTTTTTTTATATAGAAAATTTTGCTAGTATTCGAATTCTTTTGTTACCGACTGTACAATTCTGTTGAAAAAAATAAGGAACGAATTCTTGCATTTGAGAATTAAAACTAAGTGGTTAATGTAAGTAATGGCCATTTTTCAAAGAATTAAATTTACAGAAAAATACTAACAGTTCTTTTTTTTTTTTTTGGTCATTTCACAGGAAAAGAAGTGTTATTTTCAGTTTATAATCATTTACAATTTACATATTACTACAAAATAAACATGCCGAATAGATTATTTTTTTAAATGCAATATTATATTTCCTCGATCAATTTTTTAAAGGATTACCATAATAAAATGGGGGTGCTGGCGTGTTGTCTACATTAGGTATCTACGGTTCGGGGTATTGCCTTCTGTAAAGGGTATTTTATAGAACTTTTAGCCTTTTTTTAATGTGAATTACAGAGAAAAACAGGGAAAACACCGTGGTCGTTGAAAGAGACCTACGTCTGAATCCGGCACCTCACATCTACCAGCTCTGAGAGCAGAACATCTTGATAACTGGTGGATCATGATAAAAATGGGGAAAACTATGAATGAAAAGAAAAAAATTGATATGATTAAAAATAAATGAATAAATAACCTTCACGTAAGCAATCAGAAAATTTATCAAACTTCTCCAAACATAAACAGCACATTCCCGTTTCTGATAATTCCCTCCGTGGAGGATCAAAAATGTGATGGCATGTCTTTGGACCATTCCTAGGGATGCATCCCAGGCCAATTACCCATCGCCAATTACCCATAGCGCAGTACTAGTGCGACCTTTAACCCAACCAACGAACCCGTTTCTGATAGAGTGAAAATTCCATTTTTGTTACAATCTATATCCTTTACTCTCCGGTAGGGATAAAAAACAGAAAAAAAGCTGTCTTTTCATTGAAACAGATTTTTTTTCCTTGTAGAAATACCTGTCTTTTCTTTTGTGTGTGTGTGTGTGTGCGTGTTAATGACGATATCTGTAAAAAATTAATGTTAATTTTCCTTTCTTCTTTCATCCCATTTTTTAAAGAAAGAAAATAAAATACAAAATAATCATGGTAAACTAAGAAACAATACCGAATTAAAATACCGATAGTTGAAATCCATTATACTGTTTATTTCTTTATACTTTATTGTCAAGAGGATTACAACCATATGCAAATTTGTTTCGTTTTAATGTAAACCAATATATACCAATATATATGTAATAATAAAATTAATATCTCATTAATCTGGATAATTAATTTAATTTAATCAATATTATTTATTAAGAATTTATAATTTTAACTATATATTCCATTCGGGATTAGATATTGCATCAACCTTGCTACGTATCGAAAAAGTTGATTGCGTAAGATCTCCAATCTTTTGTTCATCTGTCATTACCATATAAGGTTATGAAAAGTAAATTAAAACTAAAATGTACAGGTACTATCATGTAGACGTAATCTACAGCTACTTGCTTGTATATTCTGTCTGCCTCTTTGGAGTCCAGACATTGAACAATAAAGACCTACGAAATGTGGCTCCTCAAATTTATTTTAATTTGTATTTATTTTATTTTATTAGTTTTAAGTAACATGTGAAAATAGAATGTTACAAGTCGACAGGATTTTCTGATGTTAAATTTACTTTAGCTGGTTATATCAAATTTATTTGGCCCAAATTATGGCCCAATATCAAATTTATTTTTAGAAAAAATATGAATGAAGGATCGTATTAGAGATGTCAGCTCAGTCATCTGATCCATTTCTGTTATTTAAGCGTACAAAAAGAAAGTTATTTTAACTCTCTAGCTTACTATATATATAATTGCGGACGCCAAATAAACTTAAAGCATACAAAAGAAGTTATTTTAAACTCCTCAACTTTCTAAAAAACTAAATAATAATTTCTAACAACAAAATCTACTTGCTGCTTTTATTCCATTGAAAAATTTGAATACTGAGAAAAAGAAACTAGATGCACGCGCACGAGCATCATCTCAATAATCTTTTTTTTTTTTTTTACAATAACAAAAATACATCACGTGAGTTAAAAATATAAAAATGAGAGAATAAAATAAAACATGGACAATATCTAACATCCTCCCACCTTTTGATTATATCTTATAATCAAAACTCTTCATTTTGATATCTCTAGAAGATTTCTTCTTCATAAAATCAGTCTGTCTGGCATTTTAATTAGTCTTCCAGATCTAGTCTTTCTAATTTCCCTGCAGGACTTATCCTCCAAAGGCTTTTTAATTTGTGCTTCCTTCACAGCTGGATTAGGAAACGTATTTTCAGCACCGTCACTAGATGATACTTCTAGAGGATAGATTCTTTGTATTGGTCGAAGTATCTCTGAATGAGATGTTTGTAACTTTACGAGTCGCACTTTTCCATCTTTGCCATGAATAAGCTCTATGATGCGTCCTAATGGCCAGTGCATCCTTTTTTTATTGTCCGCTCCCACCAATACAATGTCTCCTACAGAAACTGTCTGTTGGCTTCTTCTCACATTCGGTCGCTGAATAAGTAAACCCAAATACTCTGATCTAAATCGATTTCTTAAACTTTTCTGCAATGCTTGTCTGTATTTAAGCCTTCGTTTGAAAGAGTTTCCCTCGACTGCATCAATGTCTGGCACAATATATTCATGAATATCTTTCAAAAACATGGCAGGAGAAATTGGCTTAATAGATTCTTGCTCTGACATGTAAGTCAAAGGTCGAGAATTGATAATGCTTTCGCAATCAGCCAATACAGTAATCATTTCTTCATAATTCAAGCACGCTCGCCCAAGGACTCTTTTTAATAGATCTTTCATCAGTCTGATGAGCCTCTCCCACCATCCGCCCCACCACGCCGCAGTTGGCGGATTGAATTTCCATTCAATTGAATTGGTTGCTCCATCCTTTTATATATGATTCCAGTTCAGTCGTTTCAAATAGTTGGCTGCACCAACAAAATTAGAGCCATTATCGCAATATATAATGGAACATCTTCCTCTACGAGATATAAATCTTCTTAAAGCCATCAAAAAAACCTCGGTAGATGCTGATGTAACAAGTTCAAAATGTACTGCCCGATAGATAGCACATGTGAACAAGATAACCCAACTCTTTTGATTGTCTTTCAGAAACAAAGGACCAGCCATATCAATACCAATGATCTGAAACACAGCTGCATCTTTTACTCGATTTTCTGGTAGAGAAATAGGCGAAGATTCCACGTTCTTAGAGTTGAATCTTTTACAAGTAGTACATTTAGATAAAACAGATGTCACAGTTCTTCTTCCATTCAAAATCCAATATTTTTCTCTAATCAAATTTAAAAGAATCTGAGGACCTGCGTGACAATTTTTCAGATGAAAATATGAAATTAGTCGTTTAACAACTTCATGATTAGATGGTAGAACGATAGGTGTGAGAAAATCCTTCTTGTCTTGTCTATACAAAATTTTAGTTTTCACGCGTATTATATCTTCCTCATCTTTGAAAGTCTCAAGAGTTTTCAATTTCTCATAATCTTTAGAGGAAAAAGCTTCTTTCTGAATAATCCAAGCTATTTTCATTTCTGCTTTGTGAAATTCCTGACTTGTCAATTCCCCTTTCACTTTATCCTTTGGATTACAAGTATTGTGTTTAAAACGGAGAATCCATCCCACAAGGCGAACGATTTTCTCATAACATGAAAAATAGTGATAGTACCAAGTATTCTGTGAATTTTCATCTACATTTATCAGTAATTTTGTTGATTTTAACTTTTCTCTTTCAACGTCTTCTTCATTTATATCCTGGCAGAGGAAATTCATATGTTTATTATACTCATATGGATTCTTAAGCCACGATGGACCCTCCCACCATTTGAGAGAGACAAGTTGTTTGGCTTTACAACCTCTAGAGGGTAGATCCGATGGGTTCATTTCACTGGGTATATATTTCCATAAAGAAGGATCAGTCAAACTCCTGATTTCTTGAACTCGGTTCCTGACGAAAACTGACCAGTTCTCTTCTCTGATTATCCATGCAAGAACTGTCGTGGAATCACTCCAAAAATATCTTTCCATATTTTCCCAACTGAATGCATCTGTTACCGATTTCGATAATCTAGCACCAATCAAAGCCGCTAAAAGCTCCATTCGAGGTATAGTTGGGCACTTTAAAGGACTGATGCGGGATTTGGCAGCCAGAAGGAATAATTTCACTTGATCAGCTTTTTCTATTCTCAAAAATACAACAGCAGCATGAGCCTGATTACTAGCATCACAAAATGTATGAAGAGTACATTTTTTTAAATTATCTGGAGTGACTTGAATGTATCGCGGAATCTCAATTTCTTCCAATATATTTTATTCACGAAACCATCCGATAAACTCGTTTTTTAGATCCCCGGTAATTTCTTCATCCCAGGTTAAACCAATTTTCCAGGTTTTCTGTAACATCATCTTGGGGAAAATCATGACTGGTGAAGTAAAACCAATTGGATCAAAAACTTTATGTGCCACTGATAGCATAGTACGTTTTGTTATTTTCTCCAGGTTTACATCTTTCGTCCAGGATACATTGACCTTTAAAATGTCCGAAAATCTGTTCCAGTGTAATCCAAGTACAACAGCTTCTTTATTGTGTTCCGAGTCCTTTCTCTCTTCTGTATGTTCCCATCCTCTTAGGTCGAATCCGCCTTTAGACATTAGGTTTTTAGAGCAAGTAATAAATCTCTTTAACTCTTCCTCTGTACGGACACTCGTAACAACATTGTCAACATAGAAGCTTCTCAACAATCTTTGCTTAAGTTCTGGGTCATATTCTTCATCATTTTTAATATGGTATTCTATTACTGAAGCTAGCAAAAAAGGTGAACTCTTGACTCCAAAAACGACTCTAGCATGACGAAATATTCTCAGCTCACTTTGTTCTGGATTGCTCCACCAGAGGAAACGTAAAAAATCCCGATCTTCTTTCCGGATGCTTATTTGCAAAAACGCTTTTTTGATATCAGCTAAGACACCGAATTTATTTTCTCTAAATCGCAAAAGTATGTCAGGAATTAATTCAATGAGATTTGGACCGCAGTGTAGACATTGATTCAAAGATGGATGGTTTTGGATTCTTGCTGATGCGTCAAATACTGGACGAATTGGAGTAGTGCTATTCTCCTTTATAACTGGTCGATGAGGTAAGTAGTGTCCATAAAAGGACCTTTCACATTCAGGGACCTCTTCAATAATTTTGTCGCCAAGCCATCCTAAAAGTACTTCCTCATATTTTTCATAAATATTACTCGCAAGTAGTTTTTGTGTGACATTGGTTAACCTTTTCTTGGCTAAACACAAATTATCAGGTAAAGGTGGTTTATCTTCAGACCATGGCAAGGATATTTCATAACGACCGTCTTTATTCCGTGTTACTGTCTGTAGAAAGTGCTCTTTTACTTGACGATCTACTTCCATCTTACATAGCTTTTCGATTGGATCACTTATTCCAAGTAAATCTAATCTCCATAAGTCAGAAATTTCTGCTTCTTTTACAAACATGGAAGTAACTGATAGAGCTAAATTTTCTTTAGATGAACTTTCTTGAGGAACTTTTCCCATTAATGTCCAGCCAAAAAGTGTTTCCATTGCAACTAGCCCAGAAGACAACACTTCTCTTCGACCTGTCAATAGTTTACCGATTATATCGGCTCCAATCAGTACTTGAATAGACTCATCTGCATCGCCAACATCTGTCAAAACAATGCCTTTCTCGGCCAATTCTTTCAGCCAAGAACCTTTTCCCACAGGCTTAACATTTTCACATATAATATTTTGATCCAAAACTTCAAAATTGCATCTGAATTTCCCTGTCAAATCTCTTAATCTTATTTTATAAAAGCTATGTTCATATTCTTTGGTTGAGACTCCGCCAAAAAGTGAATGTACAACCTTTTCTTTTTTAATGGCTGCATATTTCATTTCTTCTGCTAATTTCTTCAAAATATACGATCTTTGTGAACCAGTATCTAAAATTAGACGAATATCCCTTTCTTTATTATCAGAGACGACTTTTGCTTTGAGAGTTTGAAGAAATACCCTTGGATTTTTATTGAAATTTGCCATATTTACTTCACTTTCATTTGACTTTTCTTTCTCTTCTCGTTCATTTGTTTTGCCTTTATCAAGACTTTGGCACATCACGGTGGAATGTTTTCTATCACAGATAAAACACTTCAGGACATCTTTACACTGTTTGGTAGTGTGACCTGACCCCAAACAGAGGAAACAGCACTTCTTATCCTTTAGAACATTCTGTTTCTCATTAAAACTCATCTTTCGTGCCGTAAAACAGTCTGAACTCATATGCTTTCCATTACAAAACACGCAATTTTTCTTTAGATCCTGTTTAAAAGAAGTAGTTAATAAAGTAGAGGCAGTGGGTATAGGCTTAACAACATCAGTATAAGTCCTTCTTTTTCTATAATTTCGGTCATCATTTTTCTTCGCCAGACCAAAACCTGCTACCGCCAAATTTATTCTTTCATCTCCTTCAACTTCACATTTGAGAAATTGCATCAAATTGTCCAACCGTTCTTTCGCATCAGAACTAGTAGAAACAATGTTACTTCTATTCCAAGCTTTCAAAAATTCAGCTGGAAAACAGGATTCTACCATAGGATATAATATAGAAGCGCATTTATCAGTAGTGACACCCAACGTTTCAAGAGCCCTTAAATATGATTCAAGTTTATCGTACAATGAAGTAAGAGAAAAGTTTTCTTTTGTATGAGCAACTATAATTAATTTTAATAATTCTCTAACGTACACTTCAACTAGAAGATCATCTCTTCCATAACGAGCTTTTAGACTCTCTATAACTTTGGCATAGTTGGCGCCAGTTGGCGGAAAACTGTCTACGACTTCTCGTGCTCTGGAACCAGCGACCGTTGCTTGAATGAGGTACTGGAATTTGTTTTCTGGAGGAATATCGTTATCTTTATCTATCTGCTCAAACTGACTCCAGAATGGTAGCCATTCTTTTAAATCCCCATCAAATTGTCGGAATTGTAACTTGGGTAAGGAAATTTTTCTTCTAGATGAATTATTTTCATTAACAGTTAAAATTGACTCCCCTTGAATGTAGGCCTGTGACTGTATTCTAGCCAATTCCTACTGTTGGTCTAATTCCATCTTCTTTATCTCTAATTCTTGATTAAGCTTTTCTAATTCAATTTTTTCTTCTTGTTCAAGTTTAAGTTTTTGTTGCTGAAGATCTTTTTCTTGCTCGACTTTCAATTTTTCTTGCTCGACTTTCAATTTTTCTTTTTCTTGCCTCTCAACAACAGCCGTTGATAGAATTTCTTGCACAAAATTGGGATCATTTTTATATTCGTTGCTATTCAAAATAATTTCCTTCAAGGTAGCAATAGTACATTCAGGAGGAATTATTTCGCCAAGCCCTTCCGCTACAAACTTCAGATCGGCTTTTCTAAAACCTTTAATTGCTTGAAACATTGTTTTACTTCGTCCTGTCGCGTAGACGTCACAAAATGTTATTTAAGCGTACAAAAAGAAAGTTATTTTAACTCTCTAGCTTACTATATATATAATTGCGGACGCCAAATAAACTTAAAGCATACAAAAGAAGTTATTTTAAACTCCTAAGCTTTCTAAAAAACTAAATAATAATTTCTAACAACAAAATCTACTTGCTGCTTTTATTCCATTGAAAAATTTGAATACTGAGAAAAAGAAACTAGATGCACGCGCACGAGCATCATCTCAATAATCTTTTTTTTTTTTACAATAACAAAAATACATCACGTGAGTTAAAAGTATAAAAATCCCTTTTCGGCAAGCTCAAAGGCAAAGGTAGATTCCTTTACGTTAATGTTACAAATGTAAAGAAATTTTACATATGCATTAATACTTAGCCAATGGCTTTGTTCTCACACATTAAATTTTTTACTTCGCTATTCTGTTTTCAAGAAATTTAATTTTCAGCTAAAAAAGGATTTTATTCAATCTACTTAAAATTTTAGGCTAGATTTATTAGTCAGTAAATGCTTCAATTTTTTTTTTTTTTTTTTTTAATTAAGGTCATAATCATTCAACAAATAGAAGTCTTAAAGATATACAATCCCAGCAATGGTGAATCCCGGAGGGGGCTATTGGGTTACAACCCGCTCCCCACCCAAGCTTAATCAAAATTATAATTTTTATTTAAATTCCACATAACTGAAGTTCAATATCTTTCTTTTAAAGAAAAAAATAATAGAAACGTGAAAATCCACTTGTGACCTTACTATGGTCAAGCACTGGTAAGGCTGGCGTTACTATGGTCAAGTCAAATATAGTTAAGTGGTAGCGGTTTTTAGATAGTTATTTCATTGTAATTTTTATTGAATTATTGAAAGTTTTGTATTGTGTTTTGTGATTCTTATTGTCAAATGAGTAAAAATTGTAAAGTGAAACTGTTTTGGTTCACATATGCTGGAACATTAACATTAACATTAGTTAACATTGGATCATTTGGCACCGCTGAATTTCAATATTAATTGTTATGAATTTAGTAAATTGTATGATTTGGCGAGATTTTGGTAACAAAACTTGCGACTTAGCAATGAAATTTGTGATTTGGTGGTAAAATTTGATAGTTGACGACGAAATTTTTGACCTGGCGACAAAATTTGGCGAGCTTGGCGATGGAGAAAGGCAGCTTTGGCGTCATTATATTTTATTTCCACGCGAAAACCTCTTATCTCTTCACAGACCAATATCTTGTTTCGACATAAGATAAAAAGTCAAAGGAAGCTAGCTGTAACGTATTACTCTCAATCGTAAATTTTAAATTCTTGCCTAAACCGACATTCTAAACTATTCACCACAAACGATATTTGAATTAGGATTGACGTATTATTTTTATTTTATATTTTTAAATGATTAATTAAAGCGTTTGACATGGTTTTTAATTAACACACTTTTATTAACTTGATATGAGGCAACTATTAATGTATGTAACGGAGTTTTGCAATTCAATTTTCGGTAACTTCTTGTCGTCTGAAGAACCTGAAGTTTTGCCCACGACTTCATAATCAATGACAGTACTAGATACAAGTGTTTCCAGGCACTTTTCTCATCAGGGGCAGGTTCTAGGGGCAAACAAAAAATCTATACTTATACAAAACTATCGTATGTGACACAGGATTCGGATGCAATTTATCAAAATAAGGGAATTCGAGTAATGAAATACTTTAATTTAAATTTAAATTTTTATGAAAGTATTAATGTTAAAGTATTAGTATTTAATTAAAGTTATTCAATGGAAAATTCATTAAAATCGTCCCTAGTTTATTTGTCAAAGGGATAATACCTAAATGTCCCCAAATTTATTACTTTTTCTATCATGCCAGTTTAATTCGTTTAGCATCGATTTACCCGTTTTTTTTTTTTTTTTTTTTTTTTTAACGATGACATTTATCTTTTACATTATAGCATCTATGTCATAAAGCTAAGTCTAAATCTGCTTAGCCCTAAGATATGTTGATTTTATTTACATATTTATTTATTAACTTTTATTTTATTTGTTTACAATCACGGATAAAATTTTATTTCATTTTTCTCAGTACATTGTTGTAATTATGACGTCATATTTTCAGTTAAATTTAACATTTTTTTTTTTTTTTTTTTTTTTTTATCAGATTACTATATTGTTTAAAAACATGATTAAAATTTTATTATATTTTCAGTGATCTTTTTTATTATCGTTTGCACGTGTCATACGCATCAGATTATAAATTTTTGCCATGAAAGCTATATAGCAAATGTCGGCTATATAGAACAATTGACGAAAAATCACTTTTTAGCTTATAACTTCTAAGCAATTGAAGCTATCGAAAAAGTTTAAATACAAAAATTGTTCTTTAGGGTAAGGCGGTAATTCGGCTGATTTGAAAATTTTTCCTATTTTCAATATTAAAAAAATTATGGGCAAATGAAAATTTCCACCCCCCACCATTTCCACCCCCTTTGAGCTGGGTACCCCATCTACGAACTCGACCGAGATTTTTACTGTCCTGACAACATATCCTGAGCTGGTTAAATTTAAATAAAAATTACTCCAGTTATCGTGTTCACAACTTAACATGGGAAAAAGCGTTATACATATATATATATATATATATATATATATACCTATATATATATATATATATATATATAAACTTTTGAACGGAGGGTGGTTTTGGGTTCTAGGGGTCATGATCGGTGAAGATATGAAGAAATTTTCCAAAAGTCGTGTCATGAGAACCATTGCAATAGGTAGATCTCCTATAAGGAATCTACCTAAAAATGAGAGAATAAAATAAAACATGGACAATATCTAACAATTTCAGCGAATCCAGGTAAATACTCCTGAATAGCCAAATGACTTTCAATGTTTTCAGCCAAGTGAGGGAAGCTACCATCTCCACCGCTCTGCTTTGCTACACATGCATTATCAAAACGCTGAATATTTGTTTTATCAACTTTACAAAACTTAAAATTACTATTGTTCACATTTTCGTTAAAGAAATTTCTATTTTTAACAAAATTATACTTAGTACTATTGACATCATCATAAATACTTTTATCACTAGGATCACAAATTTTAATAAAGTTATCATTAATATAATTTTGTTTTTCTTAGATTTTTTATTAATTTTAGTTTTATCCAGTTTATGCAAATAGTATGTACTCATTGACTCTTGTTTAATGTTCATATTGTGATAAGTTATATCTTTATTCCTTTGGTAAATTTTCCCTCCCTCAAATCAATATCTAAATTAATAAGTAACATATGTTCCAATGATAACAAAATATAAGGTAAACCAGAGTCAATGACATACATACGAATCTTCTTTCAATAGCTACCTATTTGTGCACTTACCTCAATAACTTTGTTTAAGCTTTCATTTCTCCAAAATTTAAACATTTCTTAAAAAATAATGGTATCACGCAATGATTAACGCCTTCCCATAGACCACAATGTAATGAAAAACAGGAGTCATGCATCTGTCTGGCATTTTAATTAGTCTTCCAGATCTAGTCTTTCTAATTTCCCTGCAGTACTTATCCTCCAAAGGCTTTTTAATTTGTGCTTCCTTCACAGCTGGATTAGGAAACGTATTTTCAGCACCGTCACTAGATGATACTTCTAGAGGATAGATTCTTTGTATTGGTCGAAGTATCTCTGAATGAGATGTTTGTAACTTTACGAGTCGCACTTTTCCATCTTTGCCATGAATAAGCTCTATGATGCGTCCTAATGGCCAGTGCATCCTTTTTTTATTGTCCGCTCCCACCAATACAATGTCTCCTACAGAAACTGTCTGTTGGCTTCTTCTCACATTCGGTCGCTGAATAAGTAAACCCAAATACTCTGATCTAAATCGATTTCTTAAACTTTTCTGCAATGCTTGTCTGTATTTAAGCCTTCGTTTGAAAGAGTTTCCCTCGACTGCATCAATGTCTGGCACAATATATTCATGAATATCTTTCAAAAACATGGCAGGAGAAATTGGCTTAATAGATTCTTGCTCTGACATGTAAGTCAAAGGTCGAGAATTGATAATGCTTTCGCAATCAGCCAATACAGTAATCATTTCTTCATAATTCAAGCACGCTCGCCCAAGGACTCTTTTTAATAGATCTTTCATCAGTCTGATGAGCCTCTCCCACCATCCGCCCCACCACGCCGCAGTTGGCGGATTGAATTTCCATTCAATTGAATTGGTTGCTCCATCCTTTTGTATATGATTCCAGTTCAGTCGTTTCAAATAGTTGGCTGCACCAACAAAATTAGAGCCATTATCGCAATATATAATGGAACATCTTCCTCTACGAGATATAAATCTTCTTAAAGCCATCAAAAAAACCTCGGTAGATGCTGATGTAACAAGTTCAAAATGTACTGCCCGATAGATAGCACATGTGAACAAGATAACCCAACTCTTTTGATTGTCTTTCAGAAACAAAGGACCAGCCATATCAATACCAATGATCTGAAACACAGCTGCATCTTTTACTCGATTTTCTGGTAGAGAAATAGGCGAAGATTCCACGTTCTTAGAGTTGAATCTTTTACAAGTAGTACATTTAGATAAAACAGATGTCACAGTTCTTCTTCCATTCAAAATCCAATATTTTTCTCTAATCAAATTTAAAAGAATCTGAGGACCTGCGTGACAATTTTTCAGATGAAAATATGAAATTAGTCGTTTAACAACTTCATGATTAGATGGTAGAACGATAGGTGTGAGAAAATCCTTCTTGTCTTGTCTATACAAAATTTTAGTTTTCACGCGTATTATATCTTCCTCATCTTTGAAAGTCTCAAGAGTTTTCAATTTCTCATAATCTTTAGAGGAAAAAGCTTCTTTCTGAATAATCCAAGCTATTTTCATTTCTGCTTTGTGAAATTCCTGACTTGTCAATTCCCCTTTCACTTTATCCTTTGGATTACAAGTATTGTGTTTAAAACGGAGAATCCATCCCACAAGGCGAACGATTTTCTCATAACATGAAAAATAGTGATAGTACCAAGTATTCTGTGAATTTTCATCTACATTTATCAGTAATTTTGTTGATTTTAACTTTTCTCTTTCAACGTCTTCTTCATTTATATCCTGGCAGAGGAAATTCATATGTTTATTATACTCATATGGATTCTTAAGCCACGATGGACCCTCCCACCATTTGAGAGAGACAAGTTGTTTGGCTTTACAACCTCTAGAGGGTAGATCCGATGGGTTCATTTCACTGGGTATATATTTCCATAAAGAAGGATCAGTCAAACTCCTGATTTCTTGAACTCGGTTCCTGACGAAAACTGACCAGTTCTCTTCTCTGATTATCCATGCAAGAACTGTCGTGGAATCACTCCAAAAATATCTTTCCATATTTTCCCAACTGAATGCATCTGTTACCGATTTCGATAATCTAGCACCAATCAAAGCCGCTAAAAGCTCCATTCGAGGTATAGTTGGGCACTTTAAAGGACTGATGCGGGATTTGGCAGCCAGAAGGAATAATTTCACTTGATCAGCTTTTTCTATTCTCAAAAATACAACAGCAGCATGAGCCTGATTACTAGCATCACAAAATGTATGAAGAGTACATTTTTTTAAATTATCTGGAGTGACTTGAATGTATCGCGGAATCTCAATTTCTTCCAATATATTTAATTCACGAAACCATCCGATAAACTCGTTTTTTAGATCCCCGGTAATTTCTTCATCCCAGGTTAAACCAATTTTCCAGGTTTTCTGTAACATCATCTTGGGGAAAATCATGACTGGTGAAGTAAAACCAATTGGATCAAAAACTTTATGTGCCACTGATAGCATAGTACGTTTTGTTATTTTCTCCAGGTTTACATCTTTCGTCCAGGATACATTGACCTTTAAAATGTCCGAAAATCTGTTCCAGTGTAATCCAAGTACAACAGCTTCTTTATTGTGTTCCGAGTCCTTTCTCTCTTCTGTATGTTCCCATCCTCTTAGGTCGAATCCGCCTTTAGACATTAGGTTTTTAGAGCAAGTAATAAATCTCTTTAACTCTTCCTCTGTACGGACACTCGTAACAACATTGTCAACATAGAAGCTTCTCAACAATCTTTGCTTAAGTTCTGGGTCATATTCTTCATCATTTTTAATATGGTATTCTATTACTGAAGCTAGCAAAAAAGGTGAACTCTTGACTCCAAAAACGACTCTAGCATGACGAAATATTCTCAGCTCACTTTGTTCTGGATTGCTCCACCAGAGGAAACGTAAAAAATCCCGATCTTCTTTCCGGATGCTTATTTGCAAAAACGCTTTTTTGATATCAGCTAAGACACCGAATTTATTTTCTCTAAATCGCAAAAGTATGTCAGGAATTAATTCAATGAGATTTGGACCGCAGTGTAGACATTGATTCAAAGATGGATGGTTTTGGATTCTTGCTGATGCGTCAAATACTGGACGAATTGGAGTAGTGCTATTCTCCTTTATAACTGGTCGATGAGGTAAGTAGTGTCCATAAAAGGACCTTTCACATTCAGGGACCTCTTCAATAATTTTGTCGCCAAGCCATCCTAAAAGTACTTCCTCATATTTTTCATAAATATTACTCGCAAGTAGTTTTTGTGTGACATTGGTTAACCTTTTCTTGGCTAAACACAAATTATCAGGTAAAGGTGGTTTATCTTCAGCCCATGGCAAGGATATTTCATAACGACCGTCTTTATTCCGTGTTACTGTCTGTAGAAAGTGCTCTTTTACTTGACGATCTACTTCCATCTTACATAGCTTTTCGATTGGATCACTTATTCCAAGTAAATCTAATCTCCATAAGTCAGAAATTTCTGCTTCTTTTACAAACATGGAAGTAACTGATAGAGCTAAATTTTCTTTAGATGAACTTTCTTGAGGAACTTTTCCCATTAATGTCCAGCCAAAAAGTGTTTCCATTGCAACTAGCCCAGAAGACAACACTTCTCTTCGACCTGTCAATAGTTTACCGATTATATCGGCTCCAATCAGTACTTGAATAGACTCATCTGCATCGCCAACATCTGTCAAAACAATGCCTTTCTCGGCCAATTCTTTCAGCCAAGAACCTTTTCCCACAGGCTTAACATTTTCACATAATATTTTGATCCAAAACTTCAAAATTGCATCTGAATTTCCCTGTCAAATCTCTTAATCTTATTTTATAAAAGCTATGTTCATATTCTTTGGTTGAGACTCCGCCAAAAAGTGAATGTACAACCTTTTCTTTTTTAATGGCTGCATATTTCATTTCTTCTGCTAATTTCTTCAAAATATACGATCTTTGTGAACCAGTATCTAAAATTAGACGAATATCCCTTTCTTTATTATCAGAGACGACTTTTGCTTTGAGAGTTTGAAGAAATACCCTTGGATTTTTATTGAAATTTGCCATATTTACTTCACTTTCATTTGACTTTTCTTTCTCTTCTCGTTCAATTGTTTTGCCTTTATCAAGACTTTGGAACATCACGGTGGAATGTTTTCTATCACAGATAAAACACTTCAGGACAGCTTTACACTGTTTGGTAGTGTGACCTGACCCCAAACAGAGGAAACAGCACTTCTTATCCTTTAGAACATTCTGTTTCTCATTAAAACTCATCTTTCGTGCCGTAAAACAGTCTGAACTCATATGCTTTCCATTACAAAACACGCAATTTTTCTTTAGATCCTGTTTAAAAGAAGTCGTTAATAAAGTAGAGGCAGTGGGTATAGGCTTAACAACATCAGTATAAGTCCTTCTTTTCTATAATTTCGGTCATCATTTTTCTTCGCCAGACCAAAACCTGCTACTGCCAAATTTATTCTTTCATCTCCTTCAACTTCACATTTGAGAAATTGCATCAAATTGTCCAACCGTTCTTTCGCATCAGAACTAGTAGAAACAATGTTACTTCTATTCCAAGCTTTGAAAAATTCAGCTGGAAAACAGGATTCTACCATAGGATATAATATAGAAGCGCATTTATCAGTAGTGACACCCAACGTTTCAAGAGCCCTTAAATATGATTCAAGTTTATCGTACAATGAAGTAAGAGAAAAGTTTTCTTTTGTATGAGCAACTATAATTAATTTTAATAATTCTCTAACGTACACTTCAACTAGAAGATCATCTCTTCCATAACGAGCTTTTAGACTCTCTATAACTTTGGCATAGTTGGCGCCAGTTGGCGGAAAACTGTCTACGACTTCTCGTGCTCTGGAACCAGCGACCGTTGCTTGAATGAGGTACTGGAATTTGTTTTCTGGAGGAATATCGTTATCTTTATCTATCTGCTCAAACTGACTCCAGAATGGTAGCCATTCTTTTAAATCCCCATCAAATTGTCGGAATTGTAACTTGGGTAAGGAAATTTTTCTTCTAGATGAATTATTTTCATTAACAGTTAAAATTGACTCCCCTTGAATGTAGGCCTGTGACTGTATTCTAGCCAATTCCAACTGTTGGTCTAATTCCATCTTCTTTATCTCTAATTCTTGATTAAGCTTTTCTAATTCAATTTTTTCTTCTTGTTCAAGTTTAAGTTTTTGTTGCTGAAGATCTTTTTCTTGCTCGACTTTCAATTTTTCTTGCTCGACTTTCAATTTTTCTTTTTCTTACCTCTCAACAACAGCCGTTGATAGAATTTCTTGCACAAAATTGGGATCATTTTTATATTCGTTGCTATTCAAAATAATTTCCTTCAAGGTAGCAATAGTACATTCAGGAGGAATTATTTCGCCAAGCTCTTCCGCTACAAACTTCAGATCGGCTTTTCTAAAACCTTTAATTGCTTGAAACATTGTTTTACTTCGTCCTGTCGCGTAGACGTCACAAAATGTTATTTAAGCGTACAAAAAGAAAGTTATTTTAACTCTCTAGCTTACTATATATATAATTGCGGACGCCAAATAAACTTAAAGCATACAAAAGAAGTTATTTTAAACTCCTAAGCTTTCTAAAAAACTAAATAATAATTTCTAACAACAAAATCTACTTGCTGCTTTTATTCCATTGAAAAATTTGAATACTGAGAAAAAGAAACTAGATGCACGCGCACGAGCATCATCTCAATAATCTTTTTTTTTTTACAATAACAAAAATACATCACGTGAGTTAAAAGTATAAAAATCCCTTTTCGGCAAGCTTAAAGGCAAAGGTAGATTCCTTTACGTTAATGTTACAAATGTAAAGAAATTTTACATATGCATTAATACTTAGCCAATGGCTTTGTTCTCACACATTAAATTTTTTACGTCGCTATTCTGTTTTCAAGAAATTTAATTTTCAGCTAAAAAAGGATTTTATTCAATCTACTTAAAATTTTAGGCTAGATTTATTAGTCAGTAAATGCTTCAATTTTTTTTTTTTTTTTTTAATTAAGGTCATAATCATTCAACAAATAGAAGTCTTAAAGATATACAATCCCAGCAATGGTGAATCCCGGAGGGGGCTATTGGGTTACAACCCGCTCCCCACCCAAGCTTAATCAAAATTATAATTTTTATTTAAATTCCACATAACTGAAGTTCAATATCTTTCTTTTAAAGAAAAAAATAATAGAAACGTGAAAATCCACTTGTGACCTTACTATGGTCAAGCACTGGTAAGGCTGGAGTTACTATGGTCAAGTCAAATATAGTTAAGTGGTAGCGGTTTTTAGATAGTTATTTCATTGTAATTTTTGTTGAATTATTGAAAGTTTTGTATTGTGTTTTTGTGATTCTTATTGTCAAATGAGTAAAAATTGTAAAGTGAAACTGTTTTGGTTCACATATGCTGGAACATTAACATTAACATTAGTTAACATTGGATCATTTGGCACCGCTGAATTTCAATATTAATTGTTATGAATTTAGTAAATTGTATGATTTGGCGAGATTTTGGTAACAAAACTTGCGACTTAGCAATGAAATTTGTGATTTGGTGGTAAAATTTGATAGTTGACGACGAAATTTTTGACCTGGCGACAAAATTTGGCGAGCTTGGCGATGGAGAAAGGCAGCTTTGGCGTCATTATATTTTATTTCCACGCGAAAACCTCTTATCTCTTCACAGACCAATATCTTGTTTCGACATAAGATAAAAAGTCAAAGGAAGCTAGCTGTAACGTATTACTCTCAATCGTAAATTTTAAATTCTTGCCTAAACCGACATTCTAAACTATTCACCACAAACGATATTTGAATTAGGATTGACGTATTATTTTTATTTTATATTTTTAAATGATTAATTAAAGCGTTTGACATGGTTTTTAATTAACACACTTTTATTAACTTGATATGAGGCAACTATTAATGTATGTAACGGAGTTTTGCAATTCAATTTTCGGTAACTTCTTGTCGTCTGAAGAACCTGAAGTTTTGCCCACGACTTCATAATCAATGACAGTACTAGATACAAGTGTTTCCAGGCACTTTTCTCATCAGGGGCAGGTTCTAGGGGCAAACAAAAAATCTATACTTATACAAAACTATCGTATGTGACACAGGATTCGGATGCAATTTATCAAAATAAGGGAATTCGAGTAATGAAATACTTTAATTTAAATTTAAATTTTTATGAAAGTAAACTTCAATGGAAAATTCATTAAAATCGTCCCTAGTTTATTTGTCAAAGGGATAATACCTAAATGTCCCCAAATTTATTACTTTTTCTATCATGCCAGTTTAATTCGTTTAGCATCGATTTACCCGTTTTTTTTTTTTTTTTTTTTTTTTTTTTTTTTAACGATGACATTTATCTTTTACATTATAGCATCTATGTCATAAAGCTAAGTCTAAATCTGCTTAGCCCTAAGATATGTTGATTTTATTTACATATTTATTTATTAACTTTTATTTTATTTGTTTACAATCACGGATAAAATTTTATTTCATTTTTCTCAGTACATTGTTGTAATTATGACGTCATATTTTCAGTTAAATTTAACATTTTTTTTTTTTTTTTAATCAGATTACTATCCGCGATTGTAATGAAATGCTCGCCCTCTGGTGGGCTAAGGTGAAATTGCAATAAACATGGTTTAATTCGAATTCCATACAGCCGCCATTGCTTGCAGATATTTAGTTTCACATATATTTATTGAATAAAAATGAATAAATACGGTAAAAAAGATAACACATACTGTTGTGTGCTACAATCTAACTCCAAAGGATCAAGAAATCCAGAATTGAGCTTCCATTTATTTCCAAATGACAAATTTAAAATTTCAGTTGCTTCGGCTAATGGAAGTAAAGAATTAATCAGATGATTTGAAACTAATATTTGTTCAGCTTCAGTTAAAAATCTACTTTCGATCGAACTTTGAATAAACTGAAGTATTTTTTCCAAAAGCAATCAATTTTCCATGATGTAATGGCGGAGAAATTATAGTACGAATATTAAGTAGAATAACAAAGAACACTAATGGAAGACACGTGTCTATAATGTTTACTAACAACTGCAGTGTTGAGAAAGCGCCATCTATCGATCATTACAATCGCGGATATTGTTTAAAAACATGATTAAAATTTTATTATATTTTCAGTGATCTTTTTTATTATCGTTTGCACGTGTCATACGCATCAGATTATAAATTTTTGCCATGAAAGCTATATAGCAAATGTCGGCTATATAGAACAATTGACGAAAAATCACTTTTTAGCTTATAACTTCTAAGCAATTGAAGCTATCGAAAAAGTTTAAATACAAAAATTGTTCTTTAGGGTAAGGCGGTAATTCGGCTGATTTGAAAATTTTTCCTATTTTCAATATTAAAAAAATTATGGGCAAATGAAAATTTCCACCCCCCACCATTTCCACCCCCTTTGAGCTGGGTACCCCATCTACGAACTCGGCCGAGATTTTTACTGTCCTGACAACATATCCTGAGCTGGTTAAATTTAAATAAAAATTACTCCAGTTATCGTGTTCACAACTTAACATGGGAAAAAGCGTTATATATATATATATATATATATATATATATACCTATATATATATATATATATATATATATATATATATATATAAACTTTTGAACGGAGGGTGGTTTTGGGTTCTAGGGGTCATGATCGGTGAAGATATGAAGAAATTTTCCAAAAGTCGTGTCATGAGAACCATTGCAATAGGTAGATCTCCTATAAGGAATCTACCTAAAAATGAGAGAATAAAATAAAACATGGACAATATCTAACAATTTCAGCGAATCCAGGTAAATACTCCTGAATAGCCAAATGACTTTCAATGTTTTCAGCCAAGTGAGGGAAGCTACCATCTCCACCGCTCTGCTTTGCTACACATGCATTATCAAAACGCTGAATATTTGTTTTATCAACTTTACAAAACTTAAAATTACTATTGTTCACATTTTCGTTAAAGAAATTTCTATTTTTAACAAAATTATACTTAGTACTATTGACATCATCATAAATACTTTTATCACTAGGATCACAAATTTTAATAAAGTTATCATTAATATAATTTTGTTTTTCTTAGATTTTTTATTAATTTTAGTTTTATCCAGTTTATGCAAATAGTATGTACTCATTGACTCTTGTTTAATGTTCATATTGTGATAAGTTATATCTTTATTCCTTTGGTAAATTTTCCCTCCCTCAAATCAATATCTAAATTAATAAGTAACATATGTTCCAATGATAACAAAATATAAGGTAAACCAGAGTCAATGACATACATACGAATCTTCTTTCAATAGCTACCTATTTGTGCACTTACCTCAATAACTTTGTTTAAGCTTTCACTTTTCCAAAATTTAAACATTTCTTAAAAAATAATGGTATCACGCAATGATTAACGCCTTCCCATAGACCACAATGTAATGAAAAACAGGAGTGGGTTGGGGCAATAATTATACAGAGGATGAGATGTAAAATTAATTCCGGAAATTTGAAAACTCCATGGCCAAAATTATTAGAACAAGCGACCGCAGAATACAACAATACACCACACCAAGTAACCTATTTTCCTCCTAATTATTTACTGTATGGCACACTACCGTATGAATCTCCCTTACCAAATATGGAAATATATCCTCCTTTAGAACGAGCTAGAGAAATTGCATTTGATAGAACGCTTAGAGACCATGAGAAAAATAAAGTAAGGTACGACAAAAATTTTTTAGATTCTCCATTTAAGGAAGGAGATATTGTCATGGTTGAAAATTTTATATATCCGAATACCAGAAAATTAACTCCCCCTTTTGATGGACCTTTTAAAATCATTAAGAAACTATCAGAGGTAACATTTGAAATAAATAGACCTAATTTTTTAACATTTTTTAATTCTGCTGACAAATTTAAATTAGTTCAACGACCTTCAAAAATACATATTAGGAAGTAAACTTTTATTTGTTTATATATATATATATATATATATATATATATATATATATATATATATATATATATATATATAAGGTATAAAAAATTATGAGAACCTTAATATTTTATAATAGCAGGAAATTTGTGATAAATTTTAAATTATTTTGGTTTGTTTTAATATTCTTTTATTATTATTCTTTTTATATGGAATAAAATATGGAAAGAGATCTATGTTACTCTTTCACGTATGATAATTTCATATTCTTTTTAAGTGAAAATTCTTAAATTACAGTAATTATCATGAGAAAAAAAAAATATATACATACGTATACTCTGATAAGTTATCTGTAAACAAGTAAAAATATTCATCTGAATTTCTTTATATCATAAAATTATGATAATATAGGACAATTCTGTTTGATTATTCATGAGTTTGTTTATTTTCAGTGATATATCAGTGTTATATTTCCAGTATTTAAAAATTGTTTATTTATTAGAGTATTGAGAATATGAAAATATTGATAATTGTTTATTTTTTAAAAGCATAATGATTACGAACTTCATAACTAACTGAATGAGAAAATAAAGTACATTTGAGTAACTACGTTGTGTAATTAGAAAATGTTATAATATTATGTTTCAGAAATTACCTGCTAAACTGTATTAATTGTTTATATGTTGCATTGATTTAATAATCGTAAAGGTACTTTTATTTTGTGATAAATAGTATTGGGCGAAGTTATAGTAGCATGAGGTGCACCTTTAACAAAAATTGTATAATGTAAATAAGGCCTTACCTTACCAGCATTTTGTATTATTTTTTCTTTTTATGAGTACTCATTAATAACTGTTGTAATATTTCATATGTAGTAACGCTAGCGTATATTTACTTTGATTGTAATTTAGTGTTTTTTACAGGGCCCTGACGATATATTCTGTTTATTATTATTATTGTTTTGTTTATTTATTTTCATTATATCCATTGTATACAATGGAGGGTTAATTCAGGATGGGATTACGAGCATGACGGTAAGAGGACAAAACTTAGGTATCTTCATGCCAGACAAATTGTCTTTCTTGTATTATCACTATCCAATTTGCTTTTTATTTTTATGTTTTTATATATTAGTATAAATGGATGAAGAATTTGGAATTTGAAATTCTTGTAATTTTAGGATTTTTCAAAATTTTGAGGTTATTCTAAGAGTTTAATCTACTTGCTCCTGGTTGTCCTCCACCCTATGGACGCATAGGATGTAGTCCTCTCGGGAGGGGGGAATGTAATAATAAAATTAATATCTCATTAATCTGGATAATTAATTTAATTTAATCAATATTATTTATTAAGAATTTATAATTTTAACTATATATTCCATTCGGGTTTAGATATTGCATCAGTCTTGCCACGTGTCGAAAAAGTTGATTGCGTAAGATCCTCAATCCTTTGTTCATCTGTCATTACCATATAAGGTTGTGAAAAGTAAATTAAAACTAAAATGTACAGGTACTATCATGTAGACGTAATCTATAGCTACTAGCTTGTATATTCTGTCTGTATTTCTGTCTTCGGAGTCCACACATTGAACAATAAAGACCTACGAAATGTGGCTCCTCATTTTTTTTTTTTTTTTTTTTTTTTTTTTTTTTTTATTTGTATTTTTTTTATTTTATTAGCTTTAAGTAACATGTGAAAATAGAATGTTATATATATATATATATATATATATATTTGTGTGTGTGTACAGATAAGCCTTAAATGCTGCTCTAATTCAGATTTATCTAGTAATTATATGGTCAAATTATAGTTAACATTTAATGTTTTTACATACATAATATATCAAATTCATTTCAACATGGAGATACTTTTCTAAAAATAATTTTAAAAATCTAAAATTAAAATAAATGAAAAATAAATAAATAATAATAGACAATATTCCACATTGATGGGTAATTTTTTTTTTTTTTCTAGCGTTATATCTAGCGTTATATGCGTTGAAATTAGTCGCGGATGTCTGCTTAATTCATATCTTTATTAAATTACATTACATATAAATGATTTTATCTTTACAAATTAAAGGCCCTCTTCGCTCACCGCCGCCGGAAGCCGAAGCTAATGTTATTCTGTGGGAAGTTTTTCTTTAAAAATAACTTATTAGCTAATACATATCTTTTAATTCTGTTTTCACGTTCTGAAAATTCCCAGCTGTTAAATGGACGGACCTTTTTTAAAAATGTATTTTTTTTTTTAATTTTTACTATTTTATTTTGAAGCTGCAAAATACGAATTTTCAATATGTGATTTTTTTTCATTTTGCAATTTGTAAATAAAGTGTTAAAAATTAAAACAATACATTTTTAAAAAAGGTCCGTCCATTTAACAGTTGGGAATTTTCTGAATGTGAAAACAGAATTTAAAAATATGTATTAGTTAATAAGTTATTTGTAAAGAAAATTTCCCCATAGAATAACATTGGCTCGGGCTTCTGGCGACGGTAAGTGAAGAGGGCCGTTAAGGATATATAATGCGAAAATCATATATATATATATATATATATATATATATTTCAAAATAGAAGATTAAATAGATATAACTTGGAATTTTGGGAACACTTACTTAATAAGCAGTGTATTAACTTACATACTTTGAAAAAGGTAAAAGGACACGACTTCAACTTAAGAAACAATTAATTAGTCGCATATTAATTTAAATAAGCATGTTTCTGCTCAACATGTGACAATTACCCTGAAGCAATAACCCTTTTTTTTATGTCAAAAAAAAAAAAAGTTCTTATTTAAAAGTGAACTTTATTAACTTATCTAAAACATAATTCTAGTTGGAGCTGGAAGTGCAGGAGCTGTGGTCGCAAATCGCTTATCTGAAGATCCGCATGTAACAGTTCTGTTGTTGGAAGCTGGAGGTATACCTAAATTGAAAAGCGAAGTCCCCATTCTCGCTGCTCAGCTTCAGTTGACCAGAAACGACTGGAAATACAAGACAGCACCTCAGAAAAATTCTTGCTTTGGTTTAGTTAATAGGGTAAGAGAAATACTCATTCCTACATAGAGTAGATTAGAAAACTGAATACTGACAATAAAACTGATGTTATTTACAAAGTGTTGAAAACTAATATTTTGCTTTTTTAATATTTTTCCAAAACGAGAAATTTAATTCCATCTGATTTCTGTAACCAGAAGAGGTTTTAAGTTATTGGGGGTATTAAGAAATATACAGGGTCATCGAAAAAGTTTGGAAGCATTTCGAAAGCTCACAATTCTAAAATAAATTGACTAAACGCAATAATATTTTTTATAAACAACCTGGCATGTGTCGAAGATTTTTAAATGTAACTCGTACTCAACCTTGACTTTGAACATTGCGCAGCAGTGATAGGAGTTGGAAAAGTTGTTCATTCGGCTTTCCGTCAGTGCTTTTCGTCATCAGTAGAGCCGGTCCTGTGATATGGCCTCCGAGAAGTCTCGACTTCTTATAAGTCACAGTACTTACTTCAGTCACAGCACAGACAATATCCTTGTCTGTGACTTCAGTATAAGTCTTATACTAGGCGAGTCGTATTAACCCTACAAGGCTCAATTTGTTTTAGTGCGCGACAAAAATATATAGGTTGTAATTAGTGATCAGAAGATAGGGAAATCTTATAAAAATAAAAATAAAACCATATTTTACGAAAAAATGAACTTTTTAGCTGAATATACCGTATGTGGAACATACATAAAAATATGCTTTACTAATACGTTTACTATTGTAATAAAAAAAAAAAAAAAACTTACCTCTGCAAAATATACACTTCGTTATAACACAGAGTATTTTTTTTTTTCGAGTCAAAACTGTTCAATAACTATTCTTTTTTACTTCCTTATACAAAGTATAAGGAAGTATAGTAATCCCGATTTGCGAAATGGATTTTGCATTTCACATTGCTCGAAAACGAATGATCGCTGAATGTTGCCAATTTATACGTGTGACTGTCATGATGTCTAGTTGTACACCTGCAAGTGTCGTCTTAACACGAGCTCTCGTTTTAGAGATATAAGGGAATTTACACGATTTTTCGTGACGTCTGTATGTCTGTGTGTGTGTGTGTCCGTATGTCGCATAACTCAAAAACGGTTGGACGTAGAAAGTTGCGAATTGGTACATTGCGAATTGGTTTGTTATAACATCTAGTTGTGCACCTCCCTTTTTGGACTTTGTATGATTTTCCGTTTTGGAGATATTTAGGAAAATTAGGTTCATTATGACCAGAATGTATCAAAAAACGGTAATAACTCAAAAAAGGTTTGGACAAATCTTGCAATTTATCGAAATCTAAAATTTATCGAAAATATAACTGAATAATTTGAAAGCGATGTTATAATTGGGAAAAAAAAAAAAACTAATAGTCCTCCGTCCTAAACTAAATTCTGCTTTTGCCAGAATTTACACAAAATCTTTTCAAAATGACATTGACATGAGTCCCCCCAAGGCACAACTATGACATGAGTCCTCCCCCCAAGGCCCAACTTTGACATGAGTCCCCCCCCAAGGCCCAACTTTGACATGAGTCTTCCCCCCAGGCCCAACTTTGACATGAGTCCCCCCAAGGCACAACTTTTACATGAGTCCCCCCTAAGGTACAACTTTGACATGAGTCCCCCAAGGCACAACTTTGACATGAGTCCCCCCCCAAGGCCCAACTTTGACATGAGTCCCCCCCAGGCCCAACTTTGACATGAGTCCCCCCAAGGCCCAACTTTGACATGTCCCCCCAAGGTACAACTTTGACATGAGTCCCCCCAAGGCACAACTTTGACATGAGTCCCCCCCAAGGCACAACTTTGACATGAGTCCCCCCAAGGCACAACTTTGACATGAGTCCCCTCAAGGCACAATTTTATTTTTATTTATTTATTTATTTTTTTACGTATGCATGCATATTTTTTAAATATTTTTAGCCAACTGTTTCGGGTCCAGTGACAATGTTTTTTAACATTATGTATATTTCTAAAAGTGTATAAGGAAGTCATGTGGTGCCCACATCAGATTTTTTATTTTTGAATTCAGACAAATGACTAACGTATCACTTTCATTCAAATTTCACACTGAGTGCACTATAACAAAAACACGAACGACATCTTTAGGTAAGATTCTTATTACTACATTGCTAAATGTCAGTAGCTTCTATCAAGATGTCAAGAGATGTCGTTACTAATAGATAGCTATAGGAATGATTAAAGTCTGTGTTCCACATATGGAACAGGGTGCCTTGTAGGGTTAAACCTGCGACGACAGATTTAATGCCCCAACCCGCTCCTCGATGTTTTTTCTAGTCAAGTTTGTCCTTTTATTCCTTCCGGTGTTACCCTTTTTTTTTTTTTTTTTTTTTTTTTTTTTTCCACACCTAATATTGTGAGTTTTTTCGTTTTCATCCCATACTTTTTCTATAGATTTTTAGATTTCCTCCCCGTTTTTTATATTCTAAAGTTCGGTGGTCGAGACATTTAGACTCCTTTTTGTGGGATTATGTCAAGAACATTGTTTACAGCATAAAGGGACGGGATTTGACACATTTATGGAGCAAATTGTTGAGGCAAATGTTACAGTTGTAGAGAATAAGAGGCTGCCATATTCTCAATTGTAGATCTTAAATCCTAGATCTTAGATTTTAAAGATGAACTTAATTGCTTAATTAGCTAGTAATAAGAAGAGCTCGAGACAAAGTTAACAAATAAATAACAAAGTTTATTTAGCATTCAATATCAAGGAGGGCGTTGAGCTAACTCAATTTAAATAAATGACTTCAGGAAATAACATTAACAGGACATAAAATAAAAGTATCTCACCAATGGTGATCTTTTTTGGCTACTGCTCTCTGGCACTACTAACTATTCTCACTTCAGAGTGTCGGCCGGATTCCCGAGACACGACAGATTCTTTTCTTAATTTACGCCACAATACTACACCTCTCTACCATCACTTCACACACACCATAATCCGGTGTAGCTCAGTATCACCACCAACTCCAATTCGCTATAACTCTTTACTCCACATTAATCAGCTATCAATTCATTACCCTTCATTTTATACTACATTCAACAACTTCGTTTCCTTTCATTTCAATCAAAACCTTTTAAAATCACTTCTACTTCATCTAACACTGAGATCCTAATTATTTCACTGCAGCACCATGCCGACATAAAACTCACTCGACCTCAACTTTCGCCGAGTTACCGGCGACGAAGTGCTTTAACCGTCCCAACTTTAGATTGCTGGATTCAGCTGAAATTCAAACGAACTGTGGAGACGTTCTATAGTCTCGACCTCATACAGTGACGCCGGACATGCTCCGCAACACCTGGTTAGAGATTGATTATCGACTTGATTATGTGCAAGAGTAACCAACGATATTCATATTAAAATTTACTAAGGTAAAATTCTATTGAATTCTGTACATCACAACTAAAGAATTGCTTGTTTATGTTAAGTATTTTCTTAACTATGATTATATGAAGTGTAGCCAACCTTTTCCAATGTCCCTGTACATTTAATCTTCTGAAGGTCGGTATTCAGTATTTCTAATTGAATGCTGGTTTTGCGCTCACTTTTCTCTATCGATTTTACCTTCGATAAGCCTAGAGGTTTTGAAATAAGAATGTCTTTATAATCTCACCAATAATAAAAGTTTAAGCTTCTTCTTTTTTTTTTTCTTTTTTTCTCTAGCGAAATGATCTATTCATTGAGCTATTGGATGAACGAGCTTAATCTTTTCTATATCTATAGCAATTCTTATACATTTTTATAACTTTCATATAGAGAAACTATTAAATTATAATTTTTTGGGAAATTGTGAAGAACTTTTAAGATCACAGTGTTACAGTATATGTAATTTGAGTACGTCAAGTTACAAATACTGGAACATGAGAAACATGAATGCATATTTGAAAAATTTTGCGCATTTTGAATGTTATTATTTTTAAAAAAAGTTTTCTTTGTTTGATTTAACTGAAGAACTTTAGTCTTCAAACACACACGCGCACACATACACACATATCTTTAGTTTTTGTAAGTATTGTGTAAAAATTCCTTATTTCGTTCATTATGGAGCATTCTCTTATTGATAGAATGTTTAAAAAAAAAAATCCTATGTCAAGTTGTTTTATATGTACGTGTAAGGTTCTCAGTGTTTTCCTTTGTGAAAAATGAAAATTCGAGAAATTTTACTGAGAATTCTGTCTTAAAATATTTCTGTTTAGGTATAATTTGAATGGAGTTTTATTCTTTGTACTAAAATATTGTCGTCATTCTTTCCAATAAGTGAATAAATAATTATAAATTATAATAAGTGAATAAAATTCCAATTAGTGATAAATTCAAACACTAATTATGTAATATTAATAGGCACATTAATATATCAGCTTCACATTTCGATTGCCTTTATTTCGTAGGTATCTTCAAGCATAGCCTCCTAAACTTCCTATGTCTTCCGCGTGGCTCGGAATCTTGGCAACAGTTCAAGCGGTAGACAGCGCCACCTGGTACAGATTGCGTGACTTTTTTTATTCAACTGTCACCAATCATTTTAAGAAGTGATATATGATATATACAATCGACGTTTCTTCGATTCTGTTCGCCTATTATGTATATCAAATCCCATTTTTAAAAATTTTTGGTGTCTGTTGAATAAAAAAGTCGCGCAAACTGTATGAGGTGGCGCTGTCTACCGCTTGAGTTGTTGCCATGTTTCCGAGCCACGCGGAAGGCATCTAGTTTAAGAGGCTATGCTACAAGTCAAGTAATTTCATTTTACACCAGAAATTTTAATTAACAAAAAAAATTATATCTGTTTCGAGTATTTGATGCAAAAAATAACCTTTTATTAACCCTTTATCTGGCACGGTTGCTCAGAAGCAACATCTGTTTTTATCGTTTTTGTGGGTTTGTTTGTTGGTTGGGTTTTACGTCGCACTAGTGCTGCGCAGATGGGCAATTATTTTTGTGGGATATCGACAGTTCCAAATGACTATTATTTGATATTGTTACTGTCGTCTAATATTAAGTAATAAAGTAACCAAAAGATACTGTCTTATTTTTATCGGTTGCCGTTAGATGACAATATATATTTTTGTCATATTAGATGAGCAATTGTTTTCAACACGTGTATAAATCAGATTGATGAAAGATATAAAACACAGCGCTTCACACGTTATAATCCAAGTCGAAAGACTTCGTTTAAAAGTTCACAGTATAAAAGATAGAACATCACGGCGTTTCGTCCAAGCATTGTTGCTTGTGGACATCCTCAGATTTAGTTCCGACGAAACGTCGTGATGTTCTATCTTTTATACTGTGAACTTTTAAACGAAGTCTTTCGACTTGGATTTTAACGTGTGAAGGGCTGTGTTTTATATGTTTCGACAATAAATATGTAGATCTTCCAAGCAATTTTCATCATTCACCAAGGATTAAACGTAATTTTTGGTATAAAACGGACTATCTGTTTTGTGAATTGCATGTCGGAATAAGGACGCTTTTAAAAAATTATATTGTACAGTGTAAGAACAGTCAGAACTCTTAGTCAGTGTAAGAACATGATTCGATAAGGATTTATTTAACAAAATCGTATGAAGTGTACTTTTTTTACATAGGAATTTTTGCTAGTGTTCGGACACTTTTGTTTCCGACTGTATATAATTACTTAACAAATATTTATATTTCAGCAAATGCCATGGCCGCGAGGTAAAGTACTTGGAGGCACCAGTATTCTTAATTATATGCTTTATATACGTGGAAATAAGAGAGACTACGATACGTGGGCCACAAACGGAGCTTATGGATGGAGCTGGAACGATGTCTTCCCGTACTTTTTAAAATCCGAAGATAACAGAGATTCCCACTTGGCATTTAACGGTAAGGGGGATTTTTTTTTCATTTTAACACATTCGCGAACACTGACGTGAATTCACGTCATTTTAAATTCTATAGCTAGTTACCGCTGACATAAATCCACGTTTTTACAGATTCTGTTCCTACTTACCGCTGACGTGAATTCACGTCATTTAAAGAATTTCTATGGAAACTATTCTTTAGCGGTAACCAGATAGTATTATTTCGATATTATTTTTTATGGTATTAATTTCTTCGATAGTATTATAGGTTCGTTCTAATATTATATGACCATTCTTCATTTCAAGCTTTAGTTAATTACAAGACTAACATTTAAAAATATTATATCTAATTTGTATCCATGTTTAAACATGAATAGTTTGCGGCAACTGGATTGAGTTTACTTCAACATTCCTCGGCAATCAGCTTTAGAAAAGGGAAAAGTATACCGGTCGCGAAAGTGTTAATAAAAGTATTTGAAACTTAAAAAAGGATCAAAAGGGAGGAATGAATTAGGCATAGCAAAGTAAATTTCCATTACAGTTCAGGTCAGGTCAAATAAAATTAACTGAATGTAGGAACCATTTGCATTTCAAAATTATTTAACCAGATTTTAACATTAAATGTTAATTATATTTTTAAGACATAATTTGAGAATGCACTGTTAGTTTTGTCTAATGAAATTGATTTAAGATGCAAAATTTTTTTTCTGAAAAGATTTACATTACAACATTTAAAAAGAATTTAACTGTGTCATGGAATACCGGATATAATTAAATTTAGAGTTATCTAATAAAAAAAAAAGTAATGAATTTAACTGAAAAAAGCTTTCTTTCTTTCTTTTTTTAAATCTTTAAAATGCTCTCTGCGACTAAGTTTTTAAATTTTTCTACTGGATTTTACATTATTATAGTTTATCAATATATTCCAAATATATTTGCTCTTTACTTTGTAAATTGATCGATGATCTTAATTTTTGAAAAATATTTTTTTTATGTTTGAATGTTAAAAATTTGTATGAAATTCCAGAATTCAAACATAATATATATATATATATATATATATATATATATATATATATATATTAATTAACACCTGCCTACCCATCCACCATATTTTTTTTAACCTTAAATAGTTTATATATATATATTAATTAACTTATCAGTAAATCCACAAAGTAATTTAAAAATATGTTTAGAATACATTGATAAACTGCAATAATGTAAAATCGACAGGGAAGTTTGAAAATTGAATTTCAAGGAATGCTTTAAAAATACAGGGTGATTATAGTTAAAGTTGCGATTTCAAAACGCTATAATATTAAAACAACCCATCAGCATGAATTGATTGATATTTTACCAGAACAATCGTGAGACGACGGAATTTTGTTTGGCAAAGGGAAAAAGAAAATGTCTAAAATGTGCTGTTAATAATCCGTAAGGTATTCTTTCATAAAGTTCCTCTTTTTCTCTGGTCTCTATGACTGTTTTCACTCAAACACGTATTCTTTTCTTTTTGCATAAAAAATTGTCCTAAACCCTTTGAGTCTATTGTTTCCCGCTATTCTATTGTACTGCTAAAAGCATTCCTGTGTTTAATGAATGCATTTAGGCGTTTGCCATGGCATTACCCCGACAGCGCCATCTATAGGGACATTTTAGAACTACAGTTTTCCTCCACAAAAGAAAATTCCATTGCTTCACAATTGTTCTGCTAATATATCAAGTCATTCTGATTGGTCGTTTTAATATTATAACGTTTTGAAATTGTAACTTTAATTGTAATCCCCCTGTAAAATAATAAATAAATAAATAAATAAATAAAATTTCGAATTTTATTTTTTTAATTTTAATAGTTTTGCGAAATTTTAATATACTTTATATTTATACATTTCAATACGCATGTATGCTAAAGTTAAAGATTCTAAGACAGTACATTCAAAGGACGATTTTCAAAGTCCACCATCCCCTTAACGGCCTTCTTCCCTTACCGTCGCCAGAAGCCCGAGCCAATGTTATTCTATGGGGAAATTTTCTTTACAAATAACTTGTTAACTAATACAGAGTTTTAAATTCTGTTTTCACATTCAGAAAATTCCCAACTGTTAAATTGGTGGACCTTTTTTAAAAATGTATTTTTTTATTTTTTTTAATATTTTATTTTGAAATTGCAAAATGAAAAAAATTCACATATTGAAAATTCCTATTTTTCATCTTCAAAATAAAATATTTAAAAATAAAAAAATAATTTTTTAAAAAAGGTCCGTTCATTTAACAGATGGGAATTTTCAGAATGTGAAAACAGAATTCAAAAATGTGTTAATAAGTTATTTGTAAAGAAAAATTTCCCATAGAATAACATTAGATTTGGCTTCCTGCGGCGGCGAGTGAAGCGGGCCCTTAATGCATAAGAATTCATTTTTATCTGATTATGTGAATTTTTATAAAAACTGTCAAAGGCGTTTAACTTAAATATATTCAATGGGGGGGAGGGGGGGGGAAGTAAGATAATTTAATAATAAAATTATAAACACAACTGATTCAGGTCAAGAAAAATTTCAGAGTGTTATCCAAATGAAAAAATATAAAATAAAGAACAGTGATTTTTTTTTTTTCAGGTTTAGAACAATAGTGAGATTAGAGAATTAAATATTGTATAATCGTGTTCTGTTTTAGGATATCACGGAACCAATGGATTTTTGACAGTATCCACTCCTCCTTTTGTCACACCACTTGGATTCGCTTTCGAAAAGGCTGCCGGTTATCTTGGGTATCCCAAAATAGATTTAAATGGTCCACTCCAAACAGGTAGGTTTGTGTATCTGAAATTTTTAATAACTCAGTTTTGCAATACTAAAATAAGACAAGGAAGAATTATAAATCATTTTTATGGATTATGAAGTTTACTTTTTAGGCAAGTTAAACCTAGTGTAAGAGACTTTTTTAAAATCTTATTAATAAAAAATTAAAAAATTTGAAAGTAGTGTATAAAGTGAAATAAAGTTATATACATATATTAAAAGAATGAAAATCAATTACAAAAATCTGAATCAAAAAAAGCTAAAACGAAAAATTTATATATCAATGCACAAAATACAGCAAAAGGTAATATAAAATTAATATGTAAATAAATATTGAGAAAGAAATTAAAAGTAATCCCAAAATACATGGGGGTTTTCGTATTTCACTCCCTGGATGGCAGGGGGGGGGGGGGAGGGGCGCTAACCTGACGAAAACCTCTATATATTTTATGGTAAACTTATTACATGGAAATTGAAATGGTTCGTTGTGGTTAGAGTATGTTATAAAAATTCTGGTATGTAAAAAATTTTTCTTGTTTAATACATATAAACATTGCTAAAAAATCTTCCGATTTTTTGGGAAACTTTATACCGGAATTTTATAATAATTAAATTCAAGCTATTAAATTACTGAAAATTAATATCCGAGATATTCTTTAATAAGTGTAAAGAAAACTTTATAATCTGTCCCACCCCTTGAAATTGAATTGAATTAAATATTATTTTCCTGTAAAATCAGTAAATTTTTAATTGGAAGAACGCTTGCTCGTAAGTTATGAAATGCGCAGGCCTTGAATTTAATTTAATATCATTTATTCAACGTGAGCGAGCAGTAACATTTTAACAATATTTTGTTCCTTAGGTGTCTCTATACCTCAAGGTACCATTCGCAAAGGAGCTCGTTGTAGTACAGCCAAAGCCTTTTTATCTTCAGCTAGGAAAAGGAAAAATTTAGATATTGTTATAAAAGCGTTTGTTACTAAGGTAAGTCTGAAGTTTTTATCCATTATTTTCATTTTTTTTATATACATAAACGAAAACCCTCATTTCGTTCATCAAAACATTATTATTATAATGATAAATTATATATATGTGTATATAAATTCGTTTTTAGTGTTTCGTCAGTAAAATTAATTACCTGTTTGTTTTATTTAATTTAATACGTTTATAATATATCTTTTAATGTAGATTTCACTTTACTCTTCTTCCTAATATGAGTAAATATTTATGTTAACTATAAGCATATATTTCTGTCTATGTTTATAACTGCATTATTACTTTTTAAATTAAATTAAAATAGGTTACATTTTTTATATTAAGGCTTCAAAATGAGTCAGATTCCTCCTTTCTCCCTCCCCGTACAATCCTACGGGGATTTCGTCCCTTCGTGTTTTAAAGATATCTCTTTGAAAAATGGAGTTTTTTCGAATACATGTTTTTTGACTTTCACTCTTTTCTGCATTTTTTAAAAGAATAGTGCTCAATAAGATAAAAGATGACGTGTTTAGTTTTTCGAATTCTGTGTTTTTGTATTCCACTCTTTTCTTTCTTTCTTTTCTTTTCTTTTCTTTTTTTTTTTTTTTTTTTTTTTTTTTTAAAGAAAATTATATACTAAGTTAAAACACGACATGTTTAAAGAGTAGAATTTAAAAATCAAAATTCGAAAATATTTTTCAATAAGATGTTTTTATAACTGCGCTAAGAAAAGTATAGTAAGCAGATAAATATAAATAAAGAAAAAAAGAAATTTTTAATGTTTTATCTAATAAAGTCCTTTCTTAGTGGGGTTTATAAAGAAAAAAAAATATTCGAATACAAAGCTTCAGTAATAAATAATACTTAACACATAACACATGATTAATCAATTTCGTTTCTTCCGCGAATTCAGTAATCGTTCTCAATGTGACCCGTGGATTTCGTGTATCACATCCCTAACATCACACTTGTCTATAACATATCCTGAAGATGTTCTTAGGATATCTTTTTATCCATAGGATATCCTGTGGATGTCGTGTGGAGAAGATGTTCTGTTAGGGACGTTGCATCCTGATTCTCAAATTAATGATTCATTGATTTATATATTAATGATTTATTAGTTTGTACTAATTAATATTTAATAAGCATTATAATTCAATAATAATTCTCTTTTAATTTACATTTGCTGTTATCTATATATTAATAGGCAAATATAACATTTGTGGTACAATTTTAACATATTAATTATGGGATTAGAGGGTTGAAAATGGTATCATTCGAAAGGTATGGTTATCCAGATGCGCAGAATACAAAAATTATTTTCTTACGATGTCAAGAAGGTATTAAAAAATACTTGTATTTTTTATGCATTTTACCCCATTTTTCCCTTTCATACACGCATTCTTTTACATTAAAAAATACCTAAAAGTAGAAAGCTGTTAAATCTGGCAATTTCTTAAAACTCAAATAAAACCATAGACACTAATTTATATAATGTAGCATCACTATAATCTCGACTACAGATTTTTTATTCTAAGTGAAATCAGCCATTAAAATGGCAGAAATTTGAGTGCATGAGTGGTAGGTCCATAGAATAATAATAAAGGGTAGGTCAAAAGTTTATATTGTTCAAAATAAACTCAAGTTAAAAAATGATTTGATTTATGAGAGTTCTATTTTTTTTTCTAATTTTATTAAGATCTAATTAATTTGAAGACATATTTTTAAGCAAAAACACAATGCATTCCAATTAACTGAATTTGACTACTTATTTTACTGAATTTATTACTATACGCAAGCGATGGGATGACGTTACTGACCATCCAATGGGCCAAGCAAACTTTTCCTACGTTAATCGTTTATAGAGCATTTCCTCGTGACGGCTGGTGGTTGGCAAAAAAGCGCGCTCGACTTTCACGCCCCGCCCACCATTGATTTTCCGTTGGTAGTAATCAAGTAATCGCCATCGCTATGCTTTTTCCAAGCCTTTTTGCCAACCACTCATAAAAGTTGAGATGTTTGTTTACAAACAAGGAACTGCCCTATTGGATTGATTTTAAACATTAATTGGTTTAATGTTAAACATTAAGGAAAATTATCTCCTGATTTTAATCCCCATATTTTGGTATAATTTTATATAAGTTACTGTCTGCGTGTGTTAGATTTTTTCCGTGAAATTAATGAAATTAAATTTTAAATTTCAACACGCTCTAGAAAAATAAAATGGTAGACTTCCATTTTCGATTATAAACATAAACATTTCAGTTCAAAAGAATGACATTCATTTCAAAGGAACAAATTTGATAACTGTCATCCTTGGCGAATAAATAAATAAATAAAATAAGTAAATAAATAAATAAATAAAAGATCGCTAAATTATCAGGCGAGCATATTTAATTCCTTTCAAAAAACATGGTTATTTTAAAGACGTACATTAAGAGAGCAATCAGTAATATGAAACAATATTTCGTACAATATATATGTATTACAAAAATATACATCGGACATGTCTGTTTTCGTATTATCTTTTTGATCGCCAAATATACAAAACGCAAGGGATGAACAGATGTCAAATTTATGCCCATTTTGTTTCTAGAGATTTCAAATTAAAATTTTTGTCAATTTGACAGCAAAATAACTTAATCTAACACGTGTGCACGATAATTAATTTGTAACTGTACCCAAATATGGGAATTAAAATCAGAAAATAATTTTCCTCAATTTTTAATAATTTTTTTACAAAAAATCCAATGGACGATTAACATAGGAAATTTTTTACTTGGCCGCAACAACAGTCAGTGACGTCGCACTTCACTTGCGCTTGCGTATACCTTTATGCATATATAAGAAGAAAATATAAGATTTGGAAAAACTTTTGATTTCCGGTTTTCAATGAATTTACATATTTTGAGATTTTCTTGCATTTCAATTAACTGAAATCGGCTATTAATTTTAAAAAAGTGGATTTATTACTAGATTCTGCATGTATAAGAAAAAAGTACAAGATTCAGAAAAAATTCAGATTTTCGGTTTTCGACGAAGTTACACGTTTAAAGATTTCCCGAACTCAATTCGACCATTTTTGCAAAATATCTGCCTTTTCGAGTTCCAACACCGTACTTTATGAACCAATGGAATTAATATAACCGAATTTGATATTTGGTTGGACCTTGGTTTGACATGGTACCGATTAGCTTTTGGACTGTATCACCCAACAAGAAGCGCTTCCACGTTGCGATTTCCTCTCACTTCAGGAAAGGCTCAACATCTACAGCGAGCGCACCAAACCTGCTGATTCAGTTAGAGTGCATATCGACAAAAAATTGCTGCAGCTGTGTTGCAAGTTAATTCCGTTTACGACAAGGCAATAACTTTGCTTTGCAAAAAAGTGGCCGAGTTTGGACCACTGGGCGATACTAGTTTTTATTATTATTCGACATTGAAAAACTTACACTCGATGTTACTATTTTTGCATAGCTAAATATGTTTCAAACAATATAATGTTATATGCTTTTATATAACTTGGATTGTTGTTTGTCAGGATCAAATGTTGCAACCCATTTTAACACACTTCCTATCACTGTTTCAGTTGAAATTTTGCATACATGTATAACTCCGATAACAATACGTTTCTTACGTAGTAACGGATTAGAGGGGAGGTCTAGAATCTTGAATCCCTAACTCCAGCTAAAAATTTGATTATGAATTTCAATCCACTTCCTGTTATCCGATTAAGCCTAAAAATTGTATGTATGTATACAGTGTTGCCAGATTTGGGAACTTTTTTATTCAATATTCATCCCTAAATTTTACCTATAACGGTTTCCTAATCACTTCGAAGATTAATCGTCCTGTGTGTATATCATATATCACTTTTCAAAATTATTGGTGACGATTGAATAAAAAAGTTTGCAAGTCTGGCTACACTGCATGTATGCATAATTTCAATAACAATACATGCTGAAGCAGTAACGGACTTTCATTTTTTTTTTTTTTTTTTTTTTTTTGTGGGAGGGGGGGGGGGGGGCTAGCGGTAGCTAGGGTCTTTGGGTCCTCAACTCCAATTCAAAATTTTGTACATTTTGGCATAAAAGTACGTTTTTATTTATTTATTTACTTATTAATTTTTTTGTGGCATTTTTTATAGTAAAATCATTTTAGGTTGAGTTATTTTTTTTAAATAAAACTTATGTGACACTTTCTCCTTTTATATTTAATCGATATACTTAGATAATCATCGATAAACACAGAAGAACCAGGGGTGTGATATTTGATCATCTTGGAAAAACGTTCACAGTCCGTGCAAGAAGAGAAGTCATCCTATCCGCTGGTACCATAAATACACCTCAATTGCTCATGCTTTCTGGAATAGGGCCGAGGAAGCAATTACAAAAGTTTGGGGTAACACTTTAATTTATTGATTATTCTTATTTACGAGCATTTATGTTACTTAATATTTAAAAAGTAAGAATAATTAATTAAATATTGGCTATTCTTAAAATTAATTTTATTTTAAATTTCAGAGTTTTATATTCAAAGATGTTAAATAAACTGGATTATTTTATTTTATGCAGTAAAATAATTTTCGCTAGGATAAAAGAGATTCATCTAATTATTTCTTCTATATTCAACAGAAGAATGTATTGGATTCGTAAAAAATTTGGAATTCTGGTTTTTGATGGATTTACACGTTTTGAGAAGCCCAGAACACGATTTAATCGTGTAAATTCGTAGATATATCACAAAAGCAGGAGCTCATGTCAAGACCCTATTTGGTAATGACAATTCCAACTAGAAATTTGCAACTTTCTATAACCATTCGTTTATGAGCTATGCGATATACAAAACCTATTTTGCAAATTGCTTTCATAATACTTCCTTAGAAACCTTTGGACGGCCCCTGCCTGCCTGGACTCGGACAAGCTTAACGGGTTGGATGCCGTCCACCGGAGCGTATAAATCGCCAGATCACCGCATGGAAGCTGCCTACAACCAGACAGTAATCTAGTCGCTACATAGAATGAGCTGTGTCCAACGATTCTTCGTTCAGACTTCATCCATCATCACCAGGAACTAGATGGAACTGCTATGTCACTTCTGGGCAGCAATGTGGCTGGAACACCAGAGCTCAGGAATTGCAGGGTAGCGACTTCTGCTTCTTGGATACATAGCTCGACTTGCACACCACACCCTCCAAGATAGTCACGGTGGAAACGCACAGACACGCTCCTGGATACTATGGAATTTGGAATAAGTGCACTTACTAGCTGAGAGTCGAAATAACTGGAATACAACAAAAATTAAAATTTATAATTTAGGCAGGGAGGGGAAAAAAACCCCGCTGGGGAAGCCGCTAAAGGTAGTAGTGTACACAATAATTAAAACCAAAAGTGGAGGCCATTTGAAAAGAGGAAGGGGACAACACTTAAGATTTAAGAACGAGAAGCTGAACGAGATATACTTCTTTATACTTTGAATATACACAATACTTCCTTATACTTTGAATAAAGAAGTAAAAAGTATAGTAAAAGTAAAGACATTTTACTTCATTGTAATATTTATAATTATAGATGCTAGGAGATAATGATGGCTTTAGTTGTCATAGCACTTTGATAGAGACTTTTGCTGAGCTCTGTGAATGATAGCTTCTAGAGGAAATATTAACTAGTTATTTTGCATTCTTTTTGCCCCTTTTATTTTTAGTAGTACACTGGACTGTTTCATGACTTTATAGCCTTATTTTGGCCAACTTATTTTAATATTCGTGGCTTTAATAGCCACGGCGGCGCCCTCAGCGAATTTTTTTCTGCCCCCTGATGGATCATAATTTCGAAAGGGCTTTAGCTTTCTTAACTTTAATCAAATATACTGTGCATTTTTCAACCATTTACTTTTTAGAAACCTTGGCTGAAAGTCAGGGATCACTTGTAAATCACTTTTTTTCTATTGTGACAATATTTTACCCCACTGGCCTTGAAAGAATACTGTTGCGTACTTGGGGGTTTGTGAGTTGTCCGAAAATCAAAGGCGAAACTTACAAAAATGCAGTTCAAAGAAAGTTCCAGAAAAAAAAATACAGGTCTATAAACCAAGTATCAGCTTCAATTCATCCAGTAAACACAGCTTAAACAACAACTGTCATTAGCAAAACCACAGTACAAACTGTATAGCAATAACACATAAAGCAAGTTTCTTTCAAAGAGGCTCAAAGCAATGCAAGCATTAGCGGATGCTGACTGAGAATTAAACTAGCCTTAGCGAAAATACGCCCCTTTTATACTCCTATAGAAAAGTGTGGAAAGTTCCAGAAATTTCCGTATCTCATCAGCCAGTGAGATTAGATCTTCCATATTTATTATATCCCTAATAAGGATTTTCTCGCCAAGGAGGGAAAAAGTCGCCAAATTTGGCGCCAAATCCATTACCTGCCCCTTTGGAGCTTTCCAATGCGTTTTTAAGGGTAAATCAGGCTATTTCAACCCCAAAACGACTAGAAATGCATAAATTAGCATTTTAACAACTTACTAAGCCTCTTTCAAAGAATATACACAAAAATAAACACAATTATTTACAATTTTGTAACAATATTGTTAGTTTTGGAGAACACTCCATCCTCTATGCTCTTCATTGTAAATGAATTCTTTTATCCATTAATATTTTTTCTACTTTTTTTTTTCCTCTGTTCAAATTGTTATAACTAAATTATTTCCATTTTTTCAACTTTTTTTTTTTTCAATTTTTCGTTATTTTTTTTTTTTCAGTAGGTAAATAAGGCGACAAACCAACCATTTTCGGCGCCTTTTTCCATCTGGCGTCCGGGGCGCATGTCCCCCTCCCCCTCTAATTTTTCGGCCCTGAATGCAGATTCGACATTCAAAGGGATAACTGTGCTCGATATTTACAATTCAGATTTTTGTGAAAAAAGATTTTTTTTTCTTTTTTTAATCATCCAGAAACGTTCCAAAATTTAATGATGTGGGTATGAGTAACTCAAAATATCCCGAAGTTAAAATTAGCATCAGTGTAATTTCGAATAAAACATTAAAAAATGCAAATAATTTCAAGATTTTTTTGCGGACTACGATTTTTTTCGTGGACCATTTTCCGGTTTGCGATCACTGGTTTAGAATACATTTAGAAATCAACATTTATCGAATTTCAAAACAAAAATATTTAATTTTTTTTTTTTTTTTTTTTTTTTTTTTTTTAATTATTAATTCTGAACTGCCTTTATTGGATTTCTTTGCTTTTTTAAATACATTTTGTTTCATTACATTTATGATATAACTTATCTTATTTTTCATACTTGCTGCAATTTTTATTCTTCATTAAGATACCAGTGATAGCCGATCTCCCAGTTGGTGAAAATCTTCAGGATCACGTGGGTGCAGCTGGTATGCACTTCGTTATGGGTGATACCAACTCTTTACTGCCAAAGAGGGTAGTGACAATAAGTAATGTTTTGAATTTCCTTGCCTCTGGGAAAGGTAATTCCAATCTTATTTTAATTTATTTTATTGTTAAATGAATTAATTATCCAATTCATTCAAGTCGCATAATCCCTTAATTGATAAAAATCTAGTGTATAAAAACCACATAATAACTTCCATCGCCAACTATTATACGTATTATACTTTTTGCAGACAATGTTGTCAGATAACATAAAATTGAACTGAAACATTAGACACAAAACAGTTTTCTCTAAGTAAAAACTGTTACACATGTAAAGACATATAAAACAGAAGTTACATAGCGGGTTAAAAAAAAAAAATCGGTAGAGCCGTTTTTTGAAACATCCGTTTCAGAGATCTAAAACTGATCTACCTACTCAGGATGACTGTTAATTTCCCTGTAATAACTATATAATACATGCGGAAAGGATATCTAAAAAGGGATTTATGTAGAAATTTTCAAGAAAATCATTAGAGCTGTTTTTGAGATACTGACTTTCACCGAAACTTGACAAACTCCATTTTTGACCAGAAAACTACAATTATATACGAAAAGATATCTAAAAGAGTGTTATTAAGTTGAACTAAACCCCCCCCTCCCCCCCCCCTCCCACAAACAAAAAAAAAAAAAAAAAAAAAAAAAAACCGTACAGCCGTTTTTAAAGAAACGCATTTGCGAGATCTCAAATTGACCTACTTATACAGAGTACTTACCAATTTTCGTAAACTAAACTACTAATACATACAAAAGAACACATAACAGGGTGTTTATATAGCAACTTTGAAGAAAATCGTTAGAGCTGTTTTTGAGATAAAGATTTACTATCCCACTTCCAGTTTCTAATGTCCAACTTCTGTTTTTTTAATTTTTACCAAAAGTTGAAAAAATCCTCTGTTTACCAGGCCTGTCTCAATTCTGAAGTCTCGCCGTTCTATCTTTATTAGTTTCGGCGATGATAGCCAGGAGGTTCCCCATACACATACACACATATCCAGCCATACTGACATACTGACCAATTGTTGAAAAGCACGTTTATGAACTCAGGAGACCTTAAAACACGTAAACCAAGTGAAAATTCGATATAAGATTTTGTTGACTGAATACAATACTTCCATTACCTACGGTAGTCGGGTAATAGAAATAACAAGCAGATTTAAAGATAATTCTCAAAGTGCTTTTGAATTTCAAAAGAAGTTTATGGTTCCTAAATCATAGTTTTATACATTTCCACGTATAAAAATCAGCAAGAAAATTTTAAAAGTAACCTTCAGTAAACCTGCATATGTATTTCGAATTTTCTAAAGTAAACCTGTATGGGACCTTTAAAAAAATTGAATAGGAACCTGTTCTTTTTATTTTACTTCAAAATACCGGAGGAAACCTTTAAAATAACTACAAAATGTTATAGAAAGTCCGAAATACCTGCAGTTTTTTTGGCTGTTTTTTTTTTTTTTTTTTTTTTTTAAACCTGTGTTGAAAATCAAACTTAAGGTGAAGGAGACTTGAGGGAAGTGTAACTTCGTCTTATAACTGAACTGATAAGATAAATTGACTTAATCTGTTTGTTTGAACCTTTCCTTTTTATATTTAGTCTAAGGAAATCAAGTCAAATATAAGACAGTGATAGTTTTAGAAGTTTGAAAATTTTCTTAGATTTCCCTCTCCGACAGGGATTTCCCTCCCCTCTCAAAATTCGAAATGTTGTCATTGTTACACTTGTGGAGTAAACATCAATGTCTTTGATAAGGAAACTAAGTTTTTTAGCTAGATTTTGAATAGATTTTTAATTAGACTACAGATTTGTTCGAATTTTTAAGCCTTCTTTCTTGTCACCCGTGCCTACATTTACTCCAGATGTTGGCGTTAGGATTAAGGTCGATTGACAGCACTAGGATCTTAGGCCTAAGGAGGTGTGTGCCCACCGTGGGTATATTTCTAAGGAACCTGGCCGGTATTTGTGCAAGTTTCTGAGAAAAACCGCGGAAAACCTCAAGCGGCTAAGCCGACGATCGTGACCTGGGATCGACCACGGCAACTCACGTCTTGCAGTTTTAAGGACAGAAACTCTCTGCTGCTGGCGAGCCACTCAGAAATTTTGCATGTAGGAAAATATAATCAGGTTGATTATACTTATCCCAAGCATCTCAAATGTATTCCTTTTTATTTTATTTTATTTTTTTAACTCTGTTTTTACTGTTTTGCCTTTTAACTTTTAATGAAACCTAATATCCTGATTTTTTTTTAAAGGTTATATTGCACTTTTAAAAAGTTCAAGATATGAAATGCTAGTTAGAGACGAAAGAAAAATTTCGAAACTTTGTAAATCAATCGAGACATATAAAAAATGAAAAAATTCAATCACATATCTTTTAATGTACTTTATGTGGTTACAATAGGCTGCGTTTATACTTACTTCAAACGATGGGACAACTAGGAAAAAAAAAACAAGAACAACAACAGAAAATCATTTTTTTTTCTTTAAGTGGCACATTGCCAAATTTTCGAAAGCGAGTTTTTGTTATATTTACACGTTTTGAGGTCCCTTGAATCCGAGAATCATGTTTTTAGCGGTTGCTCTGTGTGTGTGTCTGTCTGTTATCAGCATATCCCAAGAATAAATGGTAGTAGAAAGTCCAAACTTGGTATTATAAATGTGTATGATATAGGGATGCTACACTAAGCTTTTCGTTGAGATGAAGCAAATGGTTTGTGCACAAGGACACTCAAGAGAATTCAAATACATTACGTCTATGGGGGAAATTACAGGTAAGTAGAGTTTAACAGCTATAGACTACACTAAAACAAATTAAATGAATACATATTTTTTATATGCATAAAAACATGTCTCATGTAGAATATGGTTGGGAAAGCATTCACTGTTCATTTACAGGGATGCACAAAAGAACTAGATTATAGTGCGACAGTAGCTGAAAATTGATGGAAGTGTATTTCGGGTTGTGCCGTCTGTTATTAATATAGGATTATATTTAGGTGCACCATTTGGTCTGTACATAATCTTCAAAACATATACATACATGGCTGCAAATATTTAAGCAATAACATTCTTTTTATTGTTAGTGGAAATGATTTACTATAATATCTTAGCATGTCCTTTAAAGTTACTCAGGAACTGAAATTAATTCCTCATAGACATATGGTAAATAATGTATGTTTTAAAGCTAAATATTCATCACTTTTTTTTTATTATTATTATTTACACGTTTTGAAGCTTCTTGATTACCTAAGTAAAATTTTTAACATTTGATCTTTGTCTGTGTCTCTTAAAGTAACTTAAAAACGGATAATTTTAGGAGATTCAAAAGTTGTATTTTCAAGTTAATATAAGTTTGTTGCTGGGAAAGTTTGATGAAGACTGATAAGTTTCAAGGAATGTTGCGTCTGAAGTTGTCTGAATAATTTTAAGTGAGCTTTTAATTTTAATAACAGATTTAAATTCAATGTAAATGTATGTGTAGTAATGAAACGGGGGTTGAGGGGGGCGGTAGCATAGAACTAGTTATCATATAAAACTCTTCCGAAGCCTAATTTGAATTGTTTTAACCTAGGTTTATATATCAGTTCTCGTTGTCTTACCTCTTAATCTCCAATTTATATTTATAGTATTAAATTTCAGGGTAAGGGAAAATCGTGTGGGTGACACACCAGATTATTTTATAAGCTAATTACCCAATTAGACGAAGTTTCTCTCTAACATTTTTCAGAAATATAAGTATAATAGCAACTGAGCAAGTTAAGGTCAAAATTAAACTATACCAAACCGTTGCTACATTTTACATATTTAACCTTATTTATTGACCCCTACATCGTCATATAATGTACAGAGGAAAAATACGCTGTTTTTGTAGTGCGTTGGTATAGAGATTAACACTTACGTGACCGCATGTTTCTGTCTTTTTGTCAGTAAGGTCCGCCTGTGGGCGTTGTTCTCCCAGTTTACAAAATTTGAGAACAGCATTTTTTGCATTCACATTTATAATACTAAATGGATATGTATTATAATTACACTCTTTCTAATCAAGTTATCTGTATCCATACTACATTGATTGTACAAATATGAATATTGGGTATATTCTTAAGAAATGAATAACATACAAATTGCGAAGGTAACGCCTACTGGCGGAGTTAAAGATTTTGAAATGACGTGAATCTACGTCAGCCGTCGCGAAAGTGTTAAGATCGATCTTACTAGGAACCTAGGCCTGGGTAAGATGCCCTTCTTAGCCGTATTCACGTGAGTTTCGTAGAAAAACCACTATGATATTTGAATCCTGCATATGCTCGGTAACCATTTTACTCGATTAGACCCATTTTACTGGATTTTCATGAGTCGGGTCAACTAATTTTATTTTTCCTCTTGTGGGTCGGGTTCCAGTCGAGTTGATAAGTACATTAGACTCTCATATAACGCGGGGGATACGTTCCGCATAATAGAAAATCGCGTTATAGGAGGCATACATTGAGCAGACGATTTCATTCCGCAATGAGACCAGAAGCGTCGGGTGTTGGCATAGTAACTGAGCAATCCTTCCTTGAACAGGTTGAAAGTAGAAAAGATGTCACGTGCTTCCTTTATTTTACGCGTTATACGAGACTCATTATCGCGTTGTATGAGTAATAGTCGAAGATTTTTCGTCGCGTTATACGAAATCCTGTTTTGTGTGAGCGCGTTGTACGAATTCTACTGTACAAAACTTTTGAATAAACACCATAAAATGCAAGGAACTCGCAACAATTGTTTCGGGTCGAAAGAAGACAAGACTTGAAGCAGTTGTTGCGAGTTCCTTGCATTTTATGGTGTTTATTCAAAGTTTTGTACTTATTACTTTTAAATGTTGGTTCTGTGGTACTTTCTGATAATTCAGGTCGAGTTAACTGAAATTTTTTCTTGCGAGTCGGGCTGGGTTTGATTTAGTTTTCAATGAATCGGGTCGACTTCAAAGCATCTTTACAAAAGACTTTACCGTAATAAGCAGAAATTCGTTTGATATAATTCTAGCATTGAAACTTATATAAACATAAAATACTTACGATGAAACATCCACATCGGACAAAAGCAATGAACAAAGAAGCATTAAATTATTATTATTTTAAATATAAGCTTTGATCAATAAATTACAAACACTAAACTTGAAGCACATTCTGGTGTTCTTTTAAGTATAAAACGCAACATAAATGTTTAAAAATTCTTACTAATTCATTTTCAGATTTTTAAATTTTTGACTTAGTGTATATATTAGTAATTACATTTTTAATTATTTTTTAAATGATTTGCCAACTCTGTGACAACGAAAATTTACATCATTTTATAATTTGAAAAAGTTTTGCATGATCGTTAGAGGAATTATTAATTTTTATTTAGTTTTCAAGTTTCAGGTCGAGTGCGGGTTGCGAAAATTCTTTGTTGTAGGTTCGGGTCTCTTTTCGAAGCAAATATATATATATATATATTGTCGGCTTTTGCGTTGATTTAAAACTCATCTGTTCATTTCAGGCCTTGTTAAATGTCGAATCCATGCTGGATTAAACAGGGTATTTCGGTTTTGAATGTAATACATGTAGAAAAAACCACTTTTTTAATCCCATTTACTTTGTGAGTTTGAAGTTTGAATTTTAACATGGAATATTACCTTTAGGCATATTTTTGTAATATGTTATAGTAATTTTTACTTCCATTACCCTACTAAAGTAGGTAATGGAAGTATTGCATTCGATCCAAAAATTCGATATCGAGTTTTCACCTGATTTACACGTTTTAAGGCCTCATGAGTCCAAAAAAGTAGTTTTTGGCTATTGGTCAGTGTGTGTGTATGTGTGGCATCTTCTGGCTATCATATCTCCGAAACTAATAAAGATAGAACTACGAAACTTCACAATTGATATAGGTCCGTTATACATATGAATTTTCCAAATTTTGGCGAAAATTGGAAAAACGAAAGTGGGTCATCGGAAACCGGAAATGAGACCGTAAGTCCGTATCTCAAAAACGGCTCAAACGATTTTCTTCAAAATTGCTGTATAAACACTCTGTTAGATATCCTTTCGAATAATATAGTTGGTTTGTTCAGGACAATTGATAGACGTCCTGTATAAATAGCTCAATTTCAGGTCTCGCAAGTGCGTTCCTTTAAAAACGGCTGTACGGATTTTTTCAAACTCTCCATGCTAACTCCCTTTAAAATATACTTTTGTATGTAATTATTGTTTCTGGTCAATAATTGAGAATACCAAGTTTTGGTGAAAGTATCTCAAAAAACGGCTCTAACGATTTTCTACTTACTTTTAAAGGACAAAAACTTTACTTAAACGAAAAAAATCTTTTTTTTTTCCTTTTTGTTATTTTTTAACTCGCTATGTAAACTTTGTTTTATATGTCTTTATACGTGTATTAAGTTTCTCTTAATGGAAAATTCCAAAAAAGGCATATAATATCTGTAAAAATTGTGTATAACACGTGTAATAGTCGTGTGGTTGTTTCACACCAGATTTTTTAAAATGCAAATGAGTAATCCAAATTGATTGGTTAGATACTTATTTTTTTATCTCTGGATTAAAATCTTTTATACGGTAGAAATAAACCATTAGTGATTTATTTTGAATCTGCTTTCTCATAAGTTAATTCTATCATATTTCTCAGGCAATGTTTGACAGAATTAGTTTTGTATTTTAATAATTTGAATATTTTCTTTTATAACGTTGAAGAAAGACTGAAAACAATTAGTGAAATACATTAGATTTGCTTAATGTTCACAATAATTTAGATAATAATAATAATAATATAGAATATTAATATGCACAAGTAATATGTACAGGTTTTACTTCAGATTTCGAGGTGTTTTTAATGCTTCAAGAAAAAAGCATTACAGTAGAAAGAAATATAATATTTTAGTAACCGTAATTTTAAGTATTTTTAAATATACTTAATTATGCTTAGAATATTTTAAAAGTACTTTTTGTTTTTAGGAAACGGCATTAATATCAAATGATGAAATTTTTTACATTCTGTAGGTCCAATGACAAGTCTAGGGGGTGCAGAGGGGATAGCTTTTGTGAATACCAAGTATGCCAATCGCACAGATGACTGGCCAGATATTGAAATACACTTCATATCGAGTTCGCCTTCTTCTGATGGCGGCAAATACATCAGAAGAAATATGGGTCTCAATCATAATGTAAGAAAATTTTGACAAATTTAGATTAGAATGTATCATTTATATAAGGGTGATTCACTACCATTTAACAGGGAGCAGCCCCCGCTCATCACTCTTGGAGCGATGTAGAGCGCTTCTAAGGGGACTACTCGCAGTTTATTAAAAAACTCAAAAGAAAAAAAAAATAATAATAATAAATACCTCACGGGACTAATGTGCAAGTTGCACCGAACGAACAAACTACTTCGTTCAACGAAAATGCCTAACTCTGGACAATAGGTCTAATATATCGTATCATATTATATATCGTATTTATCGTAATATAACTCAATACTTATTTAGCTTCCTTCTTCGACTCGTTTTAATACGTATTTTTTATATGCATGAGCAGCCCCCGAAAAACAAAAACATTAAATCATTAAATTCATTTTTTTACTTATTTTTATTTCATATTATTTCACGCGCACTTTTTTATTTCCTAATTCAAAATTATTAAAAAAAACCTTTTTCGATATCGCTTGTAACGATACTGATTATTATTAATTTTCTTTTCTTTTTTCTTTCAATAATAATAATAAAAAAAACATTTTGATGAAATTCTGGCAAAAGCAGAATTTAGTTTAGGACGGAGGACTATTAGTTTTTTTTTTTCTTCCCAATTATAACATCGCTTTCAAATTATTCAATTATATTTTCGATAAATTTTAGATTTCGACAAATGTCCAACTATCGAAATCGACAACGCAAAAATCCCAGATTGAGACTAATAGGCCCTCAGTCCTAAAAAAAGAAAAAAAAAAAAAAGAAAAAAAAAAAAAAAATTCGCCAGGCCTAATCCGGCCTAGAGCCGACAGTGGGCGATTATTCAGAAGTTAAAATTGCCGGGCTATGCCCCACAACAAATTTGCGGGTGATGTAAGGAGCACGAAAACGATTTAGAATTACATAGAACTTATTTTGACTTTCTGTTGCAGAGGCATCGGACCAATAATAAAGTTTTTCTTGATGTCCGAAATTAATATGACAGCAGAGTCGGAAATGTCTTCTTTTTGCTCCAGAGGGCGTTTCATAGGTTTTAGAGGTTGATTTAGCCATATTTTCACATTAAAAAGAGCAGCGCTCCCGAGTGTTGCAGCTACATATTAATTTCGGACATCAAGAAAAACTTTATTATTGGTCCGATGCCTCTGCAACAGAAAGTCAAAATAAGTTCTATGACTAAAGAGTAAGAATGTTGTAAAATCAAGTTAACCCTTTGCGGCGCAGGGTAATTCGTATCCTTTAAATTACACTGCCACCGGAATTTATGAACAAAATTAAAATAAAAGAAATTTTAAATTTTCAAGGTAAAAAAAAGGGCCTTTTCTGCTATGTTATAAATGTAAATTTTTGCTAAAAAATTTCCGGGATGAGTTTTTGCATTTGAGAATTAAAATTAGAAAAGCGGATGGAAGCAGAACTGATCACAATGTTATTGGACTTAGAAAAAATCCGCTACTAGGCATAGGGAAAAGCGGTCGAGCGCAAGGGAATTTTTTCCCTTTAATTATCCGGAAGTATAGTTCTCTCACTTTCACTTCCTGTTTTTTAACATTAAACGGTTTAATCTCTAACAACGACAGCTTGTGAATTTATTTGGCAGCCTTTTTAAAACTTAAATAATTATAATTAATATTAAAATTTTCGAAATATTTAAGCTGCAGATGAATTAATAAATATAGCTGGAAAATTCATTTCTATTATTATGTATCTCAAGAATTATTAAATCTAGTTAGATTTTTCTATTCCCACCCCACATAAAGTAAAACATACGTCGCGATACTGATTGCTGCGAAAACGAGTTATATGCGTTTTCAGATTCATGCACAGCGTAGTAGGGGTGCCCAGTGATCTTTTTTTTTTTTTTTTTTTTTGTTTCATGTGCGCGAAGCATACATACGTGCGTGATACTAATTGCTGCGAAAACGAGTAACATTCGTTCTCAGATTCATGCACAGCGAGGTAGGGGTGGCCAATGATTTTTTTTTTTTTTTAACATGCGTAATAGTGATTGCCGCAGAACCGAGTTACGTGCGTTTTCAGATTCATGCACAGCGTAGTAGGGGTGCCCAGTGATTTTTTTTTTTTTGGTTTCATGTGCGCGAAGCGTACATACGTGCGTGATACTAATTGCTGCGAAAACGAGTTACATTCTTTCTCAGATTCATGCACAGCGAGGTAGGGTATCCAGTGATGTTTTATTGGTTTTCATGTGCGCAAAGCGTACATACGTGCGTGATACTGTTGTAAAATTTATACCCTTTCCGTGTTGATTCTCAAATTTAAATTTAAATTCATTTACTACTTAAATATAATTTAAATTCACGTTATAACCTTGAAAATTTAAGTTATTAATTAAATGAATTATAGCGTTTAGTGCTATTTTCTCTTTTGATGCTGCCATTTGAGTTAAAGATAAATTAAAATTAAAAAGCTTAATGATAATTACTTTTAGTTAAAAATTATATTCCTTATTAATATATTTATGTTTAAGTCTTTTGAAATAACTTTAATTACTTACCTCATATTTAAAAGCATATTTTATTAAAATTAACTTAAAGAAAAATATGTTTAAATCCTTTTACGGATTGTTCATTTCGCTACTTAGCGAGGAGATGTAATATTTTTTCAACTGCAGAGTCTCTTTGCTTAGCCCATAGATGGCGGCTGACTCGCAGCGTCGTGTTGCTATAGTTATGGGAGGCGTTCCTATTCTACAGCATCTAGTAGCTGTTACTTGAATCCGTTTCGTGACTATAAAAAGGAGGTAGGAAATATGTAATCAGTCTCTTAAGCTTTGAAGCCCTTAATCTTTTAAGCTTTTATGTTTTTTCAGTTTAGCTCAAAGTCATGAGCTGGTATTTCGATATAATTATAAACTGTTTAGTTTTATTATGATTGTAAATTACATTTTTGTGACTTGTTCGTTTAGTGTGAAAAGTAGCTTTCTATTTGAACTCAGTATGGCAGTACTTTTAAGGGTATTTAACCTTTCGTCAGCAACCTTTCTAAAATTGTTTCAGCTGATTTAATGTTATTCATCATTTTGTTTCAACTTTAATAAACTGTTTTAATTGAACTTTCGTCTTCAATGAATGCCACATATATTTATCTTCTTTATAGCTTTTTAGAGCTGAGCAACTATCATTTCACTGCACTGCTAACTCTGCTAACTTGATATATGTGGAAATTGTTTTTTTCACAATAAGCGGTTATGGGCAATTTGGCTCGTTGTCAGCTCATAGCATTAAAATTTTGATAATAGTTTTTATGGCATTCTAAGTGTTTGAAGATAAGAAATTGAAATGGCAGTAAGTTTAAACCCCACGATTGAAAAATTACGGATGAATAATTATACTACATGGGTCAAGGACATTAAATTTATTTTAATTGAAAGAAACTGCTGGAATATAATATGTAAGAACGAAATACTGCCTGTTGAAGATGCTGAGGCCGGAATAACTTCAAAACAAGTGGAAGATTTTAAATCTCGTAGTCGAGTTGCATTATCCACAATATATCTGAATACATCGCCTGAAGTCAGAAGCATTATTGAAAATTGTGATTGTGCTATTGATGCCTGGGAGACTTTGAAGAAGACCTTTATATCAGACTCTAGAGCTCATCATATGGGACTGTTTACAGAGTTCATTAATTGTAGAATGTCTGAGAATGAAACGGTGAATTCTTTTGTAACCCGGTTATCAAGAATACTGGACCAGCTGCGTGAAATTGGTCATGCTATGGAGGATGTGTACTGCTGTTTTCAGCTCTTGCAACACCTACCATCCAAGTTTGAATCTGCAGTGCAATATTTGTTGCGTTGGAAGAACGACCAGTTCAAGTTCCAGAATATTGTGTCCGAGTTAACAGCGGAGGAATCGCGTCTACAGCTTCGTGAGGGTGATATTAAGAAAGATGCCAATAACAGTGTTCAGATACAGAACATCCAGCAAAAAGGTAAAAAGCCTTTAACTTGTTTTAAGTGTGGCCGTATTGGCCACTTTAAGAAAAACTGTTTTTTGAATAGTAATGTTAAATTTAAACCTAGAAATTTAAAGTATAACTCCAACGGTCGTGACAAATGTAAATCTCCCCCCTCCTACTACATAGCTCAAGCTAACTTTAGTAATTTAAGTGATGATGACAGCTTTATTTTTGATACTGCTGCTTCAAATCATTTTCTAAGAAATTTAGATCTTTTTGAGCATTATACTCCTGTGGAGGGAGAGGAGCTTTTTGTCGCGATCGATGGTATTAGTTTTCCTATTACTGCTAAAGGAACTGTTAAGTTGGATTTTGGTAAAAATGTATTGTATTTAAAAGATGTGTTATATTCGCCAAGGTTACGGAAAAATTTAATATCAGGTCCTAAATTAGATGTGAACGGTGCCACATACACTGGCGGTAAGGGCCAAGTGTCGGTGTTCGGTAAAGATAAAAGACATATTTTTACTGCTAAAATTAAAGACGGTGTTTACTATTTATATCCTAATGTTTCTAAAGTTAAAAAGGGAAGTAAAGTGAATGGGGAGCACCCAGAAAATCCTTCAGCTTCTCTTGCAAAAGTTAATGAAATTGGGTATTGGCATGCTCGTTTTGGGCATGTAAGTCCTGATACTATTGTAAATACTAGCAAGAAGAACGGGGTGAGGGGCCTTCCTAAACTTAAGTTTAAGAAATTTTTTTGTGAGCCTTGTAGGATTAGTAAACAAAACCGTGTGTCTTTTAAATCATCCGATGTTCATGGCGTTAAATCACCGTTAGAGAAAGTATTTATGGACGTCTGGGGCCCAATTAAAGTAACTGGTAAAAATGGGGAAAGGTTCTTTTTGTCCATTATTGATGGATTTTCAAAAAGGGTTGCTGTTTATCCTTTAAAGGATAAGTCTCAGGTTTTTGGTGTATTCGAGAGGCACATTGCACGGGCTGAACGTAGTTTGAATAAAAAATTGAAAGCTATTCGTACGGATAATGGTTCCGAATTTGTAAATGACAATTTCAAATCATTTTGTAGTAAAAATGGAGTTGTTCATGAGTTAACTAACACGTTCACACCTGAGCAAAATGGGTTAAGTGAGCGGTTTAATCAAACTTCTTTAAATTGTGTTAGAGCTATTATCACGGATAGTGGTTTGCCTTTTTCTTTCTGGCCCGATGCAATGTTGTATTTCGCGTACACTTGGAACCGTTTAATCCATAGGGGACAAACTAAGACTCCTTTTGAGTTATATACTGGGTTTAAACCATCCGTAAGACACCTGAAGCCGTTTGGATTAATTTCGTATGTTGGGATCCCAAAACAGCATAGAGACCATAAGCTTGAACCTAAGGCTAAAAAGGGAGTACTAATAGGTTATTCATTAAAGACTAAGGGGTATAAAATTTGGTTGGAGGATGAGGATAAAATAGTTGAAACTATAAACGTAACGTTCTCTGATCAGCTATTTAGTAAATGCAGTGGAGCGGTGATGGGCACCTCACTGGAGGAATTGGACTTACTTCCGGAAAGTCCAGTTGATTGTCAAGTTTCCGATCCTGTTGACATTGTTTTCGGAGGTGAGCCCGATGATTCTAGTGACGAGCCCGTCGATGAAACTCCTGTAGATAAATCTTCTCTTAAACCTCTTTCTTCAATTACTTGGAATAGAAAACTCGTACCCAGAAAAATGAGTGACAGAGTTGATATCTTCTATTACCCGGACAACACTAAAACTAGATTGAGATCAATGAACGATGTCAAGCAATATTGTGATAAAAATAATTTAATTTTTGACTCTAATTTTTTTGATTTCTCTAGTAGTAATAAGTTCGAGGGGGTGGTTGATCAGCAAAACTCAGATAACCCAACTTCAAGTTTAACTCATAAAAAATCATGACTAGTTATCCCTATACCTAAAACATATAATCAGGCCGTTAAATCTTCAGAATGTGATGAATGGAAAAATGCCATGGATGATGAGATAAATAATATGAAAACTCGTAAAGTTTGGCATCTGGTTAATTTACCGGAGGGGAAAAAAAGTTTTGGGAAATAGATGGGTATACGCCGTTAAAAGAGATGAGCTAGGAAACGTTGCCCGCTTTAAAGCGAGGCTCGTGGCCCAGGGCTTTCATCAGATAAAGGGGGACACTTATGACGAGACGTTTTCACCCGTCGTTAATTTCTCAGTAATACGTTCCTTTTTTTCATTATTGGTCTCATGTTATAAATGGCATAATGTTCAATGCGATATAAAATGTGCTTATCTTTATGCACCTTTAAAAGAAGAAATTTATATGTCTCAGCCAAAAGGATATGTTGTAAAGGGGGGGGGAAAATCTTGTTTGTAAACTAGACAAAGCATTATATGGCCTTCATCAAAGTGGTCGGCTCTGGTATTATGAGTTAAATAAAGTACTATTAGATTTAGGGTTTAATAAATTTAACTGGTGTAATTGTTCATATTATTTTGAAAATTATATTGTTTTATTAGTTTATGTAGATGATTTAGTTTTGTTTGGTAAAAATCAATTTCAAATAGACAAAATTCTTAATTTATTAAAATGTAAATTTGATATAAAAATTTTAGGTAAAACCAAGAAATTACTTGGTGTAGAATTTAATTATGAAAATGATTCAGTACAAATTTTTCAGGAATTATATATTAATGAAGTGTATGACAGGTTTAAGTCGTTTAACATCCCTTTCTGCTCATTACCTATTGTAAAAGGCATTAAGTATTCGAAAAAAGATTGTCCTACTAATCAAAATGAAATTGATGAAATGTCTAAATTTCCATATCGGAATATCTTAGGATGTTTATCTTTCATTGCAAACAGGACACGACCTGATATTGCCTACGCAGTTAATATATTCAGTCAATTTCAAAATTCACCGGGGTTTAATCATTGGAATGGGTTAATTAAATTGCTTGGGTATGTTTCGTGTACTCGAGATTTGAAATTAAATTTGAATTGTTTTAATCCATGTTTAACTGCTTTCTCTGACGCTGATTTCGCGATGAATAGAGATGACTTCGTATCAATGGGGGGACAAATTTTATTTTTGGATAATAGCCCTATTTCTTGGAAAACTTTTAAGCAAAAAAGTGTTTGCCTTTCAACCATGGAAAGTGAATTTGTATCCATGTGTGACGGGGTTAAAGAATTAATGTGGTTTGATAATATATTACGAGATTGTATTGATTTTAAATTAATTGCTATTTCATATGAACCACCAATACTTTTTGCTGATAACCAAGCAGCTATTAATTTTACGAGGTCTCCTATAGAGAATAACAAATCTAAACATATTAATGTAAAATTATTTTTCATCCGTGAATGGCTATTTGAGGAACGGTTTGATTTAAAATATGTAAATACTAAAAATAACTTTGCCGATCCCTTCACAAAGCCCCTTACTAAAGGTGATATGTCTAAATTTGTAAATAAAGTATTTATTAAGTAAATGTATATAGAATAAATTTAAATTTTTTTGAACGTATAATATATATTTAAAATTTTTTGAAATTGAAAAATGGTTTTTTAGAGGGATATGTATGCATTTTCTTGGTGGGTTTTTCCTACGTTTTCCATTGTGTAGTGATGTATAGTTTAGTTTAACTTTTGTATGAGAGAAATTCGTAGCGCTACGTGTAACTGGTTATGTGTATGTTATATAAATGTTTCATATATTTGTGAATATCATCGTTTTCTTATTTTGACAATGGGGAATGGGGGAAAAAAAAGGTTTCCTTGAAATGCTGTGCATATTTGCTCTATATTAATATCTTGTTCTTTCTTTTAGTAGATGTGTATAGTATATTGATAGTGCTACTGTTTTTTTGAAAGTGTGAGTTGGACTTGTGGACTCTTGATCTTATGATTTACGAGATTGACAAACCTTGTAGCTTTGTGTGAAGTATATTCTGTAGAAGACATATGTGAATCTCTCATCAAGTCACTAAATATTCAAGGAATTTTTTATTTCTTTTCTAATAAAGTTTATATTGTAATTGCTGACGTTTGTGTTTGTCGAATCAACACGGTGGGGGGCCTTGTTGTAAAATTTATACCCTTTCCGTGTTGATTCTCAAATTTAAATTTAAATTCATTTACTACTTAAATATAATTTAAATTCACGTTATAACCTTGAAAATTTAAGTTATTAATTAAATGAATTATAGCGTTTAGTGCTATTTTCTCTTTTGATGCTGCCATTTGAGTTAAAGATAAATTAAAATTAAAAAGCTTAATGATAATTACTTTTAGTTAAAAATTATATTCCTTATTAATATATTTATGTTTAAGTCTTTTGAAATAACTTTAATTACTTACCTCATATTTAAAAGCATATTTTATTAAAATTAACTTAAAGAAAAATATGTTTAAATCCTTTTACGGATTGTTCATTTCGCTACTTAGCGAGGAGATGTAATATTTTTTCAACTGCAGAGTCTCTTTGCTTAGCCCATAGATGGCGGCTGACTCGCAGCGTCGTGTTGCTATAGTTATGGGAGGCGTTCCTATTCTACAGCATCTAGTAGCTGTTACTTGAATCCGTTTCGTGACTATAAAAAGGAGGTAGGAAATATGTAATCAGTCTCTTAAGCTTTGAAGCCCTTAATCTTTTAAGCTTTTATGTTTTTTCAGTTTAGCTCAAAGTCATGAGCTGGTATTTCGATATAATTATAAACTGTTTAGTTTTATTATGATTGTAAATTACATTTTTGTGACTTGTTCGTTTAGTGTGAAAAGTAGCTTTCTATTTGAACTCAGTATGGCAGTACTTTTAAGGGTATTTAACCTTTCGTCAGCAACCTTTCTAAAATTGTTTCAGCTGATTTAATGTTATTCATCATTTTGTTTCAACTTTAATAAACTGTTTTAATTGAACTTTCGTCTTCAATGAATGCCACATATATTTATCTTCTTTATAGCTTTTTAGAGCTGAGCAACTATCATTTCACTGCACTGCTAACTCTGCTAACTTGATATATGTGGAAATTGTTTTTTTCACAATAGATACTGATTGCTGCGAAAACGAGTTACATGCGTTCTCAGATTCATGCACAGCGGAGTAGGGGTGTCCAGTGAATTTTATTTTTTTTTGTTTCATGTGCGCGAAGCGTACATACGTGCGTGATACTGATTGCTGCGAAAATGAGTTACATGCGTTCTCATATTCATGCTCAGCAAGGTAGGGGTGTCCAGTGAATTTTTTTTGTTTTGTTTTCATGTGCGCGAAGCGTACATACGTGCGAGATACAACACAAGTTTTACATGTTTTCCCATTACATCTTTCGTTTTCTATTTCATTACTTTCAGTGGAAGGATCTAAATTCATAACGGGGGTTTCAGGTAGCAGGAGGCCTTTGCATGTCCGAGGGCAGTTGGTACTTTTTTAAAACGGGGGAAAAGTAAGCGAGTGCAGGTGGTAGTCGCCCCTAAGCTTAATTATCTTGCTCTATTTTCTTTTTTATTTCATTTTGCACGCGCGTTTTTTATTTCCGAAATTAAATATTATTTAAAATTAAAAATTTTGATAATGACGTCATTTTGTTATAGTCTAAACAAATTCAATATTTAAGATTTCTTTTATTATTCACATGAATGTAGCTAGGCCTAGGCCAGAGAACGAGCGAATTCTCGCCCAGTCCTTCAAACAGAAAAAAAAAAAAAAAAAAAGGAATAAATCTCTTGCGCGTCACCTTTTCCCCCTATGCTTCAAGTAGTAAATTTTCCTAAGTTTGTTAACATTATGTTCTGCTTCCACCCGCTTGTTAAAATTAGGTGTTCCATCAGCGGAAACACTGCGACTGAAAGAGTTAAAAAATTGTGTCTTTCCTATGTACATTCATTTGTATCTTAACTTATACGGATTTCTTTTTTCTTTTTTTCTGTACCATACCTCTTAACATTTTCTTCTACTTCTTTATCTTCCTGCACACTATACGCACATATATGTGCGTGACTGATTATTTTCTTACTTTTTTGTTTATTGTCTTTCCAAACATCTACAGTGCGACCACATGTCCTAAAACTAACAGTGACGACGCGTTCAAATTGTTGGAGGGATGCCAGCTTGAAATTTGGAAAACATCCAGAAATTCCGCGATCTGTTAGTGCTCATTTTCTCCGCGTTAGATGACTGTCACCCTTATTTTAGCATTGGACTCGGTAAGTCAGCACATGCGCAGATGCTTCCATGGTTTCATGAAATGAGGTCGAAGAATACTTTTTCTATTTACTTCCCTGTACATCGCATAATCTTGATGTGGCAGCTATTTTCAGCTGATGAAGATTTGTTTACATTTTTAAAAATACGTTTTGTGCTAGACTACTAATGCTATTGCTTTCAATATGTAATAAAAGCGTTGTCAGCCGCAACTTGGAATAAAGTAGGGGCAAAAACATTATCCCATATTATGGAATAGCTTGTTGCTCATACACAAAAATGACAGATTATGAATCATTAATTATGAATAAAAATATTTAATCAAAATTATGAATCATTTTCTCCTATTATTCTTGAAAGAAATATTTCAATTTAGCTTTCCCTTTGCTTTAGTTTTATTTAATTAATTTTTATGCATATTTTAGAATATCTTCTTTTCTTCTTAAATATTTTTATTTTTCTCAGCTTTTTACAAAAGTTTATGAGCCATACATCGGAAAAGATACATTCACAATGTATCCCGTACTTTTACGGCCACGAACGAAAGGCCAGATCACCTTACAGTCTTCTAGTCCGTACATAAAACCGAAGATTGACCCTAATTATTTCAGTCATCCGCATGATATTAAAGTATTAATTGAAGGTAAGTTTGTTATATTATTCCAGATTGAAAAATTTAACCTGCGCGGTTTCCTATCTTTCTCTCTATATATTCCAAATATTTTTAGGCATGAAAATTTGTATGAAAATTGGTCTTCAACCTCCATTTCAAAATATGGGATCTCGACTGTTTGCAACTGTTTTTCCTGGTTGTGAACTCTACCCCCTGTGAAGTGAACCTTATTTAGAATGCGTAGCAAGAACCGGCACTATAGCCATTTTTCATCCGGTAGGTACCTGCAAAATGGGCAGTCCATGGGATCCTTCAGCTGTTGTTGATCCGCACCTCAGGTATAGTTTTAACATTTCATATCGTAATTTTATTATTTTTACTTTCTTCTATATTCAATAGAAGAAAGTATTGGATTCGTAAAAATTTTCGACCTCGGGTTTTCGATGGATTTACACGTTTTGAGAGCTGTAGAACACGATTTGACCATTTTTAGAAAATGTCTGTGTGTGTGTTTGACAAAATTTTGTGGCAACTGTATCTCAGGAACTACTGCACAGAATTTCATACAAATTGGTATGTAGTTGCACCTTGGCATAAATTAGTGCCTATCAACATTTGGTAAAAATTGTCTTACAGGTTGCGTTGCCATCCCGCTTTTTCTAAATTTTTAAAATGGTGATATATAGGACAAAATTTTGTATAAAGGTGCATTAAGAGAATTATTTTTTAGTAATCATTATGAAATTTGCAAGAATAATTTATAATAGAGATAGTCAACTGGGAAAATTTTTTTGTATGTGTAGGGGCCTCGCCACCCCCCTTGGGGGGAAAGTCCCCCTCGAGGGGAGGAAATTTTCTAGATGGGTATCTTTCGAAAGGTCTCGTCAATACCTTTAACACGAATGGTTAAACTATAAATCTGTGATAATTTAAAACAAAGTTATCGATTTTTTGTTTTACTTTTAACGAAAAAAAAAAAAAAAAAAAAAAAAAAAACCCAGACAAGTTTTTTTTTTTTTTTTTTTTTTTTAAATGTAATAATGAAAATAAATTAAACTTTTTTTTTTTTGTTTGTTTATATTTAGTGTTATACTACTTCTCTAATATGGAAATTGTCTGCATTATCATGGAAGATAATTTTTTTAAATAACAATTTTAATAAATTATTTTTACTGAGTGAATTCGTATAGGAAAATATAGAAGAAAGTCATGTGATGGCCACAACATACTAATTTATTAAAGGCTGTTGAAAATAAGTTGCACTTATCAATTACACTGAAATATCAAGTAAGTTTTCTGAACATTTAATTAAAATAATAATAATCATAATTGTCTTCTAAAAGTCGTGGAAGTTATGTCAGTTCGACTCAGTTACATGTTTATGGTTTTCTATATTTTTGCAGCAATATAATGGTCTTAAAAGACTGTACCAATATCTGACTAAAATCAATAACCCTGTCGTATTAATAAAACAAATAGCAATTAAAGTTTTTAGTTATTTATTCAAATTTTAAAAGTAGACATTAGAATAACTTAAAATTTTAAATGGTTCTTGTTTTATTAGTACTACCAGAGCCTCCTTAAGTAGATGCCTAGCGAGTCGCTCGAAAACTTGGCAACAGTACAAGAAGAACATAGCCAGTAGATGGCGCTTGATACCGTACGTAAAGTTATGTTTATTTCCCGCGAGCGCGATGCAATTGAGCTTCAATTGAGTTCATGAGTTCTGGTTTATGTTTTATTAATTTAACAAATGTGAGAGTTTTTTTTTTATAATATGGTGTATTGCGTCGTTCCATTTTCTAATTCAGACAGTAGCCGTGAAAATATATGTTTCCACGAAATACCAAGCAATGCAATTCAGCGTAAAAAATTGCTTCCAAATATTTCCAGACAAGGTATGTAAACTGCATAAATAATTAATGCAAAATTACCAACCCTCCGGATTTTTGAATATCAATAATATTTTTCACAAGAAACATTTTTCTTTATTATCGTAAATTGTGTGATTAAGACGAAGATAAATTTAAAAGAAATTATGATATAAAAATTCGAAGGGTTGACACCTCTCTGTTAGTAAGTTAGATTTAACAAATAAAAATAGTTATGCTTATTACAAAATGAAATAAAATTTTTATTTATTGATGTAGGAATACAGAAAAATAACTTGTTCTTAGTTACTTTCAAGTCACTCTATATTGGAGTATTTTGTAGTTTTATTCATAAAATGAATAAAACTATAAAATACTCCGATATAGGAACAAGATTGATTTATATTTTTTTAATACCACTGTTTTTTAAAGACTTGTGTAAATGCGTATAAAAATTTGATTATTTCAGTTAAATCGAAACAAAAGTGTTGGGAATCTTGAAAAGAAAAAATAGAAAATTTTTATTTCTACTTTTGTTCTTTTTAAAAATATTAAGTTTTAAGATTCAAAACATTACTTTTATTAACCTTTTACCACAGAAATGGAATATTGAATTAAAAATTCATGTAAAAATTAAATATCATGAGTACTGATTTGAAAAATTATCAGAAAAATGAAAAATATCCCCACATCCATACACTCACATGTATATACACACAAACACATATACTGGCTAAATATAAATCAGGGGAAAGCTCGATATCGAATTTTTGGACCGAACACAATACTTTCATTACCTACGGTAGTAGGGTAATGGAAGTAAAAATATTTCAAGGATGTTATTAATTTGTCATTAAATTTGCCAATCTTTATCAAATTTTTCAAATTGAAACCTAATACGAGTTTTAAAATGCAATTGTGAATTTCCTGCATTTGTTTGTTTTTAAGTTATTCTGATAATAAATATGCATATAAATCAATCGCTAAAAACTAAAAAAAAAAAAAAAAAAAAAGTTTTTTGTATTCAGGGAACCTCAAAACGTGACTTTATTCAAAAACCTGAGTTGAAAATAGAACTTCAAAAAAAAAAAAAAAAAAAAAAAATTACTTTGTTTACATTATACATTCGAAAAATTAATTTTCCTTCTTCAACAGTATTCGTCGACATGAAAAAGTGTACCAAAGCACTTCCGTCAATTACATTCTACAGAAAAGAACGTTTAGCTTAATTTTGGATAGCCCTGTATGTTTTCAATAAACTATGTGCACATTAGATTGTGCATTTAAATTTAGTCTTATATGAAAAACACCTAACACAAAATGAAATACACTTTCAGCATTTTCCAAGTATATCCAAGATAGGCAAACCGACGCGCACAGACCAACCGCTAAAAACATTATTTTTCGTTTCAGGAGACCGCAAAACATGTAAATATAACACAACTTTATTTCGAAACTGTCTATCAGTTTCGTAAGCATACCCTCTCGGAACTGGTGGAGCTAATAAAATCTTGAATTAAAAAAAAAAAAAAAAAAAAAAACTTCGTGCGAGAGAAAACTTATACTCAAGAAATCCTTAATTTTAAAAGTTTAAATCTTAATGGTTATTTATTTACTTTTTGTGACGGACTAGACAACAGATTGTTTTCTTCTCCAATTTTTATTGCTGAATGTTAACTTATCTCGTTAACGTGCTGGTCTATTTTTCTTATAAATAAAATTTTCGATTTAAGAAAAATAATTCACACCTAATAAGGTAAAAATGTAACGTAAAGGACATGACCAAAAAAAAAAAAAAAATAAATAAAAAAAAAAAAAAAAAAATAATAAGACATGATTTTAATAATTTATCATTATAAATTATTCATTCTGAACTGAAACTCATTTAAAGTTCAGAGATTTTAATTTATATAAACGAAACTTTCATCTGGTATCTAAATTAAAAAAAAATTTGAAATTTTTATTGAATAAATATATAAAGAATAATTTAATCGCGTGATAGATATGCCATGTTTTTCCTGATTTAATTTTAAATTTCGTTTTTTAATTAATAGTATATTAAAAAAAAAAAAAAAAAGGTGTTATTTATTTGATACGTTGTAATTCAATTAGTTGAAAAGCTAAAATAGGTCTTGTCCACTTTCGAAGAAAATTATACCCTATACTTTTTAAAATATAAATATTTGAATATTTTATTGAAAATATTTACGATAAAGCACTTTCACATCACAATTTTGGACTTTAAATTGAAATTAATAGCTAGATTTTTAGATGAAAAATATAACTTGTCTATGAAACAGAAGAAAATTGTTGCTCTGCGTAGGTGCTGTCACCTAGCGTTAGTTTTGTTTTTAAATGTTGCCTAATTTAACATTGAGATTCGCCGCGCGTGGAAGGCATCTACTTAAGGAGGCTCTGGTACTACAATATTATTGCGTTCAGTTAGACATTTGACTTCATCATCCTTTACTGTGTTTCACATTGAATATGTTAGGTCTTCAGCTATAAAAAAACTACACTGTTCAACCGATTGCTACGAAAATTAGTACACTTACATCAGAAAAAATTATCTAACGCCGTAGTATTTATTATTTTTTTTTAGTTCAATCAGCTAATTGGTTCAAAAGATATTAAATACAAATTTCATTTCTTCTTTAAAATCATTAAAAGAAAAAATATGTTGGTGCCAAAAATAAATAAATAAAATAAAATAAAAAATAAAGTTTAAAAGTATTTACGACTTTGGTTCGTCTGTGTGTGTGTGTCCAATTTTTCATATCCATAGATAATTTTAGAATTCAGTTACTTTGATGTATATTATTCAGATTTATAGCATAATGCGTACTATTAAAAATCGTACATGTAGCACAACTGGTTTGAATGCAAAGGCTCCCAAACTAATTACGATACATTGAGGTCTAAGAGACATAAGCCTTAAAAGCATATTTCAAAATCTATACTGCGCTTACGAAATCAACTTACAGCTTTTAAGTTAGAGTTCTACACGGGACGAAATTCTGAGGCCCGGCCCGTACAGAGAAAAAATTCTGTGACTGACATCTAGAATCTAAATTGGGGCTCTAGAAAAAATAGTTCCATGCCATCCTTATAAATTCTAGCCCCCTTGAAAAGCGATTTCTAGAAGCCCCTATTAGAATTCTAGAGCGTTTGTCTATATTCTCGAGGACAAAGTTATTTAAAAATCTCTGCAAATAAATGAGACTACAAGAGGCGGGTTTCAGCAACTATAATCTTAGTGTATGACCCAGTTCTAGAAAATCAAGCGAAAATTTCTCGCAATACAAAAGATTCAGAATATTCGAAATATCCAGAATATTGTTTCACCCTCTAGAAATGTGTAAACAAGGAATTCTCGACCATTTCGTCTATTCAGTTTATTGGCGTGTCTTATGCGCATAGTTCGGAAATCTATATTTCTAGTTAAGGGATTTAGAAAAACTTATTCATTCTAGAGGAAGGCGGTATATTTTTTTCCTCTGTGTACGAAAGCTTTGTTTAGCCAACCCAGCCCGGCCAGATTCAAAAATATGTAAAAAAAAAAAATTATATATATATATATATATATATATATATATATATATATATATATATATATGCATGGCCTTTTTACGAAAAAGAATTTTAGTATTTTAGTACGTGTTTGGAGAGGTTTTTTATAGCCAAGAAATAGAATGTTCTTTAATAAAACTGCTGAACTTTTACAAGATAATTATATATAAATAGAAATTCACTACTACAGACTTATAGAAGGCACAAAGACCGACAGAAAGTCAAATTGAAAATATTAGCATTCATTAAACAATATAGGAAGGTATTTAAAATGGTTAATACTACTAAAAATGCACTTTCAACCATTTCCTCGTATATACCATAATGTATCCGATTCTTTCATGTGATCCGGTAAACAAAACTTTAATACTAATCCAACCTTATTCAATAGAAAATGTGCTTTTGCACATGCTAAAAATGATGCTACTTTCATCCACTGTACTGGAGAAAAGAAAAAGGAACCTTAGATAAAATATTACAGTGGAAGGAATTTTATAGCCTTCATCTTCATACAACCCAAACTCTACAGACCATGGGACACAAAGCCTTATATACAGTAACGTATCTACTTTCTTTTGTTTGTACATGTGCGCAAATTAGTAGTGACATGCATACTATTTTGAATAGGAAACCATCCAATATTACTTTAAATAAAATATATTTATTTCGAAACATGCTAAAAATATTTGCGGAAAATCAGATTGCGAACACACAGACTGATAGACTATTAAACTGAAGTTAGACATTTTTTAACAAAATAACATTTTATGTGACATACCTGCCTGTAAAATTCTCTCTATATATAAATGGCTAAGAGTTTTTTCTTGTAAGTCCGTGGCTAGGTGCAAGTTGATTGGCTAAGAGATATTTTCTTCTGTTTGTCTGTGTGTTGTTGCCACCAGCTTTTCATACTTTAGTTAATTTAAAAAAAACCGTATTTGTAACGAAATTTTGAGTAGATTTTTTAAAATTAATTAAAATGTGAAAATAATAACCTGGTAAAAGCTTTAAATGTGGACATTTAAAATTTTAATTGTTGCTTAAAAAAAAAAAATCCTCCCCCCAACATAAAATGAAATATGCTTTCACACGAAATATAAAAAATTATAAAATATTTTACTCATGCGCATGAAAAAATTTTTAGTTTATTTTGAATAAAATATTCACCTATTAAGTATGCGTGAGTAAGTTTTTACCTCTTATTCAAACTTTACCTTGAGATATTTATTTTTCAATATTATATCACTTGTCAAATAGACATTAGGTAAGTAAAATTTCGCTTACCTGTAAATCTTCTTACTGGAAAATCTGTTTTTATATTATCTTACTTGACTGGTGATTGTCTGCATTCTCCAGTTTTTTTATTCTGGGACTCAGTACTCATTCTGTAATGAAATCTATAACATTTTATATTAATCTTTGGTGAATTGTATTCATGTAAAAATTAATCAATAATTGATTTCTTGAATATTTATTGTAGTATTATTTTTATGGAGCGAGCTCGAAGCTCGCTCTTACTCGAAAAAGCACTTACATTCGTAAAACTAAACAGTTTCACAGAGGCGAAAAAAAGATACATCAGATTCATCTACATTTAACCCGCAGGGTGTGGCGAGAACGCGGAAACAATTGAGTTTAATACATCTACATATCACGTACTGAAAATGAGAGTTCTTTAAATGAAAAAGTTTCTAGGTTAATATTAAATATGAATTTCGGAGTCTATAATGTTCTAACATCCCCACTTAGACTCTGAAAGTCTTTTTTTTTTATTTAGTTCAATAGTTTGTTTCTATGTTTAACAAAGATAGTTCTGGGTAAAGCCTTTGTGAGGATGTCTGCAATCATAGTTTCTGTAGATTTATAAACCATCTGGATTTTTTTCTCTTTAATGTTTTCACGAAGCAAATGATATCGTATATCTATATGCTTCGTTTTATGATGGTACTTGTCACTTTCTGCTAATTTAATGCAGGACATATTATCCTCATACAAAGTTATTGGTTCCTCTTGATTTAAATCTAGTTCGTGCAATAAATTCTTAATGTATATTATTTCTTGTGCAGCGTTCGCTGCGGACACATATTCAGCTTCAGCGGAGGACATAGCGATGCAATTTTGTTTCTTTGAGCTCCATTGAATGGGATTTCTTCCGACCATGAACAGGTTTCCTGCGATTGATCTTCTATCGGATGCATCATTTGCCCAATCTGAATCTGCATATGCCCTCAGGATAGGTTCTTCTTTATTGCTAAATGTTAATTTTAAGTTTATTGTTGTTTTTAGATAGCGTATGACTCTCTTAACCGCCTCCCAATCCTTTGATCTGGGACACTCATTCCTTCTGCTTAGAATCCCCACTGCAGCGCTAATGTCCGGTCGCGATACCGTGGCTATGTAGAGTAGCGCTCCGATAGCTTGTCGGTATTGGGTGTTGTGCGGTAGAAGGTTTTCGTTATCGACTAACTTTATGTAGCCTGGCTCCATGGGAGTATCTGTCGGTTTCGCATTTTCAAGCCCAAATTTGGTTATTAGTTCCATTATTTTGTTTGTTTGGTCGAGCGTTATCGTATCTTTACTGGGTCTTTCTAAATTTATACCTAAATAATACTTAGCTTCGCCTAAGTCTGTCAACGGATATTCTTCTTTCAATTTGTCTATTAACATGTTTATAATTTTATTTTCACCCGCAATTAATAAATCGTCAACATAGACTAGAACATACGTTGTTGAATTATTTTGTTTTCTTTTATAAAGACATTTATCGTACTGGCTTTGATTGAAACCTAATTTGCATAATGTATCATTTAATTTCTGATTCCAAGCCCTCGCGGCCTGCTTTAACCCATAGATGGCCTTTTTCAACTTACAAACCTTATGCTCTTCGCCTGGTGCAGCATAACCCTCTGGTTGCTGCATATATACATCCTCCTGTAATTCCCCATGTAAGAAAGCCGTCTTAATGTCAACATGTCTTAAACTTAAATTTTTGTACAGGGACATTGCTAGAAAACTTCTTATGGTTGTGTGTGATGCAACAGGTGCAAAGGTTTCATCATAATCAACGCCATATTTTTGGGAAAATCCCTTGGCTACCAACCTCGCTTTATATTTTTCCACTAGTCCCTGATTATTGAATTTTGCCTTAAATGCCCATTTACTACCAATTACTTTAGTTCCTGGTGAGGCTTCTACTAATTCCCATGTTTCGTTTTCATTAAGTGAGTTTATTTCCTCTAACGTGGCTTTAATCCAATTTTCTTTCTCTATGGGATTTTTCATTTTCATTATATCGTCCCAACATTTCGGTTCTTCAATTCTTTTATTGTTTACTGTGAACGTAAATCTATCAGGTGGTACCCCCCTATTAGATCTTTGCGATCTTCGCGGTAAGTCTTGTGAATTATCTGACAAACTGCTATCATCTGTGTTTTCTGCTTCCGAGTCTATTATCTGCAGTTTTGGTGATAATTTTATGTTATCAGGCCTTTCATCATTATTTTTTAATGTTTCATTATTTATTATTTCTTTATTTTCATGTTCTACAAATTTTACAGTACGACTTATAATTATGTTTTTACCATTCGTACAAATTCTATACCCTTTACTCCTATTATCATACCCTACAAATATACCTTGCTGGGCGGTATCATCTAATTTTCCCCTGTGTACCTTTTGTACATAAGCATAGGCACGACAACCGAAAGGTTTTAATTTTGACAGGTCAGGTTTTCGACCCGTCCATAATTCGTAGGGTGTTGATTCACACGCGGAAGTCGGGAGTCTATTCTGTAAGTAAACAGCCGTATTAATTGCCTCACCCCAGAAAGAATTCGGTAAATTTCCATCTTTTAATAAGCAACGTGCCATCTCAACCAAAGTTCGATTTTTACGCTCAGAAACGCCATTCTGAGGAGCCGAATAGGGGACTGTGAATTGATGGTCTATTCCTAATTTTCCTAAATATTCATCAAATTCTTTTCCGGTGTATTCCCCTCCATTGTCTGAGCGGATTGCCTGCAAAGTTCTCCCGAATTTATTTGTAGTCATTGCTATGTATTGTTTTAATTTTGATAAAACTTCGTCCTTACTTCTTAATAAGTATATAACGGTAAATCGACTCAAGTCATCTATAAATGTCAAAAAATAATACTTTCCACCGACCGTGGGGGTTTTCATCGGCCCGCATAAATCGCTGTGAACCAACTCTAAAACTTTTGTTGCCCTAAATTGAGCCTTTTTGGGATAAGGATTGTCAGTTAACTTAGATAATATGCAAGTTTCGCATACACTATCATGTTTGCAATCATCTAGTTTAATCCCTGTTGCCATGTTTTTGTTTACTAACTGTTTTATATGATTAACATTTCTATGACCCAATTTAACATGCCATTTGTCTATGCAGTTTTTGTTTTCGCACGTTTTCACAATGTTTATGGTGTGTGTTGTATCTGAATTTATTTTACATTCATATAAATTATTATTGATATACCCTTCAATACATGTTTCGCCTTCATGCATTATTTTGCATGATCTATCTTTAAATACTGCTATACACCCATTTTCTGTTGCCCCTTTCACAGATATGAGATTTGTCTCAATATCCGGTACATACAAGACATTTTTTAACAGTATGGTGTTTTGTGTATTATTTGAATTTATGGTATGTAATTTTACAGATCCATGTCCAAACGATTTTATTTCCTGCCCATTCGCGATCGTCACGCAGGAGGAGCTAGGATAGAATTCATAAAATTTACTTTTATCGTTACTTACATGTGTCGAACACCCTGAATCAATATACCACTTATCTGATTTCATACCCATATATAATGTAAATACCTTATTTGATTTATTTTTATCAGTTGCCGAAGTCTGTGTTTTGTCTGCGTTATCTCTATCATGAGAGCACATTGCAGTTCTAAAGGGCTGTCTGTTTTTGTTATATCTATTATTTTGTTTGGATCTCGAGTTATTTTTTCTCTTTAGAATCCAGCATTCGTCGATATCGTGATTATTTCTTTTACAGAACTTACAGAATTTCACGTTTTCATTTTTTGTTTTAGTTATTTTCAAAGCTGAAATATTGTTTTCGTGTTTATTTTCTTCTCTCTTTAAATATTCGTCGATCAGTTTGGATCGGATAAACTCGGGAGAAAGGTCTGCTTCATCTCTACTTTCCAAAGAAGTAATTAATACATCATAAGATTGCGGCAGAGAACAAAGCATTAATGCTGATAGATGCTGATCGCTTATTTGTTCACCAATTGCTATCAGCTTGTCGCGCGTTTGGTATATTTTAGTGATATGCTCTGTCATATTACCTCCTTCACTTAATTTAATGGAATATAACTTGCGAAGGAGAAATAGTTTACTTGAGAGCGATGACCTCTCATGTATTTTTTTAAGAGCTTCCCAGCATTCACGAGCTGTGGATAGGTTCTTAACGTTTACTATTTGAGAGTCATCAACTAATAAATTTATAATTGCACGCGCTCTACGATCCTTAGACCTCCATGTATCGGTTATTGGCGTTGGAGGCTCATCACTTATAACTATGAATAAATCATCTTTTTGTAACAAACTTTCAACTCTAAATTTCCATATGTCGTAATTATTTGCATTTAGTGCTTCAATGTTGGTATCTTTAAATAAGTTCATTTTGTTTATTTAATTTATTTCTCCAAAATAGTCTGTTTGAAAAAACAACAGTTTGTTTCAATTCGTTAATATATAGGTATATAAGTAGACAGTTATTATTTTTTTTTTATTTTAAAGATAGTTATCAGTGTTCGTAATTTATTTTTCACCAAGAATAGTTTATTTGAAATATAAACAAATATAAACAGTTTTTTTTTTTTTTTTTTTTTGTGATATTTCTCAATGTAAAGTATATAAATGTCAACTGTTTTTTTTTTTTTTGTTTGTTTCAGCAAGAATAGTTTCTTTGAAAAAACAGTTTATCGAATCAGTCTCATAATCTTTTAGTTTATTTTGAATAAAATATTCACCTATTAAGTATGCGTGAGTAAGTTTTTACCTCTTATTCAAACTTTACCTTGAGATATTTATTTTTCAATATTATATCACTTGTCAAATAGACATTAGGTAAGTAAAATTTCGCTTACCTGTAAATCTTCTTACTGGAAAATCTGTTTTTATATTATCTTACTTGACTGGTGATTGTCTGCATTCTCCAGTTTTTTTATTCTGGGACTCAGTACTCATTCTGTAATGAAATCTATAACATTTTATATTAATCTTTGGTGAATTGTATTCATGTAAAAATTAATCAATAATTGATTTCTTGAATATTTATTGTAGTATTATTTTTATGGAGCGAGCTCGAAGCTCGCTCTTACTCGAAAAAGCACTTACATTCGTAAAACTAAACAGTTTCACAGAGGCGAAAAAAAGATACATCAGATTCATCTACATTTAACCCGCAGGGTGTGGCGAGAACGCGGAAACAATTGAGTTTAATACATCTACATATCACGTACTGAAAATGAGAGTTCTTTAAATGAAAAAGTTTCTAGGTTAATATTAAATATGAATTTCGGAGTCTATAATGTTCTAACAAAAATGACAACGAAAAAATGGACGAAAAAGACAAAAATGTACTTATTTTCATAAAAACTTTTTAATGAAATTAAATGATTCGTACAGAACTATTTACAAGATTGATCTTTAACTTTTAAACTATAAGCAGCGTCTTCGTTCATGAATTCAGCGTAAAAGTGTCAGAAATTTTTAAAAAATTCCTAAAATTTTACTTTGAAATTATTCAGAATTTTGTATCAATTCCAAAACTTTTTGTTTAACTTGAAATATTGTTTCTGGTATATAAATTTTCTGTATTTGTTTGCTAAATTTGGTGTTACTATCCAAAATTTTAAAGTTAGCTCAAATTGTGATGTGTAGATGAGCCCTAAAATTCTGCCCTGTAATTAAATTAATATCTATAGATAAAGGTTAATATCATTGGTGTTTTCATAATTTGTTCCTTTATTTTTTTTTTAATAATACTGTTAAATCAGCAATTTAAATTTTTATTAAACTAGATTAACAAACTTTAAATTTCTAGGAATTTTTTTTTTTTTTCTTTCTTAATCGAGAGACTGAAAATTCCTTATGTACACATCTTTATGTATAGGACTTTTTATGTACACATCTCTAATGTATGTATTTTACAGGGTAAAAAGTATAAGAGGTCTTCGTGTTGTTGACGCATCCATCATGCCAACTATTGTGTCAGGCAATACCAACGCTCCAACAATCATGATTGGTGAAAAAGCTTCCGATCTGATAAAAATGAGTTGGCCCCATTAGAAGTGGAATATGTATGAAAATCACCAGCCACCTGTATTAAAGACAGCATTTCAAACTCTGCAATTTCTTCGAAGTAATGACCAGGAAATTACGCTATGAGCGTAAGATATTGTTTCCATAGGTTTTAAAGCCAACTTAACTTGGACATTTGTACCATATGTATATTGTATATTGCTACGATGCAATTACAAACTATTTATAGAATTTTGTAAATAAAAATATATTTATTACTTTTTTAACTTTCAGTTAATCTTGTAAATAGGATACTGTTATGAGATGGTTATAAGCACAGACAATCATTCACTGTGTCATGAAATAGTTCAAAATTATGACAATTCCAAGTTCGAAAAATGTCTTAAACTGTAGAAACTAATATAATTAATCAACCAACATACATTGGCTGAATTTACTTCAGATTCAGTAAGTTATTTGCAGATCACTCAAAGAGACAGCAGAAAAGGATGCAAAAGAGTTTAATACCACCAACAAAGAATAACTGTTGATAGACATGAGATAAAAGTAACTTTAAACAAAATTTTAGACCAAATGTTATCGAGAAAGCCATTTATCTATTTATACAGTCACCGACATCGAAGGTACAGTGCAGCCACATATCCTAAAACTAGTAGTGAGGACGCGTCCAAAATATTGGAAGGATGCCAGCTTGACTGACAGTTTGAAATTTGGAAAACATCCATTAATTTCGCGTTCTGTGTTATTGGCTCATTTTCTCTGAGTCAGATGACTGTCACCCCTATTTTAGCACTGAACTCTTTCTTTTAGCACTTGCGCGGATGCTTCCATGGTTTCATGAAATGTGGTCGCAAAATACACTTTCGAATCTAGAAGTTTTTGTAGAATACATCTAGAAATATTTCATGAATCCTCTTTAAACAATAAGAGTGTAAAGGATATGTTATACAACATATATTCTAGCAATAGTTTTGTACCGTAAGCTTAAAAAGGGGATCAGCCACAAATTAACCAAAAAAATAAATAGTCTTTGAGAACAAACTGTAAAAAATAATGCTCGAAATAAATTCTAGTGAATATGATTATGAACTTTCTTTTTATTATAAAGTTATATGAGAATTGCACTTAAACAGATAAAGGTTTCATTAATAACGTCTGCAATTTTTCGTACGTGTTTTGTTTATAACATGCAGGGTTTTGAAACCAAAGGAATGTCACTTTTAGAAAATTTGACATACATTAGACGCAATATACAGCAATCTGAATACAAAATTATCAAATCCTATGAAATATGAACCAATTTACTAAATTTTTAACTGCGCAGGCGCAAGCAAAATTACTTTTGTGTAATTAGCCAAATGTATATACTACCTCTAGAAAAAACCTACAAACAAATATCTCTCAAACTCAGATATCGCCGATAGGAAAGTTCATTTTCAAGTAGCAATTTGAAAATGATGAAAAACGCTAAAGGAGTTTTACACATGATTTTTATTTTGAATCAACAAACAATGATGGACATAAATGAAGGTACAGAATGAATTTTCTGAAAAAATGGGAGAAACATTTGTGAAAACTTATTTTTACTAAAAAAAACATTGTTTATAAAATCTTTAGAATATATCTAACTACAAAATATTAAATTAATATTAGAATTCACAACTTTACAAAAATCGAGCTTTTCAACATAAAATTGAAAGACAAAAGGGAAAACACAGCAATTGTAATACCATCAGGCAGATTAACACGTTGAGTGCCACATCAGCCATCTGTGGCTGACACAATTTTCCGTTTAGGCCGCATCAACCACCAGTGGCTGACAGTGTAAAATATGGTATAAAACTAAAAAATGTACATTGTTTTAAGTAATTATTGGAAATTATTTAAAATTTACTTAATTTTTATTTATTACAGGATTATATCATTAAGATATTTTAATGGGTTTTATTGAAACACGGTAAACATAAAAATGCATTGCTATGCAGCTTCCCTTTGCTATACCATACCGCAACACCAGCGCTTCTAAGCTGTCCCTTAAGAAAGATTTCCTTAAGATTTCTTTAAGAATTCGCGTGGCGTTCAACATGTTGAAATGTTTAGTCTGTATTACTGACTAACGATTATATAAAATAATGATTCAGTAAAAATAGTTTTCAAATATTTTCCCTATTTTTTGCAAAAATGCAAAAAGTGTGACCTACACTTATGTCCGTGACACAAAACGAAATTATAGTAAAACCCCCTCAGCGTTGTGCTTCATTTTGAAGTACTTGAAAGTCAACTTTCTATCGACGATATCTTTCAGTTGTGACATTTCTTTGGGAATTTTTTTTTTAGAATTAGTCCATACATTTGGTTTATAAATTAGTAAAAAGAAATTTTGCTAGCTGTTGCGCGAGGGCATTAAGTATCATTTAGTAAAAATACTCCTATTTCATCAGATATTTGATGTTTTTGTATTCTGATTACACTCTATTGTGTATCATGTAGTATGGTAAGATTTTTAAAAGTGACATTTGATTTTTAAAACCTTTTATGTTATAAACAACAACAAAAAAAAAAGTATGAAATATTGCCGACGTTATTGAAGAAATGTTTATATATCCGTAAATATAAGTGCATTTCTCATCTTTATGAACAAAATTTAAAGAAGGTTCATAATCGTGTACACTCGCTAGAACTCATTTCAAGGTTTTTTACTTTCCGAACACTTTAGTGAGAAAAATATTATAATCATGTCAAAAATCCGAATTTGAGATTTTGATGTTTCTATACGTTTCGAGGTCCCCCGAGTCCGTTTTCACTATTTTTACGATGATGTATGTGTGTGTGTGTATGTGTGTGTACGTGTGTGTGTGTGTGTGTACACGCTAGCGTCTAAACGCTTTGTTCGAATACGCTGAAAGTTGATACGTATATTTTAAGTCACCATAGTACAAACCCTATTGATTTTGGTGAATCTAGCACTTATAGTTTTTTTTACAGGGACACCAGGAAAAATTCTTTATCATTATGGCCTGTGGGGCCAAATACTTAACAGGGCGATAGCGTCTAAACGCTTTATTAATCTGAGCAAAAAATTGGTACACATGTTATAGGTCACAGTTGCACAAACTGTATAGATTTTGGTGAATCTAGCACTTAGTTTTTTTACAGGGACACAAAGAAAAATTCTTTATCATTATGGCCTATGGGACCAAATTTTTAAAAGTGCAATAGCCTCTAAACGCCTTATTCAATTGAGCTGAAAATTTATATGAATATTATAAATCACTGTTGCACTAACTATAAGGATTTTGGTGAATCTAGCATTTATAGGCTTTTACAGGGACACAACGAAAAATTCTTTATCATTATGATCTATGGGCTCAAAGTTCAGTAGCGTTAAATAAAACATCGTGTAATATATGGAGAAAAATACTCAAACACTCTATTATGGTTTTCTCTCTTGTTTGTTTAACAACTCCTCTTTCTTTACTTTATGTACAAAACTGTTAATTACTGAATGTTCGGAAAGTTGAGTGGAAACTAAGATTTTTTTTTTTTTTTTTTTTTTTTTTTTTAAGCTTCAAGTGAATTCATGAATTATTTCCTTAGATATTCGACAAGAACGTCTAGATTCGAAAGTGTGCCTTCACTTATGCCGGTGATTAGTTACATCGTTAAGATCAATTTGTTGGTCAGAGAAGTATTCATCGCCCTCGAGGAAAAAAGTAAAGCTATAATATGAGGAAAGACGTAAGAGAATAAATTTTAGTCATATGCATAAAACATTTTATTAATTTGTAGGTTTTGAAAAACTTATTCTAATTTTAGACCGTACATAATATGCTGATTTAATAATCCAATTAAATCTTAAACTGTGAAATTAGAATACAAATATAAATCAAGTGAACTATTTTTTCGTTTTTATTTATAACTAGCCCTCTAATATAGGATAAAAAATTATACTGTATTTCCAAACAGAAAAGTTTGTATTAAAAATGTCTCATTTTAAAATAGATTTTCACTAACATCGATAGATAAAGATGATTAAAAAATAAATCAAACTATTCAAAAGCTTTTTAAAATTTGTATTTTAGGATTTGAAATAGCACATTTAAATTTATAGTAAAATTTAATCTAAAACTGGATAGAATTGGTTTTTTTCCTCTTTTTTTAAATAAGTTTTCAAAATCAGAATTTGTTTAAATATGGAGAATATAAAATTCGCAATTTATAGTTTTTGCTTTCACAGTCCCCCTCCCTTGAAAATTCAACAAGTTTTTTGGTGCTGTTTACAAGAATGTTGATGACCCCTTAGAGCAAATACGAACCAAATGTATAATTTTATGGTACAATAGAGCTTGCACCTTTATTACTTTCTTCTGTATTCGATAGAAGAAAGTATTAGTTTCGGAAAGATTTAGACCTCTGGTTTTTGATGGATTTACATGTTTTGAGAGCTCTACAATATGATTTGTCCATTTTTAGAAAATATCTGCGAGATAATTTTGTGGTTACTGTATCTCATGAACTACAACAGCACAAAAAATAAATAAATATATATATAAAACTATTGAAATGAATTTATATACAAGTTTAAAGATTAGAAAAACCAAAAGGAGATGGGGCTACCGACGAGTAGCCCCGTTTTATCGGTTTATTTATCAGATGAAGGGTTTTATTTTATTTCATTCTTTCTTGTTTACCTTCAGTAATTCTTTATTGTATTGTATATTTTTTAAATGAATTGATGTAATTTTGTAACTTTTGCAATTTTATAACTTTTTTTGTATTTTTATACATTATATGTTTGATTTCTCTTCAGTTACTGGTGGTTTTCTGTTTGGTGAGAAGTTGGGGGCTAAGGATAGTTATTAGCTAATTGCTATTGTCCTTTCCGAAACTTCTATTTCCCCCCTACACTGAGGGCCTCCCTCATGAGGATTTCCGTGTTTTTTGGGTTTTAATTTCCTTCATTTATATATATATATATATATATATATATATATAGTGTGTGTGTGTGTGTAGTTGCACCTTGACAAATTAGTGTCTATGAACTTTTGCTGAAAATCGTCCAACAGGTAGGGTTGTCATCTCCATTTTTCTAAATTTTAAACATGTCGGTATACTACAAACTTTCGTATAAATGTACACAATGAAAATTTTTATGGAATCATTATGAAATAAAAAAATATTTGTAATAGTCAACTAAGAAAAAAGTTTGTAATGATGGAGTATCACCTCCCCCCCCCTCCTCACGGATAAAGGACAAATTTTCAGTATGGGTAACTTTCAAAAGAACTCATCCATACATTTTAAACGAATGGTTGAATCATCGATCTGCGATAACACTGCTAGGCATGAAAATTGCCCCCAATACCATTTTGAAAAATTCTTATGTAAAACGACCTCCTGAATCAATCCGAATATGAGGTTCATTTGGCCCTATCACCCACCTTTTATTTTTTTAGAGATAGCCCCCTATTTTTATCACTTTTCGTTAATTTTATGGCTATAAATTTGACTTTTTTGGGGGGGGGGGGGCTAAGAGGGGATGATTATTTTAAATATCTTCTGAGGGGCTACAGAGTTGAAAAATTTATAAAAACGTCAATACTTGCGGCAAGGGAAAATTTAGGGAGGATGGGGGAATTTGCCAGTGAAATTATGTATTACATTTATTATATTTTTTTATCTATTATCAATATTATTTATTAAATAATATATATATATATATATATATATATATATATATATATATATAGTTTTTAAGTTTTAAATTAATTCTTTTTCATTCTCTAAATCAAATTCATGGCCATAAAATTACCGAACAGTGATAAAAATTGGGGGGAGAGGGTGGTGTCCTGAGAAAACGGTGGGTGACTGGGCAAAATTGGAGTCATATTCGGTTTCAGGAGGTCATTTTTTTACATAAGAATAGGCAAAAATGGTATAAGGGGTCGAATTTTTTTGTCCAGCGTAGTGTACTTTAAAATAAAGTTATCCATTTTATTTTAATTTTCTTTTTTCGTTTTTAATAATAAAGATATCAAAAACTCATTTTTTAAGTTGTCGTTTGTAGAACGTTACGCCTTTTTATGAGGGAAATCGTCTGCATTCATCAGGAAAGATAATTTTAATAAATAATTTTACTTTATTATTTTTTTTTCTGGGGGGACATGGGGCGGGGTAATTATATAGGAAAATATATAAGGAAGTTTTGTGATTTTCACAACAAATTTTTTCTTTTTTGTGCAATCTGATTGTATTGCTTATATGTTCTGTTCTCATTTATATAAATTAACAAGACTCTTGTTAGCTATTTATGACTTAAAATTAGTATGTATACGCAAGTAAAATTTTCCTGTTAACAGTCACAAAAATTATAAAGCCAAGCACAGTTAATAGAATTTCATTTACAGACGTCAGATGCTGTACACATGCAGATCTGACAACAATACCACTATTTTTTAAAAGTTATCTTCAACTTATTTAAATAGCAAAATTTCATTATTAAAATAAAGTGATTTCTTCTATTCTAAAATTATCGGTTTTTAGACACTCGAATGGTTGGTAACTTTGCATATATCATTTATGAAGTCAATATTTTGACTTAAAATTTGTATATATCTACGAGATCTTCCAAAATACTTAGAGAAGAAAAATGTAAAGCATAAGGAAACGAACACGAATTGTCATACAGAAAGGGAAACATAACAAACTGTGGTAAAATTTTATCACACAATCACTTTATCAAGTGAAATTCAGATAATTTACAATTCTTAAATTTTTCACATGGATTCATGACAATATCGAGGAAAAAAAATAAATAATAACATCGGTAATTCAGTAATAAATAATTTTAATTCAAAAACTTATGTTATAAATTATTTAAATATGTACAGAATAAAAACATGATAAAAACAAAACAATATGTACAAAAATAAAACTTTAAAAACATCCGAGAAGTATACAAATGGATTAATATGCGACAGTTGAATATCAACAGTTCGATGTTTTATTTTCCATCTAAAAAAAATTTTTTTCCCCAATAATTACATATTGGTCTTTATCTACAGTACATCAAAGTCTGATATCTTAGAAGTATCCATTTACCATTGCTGGGTAATTTTGAATATTCCCTTGATGTCTTTGGTTGATTTCAAAAGAATTAGAATGTTGATATGCAGTTACGTAAAGATATGTCTTATGAAATATGCAAATAGCTAAGCACACACTTATCTTTTGTCTTTCTTTCTTAAGATAGTTCTTTTTCCTCTAATCATATCTGCAGCTTTTTCTCCGATCATAATGCATGGTGCATTTGTATTTCCAGAAACAATTTCTGGCATTATCGAAGCATCCGCTACTCTTAATCCATGTACGCCTTTAACTCTGAAATATAAGAAAAGTTTAAAATAATCAGTTATTATTTATCTAGAAATGTATAAAAATTTAAATTTAAAACTGAGGCTGCTTTAGAAATAGTTTATGTAAAGTGAAACTTTTCTTGTACAAATATAATTTGTGGAAATCTATTATACTCAGACGGACTGCATTATAAGTTTAGGGGGTGGAGGAAGGTGAATGAAGATTTGGAACTAAATACATTAATAAATTTATTTTCATAAAAAATAAAATAAATAAAAGCTGTCAAAAATTTATAACTATACATTAACAATTATAATGTGTTAGAAAGCGAATGGATAATTATTAGCAATAAGTGTGATATTTGTTTTTCTTTTATTATCGGAAAATCTGAATGAATTTAGTAATTTTTGATGGGCGATATTATAAAATTTTGTAAATTCCGTCGCAGAAGGATAGTATTCGCATGCAGTCCATGGGGTCGCGGATTAACCATTCCTGATCTAGAACATTATAATCCCTGGATTATTAAAAAAAAAAAAAAAAAAAAAAAAAAAAATACCGACTGACTGAATATTGATAACTATTATGTTTCGCCATTTGAATAACTTATATAAACTTAGAATCCTCGTACATTATTTGCGCGAATTGACAAAACAGAAGAAATCGAATAGTGTTTTAAATGTTTCTCTTCTTGCTGATATATTAAACGAACCTTCTTTAACTATGTCATAACTGGAGATGAAACATTGATTTGGCATAACAGAAAATAGAAAGGCTGAAAGAACAGGAATAATTGTAAGGAGAAATGTGTAGTGGGACAGCAGAGAAATCGCGTTTCGAAATGTATAAAGGTTCTTTAAACTGTGAAGTATCGCTATTTATTCTTTTACGTGATAGTTTCACTGGTGAACATGTGGAGTTTAATTAAATAACAGAAAAGTCATCTATTAAATCTGTCACGAACTTTTAAATCCTTGAATCTAGTGATATTAGATTTCATGGAATGCTGCAAGAATAATTCTCGATATTATCTTCTTGAATTTCCCGACACAAATTATGTTCTTATATGTATAACAATAAACATTCATATAAATGTGTGAAAATTTTTAATAAAAACAAACTATTTGAGCAACAAAACCGTAAGTTTCTATATCAATCTCTCCTCTTAAAACTAAGAAAATTAAATTGTCTGCATGAGCAGTGCTGACTGAAAATAAATTGCAGTTCAAGGGGTTAAGGGGACTGAGACGTTTGCGACAACCGAGAAGAGGGAAATTTAGGTTGTTTATTTAATAGCCATATATTTTTTAATTATGCGCGTACCAATATAATTTTTCTTTTTTTTCTTTTTTTTTTATGACATATTAACAAGAAGTTCAAGAAATATTTCATGAAATTATTTACTCTTTTTTTTTTTTTTTTTTTTTTTAAATAACAGCACTGTAAACATACATATTTTACTCAAAGATTTTTTCATTTTATTCACTTTGGTACACTTTTCTGAAAAACTAATGAAATTCTTTCCTTGAAATCATTATGATGATAGAAAATACTTTTGCTTATATACTAAAACCTATTTTCTTTTTCTTTCTTTCTTTTTTTTTTTTTAAAGGCAAATTTTACTTATTAGAAATATGCATTTTTTAACACATATTTGCTGTTTTAAAAAATATAGCAAGGTTTATATATATAAAAAAAATAGGTTCAATACATGCAAAGACACATTCTATTTCCCTCTAAAATTTCAGAGAAATGCTTTCAACAGATTTTTCACAAAATGTACCAATATACAAAAAAATAACATATTGAGAAAATGCAAAAAACATTTTAAGCCCTTCATGTTTGAATGTTTATATATAATTAAAACATTCCTGCCCTATAGTCATTTTGTTCTAACATTTTTTTTTCTCTACATGTTTTTTCTGTATCCTTTTTCTTATTCGAATAATACACTCAAGTTCAGTTTCTCTGCACTTTTAACTGAAACTTCTGTGAACTGATTGCCATGGAAGTTTCTTCTGCCAAACTTTTTCTGTCGAACCATGGTTAAATATATATATATATATATATATCTCCGAAGCAATAAATTATATATATTTGTAATCTGCTGAATCTGTATAATTTTTTAAGCCACTAATTGAAAAATCGAAATTTTGAAGGCATTTCACGTCCTAGTCCCCTTAAATCGTTTATGTTATGCAACTTTTTTTTCTTTATGACGTCATCAGTTAAAAATACTTTTAGACTTTAACCATAATATTGTAGATTTGAGATTGGTACACCCCCCCCCCCCCCCCAAAAAAAAAAAAAAAAAAAAAAAAAAAAAAAAAAAGTTATTTGCTTATATTGCTTTTAGACATTGAACATAATGCATTAGTTTTATAAAGTTAGTTCTTTAAAATTTAAATTAAGTTAAAATTTTGCTTCTTTAAGTGCATTTTCTTAATACAAGAGAAAAATAATTTCTTAAAAAAAAAATTTCATACTAAAATGTGATCTTTTCATGTAAGTACCCGCCTTTTTTCACATCACGTTCTTTGAAGAGTAATTTTCCTCCAATATGTAATTACGATTAAAAAAAGAAAAATACTCAATAAAATCTGATGTGGTAAAGAAGGATGATACTAACAATGCTACGGAATAAATTGAAATGTTGGCAGCTCTGTTTAAACAAAAAACCTAACAAAATGAATAAATTTTCAAAATAAAGAACCAATTTCTTACGCTTTGATAATACGAAATATAAAATTTATTACTAATTACTTCATTAACCATACCTTAATTGGGGATCCACGACTGTAGTTGGATCGAAAGGATTACCCATCTTGCAGGTTCCAACAGGGTGATATAAAGTGGCTGTGAATGTTCTAGCCAGGCATGCTAGAAATTCATCACTAAATCGTGGATGGTGATCACAACCAGGCAAAGGCGATTCGAAGAGCTTTCCATCATATTTTTGGATAGCTGGAGTTTTCATTGCAGCAATACATATTTTCATCGCTGAGGGAATAAATAAATATCATTTCATTTTATATCAAATACTCAAATTGAGGATATGACAATTTTATTTACTGAATTGTATTGAAAAAAAAAAAATGGAATTTAAATGAAAATTCAAGTTAAAATATCTACTCTGTTAACACCTTCTCCATACATATTTTTAAAACTTCACCCCCTTTTTACCATGTTACCACGTTTTTATTAACTTCGATTCTTGTTTGTTTTGTTTGTCCAGTACAAATCTTGCAATCGATTTTTAACTAACTTCCCGACTAGCTAGACATTTGAAACTTTCAGGGCAGCTCAGAACACGCTGACAATACATTTTTTTAATACTTTTAGTCAACTGTTTCAGGTCCCTACTGCCTTCGGCAGCATTTATAGGATTCGACAGAATATGTAACTAACTTAGCAACTAGCTAGACATTTGAAACTTTCAGAATAGTTCAGAACACTGAAAATGCATTTTTTAAATATTTTTAGCCAACTGCTTCAGGTTCCTGCTGCCTTCAGCTTCGTTACCAGTACGAAACTAGCAATCGATTTTTCACTAACTTCTCGACTAGCTAGACATTTGAAACTTATAATAGCTCAAAACACGATAGCAATGAATTTTTTAAATACTTTTAACCAATTGTTCCGGGTTCCCGCTGCCTTCGGAAGCGTTTATATGATTCAACAGAAAGTTAAAAAATATGGTATATAAAAAGTTCTTTTTATCTTGTAATTATTTTTATCATCTTCTATTCTTGTTTGTCCGGTACAAATCTTGCAGTCGATTTTTAACTAACTTCCCTACTAGCTAGTCATTTGAAACTTTCAGAATAGTGCAGAACCCGATGACAACAATACTTCAGAGCCCGATTTTCGATTAATTAAGATATGGAAATAATAACCTCCTAATAGCTTAAAAAATAGCCATTAAAATATTAGTTATAATTTAATTGTTGCCAAAAAAAGTTTACGCGTTCGTTTTCTTTTGACATAAAAATAAATACATTTAATTAAACGTGAACGTTAAAAAACTGTAAAAAGTTAAATTATGCTTCTCACAAAAATTGATGTCATAACTTTAAAAACTTTTCTACACATAGATAAAGTGCTAATGTAGTTCTATAGCTATGATTCAACAGAAAATTTAAAAACATGGTATATAAAAAGTTTTTTTATCTTACAATTTGAGTTTTATTTCGAATAATTTTTAGACAGTATACTTACAGAAAAATTAAGTGAAATTTTATGTCAAAACACCCATTTTGTTAATACATTCTCCATATCTATTTTAAAAAGGTTTTTTTTTCTTCTTCATCGTTGAAAATTTTATATTTTGAGCTTGACAAAAATAATTACGTCTTTTTTGTCTCTTTGTTTATGTTCAAAATAATGTCTTTTTTATCTACTATATGAAACTGAAAAATCTATATCAGGCTTTCAAGAGAAAATGCCTTATTTGAAATGTTTTTAAATTCTTATGATCCAAATTTACATATTCCGGATAAAAATCCGAATCTTTTTGAAATATACTGGTGTGCTAAATTAAATTCTTTGCTAATCAAGTGCCAAAAATTTCTGTAAGAAATCAATGCATAAAATTTGCATTGCACAAAAATGTAGAAAATTATTTAACGACTGTAAGATGAAATTGCAAATTAGTGTACAGTTTATGCCATAATCTTTCATTCATAGCAAAAAGGATACACTAGCTTTTCAAATGCATGTTTATTTTAAAAGAATTTTTGCGAAAATTTGAATTTGATTAATAAAAGAGTATGCTATTGTGTTTGTTATTAATTTACTGCACCTAGAGCTCAAAATGCTTCACAGAGCGACACGAATATATTACTATATAGCACGTCTGTCGTTCATCAATATTTTGATTATTAATTAAAATTAATTTTTTTTAACTTAATAACGTTTTTAAATATATCAAAACTTAAAATACTATAGTTCTGAAAGTGATGCATCGAGTAAATCATCAGCATATATAGTTACATTCATAACTATGATAGACTGTCACGCTTTAAAAGGCTAAGATTTCTTTGGACTGTGTGTGAACGCATTTCGACACCTAATTTTCATACTTTAGTTAATTTTAAAAATTGTCCGATCGATAAGCTGTTTAAATCCGACGGATTCAGAAAAATCGCCCCTTTTATTTGGTACCTTATTTGTGACCAATTTTTGATTTTTAAAAATTATTTAAAATATGAAAATAGACATGGCTTTAAAATAGACATTTAAATATTTAATTGTTGCTTTTTTTTTCAGCATATAATGAAATATGTTTTCACGTGGGGGAAAAAAAGAACTATAAAATATTAAATTTGCTCATGCACATGAAAAAATGACGTCTATAAAATAATAATTTTAAAGGTAACGAAAAGATAAAGTGCACGAGCTTGTGCTAGCAAATAAATAAATTATTTTGATCATCATATCCCTCTTAAAAAAATGATAACACGTTAATTGCCACGTCAAATAGTGTCAGTTTTTTTTTTTTTTTTTTTTTTTTTTAATAAAAAAGCACTTTAAAAACACGTACAAGTTAAAAAACACATTTAATTAAAAAAGATATACATTATTTCTAAGTTTTTCGCTCTGAGCAACAGGGCATCATCAGAAAATCTACATGATTTGTTTTTACAGAATGTGCAGTTATGTGTTCAAGTACATATATATAATATCAGGTGAAAATTACAGTTAAAACGCTACTTCAGTTAAAAAATTTTCAGAGTCCGTTGGTTGGACTAGAGCCATCTATTTCGAGGGCTCTAGGTTGGACCGCTCTGCGTTCACAGTAAAACATTTGATAACAGGAACTTCCATAGATAAAGTCAGTTGGATGGTTACTGGAAAAGCTGGCCTGGTGGTAGCAGCTGTGTGAAAACACTTGTAAGGAATTGGCAGTGAATGGTTGGATGGTTATTTTTCTAGTAACCATCCAACTTACTTCTTCTAGTAAGTTCCAGTTATCAAATGTTGCCTCATTGTGAACGCAGAGCGGCTCCAACCAACAGCCTCCGAAATTTTTTGAACTGAAGTAGCGTTTTAACTGTAATTTTCACCTGATATAATATATATATATATGTACTTGAACACATAACTGCGCATTTTGTAAAAACAAAATCATATAGATCTCCTGATGATGCCTTGTTGATCAGGGCGAAAAGCTTAGAAGTATCTTTTTTAATTAATTATGTTTTTAAACTTTTACATGTTTTTAAAGTGTTTTTTTATAAATTTAGAACGATACACGTGTTTTAAGTGTTTCTATGCGAGATATGCTTTCCCTGAGTCAGTGTCAGTGACTGCAACTTAATTTTCTGTTCAGGCCGCGTCAGTCATCGGTGACTGACACTGAATTTTTTGTTTAGGCTGGCAATTTTTTTCATTCAGTGTTCTATGTATGCGGTATAAGTATTTAAAAAAAAAATCTTTTCCTAAATTTAAACAGTATAAGTAGGAACATTTATTTTTGAAGTATGCATTACCAGGACAGCAACTTTGAGTGAATGTAAAAAAGTACAAAATTGTTTTTTAAAAAGCAAATTAACATATTTTAACATCTACATTTGCATAATTGAGCATAGAAGTTGAAGTCATTTTTAGTCGAAATTTAATAAATTTAGTATTTATGTGGATAAAAAAGAAACTTAAAACTAAAGACAGGAAATTATAATTGTTCTAGGTGGTAAAGATATACTTGTATATTTTTAATAGAAGATTGAATTCTGAAATCCGATAAATTGAGGAAAATTTCAAAATTTACTTCGAAAATACATATTGTTTTCTTCGTTTCTATTTAATGCGGGTACAGAATACTATTTTTAATAATTAAAAAAAAACTAATTCCGTACTATTAGGGGAACCTTTTTATAACATATATTACAACAATATGTACAGACAAAAAAGACATATTGAAATACAAACAAAAAAAAAAAAAAAAATAATTTCTTAATTTTAGGTACTAGAATTACAGGGTGGGCCAAAAGTCCAACGCATTTTAACCCCTTATTCTACTGACGATATTTTAATGTACCATTAGTTTAAAAAGCGTGTAAAATCGAATATGTGGAAGAAATGGCAAAAGTATAACGTTAGCACGTATATACGTCACTTTAATCTCACAACATGGCACTAGACTATATATGTAGCCGTGTTTGTTCCAGAAAAATTTTATGGAGTGCTCTCGCTGATTTTACTCGATCATTTCACACGAACTTCACGTGTTATAATTCCTATATTACCCCCCAAGGATCTACCATTAATCTTAGAAAAAATATAAGGAACATAAACACTTAACACTTTTTAAAGGTCTTAATACCTTTATGACCTCTATGACACACTAAAGTACAGTCTCACAAGATATTCATTAATTACCATAGGAAGGTTATATGCATAATTTTCATTGCTTATATCTTTAAAAATTACTCTTAAGTGAAGAAATATGATATACATTTTTTTTTGTATGTTTCACGATGCGGTAGATAGAGTTAAACTTATGGTACCAAATCAAGAAAATAACATACGAGAGTGCGGTTTGCACTACAGTGATTCTGATAAAAAAGTTCTGTTTAAGCAAATGAAATAAATAAAAATATCTTCAGATGGCGCTACATGTCCCTATGTGCTAGGGACCTATATAGAGAGAGACTGGACATTGGCGCGCCGGCTTTTTGACGAAATTCTCCATTTTAGTGCCAGTTGCTCCATTGCTTACCATTACGCTGAGAAGAAATTTCGATTATTTTACGTCATAATCGAAAAAGAACGTATTTATTACATTTTTACTTTGTTGGTAGATAAATTGCTTTAATTTTGGAATACTTTTAAAAGATAAAAATGCATAATTATGTATTTTATATCATGCTTTAAATACTTTGAATTCTCTTATTGAATGCTGTTTTACGTATTTATTTCCTAACATATGAGATATTTTCGTTATTTATTTGCTAGCTATTAGTTTTTAAGTTCTGTTTTGCAATACATTTAATATGTTAAGATCTCAATGTGTATTTTTCTGATATATTTTAAAATAACAATATAAAAAGATATTTTTTGATTATTTGCTAGTACTCAAAATATATCAGATTTCTTAAAATAAATTGATAAAAAAAAAAAAAAAAAAAATAAGGTATATTATTTGCTAGCATATGAAATATAAACTTCTTTTAAATAATAATTGCCATAATAAATTTTATAAATAATATTTAAATAAGTTTTTTTTTTTTTTTTTTTTTTTTTTTTTTTTTTTCTCCATAATATTTTAAGAAACTTACAAAAAAAAAAAAAAAAAAAAAAAAAAAAATCAATGAAATAAGCAAATGTAAATAAAATAAACACATTTTTTTAATTTCTAAAGATATTAATTAATAATTTACAAATTGTTATTAATTAAATTTTTATTTTTAATATTTAATTAAGTCATTATTTTTAATAATGCGTAATTGAAATAAATAAAATATGTATTTTTAGCTTGTAAAAATACTACGTAAATATTTTTATAAAATAATAAAAAATAATTTCGGTTGTTCTGCCGTAGTTTTACATTTATTTATGAATTACTTGACAAAAACTAAGATTACCATATTTTTGCTAAAAATTTTCTAACTTTTTATATATAGAATGTATGTCCTCAGAAAAAATAAGGTAGAATTGCTTTCACAATCAACGTATTTTGCTTAATATAGAAATATACAACAAAAAATTGCTCTGTTTTCCGATAGGAATGGAAAAAGTAACCACGTTAAAACAAAATTCGTGTTTCTTCAAATTCTTTTTCTCTAAGACGAAAAAAATTAAATATTTATATTCTGCATTACTTTCAGTTCAAATTTAGCACAATTTCCTTTCATTTATGTTGTATAGTAAAGCGTCAATCACGAAGAAAAAAGCATTACGTTCTACGGGGATCGCTCCGAATTGGCATTGGCACTAAGATGGCCGACTTTCGGTCAATGTCCAGTCTCTCTATATATAGGGTCCCTACTATGTGCTTATTCTTACCATTTTGATATGGCCACTTCAATTCTCCTCTTGATTTCTTATCGTGGAACTATGGGAAGAAAAAATGCATGCTTCTCTTGTGATTGACATCAAAGTATTTCAGACTCCAATAACTCATGTAATCCACAATTAATATTATCAAACATGTGGACTGAACTGGATTAAGTTTGGATGTGGTTTTGGTTTGAGTTACACAGAGCGCAAATATTGAAACATAGTGAAATCACACACAATAAATGTTCTTTAATTGCTACCTTCACTTTTGATGTTTTTAAACCGCAGCGCCATCTATGATCAAAATTTAAAAATAATTTTTCATCATAAGAAAAATTTTAGTACATATTGCATTCTCATAGTTACTTTATTTTACATTAAAATTTAAAATGTGACGGATTTTTGACCCACCCTGTACATTGTATGTAAATACTTAAAAATAAAGGTTCTTACAATCAACCATGGCTTTTATATCATGTGGATGAGTCAGGTACTTCGGATCAATGATAGGAGGATCGTACGGATCTGTCGATCGAAGCTTGATGAAGCCTTTGCTCATGGGCCGTAGCAATACGGGATTCATGGAGAATGTATCTCGGAAAATGTAAGGCTTGTAGAAGGAATCCCAGAGCTGGTATGAGAAAATAAGATTATTCAAGATTTGTGAAACATCTACTTATAGAATCAAAAAAAAATTTAAATTCTATATAAATACAATAGAACTTGGTTAATTCGAAGTTGAAGGGACCAGAGAAAAATTCGAAATATCCAAAAATTCGAATTACATATTCTATTTTGTCAAAAAAAAGATATAAATTAAAAAATTAAAACTTTACGATCGAAGATTTAACACAGAAACTTTATATCTAAGAATACTGCTACATCCTTTTCCAATTAAATCAATATTTTTTACGAGCTTAATTATTCAACACTTTTTTAAAAATAGTCAGATATTTTTTTTTATTTCTTCTTTAAGTACAATCTTTTTGTCATAGCATATGACTTTATACAAAAATAGAATCTTCTTCAGTAGACATGACTTTCAATTTAAAAAACCCTCGAAATCCATGTATATGCACCCTATCTTCTGATGCACTAGATAGGGGCTTCTCTTGTATTTCCTTATCCTTCTTTTGAAAAAGTGTTAAAATATATTGACTGAGAAAAATCTCGGGAGCAAATTTTACAGTAATATTTTAAAGGTAATCGTATGAAAAATTCGAATTATCCAAAATAGAATTCGAATTATCCACGATTTTTTAACATTATTTTAATACAAAATTCAAGGGACCAAGCAAAAAATTCGAATTATCCTGAATTTCGAATTAAACAAGTTCGAATTATTCAAGTTTCACTGTATAATAATAATGGAACCACGTGTAATGCAACCACGTTTCTCGCGCCTAGCACTGTGGGCGATTCTAAAGGTTTGGAGAATTGCCAAATTGACTGACAGATTGGGATTTGGGAACATCCGGTCATTTGGCGTTCCCTTATGTCTCTCAACCACAATGATTATCACCCCTATTTTAACAGTGGACTCAATGAGTAGCACATGCGCAGTGGCTTCCATGGTCGCAAAAAGCGTGGTTGAAGAACAATAGGTTTAATTAACAGAAACCTTTATCTTCTTGCCTAAATCTCATTTGAAAACTGTAAAATGCAGTGATTGAGAATTTAAGGATTGCATTTATGAATCACTTGACCGCCTTGAAAGGCAAATTTGTAGTGTTCTTTAAAGTACAACTTTTCCAATGTAGTAAAATTAGTTATATCGTCTTAAAAAAAAAAAAAAAAAAAACTTTAAAAAGATAAACCTTAGAATTATCATATGACCTTTACATTTAAAAATAAGATAAAAATCCATAACTATGCAATTTTGAGTTATAAATATATTAAGAAAAATCCACAGTAGTTTGGAATATCAGTCGGAGGTTTATAAGAATGTTTTAGATATTGTGTTATAGGGTTATATATTTTTAGATTTATACATTATAGAGTATATATGTATGTATATAGATATACAGGTAGACAAATGTTTACATACTGGTTTTGCATCAATCTTACGCTTAAGTGACTGCGCTGTTTTTTTTTTTTTTGGTGGGGGGGGAGGGGGAAGATAGGTTAAACAAGCTATAGTTTTTCTAGATGTCCGAAATTAATATAGGCGCATTAGTAGCACTTTGATCGCCTTGAAATTGGACAAAACCGTAATGTGATTTTCCCTGTAATATTTACAGTGTAATCCGACATTTAAATGATGAAACGATTAAGTTTCAGCCTCTCTCTAGCAAACCGTTACTAGATGCGAATTTCTAAAATTTTTTCAATCGTTAAAAGTCCTACAAATTTTTGCAACTAAATTTCTTTACATGCCAAGTATTATCAACTTAACACCTAGTGATGTTTTGCCATAGCGGCCTTGAAACCGATAACGTTGTAACAGCAGCAATACCCTTAATGATGCACCTTCATATTTAATTTAGGACATCACAAAAATGTTTGGGATGTGCCCAACGCATCTGCAAAAGAAAATCAAAAATCGGCGCAGTTATTAGAGAGTAAGAACGCTGTAAAATCAAGGTAATCCTTTGTGTGCATCCTGTATTTGTAAAAACACTAAATGTTAGAATAACAGACATTGTAATATCGGTTCATATACAGCAATTTAAAACTTCGCATGAATAGAGGAGAGTAGAGAGGGATGGGAGAGTTTTGACAAAAATATTTTTTACAAATTTACTTTTACTGGCAGAACACTAAGTTTCAGAGAAACAAATTGAAACATTTTAACATCTTTTAAAAATATAAATTTAATGGTAATTATTAAAATATTAATTTTATAAGCCAATTAATATAGTCATAAAAATGTCCCATCCCTCCCTTATATGAGGAAGGGATGAGACATGTTTACAAAGTTAAAATAAATACATAATATACAGACATACTATGAAAAATGACAAAAACAGTGGGACACGATGTAAGTAAGATTAATTAATAACATCTATTTTATCCAACATTAGAGTATAACGTACCACTTAAACAAAAATTTTCAAATGCTCAATCAGTTCATTTTTTTTTCTTTCTTTACTTCTAGCAGAAAAAGTATTGTTTTTTAGTTCAAATATTCAAAATAAAGTTTTTGTTACGTTTACATGTTTTGTGGTTCCCTGAATATTAATAAGGTTTTTAGTGGCTAGTCTGCATGTTATCAGCATATCTCAAGAAAACATTTTACCAAGAGATCCTAACTATAATTTGTGAATTTAATTCTTTTGTATATTTTACCATGTCCAGGAAAACTGCGCAGGAATGAAAATTAATTCCGCATACATATATGGTAAATAATATTTTTAAAAGTTAAAAGGGTAAACAAAAGTCGTGCGAGTGACACATCAATTATTTTCCATGATTTTGAATTTGTTTCGTGCATTTTTTCTTGCATCTATTCATTCATTTGCCTCCTGATATTTTCTGTTTTAGGAGTATCATAATCTTCATTCTTCTTCCTTTTCTTACATGTCCCATTCCTCCCTGAGCTGCTCTGTCCCATCCCTCCCTTTTCATTATTTTTCAAAAAAATAATTTATTATTAGACACTTGCTACTTTTAGGCTTAATTTAGCTACTAATTCATAAAAGTTATATTATTAGAGGTATATAAAATATGAAAAGTAATTATGCTAACATCAGTGAGTGGCGTTGAAAACTTGCCTTGAAAATTAAGCAATTGTTTACTTTTGGTGTTATAAAAAAGTTTTTTTGTTACATAAACTTACAGTTCTCCAACTAAAATGAAACATAGCAACAAATATGGGGCTGTAGTTACTTCACCTGGTGGAAGTGTCAAAAATTAAAAACAATTTTTATTTTAAGAATAATTTTAGGTGTCCCATCCCTCCCGACTCTCCCCTACGTAATTTTAAATCTTTCAAAAGCCTTCAAAAACCGCAGAATAAAACTGGACGTCTTACAAATATTAAGTAAAAAACTAGTTCCCTTTCGAATTATTTAATTCAAAAATTTTGAATTTTTTTAAAAATATGAAATCAGATATATTTTTTAACTATACCTGTTGAGATACACCCATGACTCGCTGAAAAGTTTGTCCACCATCCGAGACATGACTTCCAGACACAAAGTGGATTTCAACATCAGGCCAGTCTTCAGAAACATTTATATATTTGGTGTGAATGAATCCCAGAGTTTCTACTCCTCCCAACGTAGTAAACGGACCTGAAAAAAGTGAATTAATTGTAGGTTGCTAATATTTCAACTTTAAAATTGCTTTATACCTCATTATATGTTTAATAAATTTGTAAATATTTTCTGAATATAAGAAACTTTACCACTCAATTTAGTAAGACCGGTATTGAAACTTCATGCAAAACATTTTTCTAGCGAAAATCCATTTTTAAAATTTCACTTTAAATTGTATATTAGGAAGTGAATTTATTAAAAAGAAAAATCTTTAGTGACTCCACTCGACTTTCCGAACATTGAGTAATTAACAGCGTTGTAGATAAAGTAAAGAAAGAGGAGTTGTTAAAGAAACAAGAGAGAGAAAACCATAATAGAGTGTGAGTAGTTTTTTACATAGATTACACGATGTTTTATTTGACGCTACTGAACTTTGAGCCCATAGATCATAATGATAAAGAATTTTTCGTTGTGCCCCTGTAACCTATAAATACTAGATTCACCAAAATGTTTATAGTTTATACAGTGATTTATAACATTCATATACATTTTCAGCTCAATTGAATAAGGCGTTTAGATGCTAATATGCGCACTTTTAAAAATTGGGTCCCATAAGCCATAATTGATAAAGAATTTTTCTTTGTGCCACTGTAAAAAAACTAAGTGCTAAATTCACCAGAATCTATACAGTTGGTGCAACTGTGACCTATAACATGGGTACAAATTTTTTGCTCAGATTAATAAAGTGTTTAGACGCTATCGTACTTTTAAAAATTTGGCCCCATAGGTCATAATGATAAAGAATTTTTCCTAGTGTCCCTGTAAAAAAACTGAGCGCTAGATACATGAAAATCAATAGTTTGTACTATGGTGACTTACAATATACGTATCAACTTTCAGCTCATTCGAGCTGAGTGTTTAGACGCTAGCGTGTTCACTCACAGACGTACACACACATACATACATCATCGTAAAAATAGTGAAAACGGACTCAGGGGACCTCGAAACGAATAGAAACATCAAAGTCTCAAATTCGGATTTTTGACATGATTACAATACTTTCCTCACTATAGTGTTCGGAAAGTAAAAAATTAAGTCAATGCGTGTCTCGTGAGACTATCCTTATCAAAAGACAAGAGGCGTTTCTCTTAACAAAATACAAGAATTAAGTTACTCTTAAATGATTTAAGTGATAGTGATTTTAGAAAAGAGGAAAGATTATGAATTTAAAAAAAGATTGTTTTATAAATTCATAATCTTTCTTCTTTCACGTACTTTATTTAATTTAAAATAAATCAAAGAATAAATAAAATTCAAAACATGTAAATATAGGTCATTTTTAAATTAGCCTACAGCTTTGTACTTAAATAAGTTCTCAGGGTTTTACTGGCGCTCGCTACAAATGAGCGTTGCGAGAGAGGACATGAAACGAATTAGTTTCGTGTCGGTTTCCGTCATTTTGACAATGCCTCTCGAGATGTTATTAACCGAAGGTCGTATTTTTAAAATTTCGTATTTATATAGTAAAAAGGAACACTATTGCTATGGAAGTGGTCTGTAGCATTCAGAAACCTACCTAAACCTTCTAAGAGCAGTAGTAAGGGATCGAATATAAAAATTTGAAATGTTTGGTTAAATTTGTAAGGATGGGGAAGGGGGGGGGGGGGAGGGAATTTATAAACAAACTTCTATGACTTGGTTGTGCTAGAGCCCCTTAAATAAAATACATAGGCCGACGCATTGCCGCCATTTTGTTGCCTCGGATAAGGGCAGCATTCCCGCTTGGCGTCTTTATCGCTTATCTAGCGATTTTAAGAAATCTTGATCTAAAGCTACGATCGGCCAAGACGGTCAAAGAGCAATAACAAACAAGCAATATCCCTAACAACACATTTATAAACAGTACATTCTTGGTATGTTTTTTCATCCTCATGATATTGTGTGGATGTACTGGGGATAAAATGTTAGGTCTATTTCTGTCTGTTTCAAATACAAATCATAACTTTTTGAAAAAAAAAAAAAATGTGCTTGTTTAAAAGTGGAAAATCTTTATTTACTTGCTTTTTCTGGCATATACTATTCATTTAAAAAAACGAACCTTAAAATAAATGTAATTACGACACGGAAATGAAACAACTTTGGCGACCCCAGAAAATGTCGCCAAAACTCAAACGCACAGTAATAAAAGGTCATCTTTGATTATTTTATGGTTATTAACATAAGTATTAGGATTAAAATAACACATTTTTTGTATTTTTTACATTTGAACATGTGAAAAACAGAGAAAAATACAAGTAAATAAAAGTTATATTATTTTATTCTTCCTAAATTATCTTATGGAAATCTGAACATTTTATGTTCTTTTCTTGAGTGATTATAGAAATTTTTCACTAAACAATCTCCCATATGATAATTTACCGAGCTAAAATTATGAAAATGATTAAAAAAGTAACTCCAAAGACGATATACAAGACGATAGAATTAATGGCTGCCGTTTGTTTATCTACGGAAATGCTGGGTACATGTGGCAACCCTAAGGCAACAAAATGTCTGATGCGCCAGCTCGTGTATGTATGTATTTGTATATATAGGAGCCTTAGGTTGTGCTACTGTATCATCTCTGAAGGTTCTCACTATGAAAGTCTTATACATCAAATTCCTTTATCATGTTCTTGTCGTAAAAAGAGAAATTGTGGTGCTATTTGAAACGACTCAAATGCTATTTCATTTCAAAGTTGTAAGTTAACTTAAAAAAACCCCTCTATATGTATGAATTATAATGCGTAATAGCTTAGTCTTTAATTACAATTGGAATTTTTAGTTGTTTATGTAGTAAATTTTTCATTAATACATTTTTGAACATTATTTTCTTAAAAAGTTAAATTTGCTTCATTCGGTGTAATGTGGCACAATAGATTTTCTGGTAAACACAAATTCGATTATAAAGTAAAAAAAAAAAATCACAATAAATATTTACCTCCTCCAAAGAGAATGAAGTTATTTATATCCTTGAGATTTATGATGCGAGGCTGTATGATGGAAACTGAAGAATTGATTAAAACGTGCATCCCACCCGGATAGATGTGATCTTGGAGATTGTATCCAACTGGCAGATCAGCCACAACAGGTATCTGGAAAGATAATACCTATTATGAAAAGAATACAGTTTCTGAAAAGTACCGTCAACCCGTACATGCAGAATAAACTTTAACAAACAGTAATTACTACTGATGCCGTAATAGTTTTGATCTTGCACTGTAATAAGTCTTTAAAAGTACAGTAACCTGCATAAGTGGAAGCACTTTCGAATCTAGACGTTATATAAATAAATACTCGGTGGATTCTTTTGAAACCTTAAGGGTAAAAAAAAGAACCACATATTTCCAGCGACAGTTTTGTCCCAAAAGTAAAAAAGGGATTCAGTTGCAAATCAACCAAAATGATTAAATAAGAAAAGCAAATGTTCTTTTTCAGGCACAAAATTTTACATGATCACTGAACGATAAAACAAAGACTCAAGTTTTTGGACGGAATCAACTTGTGTGTGTTTGTAGTTTAAATGTCAAACGAACAAACAAAATGACGTATGTGTGAAATTAATCCGCTGCGTACTTTTTGCTCGCGTCATCTTGTACTTAAACCGGAAAAAACTTATGAATACACCTGGTAAATACTGTCTCCATTCTCAAAAAAAAAAAAAAAAAAAAACTTTAGCTGTTTAAGAATTCTATTTTTATTAATAATAATAATAAATCAATAATTTTTTACATGACGGTAAAAGTTCAAACTAAAAATGATATACCGCAAAATACCCCGTCCCCTCGTATTCAAAAATCTTCGCTTTTTTTCACAGGAATTCAGTTTGTTCTGAAAATACCGAATGAACGCCCCCTTACACTCAGCGATAGATTCTATCCGAATTGGGGATAATTGCACAGGTCTGCAATGGAATTTTTCTTCTTCAAGATGTGTTTTTCTGGATGTTGTTTAAAGCGCGTATCAGAGACGGCGACTTTATAGGCGATTTTAGAGCCAACCACTGATCAACGCCGAGTTTTCGGAAAAAATTGTCTACTCCCAGTGTGATAGCGCGCACCGAACTTGCCAAACTTTTTCAGAGCTGTCATGATAAAATTGTCTCTACACACAATTTTTCCACACACTCATCCAACCAGGATGCGCTATTTTGATACGTCATATTTTCAAGATGGCGGAACACGGGAATCGCTTTTAAAGTGGAGATTTGAAGAAGAAACATTATCGTTAAGCACGTTTTTTTTACCATTAAATGATAAGAATTTTGAACTAATCGTTTCCATTTTCGTATGGCGTTTTGATAATAGTTGTAACAAAGATAAAAATAGAAATAATGCAATATTTTACACAAATGAAAGGGAATTTTAACACTCATTCCGCATTTTATTCGCGCCAATAAAAGTGATAAGCGTCAGAGAAAATTATTTTTAAAAACTTCCACCACGTACAATTTTGACAAAAGATGGGATTGCTTGAGCTTAAAGCTTCATTTTTTCAACTCCAATCTAAGTTATTTCCCGGAAAATCTGGATGATGTGAGTGAAGAACAAAGATAGCCATTTCATCAAGACATCAAAGAAATGTATAGGAGGTATCAGGGACGATGGAGAGTTAACATGTTAGCAGATTATTGCTGGATGCGGCATAAAGAACCCCCCCCCCCCCCGAACAACAAGCTGCGCGCACACACACAAAGCTCTAACAGGATCTTCTACATAAAGAAATACATCTATGTGTGGAATAAAAATAAAAACTCAATGCATAGGTTATATTATATATATGTATACGCTGGGCATTCTTTTAAAAAAGTAGTGCATAAAAGCTCAGTTTGAATAACATTTAATAAAATAAGGCAGTTAAAATAAATGGACGTCAAAACTTCCAACTGAAGATTTAACTGAAATAATTCTAGTTTAAAAAACAAATAGTATATACATATAACTGTTGCTAAGGAACGCAGACGACTGAAAAGAAAGAACACGCAGTTTGAATGAAATTGAAGAAATTGTAACAGCAAAAATAAGTGATGTCAAAATTTCTACCTGAATATTAAGGGAAAGAATTAATATATATAGTAATTGTTTTAAGATAAGGACGCAGTTCCATTTTTTAAAGCTACGATTTCCTTTATAACCCTTTTTATATGTTTAAATGAAAAAAATAAACAGTTTGAATTTGAATAATGTTTCTAGAAAGGGAAATAAAGTGAACGAAAAATTCCAACAAGAACCAAAATACATTATTAAACTGTTTCGATATGACAGTTCAGAGCACTCCTGCACGGTTTAAGTTACCATTCTGCCAAGTATTGTATTTCTTCAATCAGCAGCCTGCGCTACAGAGCACGCACAGACCCCATATATTCCACGCACGCACATACATACACACACTTTAAGAGACATTTTTCCGTGCATAGAATATTTAATAGCTCTATATACGTATACATTCAAGTAGTAGATGTTTGAAAAATTAAAAAAGACCTTAAAATATCTCACCAACCCCTAACTGTTGAAGATGATGCTTTGGTCCTACGCCCGACAACATCAGGAGTTGAGGCGAGTTTATGGCGCCAGCAGACAGGATTATTTCTCTGCGGGCTTTCACAACATGGGTAATTTTAAGACGATCAAATTGAACGGAACGAGCTCTTCGAAACTGGTCAAAATGGATCTAGAAGAAATAAAACGCAGAAGTTTTATCTTACAAATTTCTCTAATATAGGGACGTTTAATTTTGTTATAAAAATTTATTAAAAATGCGAAAATGTTATAAATTAAAATATCCCTTTTGATTCGTTGATCATTCCACACCGCCCTCTTCCCACAAAAAAAACTAGTGTGTTGTGACCACCACACGACTTTATTTTCCTATACAAATTCACTCAGTAAAAATAATTTATTAAAATTATTTAAAAAAATTATCTTCCATGATAATGCACACGATTTCCCTATTAGAGAAGTAGTATAACACTAAATACTCAAAAAAAAAAAAAAAAAAAAAAAAGCCAATTTTATTGTCACTATTACATAATTTTTTTTTTTTTTTTTTGGCTAAAAATGAAAAAAAAACGATAACTTTATTTCAAATTATCGCAGATCGATGGCTCAACCATTCGTTTTAAAAAGTATTGGGGAGCTCTTTTGAAAGATATCCATCATGAAAATTTACTCCCCTCGAGGGGAGGCGAGGCTCCTGCACATACAAAATTTTTTTTCCTGTTGACTATCTCTATTATAAATAATTCTTCTAAATTTCATAATGATTATTAAAAAATAATTCTCTTTGTGCACATTTATACAAAATTTTGTCCTATATCACCATGTTAAAAATTTAGAAAAAGCGGGATGGCAACGCAACCGGTAAGACAATTTTTACCAAAAGTTGATAGGCACTAACTTATGTCAAGGTGCAACTACATACCAATTTGTATGAAATTCTGTGCAGTAGTTCCTGAGATACAGTTGCCACAAAATTTTGTCTCACACACACACACACTGACAGACAGACATTTTCTAAAAATGATCAAATCGTGTTTCTACAGCTCTCAAAACGTAAATCCATCAAAAACCCGAGGTCGAAATTTTTTAGGAATCCAATACTTTCTTCTATTGAATATAGAAGAAAGTAAAAATATGTTTAAGGGGACTTTGGCACCTTTGATTTCACACCACTGAAGCTTTTATTTGGAATCTTACTTCCTTTTAATATTTATAAACTGAACTATATTAGGCTTGTTCAATAAAATGTATAGTCAGGCAACGATTCTCATGGTTATACACTAAAGCATCGTTTATACGTCTTTCAAGGGACTGGCGTAAAAAGATGTATAAATGGAAAGACGCATAATCCAAATTTTAATAACAATTTGATTACTACAAATTTAATGACACTTAAGCAAAATTTGTATGAAAGTGCTAATTAATCAAGCTTCTTCAGTTAGTAAATATATATTAGACTTCTTTTAAGACAATAATTAATAATAATAAAAAAGATTATAAAATGTGAGAAAAATCATACTATTAATGCATGACTGGGTACTAATTACATATACCATATATTGAGTATTATATTACATTGCTTAATAACTATATGAACACATTTTGAACATTTATTGTATATATTTTTAATAACAAGCATGCGATGTATGTCCATGCAAATAGTTATTTAATAACATTAAATATATTTAATATTGGTCTCATTTGTGGCTTGTCTGTGAATATTAAAAATTCTGTTGTGAATTTAATTGATTCTTTGGTCAGTATTCTTCGATCTTTCCTGTGTTCCTCCATTTAAAATGCTTTCTAGGAAAAAGCCGTCTGATTTAGAATGCAAAATGATGACAGGTCGAGAAATTTTGCGAATTTTAGTAGAGTGGAAAAGACGTATAACTGATATTAGCGGCGTATAAACGAAAAATTTTTGCATTAAAATGTATAGGAATGAATCGGGACTTCACTAAAAAGACGTATAAATGTAAAAGACTAATAAACGAGAGACGTATAAACGGTGCTTTACTGTGTGTGTATATACATATTTTTACAGATTTAAAATTTTTAAATTGTGTTTTCTCAGTTTGCATTTTTCCATGAATTCATGAACTTCTAAATGCTAAAACTTCTACAGAAATTTAAGAGAAGTCGAAATATTTTTTTTCTTATTTTATATATTTAATAAAACCTACTTAAAAATTCATTAAAATTCTTTTAAAATTATTAATTAGTATTTGAAAAAAATAAAAAAATAAAATAAAAATTGCATGTCATTGTAAAAATGATATTTTTACTTCCTTCCCTCTATGTAATACAGAAAAAGTATTGGATTCGTGAAAATTTTCGACCTATGTTTTGTGATGGATTTACACGTTTTGGGATGTCCTGAACACGAATTGATAGTTTTTAGAAAATGTCTGTCTGTGTGTATCACGATTTTTGTGGACACTGTCTCACGAACCAATGAATAAAATTTAACCAAACTTGATATTTAGTTGGACCCTAACATAAACTGGTGCTGATTAGATTTGGGGATCAATCGCTCAACGGGTGACGCTGTGATTGAATTTTTTTTAATACCTTTAACACGAATGGTTGAACTATAAATCTGTGATAATTTAAAACAAAGTTATCGATTTTTGTTTACTTTGAACAAAAAAAAAAAAAAAAAAAAACTTTAAAATAAAATGGACTTTTTTTGAATATTTAGTGTTATACTACTTCTCTAATATGGAAATTGTCTGCATTATCATGGAAGATAAATTTTTTAAAATAATTTTAATAAATTATTTTTACTGAGTGAATTTGTATAGGAAAATACAGAAGAAAGTCATCTGTTGGCCACAACATGTTAGTTAATATTTGCAAATATTTTTCTCCTAAAGATATTGCAAAATACATCTCTAATTCTTTTAAGTAAGTTTTATTAAACATAATGTGTGTGTATATATATACTCTAAGTATTTTTTAAATATCTGTTGATGTTCCAGCATTTTGAGGATCATGAATTCATGAAAAAATGCAAACTGCGAAATCACAAATTTAAAGATATCAAACCTATTAAAAACCATGATAATTATTGCCTGAATATATATTTTAATTGAACAAATTTGATATATAGTTCAATTTATAAATATTAAACGGAATTATAAACTTTTATATGAAACTTTCAATGCTGCTAAGTCAAAGGTATATCAAGTCTCCTTAAATTGATTATTTTGCACCAAATAACACGTGTTTTATTTATATATTTTTTAATGTTAGAGTTGCGTGAGGCAAAAGTCAATCTAATCTTAACACTGACAATTTTCAAATTATTACACATTAATACGTTTTCAGGGAAATTGGCATGCGTGCTTGTTGGCGTATAACATGCATACATGCCAACATACTAATTAATATTCCATAGTATTGCTAGTCCCGCCTTTTTCACACCAGTACCTTTGTAAAGTATTTTTCTTCTTATTTAATCATAATTGCATTTGGAGAAAATTACTCCAAAAATTTACTGGTGTGAAAAAAAAAAAAAAATGGCGGGACTAACAATACTACGGAATATTAATTAGGATGTTGGCAAGTATGGACATGCCACCTAAAAGCTTAATGTTCAGAATGCAAACAGATAATCCTTTCTCTTCAATTTTTATACAGATCGAATGATGATACGATGAATTACATAGAATTTATTTCAAATAAATTATTCAAACAAATATTATACATATTCTGTACAAGAAAATATTTTCTTCGTGCAACTGTCAGATTTCCAATTTTTTGATGAAGTTACATATCGTAGGTTCTGAATATGATTTGAGTTATTAGAAAATAGTTTTTTCCATAAATAATAAACATACCGCAATACATATACAGGTAAAGAGTTTAATATTACAGACTCCAACGATCGGTCAAACAGACTCAGATTTTCCATTAGTTAGAAGAGGCCCGGGCCTAAATGGTCTTCAAATTTGAAGGCCATTAAAATTAGACATTTTATTTAGTGTCCGATATAAAATTGTAAAGAAAAAAAAAAAAAAAAAAAAAAACCTACTTTCCTTTCTTACTACTTCTTTTAATTAATAAAAATATGAAAATAAAACTTCCCATTTCTATAATGACGCAGAATGGAGAATATTAGGAGAGATTTGATTGGTTACAACGTTATGAGGAATTACAAGAGATTTGAATGGTTTATTTCATTTTCATTAATTTGAGTGTATTTTACGTTGAACTAGAGCTACGTTATGAGGAATTATGAGATATTTGATTTATTTGATTTTCATTAATTTGAGTGTATTTTATGTTGAACTAGAGCTACGTTTAGATTTTACTTAAAAATATTTGAATTTTTAATATTTTAATAATATGCGACTTTTACAGAGAACAAATTATGATTGGCGCTGCAGGCGCACGAGAGACTGTTTTTTGGTAAAAATTTTCATGGGTCTCTAGCCAGCTAGTATATTTTTAAATTAATAGCAAATAAAATGAATAGTTTAATTTTTGAAAATATTAAAAGAACTAGTCTTCTTTTAAGAAATCAGCGAAAAATCTTTTACTTACTTTAGTGGCATGTGCAAACACTACAATATCCAAGTTCGGCCTTCCTCGTGTAGGATTAAGAAAGGCCTTGGCAGTGCTGCATCTTGCTCCTCTTCTGATAGTGCCTTGAGGGATCATCCATCCTGGAAATAAGTATTTATATGTTAAAAATACGTTGCTATAAACACGTAACTTACTATAAAATGCATTAAATAAGTATTTATAAGTCTTAAATTGCACATTTAACAAGTAAATATTATTAGAGTTGAAATAAAATTCAAAATGTTTCAAATAATTCAAATTTGAAGTTCTTTCCATGATCACTAAATGAAATTAGTAAGATTTTTAATTATATGAAACATTTATTGCAGGCATAAAAAAAATCTGGCCACTTTCATAAGAGTATTAATTAAAAAAAGAATTTTTGAAACTGTTTTAGAATAACGAGTTTTTTTTAGGATTGAGGACTGACTATTAGTCTCAATCTGGGATTTTTGCGGTGTCATTTTTCGATAGTTGGACATTTATCGAAGTCTAAAATTTATCGAAAATATAACTGAATAACTAGAAAGCGATGTTATAATTTGAAAAAAAAAAAAAAAAAAAAACTAATAGTCCTCCGTTCTAAACTAAATTCTGCTTTTGCCAGAATTTCATCAAAATCGTTTTTTTTTTTTTTTTTTTTTTTTTAAGAAAAAGAAAAAGAATAACAATCAGTATCCGCGATTTTAATGAAATGCTCGCCCTCTGGTGGGCTAAGGGGAAATTACAATTAACATGCTTTAATTCGGCTTTCATCTAGCCGCCATTGCTTGCCGATGTTTAGTTTCACATATATTAATAAAAATGAATAAATCCGGTAAAAAAGATAACACATACTGTTGTGTACTACAGTGTAACTCCAAAGGATCAAGAAATCCAGAATTAAGCTTCTATTTATTTCCAAATGACAAAGTAAAAATTTCAGTTGCTTCGGCTAATGGAAGTAAAGAATTTATCAGATGATTTGAAACTAATATTTGTTCAACTTCAGTTCAAAATCTACTTCCGATCGAACTTTGATTGCTTTTGGAAAAAAAATATTTCAGTTTATTCAATTTTCCATGATGTAATGGCGGAGAAATTATAGTACGAATATTAAGTAGAATAACAAAAAGAACAATAATAAACACACGTGGCTATTATATTTACTAACAAAAGCTGAAAAAGCGCCATCTATCGATCATTACAAACGCGGATCGAAACAAACACTATCGAAAGTTTTTAAAAATTTTGAATTGGGAAATAAAAAGTGCGCGTGCAAAATGAAATAAAAATATATAAAATAAAAATGAATTTAATGATTTAATTTTTATATAAAACATGATCGCGTGCTATCTTAAAAAGTGGATGTAAAATTTAAAGTTTATGTGATGTGTGTGGCATCTATGAAAATTGTTTTAAGAAATAGAATAGAATAAAAGAAAGTAACGACGTTGGTTGCATTTTGTTATATAGTTTGAATTTTATAGAAGTAATATCTACCGTAGGAATAATTTCTTATTTTAAAACTATAGGGAATTGTTATGCGAGCACAAACGATTCTACTTTTTTTTTTTTTTTTTTTTTTTTTTTAAATAGATCGGAGAGAGTCAAGGTTAGGCAAATCAAACTATCGGTTTTATAGGTAGAGAAACTTTAAGCAAACAATGGTGTGAATTCTGTCCCAAATTTCCATCCATGTCTATGGGGAAAAATTATCACTTAATTCATTATATAAACATACTTATTGTTAAATCCAATTTTCACAATCTGAAGAATTCATTACAGTTAAAAGGTCCTTGTTTTCAAAATTTTTTTTTAAATTATTAATTTTTAATATTTTATTTTGAAACTGTAAAGTGAAATTTTGAATTTTACATGAAAAATAAAATTTGATAAATTAAAAAGATATCTTTTGAAAAAAAACAATGATTAAATTAACGGTCATGAATTTTCAGAATGGGAAAGCCGAGTTAAAAAAAAAAAAAAAAAAAAAACTATGTAAATATGTATATAACGAATAATGATATACACTTCCTGTAGATTAACATGGAATTTGGCTGATCTTGACAGTCTGATTTGTGAGGATTAAGGACGACTGACTACATTAGATTCCTAGGCCTATAGGAGAATTGCCCTCCGGGGGGGGGGGGATTTTTTAAGGTGTCCTAGCCCGTATTTCTGCAAATTTCGGAAAAACTATGGAAAACTCCGAACGGCTAGGTCAAGGAGCGTGACCTGGGATCTAACCTGGATTTCCTATCAACTAGCTTTAAACACAGAACCGCTCTGCCGTTTTGACGTTCTCTGAAACGGAGTCTAGAATTTCATACGTGTATAGATGGGAATCCTGAGAATAACAGGAAGCTTCGAATTAAAAAATAATACTTCTGAAAATTCGAGTTTAAATGTTTAATATTTGCTATTCTCTCTCCAGAAACAAAAATAAGTTCCTTACACTTAATAACTAATACATACACAAACAAATAAAGAATAAATATACATATACTGATACATTTTGATAAATAAATTGGACATTCATACATAGACAATACTTTAAAGAATTAATACTGTTTTAATCCGCTCAACAGTTAAAAAAAATGAGACCGATTGCAAAAAATCAAGGATTTGGGGGGGGGGGGGAGATGAAAAATCATAATTTCTATAACTTATGAAATACCATTTAGTTGAAATATGAAGGGGTGCGAAGAGAGGAAAGAGGGTGGGAGATAAGTTTTCCTGCCTCCTGGGCCAGGGTAGTGGGTTAATTTGATAAAGTCTAAATTTCCTCAATTTGTTTAAATCTTACCTCCTTGAAATCTTCCATTTATATCAATATTTGGATATCCCAATTCCAATCCTGCTTTCACATATGTATGAGCAAGGGGTGTTGCATAAGGAGGTGTCGTTACTGTTAGATAGCCACCAGTAGCATGATAACCTAAAGTGAAGAATGTAATCTATTTTAAATCCTAATGATATTTTAAAGTCTTTGAAGTAATTAACAGATGTACTTAAAAAAAAAAGAAAAAAAAAATATATGTGACTTCTGTCTATATACAATTTAAGTATACGAGAAAGTATTTTTATTTTATTTTTTTATTGAGTACAGATATTTCTTTTTAATTGAAGATCATCTGAAAGCAGTACATTTACTTTTCAGGAAACTAAATATAACATGAAGTAGAAAGAGCTTAAATAAGGATTTCTGAAAAATCTATTAAGAATCACTTTAATGAAGACATGTAACATACAGTGTGTCCTAAAATTTCCAGTACTGACGCTGATGTATTTTTTATCTACAAAACAACAAACCTTAAAACGATTATCTTTATGCTAATGATAAAAGGCACATTTAAAATAATGGAGGAAAAAATACAGAACTTACATTTATAATAAATGCTCAAAATGTCCATTTTTTTTTCTAGGAGGCAAAGCTGAACTCGTTTGCGCATGTGTTTAGAAACGCGTTTTTAACATGCTGGGAGTTGACTTCTTGTAGAGAAACCTGTACACACCTGCATTACGAAATTGTCGAATGAGCTGATATAGCATATTTTTACTCGGTATTGCATCATCTGGATATTTATATCACCAAACATCTTTGCATCTTTCATGCGATTTACATTCAATATAAGCTTCAAACAGCATAATTCTCTGAATGCGTGATATGAAGAACAAAATAACATAAAACTTTATTCTCACACAACTTGAGCGAGAAAGGAAACAAACGATAAAAATTGAAGAATTGATGCAATAATAAGCAGACTATAAAATTTAATAGAAAAATCATGGAAACAATGAGTTCTTTAAGTTGGAGTACTGGAACTTTTAGGACACACTGTACAATAATTCTTCAAGGGCTCTGATTGAATGTTGCATGCAAAATAAGTGTTATTTCACACACACACACACACACACACACACACACACACACACAATGTATACACATAGACACTTTGATTAAAATTATAACAAAACAAACAGCATTATCTTTAGCATTATTTATCATTTTGAATTTAAAATAATAATAATAATAATAAAAGTATAAATATTTTTAAGATTTCAGCGAACGCGTCTGCAGAAAATTTTCAACAAAATATTTTTAAAACCAGCTCGTGAAACAAATGATAACAGGTTCGCAGGAAGATGATGTATTGAATACTAAATTAATTATATCATTTTAATAATTAAATTTACATTTTTGGAATAGCGTATCAAGGAAATATATATTTTGGACATTTTTAAATGGTATAAAATAAATAATCCTAAATAGTTTAAAAATTATCTTTCATTTACAAATTTACACCATTTTAAAGAAATTAAGGTTATTAAGCTCTGCATTTAAAAAAAATGTGACAGAACAACTTAACTATATCCACTTGCAGATGTAGGTATAATTTTAAATAAGTTGTATAAATTGAAAATAATTTTCCAGAATTAATATGAATCCTAATTGGATGCATTTTAAAATTCTAGATAGCAAAAAGAGACTGTGCGAACTCCATTTCTGTAGACTTAAAAATTTTATTTTACAATAATTTGACAACAGATGTCGCCACCATAAAAGATTTAAATTTCTTTCATTTTATTCACAAGTGAGATAATGGTAACTTAATATTAATTTTCTGAATTTCTTTTTCCTGAATTAAAGTGTACTTAAGTTTATTGATTTTTTGTTGCATTCCTTAGCTTAAAAAGGAAAGGAAAAAAAAAAAAAAAAAAAAAAAATATATATATATCGATTAATATCGGCATGAAAAAAGCATATTTTACCTACAGGTGGATTTCAGGTTAATTGAAATCGTGTGCTACTTTGATACGTGAAAAAGAGATGCATGTAACATTTTCTTCATATAAAACAGGAAAAGGTATTTTCAAAGAGATAAATAACAGTATTGACACTGATTTAACCTCGGGCTAAGAGGGGGGAAAAAATGACATTTAATAATACATATTTGTCAAATTAGTCTTTAATCTGGAATAGTGCCTTCATTGTTTAACAAGTGACATTAATGCGATTGCGATGTCATTTATATAGTCTATACTTGAGTTTATGGACATTAGTGACCTGTTTTCTGTCAAAATTTAGGGGATTTTTTACCATGTTTTTATTAACTTCTATTCTTGTTTGTCCGGTACAAATCTTACAATCGATTTTTAACTAACTTCCCTACTTGCTAGACTTTGGAAACTTTCAGAATAGCTCGGAACCCGAAGACAACAATACTTCGAAGACCGATTTTCGAATTTTTGATTAGTTTTCTTTTAATTAATTAAAATATGTAAATAATAACCTACTAATAGCTTTAAAAATAGCCATTAAACTATTAGCTATAATTTATTTGTTTCCAAAAAAATTTACGAGTTCATTTTCTTTCGACATAAAAATAAATACATTTAATTAGACGTGAACGTTAAAAAATTGTAAAAAGTTAAATTATGCATCTTACAAAAATTGACGTCATTATCACTTTAAAAATTTTATATACATTGATAAAGTACTAATGTAGTTCTACAGCTAAGATTCAACAAGAAAATTTAAAAACAAGATCTATAAAAAGTTTTTTTATTATCTTATAATTATCGTATTTTTCCTTAACTGCAATGGATAATAAAATCATTAAAGACTAAGTCTGTCACACACACAATTAAACAATCTAAAAACATTTTTTTCAAAAGCATTTCTAATAATATTTTGAAGAATATCCAGTGACATTCATCTATTTGAACTGCTTGCTGAAGAATGTTAAAAATTAAATGTCATAATGTTTTAAATAGGAAAATAGCTAAAAAGTATTCTTATACCCTTCTCCTATACAGGGTAATAAATTAATCCCGTATCGTAATGAGAAAAAAAAATCCGGTGTAGATTGAAATTTTTACATGTCAAATTATTACAAACTTTTAAATTCAGTCTCATGACAATTCATGAAGATTTCAAGTTCTGAATTTTATGACTGATGGTGTAATTCAGGTATAAAACATTCAATATATAGATATATTCAGTTACGTGTATTTAAAATAAAATAAAATAAAATAAAATAAAATAAAATAAAATAAAATAAAATAAAAGAGCTTTAAGATAACTTAGAACTTAGAATTAACATTGAACATTTTGAAATTGGGCATTACTTGGTGTATAAAAAATGCAGGAAATATATCTGTACCCCGGAGATAAGGTACACTATGTCACAAAAAAGGAGGCGTTGTAACGAATATCATGAATAAAGAAAATGGACATGGTTTTATTTTGCACTATATCTTCTTTAAAGTATAGCTGGAGATAGTGCATTCGTTTATATAAAGTAAAATATGGACATCCAAAAACATAGTGCTAATACTTTTCACAAAATGGACCCTTGTCTTTCGCCTCTAAATTACAGATATACATTGTCCTGAGAAATGGAAAAAAGTTATGAACTAGTATTTAAACTAAGAATCAATTAAATTACCTGAATCTACTAATGGTGGATCCCTATTGTCTTCCGATTTCAAGAAATAAGGGAATACATCATTCCAAGACCAACCTTTGGCACCCAGGGCTTCCCACAGGTCGTAATCTTTTCTATTTCCTCGGACATATAACATGTAATTTAAAGTGCTTGATCCTCCAAGCACTCGACCTCTGGGCCATCGACTGCGCTATAAGAAAATTAATGATTCATAATTAAAATACGAAAAAATAATTTTAAATATTTATTTTAATTATTTAGTGATATTTAGTATAGGTGAGTCATTTGCATTTTCTAAATAACATGTGACAGAAACATACACTTTTACATTTCCACTTTTAATTAGTGCTTATTGTTTCATTAAATTGAAAAGATCCATATTTCATACTTGGTAACATAATTTATTGTGGTGTGCTGTTAGATCAGCTTTTATTATTATTTAATTTTCCCATACCAGTATATTTTAAAAGCATTTTTCTTTTTATTTCATCGTAATTACATATAGAAAATTTCTCTAAAATCAAAGTGGTGTGAAAAAATGGTGAGACTAACACTACTCCGTAATAAGTTATAAACATCACCATTCATGACATTAAACCGCAGGAGGTTTTCCTTAATAGACTTTCTATTCGCTGAATCCCATCATCTAATAAGAGTTTCTTATACTTTAAAAATAGTTCTACATGAGTAAAGTGAAATTCAACGACTGCTTTTGTCCGCTCATGCGAACTCTATAATTTATAGTCTCCATATTTAGAAAAGATGTCCGTTTGGAATAATGCTATTTTAGCCTAATAAGACTTCCCCCATTCGTGAATGATTATGATGAAATACAAAATTTACATTTGTACAAATTATTGGTATAAAGTACAAAAATATGATAAAATTTGATGAAATTCTAAGCCAGGAGTTCATATGTTTTGATGGAATCAGTTGAAAATATTGCATATATTCATTGTGAAAATAGCCTAATTTTATCTGCAATTTAAAAAAATTTCTCGTCTTGTTTTTATTAAATGTTCTTTTTTCCTAATTACTTAAGACAATAAGGAAAATGAGAAAATTGTTAAATATGGATAATTTTTTTTTTTTTTTTTTTTTTAAGAAAAAATTGAATGAAATGAGACTTTCGAATCCATTTACAACATTTCAAGGTCTATATGATTATTTTTCGTCAAGGACAAATGTTAATAATACTCGAGACAGACAATCAAACATTTACAAGATACACAATTTGATTTTAGTGGAGACCTTAAATCTCGGGAAAAAAATCCGCAACAATCATCAAGGTTTTTCAAATAACATTTTAACAATCTTACTTTTTATTTTACTTTTTTCTGTAATAAAATTATCTAAAAAGATTAAATATTAAAAACTGGGCAAGTATAACGCTCTAACTTACCCTTCCTTTCAGTCCGAAACATGCTGCTTGCTGAGGTTCAGTTTGGTATGCCCAGTCCACTGGCGTTTGCTGTAAACTAGCGGCCACGAGAGGAACATCTGTAATTTGGTTTTCTGGCCCGCCAGCTTCCAGGAGTAAGACACTGACATTAGGATCCTCCGATAATCGACTAGCTATCACAGCTCCCGATGAACCAGCACCCACTGAAAAAAAAGATCATGTATAAGAATACATAAAGTAGCGTGGTTAATAAATGCAATTTTTGTTGGAACGACAAATTTTCACAAGAGCATAAAGTGACCAAGTTTAATGTGTTTGGATCAAGGCCGATTGTTTACAGTTGGGATTGGGACCTAGGCCCATGTGGAATATTCTCCGGGGGGGGGGAGAGGGGGGGGCACAAGAAAAGGTATTTACCTGAATTTGGAAAGAAATCTCAAAAGACAGCAAATAATGGAACGAATAAACAATATTAATTATTTTTTAACAGATAATTATCTGTTTGTTCCTTCAAAATAAGTGAATTAAACACATCCCAAGTTCCGATGCGATCTCCTTTGAGGAAAATCAACACTTTGCTGAAAGTTAACGTTTTTCTTATAAATTTAAAATCTTTCCTTTAAAGCTTCTTGCCTCTTAGTTATTTCAGAATAAGAACTAAAAATTTTCTTTTAATTAAACACACACACACACATATGCATATATACATATATACACATATATATATATATATTATATATATATATATATATATATATACATATATATATATATGTGTGTGTGTGTGTGTGTGTGTGAATATATATATTAAAATATGTGAATATATATATATATATATATATATATATATATATATTTTAATTAAAAAAAAAAATCACTTGATAATCAAATCAAATTTTTAAATTATTACTGCGCTTTGAAAAATACATTTCTTGAAATTACCAAGACAAGTGACGGGACGTGTTTAATTGCTGTAAATGTAAGATTTGCGACAAAGAGAGATAATGGAGTGATTGCTGTATTTCATTTTCTATTTAAAAAATAAGAAATCACAACGTAAATAAAAATTTGTTTAGTGTGCATAAATGACATTTTTGCTGCTGAAGAGATTGTTTTGAGTTTATTAACCGGCAATGCTGATTTTATTAAGCGGCGGTTTAAAATTAATTTGCATTGATTTGATTCCGGTCCTGGCAATTTCATCAGATTAAGCGACTGATTTTATTAACCAGTGAATTTATTAAGCGGCGGTTACTGTATATGTATATTTTTTTAATAAGCATCACACAACTACACTATTTTTTCCCAGAATAAAAGACTTAAATGGAATTGGAACCTTTGACTTAACACCATTTAAAGTTTTACATTTCCATTTAATATTTATAAATTGTACTATATTCGGTTGGTTCGCGAAGATATATGTTAAAACCATAAGAATTATTCAGAAATTTAAATCATCAACCTGGAAATCATCAGCCTTCTATTCCATTCCATAAGAATTATTGCATCAATATATATTTTTTACAGATATGAGATCTTTAAATTGCGTTTACTGAGTTTGCCTTTTTCATAAATTCATGATCTTCAAAATGCTATACTTCTACAAATATTTAACAAAATACTTTTTTTTAAATGTTTAATAGAACCTACTTAAAAGAATTTGATGGATTTTACAACATCTTAAGGGGAAAAAAAAAAGTTTTTCTTTCATCTTTACAATCCTTGCAAGCGTCATTTCAAACCCAGCAATAGTTTAAAGATATAAACAAAATATGAACTTTTTCATAAATTGACTGAAAAACGCAGTAATAAAAAGTATAATCAAAAGAGGCACTAAGTATTTTACTCCCCCTCCCCCCCAAGAAAAAAAAGCCAAAATGAATAAATAATAAAAGCGATCTTGCCAGCATGGCGGCAAAAATTTAAAACTCGCCTGTAGGGGTCCTTTATTAAAGCTGAAAATATGAAAACTGGGTCGTCGAACATGAATTTTATTTTGAAACTTTTCTTTAAAGGATTTGGCTTAACTATCATTAGCGTTTCATCCCACAAAACCTAAAAATTGGCTTCTGGTGAATTAAAATTTTAATTGGATGGTCAAATTGGTATACGACTTATAATTTTAAAATTTTAAAGGTAAATAAATAAAAAATAAATAAATAAAAAAAAAAACTGAAAGTTTCGCATAGGTTCTAGTTTGCTAATAGATCTTTTGTTAGAAAAAAAAAATCTGTACATTTTAATGAAAACCGCATAGCGCTATGTTTAATACTTTTTGAATAACAAATTATTTTTTCTATGAATTTTTGATCACCCTGTATAGGGTGATTTCATAGAAGAAGGTAACACCAGTCACAAAAAAAGGTAATATTTTCTCTTTTTTTGCCACCAGTATCCGCATGCAGAAATTTTAATGGCACATTTAGTGTGATTTTTATGATTGATTAGAATAGTGTTTATTGTTACAAAATATTAGTGAAAACAGAATTATATCTATTTGTGACTGACGTTACATTTTTCATGGAACTGCCCTATACATAACTTTTCCAGGATATTTTTAGAATAAGAAATATCTTTTTACTTCATTTGTTTTCCCAGCATAGGTATTTACAAACACTTATACATAGCTGCTAACATCCTAATTAATAACACTGCTCTGCCCCCCCCCCCCAAAAAAAAAAACCGACATCTGATACCATTCTTGCTGATTCTTATGTAAAATGACCTCCTGAATCCGAATAGGACTCCCATTTTGCCCAGTCACCCACCGTTTTCTAGAAACTCCCCCCCCCCCCCGCTCCCTAAATTTGTTTCCTTGTTCTATTAATTTTATGACCATGAATTAGATTTGAAGAATGAAAAATAATTAATTTAACACTTAAAATTATATATAAAGTTTAAAAAATAACATTAATATCAGATTAAGAAAAATATAAGATATGTAATGCGTAATTTCAGTGACAAATCCCCCTAAAATTTTTCTCTTGTCGCAAATGTCCATGTTTTAGAATTTTCTAACTCTGTGCCCCTCAGAAGATATTTAACGTTAAATAATCCTTCCCTACAAATCAAATTTATATCCATAAAATCACCGAAAAATGATTAAAAAATAGGGGGACATTCCTAAAAAACGGTGGGTGATAGGGCAAAATGGGCGTCCTATTCGGATTCAGGAGGTCATTTTACATAAGAATATTCTGAAATGGTGTCAAAGGCAATTTTCATTCGAAGCAGTATAATTGATAATATTAGTACCCGCTTTGTTCTCTCCCCTTTCTTTCTTCATACTAGTCCTTTCTTAGAGTATTTTTCTTATTGTTTTATCGCAAATACATTTGAAGAGAATTACTCTAAAAATTAAGTGGTGTGGGAAAAAAAAGGGGGCTCGTACAAATAATTATACGGAATATTAATTAAGATGTGCTAATGTTGTAAGGAACAATATAAGGAACCTATGTCATCACATTGGTTTTAATTTTAAGAATTATAAAAGTTAAAAATCATTGCTCATGGCTTTATACTAAAATCTAAATTTCATTTTACCACTTTTTTTTTTGTCAAATAAAATCATATTAGCTTCTCAATAATGACATAATATTACTTACATAATATTAATTACAAAATAAATAAATAAACTGAAAAGAATTCACGTATGGCATATTGCTTCAACTTTTTAAATAATCCAACATAAGTGACTTCCAGCGTTTGACCTATAAAACAAGTATGTGAAATTACATTGTCAAAACAATGATAAATTCTTGCATGGCTAGCAAGTTAGCTCATTCAGCACATTTCGAATAGTAAGTTCCACTCACTGAAAGTTAATTCGATGGGACTGAAGTTAACCTTTGAATGTTAAGGCTACTTCACCTTCGTGCCAGTGACCTCCATTTAAAGGCGTTTTCAAAAAACACCGATTTGTGAATGAAAGCATAAGGGGAAATTGTGAGGGCCAAGGTTACAAACATTGAGCTGTAATGTTTTAGTTGGACGTAAACTATGTGTATAAAATCGACATATGTATATTCACGGAAGTCAGTTATTTAAAAATTTTAAAGTATTTGAAATTTTTTTATAATTGTTCTGTAGATTATAAATATTAATCAGATAAGGAAAACTATACTAAAATTTAAATAAATGTATATATATGCACACACAACAATAAAATTATATTATTTTTGCCTACATATGGATTGAAATAAAATATTAAGCATATTAAATTATTAAGGATATTAAATTAAGCATATGAATTTTGATATTACTTAAATAAAATAAAATTAAAAATTTTAAATAATTTTGAAAAATTTTAAAATGCTTTGTCTTAAGTTTTTTTTTTCTCCTTGATTTTACATTATTAAAGTTTAACAATATATTTTGAAATAAATAGGTATTACTTTATGGATTAAGTTAATTTGTTAAAAAAAACAAAAAAACGCTTGAATGCTGAAATTTTGTGTAAATTTTAACATTCGAAATATAAAAACATAAAAATAAATAAATAAATAAAAAAAAAAAAGAAAAAAAAAGAAAAAAAAGAAAAAAAAAAACTTATCAAGTACGGTTAGGATGTATTTTTAAAATATAAATTTAAAAATGTATTACTTAGTAGGACGCATTTTAAAATTTTTGAAAAACATTAATTTTAATTAAAAACTATCAGAGGAAATTCAGAAAAATTTTCAAGTGGAAGGCTGATTTTTATTTTTTTTTTTTTTTAACCAACTATGTGAAAAATACCAGAGCCGGACACATAGTTAATATAAAAAAATCAGCCTTCCACTCCAAAATTTTCTGAATGAACTTTCAAGGTTGATGAATAAATTTCTAAATAAAAACTGTCAGAGGAATTTTCATGTAATATTGATACATTTCAATATGTGCAAATCCAGTAAAAAAATAAAATAAATAAAAATTTATTATAAATACATATACACACACACACACACATATATATATATACATACACACACACACATATTTACTATATCTTTTAAAGAAAAATGCATTTTAAATACCGTAATCTGTACAAATTATTTTGAGAGTTGCCTATACACAAACACCAGCCGTACCTATTTATATCAGTGCAAATTACTAGTTTTTCAAAAATTATGTCATAAAATTCAGTTATATATTTTCTTTGCATGTTAGATTACATTTATGACTTTGCACTATTTTTTTTTTTTTTTTTTTTAAATATGAATTATTTTTTAAAAACGGGGCAAATTATTATTTAATGGCCGATTTAAATCAAATTCTAGAATTCTGACACAGTTTACTCTGAATCATGTGCAATCATTGAACTACATGTAGTATAAGATTTTTCTAAAAAATCTAAAATGACGCCATCATAGTTAATTCACCGCAGTTAACTCGCATGACTACGAACTAAACAATGGTCCTCGCAATGGACATTCGCAAACAAGACCTCGCAATGGACATTCTATTAAGATCTAGTACATTAGTGTAGTCAATTGGTTTTTCCCTGCATAACACTAACATTGATTGAAAAAAAAAAAAAATTAATTCAGTGAATAATTTACTTCTATTTAAGACAAAGTAAATTTTATTCAATATTGCAGTTACTTCAGATAGTTAAGAAAATTTGACTACGAAATTACGTATTGAATATATGAACCTTTGGAGATTAACATGAAGTCTAGAATTTTATGCTGTTTTGGCGAAACGATAACTTAGGATGTTTTTACCCGTTTTCCAAACATCTTCGGACATTTAAAAAAATGTTCAAAACTAAAAGGCTATTTTACTGTCTGATCTAATGCTATTTTTTTTCTGGACTAAAACTACATCGTATTTTCTATGATAGAAAGTCTTTTTGTAAAATTGCCGGATGTTTCCATTTTTCTGTAAAATTCAAAAGTTCATAATAAATTTGTGTTTCGTTTTTTTTTTTTTTTTCTCTTCTCGCAAAGGCAAAATATGTTCACAGGTGAAACGAGTCTTCACAAAAATATGTTGAAAATGTATATATGCAATAATTGTGTCTTTTTTTTTCCCCATGAAATGCAATGGTAGGTTTTTTTTAATAGGACTTCTTGAATTATTTCGATAAAGTTTCACTCATTTAAAGACAAGGGAATTCAATTTCTTCTTTAGATATTAGACGTGAAATTTTCTCATATTCAGTTGGGTTGAATTTGAAATTTTGCTGATTTTTATTTTCCCATGTATGAGAATCTTGGGATAATCAAACCCATTGCATGCAACAAGTTTCTACAATTTTCTTTATCGACAGCAAAAGACAATTTTTTTGCAACGGTAAATTCATGCTTCACTTAGGGTTATGACGAATGACTAAAAACATGATTTTCGTATTCAGGAGATCTCAAAACGTATAAATATAACAAAATCTCACTTCCAAAATTTGACCCCAAAACAATACTTTCTCTACCTTATGGGTAAGAGAAAGTAATTAAGAAAATTTAAAAGGTAAAAAAGTAGCAGACGATATGCGTTTTAATTTACAACCTGTTGTCAGAAATTTATTCTAAAATTTAATTTATAAAAAAAAAAAAAAAAAAAAACCTACCGAGATTGTTCTAAAAATGTAACTACCCCCCTACGTTTGAAACAAAACCCCTAGATTCTGCTGCCTATATAAAAATTTCAAGCAAAGTTAACTTATTTTGCACGCAATTTGAATGTCGAAAGCAGGAAAAGAGTTTTTGCGGAAGGAGATAAGATGAGTAAAAGTATAATCAATTTCTCAGTCGCGTGATATTGTAAGTTATTGAATAAATTTCTCTAGTATACTATTTAACTATGTCACAAGCAATGCTTGAATGATCACAAAGGAAACTTCACAATGGATAATATTTATTTTCAATTAAAATACTGTGCATAATAAAGGGATTAGTCTATAAAATGAATAATTCTAGTTTGTCCTAGTCTATAAACAAAAATATAAAAGTTTAGAATTTAATATAGATTTAAAAATTAAATTTGCAACTTGCATAGATTATAATATAATTTTTAACTATATTTATACATTGCATCTTTTTTTTTTTTAGCACGACAGGACTTTTTTCAATTTGCAATTTTGTGTTGTCGCCATTTGTAGTGTTCCCCCTTAGGTATCAAGGCCGTACGCAAGGGGGGAGGGGCGACGGGCCCAAGCCCCCTCCCCCCGAAATAAATGATGAAAGACTGATTTTGTGTAGTATGTATCAGGCAAACATTGCTGTCTTGAAAAAAAAAGTATTTAAAAATAATTTAATAAAACCTATTAATTTAATTAAATTTCCCATTACGTTCTTTCTTTTCTATATTTAAGCTCTAGAGCGCCGTAAAACCCATTCAACCTTAATTTCGCTATATTTATTCGCTTAATTTCATCCACCTTGTCAAAGCTATAATGGACTACCCTACGTCATGAATTCAATCTTTTTACTTTCTTCTGTATTCAGTAGAAGAAAGTATTGGATTCGAAAAAAAAAATTTGATTTCCGGTTTTCGATGGATTTACATGTTTTGAGAGATTCAGAACACGATTTGACCATTTTTAGAAAATGTCTGTCTGTGTGTGACAAATATTTTGTTCCAATTGTATCTCAGGAACTACTGCACTGCACAGAATGACATATACATTTATATGCAGCTGCACCATGACATAAATTAGTGCTTAACACTTTTTGGTGAAAATTGTCCAACAGGTGGTGTAGCCGTCTGAATTTTCCTCAGTTTTTTTAACTTGGCGGTATAGTACAAAATTTCTTATAAATGTACATAATAAGAATTATTTATCATAGTAATAATCAAGTAGGCACACATAGGAAGGGTGAAGTCCCCCCCGCCGGAGGGGGCAGTTATTCGATATGAGTATCTTTTAAAAGAACTCGTCAGTATTTTTAAGACTAACAGTTGAACTATTAATGCATGAGGAAATTAATTTTAATAAATAAAAGTTTTAATAAAATGATTGGTATTGAGTGAATTTGTATAGGAAAATATAGACGAAAGATTTGTGTGCAAGGCCTGATTAAAGCAGGGGCATGTAAGACATGTGACCTGAATAGCAGGGGCCATATAATTTGCCCTGAAAATGCCATTTAGCCTTTTATGACCTAAAAATGGTATATAGTGCAAATTCTGACATATAACTCCCATAAACAGGTATATATGTACCTGTGTTTATTGGTGCACAATGCAAGGAGGAGGCGGGCTCACGAAACTATGTGTGCCCCGGGTCTCGCATGAAGTTAATCAGGGTCTTTTTGTGCAGGGTCTGATTAACTTCGTGTGAAGCCCGGGGTAAACACACTTTTGTGGGCTCCACCCCTACCATTCGTACTGTGCTGGAATCAGCAAAAGAAAATATATATACCTTTATATCAAACTAAAATAAAAAAAAATTTGCATTTTATGATACCACTTTTGTCATTTTTAGAGGCAAAAGGCATTTTCAGGGCCAGTTTTAGGGCTCTTTGCTACTCAGGGCCCGGGGCACGTGTGCCCCTGTGTTAATCAGGCTCTTGATTGTGTGTACGTATGTTTTTTTCATTGGGTATGCGTATATCATATTCGATGACCTTGTATTAGAAATGTGATGGGCCCCTCCCGAAAAAAAATCCTGGCTACGGCCTTGTTAGGTATGCCTACCTGCTAATATTCAATTTTACCATTTAATTTCCTAAATTATATTATGTTAAATATCTGTAAAAACTTATATTTTTCAAAACATACTGATAAGCGATAAATTCTTCCCTGATTGTATGTAGAAACAAACTGCTGATTTCGGTATCAAAGGCCATTGCTATTTATAAATTTGATGGCTTTTGAATATTTGTTGACGATATCTTCCGAATACGTATTCATTATGGCTTCTAGATAATTTTTGCCCATTTCTTCAGGATATGTATTGATTATGTCTTCTGAATATTTTCTGGCTATTTCTTCAGGATATATTGATTATGGCTTCTGAATATATGTTGGCTATATCTCATGAGTATGCATTGATGATGGCTTCTGAATAGATGTTGGCGATATCTTCTTGAGATATATCGGTGATGTCTAATGGATAGTTTGAAGACTTCTAAACATTAAAAATAAAAAATAAAGTTATTAGACTGTTATTTGCAAATTAGTCCTGTCGTACTAAATTATGCTTTTGGAAGAATTATTTATTGCTACTTATACTACACTTAACAATAACTGTTCATCGTTTCACCTAAGAAATTATGAGTTAAATTGAAATCATTTTTCTGATTAAATGGTGACGATGTTGGTGGAGAAGTTAAGGCTCATTAACTTCGCATGGGTCCTAAAACCTGGGTAGAATGCCCTTTGAGGGGTCTTTTTACGAGGGTTCTAGACCATATTTACTCGAGTTTTGGAGAAACCCCGGAGAACTCGTAACAGCTCAGCCAACAAGTGCGAGCTGGGATCAAACCTGCCACTTACCCTCTACCAGCTTCGAAAGTAGAAATTTTCGATCATTGATGGGACCGGTGAAATACTAATAGAATTTTCAATAAGAAACATTAAATAGTAAAACTAAATATCAACTTAAAAAAAAAAGTGAATAATGTGATAGATGAACGTAAGTTAAATGCTAACTGCTGAAAAAGTAAAAAAAAAACAAAAACAAATTGCACTTTGGACAATAGCCACCATCATATAACATATCTGAGCGTTTATTGTAAACCAATAACACTGCCCGGCATGAAAATTGCTTTTGACACCACTTAAGCATATTCTTATGTAAAATGACCTCCGATTCAGAATAGGACGCCCATTTTACCCTATAACCCGCCTGTTTTAGGAAAGGCCCACCTTTTTTTTTTAAATCATTTTTCAGTGATTTTATGGCTATAAATAATTTGATTTTTAGGAGGGGGGAGAATTATTTTAACCGTTAAATACCTTCTGAGGGGCTACAGAGTTGGAAAATTCTAAAACATGGCCATTTGCGACAATTTTTTTTTTTTTTTTTTTCGATTAAGACTGATAAGTTTCAAGGATTGTTGCGTGTGAAAATTGTCTGACTAATTTTAAGTGTTTTTTTAATTTTAATTACAGATTTAAATTCTAGATAAATATAGGTGCAGTAATGAAACGGAGAGTTGAGGGGGGTGGTATCCCCCCCCCCACAGAACTAATTATCATAAAACACTTCCGAAGCCAAATTTGAATTGTTTTAATTTAGGCTTCCATAACAGTACTCGTTATGTTACCTCTTAATCTCCAACCTGTATTTATAGTATTAAATTTCAGGGTGAGAGAAAGCTGTGTGAGTGATACACCAGATTATTTTTATGTCGAAAGAAAATGAACTCTTAATTTTTTTTTTTTTTTGGCAACAATTAAGTTATTGCTAATATTTTATTGGCTATTTTTTAAACTATTTGGAGGTTATTTTTATATCTTAATTAAAAGGAAACTAATGAAAAATTCGAAAATAGAGCTTCGAAGTATTGTGTTGTCACCGGGTTCCCAGCTATTCTGAAAGTTTCAAATGTCTAGCTAGTAGGGAAGTTAGTTAAAAATCTATTGCAAGATTTGTACCGGACAAACAAGAATAGAAGTTAATAAAAACATCTTAAAAAGCAATTTTTGAGACAAAGGCTTCTTTTAAGGGAAAATGCCCAATTTCAAATTACTCCATGCTAAATCTAAGTTAATTTAACTGAACACATCTGTACATTGAATTTTTTTTTTTCCAATGTATCAATTAAAGCATCAATTGCAAATAAAAATAAAGTTTAAAAGTTTAAATCTTCATGAATTTTCTGTCATTGTGAGCAAATTTGAGAGTTCCTAATAAAATGTAATAATTTCTTGATTTCAAAAATGAATGCCCAGTTTTGTGATAAATATAAGGATTAATATTTACGCAGTTGTTTAATAGGATTGGATGAAAGCAAAATAGCAAGGAGAATTATAAATAATTATTTCCGAGCTACTATAACCAGCAGTCCATGGTCAATCCTCTATTTTTACTATACGATGTTTCACAAAAATTGTTTACATTGAAATATCGTAAGACATCTCATCCTAATCTCGGGGTACGATGACGAATCTAGAGAGTTAAACCCTAGAACACTAGTGGTACGTAAGTTTTACATACGGTCTTCATTTATTGGTTCTTTTCTGCCCTTTCCCTACTACCGATACATATGTTTGACCTTGAGGGCTTGGAAATAATTATTCAGTTAATGAAAAATTAGTAATATTGGGTAAAATAGCGAATAATTAAACATATTTAAAAACAGCTTTAATGTAATATAAGCAAATGAAACGACTTTTACATGAGCCCGTAAATTTTACGTATCTCTAGTGACAGCGGCATATATGAACACGCTAGAGTTCTAGGGTTAAAAAGCCTTTTTTTTTTTTTTTTTTTTTTTTTTTTAAGTTAAATGTATTTTTAATTTGTGTACAAAAGTGTCAATTTCCACAAGAGAACAAGAATAATAAAGCGAACAGTTGATTTTACAGAAATATGTAATTAAAAACGGCGCCTTCCATAATCTACGTATATAGTGAAATGCTGAAAATTTATTGAAATTTAAGAATTGGTATATACGTTTTACTCATAGATGAGAGAGAAAAAAAAATTCAAACATTGCCTTTTTTAAAGGAAGTTTTCTTTAGAATTTTATTGCGAAAACAGTTGTCTCCCATTTTTGCTTTTTCCTTTCAAACAAGAAAATAAGTTTACCACTATTATTACTTACGTAAAAAAATTACTTAAAATAAAGAATAAATTTTATAAAATTAGAATTTCCGAAAGATACTGATATGCTTTTATCTTTATAAGTAACAGTTTTCATATACTAACATAGTTTTTTTTTTTTTTTTTTTTTTTTTTTTTGTGTGTGTGTGTGGGGGGGGGGGGGGGGGGGTGTTAAAAACTTCTCTGCCTCGTAATTTTCAATTATTTATTTTTATAAAAATCAAAAAATACAAAAGTCGAAATTTTTAGCTGTTCCGAAAAAATAAAGCCCTTTTAAATAAAATATAGCAACTTTTAACCACTATTTGAAAATAATTTAATTTGCCCAAAGCTCTTGTCGACATTGAAAAGCATCCCATCACCTTTTCTTTTTATCCTAAAAATACAACATTTGATCTCAATTATGCTTTATTCAAATTAGTCTTTTCAATGTCACTCACAAGCAACAGTCGAAAGTTGTACGGAAGCTTGGGGCAACAGCGTCTGCACGTCAAGTTAAAGCACGACCGCTAACCAAGGCAATAAACCAGATTGAGAAGATGGCCCGTTTTCTTCGGCAACCTCATTTTAGTCCGGTATCATCTTTCTGAATCGAAATGGGAAGTAAACAATTAACAAAAATCTCAGGATGTAACAGTAAAATTGATCGTGCGAGATTTACCTTGACGTGAGATGGAAAATTCATTTGATGAGATTAGTTTTTAATAACGTCCCATAACACCAAGATGATAAATAGTGGAAGGAGGGAGGATGAAAAATAAATTTAAAATCGGCTTAAATTTGAATTTTAAGGGGACTCTCTACCCTATCGTCTCTTATTAAATAATTTATCGCTTTCTAAAATTTTTTAAAATTTCCTTTTTAAGCTCAAATATGAAAAATTTCACATTGTGAAAATTCACATTTTACTATATATATATATATATATTTTATTATTAAAATTTTTAAAAAATAATTTTTAGAAAGCGATAAATTGTTTCAGAGTTGTGAAGTTTCTGAATGTGAAAACGGAATTTAAAAATATATATTAGTTAATAAGTTATAATGGGGTGAAATTCTCCATAGAATAACATTGGCTCTGGCTTCTGGGAACGATAAAGTTAAGAGGCCTCTTAATACAGCAGAATTTTTAATGAATAAGCAATTTTTAAAAATATCAATCTATAAATACTTTACTTTCTTCTATATTCAATGGAAGAAAATATTGGAATCTGAAAACTTTTCAACTTCCAGCTTTCGATGGATTTACACGTTTTTAGAGGTCCAGAACATGATTTGACCATTTTTAGAAAATGTCCGCCTATCTGCGTGAGTTAAACATTTTGTGGAAGCTGTATCTCAGGAACTACTGTACAGAACTGCATATAAATTCATATATAGGTGCATCTTGACGTAAATCAATCTTGAGCCTATCAACTTTTGGTGTCGATCGTTCGACAGGTGGAGCTACTATACAGCGATTTCCACAATTTAAGGGAGGCTATATCTTAAGTTCTGTTACGCATGATCAAACGGAAACCTGGTATGTGCGAAAACCATTCTGAGACGTTATGCGGATTCAATTTGAATGCATATCGACCAATAGGTGACCTTGCTCTATTGCAATTTCTCCCAAGAACGGGAAGACTTTATTGCAACTTTTATGACATATAACTGTAAGAAACTTTATATGCGAGATAACTGTTATGAAAACAAGTCTTAAGTTGTTATTTATAAAGAATAAAACTGTTTTTGGATATTTCGTGTCAATTTAAAATAGTCTTCATCATGGTATCATTCATCATGGTAGATAATTTTAATAAATAGTAGTTTTAATAAGTTATTTGTACTGAGTGAATTTGTATAGGAAAATATAGAAGAAAGTCTTGTTGTGAACACAACATACTAGTTTCTAAATCTATTCGTAATTTTTATTTTCTCTCACTCATATGATAGAATAAGTATTGTTGAGTCGCTTTCGAAATAGTTTTTTTTTTTATATTTACACGTTTTAAAGCCCCTTCAACAGGAAAAACATTTTTCAACAGTTGACCTGTGTGTCTGTGTCTTACCAGCGTATCTCAAGAACAAATATTATATACCTGCTAATAGCCTAGTTATGAAACGGAAGAATATGGCGTGTATGAATGAAACGGAGAAGGGGCGTGTACTAATGTACGCGCCCCTTTTTCTACACCACTTTATATTTAGAGTAATTATCTCCAAGTGTAGTTACGATTAATCATAAGTAAAATTACTCTAAAAAAAGACTGGTGTTTAAAAAAAAAAAAAAAAAAAAAAAAAAAAAATGGCGGATACTAAACATTTTCCGTTTTTGATAGTTGGCAGATATGATATTAGCAGGATGTACGAACTTTATATTCCAAATCTGTATTGTACAGTGATGCTATACACTAAACTTTTCTTTGAAATAAAGCAAATGGTTTGTGTACAGGAACATTCAAGAAAAATCAAATACATTATTGTCAATCGGCGAAATTTTTTGGTAGGTACCAGGAAAATAAAAATAAAATGAATATAATAAAATGAAAATATATGATTTATATGCTTAAAAGTGTGAATTGTGGTATGAAAGTCATTCATCATTCCTTTACTGGGCTACCTAAAGTATTTGGATGTATGACTATTCTTAGAAATTGCTGGATGGGCATATTTCAGGTTGTGTTATGTGCTTTTCGTATAGACTGAATTTAAGTACAGAATACGGTGTGTATATAGCTTATAAACGATACACAGATACCCAAAATGAAGCATAAGTTTTTTTTTTTTTTTTTTTTTTTTTATTGGATGTAATCGATGGAAGCGCTTTTGTACATATATAGACGAAAATAGATCAGGAATGAATAAATCTCTCAAACCCATACGATAAACAAAGTATTTTTTGAATTTCAACTTACAATTCTGTTTATTTTTGTATAATATTACGTTTTTGAGGTCCTTTAAATACGAAAGCAAAATTTTTAGCAGTTGATCTGTATGTATATCTCATTAAAATAACAAAAACACCCCAAATTTCTTTTAACTATGCCATTAAAGTTATCTAATAAGGTGTATTATGTGGGCATTTTCATTTGGATTGGAATGTTTAGTTCAAATGTATGATGTTAAAGTAAATAACTTTTATATATTTAAAGCACTTTAACTTTCGAAAAATATAAAGTTGAAAAGTACCCAAAATTTATAAGTAATTTAGCATTTGTTTTTATTCTAAAATATTTAAATTTAAAAACAATTACATCTGAAGAAAATCCCTTGCTTTCAAGTTTCAGTATAATTTAGGAAGTTATTAATATAAACATTCATTTTAGATGTTTGTCACTTTTTATACATTTAATTTTCATCTATAACCTTAGGGCCTTTCTTAAATACAGGTATCTGTTATATTTCATTCATTTTAGATAACCTCAATCTTCGTGTATAGACACATTTAGCGACATCTTTGACCTACTAATGTATCGTAAGAAATGTTAAGAAACTGTTATTAGATCAAACAACATTTAGTAATAGTAATCAATTATTACGTAAATAAATAAAAACAATGAATCAATTTTCCTTTGTCAAAGAATAAATTTTGAAAACTTATCTGTATCATACCTCAAAATCTAATTGATTAATGAAGAATAGTAGTAAAATGAACAGAAAAAGATGTTATATGTATAAAAAAGTAAGGAAAAAATTGGAAAAATTCAAGTAATTGTTCTGCGTCGAAATAACAGCACAATTCTTCATCAAGTGAAAAAAGATGCATTACTGCTTTAATAGTGCCCTTGTAGCTACATTTTTAGCATCAAAATTTTATGGAATAATTGAAGATAGTAAAATGAAGCCAAAAATTATTAAAATAAATAAATAAAGTAAAAAGTAAACTTTTTGGGGAAAAAAAAAAATGTGCATTGCTGTTTTGATACTGCCTAATTTTCCCCCCTTTTTAAAGGACTGATTATTATTTCGACCCGAAACTTTATTTTTAATTAAGGTGTTTGATAATAGTTTTTAATTATAAGACTAAGTGCTTTCAAATACTGCAAGGAAAGTTTTTACGCGGTAGAAAGCTAATTAGTTAATAGCAATATGAAATTAGGGTTATTCGTTGTAACCATTTATATTTCATTAACTTGTAGAAATTATAAAATATTACTTTATTCCACGTTATATATTTTTATTTATTTATATATATTTTTTTTTAAATTAGCTGCTCATGTTGAGGTTAAAGAAAAATGTTAGAGTACGGAGAATTTCCTTTAATATTTATTTTATTGAAATTTGCTTACTTTAAGGGATTATATAAAGAGAAATATGTTAAATATTATTTAAAAATAAAATTAAGGTGCAACAGTGGACTTTCACAATGGTAAAAAATTGGAATAAAAATTCAATGCTACTAAAACAAACTACATAACAGTAGTAATGTGTGGCAAAAAAAATTTCTTTTAAATTCTTATCCTTCTATGCTGAATTATAAATGTTTGTTTTTTTAACAAATATTGAATCTATTGTAAAATGAAAACATTTTCTTAAACCTAATTTTTGCTTAGTTGCCTCAAGTTCAAATGTTTCAGACGCCTGATTTCTGTTGAATCTATACTCGTATTATATTTTTAGTACAAAAATTACAATTTCCCACTTTTTGCTTTTTAAAACTTTAAAATTTTGAAATTAAAAAAGAAATTTTCAGGAATAAAAAATTCTTTCGTATAATTATGATTGAAAATAAAAATACCGACTAACTTTTATTAAAATCTAAAACCCTCATACACACACACACACACATATATATATATATATATATATAAAATAATTTTTTAATTAATTATGTGAAAGTTAATTTTAATGGGTTGGGGACAAAATCTGGAGTGGACAAAGTATCGCCTACATAAATGAATGGAAAGCAAAAGGAGTTGGTAATTATTAATAATGTTGTATAATATTTCATGACAACGCATAACTTAGTCAGAGCACTGGCATAAATACAAACCCACCACAAAAATTGTTGTAAATTTTGCTTAAAAGAGTTTAAAGACCATGTTTATTAACCTTTTTCAAAGATTAGTCTTAAAGAATTCAATCGTGCTCATCTATTTTAAAATTTTTAATTAAGGTTTGTGAACAGTGTTCAGCTTTGATGTCAACAGTGTTGTCCAATATTTTAAAAATTAGTTTGATTGGTGAAAAGCAAATGATAAAATAACTTAAAATTAAATGATAAAATAATAAAATTCCATTCTATAATGTATTTATTTATTTGTTTTAATTGATATTAATTTAAAAGGCCCTGTGGTCTTCACCAGAAATCACACGTGACAGAAATACAAATTTTCAAATAGATCATATTTTTTTAACGCGATATTTTGTCCGGCGATATTATATCCGGATCCGAAATGTTAATATGGTATTTCTCATCTACAAATAACACTTTATAAAACCCTAACATTTTGAATTAAATATTTTTTTTTTTTTACTGTTCCGCTTTAAGGGAGCAAAATTTTATGCTTGAAAATTCAGAAGCTAACATTGTCATAAAATTATAACAATGTCAAGCCTTACATTGTCATAAAATTACAAATCAGTGTAGAAACTCATTTATTTCTCTGAGAAGATAGACAAATTACGGAGATGAGAGCAGTGTAATTTTTAAAGTCCAATGAGAGAGTGAAATCGCTTTTTTTTTTTTTGTTATTAGAGCCCGAGACTCGCTAGACCACATTCGCATTTCATTACACAATATTCTGAGAAAAAAGGACGAATCCTATTCAAGAGCAACCCTTTCTCTTCCACAGTCTTAATTATGCCCCATATTTTAAACTATCATAATAGAGCTAGCTAATAATACATTCATTTAAGCTAGATAAAAGGAAATTCATTTATGCCACCATTCAGAGAGAAAGACCTTACTTTTAACAAACGGTCCAACGCTTAAAATGATTCTTTTTACCTTACATTTGAAACAAGGGATTTTTTGTTCAATAGTTATTTTTTTTAAAGACTTTTTTTTTTTTTTTTTTTTTTTTTTTTTTTTTTTTTTGTAAATAACACTCTAGACATCGAGGAGAATGGCTCAACAATTTTTTTTTTGTATAAATTTTACTTAAAATAGTTTAAAGACTATTTATTAACCTTCAATCGTGCTTATTAATGTTAAAATTTTTAATTGAAGTTTATGAACAGTGTTCAGCTTTAATGTCAGCAGTGATGTACACGATTTCTAAAATGTATCTTAAATAGTGAAAAGCAAAAGATAAAATAACTTAAAAATAAACATAGATAAAATAATGAAATTCTACTCTATGATTTATTTCATTATTTATTTAATTATTTAAATTAATTAATATTTATAAGGCCCTGTGGCCCCCGCCAGAGATCACACGTGACACCAAATTAAATTTTCAAATAGATCATACTGTTTTTTTTTTTTTTGACGCGATATTTTGTCCGGCGAGATTTTGTCCCGCGATATTATGTCCGGATCCCGCTAATTACGATACTGAACACAAACTATGGAAAAACATATGCACAACAAATTTTTAAAATATTTCTTCATTTACAAGTGTTTTAATTTTAAAAAGCTCCATAGACATTAGTTTTCTTTTAACCATAAACTAGTTTGAAATGAGGTCCAGTATTGGGGAGGAGACGGGAGGGGGGGGGGGCGGAATTTATGAGTATTACTCAAATAATTGATCAGATATTAACTTTAAAGTGAGATAAACATGTACATTTGTAATATACCGAAATATACCTGCATAATTTGTTTAAGTTGTCACTCTACGGTCTATTTTTTGAAGATTAATAGAGGATTGCAAATTACTAACTACATTCATGCCTGACCTGCAATTCGAATCCGGCACCTGACGAAATAAAGCCAGAGTACTAACTCTTCGGCTACTGGATGGACTGTCGCCAAATTTATAGAACCTATTCATTGAACATTGTAATATTTTATGTGAAACTATGCTTTATCAGACCTAAATTAACATTAATTTACTATGCCTATGCCATTCGTACTCTGAAATCAAATTTATAGATCCTATTCATTGAACATTGCAAATATTTTAGGGTTAAAATATTTGCAATGGGGGGAGGGGGGGGGGGTTAAAAAGGATAGATACCCAAAACACAATCTGATATAAATGAAATGACTACAGTCGGTAATAAAAGTATCCAAACACTAGTCAGTCTAAGAACATGTTTCGACAAGGATTTGTTTAACAAGACAGTATTAACTCTACTTTTTTTTTTATATAGGAATTTTTTGCTAGTGTTCGGATACTTTTGTTACCTACTGTACCTAAAAGATAATTTTAGTGTTAAATCAACCCCCCCCCCTCTTTTTTTTTTCTCTTTTTAATTAACATTTAGTAAATTTCAAGATCAGTTTGAATATTTTGCATGAGATTTAAAAATGAAAAGTATAAATACTTGAAAAGAAAGTAAGGATAGCTATCATATATATGATAGATATTTTACATAAATGTTTCCCACTGTGCTTACAATTTAACTTACACTTATAACAACTGAATCGTAGCTTGATCTCAATTACTCCGTGGATTCATTACGCAATTTTTCAGGTTAGAAACATTAAATTATTTTGCTTTCAAGTAAAACTTGGAATAGTTTTTCAGAGAACATAATTATTTTATATGTGTTCATTGCAATAAATTTTAAGAAGGAAATATAAAGACTAGTACAAGGGAAGCTTAAAATTTTAATATATGAATTATGTGTTAACATTTATATCTTAGATTAGTTTGACACAAAAATATGACGTAGTTCTGACATTTCTATAACATAAAATTATAACTTACCCACAATATAATCATATTCAGTATTCCACTTGTCTTTGGTTAATGGAGCTGCAGAATCCTGAGCCCTCATGTACAGCAGAGCAACAAAAGGTAAAAGTGAAGGCAAGTACCGTAACACTCCCATCGTGCAAACTCAGTTTACTTTCATCGCCCCACAGGATCTAACCAAGCACAACAGAACACGCGAAACACAACCTGGTGAAGCAAACAATACATGTTCATTTGCAGCATCCCATCAGTTGGTCAGCAGGCGAGTTTGATGCTCTCCATTTTTTGAGGCCAAAGAGAGGTTGACTCAAGGGATCACCTCAAGGGTTAAGCGTATGACGTAACACCTTGTGAAGAGAAAGGGGTAATTCCGAATAATTCGCAAAAGAGACCATTGAATTTTTAAGAAATTCATGTACGACTTAAGAATTGTACATTAACGTCGGCAGCAAAAGTATCCGAGTACTAGCAAAAATTCCTATGTAAAAAAAGTATACTTAATACTGTTTTGTTCAATAGATCTTCGTTGAATCATGTTCTTAGACTGACTAAGAACCTTTTCTTCTTTGTCCTTTTTGTTCTCGTTACACATAATTTTCAATTCTTATGTATATGTGTGTGTGTGTGAAGAAATGAAATATTTAATTAAAAAAAATCGGAACGAAAGAATATATTACCAGAAATAGGTAAATTTATGTACAGTCGGAAACAAAAGTGTCCGAACACTAGCAAAAATTCCTATGTAAAAAAAGTACACTTCATACGGTTCTGTTAAATAAATCCTTATAGAATCATATTCTTAGACTGACTAAGAAGAGGATTCGACAAGGATTTATTTAACAAAACCGTATGAAGTGTACCTTTTTTGCATAGGAATTTTTGCTAGTATTCGGACACTTTTGTTACCGACTATATATATAATATATATGCACAGTCAGCAGAAAAATATCCGAGCACTAGCAAAAATGCCAGTGTCAAAAAAGTACACTTAATACTGTTTTGTTAAATAAATCCTTCTCGAATCATGTTCTTAGACTGACTAAGAACAGGATTCGATAAGGATTTATTTAACAAAACAGTATTAAGTGAACTTTTTTACATAGGAATTTTTGCCAGTGCTCGGATACTTTTGCTGCCGACTGTATGTATGTTTGATCTGTCTGTTAGATATTGTCCATGTTTTATTTTATTCTCTCATTTTTATATTTTTAACTCACGTGATGTATTTTTGTTATTGTAAAAAAAAAAAGATTATTGAGATGATGCTCGTGCGCGTGCATCTAGTTTTTTTTTCTCAGTATTCAAATTTTTCAATGGAATAAAAGCAGCAAGTAGATTTTGTTGTTAGAAATTATTATTTAGTTTTTTAGAAAGCTTAGGAGTTTAAAATAACTTCTTTTGTATGCTTTAAGTTTATTTGGCGTCCGCAATTACATATATAGTAAGCTAGAGAGTTAAAATAACTTTCTTTTTGTACGCTTAAATAACATTTTGTGACGTCTACGCGACAGGACGAAGTAAAACAATGTTTCAAGCAATGAAAGGTTTTAGAAAAGCCGATCTGAAGTTTGTAGCGGAAGAGCTTGGCGAAATAATTCCTCCTGAATGTACTATTGCTACCTTGAAGGAAATTATTTTGAATAGCAACGAATATAAAAATGATCCCAATTTTGTGCAAGAAATTCTATCAACGGCTGTTGTTGAGAGGCAAGAAAAAGAAAAATTGAAAGTCGAGCAAGAAAAATTGAAAGTCGAGCAAGAAAAAGATCTTCAGCAACAAAAACTTAAACTTGAACAAGAAGAAAAAATTGAATTAGAAAAGCTTAATCAAGAATTAGAGATAAAGAAGATGGAATTAGACCAACAGTTGGAATTGGCTAGAATACAGTCACAGGCCTACATTCTAGGGGAGTCAATTTTAACTGTTAATGAAAATAATTCATCTAGAAGAAAAATTTCCTTACCCAAGTTACAATTCCGACAATTTGATGGGGATTTAAAAGAATGGCTACCATTCTGGAGTCAGTTTGAGCAGATAGATAAAGATAACGATATTCCTCCAGAAAAATAATTCCAGTACCTCATTCAAGCAACGGTCGCTGGTTCCAGAGCACGAGAAGTCGTAGACCGTTTTCCGCCAACTGGCGCCAACTATGCCAAAGTTATAGAGAGTCTAAAAGCTCGTTATGGAAGAGATGATCTTCTAGTTGAAGTGTACGTTAGAGAATTATTAAAATTAATTATAGTTGCTCATACAAAAGGAAACTTTTCTCTTACTTCATTGTACGATAAACTTGAATCATATTTAAGGGCTCTTGAAACGTTGGGTGTCACTACTGATAAATGCGCTTCTATATTATATCCTATGGTAGAATCCTGTTTTCCAGCTGAATTTTTGAAAGCTTGGAATAGAAGTAACATTGTTTCTACTAGTTCTGATGCGAAATAACGGTTGGACAATTTGATGCAATTTCTCAAATGTGAAGTTGAAGGAGATGAAAGAATAAATTTGGCGGTAGCAGGTTTTGGTCTGGCGAAGAAAAATGATGACCGAAATTATAGAAAAAGAAGGACTTATACTGATGTTGTTAAGCCTGTACCCACTGCCTCTACTTTATTAACGACTTCTTTTAAACAGGATCTAAAGAAAAATTGCGTGTTTTGTAATGGAAAGCATATGAGTTCAGACTGTTTTACGGCACGAAAGATGAGTTTTAATGAGAAACAGAATGTTCTAAAGGATAAGAAGTGCTGTTTCCTCTGTTTGGGGTCAGGTCACACTACCAAACAGTGTAAAGCTGTCCTGAAGTGTTTTATCTGTGATAGAAAACATTCCACCGTGATGTGCCAAAGTCTTGATAAAGGCAAAACAAATGAACGAGAAGAGAAAGAAAAGTCAAATGAAAGTGAAGTAAATATGGCAAATTTCAATAAAAATCCAAGGGTATTTCTTCAAACTCTCAAAGCAAAAGTCGTCTCTGATAATAAAGAAAAGGATATTCGTCTAATTTTAGATACTGGTTCACAAAGATCGTATATTTTGAAGAAATTAGCAGAAGAAATGAAATATGCAGCCATTAAAAAAGAAAAGGTTGTACATTCACTTTTTGGCGGAGTCTCAACCAAAGAATATGAACATAGCTTTTATAAAATAAGATTAAGAGATTTGACAGGGAAATTCAGATTCAATTTTGAGGTTTTGGATCAAAATATTATATGTGAAAATGTTAAGCCGGTGGGAAAAGGTTCTTGGCTGAAAGAATTGGCCGAGAAAGGCATTGTTTTGACAGATGTTGGCGATGCAGATGAGTCTATTCAAGTACTGATTGGAGCCGATATAATCGGTAAACTATTGACAGGTCGAAGAGAAGTGTTGTCTTCTGGGCTAGTTGCAATGGAAACACTTTTTGGCTGGACATTAATGGGAAAAGTTCCTCAAGAAAGTTCATCTAAAGAAAATTTAGCTCTATCAGTTACTTCCATGTTTGTAAAAGAAGCAGAAATTTCTGACTTATGGAGATTAGATTTACTTGGAATAAGTGATCCAATCGAAAAGCTATGTAAGATGGAAGTAGATCGTCAAGTAAAAGAGCACTTTCTACAGACAGTAACACGGAATAAAGACGGTCGTTATGAAATATCCTTGCCATGGGCTGAAGATAAACCACCTTTACCTGATAATTTGTGTTTAGCCAAGAAAAGGTTAACCAATGTCACACAAAAACTACTTGCGAGTAATATTTATGAAAAATATGAGGAAGTACTTTTAGGATGGCTTGGCGACAAAATTATTGAAGAGGTCCCTGAATGTGAAAGGTCCTTTTATGGACACATACTTACCTCATCGACCAGTTATAAAGGAGAATAGCACTACTCCAATTCGTCCAGTATTTGACGCATCAGCAAGAATCCAAAACCATCCATCTTTGAATCAATGTCTACACTGCGGTCCAAATCTCATTGAATTAATTCCTGACATACTTTTGCGATTTAGAGAAAATAAATTCGGTGTCTTAGCTGATATCAAAAAAGCGTTTTTGCAAATAAGCATCCGGAAAGAAGATCGGGATTTTTTACGTTTCCTCTGGTGGAGCAATCCAGAACAAAGTGAGCTGAGAATATTTCGTCATGCTAGAGTCGTTTTTGGAGTCAAGAGTTCACCTTTTTTGCTAGCTTCAGTAATAGAATACCATATTAAAAATGATGAAGAATATGACCCAGAACTTAAGCAAAGATTGTTGAGAAGCTTCTATGTTGACAATGTTGTTACGAGTGTCCGTACAGAGGAAGAGTTAAAGAGATTTATTACTTGCTCTAGAAACCTAATGTCTAAAGGCGGATTCGACCTAAGAGGATGGGAACATACAGAAGAGAGAAAGGACACGGAACACGGTAAAGAAGCTGTTGTACTTGGATTACACTGGAACAGATTTTCGGATATTTTAAAGGTCAATGTATCCTGGACGAAAGATGTAAATCTGGAGAAAATAACAAAACGTACTATGTTATCAGTGGCACATAAAGTTTTTGATCCAATTGGTTTTACTTCACCAGTCATGATTTGCCCCAAGATGATGTTACAGAAAACCTGGAAAATTGGTTTAACCTGGGATGAAGAAATTACCGGGGATCTAAAAAACGAGTTTATCGGATGGTTTCGTGAATTAAATATATTGGAAGAAATTGAGATTCCGCGATACATTCAAGTCACTCCAGATAATTTAAAAAAATGTACTCTTCATACATTTTGTGATGCTAGTAATCAGGCTTATGCTGCTGTTGTATTTTTGAGAATAGAAAAAGCTGATCAAGTGAAATTATTCCTTCTGGCTGCCAAATCCCGCATCAGTCCTTTAAAGTGCCCAACTATACCTCGAATGGAGCTTTTAGCGGCTTTGATTGGTGCTAGATTATCGAAATCAGTAACAGATGCATTCAGTTGGGAAAATATGGAAAGATATTTTTGGAGTGATTCCACGACAGTTCTTGCATGGATAATCAGAGAAGAGAACTGGTCAGTTTTCGTCAGGAACCGAGTTCAAGAAATCAGGAGTTTGACTGATCCTTCTTTATGGAAATATATACCCAGTGAAATGAACCCATCGGATCTACCCTCTAGAGGTTGTAAAGCCAAACAACTTGTCTCTCTCAAATGGTGGGAGGGTCCATCGTGGCTTAAGAATCCATATGAGTATAATAAACATATGGATTTCATCTGCCAGAATATAAATGAAGAAGACGTTGAAAGAGAAAAGTTAAAATCTACAAAATTACTGATAAATGTAGATGAAAATTCACAGAATACTTGGTACTATCACTATTTTTCATGTTATGAGAAAATCGTTCGCCTTGTGGGATGGATTCTCCGTTTTAAACACAATACTTGTAATCCAAAGGATAAAGTGAAAGGGGAATTGACAAGTCAGGAATTTCACAAAGCAGAAATGAAAATAGCTTGGATTATTCAGAAAGAAGCTTTTTCCTCTAAAGATTATGAGAAATTGAAAACTCTTGAGACTTTCAAAGATGAGGAAGATATAATACGCGTGAAAACTAAAATTTTGTACAGACAAGACAAGAAGGATTTTCTCACACCTATCGTTCTACCATCTAATCATGAAGTTGTTAAACGACTAATTTCATATTTTCATCTGAAAAATTGTCACGCAGGTCCTCAGATTCTTTTAAATTTGATTAGAGAAAAATATTGGATTTTGAATGGAAGAAGAACTGTGACATCTGTTTTATCTAAATGTACTACTTGTAAAAGATTCAACTCTAAGAACGTGGAATCTTCGCCTATTTCTCTACCAGAAAATCGAGTGAAAGATGCAGCTGTGTTTCAGGTCGTTGGTATTGATATGGCTGGTCCTTTGTTTCTGAAAGACAATCAAAAGAGTTGGGTTATCTTGTTCACATGTGCTATCTATCGGGCAGTACATTTTGAACTTGTTACATCAGCATCTACCGAGGTTTTTTTGATGGCTTTAAGAAGATTTATATCTCGTAGAGGAAGATGTTCCATTATATATTGCGATAATGGCTCTAATTTTGTTGGTGCAGCCAACTATTTGAAACGACTGAACTGGAATCATATACAAAAGGATGCAGCAACCAATTCAATTGAATGGAAATTCAATCCGCCAACTGCGGCGTGGTGGGGCGGATGGTGGGAGAGGCTCATCAGACTGATGAAAGATCTATTAAAAAGAGTCCTTGGGCGAGCGTGCTTGAATTATGAAGAAATGATTACTGTATTGGCTGATTGCGAAAGCATTATCAATTCTCGACCTTTGACTTACATGTCAGAGCAAGAATCTATTAAGCCAATTTCTCCTGCCATGTTTTTGAAAGATATTCATGAATATATTGTGCCAGACATTGATGCAGTCGAGGGAAACTCTTTCAAACGAAGGCTTAAATACAGACAAGCATTGCAGAAAAGTTTAAGAAATCGATTTAGATCAGAGTATTTGGGTTTACTTATTCAGCGACCGAATGTGAGAAGAAGCCAACAGACAGTTTCTGTAGGAGACATTGTATTGGTGGGAGCGGACAATAAAAAAAGGATGCACTGGCCATTAGGACGCATCATAGAGCTTATTCATGGCAAAGATGGAAAAGTGCGACTCGTAAAGTTACAAACATCTCATTCAGAGATACTTCGACCAATACAAAGAATCTATCCTCTAGAAGTATCATCTAGTGACGGTGCTGAAAATACCTTTCCTAATCCAGCTGTGAAGGAAGCACAAATTAAAAAGCCTTTGGAGGATAAGTCCTGCAGGGAAATTAGAAAGACTAGATCTGGAAGACTAATTAAAATGCCAGACAGACTGATTTTATGAAGAAGAAATCTTCTAGAGATATCAAAATGAAGAGTTTTGATTATAAGATATAATCAAAAGGTGGGAGGATGTTAGATATTGTCCATGTTTTATTTTATTCTCTCATTTTTATATTTTTAACTCACGTGATGTATTTTTGTTATTGTAAAAAAAAAAAGATTATTGAGATGATGCTCGTGCGCGTGCATCTAGTTTTTTTTTCTCAGTATTCAAATTTTTCAATGGAATAAAAGCAGCAAGTAGATTTTGTTGTTAGAAATTATTATTTAGTTTTTTAGAAAGCTTAGGAGTTTAAAATAACTTCTTTTGTATGCTTTAAGTTTATTTGGCGTCCGCAATTACATATATAGTAAGCTAGAGAGTTAAAATAACTTTCTTTTTGTACGCTTAAATAACACTGTCCAAGATTCTAATTAATACTCTAAATTATTAAAATTAGGAGGATTCTCTTCCATTTATTTGTTGACTTAGTAATTGAAATCTTCCTTCCTGGTGTTTAATCATTGTGATCATGAATTATTATTATTATATATGGCATTAAAATAAAAAATGCTACTATTGCGCTACTAATTTGTAAGTATTTTTTATATTTGTAATTTCGTATGAATTATTTTATTTTTGAAATTATTTTCTTTCTTAAAGAAACCTTTTGTTACATATAGATAATATCTATGTCTGCTTATAAACTACATAATCCAAGTGCGTGCTAAAATTCTGAAAATTAAATCTTTTTTTTTTTTTTTTTTTTTTTTGTGATGTGTACATGGATTTTTGCTACTTTTGGGCGTTATGTATTTTTATACTCCTATTTAATCTATTTAATCTAATTCATTTAATTAATATGCCATTATACTCGTAGTTCACTCTTCAATTATAATTTGACAATAAGGTTTCTCTGCACAAGTTTTACTATTAACCCTTTATTTTTAAAATTATATGGTTTCACATCCATATGTAATTGTTTATTGATTAATTCATATCTTCCTTCTTAGCGTTTGATCATTGTAATGAGTTATTATATATATATGTGTGTGTGTGTGTATGTGCACGTGTAAATATTAAACTAAACTAAAGCGTGGTAATTAGTAGGGTGTGACTTTGAAGGTTGTTAACATAATGTGTCACCAATGCACTTATTAATAATTTCATTATTTTAAATCATTTGAAAAATTATTAGCTCAATTGAATAAGGCGTTTAGATGCTATCCCACTTTTCAAAATTGGGTCCCATAGGCCATAATGATAAAGAATTTTCTTTGTGTCCCTGTAAAAAAACTAAGTGCTAAATTCACCAAAATGTATACAGTTCGTGCAACTGTGACCTATAACATGTGTACAAATTTGTTGTTCAGATTAAATGAGCGTTTAGACGCTATCGCACTTTTAAAAATTTAGCCCCATAGGCTTATAATGATAAAGAATTTTTCTTTGTGCCCCTGTAAAAAAACTGTAAGTACCAGATTCTCCAAACTCTATACAGATTGAGTAACTGTGACCTATAATATGTGTATAAATGTTTTGCTCAATTGAATAAGGCGTTTAGATGCTATTGCAGTTTTAAGATTTCGGTCCAATAGACCATAATGGTAAAGAATTTTTCTTTGTATCCCTGTAAAAAAACTATACGTGCTAGATTCACCAAAATCTATAGGGTTCGTACTATGGTGACTTACAATATACGCACCAACTTTCAGCTTATTCGAACAAAGCGTTCAGACGCTAGCGTGTTCACTCACAGACATACACACACACATACATACATACATACATACACACACACATACATACATACATACACACACATACATACATTATCGTAAAAATAGTGAAAACGGACTCAGGGGACCTCGAAACGTATAGAAACATCAAAATCTCAAATTCGGATTTTTGACATGATTACAATACTTTCCTCACTATAGTGTTCGGAAAGTAATAAGAAAAAGGATTATTGCACGATCTAATAATAAGGTTGTGAGTTATTTAAGTTATAAAAAAAAAAAGTGTGAATGAAAAGAAAAGAAAAGGAAAAAAAAATAATACTTTAAGAAATCTGTATGATTTATTTATCATTAATCGAATTTTTTAAAATCCAGTAATTTCTTCTTCGAATTAAAGAAAAAAGTAAAATCTTAATGAACATATTTACACGTGTTTTGTGTTTCTTCCTAACTTCTAAATTAATAGTCATTTCGATTCAACTGTTTTTGATATCCTGCTTGAAAATCAATTAGTGTTAAATCCATAGTTACGCCAAATGATCGTGACATGTGTACGTAAGTTAATATTGCGGATTTTCATTACGAATTCAAACAAAAAAAAAAGGAAATTGACTTAAGGGGATGATTCTTTCGGAATTGGAGATGCTTACACGACTTCATATTACAGATTGGAAGTATGCCGTCTTTATGTTACTTATAATTAACATTTGATATTTTGCTGCAAGCTATATTTTGGAAATCTAAAAATGTATTAACACACAGGTTCATTTTCTGCTTTTGTTTATTTTTAATAGAAGTTTAATGGTTTATGAGACAGATGTTATTTACATAAATTTTTCACATTACACACACAAAATTAGTTTACACTCGTAATAACTTAGGTTGAGTTTGGGTTGGTTTTGCATCACATTTAACTGTTAAAAATGGTTTCTTCAAAATCAGCAGAATTGTCTCAAAATACCTCCGAAACAAAATATACTTAAAATCACATGTTCTCATTTTTGAGCATATTGACATGCTCAAAAATGGGGTTGATAACTAAGAATCCCAATATCCAATAATTTTTGAGCATGTCAATATACCCAAAAATGAGAATATGTGATTATCAAGTTCAAGTATATTTGTTTCGGAGCTATTTTGAGACAATTTTGCTCATTTTTGAGAAACCATTTTTAACAGTGTTGAGCTATTCAGTGGACAATTGCTTACGGTGTGGAACTTACCCAAAATGGTGTCCCGAATACATGCCATCACAATTCTATGTTCCTCCAGTATAATAATGGACAGTATCCGTTTTAGACTAAATCGAGACTAAATCATACCAACACGTGATTTTTCATTCTCCATTTTCCTATGAATTTCTAGTGGAGAATTAAAATTCTGATGCCATGTCTGAGGATGGTTGGTTGGATGGGTTTTACGTCGCACTAGTTCTGCGCAACGGGCAATTGGCGACTGCCTGGGGATCACCCATAGAGGTAGTCCGGAGACATGCCATCTCAATTTTGATCCTCCACGGAAGGAATGGTTCTCCTGCTTCGGTGACTTCCAGAGGTATAATTCTTGATGGGAACATGGAATACATTGCGGCCACGACAGATTTTACATGCACCAACCACCAGCATTAGTGTACGTGATGGTCTTCGGCTGGCTCGAGTACCGAACTCACAATATTCCAATTAAGAGCCCGGCGCTCTACCGACATGTCTCAGGACTTCCTTTAAAGGTGAATTGACCGTCGCCATTTGCCCGTAGCGCAGCATAAGTGAACCGTTAAACTAAATCAACCAAACCTATGAATTTCTTTATAGAATACAAACATTTCCCCATGCAATACAAATATAAACATTATAATGTTGCATTTTTCTCTGTTTTAATCGCATACGAAGGATTGTATGATGTAACACGGGTAAAGTTTATTGAAACAAAGTTTGATTTCATTTTCTCAACTAATGTAGTTTCCCGATTGGTAAAGCGTCGAGCTCATAATCGAAAGATTGTGAGGTCAATACTCGAGCCAGCCAAAGACTGTTGTGTACATTAATGGTATATGATGCGCCTAAAATCCGTTATGGTTGCACTGTCTTCCATGTTCTGCAAAATCAATAACACTATGGGGTCGGGCCGCGGTAACCCAGTCGGTATAGCACCGGGATGGTGATTAGACGATTGTGGGTTCGGTACTCGAGCCGGCCAAAGACCGTCGTGTACACTAATGGGGGCTAGTGCACGTAAAATCTGTCGCGGCCGCAATGTCCTCCATGTTCCCATCGAAATTATACCTCTGAGGGTCACCGAAGCGGGAGAGCCATCCCTTCCGGGGAGGACCAAAATTGTGATGACATGTCTCCGGACCATTTTTAGACCGTTGCTAATTGCTCATTACGCAGCACTAGTGCGACGTAAAACCCAATCAACCAACCAACCACTAAGGGGGGGGGGGGTCACTGAAGCATGCATATCCCCGGACCATCCCTTTGGGGGTCTACACTACATGACAATATACTCAAAAATGAGTACATGGGTTTTCAAATTTAAATATATAGGAGCTATTTTGAGACAATTTAGCTCAATTTTAAGAAACCCTTTTTAACAGTGTACTAAAAAAAATTGTTTCTATAAGTAGATGAGTATCATAAAGTAATATGCGTGACATCATTCTTCAAATATTTAGTAAAACAGAGCAAAATTTCTCGTTATGTTTTCCCATATGATGAACATTATTTAGATCTTATAAACATACATGATTCTTGGGGTATTTATAGTATTTCCTGCCAATGTGGATCATCATATATTGAGCAAACTAAACGCAGAAATTACGTTTAAATGGAGGTACAAGTTACGTCCAGAAACAAGAATCTCATAAATCGGCCGTTTCTAAGCATTACTGGGAGAAAAGTCATAATTTTAAGGTTGACACAACTGAAGTAATTTGCAGGCTCAAATCTACAATTGAACTCTATTTCTTTGAAAGTATTTTACATTTATAAGAAACTCAAAAACATTGTTAATAACGATTTCGCTAACCCCCCCCCCATTGTCTGATTATTGATAATTTTACATTCAATCCCTACTTTCTTAATTTCTTCTACATTTTTCACGACTACTGTTTTTCAATTTCCTATTGGGTAATTTTCTCACATTCTGCCAAATTCTATTGGTTAATTAAACAGTCGAAAAATCCGATAATTTTTTTTATACATAGGAGCACTTTCTTTTCTTTCCATTTAAGCACTGATGACGGTACGCTAAATTCTGCCGAAACAGCTGTCTGCTTGTTTATCATTTTCTTTGGCGATCAAGATGTTGTTTATTATTTCTGTGCTTATATATCTAGCGCCAGATCTCCTGTTTATAATCTCCTGTATTAATACACGTTCAGTTATGTTTTGCATTTTAAAATTTTCTAGAATTTAATAAGACTTTATTCCAATCTCATTTGCAACCTAAAAGAGACTTCCTGAAAACTATAAGAGATTTAACACGAAAGGAAGCCGGATACTCATAACCTGCACTACATAATATTGTTTGTAGAATAATTGAAAGAAAGAAAGAAAAATACATTGTACATAAAAAGTGCAAACGAATGCATTGTGATAGAAATTCAATAATTCCAAACTTTCTGGTATAGCTTTATGACATGATTGTTTGGATTAGTATTAGTAATAAGGAAATATAGCTTTAGCCAATTCTATTGTTTTTTAGAGCTTTAAAGACGGCTAGTAGGTAAATGAAATTTTTCTGAAACTTTGCACAATTTCTTCCTTATTCGTGTTCTTTTAATAAAACATTCATCAGAAAAATATTTGGTTATTAGCAAGAAAATTCTATGTAATATTATAATTGCTGATTAAATATGAATGCTTGCAGATACTATTCTATTTGGAATTACGTTATTGGTTGAAGATATCACTACTTTAAAGAGTTTCGTAGCTTTTAAAATGTTCTGGTGTAAAGTGAAAAATGACTCTCTTTTAACTAACAGGAGATTTTTTGTTTTTTAATTATTTTTTAAAACTCAACACAAATTTTTATTTTGTTGAGGCATGTTTCGCTTGTTTGAAAATTATAAAATAAATACTTTTAATTAATTGTAATAAAAAAAATTAACAAATTTTTAAAGTAGCAAATATTTTCAATGTTGTTTCATGAAACAGCCGCCTTTGCTCGCTAAATGGTGACTATTTCCAAATGAATCTTAAAAAAAAAAAAAAAAAAATGGTGTTTGAATATTATTATGGTAAGCTATATTCACCAAATCAAAAACAGTGGCCAGTTAACTAATAAATAAAAAAATCTGGAGTGATTCCATTCTACTTTCCGAACATTAAGTAATTAACGATTGTATAAAAATGTAAGAAAATTTGTTTAATAAACAAAAGCGAAAATTACAATAGGGTGGTTGATTATTTTTTTCCATATAGTAATATTTGTTAATTTTACGCTGTCACACTTGCAAAAAAAAAAAAAAAAAAGGTCCTACAGACCATAGTGATAAAGAATTCTTATATGTGTCCCTGTAAACAAACTATAAGTGTTAGATACACCAAAATCAATAGGGTTTTATGTTACGGAGATCTACAATATACGTATCAACTTTCAGTTCCTTTGAACGAGGCGTTTAGACGCTATCGTGTTCACTCATATACATACACACACATATCTACACACACACACACAAATACATATATCACTCTAAAAATAATATTATAGTTTTAAAAAATTAAAAAACACGCTTTTAGAGAAATGTGAACTAAAAAGCACAAAATATCTATCTCAGTATTAAAATTCAGGGTAAGAGAAGATCGTGTGAGTGACACACCATATGTTAGATATTGTCCATGTTTTATTTTATTCTCTCATTTTTATATTTTTAACTCACGTGATGTATTTTTGTTATTGTAAAAAAAATAAACTTTAAATTTTACTTTTTAAGATAGCACGCGATCGTGTTTTATCAAATCATTAAATTCATATTTTTATTTCATATTATTGCACGCGCACTATTTATTTCCTAATTCAAAATGATTAAAAAATATATTTTAAAGCAAAAATTTTACGGATATCTGTTTTTTTGTTTGAGATATGAAGGATTTTGTGCAATCACGTTTTGCTCCCAGAGAAGTTACAAACATACATACATACAGGTGAAGCTAATATAAGCGTGTTAATAACAAAATTCAGGGGACATCAAAACGTGTATAAATACCCAAATCTCAAAGTGTCATTTTTGACAGAATTACAATGCTTTCCTTACTTATGAATGTTCGGAAAGCAAAAAAAAAAATATTTAAAATTTAACTGTAATTTTTTTATTATTATTATTAATATAACGAATTTAATAATAAAATGAAATTGAAATTTAATTATGAAAATAAATTGTGCTCAAATTCGTTCAAAATCGTTGCTAGTTTATTTTCTGATGGGATTATAAAATCTAAATACTACAAATTAATTAATTATTTTTCTCATGCCAATTTATATTTATCATCGATTTACATGATATATTTATTTATTTATTACTTTAATAATTACAATTCCTTTCACATTGAAATAATTTTAGTTGACCTACTAACACAGTTGTTATGCTTATTTTAATGTTTTCTCTTTTTCAAGTTTCTTTTTTCTTTCTTTAAAATTACGGATAAAATATTATTTTTTTTTTCTAGTACACTGCTGCAGTTGTAACTTGTAATGTTATTTTCTCTGTTATTATTATTATTATTTTTATTATTATTATTTAATCTTTCGAAAACGTGGATAATAATTCATTTTCTATATTTCAATATATTGTTCTAGCTGCAATGACAACAGTTCCGAGAGTTACTGTCGCACAATATAATTTTTACTTTCCGAATACTATAGTGAGGAAAATATTGTAATCATGTCAAAAATGCGAATTTGAGATTTTGATGTTTCTATACGTTTCGAGGTCCCCTAAGTCCGTTTTCAATATTTTTGCGATGATGTATGTATGTGTGTATGTCTGTGAGTGAACACGGTAGAGTTTAAACACTTTGTTGGAATAAGCTGAAAGTTGGTACGTATATTGTAAGTCACCATAGTACAAACCCTATTGATTTTGGTGAATCTAGCACTTATAGTTTTCTTTTTAAGAAGTTTTAAGTTCATGATTAACAGAATATGGGGCATTATTTAAATATTATATATATATATATATATACATTAAGATTTTAAGTACATCGCTTTTCCAGTTATTTAAATCTTATAAATATCTCTTTCAGGCTTATAGCATTTTACTTATTTTAATTCGCAAACTCAATCTTATAAATTCCTGCTATTTCGGGTTGATGGATCCTCTTACTTTATCTGATCTAAAGCCTTAGAGTATTGATTTGGCTTTATTGATTTAGTGGAAGCATTTGCTTCACTGTTCTATTGGGCAAGTACTTATTTGGAAGAATTATGGTATCGATGCCCTTTATCTTCTGAAACTCTCACTTTGTTTATCAGATTTGATTTATGAATATTCAATTTGGATTACATTGTTGTTATTTGAATTTTTGATAAATTATTTTATGACTGCGTACAATATGCGCTAATTTTTCTACATATATATTTTGAGCATCATCTTTTATAAATCACGCCAACTATTGATATGAATAATTCAATACTTATTACATAGATATTTATTGTAAAATGCTACATTTTATGTATTTAAAACATATTACTTTCATTACCCTACTACCGTAGGTAATGAAAGTATTGCATTAGGTCCAAAACTTCGATCACCTGATTTACATGTTTTAAGGTCCCCTGAGTCCAAAAAAGTGGTTTTTGGCAATTGGTCAGTGTGTGTGTATGTATGTACGTATAAAATCTTCTGGTTATCATATCTCCGAAACTAATAAAGACAAAAGTACAAAACTTCAGAATTGAGACAGATCTGGTGTACAGATGAATTTTCCAAATTTTGATGAAAATTGAAAAGCCGGAAGTGGGACCGTAAGTATGTATTTCAAAAATGGCTTTAACGATTTTCTTCAAATTTGCATTATAAACACACTAGATGTCCTTTCGAATGATATAATTGGTTAGTTCAGGAAAACTGATAGGCACCTGTATAAATAGCTTAATTTCAGGTCTCTTTAAAAACGGCTGTATGGATATCTTTCACATTCGCCATATTAACTCACTTTTAAATATCCTTTTGTATGTAATTATTGTTTTTCGGTCATTAATTGAGTTTTCTAAAAGTTGGTATCTCAAAAACGTCCCTAACGATTTTCTTGAAATTTATTATATAAATCCATTCCTTTCTTATGCATTACGTGGTTATTTGAGGAAAATTAACAGTCATCCTGCTTAGGTAGTAGGGTGGATCGAAAAACGCGTTTTCTCTACAATACAATTCTAATAGCGCGGGAAACTTGCGCATAGGCATCATTATAAATGAAAAAATATTAAAATTTTTTTTTTCAAAATTTGAAATCGCGCAGAAGGCCTAAAGTTACCAAAAAAGTCAAAATACCGGTAAATTAAAAAAAAAAATGCAAAAATTACAAAAAAATACATTTTTTGTTCTAATAGTGAAAAAAATGTTTTTAAGAGTGTCCTTAATGCAATGTCCAAAATATAATTAGACCCATTCTTGTTTTACTGAATTCGCGCAAAATGCCTAAAGTTGCGGGTTGTATCGTAAAAAAACGATATTTCATGATTTTCGACGTTTTTTAAACATGTACCAAAACCCATAAAAGTTTTATTTTTAATTTTTAATAGTGTAAAATCCATTCAAAATAGTTTTCCCAATCCATAAATAATACTTTCAGACCTGTTATTCCTTAATTGTATTCGCGCAAAAGGTCTAAATTATAGTATAAGTTAAGTTATAGAGTCCCGTAAAAACGCCGTTTTCCATATCTGATGAGTGTTTATTTAACACATTAAGGTTTGTAATAAGACTCTAACAAGTGATTTACAAAAAATGTATTAGCCAAACATATCATATTGCAGCTCTCAGCTCATTTCAACATTTAATCTGTGCTGAAATGACCCAGGACTCACAGCGAGGACGTGGCTGCAAGGCGAGTCCCACCTCCACCCTACCCAACCAACCAACCAGGGTGAATTTTATTTACAATACTTACAATAACTATTTACTTTGTACAATGCATATATGTTCGTTGTAGGCAAAAGGTTATTTAAGTGGAAGCCCCTTTGAATTCTGACTTTGAATTAAATGTGGGCATCAGCTGTCTTAATTTTAAAGTCGCTCTAATATAACCATCGCGATTTTCATGCCCGCACACTTTTTCTGCTGCTTCTGTAACCAGTTTTACACACCTCAACTGACTGGGTGTGGCATGGGAATTTGAAGTAGTTAAACTCTGGTAGCGCTTTGTCTTTCAATAAAGAAGCAATGTATTCAGTTGGCATCTTGGACAGTAGTGGCGGACATTTTAACGAGTTACCTTTTAGGCATTTGTTTGATCCCTTGGATGGAACGACAACAGGACCAGCATCATTTAGCGGTCCAGTTGGAAAACAACTCCCTGGATGTGAGAAACTCCCTGTTGTAGATTTTGACCGATACAATCAGAACAAGTCATTGATATCACTAAAAACGATCTGCGTAAAGATCAGAAGTATCTCCTAGACATTGTAAAAGCGGTCAACACAGGAATCTGTAATCCAGAATTGGCTGCTAGGGATCCTGGACGCATCAGCCGCTCTCGTTGGCTAACCTGTGCCGGGTTTTAAGATTGTATGTATCCCAAACTAGTCCAACAATTGAGTTACAGACTCTTGCAAATTACATAGTGAAGTCATATGCACCTGTTTGGTTTGATATAAAGAAAAAGTACACTGTGAAAGATGGACCGAAGCATATTTTGAAGGTAGTTAAAACAACCAGGCATCTACCGGACAATATCAAGCAAATCATTGATCCAGTAATTCAAAGGAACGCATTCTTCTGCCACCCTGAAAATATGATGTTGGCTATGATAATGGATGAGAGACCACACATTAGAGAACTTGGCTACAGGAGGATACTTAGATCCAGAAATGAGCCATCAGCTGAAGGTTATGTAAGAGACTTCAAAATACCTTCAATAAATTTTAGTGCAAACGACTATACCGAACTAATTGATTGGTCAATCTGCAAATTAACACCGTCGCCACTACTGTCCAAGATGCCAACTGAATACATTGCTTCTTTATTGAAAGACAAAGCGCTACCAGAGTTTAACTACCTCAAATTCCTATGCCACACCCAGTCAGTTGAGAGGTGTGTAAAACTAGTTACAGAAGCAGCAGAAAAAGTGTGCGGGCATGAAAATAGAGGTGGTTATATTAGAGCTACTTTAAAATCAAGACAGCTGATGCCCACATTTAATTCAAAGTCAGAATTCAAAGAGGCTTCTATGTAAATAACCTTTTGCCTACAACGAACATATATGCATTGTACAAAGTAAATAGTTACTGTAAAAATTGTAAATAAAATTCACCCTGGTTGGTTAGTTGGGTAGGGTCGAGTTGGGACCCGCCTTGCAACCACGTCCTCGCCGTGAGTCCTGGGTCATTTCAGCACAGATTAAATGTTGAAATGAGCTGAGAGCTGCAATATGATATGTTTGGATAATACATTTTTTGTAAATCACTTGTTAGAGTCTTATTACAAACCTTCATGTGTTAAATAAACACTCATCAGGTATGGGAAACGGCGTTTTTACGGGACTCTATAACTTAACTTATACTATAATTTAGACCTTTTGCGCGAATACAGTTAAGGAATAACAGGTCTGAAAGTATTATTTCTGGATTGGGAAAAGTATTTTGAATGGTACACTATTACAAATTAAAAATAAAACTTTTATGGGTTTTGGCACATGTTTTAAAATATTCGAAAATCATGAAATATCGTTTTTTTACGATACAACCCGCAACTTTAGGCATTTTGCGCGAATTCAGTAAAACAAGAATGGGTCTAATTATATTTTGTATGCATTAAGGACACTCTTAAAAACACTTTTTTCACTATTAGAACAAAAAAAATGTATTTTTTTGTAATTTTTGCATTTTTTTTTTAAATTTACCGGTATTTTGACTTTTTTGGTAACTTTAGGCCTGCGCGATTTCAAATTTTGAAAAAAAAAAAAAAAATATTTTTTCATTTAAAATGACGCCTATGCGCAAGTTTTCCGCGCTATTAGAATTGTATTGCAGAAAAAACGCGTTTTTCGATCCACCCTATTAGGTAGGTCAGTTTTAGATTTCGGAAATTGGTGTTTCAAAAAATAACTCTCCTATATATATATATATATATATATATATATATATTTAAGCTCATTATATGTAAGCTTCGTTTTATATGTCTTTACATGCATAATAAAGTTTCTGTTACCGGAAAAACTTTAGGTTCCTACTACTTATTTAGGCCACTTTTATGTCTTCTGATCACTTTTACTCCTAAAAATGCATATAATACGTGTAATAGTGGGTAATGGAAGTCGTGTGGCTGTTTCACACCAGATTTTTTATATATTTCTTGTAAACATGTTATGTAAAGTAACCATTTTTAAAGTATGAATTATAACAGTACTATGAAACAAATAAAAGTTTTGTAGCAATTCATATCATTTTATGGCGGCAGCAAATAATGTTCTATAAAAGTGTTTATATCTCTGTCAGTTTAAAAAAATAAGCTATTAATAAAATAAATAAATAAACAATATCGGATTTGATGATTATTTTTTTATATTCTGTAACTTTACTTTATTCTATAACTTTATTTATTTATTTATTCTTTTTTTTAGTCTATAATTTTTACTATAATTATAAGTAAATACTGCATTCATGAAAATTTTCTGAACGTGAAAACGGAATTTGAAGTAACAATTGGTTAATGAGTAATTCTATAAGCATATTTCACCATAGATCTACATGAGATTTGGTGATCAAACCAAATTAAACCACTTATCAATCTATATGCACCCAAAATGAGCCAGCGTAGTTTTTTATGATAATCTCTCACGTACCAAGTTTCCTGTTCTCATTCCGAATAGAAGATTATAGATATTCTTTCCCTTAAATGGAGGAAAATACAACTCAACAGCACCGCGCACCGCCTACTGGGTGATATAGGAAAAAAACCTAATCATCACTAATTTAGGCCAAGATCCAATCAAATAAAATATTTTGTAGAATTCCATCCTTGCTTTCATAAGTTTCAGCGCCCAAAATTTTTAATAACACACATACAGAGATTCTCTAAAACTCGTCAAAGCGTATTAAGAAAATCTCAAAATATATAAATCCATCAAGAACCATTGGTTGAAAATTTTCACGAATCCAGGTACTTTCAACTTATGTATACAGAAGAAAATAGAAGTGTCTGTCTATGCGTAACAAAAATTTCGAGAATGCTATTATTCATGAACTAATTCACTGAATTAAAGGAAAATTTTTATGATTTTGGAGTTTGATTTTAGTTGATGCTGGTGTATTGTTTTTGACATTGTATAACTCTAGAAGGGAATATTACACCGGATAAGATGATGAGCTGCTGTGATGCACTTTTCTCAGCTTGCATAATAGATGTATCTCAGCCTCTATGATATGGGGTCACATTAAACTTGATTTATGCAAGGCTATTTTAAAAAAATTATGTTGAATTGATTTCACATGCTAATTATAAAACTTTCGTAGTAATTTTATTAAAACTATGACCCCTTAATATCCTTGAGCACAATATATCCACACACACATACACTAACTGGAGAAAAGGGAAAGGAATTTTTTAATATATTTCTATATATGTATAACTGTTAAGTTCAATGTCACCTATGTAATAAAATAAGCAAAATATTTTAATAGGTAACCTACAGGTACTTCCGACTTTCTAAAGTAAACCTATGCGGAATACTTAAAAAAAAAAATTTGAATATTTCCTGAAGGAAACCCGCTGTTTTTATATTTCTTCAAAATATTTGCGGAAACCTTTAAAATAGCATACTTGCAATGTTTTGGCTGATTTTTTTTTTTTTTTTTTTTTTTTTTTTACTGGACGTTTTTTACTTTTGTTGCTTTATAGGTCGTACAAAGGAGGAAGAGGTTCTGCTTCCGATGGTAAAAAGCAGGAGGTGCCAGGTTCAAACGCAAGTCACGTTCTTCATCCAAGAATTTTTTCTTTTTCTTTTTTTTTTTTTTTTTTTTTGAAATTTGCGTGGACATGCATTAAAAACATTTAGAAAGATCCCCCACAGAGGACATTCAACCCAGCTCTACTGTAGTCAATCAGCTTTAACCCCAAAACTATCTCAGTATTTTTATCCTAAGAGAGAGAAAGAGACAGAGAGAAGAATCTATATATTAATAGGCAAGCATAAAATTTGTTGTCCCTTTTTAACATATTAATTATGGGAGTAGAGGGTTGAAAATGGTATCATTCGAAAGGTATGGTTAGCCGGAAGGTGCGAATACAAATATTATTTTCCTACGATGTCAAGAAGGTATTTAAAAATACATTTATTTTTTATGCATTTTCCCCCATTTTTCCCTTTTATACACGTATTCCTGTACATTAAAAAATACCTAAAAGTAAAAAGTTGTTAAATCTGGCAATTTCATAAAGCTCAAATAAAACCATAGACACAGTAATTTGTATAATGTAGCATCACTATACGCAAGCGAAGTGATGACGTCACTGTCTGTCTATGGAGCCATGAAAAAGATTTTTTATGTTAATCGTCCATTGGATTTTTTTAAAAAAAATTATTAAAAAATAACGGAAATTATCTGCCGATTTTAATTCCGATATTTGGGTATAGTTATATATAAGTTACTGTCTACATATGTTTGATTGAGTTATTTTTTCTGTAAAATTGATAAAATTTTAATTTAAAATCACAAAACTCCAGAAAAAAAATGGCAAACTTCCAGTTTCGAATGTAAACATAAACATTTCATTTCAAAGGGTGATATTTAAACAATAAATATTCAACTAATATACTAAATAAAAGGAAAATGGATTTGTTACTAACTGCTGCATGTATAAGTAGACGATACGGAAAAAATTCCGATTTCCGTTTTTTGCTGAATTTACATGTTTTGAGCTTTCTTTACGTATCAATTAACTGAAATTGGCTACTTATTTTTTAAAAAAGTGTCTTTATTGCTAGCTTTTGTGGGTAGAAGAAGCAAGTAGAAGATACATAAAAACTTTTGATCTCCGGTTTTCGATGAATTTACAAGTTTTGAGATTTCCTTGCATTTTAATTAAGTGAGATTGACTACTTATTTTTATTTTTTAAAAAGTGGATTTATTATTCTTTCCTCTGCATATCTAAGTAGAAAATATAAGATTCAGAAAAGTTTTAGATTTTCGGTTTTCGATAAAGTTACACGTTTTGAAATTTCCCGAACTCAATTCGACCATTTTTGAAAAATAACTTTTTTTTTTTTTTTTTTTTGTTCAAACACTGTACTTTATGAACCAATCGAATTAATTTAACAGAATTCGATACTTGGTTTGGCCTTGGTTTGACATGGTACCTATTAGCTTCTCGGCTGTATCACACAACAAGGGGCGTTTTCACGTTGCGATTTTCTCTCATTTCAGGAAAGGCTAACATCTACAGAGAGAAATAGTTATATTAAGTAAAACTCTGCTGATTCAGTTAGAGTGAATATCTGCAAACAATTGCCGCAGCTGTGTTGCAATTGCATTCCGTTTAGGACAAGGCAATAACTTTGCTTTGCCTCGATTTGCAAAAAAAAAAAATGGTCGAGTTTTGACCACTGGGCGATACTAGTTATAATTAATCTTCGATTGATTTTTAAAACTAAAATCTCTATGGATGCACTAGTAAAAATAAAAATAAAATTTAAAAATATCTATTGGGTGTCATAAATCTATAATGTATAAATATAAGCATAGACTTAATAAACAATAAAAGTACTGGAAAATTTAGTGAATGTTATGTAGGTGTTTAATTAAAGAATTTCAGTTTTTTTTTTTTTTTTTTTTAAATATTGCAATTGGAGTTCCCTGATTCGTTGTTTAACACATTAACAAAAGTTTTGCACAAATATTGGACAATTTATGAAACTAAAATAATTCATAAATATAATTTCTATGTATTAAAAAAAAAAAAAAAAAAAATTATTGCGGCCGCTGTCCGATTTTTTTTTTTTTTTTTTTTTTGTCTGCGACCGCATCTTCTCGAGAACAAGAAGATTCTCAGCATCATAAAAAGTACCGATGTTTGCTGAATAATCAAAGGAAAACGTTTATCTTGGTTAGAAATTTCTATCCTCTTAATTAACGAAATTATTAATTTAAAATGTCGTGTTAATGAAGGTACTCTAATTGCTAACTTGCAAATACGTGTAGTTTCTCCAAGCACATCCTGAAATCTTCCGCGAAAAGAAGAAAGGAAGTGTTCGAATGGTGTAATTGTTAAAAAAAAAAAAAAAAAAAAAAAAAAAAGAAGGAAAAAAAAAAAGGATTTTTTATATTAAAAATAAATAAATAAATAAATAAATAATAAAAAAAGCCCCAAATTTCGCGTTATTTCCAACATTTCTTTTTGAATCGCACTGTACGAAAAACTAATTGTTCAGTATTTTAACAAAAAGTATCCTTAGAAAGGCCATTTAATTTTCAGATATGAGGTACCGGGCTTTATCACAGGTCGAGCTTGTCGGCGTAGCCTTTCGGCGTTTTCCATTTTTTCCCCGAAACTTGCGTAAATACGGGCTAGGACCTCTTACAAACACTCCTCACGGATGGCACCCCCTCTCCCCATGCCTTAAATCTAGTGCAGTCAATCCTCCTTACTCCCAATACCAATACCATTTATATCATTCGAAAGCATGTTTTTCCACAATTTTAACGATGTGACAATTTTTTTTTTTTTTTTTTTTTTTAAATACGGATATTTAATATATTTCATATTTAAAAAAAAGAAAAAAAAAAAAAATCTCTAATTTCTGATTTTTTCCGGCTTACATTTGCTCATTGTGACTTTTTTATTTTTTATTTTTTTTTTAAATACGGATATTTAATATATTTAACATAAATAATAATAAAAAAAAAATCTCCAAAATTTCTGATTTTTTCGGCTTACATTCGCTCATCTCATTCTGAATCGGAATGTACGAAGATCCAATGGTTCAGTTTCTTAACTATAGGTATCGTCAGAAAAACCATTTAAATTTCTCTTTCCAACCGTATGAAACTTAACAAAAAACAGATTAACAATTTGCGAAACATCGAATATTTCACCAAACATTTTATAACTCAAAATATTTTTGAGATAAATAAATCGTCTCTCTCTCTCTCTCTCTCTCTCTCTCTCTCTATATATATATATATATATATATATATATATATATATATATATTAATATATATATCTATGTAAACTACTGCTGTCGCTGTTTATTTATTTTTATTTTATTTATTTATTTAGTTTTGAGTTGCGAATAGGCGAGTAGAGCTCCACAGGGTTAAAGAGCGAAGCAAGTAGGTAGGGCGACGAAGCCTCTCTCGGGGCTTAGTGTGCAGAGCGAAAGGTCTTCTTTTGAAACTTTGATATATATTTTTAAAAGGAAATTACCTATAAATAAAAGAATAAGCCAGAATGGATCAGTTTCATTTTTAAATAATTATTGAAAATGTGATTCTAATGACAATTTCTTATGTTATATTTAAAATGTTAACAAAATTTACCTGAATATTTTTAGAACATTTATAAAATGAAATGTTTTATGTAAGCTTCTAATTTAATTGGAAATTTATAAAGGCTTTTCAAGGCGAAAGTGAACTAAAAATCTTTATAAATGCTTAAAATGTTCTGACAAATAACCGAAGCAACTATTATTAAAAAATTAATAAAAACAATATTTCTTAAAGTCACTATGTGGTCCATTCTCTAAGCCATACTCAATCACACTGCTAAGCCAAAATTTTCTTCTTAATCAAAATTTAGCTGTAGTGTTGTGTTATGTTGTAGGATTTAAGGTTAATTGTGTACTCTATTTCGGATAAAAAGATGGAAAAGACCCATTTCGAATTCTTTTTCCGAATAAAAAAGTTGAAAAAGTGTTTCATGAATGAATTTGGTCGTTTAACAATTTTATTTAATAATTAATTTATTTAATTATTCTACAATGAACCGAACAGATTACAAAGGACAGTACTATTTTGTAATTGTAAAACTAAGCTGAAAAATATAAATAAAATCAGAAACAAGATAAACTTAGTTTTCTTTCTGGTTGCGATGTATAGATGGCAGCACTAAATTTCAAAAAACATTCTACTTTCTGAGAAAAATGAATCACCTGAAATTGACGCAAATTTGATGTAAGAATTTCAGTAAGAATTCAAAAATAATTTTTTTCTCTAAAGACAAATATTCTTTCTGATGACAAAGAAAAAAAAGAAAAAGCAATCAATTTTTAATATGGATCATCGTTTTTAATATTTTATAAAAAAGAAAACAGAAAACTAACTGATTGATTATGGTTGATGGAATCATGAAATAATGAGTGACCATATAATAAAATAATGAGTTCATAAAGTAATGGACACGAAAGTAGAAAGGTCTATCGTAAGATAGAAAGGTCTAAAGTAGTGGACATGAAGGTCTATCTTCATGGTAGTGGAGGTGGAGGCAGGGCCCGACTTATGTTAGACTACTTGGAGCCCCGGGGCAAGCCTATTCTGGGGGTCCCCCCTTGCAGTGGCATAAGAGATCTTTAGGTTGCAGAATTTCTGCATACGCCTGTAGGGGGGGGGGCCTTCCAGAAGGGGGGCCCAGGGCATTTGCCCCTTTGTCCTGCCGTTAGTCAGGGCCATGGTGGAGGTATTAAGGTGAATTGACTTGACTGCCGCCCCGCCTGGGGGAATGCCTTCCATGAAGGGAGGGGGGTCTTTCCAAAGGGCTCCAGCCCGTATTCATGTGAGTTTTAGAGAAAGCATGGAAAACTCAGAAGGGCTAGGCCCTAGGCCGACGAACATCACACGAGTTCTAACCTTCACTCACTTCCTGTCTTAACAGCTTTGAGGCGAGAATCTCTAAGCCACTGGTAATGGCTTTTGGTAAAAGTAAAAAATATCTTTTAGCAAAGTTTGAGCCACATAGAAGGAATATATTTATTGTTACTTCAAAATAATACAAATTCATTTTAAAAGATAATTTAGATACAATTTTGCCCTACTTTGATGAAAATACAATTTTTTTTTTCAAACTTCCCATATTAACTCTTTCTTAAACACTTTTTTGCATGTAATTGTTGTTTTCCGGTCAACAATTTATTATGTCAAGTTTTGGTAAAAGCTGGTATCTCAAAAACGATTCTAACGATTTTCTTGAAAATTGTTACATAAAACTATTTCAGATATCCTTTCTCATGCTTTACGTGGTTATTACAGGAAAATTAATAGTCAGCCTGATCAAATAGATCAGTTTTAAATCTTAGAAATTGGTTTTTCTCAAAAAAAAAAAAAAAAAAAAAAAAAAAAAATTCTATCATTATCACTATTATTTTACTTGCGATGTAAACTATGTTTTATATATCTTTACACGTGTATTATTACACGGAAAATTATTAGGAAATTATACACGGAAAATTATTAGGTGTCTATTTCATTAAGTTAATTCTGTTTATTCTGATCACATTATCACCAAAAAGTGCATATATTGGGTTGTTCGATAAATAATGTCGTTTTCAGCCCCATGTTTTTAAAGTGAATTTATTTATATTAACAACAAACATTAATCAATGATATATTGATCATTTTGTTGGATGATCTTTTGCCGTCTTTCGTTAAGTTGAAAAATTCCACGTTCGAAGAAGCCTTGGTTTTTAGAAACGAAAGTGTTAAAAAACGACATTATTTATCGAACAACCCAATAATACGTTTAATAATGGGTAATGGAAGTCGTGTGGTTGTTTCACACCAGATTTTATGTCTTCTGATCACATTTTTAAAAATTGCATATAATACGTGAAATAGTGGGTAATGGAAGTCGTGTGGTTGCTTCACACCAGATTATTATTATTATTATTATTATTATTATTATTATTATTATATAACAATGTAAAAATTAACGTTAGCATTGATTTTTTTTTTTTTTTTTTTTAATTTTTGGTATCTGAAGTTTTTAATTTCATAGACTTTAATCTATGCGTTCTTCCCGTTTTTTCTCCTTTTTTTCGCATATTTTTTATTAACCGACTTCAAAAAAGAAGGAAGGTTCTCAATTCAAACCGTATGTTTTTTTTATGTTTGTTAGCTCATAACTTCTGAACAGATACTCCGATTTTGATACTTTTCGTTTTGTTGAAAAGGTCTTGGTCTGAAATAGGTCCCATTGTAATATCTTTACGATCTAAAGAAAATACAGGGTGCCCCAAAAAATCAACTGAAAATCCGAGTGCCCCAACTTATTTAACTGCTAAACGGCTGCAGCTATAGTGATAAAAATGGTATGAAAGTACAGCAAAGTGGCCATTCAGTACAAAGTTAAAACGCTTGCAGCGCCACCTGGTGGAAAATAGAGGAGTTAGTGTTCCTATCTCGAAAACGGTTCTAGAAAAAAAAGTGAATTACAAAGTTGAAGAGTATCATCGATTTAGTACAAAAAGATTATTTAGACATTCATGCTAGCGTTCCTATATCGGAAACGATTCAAGACAGGGGAAAAAGTGAATTATAAAATTGCAGAGCATCATCGATTTAGTACAAAAAGATAGTTTAGACATTAATGCTAAAAACAGAACGCTTAAAACGTGCATTTGTTTGTTCACAATTTCCTATTTTGTGCACACTTCAACGACATTGCATATTTTGTAGCGTAGCGGGTGACATTTATGCTATGTAAAATTCAAAGTATGGTTATTGTAAGCGGTCACATCGATTAACGCATAGGCGATTGAAACCGACTTCATAAAGGAAGAGGTTCTCAATACAAACCATGTTTCTCATTGTTGTTGTTGTTGTTGTTGAAATTTGTTAGCTTATAACTTCGTAAGAGATGATTTAATTTTAATACTTTTTTTTGTTGTCGTAATGATCTTGGCCTGAAATAGATTTCATTATGATTTCATTAAGATATAAACAAATTACAGGATACTCACAAAAGTCTGTTGTCACTCTAACTGCTGAACGCATGCAGCTACACTGGTAAAAGCAGTATATAAGTATCGATGTTGAAACTTCTGTCCTTCAGCTGCAATGCATATTTTGCTCATTTTTTGAACAATACGCTTCGCAATTTCCAGGACAGCGGGTGACACGTATTTACTGTAAAGTTCAATGTATATGCCTAACAGAATTTTTGGTTACGAATACAGCGTATCCGTTCTTTACATTTCTAAAGACATTTTAATTTAACGTATGTTCATTCAATAGATAGTTTTTTTATAATAGCAGGAGACTTGGCGTTGGAATATTAAAACAGGAATAAACTACTACGTCAGAAACGCGTCGAGTCAATAATTTTTCTTTGGCGTTTCTGACGTAGTAGTTTATTCCTGTTTTAAGATAGTTTTTTTGCTCATATCCGATAAAGGTAAGAAAAGTGACACAACTAAAAAATGCAGCATTTGAGAAAAATCAACTTAAAAAGAACTTGACTAGAATATTACTGGCATAACCGTCTGTCGAGTGGATAACTTTGTAGATGGGGATGTAACTTTTTTGTTCACACTGGGTGCATTTCATGTATTTTTCAGTGACATAAACCATTGTTTGAGTTATGTCACTTTTCTTGAAAGTTGTGATTTGTAAAACTGCCGTCGAACGTATTCTGATGTTCTGCTATATGAATAAGTTTTCACTGAAAAGAGAAAAATAAAATCTTTTTGTAAAAAAAATAGAACCGACTCCAAAAAGCAACTACTATGAAACAAAATGAAACTGTAAATTGCGTCTAAAAGTATAAAATAATTTCCTTCGCCAAACAACCTATAACACTACAATTAATCATAACTTTTGAAGTCGGCGCAAAATTAAATAAAAATTGATACCTTTATTCAATACAAAACTCAAATCCTATTCAAAATACACATCTTACATGATAGTTATCAAAGTTATACCAAATTTGCAAAGGAAAATGGATCATTCGAGACAACAGCATTTGTTGCTACCGATCTAAAAACAAACCTTTAAAAACTAATTAAATTTTATTTAATTTTGCGCCGACTTCCAAAAGTTATGATTAATTGTAGTGTTATAGGTTGTTTGGCGAAGGAAATTATTTTATACTTTTAGACGCAATTTACAGTTTCATTTCGTTTCATAGTAGTTGCTTTTTGGAGTGTTGGCTGCGTGGTTAAAAATTATTTTGCAAAAAGGCTCATATTTCGTAAGATGTTTAACATTTTTGCATTCTGATTGCAATATGTTGTGTCTAACGCAGTTTGCCAAATTTCCTAAAAATGGCTTTGCACTGGGTCTTATAACCTACGTATTACAATTTAAAATGTGGACTTTTTTTTTTTGCAACTTTTTAAATAAACCGTTGTATTTTTATTAATATAGGTGGTAACCTCATAAAAAAATATGTAGATAATGAGAAAAATCTTCATAATCATATTCCACAGCCAAAACGCATTTAAAGCATTACTTTTTACAGGATGATCCAAAACATTTTGACTTTTGTGTAATTTTTACTGGTCCTGTTTTCGTCTTCAGGTCAAAACTTTTGCCGAAATTTTAAACATGTTCTTCGCACTACCAAAGTTTCAAGATGATTTCTAAAGAACTTTTCTAGAAATTTGAGTAAACATCTAAATTCGAAAGTGTTCAAATATACTCTATAACAAAAAAAAAAAAAAAAGCGTGGCATTAAGAAGGAGTAATGCAAACTGGACAAAAATTGACATACATACAGGTTACGATGGAAAATGCAAAATTTTAAAGTTTGGCTGCCATCGAATGAGCATGCGACGCTGCCGCGCATCTCAACTGCGCAACTGGAAGAATGTTAAAAATGAGAAATTTTGATTACAGGTTATAAATTCTTCGAAAATTTTAGTCCATCTTCTCAGAAAGACAGTAACTATGCCTCGCATACAGGTGCGCAAACAACATGCGCAGATGTTAGCATTTGAGTGTGGTGTGTAGTTGGGCTCAAAGAAGCCGGTTGGTCTAATCTATGATTTTTCTGTCAACTGGATGGGAGCGGTACCACTATAAGATAATATTGACAGGAATGGGCGAACCATGGTCAAACACAGCGTCAGGGAAGAAACTATCGGCCTAAAGAGAGGACAGAAAGTGAAAACCAGTCAATCGTCAAAGCGGTACTCAAAGCTCCAATTCGTCATTATCATCGATCCTACGTGATATTTGTACTTCGGTGACTTCAAAGACCCTTAATAGGTGGCTCAGTGAAATGGGCTTGAGCTCAATCCCCGGATCTCTCTTCCACTGAGGGCGTTTGGAACATCATGAAAAAGGTCCTACAACCAGCTCGGGATTTTTCCGATCTAACGCACCATTTGGACAGAATTTGCCACGATACTTCACAGGAGCACATCTGCCAACTCTGTCAATTAATAGCAAGCCGAATAACTGCGTACCTAAGGACCAGAAGTGGGCCAACGCGTTATTGACTTGTGTACTTTGTGAGGCCCTTTCTCTTGATTAAATCATTCAAATTTTCTGAAACCGTAATCAAATGTTTTTCTCCACATGTACATCACATCTACCAATTTTTGTCCCATTCGGATAACTCCTTCTTGGTGCGTCGCTTTTTTTGTTATAGAGTGTATTTATTGGTAGATAGTGTATATCTGTCTAAATAATGATGCGATTCTCAGAAAAAAGCATGCAAATATTGCCTATAGAACGTGATATTATGTGTTAAAGTTATAAGTCACTTGTAGTATTTTATGAAACAAGATAATCAAAAGTATTTGTGTTTTTCTAGAATTTGTGGTTGATCCCCTAATTTCACTTGTGACTAAATCGATAGTGGAAAATATGAACTAGTAAATTTTCTTTGAATGTCTGAACTCTCGTCCAGTATTTTTTAGGAAGTAGAAAAAATATCAGAAAAAAAAAATTCCCTTATAATTTGGCCGACACTGTACTACGAATAGCAGTGCTTAAACCGGGATTCGAACCTGATGCCAGACAGCTGAAGGTTAGATGGGTAATTCATTACCACGGAAAATATTGGCTTATTTGCTACTGTGAAATAAATTTACATTATTTGTTTACGTTGGGAAACAAAAGAAAGTTTTTGGACAGTTTAATCACCCCCCCCCCTTTTTTTTAACATTGAAATAACATGATACGTAGTTTAACTACAAATATATATTAAATAGCATGTAAAAAGCAAATAAATGCAGTTTTATACGACGGCAAACTGTAAATTTTTTATAAGTGTCCCAGGTCTCTGCTAAATTCGACACATAAATTAAATTAATTAGTAACTGAAATTAAAAAAAAAAAAAAATGGTGTTTATTTTAGTAAACTAATCTGTTCTACTAATTACCTCACTTTTTTTTATAGTTTTCGCATGCAGACGATTGTGACGTATTTACTCTTGACCCTTGCAGCATTAAATTGATGTTCACATAGAATAACAGATAGCAGCCTTTAATTGGCTAAGCTTATGGACTATCAAACCCATCTGTCCCGTAGCATAGCAACAGTGCGTATGCCATAGTCATTAAGTGCACTATGTTACACGGAGTATTTCTTGTTCTGACACAATGGGTTCTAGGACTGACTGTCACCAGGTAAGTGGGATTTAGGAAGATGTTTCAAATTCAAAAGAGTCTTGTAAAATCAACGATTCAATCATTACATAAATTGGAAACAAGAATAATGTTAAGAGGAAATCTTCTGTCATCATCCCTGAGTGGAACATTTCAGCATCTTCTGTTTGAAGAACGTATGGTGCAGAAACCAAATTATTGAATCAGTAAATTGTTTAGAAAGTTATGTAGCATATGTTATATCATCATCAACATCATTATTATTTTATAATACCGGTTTCATATGAACAAGTCTGTTTTCGAAATATAAATTCCATTAGGTGCGAATCAGTGTTGGGCATAATTGATTAAAAAGTAATTGAATTACAATTATAATTATTTTACTGTCAATCGATTAACAAGTAATTGATTACAAAGAAATTGAATTATTACAAAGAAATTGAATAAGTAATTCGATTTATTTTTAAACAAGTACTTGCTAATTGATTGACAGTAAAATAATTATAATTGTAATTTAATTGTAATTCAACTGTAAGTCAGTTACTTTTTAATCAATTATGCCCAATACTGTTGCGAAAAACTCGAATTAGCATATTCTTCCAAAACAGAAAAATGTATTTCACGAAAATTTTTTCGTATGAAGATTTGTTTTAATTATAACTTAAGCATCTAGACTTAATAGGTATTTACAGGGACACAATCTAACCCTAATATTTATTAGTCCTAACATCTATTTACAGGGACACAATCTAACCCTAATATTTATTAGTCCTAACATCTATTTACAGGGACACAACGAAAAATTCTTTTATCATTATGATTGGTGGGCTCGAATTATTCGTAGTGCAATAGCGTAAAATTAAACAATTGAAAAAATACTCAAATACCCTATTATAATTTTCACTTTTGTTTATTTAGCTTTATCATTATAATTTTTATTTTAATTCATTTATAAAATTGTTAATTACTTAATAATCGAAAAGTCGACCGGAGTCACTCCAGATTTTTTAATTTTTCTTCGTTAAAATGTTTAGTCATTTATTAATGGATATCCATAATAGTTTTAAAGAAAAAATTGTCATAGGTGTAGGGGAGCGTGAGGCTAGTTGTAACAGGGGTAAGAAATAACATGCTATTTGCGAAAAAATCTGTAATATTTTTTATTAAATATTCCGATAAACATGTTTGTTATGACGCACTTTATTATGTAAGCACAACCAGTGTTCCGCAAAAATGGTTAATGTGAGGTTCTGTACACGTGTTTCATTTTAGCTAGTTAGTGGGGGAAAAAACATATTTCGTAAATTTTGATTAAAGGTATGTTAATTTATATTTTAAAGAAATGTTTATACCTGTTTATTTTGTCTATGTGTTAAGTTATAAAAAGCATGTTTATTTTTTTGTATAAGTTGTTATATATATATTTTATAAATAAACAAAATGTCGAGGCAAGTTGTAACATTCATGTAATACGATCACCCGAAAAAAAAAAAAAAAAAAAAAAAAAGCATTTGAAAAATATTTTGAAGAGATAATTAAAAAGTAACACAAGCGTAAATAGAGGGGGGGGGAGATTAAAGGAAGAAATAAATAAATAATAAAACGAAAGGATAAAAATATAAATAATATTATTTTAACTCCAGATATAAATTCTGAATGAAAGGAGTGGTTTCACTTAGCTTCTGGAGATGCCTACAGCCAGGGATCGTAGACTCCGCCTTTTTTTTTTTTTTTTTTTTTTTTTTTTTTAAGACACTTTCATAAATGAGAAATTTATGTCCTTTTTGCTACCACTGTTTTTATACAATAATTTCTATCCTGTTTAATTACGACATATTACTTTAAAAATACAATAAAAATTTCTCTATGAAAAAAAAGTGGTGGCAAAACAGGCGGAATTTTATCATCCCTAAAATTGTCATGAAAAAAAGAAAAAGGCGGGGACTACGACCCCTGCAACATCTGCCTCTCTGAGGCAGAAGAATGGGTGTAACGCTTAATTTGCAAAATGTGGGCACACATTAAAGGTGTAAGAGGAAACGTGTACAATAGATTTTATTTTGTATTAATTTCAGTTCTGACAAATAGTGACTTCGATATTGATTAGATATTTAATTTTATCTTTATTTTACTATAATCCATTTGATATAATTCATTGTTACTATACCAAGAAGGTATAATTTAATATTACTTATTTATTGCCTTTTTTTTCTTCTTTTAATTAAATTAATAATAAAATGATAGCAAAAAAATTTTGAAATATTGTTTTTTTTTTTATTATTAGTATTTCCCTCATAATTGTTACAACTTGCCCCACGTGTGTTACATTTTGCCCCAAATCAGGGGGAAATTGTAACAGGCAAATAATTTTGAAAAAATATTTTTTGTGCTAAAATTAGCAAAAATAGCGAAAGTTTTTTTTTTTTTTTTTTTTTTTTTAATGAATATGATAGATGAATATGATAGATGAATATGTATGCTATGGAACACAGCAATTATAAACAGGAAAACGTTAATACATTTCAAAATATATTTAATTTTCTAAAAACTGTTAAAACCAGCCCCACGCTCCCTTACTGTTTATCATATGAAAAATCATTTCAATTTTCAAGTAAAGAAGAAATGATAGTACTTATAATTAAAATGTAAATTCATTGGTATCTTAAAGACTGCTATGAAGAAATAAAAAAAGAACAAACAAGCACATAAAAAACAAACAAAATGAACTAATTTATTAAAAAATTTTTCTTATACATTACAATCTGAAGCAGTTTACTAATAGTCGTGATGAAAAATATTTTATCTCGGTCACACAGCTTTCCAACAAAATACTTATTTTTCAAAACGCAGTTTTCATATTAAAGCTTCACTCAGATAAAGAAATGCAAACTAAATTATTTCAAACAAGAATTTCATATTGCAACATTATTTCAGAGTGTTTTCCGAACTAAGGTTAACTCCTAACATATTATAAGTTTTTATACCATTGTTTAGGGTTGCCAGATTTTACATTCTTTTGTTTATTTTTTGGTACCGAAATTATAATGCACTGCACTAATATACATGTATATATATATATATATATATATATATATACATATTTTAATTATTCAAATGTTTTTTTAAATAATATTTATCCAGGGCCTTTATCTAATTTTCCAGTGAATTAAACAAAATTATTATAATTTAACTAAATGGATGGATACATGGTTGGTTGGGTTTTACGTCGCACTAGTGCTGCGCAGATGGGCAATTGGCGACGGTCTGGGACACACCCCTAGAGGTGGTCCGGAGACATGCCATAGCAATTTTGTTCCTCCACGGAAGGGATGGCTCTCCCGCTTCGGTGACCCTCAGAGGTATAATTTTTGATGGGAACATGGAGGACATTGCGGCCACGACAGATTTTACGTGCACCAGCCACCATTAGTGTACACGACGGTCTTTGGCCGGCTCGAGTACCGAACCCGCAATCTTCCAATTACGAGGCCGGCGTTCTACCGACTGAGCTACCGTGGCCCATGAGTGAATTAGGAAATTTTGAATTATTAGTTGTTCTTCTAATATAGTGATAGCACGCTATTTTGTAACCACAAAATATATAAATTTATTTTATCAAAAAAGGTCAAAGGAAAATTTACACAAAAAAATAAACATAATTTTTATACAGAAGATTTTTTTATTTGATTATGTTGGTCTTGTCAACTTTCACAAATTTATGTGTGATATGAGATTTGTTATTATTATTATTATTATTATTATTATTTTTTTAAGTTGATATTTGGGAGATTTAAAACTCTTGACATAGGAATGAAAAATTCACATGATAAATTGAAAGGCATTTATATACAATGGTGAATATGTGATTGACGAAAACAATAAAAATAAGATCACAAACAAGCAAAATAAATTCAGCATATAGTTACTTTAATAGTTTGTAGAAAAAGAAAAAGAAAAGCTGCATCTTCAGTGGAAAATAATAATAAGAAGAAGAAAAGAAAAGGAAAAGGAAAAGAGAGAAAAAGAAATCAAATGTATGCTTAGTAAGTTTTCTCAAATAACCACATGCTTAATTTATTGTGTTTGTTTATGCTTTTTTTAAAATATATATTTTTAATTTACTATCTTATATACGTCTCATGTTAAATTAAAAAAAAAAATGCCTTTTTAAGAGAAGGGGTTATTTCTTACAAATAATAACATTTCTTATAATTCTGCAAAGCGCTTTTAATACGGGGGTTATTTCACCAGTTTTGGACATAGGACATTAATTTAAAACATTGATTTTGATGCAAAATCTTGTTTAATAAAAATAACGAAAAAAAAAAAAAAAAAAAAAAAAAAGAAAAGAAAAAAAGAAAAGAAAACCTTTATTCTTGAAAATTTCACAAAAATTCTCCAAAAAGGGTATTTCTTTTTTAATCAAGGTTAGATATTAAAATAATACAATTCAGTCAGTCGCAAACAATTACAGAATTAAAAATAGTTTTTCACAGCAAAACTTTATTTAATACTTTCTCACTTAGAGCAAATAACGTAAAATAGAAAACAAAGTATCAGTTTTATTTATTTTAGAAAACAATAATGAAACTGATACAAAAAAAAAAAAAAAAAAAGAAGAAAGAAAGAAATTGGATTTATTAAGATGTTATCTTAAGGGCACAAAATTGATAGTGCTATTCTTCTCTGAGTTCAAAATAGTAGATAACCACGATGGAAAATAATTTTGATAAATATTAATTTTAATAAATAATTCCCGCAGTGTATATAGGAAAAGATAGAAGATTAGGTCACAACATGCTAATTTTTCATTGCCAATCTGACAACCCCAATTGTTAATTATTTAAAAAAAAAAGCTTCACTGCAGTTTCACATTAGTTTGACAAAGTATGACCACAATATTACATTGAATATGCATTATTACGGATTGATGACGCTGAATCAAATATACAAGTTATGGATGATAAGTTCAATAGTTACACGAACATAGCGTAACATGAAAAATAAAAACTATTAAGCATATATTTTTACATGGCATGTTATATGAGGCATCACAAGGAATTCATGTTACAGATGAAGGGAAAAAAAAATAACACCAAAAATTTGGCTTTCGCAGAGATTCTTCGCAGGAAAATCGATGTCGATACATTTTCGTCGATTTTTCGTTATATTTTCGAATCAGACGATGTTTTACACTGCTACAGTTTTAGACATGTTTACAAAGTTTATGTAAAATTTCTTTAAATGTAAAATTTCAAATAAAAACATTAATTACTCATTTTACAATGTGCGGGATTAGCAATCATATTTAGATATTTTAGAGAAATGTTTTGTGCAATCAAGTTTTTGTTTAAAGTTCTCTAAATATTCATTTAATACACTTCCAAAGGTTTATACAAAATACGTTTGAATACACTTAGAAATATTATTATCATTTCGTTAGTATTTTGAAAGCACTATTAATAATATGTTATTTATAAATTATCTATTATTATGAATCTTATTTAAGAAGATATATATATATATAGATAGATATATAAGTATTAACATTATTATTTTGGCCATTTATAGAGAACATTATCTAGTTAAATAATAATCTGTGTGAGGCATGTTCTTGTAATGTCTTGGGATGGAAAAGAAATTTCAAATAAATAAATAAAAGTAATAAATTAACTCAGAAATAACTTAAAACAAAATAGTTAAAATTAGCTGAAAATTTGAATATTCATTATTATACTGAATAATAATAATAATAATGTTAAATTAAAAAAAAAAAAAAAAAAATGAATTTTTAAGATTGAAAAAATTAATTAGCTTTATTTTAAATTGGAATTCTGTATCCAGAAACAAAAATAAAATTTATATATACAGTCGGTAACAAAAGTATCCGAACACTAGCAAAAATTCCTATATAAAAAAAGTAGAGTTAATACGGTTTTGTTAAATAAATGCTTGTCGAGTCATGTTCTTAGTGTACAGGGTAGTTATAATTAAATTTACCTATAAACAACATCCTACAGAGCAACGAAATTTGGTATATAGACAATACACGAGATGCGCTCACGGAATTTAAAAAAAAAGTTCCAAAATGTCCACCAGAGGGCGCCTTTTCCAGAAAGACATTAAATTTAACACAATAAACGACCAAACTGGAATACAGAAACAATATTAACATTTATTGACTAATTTCTGATCCCCTTATCCCCCGTTTTTTATTGTGTTAAATTTAATGTTTTTCCGGAAAAGGCGCCCTCTGGTGGACATTTTGGAAAATTTTTTTTTTTTCGAAATTCCGTGAGCGCATCTCGTGTATATTCTATGTACCAAATTTCGTTGCATTCCGTTCACCCGTATGCGCTGTAGGATGCTGTTTATAGGTGAAGTTTAATTATAACCACGTTGTAACAAAAGTGTCCGAACACTAGCAAAAATTCCTATGTAAAAAAAGTACATTTCATGTGGTTTTGTTAAATAAATCCTTATCGAATCATAGTCTTAGACTGACTAAGAACAGAATTCGACAAGGATTTATTTAACAAAACCGTATGAAGTGTACTTTTTTTACATAGGAATTTTTGATAGTGTTCGGACACTTTTGTTACCGACTGTATACATACATATATATAACTATAAAATTATTACTTTTTCTTGCAGTTTCTTACTGAGTATATATATATATATATATATATATATTCTTTTTTTAAGTATCTCTAGCAATATGGTTCGCATACTTACGACCATCATTATCACCAAAGTATTGACAAAATAAATAAACCATTCAAAAATAAAAACAAATAAAAGAGACTCTTTTTCTGGACGAGAGGAAAAAGAGAACTCCGCGCTCATAACAATTTCAGTAACGTGTCTAATCATCTGTAGCAGAGTAAAATCATGCAGCTTTTCCATTGTCTCTTATATAAGTTTGAACTCTGGAGTTGTGGGTGTAGGCAGCGGACTCTTGTATTTAGCCCTGATGTGTAGGAACGAATCTGAAGACCCGTTGCATGCCAAAGAAACATATTCATCAGACAATGAATTTTTACGATTGACTACTATCACTTGACAAGGCTCGTGGCGAGAAAGGAAATGTTCCAGTGTGTCCCAGCCACCTCCGACACGAACCATCACGTGGCGGCCTTTAAGCAGCTGGAAGAGAAAATATTAAAATTAAATTTTATTCATGGTATTAAAAACTGAAACATAAAACCAATACAATTTATATCAGGGTAATTATAATTAAAGTTACGATTTCAAAACGCTATAATTTTAAAACTACCCACCAGAGCAATCGTGATGCAATGAAATTTTGTTTGGCAAGAGAAAAAAAAAAAAAAAAAAAAAATCCAAAATGGGCCGTTAATTATCCGTAAAGTATTTGTTTCATGAAGCTCCTCTTTTTCTCTTTTCACTATGCCAGTTTCCGCTATAAACACGTATTCTTGTCTTTTTGCTAAAAACATTGTCGTAAACCCTTGAAGACTATTGTTTCCTGCTATTCCATTGTGTTGCTAACAGCATTCCTGTGTTTAATGAGTCCATTTAGGTGTTTCCCCTGACATTACCCTGACAGCGCCATCTATTGGACCATGTTGGAACTACTTTTTTCCTCCCCCAAACAAAATTGCATTGCCTCACGATTGCTTTGGTAAAATATCACATTGCTCTTATGGGTAGTTTTAAAATTATAGCGTTTTGAAATCGTATCTTTTATTATAATCACCCTGCAGAACACAAAAAAAAAAAGAATACTGTTTATTTATATTTGAATATGAAAACAGTACAAAAAATTAAAAGAAGCTAATGGTGTTTAGTGTTTTGGGAGTAAAGACGATTGACTACAAGAGGGTCCTAAGTTAAGACAACAAAATGCCTCTATTTTGTGGGGACAATTTGGCAATTTGTTGTTTCGAAACATTTCTTTGCTAAGTAAAGCTCTTGTTGCAATTTATAATTTAAATTTGGTGATAATGCACTTTTTTCCCTTACATCCTCTGTGTTCTGTCCTCGTTTGTTATTTTGAAATTGCGGATACCGCGCTAATTTGTCCTTACTTTTCCTTTAGAAAATTTGGTCGCCTTATCCCATGCCTGAGATAGTGCGCCCTCCGCGGGAGTACACAGGAAATGATAAAAATAAAGTTAACAAATTTCTAAAAAAACGAAACCTATTTTTGCTTTTTATTTCACAGATATAAAATTCTGTGCAAAATACAATTTAATTTAGAAAGACAGGACTTTTTTCAGTCTATTCTTCCGTATAAAGACATGCAGTAACTGTGTTGAGTCCCTTAGCAACGGTGACTATATTCTTTCTCAAAACTACTTTAGTACAACTTTAACATAAGACCGTGGTCACTTAATTTGTATTGTCATTTTGTCGATGAATTAAAATGGCTATCACAATTGCGTAAGTAAAGAAGTTGACGAAAAATGTCCGAGCTACTTCGGTATCAAATTTCAAATTTCGCTAAGAATGTCCTATACAAAAGCTGTTCCATTTCTTTAACAAGATTTCTTCTCAATTTTATTTTAAATATATACATATGTATTTTTTACTTGATGCGAGAGGAAAAACTAGGAAAAAAAGTAGTGGGTCTAAATACATAAAAAGCGTATAAAATTAGACAGCTACCAGAATTTACCAACGAAATAAAATAAATACATGACTTTTGCTCCTATGTTACAAAAGTAAAATTTTGCTTTTCCATAGGTTAACACGGAATTTGAATGACTAATAACCAGCCTTAATCGTAATTGTATATTGGAGAAAACTACTCTACAAAGAAAGGGCGGATGCGGACAACGTTATGGAATGAATTCAAAAGTTGGCAATTATGCAAATGCGCATGTTAAATATTTTATTTCTCATTTTATTGTAAGAAATCTGTTTTAGCACCTGTGAATTAGTGTTTTTTGTTTATGCTTAAATATGTTCCTGTTCTCATAATTCAGGGAGGCATACTATTGTAACAATCGCAGTTATCGTCGATCACAAGTCGGATCGTATACTCCGCAGCAAAAGTATCCGAGCACTAGCAATAATCCCTGTCTAAAAAAAGTACACTTAATACTGCTTTGTGAAATAAATCCCTGTCGAATCATGATTTTAGACAGACTAAGAACATGACTCAACAAGGATTTATTTAACAAAGCAGTATTATGTGTACTTTTTTTAGACAGGGATTATTGCTAGTGCTCGGATACTTTTGCTGCGGAGTGTGCTATCCGACTTGTGATCGACGATAGCTGCGATTGTTACAATAGTATGCCTCCCTCAATCCTACATATAAAAAATGTTTCGATATTATGTAGCAAAAACGTTACAATCTTTCATTATCGTATCACTTCACGAATATTTTCTGACATGTTTTTGAAATGTCCATTCTTTTGTACGTTTTATCTGTTATGTAACTCAATATTTTCTAATACCTTTCTTTTTCTCTCTCTCTTTTTTTTTTTTTTTTTTTTTTTTTTTAACAATCGCGGACATTTCTATATTTCTAAAAGTGAACTAAAAGCAAACAAAATGTTTTAAAATGTTTCTGTAGGAATCAATACTAGGCCTACTTATAGAGTATATATTTCAATGTTAATTAATGGCTACGTTTTTAAAACATTCTGTGCTGTTAGGGATTATAGTGAGTAAAACCTGTAATACTGTTTTGATTATTAGCTTATTTATGATTATACTGAATTACTGATTAGAATGTTAACAACAGAAAAGATAACTACTTAAATCTTACTTCTATATATATATACACAAATAAAGAACAACTTGAAGCAAATTGTGATTAAAGTATTTGCAACCAAAAGAGTATGAAATATTTTAACATAACTCACAAAAAAATATTCAAAAGGTGTCGTCTTCAAAAAATATTGAAAAAAATATATGTGATTCTACTCTTCATAAAACACCAGAAAGTGAAAAAATTATCAGCTGAAATGAATTACAGCGACCACAAAACAATTATCAAAATGAAGCCTTTTTGGCGATTTAGCGCTGTTAGACGACAAGTTTGCTAGTATCGAGATTGCGGTGTACGAAAAGAACTGTTTTTGCTTCTCCGCCAAGTACTCAAAATAAATCGCCTAACAGTGTAAAATCGCCAAATATGCTTAATTTTGATAATTTTTTTTGGTTGCCGTAATTCATTTCAGCCGATATTTTTTTAATTTTCTGGTGTTTTATGAAGAGTAGAATGACATATATATATTTTTTTCAATATTTTGTGAAGACGACACCTTTTCAATGTTTCCTTGTTAGAATTATAAACCATTTGAACCTTTATTAGGTTGACGCAAAACTTAAAGTACAGTTCAATGTTTTTATAAGCTCACGGTTTACTTAAAATATAATTCCATGTGTCACTTCCTTGTGATTTCAATTGCTGGAATCACAAACACAAACTATGATTCCACGATGCACGAAAAATTTTTTAAAAATAAGTTCACACTTTTTTCACTTGTTTTACACTGATTGGTTTCTAAGTCTTTCTCTACCACCACCCAATTCATTTAAAACTCCTGGTTGCAATGTTATGCTTCTTGTTTTGTAATAAGAATAGAACAATGGATTCTTACATTTGCGAGAATGTGTTTTATCACTCAGTTATTGCGCCAAGAAGAGATATTTTTACATTTTCGTATTTCGACGGCAATTATAACACGAAAAATAAGTAACAGTCAAACTAACAATAAAATATAATAAACTGGAATAAAAATTTTAATGGTTGAAAACATCAAAATAAATTAAGTTGCATTTTTTCGAAATAATATTTATTACACGATTAATAATTCACCGAGACTAGACAAAGTTATTCTGATTAGTTATTAAAAAATCAAATCCATCTATTTATCTGCCTCTATACACATATTTATTTGTCTTTTTATCTATCTATCTGTACATTGTTAAATAAATATTTTGTACAGACACTTGTTTTTTGTCCATTATACGCAATCAAAAGTCCCATTCTATATGTACTATTCTATATTTTATCAAGAAAATATTTTGTTTACAAACTTTATTTTTTGGCACATTATACACATTCTGATTAGTTATTAAAAAATCAAATCCATCTATTTATCTGCCTGTCTATACACAGATTTATTTGTCTATCTATCTAACTGTACATTGTTAAAGAAATATTTTGTACACAAACTTGTTTTGTGTTCATTATACGTGAACTAAAATCCCATTCTATATATATAGTTACTTATTTTATTAAGTAAATATTTTGTTTGCAAGCTTTTTTTTCTGTACATTATACACAATGATATGCAATAATATTTTTATTTATTTATTATTGTTATATTTTTTATTTTTTGGCACTTTAATGCAATAATGCCTAACTGAAAAAATTCTCGCTGATTTCATTAACTATGTGAACGGTTAAAGTTCTGAATTAAATTACGGGATTTTTCCTTTATTGTAAAGTACAATATAAAATATTTTTCTATATTTCAAAAAAATAGTTTTTTTTTTTTTCCCCGATTTCATTGTCTTATACTTACGCGGACAAAGACGTTCTTCCCTCCAATGCAATATTTTCCTTCTGATATTCTTGTTATTTGTTGTTCTTTGCAGACATTGTTGGCTATCTTCATCACCTGAAACACGACAAAATTAACATTGAAAAACTACACATGGAATAATTTTTAATCAAAATTAAGAGACTTACGCATAATTATCGTTAAAACATGTAGAAACTTATTCAGCTTGTCCAAAATGTCTATAAATCGTGTAACAACGATATTAAAAAGTGTTTTAATTATTTTATAAATTTAGATTTTATTCTATTGATATATTTTATAATTAAATATACTGTATACTGTATACTGTTCCATCATCGAATTTAAAAAATTGGTAGAACAACGGTTATTTATTTAAGAAAACTGTAATAACACTACTAAAGGAGAATTCTTAGTATCATTCTAAAATATTCGCTTTCACTCTACGCTGAGAAAAAATTCTGCAACTGACATCTGGAATCTAAATTGTGGCTCTAGAAAAAATAGTTGCATGTCATCCTTGTCAATTCTAGTCCACTTTGAAAGCGAGTTCTAGAAACCCCTATTAGAATTCTAGAACGTTTGCCTATATTCTCGAGGGCAAAGTTATTTAAAAATCTTTGCAAATAAATGAGAATATAAGAGACGGGTTTTAGCAACTATAATCTTGGTTTATGACCCAATTCTAGTAAAATCAAGCGAGAATTTTTCATAATACAAAACATTCCGAATATTGTTTCATTATCTAGAAATGTGTAGACTAGAAATTTTCGATCATTTCGTCTATTCAGCTAATTGGCGTGCCTTATGCGCATAGCTCGGAAATCTATATTTCTACTTAAGGGATTTAGAAAATTACTACTTATTCATTCTAGATGAAGGCGGTATATATATTTTTTCTCGGAGTAATATTTAATTTTAGAGCTCATCATGCATTCATTAAAAATATTTATAAACATCTGTGATATGTATTAAACCTATCACAACGCAGTTACTAAATTTTATGATTTCTTTTGCACTATTGTTTTCAAATAATACTTCTCACCTTTTCTGATTATAAAATTTATTGCAACATATTATTTTTAGTTGTGTTAGATAAAAGAAAAATAAAAGAAAATAAAACTTAAGGGGATGCTTAAAAAATTAAATAAATACTGATAAAGCTATATAGATAGCGTTGTATGTTATAGTTTATTCTTCTTTAACTATCTGTTATTATTATTCCTCTTTAAATATCTGAGCAAAGTTGTAATAGCTAATATTCATGTTTCAATGTTACTCACTTTATACAGTAATAATTTTTTTTAATTAAAATAGTATATATAACACTATACAATAATAAATAAATAAATAAGTAACATGTAAAAACGCAGATAAGAAAATTTGTCGTTACTTCGAAATTACTGATTGAAGAAATATCTTATTTAATTCATGTAAAATATAAGAAAATTTCAATTAAAATGAAAAAAAAATATCTTTTTATTTTTTTATGTATAAGAAATAATTTTTGAAGTGCAAGAATTTTTTTTTACTACGAGTCTGTTTCCTGTAATTTAAAAAACAATTTGGTTCATGAGATTCTCGATTGGCTGTTTTATTTAGGATTTCTGTAAATTGAAAGGCAAATTTTCAAATTCATAAATATCTATGTGATTATACAACATTTTGTTAAATATTTATTCTGTTTCAAAAAGTTTTGGAATTACTCTTTTTTAGCAGTACAATATATATTACATGTAAAGATATTTACTAAAAAGACACACTGAGAAAAAAAATATACCGCCTTCATCTAGAATGAATAAGTAACCATTTTTTAAATCCATTAACTAGAAATATAGCTTTCCGAGCTATGCGCATAAGGCACGCCAATAAACTGAATAGACGAAATGATCGAGAATTTCTAGTCTACACATTTTTAGAAGGTAAAACAATATTCTGATATTCTGAATAATCTGAATCTTTTGTATTGCGAGAAATTCTCGCTTGATTGTCTAGAATTAGGTCATAAATCAAGATTATAGTTGCTGAAACCCGCCTCTTGTGTTCGCATTTATTTGGAGATATTTTCAAATAGGTTTGACCTCGATAATATAGACAAACTCGCTAGAATTCTAATAGGGGTTTCTAGAACTTACTTTCAAAGGGGACTGGAATTTATAAGGATGACATGGGACTATTTTTTCTAGAGTCACAATTTAGATTCGAAATGTCAGTTACATAATTTTTTCTCAGTGCATAATGCAATCTTAAAAAATAAGCATCGTAAACATTTTCTTTCTGATTGCCGTGGACAAGTTAATTTCTACAGTAAACTATTTATTGAAAAGCACATGGCATATAAGTGCATATTATAACACATTTTCCACATAATTTTTAAAAATATAACCTGTATCATATGCTGAAAATATTTACCTACATAATGCACTGAGAAAAAATTCTGTAACTGACATCTAGAATCTAAATTGTAGCTCTAGAAAAAATAGTTCCATGTCATCCTTATAAATTCTAGTCCCCTTTGAAAGCGAGTTCTAGGAACACCAATTAGAATTCTAGAGCGTTTGCCTATATTATCGATGTCAAACTTATTTAAAAATCTCTTCAAATAAACGAGAATACAAAAGGCTAATTTAGCAACTATAAACTTGGTTTATGACACAATTCTAGAAAATCGAGCGCGAAATTCTCGCGATACAAAGGATTCAGAATATTCAGATTAATGTTTCACCACCTAGAAATGTATAGACTGGAAATTCTAGATCATTTCGTCTATTCAGCATATTAGCATGTTTTATACAAATAGCTCGGAAATCTCTATTTCTAGTTTGGGGATTTAGAAAATGGCCACTTATTCATTCTATATGAAGGCGGTATATTATTTTTCTCAGTGTGCAAGTTATGTTTTAAACTTAAAATTAATATTCTCATAACTCTTTTATTATATTTAAAAAGTGCTGTGAAAGAACAACACATTTTTGTTCTTTTGAAATACAGTCAAATGATTAAGGCATATACACACATACTATATGAGAATTTTGTTCAGTTTTTTGCTTAAAAAAATAAAATTTTTGGTTTTTAAAATGTATCAGAAGAAAGGAAAAGCTAAAAGTCCAATATATTTTACGTTCCAAGAATAATACATTTGATTAGCTGACGTGTTTATTACAGAGCCTATAATAAACAAATACATATAAATACATATTTCAACTTTATTTTAAAAGTAAGGGATTGTGCTAGTTATTGAAAAGATTTTTCTTCATAATGCAATTTATATTTTATCTTCATCTTCATAATTATCTTCATAATGAAACATTAATTTTCTCATAATTTTTATTTTATGTTAAAGACGCAGAGAAGAGGAAAAAAAATCTTTTCGAAAACATTCAATTTGTTAATGGATAAGGGAATGGTAATGAATGGGCTAAAATAATAAAAAAAAATGAAATTTAATGAAAAAGAAAGGATTTTATTCGAAACAAGTGATAAAACATTAAATTAATAATAATAATAATAATAATAAAAATGGTACGTAAAATACAGAATAAGTATAGTAAGCATAAAAAAAGAAAGAAACAAAGAAATGATAATAACGAAATTTTTATCTACACTGAGAAAAAGTTCTGTAACTGACATCTAGAATCTAAATTGTGGCTCTGGAAAAAATAGTTCCATGTCATCCTTATAAATTCTAGTCCCCTTAGAAAGCGAGTTCTAGAAGCCCCTATTAGAATTCTAGAGTGTTTGCCCATATTCTCGAAGGCAAAATTTTTTAAAAATCTCTGCAAATAAATGAGACTACAAGAGGCGGGTTTCTGCAACTATAATCTTGGTTTATTACCCAATTCTAGAAAATCAAGCGAGAATTTCTCGCAATACAAATGATTCATAATATTTAGGGTATTCAGAATAGTGTTTCACCCTCTAGAAATGTGTACACTAGAAATTCTCGATCATTTCGTCTATTCAGTTTATTGGCGTGCCTTATGCGCATAGCTCGGAAATCTATATTTCTAGTGAAGGGATTTAGAAAATGGCCACTTATTCATTCTAGAGAAAGGCGGTATATATTTTTTTTCTCAGTATACTAAAATTGATGTTAAGTGACATGTCTATAACCACACGTATAGTTACACCTCTTATTTATGGCTGTGATAACATTTTAATAATGTCTCAGAAGTTTGCAATACTCATTGGGGCAAAAAAAATTAAAATCATTTAACCCTTAAAGTACGAGTTTTTTTTTTTTTTTTTTCCTCACAAAAACTAGTAAAAAAGGATCGAGTTTTTTTTTTTTTTTTTTTTGACAAAGAATTCCTAACAAACTTATAGCTGATCATCAAATGCACTACTTGGTTTACACAAGCAAAATGCTGCTTAGTGGTGCCATCTATAGTAAATAAGTTTAATTATAATCTAGTCTGTCTGTTTTTACTAGAACGGTTTTAAGACGGGCATTAGAAATAAAGTAACGCGAGATACAAGATCACCCGTGTGAGACACGGGCATATGCAAATTTGCCGGTAACTTTCACCCATGTCAGAAACGGGCAAATGCGTTAAAGGATTAAAGAAGAGGCCGATCTTCTTAATCGGATTAATAAACTGCATATTTTGATCAGATCCATTAAGAAGGAAAATTTTGTGATCTTCATCACTACTTGTATGAATATTTTTCTCGAGAAATGACCATCAAGTGCTTTGTAAGCAGTACTTTTATTTAAAATCCATAACAGCCAGTTAATAGTTCATATATTTAAGAAAATTAGAATAAAGAAAAATACATATCTTTATGATCAGGTCAAAGGTGCCTATTCATTCACAATACATCAGAGATGCCAAGTTACTACTAACGAAAAACCAATTTCATACCACAATAAAGAAAAAGTAAAATTTATCCTATTAAATTGCAGATAATTATTACAAAAAAATACATTAAACAATTTCCGGTATAAAGATTATGGACAATCCGTAATAACTTGGCATCTCTGTTACATGTAGCCCAATGCCATGGGAATGAATAGGTTTACAATTTTTGAATTTAGTCGCCTTCTAACTGAATATTGAAATATATATCAACATTTATAAATATTCAAACAAAGACTTTTAAATAGTCATAATTGTCATAAAAATAGTAAATAATTATTCAGCAGAGTCTACTTTACAGAATAAGGAAAAATCACTTTTAAACCGATTTTTGACCCCTACACTACTAGAAAAATGGCTTCCCACAAACGCATTTTTAAGTGTTTGGTAAAGCAAATAGCTCTATATACTGATCAAATTTAAATTGGTTTCATACAAATACTTTTTCACATACTATTAATTGTTCATTAATTCCCATGGCCCTTTGATTACCATTGTCTTCTACCTGTGAGAGAGTTTTTTGTTTGTTTGATTAATAAATAAAAACAGCATTTTTAAGTGTTTTTCTTTTTTTTTTTTTTAAATAATGCATTAGAATAAAAAAGAAAAAGCTTATTCACCCTCATTACTTCACGCTGTTTTGAACTATGATCATGCTAAGCACTGAAGCAAGTAAATGTCGATGAGAATGTAGTTCGACATAATATTTTCTTTGTAAATAAGATTTGATTCTCACTAGAATCGCAAAAAATAAAAGTCGATGGGTAAATACAGTTTTGTAAATAAAATTTTGCCTCTGCAAGAATTTTTATCATTCAAAAGGGCCAAATAATAATAATAATAATAATAATAATAATGAAACTCCGCTAACTGTAGAAATATCTAATTGAGCAAATGTTATTTTAGGTACTATTTTCATTTAAACGGTATCTTACTTTTTTAAATGTTCCAGGAAAAACGCGAAATGAGCCTATTTCAACTGAGTTTTTGTTCTTGTTAAAATTATAAAAAAAAAAAAAAAAAAAAAAAAAAAAAAAAACCTTTTTGAAATGTATAAAATCAACACACTAAATTAATTAAAATAAAAAGTGTAGCAAATTATTAATGTAGAAAAGTTTTTCAGTGTTATTTCCCGACTGGTAAGAAATTTTACTATTTGAATGTTATCGTGTAATTTGAATTAAAATGTTCTCAAAAGGAATTCATTATGGAAGGAATTCATTATATAAAAATCCCTTGGTGTAAAGTATGTAAATGCTTCATGAAAATTTGAAAACCGAAAACAATTTATGAAATTTTTTAATTAATTTATTATTAAAAATGATTAAAAAATTTGTAATAAATTGAAACAGACATATTTTTTGCAACTACTATGACTTTTCAAAATTTATCAATTAGATCTAGTAGCAGTGTTTGCTTCTTTATTTTATACAAAAGCAATACAAAACGGAGAACGCAGAGCTGCTTTGGAAATTGAATTTTTTTCTTTGAGTATTTACAAAAACTGTACTACCTAGTGACAGACAATAAGGTAGACTGTTAATACTAACTAACACGCAAACCGAAATGCATATATATCTATATATATATTTCTTCATAATATTGTTAGGTTTTTCAAAAAATCTGTGTCTCTGAATAAGTGGACATATAAATTAATAAGCCTATATCACGGACACACATACCTTCTTGTCGAGTTCTGATGGCTTGTGCCTCTTTGCAGGAACAGAATTGGAGGATGGTGGCGTATAGGACAACCTGTTCCGCGGCCTGTGGTTACCCACATGGTCTATCCCACTGTCTGGACTAGTTGGACTGAGAAGACTGCCAGTCGAATTCAGGGAGAGCGCCGATTCTGTCCGGCTCCGGACTAGGGTTGGCGAGGAGCCGTCGGATAAGGAACTAAGTCCATCCGAGGATCGGTCCTCCTCCTGTTCATCGATTTCCTTCTCGAGTTGAACAAGTCCAGGAGGTTCTATGTCGTATTTGGAAGCTATCCGCCCAAGCTCGAGGAGGCACAATACGACTGTACGAGGTTGTGTGTGGAGGACTGTAAAATACAAGAAATACTGTTCAGTTCTACAAACGTTTGAACAAATTCAGATGTTTTACGAAAATATGCATATGCAACACAAGTACATCAAAATAGTTGTTTTATTACCTTAACCTTAAGTTGCATAGTTTAGATTGAGTAACATTTATTTGGAGAGGATAATTTGTGGAGTTATACTTATGGGTTTCTAACACGTATTTGAAATACTGCTGATGAAAAACACTCGAATTTTAAGAGAGATGACTGACCTGCGTTGATACAAATGCAAGACAAGTTTACATGTTTCTAATGCATTCCTAGTACACGTTATATGCTGGACTATCATTTGTATTTAGTATTAAATTAGAAAAAGTTATATATATGTGTGTGCGTCATAAAAAAGTGAATGTAATTAGTCTATTTTATTAACCTCCTTTATCATACTCCTCTTCATCTTAATTTGTCAGTTTGATTCTCATCTGTATTTAACTCGGGAATTCGTGCGCCGAGCGAACGAATATTAGAAGTCTCGTCTAGTAGTTATATGTTACCCGACAACACTTTACCGCCTTTTAGAGCTCTAAACATAAAAATATTTATTTTTATGATAAATGAAATTAATTTTTGGGACAATTTAAATTATACAAACACACTTTAAATAGAACATATATATATATATATATATTCTACTTGCATTTTTTTTTTTTTTCACAGATTTTGAAGATTGAAGACGTATTCCCCACAGATATAAAATAAGCTTTCGGTCATGCAATATTTGGCGCGCGCTTTCGTGAATTAATTGTCATTTCATTTCTTTTATTTTATTCGTTGCATAGGAAGTTCACCTCTACTATAAAAGCTTTCCTTTACCCCTCTCTTTCCTCCTTGTTAGCCAATCTTAATTCACGTTTGACTTAGGTATTGTAAAATTCACTAGTTTTTCTCGCTCTGAAAATAAACCTTTGTGCACAGTAGTACTTCACTAGAGGACTTGCCGTCGGAATGTATGCTATCTTTGACACTTTCTATGTATCATTATCTCTTTTTAAATATATTAGCTTCTGTATTAGTACGTATTTGTTTATCTTCCTGTGCTTTTGTTGTAAAGTCTCATAAATAAACATTTTAAATACAGAAAAAGTTTTTAAGGGGAGTAAAGCGCTCTGACTATCTTTACGGGCAAAGCTCCTTATGGTTCAATTTTTATACCTCGTTTCTCCCAAACCAATTGATGAAATTTGATGATTATTTTGGAAGATTTGTTGAATAAAAGTTACCTAATAATATATCAGTTAAATGTGTCTACTCCAATCTCAAATCTCCAAATATCTGAAGGTCACTCTTTTGAGAACTGAAATTAGGGAAATGTTTTCTTGTAAACAACTTGACGAATCTTTTTTTTTTTTTTTTTTTTTTTTTTTTGGGGGGGGGGGGGGGGATTTGTTTATTATCAGTTACTTTGAAATATGTATTGTATTTTATTTTCTAATTATAAATTTCACGATTCGATTACATTTAAAATTTTGAAATGTGCGATTACAATATCTTCCTATAAGTATCTTTTATCACCAGAAAAAAAAAAAAAAAAAAAAAAAAAAAATCAGTCGAATTCGTTCCATAGTTTATGCAAAAACTTGAGTCCCCAAAACCATGTTTTACAGGAGAGCCAAAAACAAATCCTTAGAAGTTATTTTTCAGTTATTTCTAGTCATCAGAAAATAGATTTATTTATATAAAATTAACCAAAAAAATCTAAAAATTTTTTGAAAAATTTAATATTATACTCCCCTTAACTTAATAAGCGTTTATAAAGACCAACTAGTCTGAAAAATAAATAAATAAATAAATCTTTAGCAAAATTAGCTCATTGATTACTGATGGGAATATAAAACAAAAATAGGGAAAAAATCAAATGATTTATCAAAAACCTTACCTAGCCCATCTGATTCGAAAATAACTGCTTCATGGACTCCAAACTTCCTGCACCAGCGAATAAAATTTTCTGCATTATCTCGTGCATAAAAAGATTCAGACTTTGCGTTTTCCCAGCATTTGAAGCGAACAGATGGCACACTCTGCAAAAAATCAAAAACGATAAAATATCTTTTAAAACGCTATTAATAATAAACATTAAAGAAATAGCAGTTACGCAGTAAATAATATATTTAGTACTGTTATTTCGAATTCAAAATATATAGTGTAAGTGAACTATTTTAAAATTGATATAACCTGTTTAATTTCTTTTGGTGCAATTCTGCAACCGATTTTTGTGATTTTCTTAATTGTAAAATTTCAACGTCCTTTTAATTTTATTTTCTTACACTTTGAAACAGTATGGATCATCTATCTTAAGTTCATCTATCTTAAATTATTAGAGGACTTTGTGAGTCCTGCTCTCGGTGCGGTCCGTTTCTGAAAATATTTTACCATCCCATTTTTATAAACAATAAATTTACGTGATTATTTTGAGCAAATTTTAAGATCGTGAGTTCTTACTCAATGGGCGCTTCCAACCTGACGTCAGAAGTCACATGATAGAGGAAAAACAAACAGTACACGAAGTCTTCTTTATCTATAGCGATTGCTGAAATAACATATTTTCTATTCTTATTTTTGACCAATCGTGTTTAATCTGTGTTACTTTTTTATACATCGTCATTTTTAATCCATTTTGTATCATTATTCATCATCGTTTTTTTTTTTTTTGCTGTATACATTTACAATCATCATTTAGTTTATATTTGTTATTGATGTTCATGGAGAACATGTTAAGCACTCTGATTTTAGGTACTTAAACTATTGACAGTGCAACATCGTACTGTGTAAAGCGATTTAGGCAGCTAAGTTAATTAACTTGTTGTAACACCTTTTTGATTTAAATTTAACAGAAAATATTTTAAAATTTCAAATTATAATCCATAAACATTCCACAAGAGCAAACTATTATTTATTGCTAGATCAGTTAATGTAACAGTTACACTACAAAATATAAAAATCGATTCTTACATGTGAAAATAAATAAACAAATAAAGTGTTTTTAAAAAATTGTTAAATTTACAAATACAATTATTCTACTGTTTACAAATGCACAATATTACTTATATTTTATTTTATTTTATTTTATTTTATTTTATTTTATATTAAATATTAATACTTTTTTTCTTAAGAACAATATTTATTTTAATTCGATTCCCAGAATTCGATTTTCTTTTTCCTCTATCACGTGATTGAGCAGACGACACTGGGAAGAGTCCATTGCTTGAAATCGTCCTGAGTTTGCAAGCGTAAGTTGTCCCTCGAAAATAGGGTTAGTTGAAGGAAATATGTATAGTTGAATTTTGTTTAGTTTGCGTTTATTTCGGAGTAATTGTAGATTTTCCATCGATAATTCAGTTACAGCGCCTAGAATATACAGTGTGGCCTAGCGCTTATAATCGAAGACTTAAAATACTGCTAAAAAAAAGTTAAGCTTCCCAGATGACGTTGCGATGGAATTTTTTGCTCAAATCGAAGAGCTGATTGGCTTTTTCCAGTTTCGTATGCTTAGTCACGTGATCTAAGCCCATAATTAACCAATAGGGAGTTTTTCAAGCAATAAACCATCTAAACTCGATCGCACTGACCCAGTGATGCCAGATTGGGGATTTTGTCCCCATTTTGGGAATTTTTGAGGCTTCTGGGGACAATTTTGGGGACCAAATGTTTGTGGGGACTTTTTTGGGGAACTCTAAAATTTTTGGGGACAAATCTGGGGAGTTCTTCAACTTTCTGTCAATGTTGGCAACGAAATGATTTATCCCTACGACTAGGGTCTTTCAATAGCTTTATTCATGATGTAGGGACAAATTTTAAATTCATAGGGACTTTTTGGTAATTTTGTAAGAAATTTCAAGAAATTACGCATGGATTATGTTGTTGTTTCTAATTTTTTCATGATTATTCACTAAAGTAAGGACTTTTATCATCAGTGTAGGGACATTTCGAGATTTGAGTGGAAAATCGCATACACATATACAATATAATATTATTATAGGTTTATTTTATATTAATTTTTCTGTTCTTAATAATAATTTGTATTCGGTTCACAATGTTCAATTTTTAACTTCTACAACTTGCCTCTCCGTGTGTTGCCAACAGCACCAACTGATTAGAGGGGATTATAATACATTTTTGTATTTGGGGATTTTTTTCAAAAATTGTCTTCATTTGAGGAAAAATCTAAGCTTAAATCTGCTTGATATTTTCTTTTTGAAAAATTTTTATTTTCCCTTTTTAGTAGAAATCAAGTTGGGGATTTTTTCGACCCCCCCCCCCTTCCTGATTTGGGGATATTTGAAGACCTGTTTGGGAAAATAATTTTCGACCATCTGGCATCACTGCACTGACCTCTGGTGAGAGGCTTAATTTTTAAGGCACTGATTTGCTGGTTACTTTCCACACTACACTTGCTAATTGATTCTACTTTGTAAACCACCAAGAACCTAACGGTTAGCTACTGAATTTTCACGCAGTTTAACATTAAGAGGTATTTTATGTCTAATTTAAGTAAAATGTACAGTCATGTTGGAAACTCTTCCCTTCCCATCTTTTAAAACTGTAATAAAAAAAAAAATATATTTTTTATGCAACTTGAATTTATTAAATTTAGACATCTACATGAAGTGAAATGAGGGGAGGGGGGGCGAGGCTGCTTTAATCCTTTAGAAATTTAATTTGGCAAAGTGTATTAAATCATAAACTAAATGACACGATTTGATTGACAGATTTTTGTCATATTGTAAGCTTCTTCTTTTGATGTATGGCTCTGAATATGGTATGCTATACACAATGGTTATGTTGGCAAAGTTTGAACAAAATGTATTTGATGGCAGTTGGCTAAATACGCTTACAGAATTTTAAATTGATAAGAAAATAGTAAATAAAGTAAAAAAAAAAAAAAAAAAAAAAAAGATTTTTTTATTGGTTAAATACGCTTACAGAATTTTAAATAGATAAGAAAATAGTAAATGAAGTTAAAAACATAATATATATATATAGATTTAAGCCATGATTATTATTATTTTTTAATGTTCCCGATATTGTTTCATTTTTTCCCATTTATGGTGGAATTTTTCAAATATATTATTTTTATGGAAATAAAATTGGTATTTTGAAAAGTATAGCTATATATATATATATATATATATAAAACCCTCAATTAAGTGGAAAACATTTTCATCTTTTACTTTTATTCTCTTAAATTTTAACGCTGTGTACACTTTTTTTTTTTTTTTTACTAACATGTTCTAAACTATTATTTGGTCTTATATTCCTTTTTTTGACGTGGCCCTTGAAAGTATATTAATACCACACTTCCATAAACAATCAAGTTGTATGCAAAATTTGAGTGCAAAATTATTGTGACGGAAGTGAATAAATAAATAAATAAATAATGATAGTGAGATTTGAATCCGATTGATAACTTTTTGCCATTGTAAATTTCTTTCTAATTATGTGATTATGTAGGATTCTGAAGGTTGCATTGTTCTCTAAAAATATTATGTAGACAAAGTTTAAAGAAATTATGTTCGATAGCAGTCGGTAAAAATTACTTTACAAGATAGGCAAACAACAAACGAATTTAATAATATAAATATAAATAAATATATATATATATATATATATATTTTTTTTTGTGACAAGATATGTTCTTTGTACTCAAACGTACTTTAAACCGTATTCTTTCTTTCTTTTTTTTTTTTTTTTTTCTTTATTATTGCATTTTTATATGAAACATTGAAATGTGATACTTTTTATGAAAATAAAATCACTCTTATTTTGTAGCAAAAAAGAGCCATATGCAAATAATGTTTATAATAATAGAAATAAATAAATAAATAAATAAAAATAACTGTTAGATGGAAATAGATTTAATTTTAATTTTTTGTTTTTATTTAAATCAATGAGAATGTTTTTGAATTTATCAGGCTATATATACTAGTTTCACCACTTTTTATCAAAAAATTACAGTGTTTTACATGTTTTTATTAACTTCGATTCTTGTTTGTTTTTTTGTTTGTTTGTTTATCCAGTAAAAATCTTGCAATCGATTTTTAATTAACTTCCCGACTAGCCAGACATTTGACACTTTCAGAATAGCTCAAAACACGGTCACAATGCATATTTTTAATACTTTTAGTCAATTATTTCGGGTCCCCGATGCCTTCGGTAGCGTTTATATGATTCAACAGAAAATTTAAAAACATGGTGTATAAAAAGTTCTTTTTATCTTGTAATTATTTCTCTCTCTTTTTTAAAATATAATAAATAAAATAACAACAACAACAAAAAAAAAAAAAAAAAAAAAAGGAGCTTAAAAAAGAGCAACATTTAAACAATATTTTATAAAATTTTCATTAAAAATTTTAGAAAATTCAGCCTGTGGGTTCTGGTCTGAAAATTGGTAGAAGCGATTTTTCAAAAACTAATACACCAATCTTATTACAATTTCCCGCACTTACATAAAATGGTACTGACAAATGCATGAACATTTTTTTTTTTTTTCGATTACAACCAATTTTGGGAGGGTATACGTTAGGAAAAAACTATCGAAAAGTGCATTTGTTTTTGTATACAACTCTGCCAAAAATTAAAAATTCAGTTTTTTGGTATAATTATTTTTTAATTTTTAAAATCCTTTGTTCAAGTACGGGCTATACTTATCAATTAGTATTTATTTTTTCAGATGAAGCTATCAGGATTAAAAAAAAAAAAAAAAATTATTTCGTGTCCACAACTTTTATGAAGTGTCTCCGGAAACTAAGTCCCACCGGTTAATTTTTCCAAAATTTTTAATGAAAATTTTATACAATTTTGTTTAAATGTCGCTCTTTAATATGCTCAAAATATTAAACGAAAAGTTTTATTGATAAAAAATAAATAAATAAATATGTAAACCTGATCATGGTACAGCTTTAATATAACTCCGCTTGGCGACTTTTGAATTTTTATCGCCATTTTAGACAAAAATACATGATTTATGCGATTAATTTTTCTGTTCCTTTCTTTTCTTTTAATATACTTTTTTCTCATTTTTTAATAAATTATAAAATATTGAAAAATAGAAAAGAAAGAAAAGAAAAAGTACCAACTCAAACTCAAACTTAATTATCTTGTTTTTATTTTTTATTTCATTTGCACGCGCGCTTTTTATTTCCTAATTCAAAATTATTAAAAAAAACTTTTTTGATACTGTCTGTCTCGAAACTGATTATTATTAATTTTCTTTTCTTTTCTTTTTCATTCTCTCTCTCTCAAAAAAAAAAAAAAAAAAAAAAAAAGGAAAGAAAAGAAAGAAAGATTTTGATGAAATTCTGGCAAAAGCAGAATATAGTTTAGTACGGAGGACTATTATTATTATTATTATTATTATTATTATTATTATTTATTTTTTTCAAATTATAACATCACTTGTAAATTATTCAATTATATTTTCGATAAATTTTCGATTTCGATAAATATCCAACTATCGTAAAACTGGTATCGTAAAAATCCGTAGATTGAGACTAATAGTCCTCAGTCCTAAAAAAAAAAAAAAAAAAAAAAAAAAAAAAGGAAAGAAAAGAAAAGAAAAGAAAGAAAAAAGAAAGAGGAAATATGCTTTTTACCTATTACCTATTTATTAATTTGTTTTTAAGATTTTGAAATCCATTAACCCCTTAAATAGCTTATTTATTTCAACATTATCTACCATGCATCAAATTATTTGATGAATCATTATTTATTTATTTATTTTTAAGCGATTTTTGAGACATTCGTAGTATTACTTCAAAACTGCATTTTTAGAGTTCTGTCATTCTATGAATAATTACGTGATATTTCACCAGAACAAAATAATTGATTTTACTTTAATGTTATTTTATATATAGATTATCCCCCTTGTATAGCAATTGTAAAAATCTTGAAGGTTACCTATCTCTCTCTCTCTCTCTCACACACACACACACACACACACACACACACACACACACACACACACACACACACACACATACACACACACACACACACACACATATATATAATGTTTTACTTATTATGAGCCTTTTTAGTAATGTATACACTGAGAAAAAAAATATACCGCCTTCCTCTAGAATGAATAAGTGGTCATTTTCTAAACCTCTTAACTAGAAATATAGATTTCCGAGCTATGCGCATAAGGCACGCCAATAAACTGAATAGATGAAATCATCAAGAATTTCTAGTGTACACAATTTCTAGAGGGTGAAACAATATTCTGAATACTCTAAATATTCTGAATCATTTATATTGCGAGAAATTCTTGCTTGATTTTCTAGAATTTGGTCATAAACCAAGATTATAGTTGCAGAAACCCGCCTCTTGTAGTCTCATTTATTTGCAGAGATTTTTAAATAACTTTGCCCTAAAAAATATAGGCAAACGCTCTAGAATTCTAATAGGGGCTTCTAGAACTCGCTTTCCAAGGGGACTAGAATTTATAAGGATGACATGGAACTATATCTTCTAGAGCCACAATTTAGATTCTAGATGTCAGTTACAGAATTTCTTCTCTATGTATGTATTATTTTAATTCTTCCTTATTCATTAATGCTGACCCCATTTTTGAAAAGTCATTTTTAAATGAATTAATTTTTATCTTATTCATAAGTGATTGTGGTGAAAAAGAGAATTGTTCACAACCAACAAGCCAGGGAGAAACGTTCTATATTTACTCACAATGACTATGATTATGATTTACACAGAGACAATGGGCAGACGTTGTTACAAGTGGGCACTATTCAAGATCCGAATTCGAATAAATAGGCGAGAAAAATTAAAGATCATCTATTTAAAGAATGGAATAAAGCGCATCTAAAACACCCAGTACTGGCACAATGAAAAAGGACTTTTTCTATTCAAACAACAGTAACTCAGTTTAAAAGATGGCTAAAATTGTACGTATGAATGGGTTAGATATTCATAAAGAAATGAAAGGAGAATGGTCCATCTTCGTTTATGAAGCTTACTTTAGAATGTATTGTTGAAGCTTTTAATTATTTTCTATTCCATAAGATTATACATTAAAAGCTTTTAAAATTAATGTATTTAAATTTCTTATCATTTCCTACAGTGATATATGATATTTTAATATCGATTTTCTCTGTAGAGAAGTTTACAGAACGTAAAAATTTTGATCTGTTTTGTCCAGTTAAAAAGGCAACATGTTAGGGTAGATTTAGTATTTTATTCCTTTGTTAATTAACTCTAATAATCAATAGAATTGCTTGATGTAAAAAGTGATGAATCTGAGTAATTAAGAAATTGATATAAATAAAACACTGTATTTACGATTTGTTTCGTTTATCTGTCTGCCCGCGGTTTCATCTCCGTTGATACATTTAGAATTCAATCATATCATTTCACTTTCCAAATTATTTACTCACCAAACATTAAATATTAAATCATAAATACTTTTAAATATTATGGAAGTGCGTAGAATACGCATTATCTAACGGAAAATTCAAAATTAGCAGAAAATTCATCTCCATTGATACATTTAGAATTCAATCATATCACTTCACTTTCCAAATTATTTATTCACCAAACATTAAATATTAAATCATAAATACATTTAAATATTATGGAAGTGCGTAGAATACACATTACCTAACAGAAAATTCATCTTTAGCAATTTTCTGTTACGAATCCGAAAAATGTTATGTCACCCTGTAAATGATTCATTAATGGTAATTCCACTATTTTCTAGACTAAACATTGGTTATTCTGTCTGAAAAATGCATGTTTATCATACCAGAAAGGTGTTGAATTGTGCTTATAAGAAATATGTCTCTTAGACTGTAATGTACCGAAAGCTTTTTGTGTGTCCCTGTAAAGAAACCAGTTGTGATACACGCAGAAATTTTACGAGGAAAAATTTTACAATAAGTCTGAAAAACTGAATAACTTATATCAGTTTTACAGAATTAAAAGAAGATATTTATGGAGATGAATACGCGGATGGACAATCGTATTATTGCGTGTATTAAATAAATATATATTGCGTGTATTGCGTGTATTAAAGAACAAAAAATCATGCAGATCGCATAATTATTAACACTTTCCAACTGTATGTATACGTTACTTCATTTAACATTCAAAGTACTTAGTGTACGTCACCATAGAACCAACTAATATGAACTAATTAAATTCATATTCAATCTTAAATATTGTTAGAAAATGTTAAAAACTCTTAACATGAACGGAAATCAAATTATTCCGACTGTTTATATATCTTTATATATACATTTCTTTTGTGCGTGTGTATGTCACTGAACTCCTCCTAAACGGCTGGACCGAGTTTAATGAAATTTTTTGTGTGTCTTCAGGTGCGTTTGAGAATGGTTTAGATTTACAATTCAGTTCAATTGGATAATTGGATCAAAAGATATTAAACAAAAACTCCATTTTAACTTTAAAAAGATTAAAAAGAAAATATATTTGATGCCAAAATAAACAAAATTCACGTTTATTTATTTTTTTTCCGGAAATAAAATATTTTTAATTTCGCGTGATAAACAATAAAAATTAGAAAAAAAAATTAATATACTATGAAAATATTCGCGCGTAAATAAATATTTTCATAGAGATACTTGGTATTAGCTTAAAATTTTTATTTAATTTAGTAGTACTTTTCTTTTCTACAGTAAAACAAAATTTTTCGTTTTAATTGATACTTTATATGTAACTTATAAAGGTTCTTTTATGTTTTCACCTTAATTGTAAATAGTAATAATTTCGAATTTATTAGAATTTTTTATTTTTATTTTATATATATCATAAAACAGTTTTTTTTTTTTTTTTTTTTTTTTTTTTTTGTATGGAACAGCTTTAGTTTGGAAAAATTTGGAATTTGGCACCGAAGTAGTACGGACGTTTCTCACCAAGTAGCCATGTTAATTCATCGCAAAAATGTAAAGTCGACAAGGGGGGGGGGAGGTCTATACTAAAGCTGTGCCTTTGTATTTATCTTTATATATACATTTCTTTTGTGCGTGTGTATGTCACTGAACTCCTCCTAAACGGCTGGTCCGGACCAGCCATTTCATTAAACTCGGCCGAGTTTAATGAAATTTTTTGTGTGTCTTCAGGTGGATTCGAGAATGGTTTAGATTTACAATTCAGTCCAATTTAAATTGTTTATTTAATTAATTTATCACTTATAAATTGTTGTTGATTTTGGAATGTTTCACATTGGATCCGGCAGACTGCGCTACGATCGTAGTATCGAATATTCAATAATACGCAAGCGAAGTGATGACGTCACTGGCCGTCCGTGGATGCAAGAAAAATATTTCCTATGTTAATCGCCCATTGGATTTTTTGTAAAAAATTAGTAAATATCGAGGAAAATTATTTCCCTATTTTAATCCCCATATTTGGGTATAGATATGTATTAGTTATCATGTGCATGCGTTAGATTGAGTAGATTTTGCTGTAAAATTGATAAAATTTGAATTTTTAATCTCAAAACTCTGTCATCCTTGGCGGAAAAAAAAATATCGCCATAACATCTGGCGAACATATTTAATTTCTTTCAAAAATAATGGTGATTTCAACAACTTATATTAAGAGAGTAATGAACAATATGAAACAATTTCGTACAATACATATTACGAAAATATACATCTGGCATGTATATTTTCGTATTACGTTTTTGATCGCCAAATACAAAAAACGCCAAGGAAGACAGAGTTTTGAAATTTAAAATTAAAATTTTGTCAATTTGAGAGCAAAATAACTCAATCTAACACATGCATACGATAACTAATACATATCTATACACAAATACGGGGATTAAAATCGAGAAATAATTTTCCTCGATTTTTGATAATTTTTTATAAAAAATCCAATGGGAGATCAACATAGGAAATCTTTTTCTTGCATAAACTGACGGTCAGTGACGTCACACATCGCTTGCGTATATTCTATTGTAATTCCAGTTTGTCCCGACAGTTGGTGCTGCGATCAAATTCAGGAAAATATTTTGTAACTTCGTGTTATTATTGTTATACAAAAAATTGTGTCCTAATTGAAATATTACATCAAGTTTTGAAGTGTGCATAAAAAACTATACATTTTGCAAATTTAGTGCGGAATTGGAGTGAGTATTTTATATAATTTTCTATCAAATTTACACGCGCGTTGATTAACAACCACCCTAACCTACAAATTTATTTGTGTAGCTAATTTATTATATTTTATTTATTTATTTTTTGAATGGAACACCTTTAGTATCGGATCCCGTTGGCAAAATTTGAAATTTGGCACCGAAGTAGCTCGAACGCTTCTCGCCAAGATCTTTAGTTCCACAATTGAGATAGCCATTTCAATTCATCGCAAAAATGGCTTAAAATATTTAAAGTCACCAAAGGCGTCCCATACTTTTGTGCGTGTGTATGTCACTGATATTTTATTTATTTATCTTTTGTATGGAAAATTTGGCACCAAGGTAGCTCGGACGTTTCTCGCCAAGATCTTTAGTTCCAAAATTGAGATAGCCATTTCAATGCATCGCAAAAATGGCTTAAAATATTTAAAGTCACCAATGGGGTCCCATACTTTTGTGTGTGTATGTCACTGATATTTTATATATTTATTTATTGTATGGAACACCTTTAGTATCGGATCTCTTTGGCAAAATTTGAAATTTGGCACCGAAGAAGCTCGGACGCTTCTCGCCAAGATCTTTAGTTCCACAATTGAGATAGCCATTTCAATCCATCGCAAAAATGGCTTAAAATATTTAAAGTCACCAAAGGGGTCCCAATTTGTGGCTTAGATATAGAGAATCCGTGCTTTTCTCACGGCCAATTATATGTTGCGTGTTCCAGGGTTGGAAAACCTTCGAATTTGTTTATGTATACTCCTCAAGGATTAACCAAAAATATTGTACATCCAATGGCATTACGATAAATTAAGTTTTTGTAGATTAAAAAAATATACCTGTTATAAAATAAATAGAGTTTCAACTTTTTCACCTTTAATTAAAACGAGTTTGTTTTTATTTAATACGAACTCTACATTTCACTTCTCTCATACTATACACATACTCACATGCATCGATTGATTGAATTGTGATGAATGTACATGTAATGATGTTAGATATTGTAATAACTTTTTGATAAAAATTTTCATCAAATCGGTCCAGATTGTTACAGCTTATTCAAAAAAGACGGAATTTTCATGTGAAATTCGTTGCTATGAGAGATTCTCCCATAAATTGAAATATTTGCCGTATGAAATAAAATTTTGTGCTGTTCGACATTCAGCGGAGGTTTTAAATAACAAGTAGCAAGTAGAAAGTACCATAAGTAGCAAGAAGCAAGTAACGAAAATTTCGGTAATTATGTCTTTTACGTTATAATCGGAATTCACAGTCACCGTTCACAGCGCTCCATACCTGTTTCACTTATATACCACATCCTTACACACTTACAATAAGTTAGTTATTTTTTTCTGGCAAAATATTCTCTAGAAATAATTTATATGACAAAACAACGTTTGTCGGGTCAGCTAGTATATATATATATATACAAGGTGTCCTATTTTAAAGTTTTCTACACCCGAAACTGTTATTGAAGATGCTATGAAATTTTGTGTAGGACATAATGAAAGTATGGGAATTTGTTTGAGTGAATAAAAAAAAAAAATTAGCTAAAGTTGCCACCAGATGGCATTTTTTTAATGGATTACACATTTAACATACATGTGTGATTGTTTACAAATTTTATTACAAGACATGTTCAACATGATGGCCATCATTGTCAGTTACCACTACCACCTGGAATCATCAGACAGCATGTTCCCCAGCTGATCGTAAAGTGCTCGGGGAAATGTTATGAACATGCTTGGATTATTAAGACATACTAGATCTTCCAAATTCCCCCAAAGCCAAAAGTCACATGGAAGTCTGGGGACAGGTAAGGTCACGGATCAGGATATGTGTAATTCATTAAAATACGCCCTCTGGTGGCGAAAATTTGATCTATTTTTTTATTTGCTCAAACAAATTTCCATACCTTCATTCACAAAATTTCACAACTTTCTCAACAATAGTTTTGTCTGTAGACAACTTTAAAATAGGGTCGTTTAATTTCGGCACCTTGTATATACTTTAAATATATTAGGCAATTGAAATTAACTTAAAAGGAACTATTTTTAGATTGATGTAAGTGTTTAAGTTTTTCATATTATTACTAACCAAACTAAAAATTTTATTTAATTTCAGAAGTTATATTTTTTCTCAACTTGATTATATGAGTCTTTATGTAATAAGAATATCATTTATAAGAAAAAAAAAAAAAAAAAAAAGAAACAGAAATTACTTCTGTGATGAGACCCTTTTTCTTGCACTCTTCGGCTTTTTCCTGAATGAGTCGTGCTAATTTACATATGATGACACCATTGTCTAGTTTGTCCATGAAGTTTGCAACGGTAATATCGTCCACTTCTGCAATGAAAAAAAGAAAATTTTACATTAACAACAGCAAAAAGTATCATGATTTATTTTCATTTTTAATAACATAATAATTACTTGAAATAGCAAAAGCAATCATCTTTAAGAATAAATTGCAGATAAAATTTTATTAATTTTCATTTCGTATTTTACAATTGCAAATATTTTTAAATGTAGTGTCAATCTTATGGATATTATAACGTCATAGACACTTTATCGGCAATCTTCTGTTAATATTACCTGCGTACAGGAAAGCTATGGAAAAACAAGTCATATTTTTCACTTTAGGCATCAAATATTAGTTACTACAGCCCCCTATAAGAAATTTAATGCATGTGACGTAAATTATAAAATCTTTTGTGAAGGTTTTAAATTTTTAAAAATTTAAGAATAAAATTGCTTGATAATAATAATAATAATAATAAAATTATTTGTAAAAACATAATTCAAAAAGTTTTATATACATTGTGACTAATTCCTAATGAATTATTTGTAAAATTCATTTTTATAAATTTAAAATTATTAAAATTTACTTCTTAATATATACTCCACCATTTTTTTTTCAATTAAAGGCATATAAAGTTTCGCTAATTTATATCATAATGCTGATTTTGAAGATTATTTTTGTTTAAAAATAAATATTGTGCATTTATTTTTTAAATACATGAAACAGTAATGTCTTGCCAAAATTTGTAAAAGTTTGGTGAACAGAAGTATTTTGGAGTCTTTACTCATTACAAATAATATTTTAAAATGTAAAAAATTAGTTTAATGTGATTCCAAATGTTAATCGCTTTAGTTATTAAAAAAAAAAAAAAAAAAAAAATCATGTAATTAAGATGAAAATTAGATATTATTTTTATAGACTGATAGAATTTGCTTATGGCGTTTTCCTCTAGATTTTATTGTTTTTGTTCCTTTTCTTAAAGACATCTCTTTATTTCTCGAACACACTTTTTTTTTTTTTTTTTTTTTTTTTTTAATCAGGTCATTTTTTATTATTTATATCTTAAATGTCTTTGGTATGTAGCTTTGAATCAATTTAAGGTTTTTTTTTTTTTTTTTTTTTTTTTTTTTTAATTATTAAAGTAAAAATTAATTAAATAAGTGATACAATTATCCGATAGAAAGTTCAGAATAGTCAATTATATAAAATAAAAACTGTTTAAAATTTTGTATTGTTTGTATTTAATTTTTTTATTATTAAAGTCAAAACTGATATAATTATCCGATCTGATATAATTATCGGATACAATTATCCGATAGCAGCTTCAAAATAGTCAATTATATAACAAAAAACAACAACAAAAAAAAAAAAAACCTGTTTAAAATTTTGTATTCTTTGTATATATGTATTTTTCATAATACTGAATAGAAATTTAGATTACCCATGAGAGTGAAATTCAATAGAAATAAAAATCACAACGTCTGTGATTAATTCATATTAGTAATTCTTAATCATAACACTAGCAGTAATAATAATAATAATAATAATAATAAAAAGAATCACTTCGTGTGCTATATGTAATATCGTACCACCTTTTTCAAGGTTTAACTTCGATTCCACGAAATTTAAGAGAAGAAAAGTTATTCAACATGTTCAGATAACGTTCAGCATTTCAGATGTGAAGAGAACATAGATTTATGAACAAGGTTGTATACTATCATAATATGCAGATCGATAACTTTTACAATGCACTTAACCCGTTAACGGCCGAAATAAGTTTGCAAAACATTATTAGCTGATTATTTCACTTCTAAATTAATATAGATAACTGATAGTAAAATACGGGTGAGTCAAAATGAATATAGCGATTACAAACGGCTATAACTATTTAATGAAAAAGAATTTATCGATAAGATTAACACAGGATGTAGACGGAACTTCAAAATTTTGTATACATACGCCATAGATGTTCTATGTGACTTCCCTTGGTCACACGGGCAACATCTAAGCGGTAGTCCATTTCACGCCATACATTCTGAAGCATGTCTGCAGTCACCGACGCAAGCGCATTACAAATAGTCCAGGCAACGAAGGCCAAAATTTGACGAATAGAGGAAAAAAAATCGTGTAGTTTTGAAAATTTACATACTCATAGCCGAGAGGGTCCCGAACAACATACTAAAAGTCCCCGCCCGTGGGGGGTGAGCGGGGGGCAGGGGGGGCATTTAAGGGGGGCAATTTTCAGTTTTTATTAAATATCTTAAAAACTATCGCATTTAGAGAAAAATGTCAATTACAAAATTAATCTACGTAAAATTTCCTACAAAAATGTATATTACATTTTGTTTGTACGATCATTAGTTTAGAAGATATAGGGAGATGAAATAACACATTTTCTTGAAAAATTCTTTTTTGCAATAGTAAAATCAACTAAAGTGTGCAATTAAAAGGGTTCTTGTCAAATATTTTCTAATGTAAAAAACAAATATATACATAGGGAATATGCAAGGATAATACAGCATGTTTTGTAAGTTTTAAATAGTTTTAAGGCTAGTAGGCGCAAGTGGCGGTTTGAGTAAAAATCTGGATAAGTCCAGTCAAAATAGGAAAAATAGAAAAAAAAAAATCGTGTAGTTTTGAAGTTTTGCACATTCATAGCCGAGAGGGTCCTGAACAACATACTAAAAGTCCCCGTCCGTCGGTAGTGAGCGGGGGGCAGGGGGGGCATTTAAGGGGGGCAATTTTCAGTTTTTATTAAATATCTTAAAACTATCGCATTTAGAAAAAAATGTCAATTACAAAATTAATCTACGTAAAATTTCCTACAAAAATGTATGCTACATTTTGTTTGTACGATCATTAGTTTAGAAGATATAGGGAGATGAAATAACACATTTTCTTGAAAAATTCTTTTTTGCAATAGTAAAATCAACTAAAGTGCGCAATTAAAAGGGTTCTTGTCAAATATTTTCTAATGTAAAAAACAAATATATACATAGGGAATATGCAAGGATAATACAGCATGTTTTGTAAGTTTTAAATAATTTTAAGGCTAGCAGGCGCAAGTGGCGGTTTGAGTAAAAATCTAGATAACGAAGACCCAAAACCGATCGACATAAAAAAAAAAAAATCGTGTAGCTTAGAAATTGAACACAGTTATAAAGTTAAGTGCCCTGAATAATATACTAAAAGTCCCTAACCATGTTGGGGGGGGGGGGGCATTTAAAGGGGCACATTTCAGTTTTTATTATGTATCTTGAAAACTATCGCATTTAGAGAAAAAAATCTCAAAGCTATTAGATATTTTTAAATGTTGATCGGTTTTGGGGTCTTCGTTATCTGGATTTTTACCTAAACACCACTTGCGCCTACTAACCTTAAAATTATTTAAAACGTACAAAACATGCTGTATTATCCTTACATATTCCCTATGCATATATATTTGTTTTGTACATTAGAAAATATTTTATCAGAACCTTTTAATTCCACAATTTAGTTGATTTTACTATTGTCAAAAAAAAAAAATCAAGAAAATGTGTTATTTTGTTCCCCTATAACTTCTAAACTATTGATCATAGAAACAAAATAGAATATACAATTTTTTTAAGAAATTTCACGTAGATTAATTTTGCAATTAAGATTTTTTTTCGCTAAATGCGATAGTTTTCAAGATATTTAATAAAAACTGAAATGTGCCCCCTTTAAATGCTCCCCCCATGGTTAGGGACTTTTAGTATGTTATACAGGGCACTTAACTTTATAACTGTGCTCAATTTCTAAGCTACACGATTTTTTTTTTTTTTTTTTAATGTTGATCGGTTTTGGGTCTTCGTTATCTAGATTTTTACTCAAACCGCCACTTGCGCCTGCTAGCCTTAAAATTATTTAAAACTTGCAAAACATGCTGTATTATCCTTGCATATTCCCTATGTACACCGTGACCAATAAGTTCTCATACAACTTTTGAAGCACGTTAAAAAATTGTACATATGTGATGCTGTAGTCCCAATTACTTTGCAGGCAATTTAGTGTAAGGTATAGAGCTATTGCAAGTGTAAATGTTGTACTAATTATATTTTTTCTAAGCCTAGGTAGAATGAAGAAATTGTGATAAATAAATTCATCAAAGGAGAGCAGCCGGGTGACATTTTCAGAGACATGAAAGCCCAGGGGCTGAAGAGAGATTTCATTTACAGAACTATCAGAAGGTATAATGAGACGTCCTCTGTCGATGACAGAAAAAGATCTGGCAGACCGAGGTCCGTCCGGACAAAAGATGCTGTAAAAAGGGTCAGGGAAATGATACGACGAAACGGACAAAGATCTGCTAGAAAACTAGCACGAGAGCTCAAAATATCGAAGGAATCAATGTTAAACATCCTAAAAATAGACCTTGGATGCAAGGCTTATAGAAAACGTAAAATTTACTGAGTTTCAGAATCTGCTAAGATGAAAAGGAAGCAAATGGTGAAAGCAATTCTTGCTTGGCACGCTGGCGATGAATTTATCTTCTCAGACGAGAAACTATTCATTTTACAGCAAAGTCTCAACTACCAAAATGACAGAGTATGGTCATCTTCCATTAATAACATCCCTGAGAGCCAGAATTACGTTCCGCGTTATCAAAATGATTCGTCTCTGGTGGTTTGGGCCGCTATTTCCAAAAGAGGAAAACTCCCGTTAGTCTTCATTGATAAGGCAGTAAAAATCAATGCCCAATACTATAAAACTGAGGTTTTGGAAAACGTTTTACTCCCAAATGTCCAGAGAATATATAGGGCGGAATATATTTGCTTCCAACAAGATGGTGCCACTTCTCATACCACATGTGTGGTTCAGGAGTGGTGCAGTCAAAATTTAGCTGACTTTTTACCAAAGAACGAATGGTTTCCCAACTTCCCCAATCTGAACCCGCTTGATTATTTTGAGTGGTCATATACGCTCTCTCAACTGAATGACTATAGAAACATCGATTTGAGCAAATTCAAAAATGTAATTCAAAAGATATGGCAGGAAATGTCAATGGAAGCCGTGCGTGCCACATCTGATGGATTTGAAAAGAGACTTAAGCTCGGTAAGAAACTAAAAGGCGAAATTATTCCAAAGCATTTATTGTAAAGATACTCAATGATTGCTACTTTAGTTTAATGCAAAAAGTTTTTGTAGGATTTATTTTGTGCTACTGTAATAAAAATTTGAAAGTGTATGAGAACTTATTGGTCACGGTGTATATATTTGTTTTTTACATTAAAAAATATTTGACAAGAACCCTTTTAATTGCACACTTTAGTTGATTTTACTATTGCAAAAAAGAATTTTTCAAGAAAATGTGTTATTTCATCTCCCTAATCTTCTAAACTAATGATCGTACAAACAAAATGTAATATACATTTTGTAGGAAATTTTACATAGATTAATTTTGTATTGGCATTTTTTCTCTAAATGCGATAGTTTTTAAGATATGTAATAAAAACTGAAAATTGCCCCCCTTAAATGCCCCCCTGCCCCCCGCTCACCCCCCACGGGCAGGGACTTTTAGTATGTTGTTCAGGACCCTCTCGGCTATGAGTGTGCAAAATTTCAAAACTACACGATTTTTTTCCTCTATTTTTCCTATTTTGACTGGACTAAAATGCGTACTTTGAGTTCTTCAGTTGTTTTGGGCATGGGAAGCACATACACCATGTCTTCCACATAAACCCATAGAATCGCAGGGTCTCAAAGTACGCATTTGTAATGCGCTTGCGTCGGTGACTGCAGTCATGCTTCAGAATGTATGGCGTGAAATGGACAACCGCCTAGATGTTGTCCGTGGGACGAAGGGAAGTCACAAAGAACCTCTATGACGTATGTATACAAAATTTTGGAGTTCCATCTACATTCTGTGTTAATCTTATCGATAAATTTTTTTCCATTAAATAGTTATAGCCGTTTGTAATCGCTATATTCATTTTGACCTACCCTGTATAATAACTTAAATAATTCCTCTGATAGTTTTAAATTTAAAGCATATCCTCATTTATTGACGTTTAGTGTTCTAGCGAGAAAGAGATAGAAAAACATTGAGATAATAGATTAATTTCCTATTATATGTTGACAAAGATCTCAAAAGAAAGTATTATAATATATATTATTATTATTCAACTTGATTTAAGTTAGTATACCTGCGAAAAAAGCAAATATATGTGCGACGAATGAAAAATCATAAAATGACTATCCAAATTATGAAATAATAATTAATAGTAGGCACATAAAACTTTTAGGGATCATTTAGAGTGACGCTATAAACTGTCACTAAAAAGCAGAAATCATTCAAAGAAACTATAAAAAATATACGTGTCATTTTATTTGCTGTCCCCAGATGAAGACACTGAGCGCTAACAGGTCAATGAAAGGGAGAATGAACGCAGATATTACCACTGTTAATCGCCTATCTTTATATATATATACATATATTGGTACATGTTTGCATTTTAACAACCTTTTCTAGAATTTTTTCAGTTTATATTATAACGATATAAATATCACAGTAAAAGCTTTAGTGATAAATTTAGTATATATATATATATATATATAAAAGTGTCAATGGCATTAATTACGTGATTATATAAGTTGAATTGAAAAAACATAAAAATTGACAGTATTCTGTATAAATATATTTTTTAAGCGCACAGAATTTCGTTGGTTTCATATTTTCATAAAATATAAATCATAAACCATACATTTAAAAAAATAAAATTTGCATTTTCTTTCTTTCTTTCTTTTTTTTTTTTTTTTTTTTTTTTGTGTGTGTGTGTGTGTGTGAGTGGATATTTTGTTTCCGTGTGAAAGAAATCATATTCAAAGTTTAGTTTTATTACAGTTGTTATATACACATCTGCAAGAATTTAATCATGTTTTAAATGTAGTAAGTTAGTTTCGAACGTCAACTTTCTTTACTATATAAATCGAACTTTTGAATGTGTATTTAGAATAAATAATATTTATTTAACGCTAAATTTTAAACGCTGAAAAAAGTTTCTCTTGCATAATTAGTGACGCCTGATATCGCAGCCATTATAAATTTTACTAACCTGTCATATCTGATTGTTTAATCTGCAGACTGCCATAATTTATTTCAGCAGCACAGACACACATGAATAGGTAAATTTGATTGGCAGAAAAGATTTTGGGCAAAAATGACTTGTCATTAACACGATACTAGAGTTTGTTTGCGCATCTAAAAAAATCTCCAAACGAACATCATCAAATTTCTTTATGCGGGTTACCATAATTTGGAAAAAAAAAAAAAAACTTTGCGTATAAACCATGAATGCCGCGCACATGCCATTAATCTAAACAAAAGGATTCTACATTTGACAATGCTACCAGCATGGCTAGCACTCTCCAACAGTTTTTTTTAGGCTTGTGAAGTCTAAAGTTTTTTCTATTAAAACAAAACCATTTAATGCACTGGGGAGAAATATTCATATGCTGAAATTGCAGAATGCTCTGAGGATATTTAAGGGCCCTCTTCACTCACCGCCGCCGGAAGCCGAAGCTAATGTTATTCTATGGGAACTTTTTCTTTACAAATAACTTAATAACTAATACATATTTTTTAATTCTGTTTTCACATTCTGAAAAATCCCAGCCGTTAAATGGACGAACCTTTTTTTTTTTTTTTTTTTTTTTTTTTAAATTAATTTTTTAATTTTTTATATTTTATTTTGAAGCTGCAAAATACGAATTTTCAATATGGGAAATTTTTTTCATTTGGCAATTTCAAAATAAAATATTAAAAAAAAAAAAAAAAAAAAAAAAAAAAAAAAAAAATACATTTTTATAAAAGGTCCGTCAATTTAACAGTTGGGAATTTTCTGAATGTGAAAACAGAATTTAAAAATGTGTATTAGTTAATAAGTTATTTGTAAAGAAAATTTCCCCATAGAATAACATTGGTTCAGGCTTCCGGCGACGGTAAGTGAAGAGGGCCGTTAAGAGGTTTATTTGTAAGAAAGTAGTTAAAAATCGATACACAGAATAGAGGCTTGCAAAAATAGATATAAATAATCATTAAAATAATTCTACACTTATTACTTTAAGTGTAGAATAAGTGTAGAATTTATTCCGAGTTGTAAACAAAAGTACCAATAAACAGAGCTAAAAGTATTTAGAAATTGTAATTTGTTTTATTTTTAATTCAAAACATTAATTTAATTTCAATCAAAAATAATATTCTATAACGCTTTATTTTATTCAGCTTCGTGGCTTTAAAAATAATTAATGGATAAAACACGCTTAAATTAAATTAAAACCCTAGTAGGTATAATAACATCATGTATAAAAATTTCTTTCAAGTTCTCAGATTTATTTTTGTATGCCTAGGCAATTTGTTAATTCAATAACTAAAAGCTAAAATGAATAATCATTTTCAGATATCTTACACAGAATATATATATATATATTTTATAGTGGACTGAAAATTAATGATTCAGGAGTATAAATTTTCGCGTTCAGAAGATAGGAAAATACGTCTTAAGGGCTGCAGCAAATTGTTAGAGTAAAGATTAATAGCGTAAGAGAGCGAACTTTTTTCAGTAAATATATTTTGCATGATAAGAATATTGTATAAGAGCGAAGTTTCCTTTAAGCACTACCCAGAAAAGATTTTCCAAAAAGGGATTATTATGGTTTAAGAAGATAAGAATATCATGAAGAAATATTTTTAAAAAATAAAGCTAAAATGTATCAGAAAAGTAAGAAAGAATTATTCTTACATTAATCGATGAAGTAATGACTCACTAATGTATTATGAAAGAGCTTCTGTATCATTCATTCAAGATTCTTGTCTAATATAATACTAAAAAAATTCAATCAATTTTATCTAAATGGTGAAATTTTTTAGTTCAAAATATTGCAAGATCTTTCACATTTACTACAAGATAACTTATATTATTATACTACTATTAATAATAATATGAATAATAGACGATTTATACAATGGGCTCTTCCCACCTGATGTCAGAGGTCACATGGTAGAGGAAAAACAAACAGCAGACGAAGTGTTGTATATCTGTAACGATTGCTGAAATATCATATTTTCTATTCTTATTTTTGATCAATCGTATTTAATCTGTGTTATTTTCTTATACATGACCATTTTTAATCCATTTTATATCATTATTCATCATCTTTTGTTTGCTGTATACATTTACAATCATCATTTAGTTTATACTTGTTATTGATGTTCGTGAAGAACATGATAAATACTCTGATTTTTGGTACTTAAAAATCATTGATAGTGCAAAATAGTACGGCGTAAATCCATTTAGACCAGTAACTAAGTTAATTAAAATATTCTAACACCTTTATGCAGTTAGGTTAAATGAAACCATTTTAAAATTTCAAATTATAATCTATAAACATTCCACAAGAACAAGTTATTATTAATTGCTAGATCAGTTAATGTAACAGTTACACTAGAACATACAAAAATCGATTCTTACAGTTGAAAATAAATGAGCAGATAAAGTGTTTTTTAAAAATTATTAAATTTTCAAATACAACTATTCTACTGTTTACAAATGCACAATATTACTTTTATTTTATTTTATATTAAAAAAAAAAAAAAACACTTTTGTTCTTAAGAACAATATTTAATTGAATCCGAATTTCAGAATTCGATTCTTCGTTTTCCTCTATCACATGATTGAGCAGACGACGGTGGGACGAGTCCATTATTTTAGTAACCAAAGGAATATTACTGACTCACTAACAAATTTTTAAAGGGCTTCGGTGCCACTGATCCAAAGTTCTTCACTAATATAATTTTTAAAAACTACATTCAAAAGAAATCTTACTAAAGGTTCTGCATCATTCATTCAAAATTATTGACAACTATAATACTAGAAAATCTCAGTTGATTTTATCTAAATGGTGAAAATTTTCAGTTAAAAACGTTGCCAGACATTCGACCTTTGTTACAAGAACATTTATATTATTATATTACTAATAATAATAGTATAAATTATAGATAAATTATGTTATCATTAATATATTAACCGAAAAATAAGGACTCACTCTAAATATTTTTTAAAAGGCATCGGTGCCATCAATCCAAGGTTCTTGACAAACAAAATTGTAGGAAATTACAGTCAATTTTGTCAAAAAGTCGAAATATTTTGGTTTGAAATATCGCTAAACCTGTGTTATTTATTGCAAGATAATTCTTATTATACTATTACTAATAATAATAATACAAATAATTATAATAATAATAGTATAATTAATGCTAAAATAATAACAATGATAATAATATAAACAATAGATATAGTATTATTATATTAACCGATGAAAAAGCAACCTATTAAAGAATTTGCAATTGCATCTGTACGATTGATTCATAAATTCTTGACTAACATAATGCTAAAAATTTTCTGTGACTTTTATCTAAATGGCGAAATTTTTAATTCAAAATATCACAAGGACTTTAATATTTATTATAAGATAATTTATGTTTATATTATATTATTAATAATAGTATAAATAATTAATGTTATAATAATAAAAATGATAATAATATAAATAATAGGTAATTTATAGTATTGTTACACAATAACGAAGAGATAGCAACCTAATAAAGAATTTGCAAGTGCATCTGTAAGAGTGATTCCAAATTCTTGACTAACATAATGTTAATAATTTTCTGTGACTTTTATCTAAATGGCGAAATTTTTCGTTCAAAATATCACAAGAACTTTAATATTTATTATAAGATAATTTATATTTATATTATATTATTAATAATAATATAAATAATTAATGTTATTATAATAATAATAGTGATAATATAAATAATAGGTAATTTATAGTATTGTTACACTATCCGAAGAAATAACGAAGAAATAGCAACCTAATAAAGAATTTGCAAGTGCATCTGTAAGAGTGATTCCAAATTCTTGACTAACATAATGTTAAACATTTTCTGTGACTTTTATCTAACTGGCGACATTTTTCGTTCAAAATATCACAAGAACTTTAATATTTATTATAAGATAATTTATATTTATATTATATTATTAATAATAATATAAATAATTAATGTTATTATAATAATAATAGTCATAATATAAATAATAGGTAATTTATAGTATTGTTACACTATCGGAAGAAATAACGAAGAAATAGCAACCTAATAAAGAATTTGCAAGTGCATCTGTAAGAGTGATTCCAAATTCTTGACTAACATAATGCTAAAAATTTTCTGTGACTTTTATCTAAATGGCAAAATTTTTAATTCAAAATATCACAAGAACTTTAATATTTATTATAAGATAATTTATGTTTATATTATATTATTAATAATAGTATAAATAATTAATGTTATAATAATAAAAGTGATAATAATATAAATAATAGGTAATTTATAGTATTGTTACACAATAACGAAGAGATAGCAACCTAATAAAGAATTTGCAAGTGCATCTGTAAGAGTGATTCCAAATTCTTGACTAACATAATGTTAATAATTTTCTGTGACTTTTATCTAAATGGCGAAATTTTTCGTTCAAAATATCACAAGAACTTTAATATTTATTATAAGATAATTTATATTTATATTATATTAATAATAATAATATAAATAATTAATAATATAATAATAGTGATAATATAAATAATAGGTAATTTATAGTATTGTTATACTAACCGAAGAAATAACGATCCATTAAATTATTTTGTCTGTACCAATAATCCAATATTCCTGTCTAATATAATACTAGGAAATTTCAAACACATTTATGCAAATGTTGAATACTTCATTTCAAAATATTATAAGACCTTTAATGTTTATCGCAAGTTAAAATAGGAACATTTCCGTCAAAGTTAATGACGTTTTATGCTTGTTTTTTAAACATTTACAACCAAAAATTGGCGAAATTATAGATTTTAATTGAACAATAATTATTTTTTTTTTTAGCATTGCATACAAATAAAAAATAAATCTTTTAAAGTTAGTACACATAAATAAAGCGTTAAAAAAAAAAAAAAAAAAAATCTAATAGTTGCATGGATGGGGTTTATAAAATGAGTCACGAAGTATGTCGAGTCGAGAACCGAGAAATAATTTGGGCAAACACCAACACTTATCATCTGAACGCTACCACAAGTTATTCCCAATTTGCCATCTGCTATTATGCGTGTGACATATAATACAAACATATTAGTTTGGGTGTCTTCTATTATGGTGATATTGCGTGATTTTCTGTTATAGTTCTTAAGCTTGCTACAATTGCGGATGTGATAATGTTATCGTACTCCCAAGTGAAAAGAAAAAAAACATCCAGTTTAAATTATGAATCACTTTACAATGTTATTCATAAAATTTTCAATAGAAGTTTTTTGTACGTTTATTCTTGAACAATTTACATTTGTAATTCATTATTATTATTATTATTATTATTATTATTATTATTATTATTATTATTATTATTATTATTTTAGAATGAACTACTAAGTGTCACTTTACATATCGATTTTAAGATAATAATTTCTAAATAAAATATTTCCTTAATGGCAATAACGTAACTTGATTGACATCTATGCTTATAAAGTAGAATACAGTCGAACCTCGTTAACGTGAACACTGTTAGAGTGAATTACTTTTAACATGAACTGTTTCCACAATCCCCGTTAAAATTAAGATTAGTTTAGTTTTTTGTAGATTAGTTACTGATAGTATGAGCTACTGATAATATGAAAATTTTTTTATCCCTCTTGAGATTCACGTTAAAGAGGTTCGACTGTATTACTATATATTTTTAAAAATATATAGTAATAACATAGAATAATATAGAACGTACATAGAATATAGTAATAATATAGAACGTACTAAAATTATTTTTCGTTTATATACATTTTTTACTCAAAAATATTTAGAATGCCTTTCTTTTCTTTAACATTAATTTTATTCACAAAAAAAAAAAAAAAAAAAAAAAAAAAAAAAAATACGCTCATTGTGTATTTGAAGTGGTAAATAAAATACAGTAATTTTATATATATATAAAAAAAAAAAACTCTTTATCTACACACGTAATAATATATATATTTGTGTGTGTGTGTATACAAAGACAGAGAAAGAAAGAAAAAAGAGATAGAGGTAGGATAGTTTTAGTTATAATTAGATTTATGAAAAAATAGAAATTCCTTTTGATAAAAGAAAGTTTCCTATTGCTATTTTTCTTATTAATGTCATACGTTATTAAAATAATATGTTGCGGCAACCATAAAACTTTCTTCTACACTATTCTATACAAATTCACGTAACTTACAGAAGGTATGTTTTTTGCCTTACAGACAACATTTCTGAAAATGATATATCTTTTCAAAAACTTTTTACTAAACATGAAAAAAAAAAGTAACTTTGTTTTATATTATTCTAAATGTATGCCTCAACAACTCATTTTAAAGATAAGGACGAATGCTTGGTAAAATAATGATATTGAAAATGTCTGTATCCCCCTCATATACGGAGATGGGGGAGGGATTGGGCGACGTTCCTGCATATACAGCAAGTTTGTTACTCAAAAACAACCCTCACTGCGTAAATTTATATGAAAGTTCCTTATGTGCTCTCACAAAAAAAAAAAAAAAAAAAAAAAAAAAAAAAACTAAAAAAACATAAAGGCACCATTACTTATTGAGCTATAATCACCAAATGTCAATAGATACAAATTTTCTCAAGGTGCAACTATACATAAAATTCTGTTCATTTATTTATCATCTGCAGATGCCACACATTTTTTTCAGGCCCACACAGACACAGACACATACACAAACAGACAGACATTATTACAAAGGTGGTCGAAACAGCACTTTTATGAACGTTTAAAATGTATAACACTAACAAAAACCGGAAACCGAAAAATTTTTCCAAACTCAATACTTTCTACTCATTAATATCGAAGAAAATATAAATAATCTAATTTGCTCAAGTACATGAGAAACTTTGTATTATAAATATTTCTTTTCAGCATATGTAAAAACGGGAAATAAAAAATTTCATTTATCATGAATTACTAATTAGTGAAATATTTTTTAAACTAATAAATGCAAGGGGGAAAAAAGTGTCTGTGCATTTTTTGTATTGAATTTTTATGAAATTTAGACCATTACTAAACGAAAATATATTTTAACTGAATTGATATACGGTTCAACAAAAGATAAAAAGACATGATGATTTTAACATCGCAAATGATTATTTTTTTAATTATATTCACCACTTTGTTTTTTAAAATTCTTGTTTTATTTCTCGACAAGAGTTTGTATAATATAAAACACCTGTCGTTTTAATTAATTAATTAAATTTTTAGGATGCTTATTGTAGAACATTTTCTTGTATTATCGATTCTTTTATGAAGAAAATTCCTAAATAACAGTATTCAATACTATTATTTCCTTGAAAATATATTACTCAATAAACAAATTTCAAAACCTATAATTATTTGAAAAAGTGAAAATGATTAATTTAATCTTTATTATTATTATTATTATTATTATTATTATTATTATTATACAAATTTATAAATTGAATTTTTGAACTTTGAAATCGTATTTTGTATTGTAAGGTTATATTAGGTACATCATTTTGAAAAATAAACGTTTACACTTTTATAGTATTTGATTTTTTACGTTTAATAAAATGAAACTATAACTCTGATATTTATATGTATTAAAAACACTTTTCTTCGCTACCAGATGGCGGTCATAAACAACACATTTCTGATCGTATTCATTTCAAGTTTCATAAAGTTCAACCTCACCTAGCGAGAGTATTATTTGCAAGATCCTTGAACTCTACATCGAGGAACAAAGAAGTATGGACTCTTTCTTCCATTAGAAATTTGTATAGTTGGAGATAAAACTTTCGCCGTCTTTTTCGTAAAATTTCTTCAGAATCCATTTAAAACAAGATCAGTGATATGTTTATTTATTTATTTTTTAAGGAAGCTAACAAAATGTAAAATGAAAGACGACTTTTTATTTTATTTTATTTTATTATTATTATTATTTTTTTTTTTAAGCAGAAGAAAAAATTAAATAGAATATTTTAAATATTTTGTTATTGTGTGAATTTCCGAAGCTTTGAGCCATAATCATATTAAGGTGGTCTTCCACATAAATATAATTTAAATAGCTGAAAGAAAAAAAAAATAGTTTGGGGTAATCACGGTAACCAAAGATGTCTACACGCATTTTTAATGGTAAAACGTTGCATCTTTTAATGAAGCGTTTTTCTTTTTTATTTGTTGCAAAATTTTTTTGTATAAATGAATTTATTAAATAAATAACACGATGAAGGGGGGGGGGGAGAAGAAGTAGAAATAAAAATATTAAAAAATATTACCTTTAGTTCATAAATTTTTCGTACTTTCATTAAACTGCCCTTTCTTTATATTTTCCTTTTTCACGTATTTGTTCATATCTTTTGGCTGTTTTCTCTTTTCATAAATTTGCTTTTTAAACCATTAGTTAAATATTCTATTCAAACAAAATCAGTATAAGATATATTCAATTATTCATTTAAATGCAATGCCACCACTTCTTTTCTGTGGATATTTAATTTAAAAATTTCAATATAGAAGAAGAGACAGCATATCTTGAAGAGATCTCATATATAGAAGATAGTAAAATTGCTAAATAACAATGGTAAATAATAATAATAATAATAATAAAAAATAGCTACAAGATGGCTGCTAATGCTACAAATATCTTTTAGCAAATTTTTATGACATATTTTGTTTCATAAATATTCTATTTTACATAAATATAAAATTTTATATTTTAGTTTGTACATTTATTCTGACTGAGTATACACATAGACAGCTGTCTTGCAAAATTAATCAAAAGTAGAAATTGCTCTAAACTTGAGTTATAGTGTGACCACATATTTTTTTCTGTTAATTTTCATTCTATTTCATTAGAGTCTATCATTATCAATTAAGAGTTGATGCAAGTTAATTTTACTTGAAAAATGACAGTTTTTTATTTATTTATTTAAAAGTTATTTGACATGAAAACTACATTATGAAAGAAATAAGAAGTATTTATTCATTGATTTATGTAATATAGAATTTATTTAACTTTTAAACTATTAAAAGAATAGTATTTAATATACAAAAACATTCGTTATCTTTTAAAGTAGGACATGAATTTTATACACAGAAAATTAAAATGTTTATTCTGAATTATGTATTATTAAATATTTTTAATATAAATAAAACAAAATATATGCATTGAGAATTTAGATAACTACGTGTGAAATTGGAACTGTTTTTAGTTTTTCAAATTAACTTGACTTATTATTATTATTATTTTTTTTTTCTTAAATTTTTATTATTTGTAAAACAATGAAAAATAAAGTCTTTATATGTCTACATATTATTCAATTTATTTCAAAATACGGAGGAAGATTCTATTTTTATGGTCGACGTTGAGAAAAATTTTATTGCATTTCAAAATTCCTGGTTATCAACATATTGTATTTTTTAAAAGAACGGTGATAAATTATTATATTAAGTTTGTAAGTTATTTTAATTCAAACATACAGTTATGTGCTTAAAATTGCCCAGTCACTGAAATTGCTTTCAGATTTTTACTGATCTTGATATCACATCATATAGAGCGTGACGTATCATCTATTGGTCATCCTCCAGTGACCTTCTTTTTTGTACCAGAACTGTGTTTGTTATGTGTTTGTTACATCGTTTCAACCAAGCACACTTTTTTTTTTCTTTGCGATTTTTTTTGTGTCATTAGGGCTAGAGTTTGGAATAGTAAAGGAAACAGATGAAGTCTAATTTAAAGCTCAGAAAAAAAAAAAAAAAAAAAAAAAAAAAAAAAACTAAATTTACTTAAGTTTGTTGGAATTCATATGGAACTCAGTGACATTTCCCTGAACAAAAATTACGGAATACAATTTTTTTTTCTTTAATGTGGAAGAGAAAGAATCAGGAAATTTATTTCAATAAAATGTATTTGTCAACAGCTTTCGATACTGTAAAAGCGATTGAAATTGTAAAAAAAAACTTGATATCATTTCTTAGATTAATCAAATAAAAATATGAAAAAAAGAAAAAAAAGTTCTTTTAACACGCCCCTCCCCCCCCCTTTTTTTTTTTTTCATTTCATTTCATCTTTTTCCTAAATCTAGTCTTATTTATCTTTTATCAAATATATTCAAACTATTTTTAGTTATTGACTTACAGAAACAAATCAATCACTTACTTTACTTAGCATAAATGTTTATTAAAATTCAAGTTATTATTAACACACAAACCATTTTCATGTCATAAACCATAGCCTCCTTAACTAGATGCCTGTCGCGTGGCTCAAAAACTTGGCAACAGTTGAAGCGGTAGACAGCGCCACCTGGTACAGATTGTGTGACTTTTTTATTCAACTGTCACCAATAATTTTAAGAAGTGATACATGATACATATAATCGACGTTTCTTCGATTCTATTCGCCTTTTATGTATATCTTATCTCACCTTTAAAAATTTTTGGTGGTTGTTGAATAAAAAAGTCACGCAATCTGTACCAGGTGGCGCTGTCTACCGCTTCAACTGTTGCCAAGCTTCCGAGCCACGCGACAGGCATCTAGTTTAGAAGGCTATTTCATAAACTATCTAACATAATATTTTTTCTTAATTGTATTGAAAAAAAGTACAATATGATAATAATTTTTCTTTTCTAAATAATTTATTAACTTCTTAACTGCACCGGGCGTATATATTCGAATTGCTATGCCGATGCGTTAACTGCCCCGGGCGTATATATAAGTCTTGTTGAAGTACGATTCTTTGTGTTACGCTGCTACCAGTGAAATTAATCTCAGGGCTTTGCAGTGCAACTAAATGACCATGAAAGTGTTTCCGGAGAATTTACTTATTCCAGAGAAGATTGACAGTGGGAGGAATCAGAAAGGGGATGTTTCTGGAACAGAGAACGCATAACTGCACGCGCCTGTGTGAAAAATGGTGGCGTTGCACTGAGAAAAAAAAATTTATCGCCTTCATCTAGAATGAATAAGTGGTCATTTTCTAAACCTCTTAACTAGAAATATAGATTTCCGAGCTATGCGCATAAGGCACGCCAACAAACTGAATAGACGAAATGATCGAGAATTTCTAGTCTACATATTTCTAGATGGTAAACAATATTCTGAGCATTCTGAATGTTTTGTATTGCTAGACATTCTTGCTTGATTTTCTAGAATTGGGTCATAAACCAAGATTATAGTTGCTAAAACCCGCCTCTTGTATTCGTATTTATTTGCAGAGATTTTCAAATAACTTTGCCCTCGAGAATATAGGCAAACGCTCTAAAATTCTAATAGGGGTTTCTAGAACTACCTTTCAAAGGGGACTAGAATTTATAAGGATGACATGGAACTATTTTTTCTAGAGCCACAATTTAGATTCTAGATGTCAGTTATAGAATTTTTTTCTCAGTGTGGGAAGCAAATCTTAGAATTTTTCGCTGTCAGGTAATTGTACTTTTTGTGTTAAGTTGATTCAGGATATGTAAAACTATTAAAAAGTCATTTTATTAAATTTATGAAATTGTGTCATTCTACAATTTGAAATTTTCTTGGAAAATTTGCTCCATTTTTGATCCTTTTAAAAAGTTTTACTTATAAATGAAAACAATATGAATATATTTTTGTGCACGAGTACTTTATATTTTATTTATTTATTTATTTGTTTATTTTTTTGTTTCTTAATTCATTACGAAGTAAAATACCAGCACGTGACCTCACTAGAACGCATATTTCTTAAATTACAAAATATATGTTTCTCATTTTACATTAACTTTCGATACTAATATACATCTGCATAAAAATATGCATAAACATGTATTTGTCAATCTATTTTTATCTTACATACAGTCGGTAACAGAAGTGTCCGAACACTAGCAAAAATTCCTATGTAAAAAATGTACACTTCATATGGTTTTGTTAAATAAATCCTTGTCGAATCCTGTCCTTAGTCAGTGTAAGAACATGATTCGATAAGGATTTATTTAACAAAACCGTATAAAGTGTACCTTTTTTTACACAGGAATTTTTCTAGTGTTCGGACACTTTTGTTACTGACTGTACGCAATTTATATAATTTTCAAGTAGTTTTTAAATATGCATTTACAACCAACTCTTATTTCATTTCTCAGAATTTTGACTTATCCACATTTTTTTTTCCTATTTTCCTTTCTGCTTTATTGTAGCAATTACGTATTACAATAAAAACACACATTAAACTCTCAATCAAATATGAAGACAGTTTCTTATATTTCCGCAATTTGTTATTACATAAGTTTCGCAGTTTAGGTGCGGCCCAGCAATAGTTACCACTTGTGAGGTAAATCGTACCCTCCTACTGGGGTAGCTCCTTGTATCTGAATTTCTGATGGACTTCTCCTCTGGATATATTTTATTTGAACAGCTGGATTTCCGCTGTATGCTTTTGAACTAAGCGTCCAGTTACTTCTGGAACAAAATTACCTTAAGAATGTTGTTAACATTTTGAAAGGAAAAATGTATGTCTATATACCTACCTCATGTATTGAAACATATTAAAAAGCTTAATGTATATTTTACCTCATGATCACACAAAGCCTTTATTATTATTATTATTATTATTGTTGAACTTTCGTTTATTTCTGGAACAAAATATTTTTAAATTTTTTGTCAAGAGAGAGAGATAAATGTTTACTTATCTATCACTAATATGGAAATATATAAAAATTTTAATAAATATTTTATTTGATGATCCCATAAAGCCAAGCATTTTTCTTTTCTCGAACTGAGCGACTGCTACTTCTAGAAAAAAATTATTTTAAATAATTATAAGATGAAAAAACTTTTTATATATCATGTTTTAAATTTTTCTGATGAATCATAGAGCACAACTTTCTATAATTTTTCAATGTTCACGTTTAATTAAAATATATTTATTTTTATGTCGAAAGAAAATGAACTCGTACATTTTTTTTTTTTTTTTTTTTTTTTTGCAACAATTAAATTATAGCTAATATTTTAATGGATATTTTAACGCTATTAGGATGTTATTTTTTTCACATGTTAATTAATTATAAGAACACTAATCGAAAATTAGAAAATTGGACTTCGAAGTATTGTGTTGTCACCGGGTTCTGAGCTATTGTGAAAGTTTCAAATGTCTAGCTAGTAGATAAGTTAGTTAAAATTCGATTTCAATATTTATACCGGACAAACAAACAAACAAGCAAACAAACAAACAAACAAACAAGAATAAAAGTTAATAAAAACATGGTAAAATAGTACTACAAATTAAAGTTTCAGCCCGGATTGCGTTTTTTATTTTATTTATTTATTTATTTATTTATTTTTTTTTTTTGGTAAAATGAAAACAACAATAATAATAATTTAAGATAGGTAAAGATTGTGTCAGAAATGAAAGAGACTCTTACCCAACTTTTATATTATTTACAAAGCAAAGACTATTTCCTAAATACCTCAAAATTACAGCTCAGTTCTTAATGCACGCTTAACCAAATACTAATTTGTGTAAAATTACAATAATACTATTGTACCCTTACAGGAAGGATTTATCCCTTATATGCCTGAATATTTTTAATTTAATTTAAATATGTTTTGCTTCTTTCCTCTTTGAAATAAGTCACGGGAAAAATACTTTAAAAAATCATACTTTATTTTAACTATGGCTTACTGCCAAAAAGCAATCGAGTACCGGACCCGCAATCTTCCAATTACGAGCCCGGCACTCTACCGACTGGGCTACCGCGGCCCTTCAATATTATTCTAATATATTTTAGAAGACAAAATTGGGTATGTTGCCGAAAGGCAACAAATTGCTAAGGAATAAGTGTAGTTGGCATATCAGCGTGCACGGTAAATAAAGTTAATTATTGTCCGCTCAAGATGGCTGCCTCAGTAACCCAAGGTTACAACAGGAGCCATATCGAGTTCACCAAAATATTAGGTGAATGAGTGGATTTTACGTCGCACTTGTGCTACGGTATGAGCAATTGGCGGCGGTTTGGAACGCACTCCTCAGGGTCCAAGATATTGTTTAGTACTGTGTTAATTTATTTATTTGAAATTTATATGACAGCTTTTAGAACTGTAGGTGACAATGTGACTATAGATATAATACAATGGCTTCTTCTCGAATGATCCATATTACGTAATTTCACAATAAAAATGCAAATTTTTTTTATATAACACTGAGAAAAAATTCTGTAACTGTCCTCTAGAATCTAAATTGTGGCTCTAGAAAAAATAGTTCCATGTCATCCTTATCAATTCTAGTCCCCATTGAAAGCGAGTTCTAGAAACCCCTATTAGAATTCTTGAGCGTTTGCCTATATTCTCGCGGGCAAAGTTATTTAAAAATCTCTGCAAGTAAATGAGAATACAAGAGGCGGGTTTCAGCAGCTATAATCTTGGTTTATGACCCAATTCTAGAAAATGAAACGAGAATTTCTCGCAATACAAAATATTCAGAATATTGTTTCACCATCTAAAAATGTGTAGACTAGAAATTCTCGATCCTTTCGTCTATTCAGTTTATTGGCGTGCCTCATGCACATAGCTCGGAAATCTATATTTCTAGTTAAGGGATTTAGAAAATGACCACTTATTCATTCTAGAGAAAGGCGGTATATTTTTTTTTCTCAGTGAACTGTGTTAGTCAATGGCTTGTACGGTTACGATTTTGGCTTCATGTTTTTCAAGACATGTCATCTCCTTCTTTGTCATTCCTCAAAGATTATGTATTAAAAATATGTAAAATCTCAAAAGTGCATTTTTAATATGAAGAAAACCGATAATTTATAAATTCAAACGATTTCAATTGGCCAGTTCCTGTAACTATTCAATATTGAGTATATTTCTTAATACAAAATAACAGTGATTTAAATACTTGTTAATCTTACATTAAACCAAAATTCCTATAATGCAATTCACATAGCCGCGTAACATTTATGCAGAGATAAATAAATATTTTTATAATCAATCAAATCTCGAAAGAGCATTGACATAAAACTAAATTTAACGTTTATAAATCCTTAAATTGTGTATGTACAATTTTATGCCATAAATATATAAATTGCTGTTGCACAAACATTTATTAAACATTAATAACCTCTTTCTTGACTTTTTCATTAAGATTTCTTAATGTGATATATGCTTACTCGGTCCTTTCTATTTTAATTTGAAAGTGAGCCGGAAGCTAAATGGGTGGTCTGCTTTTCTTTCTCCTTTTTTATTGTTTAATAGAAACTTGAGAGAGAAAGTGTTACGTTCAGTAAAAGGTAATTTAACAAGCACTATATATTCAAATGCACTTAATTTAAATGTATGAAACGTATAATACTTTTAAAAAATGCGGAATGTATACTATGATTTAAAGACAGAAAAACATTGTTTCAGTGAATATAATTATTGCTTTTAACATTTTCTTTTATTTAATTGTATTTCTTCTTTGTTTCAAATAATTTCTTTCATAAGAGGCCTCTCCACTTATCGTCCCCAGAAGCCAGAGCCAGAGCCAATGTTAGTCTATAGAGAATTTCGTCCCATTATAACTTATTAACTAATATATACTTTTAAGTTCCGTTTACACATTCAGAAACTTCACAACTGTTAAACAATTTATCGCTTTCTAAAAATTATTTTAAAAAAAATTTTAATATATATGTATATATAAATGTTTTTTTTTTTTTTTTCTTAAGGTTGTGAAATGGGAATTTTTCCAATGTGAAATTTTTCATTTTTGAGCTTAAAAATGAAATCTTAAAAATAAAAAAATCAATTTTTAGAAAGCGATAAATTGTTTAATAGTTGCGAATTTTCGGAAAATGAAAAGGGAATTTAAAAAAATATGTATTAGTTAATGAATTATAATGGGGCAAAATTTTCCATAGACTAACACTGGCTTCGGCTTCGGAGACGATAGATAGAGAGTCAGTCCCCTTAAAAACTATTTTTTTTTTTTTTTCAAATCTTCAAAATCATTTTTAAGATAATTATTGTTAGTATTTTAGTACAAAAGATTTTTTTGAAGTAGCCAAAGACAGAAAAGTAAAATAGCATCCAGTCGTCAAATAGTAATTTCTCGATTCTTCGAATCTTGAATGAAAATGTGATTTTTCTTTTTTGAATACTCTTGGAAAAACCTCAGTCATTTATAAAGTTCGCTTTCATTTTTTTTTCTTTTTTTTTTTTTTTTTTTTTCTGATAAAAGTTATTAATTATTAGATATACAGTTCTCGCCGCTTATTAAAATCACATTCTTTCTGAGCCAAAGGGATTTTATTAAGCGGCTGATTTTTATATCCGGCGAACGTTCTTGCACTTAAGGAAAAGGTATTATTTCCCTGAATTTGGAAAGAAACTTCAAAATGTAACGAATAATGGAATTAGTAAACAATATTAATTAATTTTAGCTAGATAATTAATTAATTGTTTCTTCGGTATATGTAAATTAAACGCATTCCAAGCTCCCACGCACTTTCGTATAAGGAAAATCATGATTACTTTACCAAAAGTTCACGCTGTTCTTATAAATTTAAACTATTTCCGTTTAAACCTCATGAATTTTAGTAATTTTAAAATAAGAACTGGAAATTGTCTTTTAATAATAAATAATATATATATATATCATTTCATATCAAATCTGTAACTTATGTGCTTTGAAGAATACTTTCCTTGAAATTGTTACAGAGATAAGTGTTTAATTTGTAACTGTACTGCATGTGTAAATTCTTTGACAACGAACGATAACGGAGGTCTTGTTGTGCTTTAATTTCTTTTCTATTAAAAAAAGAAAAAAGAAAAAGAAAAAAATCATAATGAAAATAAAATTATTTTTTAGTGTGCATAAATGATATTTTTGGCAGCTGAGGAGATATTTTTGAGTTTATGGGTTTCAGGTGATGCTGATTTTATTAAGCGGCGGCTTTAAAAGTAGTTTGTATTGATTTGATTCCGGTCCACACATTTTAATCAGATTAAGCGGCTGATTTTATTAACCAGTGAATTTATTAAGCGGCGGTTACTGTATTTATATTATTTTATAAGATTATGGAACATTTTCTTCGAGACACAGAGAAATATTTTCCTACTAATATAATAATTTTACTGTAATTCTTCAAGCAATAAGATTTTTAATTGGCTTTATATCAGCATTTATTGGTTGATATTGCGCCATATTGTATATTCAAAATCTTTACTGAGTGAAGCAGCATAAATTAAATGATTGTTCATGATACACTGGGAAAACATTCTGTGACTTACATCTAGAATCTAAATTGTGGCTCTTGTAAAAATAGTTCCATGCCATTCTTATAAATTCTAGTCCCCTTTGCTAAGCGAGTTCTAAAAAAAACAATTTTAGAATCCTCAAGCTTTTATGCCTATATTTTCAAGGTCAAACTTATTTAAAAACCTGTGTAAATATATGCGAACACAAAAGGCGAGTTTTAACAACTATAATTTGGTTTTATGACCCAATTCTACGAAATCAGGTGAGAACTTCTTGCAATACAAAATAAAATAACATTCATAATATTCATAATATTGTTTCACCATCTAGAAAAGTATAGACTAGAAATTCTCGATCATTTTGTTTATCCAGGTTATTTGTTTAGCTTATACACATTACTCAGAAATCTGTATTTTTAGTTTAGGCACTGAGAAAATGACTACTTATTCGTTTTAGATGAAAGCAGTACATATTTTTTTCTCAGTGTAAGCGGCAGTTTTTGCCATCAGAATAAAACTGCCTGTTATCATGAAAAATATATAGTAGATATGCTATATAATATTATAGAACAATATATAGTATTATATAGAATGCTACAGAAGAAAGATTTGTGATAGCCAGCATTTTTTTTTAACATAAAAAAAATATATATTTCCTTAGTTAATGCTAGAATTTTAATATAAATCATAGTCAAAGGGATAAAAAGGAAAATATCAGCATGTAGTCGGCCAACAGTAATTTCTTGATATTAATTCTTAGAATGTTTAATAAAAATATAATATTCCTTTATAAATGTTTTTGGAAAAACAGCAGTAATTTAAAATGTTCGTAAAACAACCTTTCCTTACGACTTGTTATTAAATTGGATATTTTTCAACTATTCAAAAAATTACTTAAATTCTGAAACACAGAAAATTTTTCATTCCAAGAACATGAATATTTAATTTAAATTACATTTTTCGTTCTTTTTTTCCCATTACGCAACATAAACAAGGAAATAGTTTTGAAAAACAAATAAGATACTGGTGATATTGATCAATATTATAAGGAAACCTTAGAATGGTTGAACTTGACTTTCAGGTGTAAGTTATATTTTTAAATCTCATCTTCTTTAATCCGTTTCTTATCTTTAAACTGAACGCGACGTAACATTATGGTTTAAGTGTGAATACATCTGTTTGGATTAAAAACATGTACGTGATAATCTCAAGGACTATTCTTAAATTAAAGTTACTTACAAGATATTATGAAAAATTAACAATCTTATTCACATTCTCGTTCACAATGCTTAAATCATAACTTATGAATTATGAAAATATTATATAGTTAATCTTTGACGACATAATCTTCAACCCACTCACTGACATTAAGAAACTGATGTTAAGGTAGGTATTAATACAAACTATATGCGCTTGGCACCTCCTACCTGGTAGAAGGGTTTTTCTAAGGGGTTATAGCCCATATTCACGGGAGTTTTACGAAATACACCGAGTGGTTAGGTTCTGGCACCTGGGTACCTAGGTAGCTGGGTTGAAACCCGGCACCTCTTGTCAACTAGATGAGAGTGTAGAAGTTTCGGGTCATCTGACGATAAAAATAGCACATTAATCAAATAACTTAGGGCCAATCATTAGCAAAAATAACGATTTTTCTTTCGTAAATAAGGTATAATAAAATATATAGTGTACTTAAAAAAAAAAAAAAAGTAGTCGCGAATGCTGCTCTCATGTTTCCTTTTTTATCATATGATGAAGAATCATACTAAATTAGTCGATTCATAACCGTTGTCGTATGTTTTTGAGTTCATGGAGTTTGCTTAAAAAAATCTTGTTTTTTTCTTTTTCTCTTTTCTTTCTTTCTTTTTCTTTTCTTTTCTTTTTTCTTTCTTTCTTTCTTTTTTTTCTTTTTTTAATAATTCAGCATTAGTTTTTCGCTTGATTTCACTAGTTGCATATAAACCTTATGCCATCTTGATGAAAATGAAACACCACAACAATAAGAAATAGTATACTGTAGCATACTGGTTGGTATGTATAAAGTATATACATATATAAAGTATTGTAAATGCATGACAAGTAATTAAAGAATTCTTTAAGACACTGGAGAACCTTTGGTTTTCATTTTCCATTAATCTTACTCTAATGGAAAACAAAATTTTATTCTTCTTTAAAAACTTTTCCAAGGCTCCTGTGAATTTTTTAGTTCACTTTCTTTTATTCTCTGAATCCTTTCGCGCGCAGTCGAGACTATCAAGTTACAAAACAGTTACTTTTTCAAAAAAAATAAAACCGTGAACTGAAAAGAAAAAAAGTTACATTTGTCGAATAAAATAAAGATGAGTAGAGAGGGAAAAAAAGGTTAAGGCAATTTCACAAGTCATTTCCTACAGCCGCTCTGAAATAGAAACGCCTAATCCTCAATTTCACTAGAGCATAGGATTCGCACACAACCAACAGCCAAATCCATGAATCGTTCTCGACCAAAAAATGAAAGCTTTTTTTCGCGTCGTTGAACACAATATCTGCTCTTGCTGATCATCATGGGCTCTGATATGAGTGATGAGCATTTGAAAAGAGTAAGCAAAAGCCAATTTACCCTGCGGGATTAATGTCAGTATTGAATAAGAGCCGATGTTTGTAGTTACATGTTTCTGGAAGGAGACTTTGTTGAAATTCAATGAGCTGGGATAAACAAATATTGTAGCATATATATATATATATAATTTCAAGCCTCTTTCTTTTTTTTCTTTCTTTCTTAAAAATAAATAAATGAAATCACGTTTGAAAATCTTAAACACTGAGTTGCATGAGGGACAAGCAGGCTCTGTTCTCGAAACTGGTTAATGGAATGTGCCGGGTTCGAACCTAGGCACACTTGCCGTCTTAGCCGTTCGGAGTTTTTCGTGGTTTTCCATCGAATATTTGCTGGGACCTTTAGGAAAACTAATGGAAAGCATTGCATCAAAGCCAAAGGCTCTCGAATAGTCATCAGCCTTAACCGTAACGCCTCTAACACTTAATTCGTATGTATTTCCTGTTTCATATAAATATATATAATATATATACATATATATTGTGATATAATAACATATTTGTATTTTTTGTTGTTTCGTCTATTTTATCATTTAATTTGTTCGAATACATTTTCTTCTCTTTCTTTTCTTTTTTAGACGTCTATTACGCATTAAAAACAAAAAAGAAAGAAAAAGAATATCCTTTGCTTGAAATTTCTCTGTATTTTTGTAAAAATGAGGTAAATTTCCTCTACTTTATTCAAGCACAAATGAAATATTAAAATAAAAATAAAATAAAGTTTTCCTTTTTGAAATCAGCTATAAAGTGCATTTTAAATTCATTCAAAAGAAAACAAAGGAAAATTATTACATATCTCACTCCGGCAAGAAAAGTGACTATAAATAAAGAAATAAAGAAGTAAATAAAATACCAATTTTGAGTTTATGTAAATAATAATGTGTATGAAGTGCCCCAATGTATACGAAAAGCGTCACATCTCTATCTCGAAATTTACCCACCAAGGTTGGTTGTAGGATTTAAGGCCGATTGACTCCTGATGTGTCCTAGGCCTAGAGGGGGAATGCCCTCCGTGGGGGTCTTTCTAAGGGGTCCTAGCCCGTATTTACGCAAGTTTCGGAGGAAACCAAGGAAAACTCCGAACGGCTAGGTCGATGAGCGCGACCTGGGATCGAACCCGGCACCTCCCATCTACCAGCTTTGAGCGCAGAACCGCTCATTACCCACCAGGGAGGCATTTGTGTCAGTTTTATTAAAGGATAGCCAATGTTTTATTGTTATCTTTAAATTGATTTTTCTCTTAAGCATTTTTGAGTTGTCTCACTTTTATTACCGGTGAGCAATATTTTCTATAAAAATATAAACAGCACAAAATTGCCGGTTCAATGATACAAATGTATGACAGCAATAAAATAGCTACTTAGAAATCATTTTAAATGCTTGACTAATTACAATTTACGCATCGTAAAAGAAAATATTAAGAAGCGCAATTGAGCAAGTCATGACATTACACTGGAGATTATCAAATGTACAATTTGTTTAATTTAGTTTTCTATTAAATTTAAAGATGTAATCAGCTAATTTTAAATTTCTTAATTAAAATTTGCCTGTTAGATGAAATTATTAATTTAAACGTAAATTTCGTTTGTCAATAACTAGGTTAATCACAAGGGTATAAAACTGATGTAAAAGCACTTGATTAAAATATATCTAATCGGAGTAAAAGAATTTTTCAAGAATTCTCAGTTTTATTTGGAAAATTGATTTCATAATTATACTTACTTATGAGACTTTAAATTTTAAAAATTTATAAGTTTGCATAATCAGTTATGGTATATTAAGTTTTATTTAATATAATTATTAAATTTAACAAATGATATTCAGTAACACTTAATTTCTTGAATTAATTTTATTATATTTGTTATGTTTGAAAACACGTATGGAGCTTGAATATTTGGTATTTTAAATGTTGCACCATAAATATTGTTTAGAAAAAAAAAAAAAAAAAATGTTTGAAATACAAAATGGTTAAAGCTTTTTGTAATTATTTTGATATATATATATATATATATATATATATATATATATAATCTATATATATAAAAATGAATGTTTGTCTGTATGTTATTTATAAAATCGTAAACGGCTTGACCGATTTCGATCATTCTTTTTTTGTTTTTTTCCTTATAGGTCAGGGATGGTTTAGGAAAACAAAAATTGAAAAAATCTTTAAAATTAATTAAAATATGAAAATAATAAACTTATTGACTTATATTGACTTAATATAAGCCATTTAAATTTTTAATTGTTGCCAAAAAAAGTTTACGAGATATATTTATTTATTGTTTTCAGCATAAAATGAAATATGCGTTCATGCGAAAAATAAGAAATTACTAAATGTTAAATTGGTCGATGAGAAAATGACACATTATAATTTTAAAATAAAATAGTAATATTACAAATCTAACATATTTCTTCTGAATTTTATTTCACAGCATTTTTTTTATATACCTCAACTTCAGATTTTTTTTTTTTTTTTTAGTATGGCGGATGAAACACGCTTGGCATAAAAGTTAATTCAGCATTATGGTAAAGTTATTTTCTTATTGATAATTCTTGACAATTTTTTATAATTTTGATGCTGAAGTAGATCGGACATTTTTCGCCAAGGAAAAGATAGAAAGAAATACGCAAGCGAAGTGATGACGTCACTGGCCGTTCGTGGATGCAAGAAAAATATTTCCTATGTTAAACGCCCATTGGATTTTTTGTAAAAAATTATTAAAAATCGAAGAAAAATATTTCCCGATTTTAATCCGCATATTTAGGTATAGATATGTATTAGTTATCATGTCCATGCATTAGATTAAGTTATTTTTGTTGTAAAATTGACAAAATTTGAATTTTTAATTTCAAAACTCTAGAAGAAAAAAAAATGGCAAACTTCCATATTCGATTGAAAACACAAACATTTAATTTCAAAGGATGATATTAACACAATAAATATCCAACTAATATACTGATTAAAAGGGAAATGATAAATATTCTATCATAATTTGAAGTCAAATTTGTTTTCAAATGTCTAAATAAAGTATCTGATATAAGATACTAATATGTTGTAGCGGAATAGATTTGATATCGGTCATCCTTGGTAGAAAAACAAAATATCGCCAAATTATTTGGCGAACATAATTTAATTCCTTTCAAAAATCATGGTTATTTTAACAACTTATTTTAAGACAGTAATGAATAATATGAAACAATATTTCGTACAATGCATATTACGAAAATATACATCTGGCATGTATATTTTCGTATTACGTTTTTGATCACCAAATACAATAAGCGCCAAGAACGACAGAGTTTTGAAATTTAAAATTAAAATTTTGTCAATTTGACAGCAAAATAACTCAATCTAACACATGCACATGATAACTAATACATATGTGTACCCAAATATGGGGATTAAAATCGGGAAATAATTTTCTTCGATTTTTAATCATTTTTTACAAAAAATCCAATGCGCGATTGACGTAGGAAATCATTTTCTTGCATCCACGGATGGTCAGTGACGTCACACTTCGCTTGCGTATAGGAACAATAATCGCATAAATTATATTTTGGTCTAAAACGGCAACAAAAATTTAAAAGTCGCCAAGGGCATTAAGGCTGTACCATGATCAAGTTTACATACTAATTTATTTATTTTTCTATATACCAACTACTATTAACTAAGCATGAAGTATATATAACCACAAAATAATAATTGTCTCATGCGATAGAAGTTGCCGATCATAGCATATTGTAATATTATATGTGGCTTGAAATTGCTGTCATTCTATGGTTGATTGATTAAATCAAATAAATATAGGAAATAACTTGAGAGCAAATATTATGTACATCACATATAATGTTGTTCATATGTAACTGGGATTCACATATAAAAGAGCTACTTCAAATTTTTCGATACTGTCCGTATCGAAACTGTTATGTATGATAAGCAACCAAATGGAAGCCCACGGGTAAGCCATTGTCGCAGGCAATAGGGACAGGCACCGGAAATTGCAAGGACGAACAAGGCGCTGCCTAAGGCAGCGGAAACCCAAAGCAAGCTTTTGACCGATTTCAGTTTTTTTTTTTTTTTTTTTTTTTTTTTTTCCATAAAGCATATAGAAAAGTGTTTGCCAGCGAAGCGGGTAAAGCCGTCCAAAATTGTTTAAGAACTAAAATATTATTCAACAATTCGCCGGGAAATGAAAAAAAAAAATCCTTTATTTGTAAAAAAAAAAAAAAATAAATAAAAAAAAAAAATAAATAATTTGAAACTCATAAATATTATATGAATTTCACCACATAGTTAAAATTTTAATTAACCAGTCACCAAATTATTATTAGAACCAGATTAATATTGTGCAATAGTGAACTAAAATCATACAAAGAAAGGTTTCGAAATAAAATTCATAATTGACGACCCAGTTTTTATACTTCCACAACGCAGTACTGTTTTAGTACAGAATCCCTATGGACGAATTTTAAATTTTTATCGCCATGTTGGCGATAACTTTTTATTTATTTATTTTGGCATTTTATTTTGGCTTTCAATGAGTTACAAATTTTTTTTAGTGTACTTTATCAGACTCTGTTTTGCACAGCACCACAATGATAAGGTTTAATTTCATTACATATTATGATCAAACCGTCAGTTCCCACACATACACATCAAAATTTCCACGTGAACGAAGTCGCGGGTAACAGCTAGTATATATATATAAATGTATGTATATTATTTTGATTTTGATATTTTAAATCAATATATTAATTTAAAGGTAATGTTTCTAAGGAATAATAAAGTTATTTTTTATGATATTCCTATCGCACATATAACATTGTATTGCTTTTAAAAATAATTAATATTTATTTTAAATGTATAACTTGTCTTATACATGCACATTTATTTAAATTTAATGTATATTGACAACTACCGGTATTTATTTATTTGTATAAGAAAATGCTAATTTAAAATTTTAAACTTAAAAAAAGAAAATTAACGAACCGAAACTTTAATTACTCTTTATAACTTAGATAACACATTTTTTATTACAATGATCGACATCTTGCCTGTCTAAATAAATATTTTATAATCATTTGATTAATTTATAATATTTGTGAGTAATTTAATTCAATAAATCGAGGTACCACATAGTTAACGAAAGAAAAATAATAACTCATTAAACAACATTAAATAAACTGTAAAAGGATTTAATACATTTTTAGGTTATCTTAGTAAGGGTTATAAAGGGTATTTACTTTTAACTTTTAAAATAATCTGTTTGAGCAAGACTATTCTAAAGAATTCACGTTTAATATGGAGTTCAAGAGATTTCTTAAAAAAAAGAAAAAAAGAGAGATTATGTTGTCTACAATCTCCTTTTAAGTAGAATACAGAGAATGTTTTTTCTTCAATTAATGTTAAATTAGCTGGCTTCACCAGCTAGCTGACCAGAGACCCATGAAAATATTTATAAAAAAAACATGCTCTCGGGCGCCTGCGGCGCCAATCGTAATTTGTTCTCTGTAAAAGTCGCATAATATTAAAATAGTAAAAATTCAAATGTTTTTAAATAAAATCTAAACATAGCTTTAGTTCAACGTAAAGTACACTCAGATCAATGAAAATCAAATAAACCAATCAAATCTCTCGTAATTCCTCATAACGTAGCTCCAGTTCAACGTAAAACACACTCAAAGCAATGAAAATCAAATAAACCAATCAAATCTCTCGTAATTCCTCATAACGTAGCTCTAGTTCAACGTAAAATACGCTCAAACCATTGAAAATCAAATAAGCGAATCAAAACTCTCGTAATTCCTCATAACGTAGCTGTAGTTCAACGTGAAATACACTCAAATCAATGAAAATCAAACAAACCATTCAAATCTCTTGTAATTCCTCATAACGTAGCTGTAGTTCAATGTAAAATACACTCAAATCAATGAAGATCAAATAAACGAATCAAACCTCTCCTAAGATTCTCCATTCTGCGTCATTATAGAAATGGGAAGTTTTATTTTCATATTTTTATTAATTAAAAGAAAACTAATCAAAAATTCGAAAATCTGACTTCGATGTGCACAATGACAATTCGGAGAGCGCCTATGTGTTAAATCAGGTGACTGTCCGAGCTACTGTTTTCGAGAACAGTGACATATACATATCCTATATATGTACAAATATTGCTCACTTAATAGTATAAGATAAAACTAAATATTTTTAAACAAAGGCATTGAAATCATTAAATACTAGCGATTTCTCTCTTGTGTAAGTTTGATAGGAGAGGTAATGCCATTTTTATTTTCAGAATATACATTTAGTAAGGATATGATATTTTGGTATATCTATTAGTTTTTAGGTAATTTGTATTCATGCTATTTTTATGGTGGTATATGTATGTGAGTGTGTGTGAGGGAACATGATAACGTCTAAACGCTTTAAACGATTTAACTGAAAGTTGGTAGGCATGTTAAGAGTCACTGTTGCATAAGCTGTATAATTTTTTTTTATGAGTCTAGTACTTGTAGTTGTTTAAGGAACACAAAGACGAATTCTTTACCATTATGACCTATGGACGTAAATTATTTATAGTGCGATAACGTCTAAACGTCTTTTTCGATTGAACTAAATGTTTGTAGGTCTGTAGAGAGGAACCGTTGCACGAGCTGTATAGATTTTGGTATGTGTAGCACTTATACACATATATATGTATATATATATATATTTCAGGGGCACAAAAGAAAAATATTTTTCATTGTGGTCTACGGACTCAAATTTTTTAAAGTGCGGTAATGTCTAAACGCCTATTCGATTTAGATAAAAGTGTTTAGGTATATTATAGGTCACTCCTTCACACAATTTTTTTAAATTTTGATGAGTTCAGGACACACAATTCTTTTATACGTATACAAAGAAAATAATCTTTATCATTATGACCAATGGATTCAAATTTCTTGAAGTGCGATAATTTCATAACTCTACATTAAGATATAAATTGGTAAATCTGTTATAGGTTATTATTGCAAGAATCGTACATATTTACATGATGTAAGACTTAAAAAAATTTTTTTTACCTGCATAAAACGTAGAATTTTTATACATTGCGGTCTATGAGCTCAAACTGGTGGAATCCCAAAATCCGGTACCCCTTGGCATTTTTTGGCGACTTTTGCTGGCACGATCCCCGCCAGCTCGTAGACGTGGTAGGCGTTATCGCCAACTTAGTAAGGGGTACGGGATTTTGGGACGAAACCCTCAAACTATTTAAAGCTCGCTTTAATAATGGTAAATTGTTTAAAACATAAGAAAAAGATACATATTCGATATTGCGAGATTGTAGTTTTTAGTTCTTTCACAGGGATGCACAAAAGAATTTGGATACATTGCAATCCGTAAAATGACATACAGCTTAGGGGAAAATACTCAAACATCCTATAATAATTTTCTAGTTTATTAATTTAAAGACTTCTCTTACTTTACTTTATCTACAAAACCGTTAATTACTAAATGTTCGGAAAGTCGAGTGGAGTTACTCTAGAATTTTTATTCAAATTACTGATGAGATATTAACTAATGATATTCAGAAAAAATAAAAATTTTCTCTTTTTTTATAGAATGTTTCCACTTCTTGTATAAGGTTATTTATAATAATTATGAAATAACAATACTCAATTTCTTTGACTAGAAGCACAAAATTCAAGGATTTCTTGTAAAGACTTATTAATATTTCATTTCATTTATTTATTATTACTACTATTATTTGGGTGAAGATGATGCTATGGGAACAATTGACAATTTTTTTTCCTCTGGGTGTATTCATTTTAAAATATATTGTTATAAATTCCTTTTTATATGAATATAGAAAATTATAAAACTTTTAATTCGTATTACAACAATGAAAAAATGTATTTAGTATTAGCAAGAAATTTGTAACGATTGTTATACATAGTACGAAAATTAAATGAGTAAATTAAAATTAATGAATATAATTGGATATGCAATTATCAAAATGAAGTATTGTTCTACATGAATGCACGATACACAATAGCTTTTTATGACAATGTATTATTAAAAAAAAAAAAAAAAAAGGAAGTAGTAAATAAATTTTATTATGGAAAAAGTTCTTTATATTCTTGGAATATAATGGAATACAGAAGATCATTTACACTCTTTGAAAGAGATTTTGAAAATTAATTTTTATGAATGACGGGGAAATTATTTTCTTTCGTTTCATAGTCTGGATTTTTAACTATGAGTTTTTTTGACATGAATTTCGCACAGCAGCGGCCGAGCAGTTGTGGTAGATGGGAAGTGCCGGGTTCGAACCCAGGTCGCGCTCATCGACCTAGTCATTCGGAGTTTTCCGTGGTTTTCTCCGAAATTCGCGTAAATACGGAATAGGACCCCTTAGAAAGACCCCCATGGAGGGCATTCCACCTATTGGCTCAGGACCCTAGTGTAGTCATTCTGCCTTAAATCCTACAACCAACCAACCATTTAACATGAATTTTCTCTAAAAGTATATATTTTTCGTAATATTTGTATGTTAATTTCCTCTCACAGCTAACTGTATGCATGTTCTTGATTTTCAATTAAGTGAGGACTGTTTAAAAAGAAGCTCACAAGAAAACAGTAATATAATTTTATAGGTATTTTAATAAATAGCATTTATTTTATTACTATTTCTAATTATATCCTGTTTTTATTAAGTGACAATCGACTTAGACATGTAATTGGAGAATTCATAAATGATGAAGTTCAACTAAGTGGAAAAAAAATTCTAAAATAGTACATAAAAGAAGCCTTTAATTGATGATAAAGGGAAATTTGTACTAATAATTGATGAGAGGGGGGGGGGGGATGTATTTAAAAAAAAAAAAAAAAAAAAAAAAAAAATGACCGTCTCTGAAAAATGATCGCACAAAAATAGTTTCTTCATTGTGATTGTAGACAAAAGTTCTCAAAAGGGAATCTAGCAATTGCGGAATTTTTCGTAAAGTTTCTTAATTTTACTTATTATAAAAGGCATTAAATAACAAGTAAAATTGTAAATTAAACTGCAGTGATTATGACTATAAAACTGACATAATGTAAACAGTAGACTATTCATAATGTTATAGTTAAAAGGGCACATGTATGCTAATATATAATAACAATAATTGTAAATCTAATGTAATTGTAACAATAATTGTAAATTTCAAAATTGGAAATCTACAGTGTTTAAATTGACAGGGAAAAAAAAATATATTTATTTAAGTGTTATGGAACACAAAATCAATAAATCAATAAAAATATAAATAAATAAATAAATAAAATAAGATATATAAATAAATATATATATAATAAACCTCTGGATGATTTTTTAAGTTTCGAACCGGCCTACCAGCGGCCGAGCGGTTCTGCGCTCAAAGCTGGCAGATTTGAGGTGCCGATTTCGATCCCAGCTCGCGCTCGTTGGCTTAGCCGTTCGGAGTTTTCTATTTTTTTCTCCGAAACTTCCGTAAATATGGGCTAGGACGCCTTAGATACCCCCCCCCCCCCACCACCACCAAGGCACCTCCTTTAGGCCATAGGACCCTGGAGTAGTCAATCGACCTTACTCCCCAAGCCCAATTTAACGAGTGAACCTGTTTTTAACAAGAGAATGCGCAATGTATTCATTCCCCTCATGGTATACAAATAATTTTAAATTCGATAAATTGTCAATAATAATTATAGTATAAATCTGTCTTACAGAGAAATATAAATTTGGATTTTGGATTTAGAAAAAGACAAAAGAAATATAAGAATTTTGATACAATTATTTGTTATTATCATTATTTTTATTTAAAGTATAAAAAATATAAAAAGCTTATTTAAAAAATATTTAAAGCTTAAAAAATATTATGATTTTTCTTTTTTACATTTAAAAAAAAAAACATAATTTTATTGAAGATGCATCTGTATATATAAGAAAATGTCTCAAATTTTGATTTTGAATAAAAAAAAAAAAAAAAAAAAAAATGTAAGGAGGCAAAATTTTCTTTTAATAGAAGGTTTGTTGGCTCCTAGTGCAGAATTGCAATTATAAACTGAAAAAAACTAAAAATCCATTTATACACTCTCACATATATATTAATAGCTAAAAAATATTTTTCCACTTCCATAATAAAGATAACTTATCCGTGCAAGTTCACAATAAGAAAGATTCTGCTTACAAAAGTTTCAGAAATGTAACATTTATAACTGATATACCTGATATATCCATGTCAAAACAGATATGATACCAAGGTAAAAAGGTTTTATCTTTCGTTTGAAAGTCACGACATGAAGCTATATTATCGTGCTGTCTTCTTCATATAAAAGTTGCATTATGATTTATACGAGTGTGACACACACTCAAAGACACACTTTTATGAAGAAAGACATTTTAACGCAGATGGGTGGGACAATACATGTATAATTTGTATTATTACATTTTATCTTTATTATTTATTACTTATTAATGATGTTCTCAAATATTTCCCTTTATCTCTCTAATAGAATGAATGCTTCGCGTAATAGAATCTCATCCATGGTCATTAATTTCAGATTGTGTTACATTTCCAAAATACGTTTTGAAAAATTATACTTTTAAATATACTTTTATACATTTTTATGCATCTTAATATTTATGTTAATTCCAATTTTATTTGAAATGAAGATCTAAACATGAATTCAAGCTATATAAATATTTCACAGGCGTGAAAATAATGTCAGCCTGGAAAAAGCAATTTTTAAAATCTGCTACTGTAGTGAAATGTTGAATTTAACTTCTTTTTCTTTTTCATTTGATAATTTGGATGTTTACTTACGTAACATTTTGTTTTGAAACTTTTTGTCCATTTTGTTTGTGTTAAATAAAAATATAATCTGGTGTGTCACTCACACGACTTTCTCTTACCCTGAAATTTAATACTATAAATACGGGTTCGAGATTAAGGGGTAAGATAACGAGTACTGTTATGTAAACCTGTGTTAAACAATTCAAATTAGGCTTCGGAAGAGTTTTATATGATAATTATATCTGTGTACCGCCCCCTCATTTACATATTTACAGAATGGTTAAATAAATCAAAAAGAACAAACATATTTTCTAATGTAAAGGTTCCGTAAAGGAACAAGAATTCTAAAATCTAACATCCCTTTGATGCTATGAGGTCGAAGGTCAAACGTGATCTGCCGGTGCTTCCAGGAAATCTAAAATCAATCTCAAAGTAAAAAAGTAAGTCACTGGACGCGTAGCGCCATCTAGTGACCTTCATGCATCCAATTGTTTGGGGAGATATTTTCCACACCAAATACCTAGAAAATGAAAGCCATGATACAATGAGCTTCAAAAATCATAAATATGAATAAGGAGCGTAATTAAGGAACGTAATGTGGATAAAGAATTTTTTTTAGTAAAATAAAAAATATTATTTATAAAAATTAATGTGCAAAACTATGAAAATTATCTAAATATTACGATAAAAGTATGATATCGTTTGCGTAATTGTGTCAGAAAGCATCAAGTTTGTGCTGAAAAATAACCTCGAGAAGACATTGAAGTTCTGAAGATTTTTCCAGTAAAAACTTTGTTGAACATCTAGTACAAGAGTAAACATGGCAGAATTTCCAAGAAAAAATATAAATCTCTGAAGTAGAATATTGAAATATATCTTTTCAGTAGTACAAGCATCTGAAGAGTTTCCGTTTGATATGAAAATAGTTTTGAGTCGAGTCGCTTCAAAAAAATGCTTTTCGAACATATGTATATATTTTTTATAGTAACAATTTAAGTACAGCTATAACCTAATCAGTTTTTCATTGAAATAATCATTAAAATGTGTAGTTTTCTGTAGTAGTTTCGATAAAGTTCAGCTAATACAAGTTTGCAACAACACATATCTTTTATTTGCTGCATGGATTTTTTTTTTTTTTTTTTTTAAACTTTATGTTTTATTAGAAGAAGAATCCAAAAATGTCGTCCATTTTTCCTGTTAATGCGGTAAGCCCCCCCCCCCCCTCAAAATAATAGTAGCTTACCAGGGGTTAATTCAGAACAAATTTAGTGCCGCATTGAGGCACTTTCACAAAGTCAATTTTTAGCTGTGAGGTACCTTCACAAATTCAACTTTCAGCAAAGAGGCACCTTCACAAAGTCAATTTTCAGCAATATAGCTGCACACTAAACAATTTTATAAGCTTCACTGCATCGAACACAGAAAAATACCCTCAATTTGAATATTTACTGGAGACAATGATAAATATCTAAGCAAATACCTTCTTATCTTACATATAAGAAACAACTTAACTCGCCCATATGTATATATATATTTATTTACTTTACAACTGTTTATTTTATTTTTTAAAATGTATTTTAAAATTTAAAAAACTGCTTTGCGTATTTCGGTTAATTGTTCTGAAGTATCATTCATTTTCACAAATTTACTTGATGTTTTCACAAATTATTTTATAAATTCACAAATGGGGTACCATTTTTAAAAAGCTGGATTAATCCCTGCTTACTATATAATATCACTACCTTATTTGAACTAAACATATAATTTTTCACAACTAAATAAATAATGTTCTGATGATTCCTCTAACATTCTATGGAGATTTTTTTTTTTTTTTTTTTTTTTTTTTTTGCCTGTGAAACCATATTTTTTTTTTTTTGGTGCCACACTTAAAGCTTTCATCCCCGTCTACCCCCTTCCCCCAACCTCTTCCTCTTCTTTCCTACTTTCCCTTTTTTGTTTTATTACTATTACTATTATTGTTTTTATTCAATCTTATAGATAATGTTTAAAATTAAGAAATAATTAAGAAATGTACTTTTTATAATCAGCAATCGGATACTAGATTTCATATTTTCACGCAAAATTTCACTAAAAATATGAGTTTAAAAAAATGTTCCTGTTTTAATCTGCTAACAAATTTTCACTAAATTAAACCTGTTTCTCATTTACATGTAAATTATTGGAAAAAAAAAAAACTGTTTAAGAATAAAATTTTAAATTCTAATTCGGTGAAAATTTAATAAATAAATAAATAAATAAAATAAAATAAAATGCAAAGTTTTAATTTTAATTACTCCCGCAACGCTTAATGTGCTTTGATAAAAAACCATCATTTTTAAAATGAATTTTTTTATTAAAATACTTATCTTCAAACTAAAAATTATGATTTTAAGTTACTCCATTTTAAATATATTTCAGTATTTTTTTTTTTTTCTTCTTCGTTTACAAGTTGATTTCAATATTTAGATCCTAATACATTCTATAACATGTTTGAACAATTTAAGAATATTTTTTAAGTTTGTTGATGCTGCAGTAGTAAATAAAAGTTACAGTTGTTAACATATAAATAGTTTAAAAAAAAAAAAAAAAAAGATTTATTTTATTAGTTAGAAGAGTAAATTACATGATTATCTTTTTGAATTTTTTAAATGGACAATTTTTAATGAAATAAATTGGAAACATTTTAATTAGACTTTAATCATATTTCCGTGACCAATAAAAGTACTTAATTTTATTAACTCTACATGTATCTAGGAGTACGTAACTATTTCAGTTTTTTCTTTGTGAAAATCTCATGATATTTGATGTGATTAATTTATATTTAGATATGTAAAAAATGATTTTAAAGTCATTTAAAGAAGCACTAAAAAAAAAATATATATATATATATATGTGTATATATATATTTAGATGGCAAAATGGGAAGAAAACAATAAATGTAATGAAAGAAAAAGAAGAAAAGAAGAAAATAAAAATAAATAAATAAATAAATAAATAAATAAATAAAAACGCCTCGTACATAAGAATTTTTTTCTCTGAATGAATAGTGCATCAATATTTATGTTTACATTTTATGATAGTGTATATTCACGTGATTACATCCATAATAATTCATTCGTAATTTTAATTAAAAAAAAAAAAAAAAAAAAAAAAAAAGAAAGAAAGAAAGAAAGAAAGAAAAGAGAGAGAGAGACGGTTAAATTTAAAGACAACGGTTAAATTTAAAGACAAAACTAGAGTCCTCAGCTGACAGTTTTATTTCATAGTTCTTAGTTAGAGTTCATAGAATCCTGTTCTTAGTCAGTCTAAGAACATGATTCGACACGGATTTATTTAACAAAACAGTATCAAGTGTATTTTTTTTATATAGGAATTTTTGCTTAAATAATTTTGCTGCCGACTGTATTTATCTTGTACAACAGTATGAAAACGAATGTAGACATTTAACGAAAATGGTGGAGAAATTTAGTGATTGTGAATAGGTAACAAAAAAATTTAACATAATCCAATTAAATATCAAGCCTTCTAAAGCAAACCAAATTAATTTTTAAGTGAAATATACATATATATATATAAATATCTCTACTCCAATATATATATATATATATATATATATATATATATATATATATATATATATATATATATACATATATATATATATAATAACATTAATATACGTTGCCAGCATATTTAGAATTTTGATTTCTCTATCCAAAAAGAGATAAATCATTGTATAGGCAATTTTTTAAAAATAATTTTAAGAATTAAATAATATAAAATTAAAACTTTTGCAGTTTATGTGTATTTATTATGCATTAATATTTCACTATAAATACAATTTTTTTTTTAATGGAATACATTTGTCTCGTATTAGCTTTTATTAGATTAATTACTATTTTCTGCTTACTAATTTAGAATTTTTATAAGAAGAAAATAAAAGAAGCGAGTAACTAATTATTTGAACAAATAAAAGGCAAAGCTAATTTTGGTAAATAGAAAATGATTACTTTAACACAAAAAAACTTTTATTACCTCATTTTCTTAAAGAAAATATTCTTATCAGTAAAGGAAAATAACGGATTGATACATTTAACTAGGTAAACCCTTTTTCTTAACGGCAAAAAATTACATAGTGTATCAACAAATTTGATTGATTATATTATGACGAATGAATTTTATTGATTATATTTTTTTGACTAATTTACAATGAGATTAACTACAACTAAAAAACGTAATTTCTATTAACATATGTAATTAAACACAGTTACATGGTCATATTTAATTAGTATTCTTGTAAATACTTGAAGGCCTTAACATGTATTCGTCACAATCATTAACCTTGGGAAAAAGTTAAAATTTGCTTTCTCCAGTGCTTAATATACAGATAGAAAAATAGTTAAACAGGTAAGATGTAAAACGGTGTTTTTTCAACAATGGAGCATTTATCTTAATTAATTTGTGTTTTTGTGACAGAATATTAGTCCTCAAAATATTTTGTATTCCTATTCTTAAATATATATATATATATATATATATATATATATATATATATATATATATATATATATATTAGTATATAACAAAATTAATGTTAATTAGGGTAAGTGCACCAGTGATTGACACTTTTAGAGCAATCCCTGATGTTTTTAATGTTCTAGTCATCAGAAAATATTTTTAGAAATCTTAAGTTAGTACGTTAGTAGTGCTCGTTTTAGATTGTTTTATGGAGTTAGTTTTCTGCAAGTATATTCAAACAAAAATAAATCAAGTGTTAAGTATGTTAAAATATGTATATATATGTATGTACAGTCGAACCTCGTTAATGTGAATCACAAGGAGAATAAAAATTTGTTCATGTTATCAGTGATGTTCTTGTTATCCGTGGTTCATGCTATCAGTAACTAATTTTCACATAACTAAACTAATCTTGATTTTGACAGGGATTGTGGAAACAGTTCGTGTTAAAAGTAATTCACGTGTTAACAGCGTGTTCACATTAACAAGGTTCGATTGTATATATATTACTTTCTATTTTCATTATTTAAAAAACACCACACACATATGTGTCATTGATAAAACGTAATCTAATAAAATGTATAATAAAATGAAATAAAAATTAAGCAAACGTAAATTATAGTAAAAATAAGTTACTTTTATTTTCATTTTTTAAAAAGTATCTCTCTCTCTCTCTCTCACACACATATATATGTATGTTATTTATTACAGTAAATAATGCAGAATAATTTTCTATCTAGAATTTTAATATTAATGATTTTATTCTAAGTAAAAATGAGATTGTTCTTAAAGTAGAGCCTCTGTAATCAAATAATACATAGATCTCAAAAATATTTTAGTATTAATATAATATACACTGTTTAATACCATAGTGGCACATTTACCCCCTATGGCTACTGGTAAAATTGAATAGAAATATTTATTTTATTTAATCAATGAACTGTAACCGTTTCCACTGATAAAGTTAAAAAAAAAAAAAAATCCGGTTGCCAAAAGGTGCTAAGGTGACAACTAGATTTAATACTATAGAATCTTAGTTCAATACGGGGATATCTATCATGTAAACAAAAATTACTTCACACGATTCAACTCGTAAAATATATTCTAAACATTGAACATTATTGTAAGTTACTTATGAATTTAAATTGGATATACAGTTCTGTAAGTAATAAAATAAAATAAATAATTAAATAAACTTTCAGCATATACTTACTTAAAACTTTCTCTATCCAGTTACATAACCTATGCGTTTCAGCGTCCAATAGCCTTTGTCTGTATAACCTCCTATGATGACGCATGATCCCTAACGACAAATAAAGTTCTACTTCTTTTTGGGTTAAATTTTCAGAATGAGTTTTGCTTGCAATTAAATTCTGAGCAGCAACAAGCATCCAGATTTTTTATTTAGAATTGTATCAAACCTTGTAAAAGTAGAGTCTTCTATTTATAATGATAATTATGAAATATTAACTGCGCAAAGAAAACTTTATTAAGTTGAATTACTAAAGAACTTCAACAATTAATCGACAGTAAAATGTTCGAATATTCAACGAGTATGTAATAACTGAATATTTGTAAAAATGTTGAACAAATCTACATAATACCTCTTCTTACTACATACGTTGAGAGAAAAATACCGGTATGAAAAGACAATGTTGAAACTGTTTTTCAAAACTCCGTTTGAAATTGAATCTTCTTTTAAGACTTCAAAGTTACATAGCGCAATAAAAGAGAGATACTTAAGATATCCTATGAATGTTTGGACTGAGACCGAGCAAAGAGAAGAATTATTTTATATTCAAATAAAACACTATCGTATTACGTCATTGCGAAATATTTTTAAACTAACATCCAAAACAATCATCTACTGAAGCAAAAGAAATTAATGGCAACAGCAAGACTGGTGAAAGCTGACCACAACAATACTACGTTATCATATGAATAAAAATTTTAAAGATATGAAAATCATCGTGATCGGAAAAAAAGGAAAGAAATTCTTCTTTTTGTTTCTATTATGAGAGAATTTTGTATGAGAATTAAAACAATTCAAAGATGACGCAACTAAAGATAAAGCAATGAACTTTTCAAATTAAATATCAAATTTTGAATAAAAATTAACAAAGACACTCCCATACAAAGAAAAAACAGAAAGCGAGGCTAAAAGATTTAATTGCGCAATTCGGAGATGGCGCATTTAAAAATATATAAAGCAATGAACTTATAAATTAAATTACGAAATTCAATAAAAAATATTAGAAATACTTACAAAATTTACAAGAAGAAGAGAAATTTCAAGATTAAAAAATACTATAACAATTCAAAAATCCTAATTTTAACACAAACTACACCAATCTTACCTAATATATTTCTTTTCCTACCAAAATCACAACCTTTTGCTCGAAAACAAACCTTATAATCCTCTTTACAACAAAAATATGACTATCAGCAAGCAAAAACTTCTAAAAATGTACCCAGCAGCCGATATTTACTGTATTATTAAACAAAAATCTGGGGCAATTGATGTGCGAGGGACGTCCTCACCTGGTACAAATATAGTTCTCAGCCACAAACTGCTCTGATGTATTTGACAGAAGCTGCAAATTTCGATATTCAACACGTGCTCAATCGTTATCCCAGCGTGAGTTGAATATTGAGCAATTGATGGTTGGTGTCGAGCTAGGTGACCGTGAAAACGAGGAAAGAGTATCGCATACATGTAAGAGGGGGTGCCAGGATCATAAGGTGCGTTAATGGGCATGCAAATAAGAAGATGCTAACACACCCACAGCGTCATGTGACAATTAAGGCGAGGGTTGAGCAAGTGGGTTTCTTTAAAAGCTCTTACCCGGATTTGTTTATGTAACTTTTATTTATATTTGTTATACACATATATATATTTGCAGGTGTTAGTGACAAAAATATGCTCTTCAGAGACTATAAATATTATTTAAAGGATTATATGTACTATATTGTTTCATAATAAATAGTCAAAGGTGTTAGTAGGTCATAGATGACTTTTAATATGTACTTATATACACTTCGCGACAAAAAGATAGGTACAAAGGATTTTTCTTTGATTTTTCATAAAATAACATTATCTAAATTGTGCTTATCATTTATTATTATCATAAAATAACGCTACTCCCGGACTAATTTTTGTTTTAAGACTAATTTAGAAAGTTTTTAAGACTAAAATTTTTCTAATTTAAGACTGACTACACACCTTGACAAAATGGTAGGAACATTTTTTTTTTTTTTTTTTTTTTTTTTTTTTTTTTAATATGATTATTTTGAATATGAATATTTTGAATATGATTCAAATATTTAATATGTTTTTGATACGATAATATTTTGTTATGATAATAAATGATCAGCACAATTTAGATAATGATATTTTATGAAAAATTAAAAAAAAAAAAAAAATTATGTTCCTATCTTTTTGTTATGGAGTGTAGTCTTAAATTAGAAAAAATTTAGTCTTAAAACTTTTCTAAATTAGTCTTAAAACAAAAATTAGTCCGGGAATAGTGTTATTCTATGATAATAATAAATGATAAGCACAATTTAGATAATGTTATTTTATCAAAAATAAAATTAAAAAACCCTTTGTACCTATCTTTTTGTCGCGGGGTGTATTAAAGCAATTATTCTCTTAATGAACCTTGATACAATAAAGGAAACATTAAAAAAAAAAAAAAAAAAAGTTATATTGTTTTTAATTTTTCTTTTCTTTATGAGGATATTTTAGCTAGAATAAATACTATAATGTGCTAAAATTTATATAATTTTATTTATAGTTAAGCAAATATTTTCTTCTAAAAAATATAATAAAATTATAAATATTAGAGTATAAGAGCCCGTTTTATTCATATAGAATGCCCTAAAATAATGAACACTTTTATAGAGAACACTTTTTTTATTATTCTTTGTAGCAAAGTGTTGAAATTAAAAATAAGAATACTTTTACATAATCACTCCGCTTTGTACATTCTCACAGCACATTAGGAGAATAAAAAACTTTATGTAATTAATTTAAATTATTAGGAAGGCAGAAAAATGACTCAAAAATGTAAAATGTAAAAATAATCAAAATGAAAAAGCCCTAAGTTATTGTTGAAAAAAAATAACAGCGAAGTAAAAAAAAAAAAAAAAAAAAACTAGTATGATGTGGCCACCACAAAATTTTCTTCTATATAATTTTACATAAAATTCATGCAATACAAATTTTTAATTAAATTATTTTCCATGATAACTGTAGACGATTTTTATTTGACAGAATTATATCACTAAGTGAGAAAGTCAATTTTTTGCCAACATCAGAAAAAATTTTAGATTTTTTTTCTTTTTTCGTTAAAAAATGAAAATAATCTATAACTTTGTTTTTATTTTAAATTATCACAGATCTATGGCTAAAGCCATTCGTTTTAAAGATATCGACGAGATCTTTCGATAAATATCCTTATTGAAAATTTACACACACCCCCATTCCGGGTGTATGTGTGTGTGTGTTGGGGGGAGCGATGCTCTTACATGCACCAACTTTTTTCTCTAATTTACTATTACTGTTATCAATAATTCATATTAATTTTACAATCACACGTTAAAAATAACTCTTATTATGTTCATTTATACGAATTTTGTCCTATACTGCCATGTTAAAAATTTAGGAAAATAAAATGGAATCAGAGCGCCACCTGTTGAGCAATTGATCCCCAAATCTAATCAGCACCAGTATATGTCAGGATCCAACTAAATACCGATATTGGTTTAGTTTCGCTCATTGATTTGTAAGATACAGCGTTCACAAAATTTATGATACACACACACAGAGACAGACAGATATTTTCTAAAAACAGTGAAATCGTGTTCAGGACATCGTAAAACGTGTAAGTCCATTGAAAACTGGAGTTAGAAAAATTTCACGAATCTAATACTTTCTCTCTATATGTATAGGAGAAAGTAAAAATACGGTACAAAAAAGGCAATTTGTTTACAAAGTATATATTTCTTCCTTGTGAATTGAATGTATCCAATGCAAGAAGAAAGGCAAAAAAAAAAAAAAAAAAATGTATATATATATATATATATATATATATACACCCCGAGACAAAAAGATAGGTACAAAGAGTTTTTTCTTTGATTTTTCATAAAATAACATTGCCTAAATAGTGCTTATCATTTATTATTATCATAAAATAACACTCTTCCCGCACTAATTTTTGTTTTAAGACTAATTTAGAAAAATTTTAAGGCTAAAATTTTTCTAATTTAAGACTACACACCGCGACAAAAAGATAGGAACAAAAGTTTTTTTTTTTTTTTTTTAATTTTTGAATATGATTCAAATATTTAATATGTTTTTGATAGGATAATATTTTGTTATGATAATAAATGATCAGCGTAATTTATATATCGCTATTTTATGAAAAGTTTAAAAAAAAAACTTTTGTTCCTATATTTTTGCCGCGCAGTGCAGTCTTAAATGAGAAAAATTTTAGCCTTAAAACTTTTCTAAATGAGTCTTAAAACAAAAATGAGTCCGGGAATAGTGTTATTTTACGATAATAATAAAGGATAAGCACAATTTCTCTAATGTTACTTTATGAAAAAAAAAAAAAAAAAAAAAAAAAAAAAAAACCTTTTGTACCTATCTTTTTGTCGCGGGATTTATATATATATATATATATATATATATAAGATTGTTGAAGAGCATGCCTAGGATCCATGCACTGCAGAATCCAGAGTTCAATATTTCAACAAAGGAGAAAACTACTACATTAAATTTAGACTAATTTAAGTGCAATAATGATTTCTAAAACTTTCGTGATATGTTCCACAATTATAATAATTTTTACTCTTCATATGGTGGAATCTAGCACGAAATTTCTGGTTGCAACTAATTTACCTAAATTGACAACAGTTTTGGAGGGAAATATCAAACTTTAGTTTTAATGATGTGGAATGAAAAATCATTCTTCTGCTTTAGACAATGTCTTTAATATTCTACAACCAATTTTTTTTTTTAGAACAATCATCTTGAGTTAGTTTATTGATAGCTTTTTCTAATGAAAAATCTATTATGATGTCAATTAACAATGCTTATTAACTAATAATCTGGTCTGTGATAGATTGAAATCTTTCACAAGAGAATTTAGTCCTAACTTATCCCCATAAACTATAGCGACCAGAGTAGAGTACCTTTATAAATAGCTTTAAAATTTATTAGTGCTATGATAAAAATTTCCTATGTTATAATTATTCAAATTTTCCTAAAATGTCTTCCGAAAATGAGGACATTTGTTCATCTTTAGGTAAAGGGAAGTTTATTATTGTTACATTAAAATAATTATTAAAACATTCTTTAATAAAGAGCCAATAAATTACTTATGCTTTTATCTCTCAAAGTGTTGACGTCACTCACCGTCAATGGGGCCAATCAAAATATTTTCTATGCTAATCGTTCATTGGATTTTTTGTAAGAAATTATTAAAAATTAAGGGAAATTATCTCCCGATTTTAATCCGCATATTTGGAGATAGTTATATATAAATATGCTGACCAGATGTTCCCATTTTCTGGGGACAGCCTTTATTTTGAAGGCATTTTCCCAAGCATTAAATATTGTAGAAAGTAAATTGTGTATCATTAATATATCATGTTTAGCCCTTACTTATTAAGAATGAAAAAATGCATCCGTAACTGGATAATTGTAGCAATTTTTAACGTTTTCTGTTATAGAGATACTCAGATTTGGTCAGTCTACATATAAGCAACTGTCTACATGTGTTAGATTAAGTCATTTTTGCTGTAAAATGTATAACATTTTAATTTTAAATTTCAAAACTCTATAAACGAAATGGCAAACTTCCATTTTCGATTGTAAATATATATATATATATATATTTCAATATGTAATATTTACAAAATAAATATCCAACCGATCTGCTAATTAAAAGGAAATGATAAATATTCTATTATAATTTGAAGTCAAATTTGTTTTCAAATGTCTAAATAAAGTACCTGATATAAAGTAAGCCATCACGATAGTTTAAGATTCTACACACAGAAAAAAAAGTTGTCAGTTGACAATACAAAATTGGCTAACTTAAACAGCTGACTGGGAAACTTTAGTTAAAAAGTGTACTAGCTGAACTAGTCTCCAAAACAGTACCCCAGAGTAGGAAGGTTAATATTATCAGATGTAGCCGTCTTAACTGATAATATTAACCTTCTTAGTCTGGAGTTTTGTTTTGGAGACTAGTTCAGCTAGTGCACTTTTTAACTCAAGTTTTCTAGTCAGCTGTTTGGGTTAGTCGATTCTGTATTGTCAAATGACAATTTTTTTTTCTGTGTGTAATATGTTGCAGCGAAATAGATTTAATATCTGTCGTTCTGGGCGTAAAATAAATAAATAAATAAAAAATCGCCAAATTATCTGGCGAACATATTTAATTTCTTTCAAAAATTACGGTTATTTTCAACCCAACCTCCCGCCAACCCGAAGGTTTATGGCGGCCGAAGCCTGGGAGGAGGTGGGAGAAAAAATTACGCACCCCCAAACACCGCTAATTGCGGATTTGGCACGCCTCAACTTCTCGAGGTGCAAAGAGAAGTTGCTAGCGCTAGTTATAAAAGAAAATTTTTGTATCAATATTATATATTGATACAAAATAACAATTTTGTATCAATATTATATTATTTCAATAATATGAAATAATATTTCGTACAATACATATTACAATACAAAATAACAATTTTGTATCAATATTATATTATTTCAATAATATGAAATAATATTTCGTACAATACATATTACGATAATATACATCTGACCTGTATGTTTTCGTATTACGTTTTCGATCGCCAAATACAAAAAAACGCCAAGGACGACAGAGTTTTGAAATTTAAAATTAAAATTTCGTCAATTTGACAGCAAAATAACTTAACCTAACGCATGTGCATGATAACTAATTTACAATTATACTCAAATATGGGGATTAAAATTGGGAAATAATTTTCCTTAATTTTAATATTTATTTTTACAAAAAATCCAATGGATAATTAACATAGGAAATTTTTTGTTTGCTCCCACCGACACGATCAGTGATGTCACACTTCGCTTGCATATAGTATGAAGAAAATAACTTATGTATTAATCCTGAGTAACATGACTACAGAGAACGCCTTCATTAAAATTTATTATATTTTTATTTGTTGACGCATGTTTTAAGAAGGAGAAATATTATTTTTAGTATTAATCTATTGTGAACGTTTTCGAATATCTATGCTTCATAAAGCTTAAAAATAGTATTGTACATTTAATTACTCTTGTTTCGAAAATGTGTCAAGGTTCATATATTGTTCCAAATTGCAATTTTAGTCAGCTTGGACACGCCTTTTTAGATGCAAAAATTGCTGGGAAAAATCATTACCGCATTCTTCGGATAAAAGAATTCTTTCAGAGAAAACTATGACGAGTTATTGAGAGCTAATAAATAACTTTGGCAATTGCGTGATGTCAATACCGGTGTAATTGAAAATATGCTGGACGTTTTCGTATTTATTTATTGTTTTCAACTGTCTGAGAAACAAAATTAGCATACAATGGAGAAAAAACTTTAACTCGAACAGGCTTGAGATGCAGATCAAGATATTAACAAGAAAAAAAAAAGTATTAATACCAAAAGTAAATATTTGGTAACCTTAAAAGTAAATGTTTGAAAAATGTTTGTTCTATAAATTTATGTAATGATATTTCAAGGAGGAGTTGTATTTATTAAATAGTATTGCTCAAAAGACAACAGCAAATGATCGCCTAAATTTTAGATATACAAAGATACAAAGCCTTGTATGTGATTTCAGAGCTCAGAGTCTGCGTTCCTTTTTTTCAGGACACCAAGAATGACAAATTTCCGTATTTCTTTCTACCACTATTTTTGTATGACAATTTATGTCCTATTTAATCGGGACACTTTGCTATAAAAATACAGTAAACGTCTTTTTATAAAAATATTGGTAGCAAAGAAAGGGGAAATTTCTCATCACTAGAAACTTCTTAGCTCTATGATTTATTAGATACGCATTTTATTTTTATGTACTATGAAGTGAATCATAGATTATAAGAATATTTTTTTAACATATTTCCTTTCATGTTCAAAATTTGAAATAAAATACATACTTTTTTTTTTTTTTTTTTTTTTTTTTTTTAAATTTAAATTGGGAAATTTTCTTTATCGTGGTTAGCTTGCTTATTTGCTTAACAAAAATAACTGCTGAATAAAAAGTATGAGGAGAAATAAAAATAACTAGTATGTTATGGTCATTAAGGAACCTTCGTCAATATTTTCTATGTAAATTAATATGCAGTAAATATTATTTATTAATATTATTATTTATAAAAATTATTTTCCACGATGAATTCAGAAGATTTTCATTATGGTGATGAATAATACTCAATGTACAGAGAATATCAATTTTATGTTATGCAGAAGATATCTTAGAAAATGTATTTTTTCCTATACTTTTTTTTTTTTAATGAAAATAAGTCGGTAAATTTGTTACAAATTATCACAGATCTACGGTTTAAGCATTCATATTAAAGACATTACCGAGTTCTTTTGAAAGATAACCATACTGATAAATTTTTACCCCAAGGGGGAGAAGCGATGCACCTACGAGTACAAAAAGAAATTTCTGGTTGACTAACTTTGACTGTATTACAAGTTCTTTTTTTTTTTTCTTTCACATTGAAAATTCAAAAATAATTCTCATTATGTACATATATACGAAATCATGTCTATAATGCCAATTAAAATAATAATAATAATAATAATATAAGATGAGATTTTTCACCTGTTGATCTCCAAATGTAATCAAAATCAGTTTAGGACAAAATCCGAATACTAAATTAGGTGAAATTTCCCTCATCAGTTCGTCAGATATAGCGTTCAAAAGCTTTATGATGCACACAAACTGACAGACAGACATTTTCTAAAAATGGTTAAATCGTATTCAGGACACCTCAAAACATGTAAATGCATCGAAAACCAGAGGTAGAAATTTTTTTACGAATCGAATACTTTTAAACGAAGAAAAATGAAGAAAACAGCAGAAAGAAAATCTTGAAAAGTTTTTTTTATTAGTTTCTTGTAAGACGAAGTAATTAAGAATACCCATAAAAAAGATCAAAGGAATGTACATAAAATGAAGAAACAAAGCGAATAAATGAAGAAGAGTGTCTGTGCATTTTAAAGTGAATATTTACAAAAATATTCTTGGTGGTTTAAAACTAGTTTTACAATACTTTTTATATATACTGAATTTTTGCTGTATGTGAAATGTATGTGAAAATTGAATATTTGTTTGTTTTGTATGGCTGTGTGTAAAAAGTAATATAGTATATGAAATTGCATATTATTAATATTTTAAATTCAGTATTATGTAAATAGGGCACTTCGGTATTAAAAGCATTTAACTTTTAAAAATATATTAATCTTATTTATTTAGTTACCGATTTATGCCTTTTTAGTCTTTTATTTACTTAAAAGTTAGAGCCCTCCAAAATTAATAAGAAATTGAAGCGAGATTATTTTTTGTATCAGAGTATTTAAAGAGCAAATTTTCTGTCTGAATTTGCAACAATAATATAAAAGACATGTTTTTCTTAAGAAATTTATAAAATTCAACATTTATTAAATAACTCCCCCCCCAAAAAAATAAATAAATAAATAAATAAATAAATAAATACATAAAAATAAAATAAAATAAAAAATAAATAAATAAATAAACAAAATAAAAATAAATAAAAAAAATAAAACTACACATTTCCCTTAATGGTAGATTATATGAAACCATTATCGCAGGAAATTTTAGTGGATTAAAATTGAACTACATTAAATTGTTAAATAAAATTGAATAAAATTTATTTTAGCATAACAAAGCATACTGGAAATTGATAAATATAAATAAATATTACCACACTACGCAATACTTTATAGGTTGCCAGTATATTGGTTCTAAAATTATAAATAATATATTTACTCACAAAGAGACTTAAGATTATACCATCATTTTTTAAAAGAAATTATTAAAACACATTATACCCAAGCAGCACGGAAACGTTCTCTGAACGTTTAAAAATAGTTCTACTAACACGTTCTATGAACGTTCAGTTTGAACGTTTTATAGACGTCTATTTGTCCATCTTGAAGACGTCGAATAGTACGGTACAAAACACGTTCTGCACACGTGTAAACATCACCATTGTTTCTATAGACACGTTCTCAGAACGTTCTTCATGCACGTTTTTGCAACGTCCTGAACGTTGTTTGAACGTTTTAAAATCGTTCTTTGAACGTTTTAAAACGTTCTTTGAATCGTTCTTCGAACGTTCTTTGTACGTTTTAAGGGGACATACGACCCTTGGAACATCGATTTAATTATAGTCTTTTTTAAAGTAAATCATTGTTAACTACGCTTCATTGAACATGTCTAATTGTTACATATAAGTTTATTATGTATTTTGGAATATAATTTAAATTCTGTGGTGAATTATGTAATAATTTATGTGTTAATAATAAATGCGTTTTTTTTTTTCCACCTTACGCGCAAGATATCTCTGAAACTATTTAATATTTTTTCTTGAAATTTTCACAGATTATGTAAAATATCAGATCCTTCAAACTGAATCTAAATTTGTATCCCCCCCCCCCATATTTTTTTATACAGGTGATACTTCAGATTTTATTAAAAAATAAATTATCGTTGAACTTTTTTTTATTTTTTTAACCTAAACTGGAACAAATTTAAGTTCAGTTTGAAGGATCTGATATGTTACATAATCTGTGAAAATTTCAAGAAAAAATATTAAATAGTTTTACAGGTATCCTGCGTGCAAGGTGAAAAAAAAAACATTTATTATTAACACATAAATTATTAAATAATTCACCACAGAATTTAAATTATATTCCAAAATACATAATAATCTTATAGGTAACAATTAGACATGCCCAATAAAGCTTAGTTAACAATGATTTACTTAAAAAAAGACTATAATTAAATCGATGTTTTTTGAAGTTCTAAGGGTCGTATGTTCCCTTAAAATTGTGTGACGTGTGTACTTTATTTATTTTTTTTTCTATTTTCCTTTACTTTCTTTCTTTTTTCTTCTTTTTTTTTTTGTGTGTGTGTGTGTGTGTGTGTTTGTTTGTTTTTGTAAATTACTGTCATAGTATTATGCAATTTTACATAAATGCATTGAATTATAATATTATTACATAGAAAGCAATTTCTCGAAATCTATTTAAATTGACAATAACAATAATTTTTTTAATTTCAAAGTTTTTTTAATACTTTAAATGTATATTTTAACAAAGACATTGTTAAAACACACTGTTAACATTTAAAGACACTGTTAAGATTTTAAGATTCCTCTTATCAAAGTTTTATTTTATTCCATCGATTGTGCATTATTAACGTTTAGTTACATAATTTAGATATTTCTGACTATTAATTAATCATTCATAGATAAAATTGAAAAAAATTTTTTTTTTTGAATGATGAAATTTATTCCCAAGTTTCAGCATTTAAATATAAAAATATTTTTAAAACATTAACTTATGAATAAATTTACCTAAACGTGTGTAGATTCTATTTCGAAATTATTATAATGCACAACAGATGGAAAACTAAAACAAACATTTGTCAAGAGGTACATCTAAAATATTTTCAAAAGACTAAAATTTAAAAAAAAATTTGCTATTGTAAATTTAAATAGATTTCGAGAAATTTTAATATACTTAACAATATTATATTTTAATGCATATGTATGAAAATTTTATTTAAATTATTGACTTACGAAATTATAAATTTTCTATGCGCTGAAAAATCTATATGCGCTGAAATAAAACAAAATAAAATTTTAAATTCCAGAAACGTACTCTTTTTTTTTTAAGAACTTCCTGCCAACTAATTTTTAATATTATTCCTTGATTTTGCATTACTATAATGTAATAATAACATCTAAACATATCTGATTTTTATTATTTTTATTATTTTAATTTTTTTGTGGATTCATTAATGAGTTAATGTTTTAAAAATATTTTTATGCTTAAATGCTAAAAATTAAATTTCAGCACTCAAACACAAAAATATTTTTAAGAAGTATCTTACTTATCACTCTACTACAAATTAATACTCAAATATATTTATCGTTAAACTATAATAATATAAAATTAACGGAAAAAAATAAAAGAACTAAAATGGAACATTTTAAAATTTTGAAATATATATATATATTAGGTTAATTTGGCTTTAAATTTAAACAGTTTTCGAGAATTTTTTACATACTTAATAGAATTGTTAAATTTTGATGTATATATATAATGTAAAATGAAAAACTTATCTGTGTTCTGTAGTTCTCTTTTTTCAACGTGTCGGGTGATGTGATGTTAAACACTCATTGCCAATTGCCATATGCCTATGCCATTGACTTTGCACTTTGGCTCGCAACATAGGCTGGCAACCTAGAGGAAGTTTGGCGACAGCGATTTGGCGTTTGGCGAGATTTAACAAAACACACTATTATTATTTTAATTTTATTATTAAAAAGGAATTAATTTATTTTCAGTCTATGTATTTTTTTTTTTTTTTTTTTTTCAAAAATTTTTAATAATTTTTTTTAAATTGATCGTAGTTAAAATGCTAAATGCCTGTTTAATTCGTTTGCTTAAATGAATTACACGCACTGTTATTTTTATGAAAGAAAACTGTTAATGAAAATTAATAAAAATTGCATAGAAAAACTATAATCACAAAGAAAGAAACACAATAAAATTGTTAGCTTTTTTCTTTGTTCCAGACTGAATATTTTAAATTCATATGGAATATTTAGAAATTTATATTTATTCTTGCTGTTGTGTTTTGTTTTTATTACTTTTTTTGGGACGTTACTTTTTTTTTTTTTTAATAGTTTTAGACAATGTGATAATGGAAATATAGTTTTAGATAATGTATTCTGCCACTGTCCCAGAAATAAGACGATCTGCGGTAGTATGCTTAATTTCTTGAAATTTGTTATAATTCTTAAATAGTTTTTACTAAAACTTATAAAACTCACTAATTAAGAAAAAATTTGAAAATTAGTTTGGCAAATAATGGGTTAATAGAAAAATCTGTTTAAACGGTATGAAACATAACTATTGTATTATGTAATTTGAAAACAATAATAATAATTTTATTCAATTATTGCAGCAATCACACATGTTTTACCAATTTATTAATTAATAAAAGAGAAAAGTTTTGCAGTTCGTATAAATTAGAAAACTCTTTCCAAGTACACTTTGTCCGTTATATCGTTCAATCTGAAGTGAAATTTACCTCAATGATGATGCCTTAAACTGTATAGTGTTTTTAATTACGGAGAAAGAAATCTCATAAAAGCTTGCTTTATACCTTTATTATTATTATTACTATTATTATTATTATTATTATTATTACGAAAGGGAAAGCATGAAGTGGATCATTATTTTTTTATAAGCTTGTATATTGTTTAAAGTTTCCATACGTTCTAGTTCTACATACAATACCAAAGAAAAAAGAAAGGGCGAAAAAACCTTTACAACACTGAAAGTTTACATGCGCAATTTCGACTTATATCTCATAATGTATCTGAAAACGATTGTAAAGCCCTATAAACTTATTAATTTTGCTAATCATATTCTACAGGAAACACTTCATTTTACAGCAGAATAATGTATGCTAATTCTGTTATTTTGTGCAAAATATACAACTTTTAAAATATGCTTTAAGGAAAGACCTCCCATAGATCCTAATGTGTCGGAATTGTTTTCTGAGTTTCTGTGCATAAAACAGTACTATTTTTATTATTCTCAATAAAAATAGAGCCAAAGTAAACCTGAACAACATATAAAAAATATAATATTCTAAAATTATTTACTGAATAAATGAGCAAAAATACAGATAGACAAACAAACCCAAATCACAAACGCTTTTTGATTTTGTTAGATTGTTGAAAAGCATAAAAGAACTAAATATGAACTCAGAAATTCTCACATATATCCCCCAATGCACCTTAATATTTTATTTGTCGCAAAGTGAATATTATGCTAATCATGCCACATTTTATACAAAGCATGTATTTAGGCATATGAATTACATAAATTATGTAATATAAGTGAACGTATGTATGTAATATATGTTTTCTTATGTTTTACGCTGTATAAAAATATAATAAAATAAGTTTTACTGAAATATCTCTGGTAGACCATAATATATCAGTGTTCTTTTCAGGCATCACCGCATCTAAAGCACTAGTGCTATTTATACCATTTTCAGTCAAGAGCAAGACATAGTTAAATTGAAATATATACATATATATATAGGTTTTGGAGTATGTTAAAAATATTTATAAAATTAAAGCGCGAAGAAGCAGATCAAGAGATAGAAAAACTGGTATCATATAAGCTTGTCAAATTTGCTGGGAAATGTTGAAAAATAAAAAAAAATAATGGCTTGTGTATTGCTAAATAAACACACACAAACACATATCTGGGATCGCACAGCGCAAGTATTATTCAACACAATTAACGCTCTATCTTTTTTAACACTTTCCAAGAAAACTGAACAGCATTTAAGATTTCGGTTCATCTGTCTGTCTACTCTTTCCTTTCCTTGATTATTTTTAGAATAAGTTTAATCTGATATACTGATACATTATTATTCAGCTGATTATGGCATGTTCTTTATTGAAAATAGTATAAAAATACGACTAGATTTTATACAAGGATTTACGAAAGAATTAGGATATATTGCGTTCTATGACGAATATTTTCTAAAACATCCTGAAAATTTCGCTGTAATATCCTGAATATGAATGGAATTTGATCGAAGTGCATTTCTGTTGAGTTATCAGTTATGCGTTTTTAAAATTTTCAAATAAAATTGAAAAGAATTAATAACTTTTGTTTGTCTGTAGAATGGTGTATCAATCTGCCTGCGTTCTCATTTCCATAAATAGTTTTAGAATTCATTGAAATTAATATGTGTCGATCAGGTATTTAGTTTTATTAGAAAATTCCTTATTAAGTATCTTGCATGTGGTACGAGTAATTTATGTAAAAGTATAAAAAATAATTCGAATAAATATTGGTCTAAAAGAGATATTTTTACTAGTTAAATTCTAAAATACTACGCTGCAAAAATCATAAAGAAACTAACATACATATTTCTGATGAAATAAATTAAACCAAGGTTGATTAACTGTAATTGATTTAAAGGGCCTTAAAAATATTCGATATGATTGAAAATTTGTTGATGCGCATTTTCATAGTCTTATGCGTTTTAAATGACAAGTTAAATAACCAGTTATTATGAAAAAAAAAAAAAAAATCCTTCTTTAATCCATTACCGTTTGAAAAAATGAATAGCAGCACATGGAATCGTAAAAAGTGTACGATTAGCTGTTTATGAAGTTGTTATTTTTAAGCTGATGTTTGATATCAAATCAAATTAATAGCAAGAAGATTAAAATTCTACAGATTGTTTTGAAAATCTATTTATTTATTTTTTTTATTTTTCCAAGTGCAAAACAAACATTTTTACAGAAATGCATTAAATTTGCTTAATAACTGCGAGTGAAGGTATAGAAAGTAATGAAAGTGGGAATACCTTGTATCAAGTTTTATTCATTGCTGAAGTTATACGTTTTAAGTAATTCTTCAAAAGATATTAATCTATATTCTGATAATCGGTATTCTTTTTCTTAAGAATGATGTAGAAAAAAGAATTTTTACTTCTTTATAAAGAAAAAAAAATCTAAAATATGTAATATATAAAACTTATATATAAAAAAAAACCTTCATTATTTAATTAATTAGAAATAACTAAATAAAAATACCTTTTTGCACTGAGAATTGCGTTGCATATTTTTATATATTTTTTGTTATTAACAAGTGAAAACTAATGTCAGATTAATAAAAATAAAAGTTTATAATTTAAACATTATTAAAGATTACAGTTTTATATTTACTGCCCTATCTCTCGTAAAAACTTTTCGCTTTTAAAATTGACCATTTGCTATTTAAAAGCAAAAGGGAAAAATAACAAGTGAGAAAATCGCCAAGAAGCGAAATACGCGCATAAATTACCAACCGTCTCTGTACCAGAGCAGATGTTTTTGCGAATGCAAATAATTATGAGTTTCCGGTTTCAGCTCTAACGTTTCTAATAGCTAGAATTTTACATTCAAAAATTAATCCTTTAATATATTTCATATATATATATATATATATATATATATAATTCAAATTTATTTTATTATTTCAAATTATATTATTTTTTTAAATATTTTCTAAAAGGTAGATTGATATAAAAATAATGAATTTGTAGATTCAAGTAATATTATAACATTCAGTATGTAAGTAGTTCAATATTTGAATAACTTCTAAATCAAAGAATTTTTATCATCAAATATATAATATGTGTATATTATTATATTAAAATATTTTTTACGATTTTTTTAAACAAAATAATGAAGTGAAATTTGAAAAAAAAAATCACGAATAGTGTAAAATTTTTAAAAAATATATATTTTTTAATTTGTAACAATATGACTTCCATAATTCACTACTATACATATTATATACTCTTTTCAGATATAGTGCGATCAGAATACATAAATTGGATTTAACATATTAAACATATAACAATTTTCTTGTAAAAAACCTAATGCATGCGTCGTGAAAAACACATAAAAAGGATTTTACATAGCAAGTTAATATATATATATATAAAACCTTTTTTTGAAACACCAATTTCCGAGCTACTTAATTAGGATGCCTGTCAATTTTCTTGTAGTAATTAAGTAATATACGTGGATGACATCTAAAAAGGGTTTATGTAGCAAATTTGAAGAAAATCGTTCTAGCCCTTTTTGATAGAATTATATATATTCTCACTTACGATTTTCTACAAATTAACCTTTTCACCGTAAACCTTAAATTACATACGAATGTACATCTAGATGAAAGGTAAAATGGCGAGTTTGAAGAAAATCCGTGGAATCATATTTACGCACTTGCGAGGTTTAAAATTTCCATATTCATCATATAGAAGGCTTATAATTTTTTATTTTTATTTTTTTAACTAACCAACTAATACATACGGAAGGGCATTTAAATCGCGTGCATACACATATACACTGACGAATTGCAAAAACCATTTCTTTGTACTCTAAAAACATATAAATTAGGCAAAAGTGTAATATCGAAATACTTGATCGAATTAAATAATTCCATTTTATTCCAAAATATTTTCCAATACAGCAAACTAATATAACAATCAAATAATAATTTTATATAGAGTAAGTCAACAAAATTACATGTATATGCGTTCATTTTAATTAGAGTTTTCGCGAAGAGAAATTCAATTGCAAATATCAGATAATTATAATTTAAAATTATGTTAAAAAACAAAACCACCTCTTCACTTTTATTTCCCAATGAATATTATTATAAATTGTATCAACAAAATCAAGTTCTGCCTTGTTTTCAAAAATTTTATACATTATAACGGAAAATAGAGCACTTTGTCATTTTCGTTATAATTGTACTGAAACAGAACGTGTTACGACGGTGTTTCCCTTAACGTTTTTTATAAAACTGAAATTGCACGTTTTATGAATGGTACAAAACACACCTTTTTAGAACGTTCTGAATAATACTGCTTTTGAACGTCGAGTAGAACGTTCTTTTGACACGAAACACGGTGTTTGAACCAGTGTAACCGTTATTAGACGTTCAGAGAACGTTCATGTGCTACTTGGGTAGTTTCTTTTATTGGAATAAATATGAACAATTAAACGATGTTTTGTATTTTTAAAATAAAGCAAAGATATTTCTTAATTATTAATATGAATACATATTCTATCTTTATTACAATACATATATTGCACGTTATCAAACAATATACAGTTAATATACTTCAATTTATTTCAAATTAAAATTTAATATATTGAATATTTTTACTCTATTAAAAATATTTATTCTTTTTTTTTTTTTATACCTATTGTTTTTATTCTTTTCTTTTTACAGATTGAGTTTTGATTGTATTTTACGTTTGATCATTTGTACAATGGCAGGAAACACGAACTCTTTTCGACAACTAAATAATTAATTGTGAATCATAGAAACATTTTAGAGAAGGTCAGTTGATCCTAATTATATACACATGTATTTTAATTATATTTCAGTACATCTTAATAAAATAAAATATAAGAATATAAGGAAAACCTAATTGCAAGTTATATATTAATAGTTGCGATAATGATGGTCAATAAATAAATAAAATTAAGACACATATGAAAATAAAATAATAGAACGAAACCTAATGAGATAACTCTACGCAGTTAATAACTACTATTCGATTAAATGAAAAATTTCCAGTCTGAATATTAGTTCTTAGTTGATTAGCAGTTGTAAATTAGAGCAAATTTAATGATTTGATGTTCTACTGCCGTAACAGCTTTCGCAATTACGTAAGTCTGATATGAAAATCCTTTCACGTCATCGGTAACTCATTATTATTGTTACTATTATTATTTCTTTTAATACTGTCTGGTTAGAAGAAATGCTAAAGATATCTGAAAGTAACATGGAAAATTGAACTAGATAAAGACAGAAAATTCTAAGAGCTGTTTTTTTTTTTTTTTTTTATAGAACTATTTATTAATGTAAGTTAAATTACTAAAAAATGTTCATTAATATTAAAAGGTACTTCTAGAAATTCAAACTATGTTTTTCAATTTGTAATGATTTTAATGTTTCATTAAACTGTAACTTTACATCAATAATGCATTGAAAAAATAATCTGGTGTGTCACTCATACGACTTTCTCTTACCCTGAAATTTAATACTAAAAGTACGGATTGGAGATAAGAGATAAGATAACGAGTACTTTTATGTAAACCTATGTTAAACAATTCAAATTAGGCTTTGGAAGAGTTTTATATGATAATTAGTTCTGTGTGAGGAGGGGGTACCGCCCCCCTCAATCCACCGTTTCATTAATCCACCTACATTTATATAGAATTTAATTCAGTTATTAAACGATAATTCTGTTTAAAAAAAATGATTTATTAAAATTATTATTTAAAAAAATTATCTTTTGTGATAATACAGACAATTTCCATATTAGAGAAGTAGTATAACACTAAATATGCAAAAAAGTTGAATTTATTCTCAATATTACAGTAAAAAAATAATATATATATATATATATATATATACTTTTTTTTTTTTTTTTTTTTTTTTTGTTAAAAATGAAAAAAATCGATAACTTTATTTTAAATTATCGCAGATCGATGGTTCAACCATTCGTTTTATAGGTATTGGTGAGCTCTTTTGAAAGATACCCATCATGAAAATTTACTCCCCTCGAGGGGGGGACTTTCCCCCCAGGGGGGCGGCGAAGCTCCTACATACGCATTTTTTTTTCCCAGTTGACTATCTCTTTTACAAAAAATATATATTCGTTTCATTTGGTTTAGTGCAGTCTATAGATGCTACTTACCTGATGTCTACTATAGACATCTTACTATAGGTGTCTACTTACCTGAAATTTCCCCCATAGACGTAATGTGTTTGAATACTTTTGAGTGTCCCTGTACACGAACCAATTGCTTCATCTCAACGAAAAGCTTACTGTCGCATCCCTATGTGATACAATTTTAGAATACCGAGTTTGGAATTTCTGATACTATTTGTTCTTGAGATAAGCTGATAACAGATACACACACATGTACACAGACAGACACACAGACTCACAGACAGACAGACATGCAGACCATTCGCTAAAAACATGATTTTCGTATTCAGGGGACCTCAGAACATATAAATATAACAAAAACTCACGTTCGAAAATTTGACCCTAAAACAATACTTTCTCGACCCTATGGGTAAGAGAAAGTAATTATTAAAAATTTATCAAATATTTAAAAGTGTTAATATATTAATATCATTTTGTATATCCATGTTACATTCGATGATTTTGTACGCACACAGCTGATTTAACATTAGAACGAAAAGTTATTTTTTGTAAAATTAAACGGATATATAATCAAAAATATGGGCGAATAAATTTGACAGTACTCTCACCTATCTAAAATTATCTATATAAGTAAAAATAAGCGTCTATATGTATGTGACATTCTGCGCTCTGGAGCTTAGACAACTGATCGCGGAGCTACAAATCTAGGCAGAAGTGTTGCTTGAACCTTGCAGGAGAAGCACCTCACTGATACTTTTTCGATTTTTGAATTTGAATTAAAAAAATTTATTTTTTTGATTTCATTCATTGATTTTTTTTTCTTTGTTTTCTTTTTTAATTCTTTTACTTTAACCACTCGCGTTCCTTAATCACGGCTAACGCACTATTTATTATTTATTTAATTAATTCTTTTAAGAAGAAAATATGTACTTATATATATTTAATTTAAATATTTATAGGAATCAAGCATTTATTTATTAAAAATGATTAAATTTATAAAATTTTTAATTTAATTAATATTTATAACAGTTATGGTTATGTATAATATTTATAATATAATTAAATGTAGTGTAATTATAAATTTATTGCACTTATAGTTTTATTTTTACAGAGCTAGGAGCTATAAAAACAGAGTGATTAAGTCTGGTTAATATATGGGCCAAAACTAAAATGTTTTGTAGGTCCTGAGATATGCCCTATATAAAATCGTAGTTCTTGAATAATAATAACTTTGCATTTTTATGCTAACAGTATGCTAACTTTTCTTTTCTTTTTTTCTCTCTCTCGAATAGTATTCCGCTTTTTCATGCAAGAAAAATTATACAGGAATTTTTACTAAACAATGAATCTAGCATTTAAACCAGAAATGCACGTGAAAAAAATCTAGTAAATTAGGAGTTTCTTTGTTTCTTTCCTTTTTAGTTTTATTTTCTTTTTGTTTGTTTGTTTCTTTTTCTTTTTTTTTTTTTTTTTTACTATAGGTATTTAATTTTACTCAAATGAAGCCCTTCATAAGAAAATAGTTCAACTTGTTGTATAGATATGACAAGCCTATGCATTCATATATATATATATATATATATATATATATTATAAATATTTTCTCCTTTTAAATCAACAATTTGCTAAAAAAATTAAATTTTTTATTATATAAATTTTTATTACTCTGCATTAACTTTAGGATAAGGTTAACTTTTGAAAATTAAATTTTAAACTAGAGTGGAAAAATAATTAATATGATTTTTCAAGTCTAAATACACCAAATTCCCACATACACCAGTTGTTTCGTGGTTCATTAGTAAACTACAGCCTTTTATGAGGCGAAAAATCATTAAAATCAGGAAAATTAATGTTTTTTTTATTTTTTTTTCTAATAATCTGTGTGACTATCACAAGTTAAGTATTATTCAAGAGGATGTTTTTTCGTTGTTTTTCAACTATTTCGCCCTCAATGTATCACGTGCAAAAGAAAAATATATTTATTTATGCTTTGCTATATAATTTTCTAGGTTTCTTATGAGAAAACAAAGATGGTGCAATGGAATAAACAGCAGACTATTGGACAAACTAGTTTCTTTGTCTTTGATATTAGTCATTAAAATTCTTGATATGATCGAACGCGGTCAGGACTTCGTGCGACTAACAGTGAGATAAAGCAATATCTATCAATTTGTTTTTCTTACATGTTCATAATACAGGAAGTTAGCACGAAAGCAGAATTTTGCTTAGAATCGCTACGTGTGTGAAAATTTCCAAAATTGTGATCTAGCGTAAAATTATATATATATATATATAGAGAGAGAGAGATAGATAGATATTATGCAGAACTTGCATTATTATTATTATTATTATTATTTTTAAAGTTGCGAAATATTTTTATTTCCTTTGCTACAGTCCATAAACGCCAAAAGAAGACAAAAACTAAGGTAATAAAATAGCTCAATTTTAAAAAATGGCAATGAATAGCACTTCTAAATAAGGAAAAACGAAGAAAATGCATAATAATCTGTGAAGTCAACTCATTTTTTATTCATAATAAAGTACTTGTCTCTTTTATGTGTCTCAACATTTTATGCGAATCCTTATTAAATAATAAAATTAGCACTTCAACCGGAAACGTTCGTGAGAAAAGATTTAGTAATGAATCAGGTCCCCCCCCCCATCCCCCATTTATTTGCTATTGAACTTTCTGTAAAAGAGATTTCATTTGATAAGAAACGAGTGTAATTTGTTATAAATTTGATTGTACGGTATTCCAAGTGTACTTCAAAATTCTATAATTTTTTTTTTTTTTTTTTTTTTTTTTTTTTTTTGATTTAAACAATCTTTTATTAAGTTTTTTTCACTTTTTATTATTATTATTTTTTATTTCGCATAAACACTGCTGAAATATTTATTTATTATTTTTAACAAGTGACTTGTTTTGGATATTAATATGATTTTTTTAACGCGAAAAGACAATTCAAATTTAATTTCATGATTTCTCTAATGAGTATAATAGTTTATAGATTAATAATTACTTATCGTTATTTTAATATACATGTTTCTATAACAAATATAATGACTTATTTCAGAGATTTGAAATCTATAGAAAAATAATAGGATTTGGTAATTTTATCAAATAAGATTAGGTAGGAAATTTTTATTAAAACGTTTTTTATTTTTTATTTTTTACTTAGATGTTAAAACTTCTAATGGAATATATCAATAAAAATTTTTGCATTCCGATCGAATAGTTTTCACAGAAAAGAAACCTGCATAATGGTTGAAAACTCCATCTTAAAAATAAATTTTGTATGACTAATTAATTATGTACGTAAGGTTTTGTTATTTTTAAGATAAAAAAATAAAAAATAAAAATCTTATTTATTTAAAAACTTTCTGAAAAATAAAAATAAAATAAAAATAAAATAAAGTAATACTTAAACATGTAAAATATTTTAAATTAGACCATCTACAACTTTGAACTTCAACAAGATAAATAAAGAAATAAATAAAAACAGTAAAAACAAAACTATTGTTCATTAAAAAATATTCGAAGGTAATTATTTTATGAATAATATAATATCCTATTTTTTGAATTAAATAGTTTTTATCAAAGAACTAATTTTAGAACGTTGGAAAGCTTATTGTTATTATTAGTATTATTAATATAAAGTATACAAATACCAAAATGTCCACTTTTACCCCAGCACATTTTTGAAAATAATTAAAATGTTACATTTAAATTCAATAAAGTTCCTGAATGATCTACTTGAATTTAATACTTGTATATTTTGATAAAATTAAGATAATAATAATAAAATCTATAGAAGTATTGTGAAATATTTTGTAGTAAACAGATAAAATATTTACTTAAAAATCGGTGAATATAGTAACCGTAGTTACAAATATTTTAAGTTATTCCGGAGCATTTTTAGCCCCGCCTTTATTTCGCATCACTTTATTTATAGAAAAAATTTCTCAGTATACATATTTGCCAATATCCTAATTAATATTCCATAGTGTTGTTAGTCCCGCCCTTTTTTATTCACACCGGTAAATTTTTAGTGTTTCTTCCCCAAAATGCAATTACGATTAAATAAGAAAAAAAAAATTCTCTGAAAAGATACTAGTGTGAAATAGAAGGCGGGTCTAACAATACTACGGCATATTAATTAGTATGTTGGCAAGTATGCCGATATGTAACTACGGTAAAATAAGTAAAAAGTTCAGTTAAAATAAAAGTGGTATGAACTAAAGGCGGGGCTAAAAATGCTCGGGAATAAATTAAAATGTTGGCAACTCTGTAGTAGCTTTTCTGAATTATTTATATTTGAGACGATTTGTGGTCAAATAAAACTAACAAGAGCGAGAAATATTTTTCGATAAATAGATATATCTCGCCTTCAAGACTTTAAAATTGGTAGAAATGTTTTAGAAATTGCATTTGCTGAAATAATATTCTCTGATAATTGTGATTGTGGGAAAAAGGAATCAATGTATACAAGAAAAATAATTTAAAATGTTCTAACCGAGAAATTTAAGTTGATATGAATATTTCCTGAAATAAGAGAATGTTAACCGAATGTTTGGATTTTTCAGAAAATTACTAGTATAAAACGTCTGATACTTTCCCCTTAAAACTTTATGAAAGTGTATTAATGAAGTATTCATATCGCAGACGTATTCTAGTAAAATCTTTACTAAAGTGAAGAATATGTTTCTAGGAATAGATAAATCTCACTTTTAGTACTTGGCAATAGCGTAGTAATATCGCAGAGTCTGTAGAGAAATTAACATATATTTTTTTTTAGAAAAATACTGCCTGATAGGCTGACCCAGTTGCGGTTATGTAAAAAAGAAATCTAAAGATACAAGAAACATGTTTCAGGAAATCTCAATATTATTATAAACCTCTGTAATAGAATACTTTAAATAAAATAGGGCAGAATCTTTAGAGCTGTACAGAAAATGTTTATTGGAGAACATCAGATATTTTTCATTAAAAGTTATGAAAGTACACTGAGAAAATATATATATATATATATATACCGCCTTCATCTAGAAAGAATAAGTGGTCATTTTCTAAATCCCTTAACTAGAAATATAGACTTCCGAGCTGTGTGCATAAGGCACGCCAATAAACTCCATAGACGAATTGATAGAGAATTTCCAATGTACACTTTTCTAAATGGTGAAACAATATTCTGAATCTTTTGTATTGCGAGAAATTGTCGCTCGATTTACTAGAATTGGGTCATAAACCAAGATTATAGTTGCTGAAACCCGCTTCTTGTATTAGCATTTATTTGCAGAGATTTTTAAATAACTTTGCCCTCGAGAATATACGCAAACGCTCCAGAACTCTATAGGGGTTTCTATAGAACTCGCTTTCCAAGGGGACTAGAATTTATAAG